>JAVUNC010000006.1:2180000-4580000 GCA_032173965.1 Sitta carolinensis
TTCCTTTCTTTCTGTCATAGCTGTGATGGCTACAGATGGACAAGCATTAATAATGGCAAAGATCCCAGATCATTGTAGTATTAACAGTATTAGGGTATTAGGGGTATTCAGTTATTCACAGAATAAATAAAATAAGGTAATTAAGAAATACATGTTATGTATGAGATGCAAAGGCCTTCTATTATTGGCCTTTCTGAGCAATGTCCAGGATATAAGACAAGAAAACTTCCTGCAAAACATAGAGAAGTTTTTCAGCCTGCAGGTCTCACCTCTGCTGTACTCTGCTTCTCTTTTTACTGATTATTTATTTCAAACTAAAATATTATTAGCATCCAATTGATTATATTTTAACAGTTTATTCACAGATATTTTATCACCTGTGTGTCATAGAATAACTTCTACCTTTATTTTAGTGTATCACACCTGTGTGTTTATTGTATGCTATGGACAATACTCAAGTTTTTGAGGGGATTTGCAACTTTTACTGCTGTAGAAGAGGTAGGAAAAAGAGAGAAAATATGTTCTGTGGCTTGCCCAGTTTAAGCAAAATGGATCACTGGACGTTCAAGGACATCTCCAGTGGAGTGCAATCTCCAACTCAGTGGAAAAGAATCCCTGAAATCTCTCATCTTCTCCTTTTCATTATTTACCCACTGACTAGACTTAAAATAAATTGGCAAACTGTTATGCAAAAGAGCAGATCCTTCTACAGTTATTCTGTATCTTTCTCTGAAATTTCTGTACCCAAAGAAGCCTATTATTTCTTGACATTTTGATCCCCCTCTTTTGCAGTGGTTCACATGATAGGTAATCACATACATACTGAAGAAAGATTTACAAAAATTGTGTATTAAAATGTTGCCTTTCATAGTGTGTATACATAAAGAAAAAAAAAATTGTTTTCTTCTGTGAAAATTCTGATAATGTAATTGTGTGTCACAGACTACCTCGCCTCCTCCTTGGCACAAGGGATGCAGCCCAGCTCAGCCCATCTTTAACAGTCTAAATCCATTTGGCTTTCCTGAAAGCAGAACATTTCCGGCATATCTCAGGATTGTCCAGCCATCAACATTCTGCAGAAAACTACCTAAACATCTGAATATTGATTATAGTAAAATTTGGCCTCTGTCTTTCTAGTGCTGATGCATATGAAGCAGGGTGCAAGTTTAAGAAATAGAATTCATGTTGTTCCCACTCATTTGACTCTCATAGAGGAATACAATTCCATGCTTTACTGATTAAAGAAATACATGAGATAAATCATTTGGAGACTCTGTAAATGGCCTCTTTGCTGTAATTTTTTTTTAATACAATGAAATAATCATAAACCCAAGGGGTTTATAAATGTATAATTGAAATCTTTTCAAGGAAGTCTTTAAGGACATAGAAATCAGTACCATGTAGGCAAAATTCAGATGTCATACCATGGACCACCTGATCTAGAGGGCAGAAAAGCTGGCAGATAGGGAAAGAGCAGGAATTTCCCTGGAATTGAGGGGAGGCTCGAAAAGCAGACCATGTATGCCAAAGCTAAAGAGACAGATGTGAGTGCAGTTTGGATCAGGGTGGAGTCAAGAATGGAGAATTTATGCAGCAATAAGAGAATCCGAGGCAAGAAATGGGCAGGGTGGACCAAGGCTGGATGAGCTGAATTGCAACTGAGGAAGTAAAATCAAGATCTGTGTTTGAGATTTGGAAGAAAAATGTTATCAAAGACAAGACTTCAGCCTGAAGGAGTTTTAATAGTCAAGTTTTCCCAGGTGCTGCCTAAAATATCTGTGTTTAGCAGGGATGTATAAATATGCACTTCTGTTTGATGGATGACTCAGGGCTGAACAAACTGTTTATCATTTCTTATTAAGTGTTTGAAATATTCATGTCATATTCTGACATAAAATAGGGGGTAAATTCCTTATCTCTGCACCAAGTAACTTCCTTTCTCCAAAATTATTCATTAAGGAACTATGCTGTTAAAAAGGATACAGATAAATGTCTTTTGCCATTTTTTTCTCCATTATACGTGATGGGTAGAAAAAAAATTCTAACTCAAACACAGCTCACTTTTAAAAGCTTACTTGCTCTTAGTTTCACATTGATGCTAATGCTTTATAAGTTTAACATGTGCAGTAGCTTTGTCATAAACCAGTACCTGCATTTTGTCTTTTATTTTACTTATATATATTCTTCAAAGGCCCTATGCATAAATAATGTTAGTATACCATATAGTGGTGAAAATCTTTTTCAATGTTATCACGTGCCTGGAACAAATTATGGAACATTATTCTAGATGGTGAAAAACCAGGCTTGAGATCACCTTCTGTCCACATGAAGAGTGTGTGTAGTGTAGTGTATGAAATATATTTGTAGTTGGTGGTGAATTCCTAATGTCTGAAGCGGAGCACAGAAGGTAGTCTGGATATAGAAGATGCACAGGCTCTGATAGTTCAGCCTTTCACCTGTGTGCATGTGATGATGAAACAACACCAGCCCCTCTTCTGCCCTAATCAGGCAAAAACTCAACCAAAGAGCAAATCCCTGTCAGTTAATGAAAGAGTATTTTCAACTGAATAACGTATGTGAGGAGAGCTATGCTGGTATCTGACCATAAATGCAGGAGTTAGAAGCTCTCATTGGCCAGGTGTGATCTCCATGCTACCAAAACCAGGCAATTTTAACAATTTATCAGCAACTGAAAATTTGACAGACCAGCGATTTTTTTTTCTTTTTTAATAATTACACATGGAGTCAGGGCTGACCACAGCTAAAAATTCCTGATATTCTCTGTGTTGCAGCAAGCTGCTGCTGTTTGCTCCTAGATGCACCTGGCACAGCTTATGTCTTGTTTGAAGCAGAAAGTTAATGCAGCTCTGTATTTATTTGGACTTACTAGTGAGAAAGGATATGAGTCAATATCTGGCTCACAGCACTCATTACTCTTCTGTTGTACACAGTTTGAAAGATACCTGGGTGCTCGAGGTGGGTCTGCAATAACAGACTCCTTGGGTGAGTTTCACAAGACACACAGGCCATCTCACATCAAAGTGGAGATATTTTTTCCTAACCTACCATCAGTAAAGATAAAACACACAAGCTGTCGTGAGGCACCCAGATACAAACCTGAGCTGGACAGGCCTTTGTCAAGGGGTAAGAAATAAAGCACATGAAAGAATGTCAGTGCTTTTGAAAGTTAAAGGATGAATAGACTGAACCACACAAGGTTCTAAATAAATCTGAATTGTACACCATGTGTACAATTAACACATGGTGACAAGCACAAAACATTGTATTGTCTGCTATACATTTTAAAACAGCACATCCTAGAAGGGAATTAAGGGAGGAGAGAAGGATTAAACAAACTATCTTTGTAATTCAATAATTGTATTTTTCCAAAATATTTTTTCTTTCCTCAACTCAAAAGTATTTTCAGTGATTTATTCCAATAAAAATAATTTTTCTACCATTGAAACATACTTGTTAATTGTTATCACCAGAGGACAAACTGTGCTTCATTGCACCAGCTTCTTAAGTCTGTTCTTTGCAAAAATGTGTACAGAACGGTGAAGAAACCTTTACTTAACAACACATATAAATTTTCATTATCTGAATTTTATCTGTGCTCTGTCATTTTGATGTCTATGTTAACAAAGAATGTATACATGGAAAAAATGACAGAAAATTATTAGCCAATATTCTGTGTGTTTGTGCATATATATGTGTGTGTGCACATATAAATGTGTGTTCTTCAGTGACCTTGGAGAGTGGAGAGTTGTTTCTCCCACATATTCTCACTCTTCATTCCATCTGCAGCTGCTGAGGCCTTTTTTTCCTTTTCTTGAAACCAGGAGAGCTACCACAGGCACTGATGGCCTTGGCCTTGGCCAGCAGCAGGTCCATCTTGGGTCTCCTGGACCTGGGGAAAGCTTCTGGCAGCTTCTTACACCAGGCACCCCTGCAGCCTTCCCCAGTGCCCAGCTCAGCTACCAACTTCTCGAGTGTACTAAAATGCATTCACCACAGTGCTACACCCCTAGGCACCAGATAAATATACAAACAAAGCCATTCCCAACTGCTGGCTTGCAAATAAATTTCCAGTTGGTAACTGTTGTCGCTGAAAATAAACCTTCTGATTTGTTTTAGTATAATGGAGTCAGTTCTCATGAATTATAAGATAAACAAGGATCACGTTTGCATTCCTTTGTAAAAGATATCACCTGATGGACTTCTCAAGTGACCAGTGGAGATGGAGAGGTGGGAACTTCTCTGTCCAATCTCTGGTCACTGTCCAGAAACTGAGAGATACGAGGGCAACAATAAACTGGAGAGTTTTTTTCTTCTCTGCCTGAACCCCTGCTCTGTGTGTTGCTGTGTTCCCTCTCTATGTCACAGTGACAGGTAACAGCTAAGAGAGTTTCCTAAAGGCTTACTGATGCCAGAAAGGAATGAACAAGCATCTGGTCTATCCAGCAACAGATATTCCAAAACATAAAATCAATCAAGGGCACAGCCACGTTGGGTGTGGGGGCACCCTACATTTGTGGACAGTGAAAGAGGAATTTTTGTTGCAGCGGCAGATTTATGTCACTGAAAAGTGAATTACAATTTTGTTTCTGCTATGAAACAATAGCCAACAGGGTTGGTAAAAAAAAAAATAGAATAAAAATAGAGAAAGCTAATAGAATAAAAGTGTATATTTTTCTCTTCAGTTTTATTAACACTAGGAAAACTAGCCAGTGCAGTACCTTGAGTGCAGGTTGAGAAGTTCATTAAAAAAAGGAAAAGGGACCTGCAATCACAAACAGATCCCACTAACTACTTTGGTGATGGCTGATATCCTCCAACCTTGGTCATTTAAGATTTGACATGCTGTTCATGCAATATTTAAAATCCCAGCAGCTGGGTCAGGACAGACCATGTGTACTTGCAAAGGGAAGCCACAGGAATTGATGTAAAAGTCCAGCCTAACCTGGCCATTGCAAAGCTATGACAATGTGCTCTGTGAATTACTCAATGGCAGCAAATCACTACCAAAATAAACAAATAGCCATCCTCCCAAGAGTAGCATAGACATATTCTGAGAGCAGGGAAGAAAGTGTGGACCAGGAGAAGCAAAAGGAAAGAAGAGAAGAACTAATAGTTACCTGCAGCTGCAGCCTCAATATGTGCTCCAATATATCTAACCTAAGTATATTTAAAATGTTCAGAGTTGCAATCAGCGTGGGTTGGAGAAGAGAAAAAGATTTCTGTGTTGTGGATGACAGCATCTGCTGGCTGCCTCAAGCAGGACCATTTGTTTGGGGGAACAAATCTACAGCCACAGGGAGTTTTTCCTGGTAAATTTACTGATGCTGCCACTTGTGCTACAGAAGCAAAACTGAGGAACAACTCCTCATGTGACACAGGTGGCTGCTGAAGGAATATGCCATAATAGTTTCTTTGATATGAATCTTGTGAACTACTGGTGGAGGTTCCAAAGTGACAACAAATCTGGAAGAAATAATTGAATTGAATGGAATTTTGTAAGGAATACACAACTACACTATGTATATTGTAGTAGCTTTCCCCAAATATTTCATAAGTAATTCAAGGCTCTGCCTAATTATTTGTGTGTCCTCCTAAGCCATCGAAAAATGCAGTATTTAATCACTTTTTAACTGCTTATGTTAGTGGGCTCTGCTCTTCAGCAACCCAGATATGGAAATTAATGTGTGCCAGCAAATTGCATCAATTTATTTGCTGTGGTTTAATTTCATTAACTCATGATAAGAGAGATTGAGCTTAACATCTCCCCCTCTATGTACAAATAACCCCCCGGGTGACATATCACATGAAACCAAATTACTGCACATAATAAATTGACACCACAAATAAAAATGTATTTCCTGATACAGTTCCACTCAGAGACAAACGGTTAGGGAGCATACATTTGGCACTGAGTCAGCAATCAGCACCACGTCCTGGTTTGTGGAATAATCTGAAGCATATGATCCCTGGTAGCAGCAGAAGGGCAGGAGCAGCCCATGATGTTCCCATCCTGTTTGCTCCTCGTTTCTGGCCCACTGATGGCAGCAGGAAAAGAGGGGACTGCTGCAGAGCAACTCCTTGGGGCACTCCTGTGACAGATCTGGGCTCTACACCAGCTCTCTATCGGAAAAACTTCCAGCCTTCCTCTGAAACTGCAGCCAACTGATTTGTGAACCCATCTGTTTGGGACGTGCAGAAGCAGGTTTGGCACCCGTAAAATAAATGCCTTTCCATTTATTAGGAGCACTTGTCATTTCTATTGTAATGCAAGATAGGTTAGTGATTTCTTGTCAACAAACTCTGGAAACTGAATTAAACAGAGCTATTTCCTCTTCCAAAGAACCTACAATACATGTATTTTATAGCTGTATTTTTACAGGACCGTCAAAAGGGCTGGCATTGCTATGAAATGGACATTTGAGCTGTGCAAGAACAGGAGCAGAAAGATGTGCCAAAGCGTGACTGCCTGCATCTCAAGCAGCAGAGGCAGTCAGAAAGCCTGACTGCAGCATATACAGCAGCCCTGGCACAGGGCTGGGTGAGGAATTGTACTGATTGGAATCCATTTTCCCATGGCTCTGAAGCAGTGCTCCTCACTGCCGTGTTCTGCAGCCTCCCCTTATCATATCTTACCAATTTAGTGATTTCCATGAGTGAGCTAGAACTGACAATGCAGTTAAATGAAAGGTGTTCCAAAGACTACTGCAGTCTTTACACTCCCTGAACCTCACTTTGTGATTCCTTGAATAAACATCACTAAGACAGTGGTCCAAGCATAAGCAAGCTAAAGCAAGAATGTGAAGCACAAAAGCAAGCAAGACAGATTGTGTTTATCTTCCATGCTTTCAATTTTCTCTCCTCACACTGTACCTAAGCTTGTCATCTGCATTTGCACCCAGAAACACATACACTATTTTACATTAATTACAAATACAGGCAAAATACAAATAATACTATTTAGCTTGCATGGCAATAAACCTGACGCTGGAAACTGTTGAACTGCAATTTGTTATTAGTACTACACATTTTCAGTCATCAAGGAGTTAATGATGAGGACAGCCAGCAGTAATCATCCCCTAAGGGTTAACTGATGTAATAGCCACTGCTTGCTGCTCCAGTCACTGCTGCAGGATGTCATGATTTCATAAACTTATATACAGGTTCCAAATAAATACATTGCCTTCTATAGGAAAGCAGGACCATTTATCAACCCTGAGGATACTGTCAGGAGAAAATAAGGAAAGTCAAGTGCAGTAATGCTCTTGATATACTGCCTGATGACACCACAAGATGTAAAACACAGCTTGGAAAAAACAGATACAAACAAGAGGTTGCTTTACCTCAAGGCTATCCCCCTCAGGGATGTATGAAACAGCCTTTGAGAACACTGAAAAACAGAAAGGAAAATGGCATACAGACATAGCTGAGATAAAGTTCCTTTTTTCCTTACCTCTGAAATCGTTTGGGGTACCAAAACTCGGCTCTCCATGAAATGTCAAGCACATATTGTGTGAGTAAAGTTATTATTGTAGAGTTGGAACCAACGCTGAAAGCTTCTGTGCTTGGACTTGGTTCAAAGAGAACTTGAAAGTTTGGGAACTTATCTGCAGCTTTTGGGCAAAATAAGGTGGGCATGTGCTTACCATGTTCTAACTTGCCTTTGCAATGGGACAGTGGAGCAGACTAAATAATTTGTTGAGCTCAAGGCTGAATTTTAGGTCCAGAGCATGAAAAGGGTCAGTTAGGTACAATGCAGTTTCATATTTTTAGTGTATAATTCCTGCCCTACAGGCACCACAAAGGTATTAGGGCATGGATGTGAGAGGGGTATGGTTTTTAGCAGTGTCTGCTGTGATAGAAAAAGGGGTAATTGTTTTAAACTAGAAGAGTGTCAATTTATATTAGATTCGAGGAAGAAGACTTAAAAAAAGGTGATGACACCTTAAAAGAATTTGCCCAGAGGTGTGGTGGATGTCCTGAGCCTGGGAACACTCAAGATCAGACTGGATGTGGTGAGCTGGGCTAGAGGACCATTGAAAGTCCAACCTCAGCTGTTCAATCACTCTTTGAAAGGAACAGTAATTGAAAAGTCATAGATTTTCTCAAAATGTTTAAAAACTCCAAGTTCTTGCACTAGTCTGTCCTATAGAAGTAGTGTCACAATATACTCCTTGACTGTTGCATCCTATAAAAGCTTTTTATGTTTTCCCTCATCATTTATTGATTTTACATACTTTTCTGAGACCTTTCTTTGACTTTCTAATATGTTCTTCTTTACGTCACTACTGAGGTTGAATTTCACCCCTCATTTCCTGTAACACATCTATAGTTTGAATGTAGGAATCATTTAATTTTAGAACAATTTCCAGATTCCATAGATTCCAAAATTTTATAAGAAACATATTGTTATGAAATAATACTTGATACTCTTCAGTAGCATTTTTTAGAAAGACTACATCTAACAATATATTTTGTTTTTACTTAAGTGTTTCTTTAGAGTTTTCAGTACTTTAAAAAAAATCCTGTTTTGTCTTGTACCTCTTTCCTACATTCCATCATGTCTAGAGATGTAATGTCTTCCTGTTTTCAAGAATTCATATTTTTGTATAGAGAATAAGAAAAGGATCATGCTCTAAAGAAAAAAAAAAAACAAACCCAAAAACCCCCCGATCTTAACAATTCAAAAATTTTTTTAGAATAATTACTCAGAAGCATTCAAATACTGTTTATACTGGGGGGAACTAGGGAAAAAAATACTTTTCCTACATCTTTAGTTTTACAGAAATTGCAATCATTGATATCTCCAGCTAATGGTTTTTAGGAACTGACAGGTGAAATTCCAGAATCCTGAGACATTTCTATCCTCTCGATGGTCTCGTGGTAGTTTAGTTAGATAGTGAGAACTAATTGTTCTGTTTTAGGCTAAGTGAAGTAATAGACTTGTGAACTCTCACTAGGACTTATTTAGTTGCCTCTCTTTAGTTTACTTTTTCTCTAAAAAGACTATATAGAAAACTAAGCCAAGAAGAGGGATGAGTCAATAAAACAGTAAATTCAATGAGTGTTCCAAGCAGCTGAACAATCCTCTCAGAGTTGCTAATGATAATTACTTAATGTATGTAAGTATTTATTCCTCTTAAACAATGCATCAAACACTTATTCTAGTAGGTAAATGCACAGTAAATGATGTTGTTTGTCAAATATATTAAACACTTCAACATATCTGCAGACATAACATATTAACTCCAAGGTTGCATTTGTAAAAAGGTAAAATGCTTTGTGTAAGTGTATGGTGGAAAATACCTGGAAGATTGGTCAATTAACCTATTTTAAAAAAAGAACTAAACCCAGGTGTCCCATTTTTAACTCAACATGTGGAAGAAATGGTATTTAAAAGGAACCACTAGGTCTCTGCACAGATAAAATCTACTGCCTAGGAATACTAAACTACTAAATACTCCACTTTTTAACAAGGATTTCTCAAGAAATGGGGAGGGAAAATAGGGAGGGATGGACTTTGGAATAAAAGCAATTATGCTTCAATGCAATATATTCTTTTAAATTAACAATTTGCTTTCTTTTTGTCCATGTGTTTAGGTATATTTAATAACAATAAGTAAATTTAAAAAACCTAACAACAACAAAACAAAACCACAACCAAATATCAAATATGTTGTATTTGTAAAAAGGAAAAAAAAAAAAAGTATTTAGTCACTTTTAAGTTTTTAACTTCTACTGAAAATACCTATCATTGCATTGCTTACATCTTTACATTACTTACATCATTACCCAGTAGTGGCTGGGCTTTTCCAGACCCAAAAGGTTTTTATTTTAGCAAATCACCTCTCGAGGTATTTCCATTAATATCAGTCTTACACAAGCAGTTGACTCAAAATATATATTTAACAATAGCAAAGGGATAATTTCTGATAGTGGAGATACATTTTAATAAACAAGACACTTTTTCCCTTAAAGTATTGTCAATTTTTTACCCATAAATAATTAAAAAGAATAGACAAGTAACCTCAGAGATTGCAATCCTACTCCATCTATGATGGGTGCAAAGTGCTATTTTGAAAGCTCAGGTGGTATTTCAGTGGTACACAAGCCTTGAAAAAAACTTTTGAAATAGGATGAATTTCAGCCTAAAAGAATTATAGCAGAAATAATAGGACATTGAAAAATTAGGCAATTTTACAAAGAATTGCAAATATGTTATAGAGATGAATGAGCCCTTGATAGCAGGTATGGTAGACAAATCTGACAAATACTGCTAGGAACTCTCAAAAGAGATTTTATTAATACACATAAGTATAAATCATTTGAGTAGCTGTACCAAGTAATGCAACAATGTTACTTATCGTTTGAAGTTACGAATATGTAACAGGAACACAGAGCAAAGCCTAAAAATAAGTGCTGGGTAAACAGCTTTATCTTCAAAGATGTGACAAAATATTATACCTATTTTCAAGATTTATAATAGTGGCAGGGTTTTTTTTTGTGAAAGGCTAGTGATGTAGCTGTCATGAAAAAAAAAAAAAAAAAAAAAAAAAAACAAAAAACCAGACACCAACTTGAAGAAAATATAAGAAAAAAATTATATATATAATAAATGTCTAAATCCACCAAGTTTGTATTTGGAAATATCTGTCATACTACCATAGTGTTTCTCTTTCCACAGTCCTTATGTTTGACCTGTGTACTCTATTCAACTGCAATAATGGGTTTGGCATAGGCATGACTCTGGTCTGGATGAAGTTTGTTTTTCAGAAAGCAGTCCTTGTGTGAATAGCCACAGAATCCATGTTTTCATTTGGCCATGCAGTCAATTACTTGCACCATTGAAAACGATTGTATTTTATTTTGGTTTTAACTTAGGATTTAAAGGAGATTCCATCCCTCTGTTAAATGTAAACTAGACGGTTGCAATGCTTCTTCCTTTCATTTGCATGCTTCATTCAGTAAGACTTCATTGAAAAGGCAATCAAATCCCACTGTTCACTTCTCTGCTCACCACCCTGAATCCTTTAGCTGGTGACCAGTGGAGATTTACAAGTACTCAGCAGCAAGCTGAATGAGAAAGGCAGCTAATAAGAAATATCTTAAATTAACATTAAAATGCTCAATGTTAAATAGAGGTCAAGCTGAAAGCTATGAAGGTCACTCCAGGTTTCAGCTGAGATTTTTACTGTTTGAACTTGGTTAAATATTTGGAGTTATCTGTTGAACTCATGATGCTGCAAGTCACTTGTTTGCTTTCCTAGAAGCAATTTCCTAAAATTAAGAAAATTTTGTATTTTTTTCTCTTATATATAATAATTATAATATCCTCCCTTAAAACAGTTTTATTTCTAAAACTCTTACATTCTGGAGTTGCATGATGTGCCACATATTGATATATATATATACTTTTAAATTATAAAAAAATGTTGTGCAATGACAGGATTTTTTTTTTATTATTTTTTTTTTCCAGGACTGTTGAGTAATTTCCCTGGACCACATGTCAGTAAAACCAAAAAATGGCATAAGGAAATTTTATATAATGACCATGGCTTAAAGTAGGAGCTTCAACATGTGTCAGATCCTCTTTTTCAGAAAAAAAAAATAGAAATTATAAAAAATTTATTTGGTGAGTATCTTCAGAAGACAGAAAGTTGCATTTCCTAGACCTTAAATGGGTCACTTTCTCTCCAGCACCAATCAGAGTGTTCAAGAGATGACAGGCAGCATTTTGGGGACAGTTCCTGGGAGTTGCTCTTCCAGTTACAGTGAGCAGCCCCTTGTCTTCTGGAGTCCTGAAAAATCAGGACACCAACTTGTAAGCTGCCTCCATTTCCATAAAAGTGAGTGCACTGACTGCAAACAGTGAAATATTTGATCACTAATCATGCAGTGTAATTAGGTTTGGGAGGGAAACATGTTTTATCTCTATGTTTCTAATGTGCCCTGTGAATTTGTTGTACTATGCAAATGTTCTAAAATAAGTTAAACAAGGACAATGCAATGAAAGTAGTTATCTGTACATTTTGCTACAGCTCCTCAAAATGTAAACAAGATCTGGTTTGGGGAATTTGAAACATTTCTGATTACCTCCTGGGTTGTGAGAAATCTTTTGTGTGAAATGGGAATAGACTATATGGAGAGTTCAGGGGATTTTTTTTGCTTATTCTTTGCAACAAATTTTTATCTTTTTGATTTGGAGTTATTTTAAAATGTGTTACACATCTTCATTTTCAAAGCCTTCCAGCAAGGCGGCATTTCATCAGATGATGCAGAACAGATCACAGACCTTTTGTATCATGCAAACACATTTATCTCAGATGTGTTGTCAGGGTGGTTCACGTTAACTCTACACGGTGATTAGGGACCAGGGAAAGTTCTTCTAGCTAATGAGAAGCCAAGCCAATCACTCAGCAGTCAATTAAAAAGGTAATCTTCAGTAGCCAGCAGTTTTAAAATGCATCTTTTATTTAAAATAGCCAGAATATTTACAAGATACGTAGAAGATTAAATTGGTGATTAAGATTTTTATCTTGCACTGTGATATTGTAAGTTATGCTTAAATTCATGTCTAATTTGAAGCTGCTGGTAATAAAACATGCTCACATGAATGAGTGAAACAAAGCCAATGATTTATTGTAAAGTAAATTTTGATTGCAATATTTCTGAATTTTCTCATTTTATATAACAGCTGCTTTTTTTTGTTTTTTTTTTGTTTTTTTTGGGGTTTTTTTTGTGAATAAGGGACTTCCTCCAAATTTATTAGAAGTACTGAAATATTCTGAAGCCTTTATCACTTTCTTTGCCCATTTCATGCATTTCCAAAATTTACTGTCCAAAATATAAAAAAAAACCTTCAAGAAAAAAGTTTAGATTAAAGTTAAAATAGTTTTAGAAAACTATTTTTAAGCACTCCAATATTTTAGTAGAAATCATCCATTTTCTCACATACTTTTTCTTTTTTCTTTTTTTTTTTAAATCTTCCTTTTGTACATGTGAAAGATTAGAAATTATTACAAACTATTTATAACTGTGATAACTATTTATGATTACTTTTATCCTTTCTTTTATGATCCAGGGAAATTTAATCATATGTCTTAAAATGTATCCTGGTTGTTTAAGTATTGCTCCTGTTCCACCACTTGTGAAATGTACAAAATGTGGACGTCTTTGGGAGCAACAACCTACTCGAGCTTTCACATGGAAATTATGATGGCAGCTAATACAGGAATTGCCCTTTCAGACAAAAAAAGATCATCTTATTTAAGTTTATGTGAGGAACACATTGAACATGATTAGCATATTGACATTAAATCAGTGGTTTCACGACATCAGCAGCAAACCTGGGCTCTCACCATACAAGGATGCAAATCTTGCCATGTTTACCCTGTTGTAAGGCTCAGAGGTGAGTGCACTGCAGTTTAGTAGCTTAAAATTCTTCTTCCAAGGTGTTTCCCACAGACCTTTTTACAGGACTAAGGTGGG
Source organism: Sitta carolinensis (assembly GCA_032173965.1). Lineage (NCBI taxonomy): Eukaryota > Metazoa > Chordata > Aves > Passeriformes > Sittidae > Sitta > Sitta carolinensis. Next base: position 2,193,507 of record JAVUNC010000006.1, read on the forward strand.
CTGGAAATGAAATTTTGCCTGAGCATTGTTGGGGCAGAGGAAGGAGCCGTGGCAAGGGAGCTCCTGCCATTGGCATGTCCCTGTTCTTCCCCAAAAGAGCCAGCCCAAAACATCCCCAAATGTTTTCAGTTCAGGAACAGCCTGCAGCAGGCTTGCCCTCACACACTTGGAATTGAAGACTTTTTGCAGGGATGGTTTAACATGTCTGTTATTCCCTTGATGGTTGAAAAGCAGACAAGAGAAAGTTGGCATTTTTTTCCTGTTTTCGGATAAAAGATGTAAGAACTTTAAAAATTAAGTGCTTGAGTCTATGTAGTTAGAAGCTGTATGTGTGTCTTTGTTTAAAGATGTGTGTGATGGTCAAAAGATAAGACTAGTTTGGGACTATTATCTTTATTCTAAAATTTAATTATTTCATTCTAACGTGCAGTAATATCTCTTGGTTCACACTAAGGTTTTTTCCAACATGAAATTGTGTATTCATGTGTTTCTTATATTCTTATTCTTGCATATATATCAAATGAAAACTTGTATTATCTCAGTGTTTCCAGTTGATTCCTGTGGCTATATAAGAATCAATTACAAACCAATTTTAAACACAGCATGCATTCTCACACAGAAATACAGAGGACAAGGAAGATAAGCAGCAGAATTTATATATATTTTTTCTTTATCAAAAATGCCCCTGGAAGGAAATATAGCCTGTGAACACTGTTTAATTTCAAAGCAAGCCTAATGCTTTTGTTTGTACAAGAGCAGGTCTCTGTGTGGGAAAGCTCTTCATACAGAAATAGTTCTCATTCTGGAGAATTTCATGTGCCAAGAAAGATGTAAGCAAATGAAATTTCTTTGCTCGGATTTCACATTCTCTTTGAATTACTTGGCTTCTGATTTTACGCTTTATAAATGTCAGCTGAGCATAAACTTTTCATTAACCTGAAAAGGTATTCTTGATGGACAGCAAATCAGAGAAGGAAACTGTTCATAAATCCTGCCAAATTACAGCTGAATGAACAGTAAACCTGAACCTGGCCCTAGGATGACACACTTTCACACTTTTGAAGGAAGATTGTGTCAAAGACACCTTTATGCCATCCTGTCTTGGGGCTTACAGCATATTAGATTTTCTGAGAGCTCATCTGGATGGGATTGACTTTTTAGTCCAATTTTAGTGCTAAACATCTGAGTAGACAGATGAAGAACAGGAGGCTCCACATTGATCTTTATTAGTGCCAAGCATAACACAAAATTGTAAAATAAACACATGCTTGGTCATAGTTTATCCAGAATATTTTTACTTTTCAATAGTTTAATGTAATAAAAATTGTGTAAAAACTATTTTATCAATAAATTCTGCTTTTATTATTATCATCTTAATTCTTCATTGTTTTATTTCAGCTATGTTCAAAAAGACTTGTGACATTATTGAGCCCAGCCTATGACCAAACACCACCTTCTCAACTGGACCATGGCACCGAGTGCCACATCCAGACTTTCAACATTTCCAGGGATGGTGACTCCACCATCTCCCTGAGGAGCAGAATCCAATGTCTAATCACTCTTTCAGTGAAGGATTATCCTGAATATCAACGTTTTAGGCTTTTTTTACAGAATATCTGGGAAGTAACCTCACCTAAACACTGAAATGACAGGAGGATAACAACACCATCTCTAAATTCCTAAAATACCATCCAGAAAGTAGAGAGAAGATCCTGGTTGTTCTGAGGAAAAAAAAACAAAAACCTGCTCTCTACCTTGTGAATTCATTACTTCATTATTCCATTAATATTCAGATCCATATCCATTGGAAGGTCACAGTGCTTAGCTATAAAACCTTAAATAAGTTAAGCTCTCTTGATGCCAAAGACCTCTGTGTATCAGCTGGACATTTTTATTTAATGGGGATTCTTCAGCCTCTTTTCATGTGGTCAGCAGCAGTTTCAGTGTGCTGACCCTGCTTGCAAGCTTCTTACCATGGAGGGTTAGAACTGCACCCGAATTTTGAGGGTGAACCCAAACAGTTTAATTTCTCCTGAACTCATTTGGCTGAGATACAAGGACAGCTCCTACTACTGTGGTATTTAAAGTTGGGTTATTAACCCCATCCTCTTATTGCCTGTGCTGAAATTTCATTGTTTAATGAGTGAGAGGATGCCTTAAGAAATAGAAAACTTTTCTTGAAAGTTAAAAATATATCCTTTGATAGGACAAAATGGACAAATTTGCCATGTCTTAGCTTAAGGAAAATGAGTAATAACATACTAGTAATAATATAATATAATAAGTAATAATGAGTTTATTTTAAAGGAAAGCAAAACAAAACAAAACACCTTATTCTTTTGTCATGGCATTGATTGGTGCCATTGCATCTGATATGTACAGAATTTTCATGCCATAGCAGTTGTAACAGATACTGCCATTGCATTTTATTTGTCCAATTAATTGGTTAATATAAGCACAAAGCTGTTTAGAAACTTCTTCATGTGTCTTAAGAACAATCAAGGCATGTATGAGTTTTCTTGGAAGCTTAAGCATTTAATTTCCTTTAAAGCAAGAAGATTCTTGAGAACAAAGACTGGGTTTGATTTTCAATTAAATGAATATGAACTTAGCTTTGAATTCCTTGGCTTTTCCTAGAATGTGATTTCTTAGGTAACAGTGAACACGGTATTCAGTCTTCAGTGAAATCTTCTTAAATAGCTGCAAGCACAATCTTCTGAGGAAGAGTGAGAGGAACATCCTTTAATGCACTCAGAAGAGTCCTGTGGTTACATTTTTAACAAGTATACACTTGATTCATGTGTGTGTGTTATAAGAAATACTGAATTGATGAGACTAAATTGGATGGTTACACTAGTAGAAAAATCAGAGATGTAAAAGCAGTAAATGATGAGAAGCTTAAGAAAAAAATGAAAAATCTTTGCTATGCAGAAGATAAAAAAATCAAGCTGCATGTTGACTTTCCAAATCATGGGAACAGATAAAAATGAATCTGTGGGACAAAAGTAGAGCAGAAGGTTTTGCAGAGGACTTGAAAGCCCTGCACTATGAAATCAATTTCTTCCCAGCTAAAGAAGAAGTGTTCAAAGACAGTCAAGAGTGCAGAACTCTCAGATGACACAGATCACTGCCAAAGCTGTAACAGAAAGCAAACATTATGTGCTTTGCTTATTTTTCAGCTGCATGTATTCTGTCATTTTTCCATCTTTGAGTGCCCGTGGGCCATGTCATCTTTTCTTTGGTAAACTTTATGGAAAGGTCAAATAATGAATTTGGCTTGAGCAACAGAGGTGGCAGGCAAGGAGTGGGAGAGAACGTGTGTGGATTCCCTTCCTGAAACCTGAGACAGGTGCTCACCTCCAAACTTAATTCCTTGTTCTGTCCCACCTTGGCACCTCTATATTAGATGGCTTTTCACAGTGGCTCTTCAGTGATTTAAAAGAGCAATGATGGAGTAAGAGGGAAAGCTAATGTGAGAATAACTGTTCTAGTGTAAAGAATTGTAAAGTGATGCACATGGGAAACCATATATTAAATTTCACATTAAAACTGATGGCTTTTGGGCTGACCATTTTCACTGAGGACTGGAGTTCTTGTATTTTAAATCTTCCTGTAATCCCACTTACTCCTTATGCTTCTCTGTGGATAATGGCAGAACCAGCCTTTTATTTCCATTTTTCTGCTTTTCTTAAAAATAGTGCTGTTCGAGGTACTCCAAGAGTTATCTCTAGGTACCTCACCTTTTAAAATGCTACTTTTTTTCAGTCTAGAAATCTGCAGTGTTTTCCTTGCGCCACATTAATCTAAGGCCCTTTGTTTTCCTGATAATTAGAAAGGGCACTCATGGCAGCCCCTTGGTGTCATGGAATACATTTTCATATTTGCAGCCTCATGCTGGGCACTTTCAGCACTTTGTTATCAAGCTTCCAAGACAATATGAATGTCAGGTTTTATAGTGAAAGTTGACAAGTGCACTTTAGAAAAGTCATAAATGTGAAATCTGTGGCCAACTCTGTATCAAAATGGTCAGTGACTGAGGATAAAGGTTAACAAGGGGGAAGCAATAAATCTTATTTAAGTGAAGGGCTCTTCATATCTATCTCAATTACACATCTTAATTAAACGGTATTTTCCACATCACATAAGATGTTTTCACTTCCTTTTCAATAATTGGATAGAAACTTGAAAGAATAATCAGGGAAAGAGGGTAGTATAAGAGAGAGCTGAATTGCTGTCTGTTTCAAAGTTTTCTGCCTTTTCAAGGCATTTTAAGACATTTTTTTCTGTAAAAACTGAACTTAAGTTTAAGCTTGAAAGTTCCTTGCACTGATTTAAAGAGGAGACTTTGGTGATTTACATCTCTGGACAGTTCTACCAAGGGTTCAATGCCTTACAAAGATACCTGCTACCTCTCAGATACAGAATAATTTTAGATTAATGATCATTACAGCCTGTATTGAAATATAGGATTTTTCATCTGCAGTATGTCAGAGGAGAAAGACCTTAGCAAGAATCTCATTTAAGTCAACAGGCTGGCTTTAGTGTAAATGATTCCAATAAAAATGCTTACTGGCAATAGAAAGTTAAGATTTTATGTGAGGATTTGAGTAATTCGAGCTAAATCAGAAAAAAAACCCCAAACAACTGCTTTGTTTTGTCTATAAGGGACTAGGACTTAATTTAATGTGATGTAAAGAATGAACTGATTCATCTTATGATAAATTATGAAAAATAAGCTTTTGTATTTCCAAACATGCATATATATGAATATTTTAGCATAAACTTTAGGCACCTGTGATGGCCTGTTTTCATATCACACATTCACTGTTCAAATACCTGTAGTCTGAATAGTCCCATGCTTTTGTATTCCAACTACACTGAAACATTAAATAATAATAAAATCTAACGATGGCCATCAAGCACAAAAAAACCTTCAACAGAAAAAAGGATCAAAGAGGAGACAAAAAAAAAAAAAAAGAGCAAAAAGAAGTAACAGAAAACTGGAGAAAAGAATGAAAGCCTAAATGCCTATCTATCAACATAACTGAGCAAAGAAAGCAGCATAATTGCCTTGAAGGTCACCTGTCAATTTTCACAAGACAGCTGCTGAGAGGTGAACAGACATCTTATCAATGCACCCACTCAAAATTTTGCTGAATGTGGCACAGTCCAGTCCAAAAGGCTCAGAACTCACGGCCACAGAGGGTAGAAATCAAGTGACTACTTGTTTAAAGCACAGATAATTGCCCTTAAAACAAACAAGCAAAACACCTCACCAAGATGAACAAAGCAGCAGCAAAATAACCCACTTTCTTTACATTGAATTATTGCCAGTGTTGGACCCATGACACAGCTGTGCCAATACCTAAGGAAGGATTTTCACTGTATATATACACAGAGTCTAAGCATTATAAGAGATAAAATACTGTTAGATCTTTTTAATCAGATTTTTAGATCCTTTCTCTTCAAGAATTCCAAATACCTTTGGTACTTATGGTTGGGACATCTTTGCTGTGTCATATTCTTTTTTATTGCTCAAGATGGTAAGACCTACTTTCAGAGAAATATGTTAAGACAGAGGCAGCAAAAATCAACAAGACTAAGAAGGCACATTTCAGGTGACAAAGCAAAGGAAAAAAATATCAAAAAATCCTGAGGAAAGATGCCCCAAGATTCATCCCAAATACTTTCTCCTTTAAAGAAGAAATAGTACTTGTGATATTTTGCCTGGCTGCCTTGACATTGAAAGTATTGTGGGAACAGGCAGCTCATTTTCCAGTTAAGAGTTAAAAAATGGCTGCATATAAAGATTTGTTAAACTGTGACCTCCCAGCAACAGGTTTCTTGCCCATGGTGTGCTTTTCTTCTGAATTTGCAGGTTTATGCATTTTTGCAACAATAAAATTTCAAAAACTCCGGAGTTTCTCCCTTGCACCCCCAATGTTCAATTATCTGTATGACTTTGCAAATCTGAAACATTAAAAAAGTAAAGGAAATGTGAGTGAAAACTACGGTTGAAAATTTCACTAAGGTGCAGTTTTGGCTTTTTGAGAAATTAATTTCTTTGTTTTCAGAGCTGAAGTCAGAATGTTATTGCAATGACTAGACTGTAATCTTTCTCTCTCCCTCTCACCAATCTCTTCCCCAGCCATTTTTAATATAGATTTTTGGTTGCTGTTGAGGCTAATATCAAAAGCATTTTGAAGGAAGAGTAGCAACAAGTAGTGCCAGAGCCTCAATGAAAATATAAAAGAGAATCTGTCAGCTGCTGCCTAGCAGCAAGTGCTCAAAAACTCAAGAAGAGTCACTATTTTTTTGTGGAATAAACACAGAGGCAAAAGCTTTTAAACTTGTTATCAAAGCCTAAAAACATGACAAAAGCATAACCAAAGACAATTCGAATTTGTAGGATTAGACTGTTTTGGGTTTTTTTTAAGAGGCATTATCTTTTTAAGCTAAAAATCATTATCCAGTGCCTCTAAGGGGGACAGGACAGTAGGTAGGAAACTATTTCCACCCATGATTGTGTCAATAACTAATGTTACTCTCAGCAACCTGCAGATTTCTCTGTTTGGTGAAGGGTTAGGTGGGTAAAGCCTTTTTTCTCCTTTCTGCTACTGAAGGCCTGCACATTGCCCATTGGGGTGCTCCTGTAAAGCACCTGCAGAGGAGAGGATGCTCTATGCAGGGCAAGATAGCAAAGCAGGAGAGGGCACTGTGCCCTGAGAGCAGAGCTGGTCCCCACCTCTGTGCACCAGAATTCAGTGAGCCACAGCCAATCTTCACTCCAAACTGCACTGCAGCCACAGCTTCTCTCCATGAGCAGCATGTGAGAACAGAGGTGAAATTCATTTATTGCAGCTTGGGCATTTTTGAGCTGGAACGTCCAAATCCAAACACCACTCAGTAATTTCACAAAGCTCCTCGTGTTCAAAGTGTTTAGAATGATCCTACACAATGTGGCAAACCAGTTATTCCAGCCCAGCAAGCAGAAAGACAGCTTGGTTGCTTCCAGAGTGCTTTATCCACCTCCTCATAGCTCTGCATTTTTATAGATACTATAAATTCATTGTTTGGAACCGAAAACAGAAAATTTAAAATTCCACATTGAACTGCTTTTGAAGGGTTTTATGTCATCCTAAGAGCTTCAAAACTTTGCTGTCAAACACTCTTCTGGATTATGGCTCAATTTTAAGACCTGTGAGCACAAGACTTATTTCCCAGATAATGTAGGTGATTACTGGGCAGTGACATGCAGTGGATGAGCAAGGAGACATCAGACATGGTCCTGCCTGACCGCACACAGGCAAGCAGATCTTTTATATGGCATATAATCCCACCTGGAGAAATGTTATCTGAACCATGTTGCACCAGGACAGTCCTAATTCAGACAGAGGAGCAGAATCACAGGCCTTCCTCCATAAATGCACCTCACAAATATCTCATTCAATCTCACACTGATTATCTTGCATTATTCCTCCAACTTGTTAGGATTGCAATAAATTCAAAACATCCCTTCTCTGTACTTGCAGTCTTCCTCAGCTTTGTGCTGCATGCTTGCAAATTCAATAAGCTGTTCTCAGTTCACTATGAAAATAAAAGGAGAGGATGAGTTTGGACAGCCACAAGGACTGCCCTCTGCTCCCCTGTAGTCTGGCTTTCCCAGGCCTGCAGTGTCTGAGTTGCTGAGTTTTACTTCTTAGTGATGCTTTGGATCTGGAAGCCTGTTCTCACAGTTTGAGCATAAACATTGCCAGTGTTTTTGTAACAAATGTTTAATGTTTTGGATTCTTTCTGTGGGATGGACTTTCCCTGATGTCTCTCTGGTTTGGCCAGTGTGTGTGAAGAGTTCTGTCACTCTCCCTACCAATGAGAGGGGCCTGTCCAAAAAGGGATCAAAAGGGGTCAGTTGTTTAATAAACTGGAGTCAGATCAGTTCTAAAGAGGAATTGGTGTCGTGTTGTCACTCACTGCAGCAACACTCCCCCTCCCACCCTGACTTTAACCACTCACCACCGACCTGCATGGAGCTTTCCAAGGAAAACTGCATCCCAGCTGTTTCCTCTGCTTGTTTCTAGGAATGTTATATGAGAAGGCATCAGCAGCCTTACTGAGGACACATGCATTGGCTGTTGTCCACAAGGTCTGGGCTCTGCCACCACAGGGAGCATGATTGCCTGAGCAGGATTTCTCCTTGGGAGATCCAGGGTAACTGTCACCCATCAACCTGTGACCTTCCAGGAGTTTGCAGGCTCTTTCTGTGATAATTTCTGCCAATCTGTTTCTGAGAAATGTGTATTTTTCATTCTGGAAGTCTTTCTTTTTCTCCTCAATAAGACTGGCAGCATGCAAACTCTTTTGCGAGACTTTGCCCAACTTCCACACCTCCTGGTGATTCACTAGGAAAATTCATAATGATTTAACAAAATATAGAAACAGCTTTTTGTCTAATTAAGTAAATGCAACTTATTACTAAAATATCATCAAAAGCTGCTGAAAGAGTTTATATATATAAATTATCTCCTTTTAATTATTATTGTCAGTAAAAGAAGTTGGTCTGTATGCTGCTGATACTGTTTACAAATGATTGGAAGTTTTTGCAATTAGTATTTCTGGAACTAAGAATTCATGAATAATCTGTATTTTTTAGCAAGCATTAATTGTCTGTGTTGCAGAATGGAACAAACAAATATTTAAATACTGCAAAGGAAATGACACAGTGAAAGGTGATGGTGTGAACCAGAGGTCAGAGTAAAGCAAGCACTTTTAATCTTGGCTGATGGTTAACTTTAACATATGAGAGCCCATATGTGAAAAAAAAAGTTAAACAACAAAAGAGAAAATAGTAAAATTGCACTTCCTTTAACATAAGTTTTTATATGAGAACAAACCATGCAATTTATAGTCAGAATTCCAAAGCACAAAGGAGAAAAGAAATCTCACTAGTTGTTAATATATGGCTCTTAACAGCCTTTAAAAAATCAACCAACCAACCCCGGAAACCAACCAAAACCTAGAAAGCATGCTAGACTAGTCTGGATGTAGAGAAAGCATTCAGACACTAGAATATACAGAAAAAAAAAAAAATCTAATTGAAAGTTTTATATTGAATTACCTGCAATGCCAATGAATCACTTTGGAGACTTTTGGTGTTCTGTCTAGAAGCTTCATGTGAAGTGATTCTGTTTCAAATAACATGGTTTCCTGGCTTCAAACTGCAATTTATTCATTAGAATGTTTAGAGTGTTTATCAAAAGACTTCAGAAAAGAAACCTTGAAATAGTATTAATTAAAAGACTGAAAAAGAAGGGGTGGGAAGGGATTAAAAATTACTAATTTAGGATAAGAGAGGGAAATAAATTGTTCCTATAACTTGACTTCAACTGTGAACAAATAAATAACCAGCTGAGAAATTTTTACTGAATTTTGAACAAACACATTTAATTCTTCTGGCAGATAAGAAAGGTTGAGAGACCTCATTTGTATTGCTCATTTTTAAATTGTCTAAATTACTTACTCTCTCAATCAGAAATTCCAACTCATTTAAATTTGGGGCACAAATAAAGCACCTCTAGTCGTGCTGGGTCCCACACTTCTTGTCTGGGATTCAAATCTTTGGTGTCTTGTGTGACACAAGCAGGCTTTCTTAAACCAAATATGGGCAAGATGTACAAGATATACTATTATATTAATAAGAAACATTCTTTTTCTGTTATGAAAATTGGACATTTCAAACTGATAGAGAATAATGTAAGATAACACACTGGGAAATATGGCAATCTGGGGTAAAAAATCCATATATATTCCGTGCAGAAATCAAAGAATGAGTTTTTTATATATATGTACTTTTATCAGTGAAAATTTCAAAAACTAATAAGACTTCTCAGATTCTCATCATGTTGTGAGGAAATTGATGATGGACCTATTGATAAAAAGGCAAAACAGATGGAAATCTGTCTCCAAATACAGTCACATTTCTACTGTAACTGCTTTCTGAGTAGGAAACCAGAAGTAAGTAACAGTACTGAAAAAAAAAAAAAAAGCTGTAAAGAGAAGAAACAGACTGGTTTCACAATCACAAATACTGGTGATTAATATCTTAATTTCTGGGTGCAAAAGTTGGATTTCCTTAGTCCTGCCTGACAGTAACTTTTTCTGAGTAACAATGAAAAAAATATTTGATTGACGCTTGCATTACATCCATTTTCTTTTTACTCTATGTTGAAGATGCCATCAACATACATAATTGGAGATTTGCCAGAAAAAATGAAGTCATAGTGGATGTGGATCCAGGCTAAGACAAAGCCATGTGGTGGACAGGGCCAGGAAACCACAGAACCACCAGACAGGGAAGGATAAACCTTACCTGGCACCACGTCTGGGAATGATTGTATCTCCTGGAAGTTGGTAAAATTACAGCATTCAGCATTGGATTAAACCATGAAAAATTAGATGTGAGGGCTACTAAGTTGCTTTGTGTGTGTACAATACAGCAGAGCCATTTCATTTTCAAAAAGAAGAGCAAAGATGCTCGTACTGTGAGTGGGATAAGTAAAGAAAAGGTACATTGAGATGTCTACCACACTGGCTTATCTCCTGTCTGAATATATGAAATTTTAAATTCAGGTAGGAAGATTGTTATACTCTTTATGGTTATTTAATTATATCATGTTCAGTATTTCTTGTAGTAAACTACTGTGTTCTTCTGTTTTCCTTCATTCTTAGCTGCTGGTAGAACTCACAAGCTGTTTGGTGGATCATTACATTTAATATACTTTGAAGTGGTGACACATATATTTAACTTAAATTCTATATCCCAAGACAGCCTGCCCAAATTTCCATTTGATATGCCATAGAACACTTAGCACCTTTTTGTCTGCTTTTACTGTGGACAGGTTTCTGTAGGTTCAGTTTCCATAAAGTAGACGAGGAATTAGAAGTTGGTAGGACATGGTGGAGGCTGAATTTAGGGTATAGTTATTCTTTAGTCTTAACCAACCCAACTTACTAAATTCCTCAGTGTCTTGTAAATTATGCCAGATTATTTAACAAGATATATCATCTAATGATGAAAGAACATAGCCTGGTGTATTTACTCTTCTTAGGCTGGGTTTTGTAATTCAGACATTCATCATTTGCTCCTCAAAGGGAACCTTGTCACATCAAACACCACAAGAGATCATTAGCTGTGATAATTAGGTAAGCTCTCAAGTATTTTCTCTGTTAAGTCCCTGTTAAACTGCCTGTTTTGATTTTATACCCTTTCTGTCTGAAAAAAAAAAAAAAAAAATCCCATTGTCCTGGCAGTGCAGATGGCCATATGTCTCTTCTGTCACAGAAATGGAGCTTCCTTCCAGTAGCAGATTGGGCAAACATGGAAAAAACCCCACCCATTATACTCAAAAGCTTTTGGTATCTGCTTGAAGAGATCATAACCATCCAAATGCAAGAGCCAAATTGTACCTTCCCTCCACACAAAGCACGCTGGGTTAGCACATTCTGGACAGCTGGTGCAGAATTTCCTTCTTTTGACTCTCTTTTGAGAGGCTGGGCTGGTGTTCTGTTCAGGTCCCAGAAATGTAAGCTGGGACATGGGCTGCTGTGCTGCTGCTTGCTCAGAGATGGAGCTTCCATCTGGATCATGACAACAGTTTCATTCTGATCTCTGTACAGATTTATTTTCCCAAACAATTGTGTTCTCCTGAGAAAAGCCCTCTGTTATTTTTGAGAGCCAAGTTACAGATTGCCAGCTTGCTGGCTATCTGAAACTCCACAGGTTTGAAGCTCTTTTCTACATTATGCTTCCCTTAATAAATCCTGATTCTAGGCTGTAATAAAAATCAGTGAGTTTTGTGGGTGAAATGAAGGTGAATCTGTAATTTAAAATTACTTTTTAATTAGTGTGTGTGTGTGTATATATATTTATATAACACACATATATATAATTAAAACTACAAATGAAAATCCTGAGAATTCATGGATTTATTTGGCATGAACTTCTATGAGCTAATGATCAGCTTCAGTTTCTTGAATTTGCATGCAAGATTTTGTTATTCACTGTCAAATCTATTTCTATCTTTCTCTGGATTACTTGCTTTAGGATGAAATTGATCTTTAAGGTAAAATTGATGAGAAAATATTAAGTCCTGGTGACAGTAAAGTTGCATTTTCACAATGGGTCTGTTCATAAAAACTCTTAAAATTCCAGATAGATCTGTCCTTTAAACATGTCTTTCCTCTGCTATTGACTGTGAACAATGCAGAGAAGGGTCACAATACCTCTCTTAATTACCTGGACCATAGTAAAAGTAGTCATTATCATCTGCAAATTTTCACAGAAACAAATATTAGTAACAACCACTCTTTACTGATGAATAAATGTCAACATTAAGTCTGGCCCCAAGTGTTGGACTTTAGGGAGGGAACATGCATATAATTAGGGACCTTTTCTTTACACTGAATTGAACAAAATTTTATTATTTTTATGGCTTTTATCATGAAGTTGTAAATACAAATGTTTGATTTGTATTTCGTTATGGGAGACTATTACAATGTCTGGAAAGTACTTTCATTTAAGATGTCACACAAAGTTTAAAAATTCAATGTAGAATTTTATCAAATCCCCTGTTTATTACCTTAAGAATATACATAGTCGATTTTGAAATTGAGAAAAGAGATAAACAATTAGAACAAAGAAATTACATTTAGCAGTATCACCAAATCTTCCTGTAATAATTTGGCCATCAAACCTTTTGGATTAATGCATTTTTGCTACTATTAGTTCTGCAAGTTTTTATTTTCCTTCTGTGGGACTTTTAGGCTGTCTGCTGTAAAAGCATTTTGTGCAGATTTTCTTGCATTTACTTTCTGCATTCAGTCCTCTGTGAGTCCATGGACAGCACAGAGATGAGATTTAGGCCAGTGTGACACTCCATGTAGCTTGCTGTGCTTTCTCAGGAAAAGATGAGGGATGGATGGGAGAGCAGCAAGTGGTACCCAGACAAGCCAGCTGTCTGCTGTTCCTACTCCAGGGAGCAGGAGGAAAGAGAAGCAGCATCAAGAGAAGGCTTCAAAGCTCTCCTCTGTGTGATAACAGCCTCTTGTCTCTCCTGGCAAGGTGGGACTGAAGTTGGATTTGGGTCACTTCTTCAGCACCTAGTGTTACCACTCCACTGTAAGCTCCTTTTATTTTTTTTTTTTTTTTTTTTTTTTTCGGCAAGTTTTTATTCCACATAGTTAGTTAAAGCTTCTTCTGCTGTCTGTCTCAACATCTTGAATTTCTGATTGCTAATGAGATGCAGTTTTCCTCATCCTACCACCAACTGGGGTCTTTCACAGTCTTTCCTTTTCTACTCTAGGCTGACCTCAATGTTTAAAATTTATTTAAATTATTGTTACTAATTTTATTCCTTGCTGTGTATTACTGAAAATACTAATTGCAAGTATTCATATATGTGCACCATAGAGAATATTTAGTATCTGCAGTAAAAGAATGTCCATATTGAAGAGACAGTTCCTACTGACTCACCATGTTTTCTCTTGGTTTCACAGCTTTGAAAACTAGCAGCAGCACTTGAAAATTCCCTGGTTTTCCTTCATCTTTTAAGGGTCAAGAGTTTCAATTATAGCAAATTAACTGTACTGATTTAGTATTTATCTGCCTGAGGGTCTTAGTCATTCCATATGTAAAAGGAAAATAAAGGGAGACTCTCCCTGAACTGTATTGATTTTGTCACAGTGAGATCTCTGGTGGGTGTATTTGACACACCGAGCTTCTGAAAAGACATAACGTAATTAATACTTCCAAATGCTTTCAGGGCATAGCTCTGTCTTTAGTTCTAAGTTCCCCTGAGCCTCCACAACTCGTCTGGCTCCTGCCTCTTAAAGAGAGAAAAGCAAAGTTAATAAGCATACAGCTGCACAAATTTATTTCTGAAGGATGTAATCTATTGATACGACAGCCCATATGTTCAAATTTTGGTAACAGCCAGACAGGGTTAGCAATAAAAATTGTAACAAGAATTTCAAAATGTCTGTGCATCTAGGCTCTTGAGAGAGAAATAGATGGAAAATAGCAATATCACATACAAGGTTGGAATATATTGTGAAAATTGTCTGGTTCTTATTTAAGAATTTGCATTGCATTTGCATATGTGAGAAAAGATTCAATAACTTGATTTCCCACCCTCCCAAACTAGAAAGCCTTTGATTCAATAGAAAAGTCTTCAGATAACCTCTATGTTCAAGGAATAGGAAGTGTCAGTGATGTAACTACTACGGAAAGCATTACTAAAAAATAGACTCCATTTCTGTCATGCACATTCACTGCTTGATAATAGAATAACAGGAAGAAAAAAAGGAAATCAAAGCTCAAAGGAAAAAATATAAAAGCCTCATTTTCCTTTTAAATAGCCTCCTTCTGATTTGCCAGTCTAGAACAGTTAAATATTCTTTTGGGTGTTTGTGCCTCAAGTTTTGAAGAAAAACATTGGCATTTCATGCTCAGAACTCTGTCTCCTAAGTTTTTATACGTACTGACCAAACAACTTCTATGTCTAAAACAAGAAAAACAGATAAAAGTTCTTAGCAAAATGCTTTTGCTCAGATAGATCAGAGTAAGATAACATTTTTATAAAAACTGACTTAAGAGATTTAAATATTTCTGTATGTTTCAGAAATTACCAAATTGTTCCTTCTGCTGCTGCACTGGAGCAGTGTTTTGGCTTTGTATGTTATATCCTCACCTGTATTATATGTAACTGTGCAGAAATTGGCAAAGCTAGCTATAACCATGCACTTTGATTTCTCTTGTTCATGGTTATGATAACTGCTTGTCTGATCTAACACTAATGTACAGTGTATAGGGTTAGCAACCATCTCTATATATAGATTGCTGGGACTGACATAGCATTGTCCTGAAAAGAGAAAACTGCATTTATATAAATCCTGAATGAAAATATAATGAATCAATTGGTTGTAATCAGAGGTTTTGAACACTAAGGTGTCTTTGGCATGAGCAGATGGGGGTTATCCAGAAAAGCCTCTATAACAGTTGCTAACTTTTTAATTTTTCCTCCTTTATAACAATTGTTGGTGTCTCTGATTTCCAGCTACAAAAGGTAGGCTGGCTTTTTAAAAATTGTTTTTTCAGTTGCAAAGCAATATATGCATTTTAGGAGCTTGCTTTTTAAACAAATACAGTGCTATTCCTTGTTGTTTTAGAAAATTGATGCAGAAAAACCCTGCATGACTGCAGTGCAAAGCCATGTAACCAAAAGATTCAGTGTTGCCTCAAAAGCTTTGCCAAATGTCTATTATTAAAAATAAGTAAATGGATATGATTGAGATTTCATCAGTCATCATCTTCTGTCGTCCATCCTGCCTTTTAAAACAGTGACCCCCTTGTCTCAAAACATTTGAGGACTGGTTTATTTTAATCCTGTACCATTGCCACAGAAGATGGCAGCTTTCAGCCTTTAATTTAAACAAATACCCATGTGTGCTGCAAATCAGAGCCTCTGAAATTACCATTTGTTCATAGTCAACCTGATCTGCCATTCAAGAAAGATCAATTTGGAAAAGAACACCTGCAGAAAAACACTACAAGGATAAACAGGTGACTGGAGACCCTGATTTTGGATACTAAAAATGAATGGCCTGTCTAATCCAGAAAGAGAAGAGGGGTGTTTACTGTTCTCTATCATTTGTTCAAGTGAATAAGCACCAGGGAAAGCAAAGAGGTATTAAAGTTTAAGGATGATTTTGGCGAAAGAATAAATGAGTATAAATAGTCTATGAATAAATTCAAGGTAGATAGATATTAGAGGAAGGTTTCTAGCCATTAAGAAATAGATGTTCTGAAAAAAAAAACAACACCTTGGAACAAGAACAACTGTGGGAAAAAAAGTAATTAGTTCTAAGAAAGAACTACTGCTATTTGTTATTTGCAGTTCCACTCTTGCCTGCAGTTTCCAAGGACTGTAAAGATGACACAAAATTTCTTGTCTAGCCCTGTACCCTCTTCCTCTTGGTGTGATGGAGAGAGTGTGCAGTTCATGTGTTCTGTGAGTCACGCTGACTCACAGTCTCAGACCTTCACTGAAACCACCAGGAAAGGTTTGTGTATGTTGGGAAACTGAGGGATGTCGTGCATTATTGTGTAGAGGGACTCTCTATTTCTGTCTTTTAACAGAAATACATATACTATTACAGAACTGTACATCTATATCTTACCTGTCAATCCTATAGCTGATAAAATGCACACACACAAAAAAAGTGATTAAATCACAAACATCTCATTAATAATGTTGTAAATCTTGCATGATTTTAAAAATCATGATTAAAAAATCTTGTTCTGCTGTTATAATATAGAGTTTAGCCTATAAACTATTGTTAAGTTCATCATCAAAAAACCTGAGGATACCTGTATCAATTCCCTTTTTCTTACACAAAAATATATAGGACAAGACAGTCAGTAACCTAAAAGCTTCCAGCTCTGCAAAGAAAGAGATATAAATTACATATTTACATTTTTCATAGAGCAGCTTCACAGACATTCTGCTGCAGAGAAAGAACTATCTTTTAGCAACATGTGAATTCAGGTTAGCAGCAAAAACTTCGTTGCCAAAGCCAAGGGCTGGTGAAGCCTCAC
The DNA here is from genome assembly GCA_032173965.1 of Sitta carolinensis. Lineage (NCBI taxonomy): Eukaryota > Metazoa > Chordata > Aves > Passeriformes > Sittidae > Sitta > Sitta carolinensis. The sequence continues at coordinate 2,210,158 of JAVUNC010000006.1, forward strand.
ATTTATGTTTCACTCAGAAATGTCTCATAGCTCAAATATTGCAGTAGTGGCACACTGAAATGTCTTATATAAAAGGCATTAAAACTATTGTCTGAGGGGTTATTTAATATTCGTGAAGATAAAACTATCAGAAAGTACCAGGGTGACTAAATAAAGCTCTCCTAGAACTGAACATTGGAGAAGAGTACAATTATTTCAGATGTAATTTCATGAATAGCAATCAACATTACTGACCTTGTAGCATCTGTTGTGGTCATTCATATTCACAGCATAAGAAATGTAAGGCATAGCACAGCACAATTTATTAATTAAACTTCATGGAAACAGTGACTTGTAGCTAGATACTAACTAGATAAAAAAACCAGGATATTTTTAATTAGTTACAGAGGTAAAACAAGCATTAAACTGGAAACCAAAATGGTAAAGAAGCAATGGAAAACCAAAAAACTCTTTGACCCTTTGCTACTAAAGCAGTAAAGCTTTAACAAAGTGACCTGGGAATCACCTGGGAAAGTGAATAAACCACTTTTTGGAGTGTCATGTGTTACAAAGAAGAGGAATGAAACTGTAAAAGTTGACACAGAAGCAAAAGAAAACACTTAGGAGAATGATGATTTGCTTTCTTAAAATAACAATCAAGATAACGAAGCGAGTAGCATAATTCTTGGAAAAAACAGAACAGAACACAAGTTAAAGAAAATCATATGGAATGTCAAGTCCTTTGTAACAATGCATATAAAGATGAAGATGTAGCAATCTGCTCTTGTTTCTCCTTATTTAGAGTTTTTCAAGTGATTCTGGAAAAGAATCACCTTACTGTGTCGAGAGCATTAAAATACAGTTTCAGACATCCTGCATTTAGATTCCTTTGTCAGTAACCCAATATAAGCCCATGTCAGAGTGTTAGGCAGAAGCCAGCAGATGAAGAGCAGTGAGTGTCCAAGTAACACTTGAGAGAATAACTTACTATTCCCAGTGCCAGTCCCATACTGTAAGTCATTTGGCATAGATATTCCCCCCAGGATTGTCCTCTGAACAGCAGGAAAAATTCCATTACCTTCAGACATTTAAGTAAAATAAAATGCCTGCGCAGCCCGTGTTACATGACACAGATAATGTTAAACCTGCCTAGAGAACATGCAGAGCTTGCTCTCCAGTGGAGATCTCAGCTCTCAGACAGTGTGTGATCCCAGTCTAACTCTGTGCCTTTCTTTTGCTTTCTACTCAGAAGAGCCCTGAACTGCCTCTCCAGCTCACCAGGGGACTGAGCCCTCTGCTTTCAGGCGAGCCCTGCTTCTGAGCTTGTCACCCTTTCAAGTGTGATGTGAGGCTGCGTGCACTGCCTCTGCAGGGAGGGGCAGTGGAGCCGCTGGGAGTGCCAGGAATGGCAGTGTGGTGTCAGGAAACCAGGGAGAACAGCAGCACAGAGCTCGGAAAAGATCACCCGATGCTTTAACTAGAATTGTGCATTTATATCTTCCAAATCAACAATGTAATATTTAAATCGGAACAACTGTCAGGACTTCTTTAAATGTAAGTCGGAAAAGCACTGGCTAATACAAAAATTGAGATATTCCATTCCCCCAGGTCTGCAATAACATTCTCTGAAGTGGTGTTCAGTGTTTACATCTCTCTGCAAGGTCCTTTGGCTATTTCTCTGCACCTGCTCGAGTGCTTCAAGTAAACTTCTGCCATATGTGTATTATTAAAAGATTGATCCTTAAGTATCAGCCAGGAAAGGGGAAGAGATACTTTACTAAACTTCCTCCTGTGACTGATGTGATGATGAGTTAATTCCTCTAACTGCTCAGTACTGCTTTACAAGAGTTTTTCTTTGATGACTTATTTTCATCTTCTTTTTAAAAATATTTGATAAAAAAGTCAAAATGCATAATATTAATAAAGCTCTGAATATTAAGGCAACAGCAGGCAACTGCTAAATTGCTGTATTTGTCTCTGAGGATGGATATGCCATGCTGGAGTGAAAATTTACATTGAATGATTCTAACTGTTCTATTATACAACAAAGATAAAAAAAGTCATATGGAAATTCAGACAAATGACAATAAATGCTTTATTTTCTACAATAGAAGTGCCTGGAAGACTTAGTGAAGTTTAAAAAGAAAAGATGCAGAAACGAGACTATCAAAAGTCAAAATAAAATAAGCAAATTAGACTGGAGGTTGCATAAACAGTAACAACTACTTAGCTGTGTTAAGAAGTTCCCTGAAGATTGACTAGAACTAATATTTGTTCTGGTTAGGAACTAAGAAAAAATGATCACAAAGTTTTCTTCAGATGAATAATATGTAGTTCCCTTTAGAGTTCTTTACTTCAGAGAGAATGTTGTAAAGGGGATTTGAAGTAAAACACACAAATGGTCCCACAAGTCTTTCTGACTACTGCAACATGTTATCTTGTCAGTTATGCAAGAAAAGAAGACAAAGTTAGTAAAGAAATTTAAGGACAGAGAAGGACAGAAGAGAATAAAAAACGGTATGCACTCAAGATTTTTCTATACATTTTCTATGCCACCAGATACTTACCAGGTCTTTGCTCTCTGAGCCACTGTTGCTTCTAGCTAAGTCTTAAATTACCTGCAAAGATTTCAATTTCTTGCTCTTGTTGAAAGGCCTGATAAAACTTAGGTCTTTCATCTGAAGGTTCAAATGTTTGCTAAATTTTATATGACTTCATGCTTTTTACAAGAACTTTTTTTCAAATGATATAACAAACTTTTCATAGTTCAGTCTCATTAATGCAGTAAACTGATCAGGGTAAGAGAAAAGCAGAAATGTAGAGATGGTAGAAAGGGACTGCAGGCTCCAGGGAGAGAATTATAACTCTGCTGTCCTGTATAAATCATGTGTTAAGTTTATCAGAGATTTCAAAATTTCAAAATTTCAAAAAAACCCCAATTAACTACTGGAAATTTCACCATCTCTCCAGGTATATCAGAAATTATGAATGCAGAAACTTGCAGTAACCTTCAGGCAAAAGCTGAGTCAGATGAAACCTAGAGTGTCTTTCATATTATTTATGTTCAAATCACTTTCCTTAATTGTGGGCTCAGATGCTTCTTGAGACTTGCTAAAAACTCGATGGGATTTTGCAGAGAGACATGAACAGAAAAATACTCTGAGGGAAGTGTGAAAGGCTCTGCAGAATGAAGAGAAGAGAGGCGGTATCTCCTAGGGAGGAATAACAGGTAATAACCTCTCTCACATCCCACACATGACACACTTTCCTTTTTCCAAAAGCTCTTCAATCACACTCTGCTGCCCAGGAAGGCTTACCCATCAAGATCTACATACCACATTTTCTTTCTGTTGGCTTACATCACCACTGGGAGACCAAGACCTTGGTTTGGCTTTCATGTACAGGGAGCTGGGAAAACCCTGGGTTATTCCTGGTGTAGACTCTCTGTCTGTAACAGCTGGTATATTCTTTACCCTGCTTTCTTCCTGCTGCCTGTGAACCAAGGAGCACAGGCTCAGCTCTCACTCTGCAGACATCCAAAATCTCAAACTACTGAGGAAGATCTCTGAGCAAGTTCATAGAGGGATAGGAAATCAAGAAGTTATGCTGTCAAGATGAAATCATTATCAAATCAGGGAGCTAAAGAAGAGATTCCTCCATGGGAATGTAGAATACCTATGGGAAAAAAAACCTTGTGAATCTGGCTGGGGTTGGGATTTTGGGTCATAACATCAAGGTATCAAATTGTGCTGGTGAGCTGGTTGAAAATTACACCTGAGCAACAAGGAAGAGCTAACTTACAGCCACTAGAGAGGGCGCCAGTTTCCCATTTGGCTGGGTTTGTCTGGGCAGCAAAGACTCTTCAGGTGTTGTGTCAGAGGAGGCAAGTATATGAAGGATTAGTCTGACAGATTGCTAAGACTTAGACAACTCTTGTGCAATAATCAATAAGTATTTGCTTAATACCTGTAAGTTCTGTACATTCTGCTTTCAGAGATTCTAAAGAAGTCTGAACAAACTGATCCAGAAGAGATCTATCACTGGAAAGCTGTCTTGTGACCTGTCACTTCTCCTGCACTTGTGGAAAAACCCAGCCATAATTCAACTCTACTCCTACCCCTGAAATGCTGAAGTATATTTGGAATTGAGCTGAAGGCAGCAGAGGTTTAGTACCACAAATGACTTGTATCAGTGAGCACATCTGCAGAGAAAGAGAGGATTATTACACCCAGTTGAAGCTTCCAGGAGAACTAGTATTTACCATAAAGTAGATTAGAATTTGCTCAAGAGGACAGTCACACTTCTAATCAGGAGTGCCAATTTTTTGCCTGCTTTATTTTCACTACTTCATAAGACAGTTTCACTTTTCAAATTGAAAATTGTTTATAAGATGGTCAGAAGTATTGAGACAAAGGAGAATGCTATCATATTGGTTCAGCAAGCAAACAAAATGCTCTGATATCAAAAGGCTTTGAACTTTTAACAAGATCCCTTTATTATTTATTGTTTTTGGTGGGTTTTGGGGTTATTTTGAGAAAAGTAGGGAGTTAGAAACAGTGCTTACATTAACGTTTTTATCTATAGCATATTAAACTGGTCAAAAGAAAAGTAGATTAAATGTTTGGAATGGCTAATTATTAGAAATGTACCCCAACTCGTGATGAATTCCATTATGGTTAATGAAATGTAAATATTTACCCATGTCATCACTCCAATAGTAGCATTCTACCTATTGAAATTCTCCTGCAGCAGGTGACAAGTACTGGTTTCTGCACAGCACAGAATAGCTAAGGTCTCACTGAGGAAAAGCAATATAGTATTTACAAATCTATTACAGAGAAGAGGCCCATATATTCTCTATATTTTCAAAATGGTATTGCTCATTTCTAAATAAATAATAAAAAAAAATTGTTCAGCATTTCCCTAGATTTAATAGCTGATCTTAAGAAAATTATGATTGTCATTTTTTTTTTTCCTTTTGAGAAACTTAGCATGGTATCTTCTTTTTCCTTTAAACATTTTTGAAGTTCGGTTTCAAATATATCCCCTTTTAAAACTCTGTTATTCTACTGTATATGCTAAAAAACTAACAATGCTACTTGAAAAGCACTTTACATGTTCAAAGTGCTATGTAAACATTCACTACTGAAATTATTTATAGACATTACACCTGGAAGGTGCACTCTAGATTTTACTTTTTCAGTAACTCTATTCTTCAATTAGGTGCCATTTTAGCCTACTTAGAAAGCTTGTCCCTGTCTGAGAATGGTCTCCACAGTTTTTAGAATCAAACCAAATTAATATAAAATAGTTATGTGTTTAAAGGCAGCCTTGCTTCATGGATATCACATTTTCCTTCAACAATTTTTTTCCTTTAAGAGGCACTTGCCAAGGATATTAAGGAACAGATTTGCAACTGAAAGGCAAGAAGTGCTTGTTGAGATATTTTATTTTTCTCTGCTCCCTGTGAAAAGTGACCCTCAGTTGCATTTGACCTAAGAACAAGTTTTATAAACAGATTAAATGCTACAGTTTGCACTGTACACTTTTCAAGGGTTTTTTCTACGTTTTTTAAGTGTAATGATAAATCTTTCACTCGATATATGAATTCCTCTGTTAACCTGAAGGCATCTTTTGACAGTAGATAATAATTGAGAATAAAACCAAAGGCATTTTGTATATGCAGGCTGGGATACAGCACAGTTGATAGCAGCTCACAGGTGCCTCGTTGTTCACTGTGATGCTGCTTTGCAGGTTTTTTTTTGCAATTTGTCCCAGAATTTCATTCAGGAGAAAAGTCTAACCTGGGCTCTGCACACTCACACCTTCCTGTACTTCAGGAGTTTCCAAAATTATCACCAAGGGAGGGGCCACGTGGGCACCTTTGCTCTGAGAAAGCATTACTGTGACACAAATGAAATAGAAGCTTTCAGCTCACCTAGCTCAAGATTAGAAACAGAGCTCTCAGAAAAATGTTGATTCCAGGACTAGAGTCTGAACCATCCTTCTGGAGTCTGAGAGGCTTTTCTGGTAGTTAACAGGCACACTTTTGAGATGATAGCTCTTTCTGGTCACTGTCAGTAGTCTCTGGTTACCGCAAAACAAAAGTCCCTATTTCTTTAGTGGAAATACAGAAATGTCAATTCAGTGTCTCATTCAGGCTCATCACAGGAAGCTTTCATCCAGAGTATTCCATTATTATTGGGATTGCAATAGTGGTGATCTTAAGCTCAGATCCTTTAAAAGAAAATTGATGTATTTCTTAGAAGGTAGTTACAATCATAAACCCCAAACATAATGTCAGTAGAACAACTGGCATCCTTCTCTGCCAGTATAAAATGTCTGAAAATTGCTACACCCACACACCCTTCTACCACTAAGCAGCCATCAAACAGCTTCTTAAATCAAACAAAAATAAATGGATGAAAAGTTCTTCTAAGTCTCCCTTGACAAAGAACATATAGAGTACAATGAGAACTTTACAGTCCTGTAATTACTCTGGCTCATTTTAGCAGGCTCTTTCTCTTATATAAAAATTGCCATTTACTGATACCACGAGGATCCCATTAATTAAATCAGGATTTCTTACTGTTATTTTCTTTTCACCCCATAAATACCATCCACCCATTTCTGAGAATTTGTCCACAACACTTTGGCTGACAAATCTGGAAAATTCTTTCAGAGATATCCTCCTTTCCCCCAACAGATCTAATATTTAGTTGATTTTGACTTCTCTGTGCATTGAAGTTCTTGTTCACAATTTATAGACCATCTTCCACAGTTCAGGTATAATTTAAACACTGAGTAATGTGAAATCACACTCAAGTGTATGAATTAAGCATGTGCACTGGGGCCTTTGATTGCTTCTGTAGTCTGTTCACAGTCTCCAGATTGGCACCAGCTCAACCTGGCTGCTATCTTTAGGCTGACTTCACAGAGCTTGCTGCTTCTGCTCCAGTGTGCACAGCTACAAGAGAAATAACGTCTTCCCTCTTAAGGAAGGAGAACCTACTACAATCCCATTTCTACTTTCTCACAGAAGTGCCAGAATGGTGGTGGGAGGTTTGTTTTGTTTGTTTTCATTTGGTTTGGTTTGCTTTTTTATGAACTGCAGAACATTAAAAATTACAGGATTTTAATATTAAAATATGTCTTCTAGGCTGCATGAACTAGAACTGCAGTTTCCAGCACTAGCACCAATTTGTGTGACGATTGCTGTAAGATGAGGAACATTATTTTTAGAAATCAGGTCAGTGGATAATTATGGCAGAGAAAAAGCCAGCCTCATCCTTATTAACCTCAGTTCTGGTTTTGGTTGCAGTGGAATTAATTGTCTTCATAGTAGCTAATATGAGGCCATGTTTTGGATTTGCAGTGAGAACAGGGCTGATAATGTAGAGATGTTTTTATTATTGGAGAGCCAAGGCCTTTTCTACTTTCTGCTGCCACACTGGTGAGGCATGTGGGGGGACACGAGCACATGCACATGATCCAGCTGACCATGGGGATATTCCATACCATAGGATATCAGTAAATACAGCTGGAAGAAGAGGCAATATTCAGAGTGATGGCATTTGCCTTCCCAAGTCACCATGACATGTGAAGCCCTGCTTGCCAATGAGCTCAGGGGGCCTTCAGAGGGATGGTCCATAGGCTGCATCTGTGTGTAATGTCTCTCAAAGGTCAGGAAAGGTCATACAAGACACAACTGGAATTCAAGAAGTAGAAACTGTCCTGGTTTTGGCTGGGACAGAGTAATTTTACTTCTTAGTAATGGGTACAGTGATGTGGTTTGGATTTGGTATGAGAGTAGTGTTATTAACACACTGATGTTTTGGCTGCTGCTGTTTAAGTCAAGGGCTTTTAAATGTCTCCTGCTCTGACAGTGAAGAGCTGCACAAAACACTGGGAGAGAGCAAAGGAAGCACAGCTGACCTGAACTGACCAAAGAGGAATACTGTAATATAGAATTATTAGTATAGAAACAGGGGGACTTACACAAAAAGAGGCTGATCAATTCTTGGGAACAGCCTGGGCATCAGTCAGTGACTGAGAAATTGTATTGTGCATCTCCTGTTTCTCTTGTGTTCTGTTACTCTCTTCCTCTCCTTATCACTACTATTATAATTATTGTTTTATTAGTAACATAATTATTAGTATTATTGTATTTTGTATTAGTTATGAAATTATTCTTATCCCAACCCAAGAGGTTTACCTTTTATTTCTGATTCTCCTCCACACACAGTGTGTTTGTGTTGTGGCAGAGACAAAGACTATCTGTGTGGTACTTAGTTCCCAGCTGGGGTCAAACCTCAACAGCTTACCTCAGATGTTCTCCTACAGCTGATTGCAAAGCCTTTAAAACACTAATAGAAGTTCAACACTTCTAAAAAGAAATAAAATGAAAAAATGCAATATCATAAGGAAAGAAGAGTGAGCTCTTTTTCTTCAAGGGAATTTATATTTTAGTGTTTCCTTTGCGATAGGTAATTCTCTGACCTCTTATACCAGCACCTTTTCTTAAACACCTCTAGGTTTGAATTCTAGTAGGAAACAAAGAATGAGAAGCATTTAAGAGGAGCTTCACAGACCTGAGTAAATGGCAGTCATTTGGCCAGGTGCCCTGTACTCAGTTTTAAGCAAAGTTCAGTTCAGGACAAGCAGAATACAATATTGTGTGCCAAATAAGGTGCGTGTCTTAAACAATGACAAAGAGGACATAAAATAAAAAAGCTTTACATAAGCATTATGCACCACCTTCTCCACAGGCCTGAAAACATGTACTTACCTTCAAAAGAGGGGTTAAAAGTGAGAATTATACTGTCAGCTTCTGTCTTCATCAACAGGAAGACACAGGAAGGGACAGAGCCTTCTGCTTAGAGTCACCAAACACACAGATACTTTTGCAGTAGGTCCAAATTCTCTTTTTTGCTGCTGTTGACTCGTATGGGATTTCCAGACAGTCATATTAGAATCCCAGCCCAATTTTAAAATGTTCATCAAAATCCTTGGGTAGAAGGTGATATGGAAGGAATTACAATGTATGAAAATATTTATAGCTAGAAAAGTCATTGCCTACTTTAAATTGTACTCTCATGGACATTTTTACAGAGATGGATGTAATTAAATCCATGATACCTGTTAATTCTGAAGACAGACAAGACAGGAAAAAAAAATATAAAATATTATGGTTGCCAGTCTCACTCACTTCCTTTCCCCTTTGCTCTACTACACAGATTTCTTCAAAGCAAGCAGAATATATCTGGTGTCCCCGTTGCATGCAGGGGTTATTTGTGTACAAGTGGAGAAAGCAGATGGTTTATTTCATTTGTGAAAACCCCTTTTCATTCTCAGCTGGAAATGCTGAAAAGTGGGAAAAAATGTCAGTTATGCTTTTGGTACAAAAAAATCTCATTGCTCTTGGCAGTGACCTGAGCTTGGAAGAGGAGGTGTTAGCCTTGCATGGTTTCACAGCAATGGCTGATCAGGAGTGGCATTAACCTAACTTTAATAGAAGCTCGTTTTAGCTCTCTCAGCCAGAAAAAAGTCAAAGTGACATGACACATATGAATGGTACAACAATGCAGAGATTGCATTAAAGGAAAAAAAAAAAAAAAAAAAAAAAAGAAGAAAAAGAAAAATGCTAGACCTTCATGAGGGGTCAGGTCAGAATATATATATAGAGATGGAATATTAACTGTAATACTGGATGTTGTTTGCCAGCAGTTCTATTAAGAGTGATGTATCTTGAGACCTTGCCATTGTACTTTAGAGATACTACTTTAGATGCATAAGTAATTAAAAATCATAGCTTACTCCAATCCAATACAATAATAAGCAACATCATGCCTTGGCTAGGAATTATTTTAACAGAACATTACCAGCATATCCATCTAGGCAAAAGAAAAAGGAAGTAATTGAGATATGGCATTAGCTTTTTTTAAAAAGTGTGAAGGAAACTTTTTTCTTACTGCAGTAGATAGAGTAGTAGAGAGGCTCTTTGATATTTAATGAGACAAAGTTTATATTTCATTACATTAAAGACTGGTGGCAGCACAGATGATGTACTGACTCTGTTAATGCTCTTCACTAATAAATAACAGCATTTTGTTAGCTTTTGTTAATTCCTCTTTTAATCCCCTTTCTTCCTTACAAAACTTTGAAAAACATTGCATTAAATCTTACCATTTGTTAAAGGTTTGACGTTGGCACAAGGCCAGTGCCCCTATGAGGATATACTGTTCCTGGTATTTGCTGTGAGATGTGACCAAACATAGAGCAAAACAGTTTCTAATTTAGAAAGCAAAAGAAAAGAACTTTATTACTTATAATATGCAAAGAAGACACATACAGAACATGAAAACTTTAAAAAAACACTCTTTCTCCCCCCCACCAGTTCTCAACACATTAAAGCAAACTAAAAATTCCCAATCACATTACCATTTTAGATAATTAATCCTTAGTCTATTACCACCCTTTCGATAATCAGTACTCAGTTCATCAAGGAGAGATAGGAGTCCTTCTTGCACCACATCGTGGCCTCTTCCTCCATGTCCAGTGCTCTCACTACTGTGCATGGACCAGAGCTGCTTCTAGGGTTTCTCTTTTTAAAGATGCTTTGGTTAGTTCCAAGAAACGACAGCTTCTCAAATTTTGGGACACCAGTCCCCCCCAATATTACCCCCTGGGGCCGAGGGGCCTTGAGAACAGAGCTCTTCCTCTCATCTCTGTTCACACTACTGTCCACTCTTGGCTCTAAGCCAATGCCTCTCCCCAGATGCAGTCTCTGTGTTATAGAAATGAGTTCATCCATGGCTATACAAAAAAAAAGTCCAGCCAAAGGCCACTCCATCATCTCCTCCCACCTAGGATTCTTTTCAGCATTCTCTGACAATCTTCCACTTGCATAAACTTTCATCATCTCTGCTTAGTTCTCTCTATTTTTCTTCTTCAAATTCAGGAGGATTAGCATTTATAAAGTTTCCATCTCTACGAAAAGGGTTAAAATCTTGGGCTTTGTTTCCCAGAACTCTCACGGTATCTTTGCTGCTGGGCACTCTTCTCACACCACCCCCCCCATCCTCCTTCGGCGCGTGCTGCCTGGCTACTGATATCCAATTTCAAGGTGACACAGATCACAGACACGATCTCTCAGTTTCTCTCTCTCTCTCTCCGGGGGGGAAGGAGGCTGCCTGATGCTTCTCAAGGTTCTTGTACTCTCTCCACCCTTCCATCCTGCAGGATTTTCCTCTCCCCCTCTGTGCCCAAGGCTCCAGCCTACCTCGCCCAGGCCGCATGGCTTCCCCTGCCCGCCCAGCCAGCCGCTGGCCAGGGGAGATCCCTCCGTCCTCAGGGACCGGAACCAAGAGAGAGCTTTCCGGGGAGCCCTCTGCTTTGAACCCCTTGTGTTCTCAGAGGCGGATCCTTGTCCTCAGTGGCCACACCAGGTGCCAATATTCAAACCTGAGCACTCATTGGTTTGACCACTGAAGTTCAGAAAAACTCATTTTTTTCAAACTACAACACCATTTATATTAGTATTGTCTTTACATGAGGTTTCTTTCCTGAGCAAGAACTCGCTCTCCTTTATTTCTACAAATAATTTCAGGCTCATTGCTGCCATTGCCCTCTCCTCTGCTTTCACTGCCTTCCCTGAAATCAGCCATTTGTTGAATTTCATTAGCATTAATACATACAAGACAAAGCTTAAGAGTTTCTGTTACCTCCATTAGGGCTAACACATTACACTTTGGTGGAGGTTCACAGGGGGTGAGTTTCTTTAGCAGAATTTTCTATCAATAAAATGAATTTGCTAATTCACCAGAAAAAGCTGCTGTTGAAAGCCTATACTCTGTGTGTTGCATAGGCAGCAATCACCCAGAAAAGGAAGTGTGGAGGTGTAGTATTTCTGGTTTTTTTGAGCAAAACACTGATTTTGGAAGTGTCAAATATGTACTGTTCCTACTGGTTTTCAGTAGAAGATGTCAATACCAGCAATGAAAAAATTAATCCAGATCTGGTAAGCTCTTAATGTTAAGACTGACCTGTAAATGGGCTTTTTTTTTGCACTGGGAAAATATCAGAGGAAAGTAAATTCCTTGCAAGTGCTTTTAAAGTTTTTATGCAGTTATGCTTGGTATTGACCTGAAATTAGCTCTCACTGCAAGAAACCTCTTGAAATAGGAAGACTCACAACAGGTAACTCGAACATTTGGATTTATTTTTTTAAAAAATAATTCCTACATCTCCTTCAGGCATGAACAGTATTTCAAAAAAGAAATGCCATAACTAAGAGATCACAAAAAGTTTTCCTTATCTCTCATTCTCACAGAGAAAGTCATAGATGAGAAAAAAAATTCACTGATGCTAGAAACCCACACTCCCACAAGGTTAATATATTCTATCAGGTCAAAGAAACAATCTCAGTGACCTTTTGAGTAATGAGCAACGAGTAAAATAGTACAATTTCTCCAAAACTCTCTTCAAAGGACTATGACTATGTAACATCTTTCAGATATAACATGAGTGTTCATTATCCTTATGCAAGGAAAGAATGGCCAGCTTCAAATGACAAATTTATCTCCTCAGTGTTACTGAATTTCCAGACCACAAAGGTTAGCAGATTTATAGCCCTTTTGTGATCTCTGCAAACAATAATTTTGTATTTTTTTATATCTGAAGCAGTACAACTGTGTTTATCACACACTCTGTCATTAGAAAGAGCTAATTGCCAAAGTTAGGTTTTGAGGCAGATTGTATAAGCCCAGCAACAATGAAAAATCACATAAAATATTTTAGTCCGGGCTCATGACTAACTCTGAACTAAAATTATTGTGAGGTCCAGTGATTTCTAAGCCATATCAAATAGAAAGAAGTCTGGCATGAAATTCGTGGACATACACGGTCTCGTGTGTGCAGCCCTGTATAAAGCCAACTCCTAAAAAGCTGGAGGACAGCTCTTGTTTGTGCAATATTGCACAGTGGTCACTGGGGGGGTGGCAGTGGCTGTGATGGAAACCAATTTCCATATATTTACTTTCCTGTCGCCGAGTTCAAAAGGGTTTGTTCTGGCATGTAATGCTGGCAGAGCAGAAGCAAACTGGAAACACTGTTTGACTGCTGCTGGCTTCTGCTTGTGAATAAAATAACCATAAAAGACATGTGATAATTACTATATAGTCTCTACTACCTTGTGAGAAGAAATTGAGACAATATAGGATAACTCAACTGTGTTCCTAAGGGTATTTTGCACTTCAGAGTTTTCTTTTTCTTTTCACAATACTGGCCTTGCTACAAATGCTCTCTAAAAAAAACCCTATTGCTATTCTATTAAAAAACCTGGGAGCTAAAAAGCTTTCCCAGCTTTTTGTTGGGGCTTGGAGAATCTGGATAGCCATTTCCATCAGCATGCCCTGTTTTCTGACTAAAACCAAAATATAATTCTTGATTTAATTTGAAGCCTTCAGTAAGCTAGTGGAGTTTCTGGGTGTATTGGGAGCAAGCACTGAGGAGTGCTTGGCAAAATCCTGCAGCTTTTCCTTATCCTATACAACTTCATGGGGAATTACTGTTGCTTCTTATTTTATTCACTTGGCAATATGTCTGCTTGAACATCAACACTTCGAAATGAGACACCCTAGAGGATGTAATAGGAGAAGAAAATTCTTAGTCAATTTTAGATGTCACTCCTGTCACTGTGGGGTGTTCCTCCTTTGGATGAGGCCAAGAAATCAAACTGCAGTTATGTACTTTGTGGTCCAAAGCACTAACTACAACAGGCATACCACAGTCTTTATTTTTGGTCTTGATGCTCTTGAGAATCATCTCTTTAGTGATATTTGTAAACATATTGTAAAGTTTAATGATCCAGGCTCTGTTGAAAATTTGCCATTTTGCTGTTCCTCTCAGATAATAAAATTTATGCTGAGAGATTCATGATTTTATCTCATCTAAAATAAAAAGCATGTTATGCTTGCCACTGAATATTGTCTCTCTCTCTCTTTCCCCTCTGATATTCTTGGTAAATTGTGACTACTCCTACCTGGGAAAACTTTGGGATTTGGAACTGGAAAGAAGTCATTTTCTCTGGTTCACTACTTCTAACACCACAATGAAATTCATACCACAGCTTCCAAACTGACATGTGTTTTGGCAACCCAGGAAGGAGAAATTTGCTGTTAATAAATGGTACATCTGTGCTTCAGCAATGTAAATTGGTCTCCAGAGAACTTCGGAAAATTCAATAGTCACTACCACCACAAGAACCTAGGGGTTTGTGAGGCAGAAGTTAATCTCAAAACCAGAATTTACAAGCATCCTGCCCCACCCTGCTGATCACTTGGTCGAGAAGTTTGTTTTGTTTCCCACTGGTAGTTGACTACTGCCAAAATTGGTATACTTCCAGTTCAACTCACCTAATTTTTGGAGGCTATGAAGTATTCCAAAACCCAGAGACATGCATTATTCATTACACCCTTACAGGAAATAGTTGAATCGTGTTTATAGAGCCAATATATGTACACAAAGAAAAGTTCAGACTATAAAATAAATAGTAGGTTTAACCAGCAGAGAGAAACAGCAAAAATCAAACTGTAATTCAACTTGCAGAGAAGTGCACCAAAATAATAGAGGGGAAGGAAATATTTAAGAAATTAAAAGGAATCTGAACTGTTATTCAGCTGAACATCAGCCATTGTTTCCCATGAGTTGTGGAGTTCTCTTTAATTTATCATAACCAGGGTGTATGACACAACTTAAAAATTTAGAGGAAACATACTTAGAGAGATGTAATTTTATTACTGTTATAAATAGAACATCATTTGGAAGTTTTTTTAATTTATAAATATTTCATGGGGTTTGGTGGTGTGTTAGAATGAAAACAGAACAAAGCCTTAGGGTCACAGGCAACCCCAAGGGCATCTCTGCATCTTTCACCCCAGGGAGTTCCTCCTTTCAGAAAGCCAGGCAGAAAGCTGCTCTGAGCCTGGCTTTCTGAAGGGTACTGCTCACAGAAGACACACTAGAATTTCAATTTTCTGATTGCTTTCAACTGCAGCAGCAAACTATGTTTCCTACCCAGCTCATGTCACTCTTTTTTGGTTTTTGGGGGTTTTGAGGCCAAGTCCACTCTTCCTCCTTTCATGAGCATGTGGCAGAGGGGACAGTGCACAGGCACAAGGCCCATAAATTTTGATATTTGCAAAATCCATGCCACCCTCACCCTTGAATGAATATAACCTGTATTGAATTGAAGGGTGCTGAGAGAGAAACCCTTCTAGGGGGAATCCTAAACAAACCTCCTGTATGAACTGTGCAACAGCTCCCCTTTCTAAAAGACTTTCCAACAAATGATTAATTTCAGACAGATGTATTTATGTTCTTAATATCTGCTGGTTTTCTTATATTTACTGGGAAGCTCCTAAAATATTTTAAACTTATACAGCAGAAGTTCTTCCTTTTTTCTCCCTAACCTTTAAAAAAAGTACTGAATTCTCATCCTCTTTAATTTCCTATCACAGGGGAAAAGCCTAGTTTGTAATTACTGTGCAGAAATTACTAACCCATTGCAGAAGAACTCTTCTGGCCTTTTGATATTTATTATTTTTTATCAACAATGAATAATTCTTAGTGTGGCAAGATTCATGTATGTAGGGAAAGAGAAATACAATCTTTCACCTCACTCAGACACAGGACCACCCCAGCAGTGCTTTATTAGCTGTCAGCTGCATCACCTCTAACTGGATTCAAGGGTCAAAGATATCACTTCATAAGAAAATTGAAGTGTGGGGAAAAGAGAGAGAGATTACATAATTTTCTCTCTTACAAGGCCTGGATTCTATGCTGTCATCAAGGAGAAATTTCTTTCCATTTGCGAACTGATGATTATTACAGGTTTATATATGTAATATATATACAATATATATATATGTAATAATTAGGATTATTGCAGGTTTAATTAGTCTTTAATTATTATTTCCAAAGACTCAAATTATTGTCATCTCAGGAGCTGAATCAGTTATAATGGTACAAACCAGCTTTGTACTGATGTGTGTGTGTGTGCATGCCCAGAACATTTGAGTAAGCACATAGCACCCATATTTACACATGTGCAAGTACAATTATATGTGATCCCTTAGGAAATAATGGTATTTAATTACAGCATTACAGTCTGTGCAGAGAGACAAAGTCTGATCCTATTTATCTGAGAACTTTTGTCACTCAAAGGAAATTTTAGTTTTCAATACATCCAGTCCAAACCCAGCACTAAAGAATTTAATTTGGATTTTCTAAATCAGAATTTATTTTTCTGATTAGACTACTTTGGTTCCCAGAAGGAACTCTGTGGTGTCCAGCAGTTTCCTCTAGGCTCCTAAGAATCAATGTTTTCATAAACATTAGTCATTCCTGGTGTTCTGGCAATTTTCTATATTTTTAATATCTAAGAAATTGAATTAGCTAGTGATTTTAATGGAATTGAATTTGATTGCAGTGTGTCCTACTGTTACCACTCTTAAGACCAGAAGCTAAGCTTGTATTTTACTTTGTCTTGATCAGTGCTAGAAATACTATTCTTGCACACACTGGCATGTTTTCAGGACTGAATAAAGTCTGACAATTTCAGAGCCTGTCATCTTCACTGCTGGAGAAGCAAGCTCTACATCACAGCTGCTGGTGGTTTCTGCAGAAGATGACAAAAGCTTCCACTGTATTCACACACCAGTGGCTTCCTGTTTCCCCTTATTTTACATTGTTTAGATTTTGAACAAGAGCTAAAACTAAATAATATGCCAGTTTTGACCAGAAGTGATGCACCATATCCTTATTTCTACAGCAATTTGCAGAGTAATCATATAGTGTAATAATTTATGAGGAAAGATTAAGTTAAATGCTTAGATGTGAAATTCTATTACTTTTTAAATTATTAAAAATATTTATGTAACTGAAAGTGATCTCTTGACGTGCAATATTTTATTTACAAATTTATCCTCTCAAACAAAGTGGTTTTAACAGGAAAAATCTCATCTTTCACTCCATTTCTGAAGCCTGAATTCAATAAAGATGTTAGAGACTAGATTCTCTAACATTATGAATTTAAAAAAAAAATATTATAGGCAAATTAAAATTGGCTAACAAAATTTAGAAATTGTTAACCACCATTAAAACTGGTTAGCAAATTCCATTATTCCATCATGTTTTATTTCCCGTACATTGCAGATACCTGAACATTGCCAGAGAATACAAAGAAACAAATAAAAAAGTTCCAAACCTCACCCCAAAATTTTGCATCCTATAAAGTGCCACTAAAAGAGTCAGGGAGTGGCACTTTTCTCTTTCAGCTGATTTACCAGGGGGGTTATTTGCACCACTATTTACTCTCCCCAGGTACAACTTTTCATTTTTTCCTTCTTTTTATTTTTTGGCATTAGATGCCAAATAGCCAAAGGACAAACGTATTAATCATTCAAAGAGATTATTTCATTTCCTCTCTGAAATAATTACGCTCTATGAATTCCTGTTGCAAATAATCAGTAAACAAAATATTTAACATCTGAGTGATAAAGACACTGAGGAGTTCACGAACCAGTTCCAATTTCTAAAATTCCTATTTTATCCTCGAATTTACCAAACGTTACAAAATCTTTCACGCAGACTGTTTATAAATGCTCATATCAGATCATCTTAGACACAAAAAAAAAACATTATTACATTTTTTTTTTCCCCCTAATAAGCCACAAGGAGTAACTACAGGGCCTGGTCTGAATCCTCATACAAGCTTCTTTCAACTACTCTGAATGCTAACTGAAGGTTAAAATAGAAGGAAATTTGACTGAAACCAATTTTTAGTGTTCTTTTGCTGATTATAGACAACCTTTCTAATTAAAACACAAAAGACAAAGTCAGATTATATTCTGCCTCTCTGGGTGTTTTTCAGATTTGCTTGATTTTGTCATGAAAACAAACGGACAAGTTTTTCTTGCATCTCTTCACGATCCACTCAATTTGAATATGGAGCAGTCCAAAGTTGGCAATGGTTCAAGGAGCCTTTGTGTGAGGTGGTTTTGGAAATGGTGAGCAGTAGCAGGTCAAGAACAGACACCCCAAATGATGGAAGCAGTGGTGTAACCCTTCCAGAAGAGTGGTCAGGGTCTGCAACTCCTGGGCTTAGGATTCAGCCACCTTTCTGTGCAGTCAGACACTTGAATCTGTGAATCCAAAGAGACTTTTTGTGTAAAAGTGCTCAATTTACACTTATTTGTGCATGAGCTTTCCAGTCTTTATGTCATCAGTGGCTGTATCTAATGCTGGAATGTATCTGTCCTAATAAACCTAATAACTTTATTGCCTATTCCTTCTGTATGCATATCCAGAGTCAAAGATCCATATGTGGCTATGGATAACTCACTGCCTGGTTTTGATTGCTCACTTGCACAAGGAGTCCTTGAGGACTATTGACCAACCTGAACCTTAAGCATGCAAACACTGGGAGGTTTTGTGTGTGAAATAAATATCGAATAAATAAATATCTGTCAAGGATACGGCGTGGCTTAATTACTGACAGTTACGAAGTTGCACATGAACCCATGGTTAAGGCAAGGCATGTAGACAGAAAAATTACAGATTTATTTCTCAAAACTTTATGATAACTGCCACTAGATGTTATAAAAGATTATGATTAGGAGAAAATATACTCTAGTGCTCGTTACCAAGTAGAAAGAGCATACAAAGATAGGGGGACTTCTCTGTCTATATTTCATATCATATAACATGCTGATGCCATAATCTCCTGGTAGCTTTTCTTCTTTGAGCACTCAAATCCAGGCCACCCAGCATTTCAGCATGAAATTGCCTGATTGTGACACAATAATAACCACTGGCAGCAGAAAAATAGTCACTCTTAAAGGATTTATAGATTTCTCAGAGTGCTGCCTGGGCTGCCACCCCTGTCCACACCACTGATTCATGAGTTCATCTCTGCTAAGACAGAAACAGAATTACTTTGACACAGAGAAGTGATAACATCTTAGGGAAGAAGAGGGTCAGACTGTCACTTGGTGAATATCGTAAAACATAAAACTCAAACGTTATAACACTGTAAAAACCCATTAGGTACCTCAGAAAAAAAAAAAAAAGGGCCTTGCTGCTCAGATTCTGTCAGGCAGCAATTTTTACTTTGATTACCCAAAGTCACTTCATCTGTCTCTCAGCATTACATCATCTATAACTTCTCTCTCTTTCTCCAAAGGCTATTGGATGAAGTGTCAATCTTTCTCCAGTATAACCTTAAAAAAAATCAGAACTTTGTCCCTTTATTTTACATCTCAAATTCCACTAAAATTTTCATAGGAAAAACCACTTACAAAAGCACTCAGACAAGTACCTTAGTCTGTTTTCAGAATAACGATACTGACATATATCAGTGATGTGCTCTGGTGTTAAGAAAAGTCTTCTCCTGTCATGTTACGTTCTCAATGGAAAGGCAGACAATGAAAAAGTAAATATAAAATCAAGCAAAATAATAGTAATATTATTATTAATAATAGTATTAAAAAAATCAGGTGGTTTCTTCCATAGCAGGGTTAAGATCTTTCAAGTGCATGCAAAAGTGATCATTTTTCCAAAAGTAGGCATCGACTTCACCTGGGCAACTTCATTTTCCAGTACTGATCTAATGACCACTAACAGTCTGGTGTTTAATAACAACAGCAAGTATTTTTATGCTTTTTTTCTTCCATATTTAAGTTCCCATTCAGGCATTAAGTGGTTATGAAAAACAGTAGTTATAGTGTTTTTATTGCCATATCAGAGGCAGAGAAACAGATATTCTGAAAAAGTGGTGTGTCCAAAGCCTGACTAAGTAGCAATATTGGCATTAATGATTTTAATGCACAAACCACTTCAAAAGATGGAAGATTGAGTAGGCTCAAATGTGTGTCATTTAAGAAACAAAACCATTTTTATCTCCTTAAAGATGTTTGTGCATAAATTGCCTTGAGGATTAAAAGATGCTTAAGTATAAAAGCCCATTTAAAACCTTAAGCTCCTAAAATGTTTTATGAACATAGACATGATGGGTCACCCTGACAATACAGAAATGGACTTTGATTTGATAACAGAGTTGGGTTCTAGAGAGTGAGGGAGATACTTTAAAAATGGACAAAACCTGTTCCTAAAAGTAAGATACAAATAGGGCCAGTGGCTTTGTGATCCTTTGTCTGGATGTGCTGAAAATAGACTTGGGAAAGGGCCTAGAAAAAGTCCTGAGACTGATGGTCTCATGGAGATGTCAGTGGGAGTGATGGAAGCATTATCAGCTGGGGAGGTAAAGGAAAAAGGGAAATGGTTCAGTTCAGAGATGGAAATTGCCTCTGATGCCACCAGTGAAGAGCAGTTGCACAAGGATGTTGATGTTTGGGAAAATCTCAAACTGGAATTCCTGTTACTGTGACGCAGATAGAAACACACAGCAGCACACACACACAGGTGTTCAGGCAGAGAAGAAGAAAAGAACTCTCCAGTTTATTGTTGCCCTCGTATCTCTCAGTTTCTGGACAGTGATCAGAGATTGGACAGAGAAGTTCCCACCTCTCCATCTCCACTGGGCACTTGAGAAGTCCATCAGGTGATATCTTTTACAAAGGAATGCAAACATGATCCTTGTTTATCTTACAATTTATGAGAACTGACTCTATTATACCGAAACAAATCAGAAGGCTGATTTTCAAAGACAACAAATTCCCTTACTGGAATTGCTCCAGAACAAAAGCTTTGGCTCTCTACCACACTGAGGTTCAGGGCCTGATGCTTGAATAAATTCTATGTTCCTCTCTATGGCAATGGATGTAGGTTCACTCAGCCAAGCTGCTATTACCACCTGGGATCAATACCTGGGAGCTCAGGGATTCCTTAGCAGCTGAGAGAGTTTCAGCTCTTCAATATCAATTTCCACAAACCTCATATGTAAAAGGAATTTCTTGAAACCAAGAACAAAAATGGATAGAAGCTCTGTTTAAACTCACAGAATGAGCTTTTCATTTGACAGAGCTGAGCAAAAACATAAAAAGAAATGTTAGTATTTTGTCCATTACAGGAAAGCCTACACCCACAAAGTCTGTATGGATCTGGAAAATTCATGTCTTGAACTTGCCTAGGTAGACTTTTCTCTTTTTAATGCTGCACTCAGACACACCTCTTTGTCTGTGCCTGCTTATTAACTTACGTAGTCAGAGCAGTCTCATCCTTTTTTTAACAGCAGTGCTTGCAGATAAAACTCTCAATAGAAGTCTCTAGCTATAATAACTAACTAAAGAGCTCATTTCATCTGCATTTTTGAATTAATAAAGAGACTACTAAGTGAAAACTCTTTTTTTTTTTTTTTTTTCTAAAAAATCAACTATTTTCATTAAAATATTAAAATGTCCTGAAATAAATCCAGGTTCTGAAAGATATGCATAATGGACATACTTGTTGTTTAGAACCTGAAGAATGTCTTTCCTCAGTAAATAAATAAATTGCTTATATGTACACAAAGCACTGATAAACAAGAGAAATATCCACACTTGAGCAGCTTCTAGTAAGCTATTTAAATTGATTTTGGAGGAAGATAACTACCCTTCAGGTTTTCTGAAGGGGTACATTTTGGATGGCTAAACTGATGAAACTTTAGAAGGATTTAAATTAATTCCTTTTGTCATTGCCTCTTTGCACAGTCTGTTCAAGGAGAAAAGAAAAGAAGCCTTTCAAGCTGTTGAAAGATTACTTTCATTTTAAACTGTCATACATTGCTTCCAAAAGGTGGTGTCAAACTCGGCTACGTGTGAAGAATCAGGGAGGCTGTGTCAGCTTCAAGCTGTCATTGTCTGCTAGAAATGCTTTTTCCTGAGTCCATAAACTTCAGATTTGTGCTCGTGGTGTCAGGAAAACAATTAGTCCTCAGGAAACCTTCGGAAAGAAAACAGGATTTGATTTTTTTCACATGACCTAGAAGTGTTTGGTCACCCCCTGTCCGTCCTCCTGGTGCTGTTAGTTGTGCAAAATCGTTTTGCAGGCTGGTCTGCAGGTGGAGCAGACCTCACATAATGGATGAGCCTGTGGCCAGGTGAGCATCACTCCCAAAGAAAGGGGCTTAGCTGCTTGGCTAACCATCAAGAAGCCAGCATGGTCCAGTGGAGAGTGTAAAAGAGTGAATGACAGGAAACCCATTTTCTGGCTTTGTTGCTGATTCACTTTCATGGGATTTTTGGCGTCGGTGTACAGAAATAAATTTTTATGAGGTAAAATAAGATATGAACTTAATATGTGCTCTCTACTCTGTGTGACTTGCTTTTATGTGAAAGATATAATGGGAAGTGGAGTCAGGATGTCCTGTTTCAGCCCATGGTTTTGCATAAAATTCTACTTTAAATCTCTTCTCTAAAATGAATTTTTTAATAATTTTTCTTGTTTATGTGTCTTTCTAGCTCTGCTCCATTTTTAGTGCATATATGTGTATATGCAGTAAAATTGTCAGAGTTCTTCACTAGATTTTGAGATTCCAGTAAAGAATTAGAGATACACAGAGATATGTTTAATGTCTTCCAGGTTCTAAATTATTGAATCTTAACATTCTTATCTTTTTTTCTAAAATGAAAATAAAACATGAAGCCCCTGACTTTAGATTCCATATTTGCTGGGTTTTGTCTCTATTACACAGTCATTTTTCATTTTGATTAGTCTGGGTTTTTTGGGCTTTGACAGGTTTGCCTGTTTATTCTCCTCTGTAGCTATTTCAGACTCACTCCAGCAAAAGCAAATAGTAGTAAACTGAGAGTGCAGGCAGCCAGATTGCCCAGGAATGGCAAAACTGTTGGAATTAGAGAATGACTGCCTAGTGAGTTTTCCCACCCTCTGTATTCTCTAATTTTTGATGAGAACTGAGAGTATGAACAGCACATATACGCCAGAAAAGAGGATGCATTTAAAATAAAGCCTCTGTGAACGTGAGATACAGGAAGAAAAGGTGAATTTTCTAAAAATGTCTGCTTCAGTTAGGGCAGGCAAAACAGTGAGACATTCCGGGCAGAAAAACATTTCTGAGCTCAGTAAATTTTTAAGTATGTGTCCAGAATCAGTCAAGAATGTTTGGGGTTTTTGGGATTTTTTTCTGAGGCAAAGGAGGTCAGTCACCCTGATGTGTTTAAAATAGAATATTTTGTAGTGCTACAATCAAAGCAAAGTACTATCTACTTGGTAGTTTCATTTAGCTAAATGAAACTAAAATAAAACCCCTATTATGTTTTGCAGTCTCCACACTAATTCAAATTAGTTACTATTATTAACTGCTATCAGAAAGTTCAAAAATAAAAGAACTGCTACTAGCTATTGCTGTTTGAATAACCTTTAGCTGCATCCTGAGAGACAAGGGGGTGTTTTTTAGGAGCTGTATTATTGGAGTTGACAGATATGATTGAAAAGAACTCTGTGGCAACAGTATGAACAAAAGCCCATTCGTTTGCTAGAGACACCAAATATTGAGAAATTAATCTTAGCAGTGATTCCCATGCTCTGCCAGTGAGGAGGTGCAAGAAGCTGTGAAGGAGCCCAGCCAGGACAGTTCTGAACTGGCAGAGAGAAGTTTCCACACAATGTCATTCTCATTCCAGAAACTCCAGGAGCAACTCTATTGTGTTTTGGTTTTCTTGGGTTTTATTCCTCTCTCCTTTTTGTATTGTTGTTGTTGTTGTTATTATTATTATTATTACTATTATTACTATTATTATTATTATGGCCTTTAAGGCCACCAAGCTCATATTGTTGTTGTTTTTGTATTTCACTTTATTACAATTTTTATATTTGTATCTCCACCCGATGAGGTTTCCTTTTCTTGTCCCCATCCATCTGGCAGAAGGGGGAAGAAACTGAGCAGCTCTGGGGTATTTTTTTGCCAGCTGGGGTTAAACCACAACAAACCCAAACACCTTCCAGCACAAACACAGAATAAATTCAAGCAAATCATCAGGAAATATCACAACTGTTCTATTTGCAGCGATCCTTCATTTTATAAACTTCCAAAATGTTAGTCTAGTTTGTGTAGGAAGATTTTATGATTCATAAGGGGTGCTCTGTTAGGCACTAGCTACTGCCATAAGACTGGCAAAAAAAGTTTGGTCATAAATTTCAATCTAGAGTCATCAATCCTTTAATGAAGTCAGTAAATGCCACTGACATTTTTAATGATGAAATTTTAAATGATTGCTGCACATCACATCACAAATTTAATCTGTTAACAAGTGGATATTTTTCCTATGTTGGATATTTTGTGTAAAATCAGAGTTTTCAGTCAGCCTGTTCAGTAGCAGGAAGAGTTCATTTTCATATAAATGAAAAATTTCAGATTTCACAAAAAAAATTGTATAGACACGTGCACATTTAGCACAATATTCAAGTTTTCATGCCTTATGGAAATATTTACTATTACTATTTTAACTTAGATTTTTTCACGCTTCATTTTTGAATTCCTAATTTCTACAGAGTTTGTCAACATCCTTTGATATTCCCTTAATTACTTGGTTTTTTTTTTTTTTTTTTTTTAATTCAATTTTATTTTGCATTTTTGTATTCATCTAAATTTAGTGACTGGACTATCAATGTCTCTTTATCTTCCTCAGGCTGGGGAAATTCATGTATTACCAAGCATTCCTGGCAAGAACTTCTGCAGCTCCAGCCCAGTACAAATTCACAGTGAGTTTTTTGCATTCTCAGAATGGAACAAAACTTCTTTTGTTTTCCTATGATGCAAAAATGTTTTACAAGTATTAACATGAGAGAGAATTGTGCAAAGACATTAAGAATCTGAACTACACCACAGGTTTCATTATTGACTTGCTGGAGGAATCTAATCATATCACAGCCCCATGCAAAATATTTTACTGATGTGTCAAAAATTATTTGACTCATGAAATGTCGCTGAGCTTAATTAGTGTGCTATGAATTTCTGAAATTAGAAGTGTTATTCAAGAGTTCAGAATTGTTTACAAAAGGCTCAGACCAAGACTGTAATTTAAAAAACATTTTCTGAATTTGATGCTGCAGAAGTTAGAATAAATTATGGTAAACTGTGAGTTTAAAAATTCAATTTTCCTAAAATATTTCCATCATAGATGATATTTAAAAGTATGAGGTGGCCATGCAGATTCATTGGAACTAACCCAGGAGATAATTTTAGCCATTTTAACATATAAACCTCAAGAAAATATTATACTTTTCTTCATTAGCCCACAGAAATACTCTCTAGTTAGACTTCTTTCTCACTTCCTCTCTGATGGGATTCAAATGTACAAAACCAAATTCCCTTAAACTCGGTGTACCTGTAGAGATGTAAATTACCTAAAGATTGTTCAGAGCCAATTATAATAAAAAAAAAATCTTATTCTTAGTCCTATTGTTATTATTATTATTATTGAAATGTCTAATGTAATAGCTATAGTGAGGATTCTGACAGTAGCATGGTAATTTTTGTATCAGAAGCACAAGCATAAAAATCGTTTACATATTTGTCATTATATTTATGTATTAATTATTAATGTACAACATTTAATTTAATTATTATTACTATTATTATTACTATTATATAATATTTTCTATTTAATTTATTAAATTATTGTGTCTTCCTTTCCATGTTGGGGTGTCTTATACATCAACAGGTAAGGGAGGGGCATGGATTCAGAATGCTCTTTTCTTCAGATTTAGGTTTAGGTTTTCTTCACAGACGATCTCAAGTTCCCTTTTCTGCTTATAGAAAGAGCAGGTATTGATAAATGTAGATGCTGCTGGCTCACACTTGAGGAAAATCCTCTACTACACCACTTCACAGTATTGAATATTTCAGATTATTTCCTCAGGGGGCTGCAATGGTATGCTAAAATTTATATTTTTTTCCATCACAAAAGGATAAGTGTCTGGTTAGCATAAAATGTGCATTGGCATGAACTGTTAGGGAAACACACAAATTTGATCAATAAAAGGGTCAGAACTCTTGAGGTGATACATTCCCTGCTCTTGGTCCTCCCTGGAACTGTGATATCCATGGACATCTCAGCGGCTCCCAACTGTAATTTTTATTTCTGAGGCTGAAAAACTTTATGGGATTTTGTAAGGGGCGTATTTCAGGAGGCTAATTACAACAATCAGTTCAGCAATATCCTGTATCAGCTACTGCTCTAGATGAGTTTTTGAGAGTAGAATTCACTTGTGCAAATTAATTTGTCTGCCATTCAGGTAATTAGCCAATAAAGAGTAATGAATAATTGTGAGAAGATGTCCTCAGACAAGGGAGTCCACAATAACAAATTGACATTATAGACAAAGGAATCATTCTGGGTAAAGAGCATTTTAAGTATTCATTCCTATCTACTTGGTCCTTCAGTGGTTAATTTTTAGCAGATGATCTGAAATCAGATGAAATCTGAATTTAATAAACCTATACAGAAGAAACATTGTATGTCTTTCACTCACATTTTTTAGAAGTTAAGAAAATACCTCAGTCATCACCTTGTCATTATCTTATAGTAAACAGGCAATTATAAATTTAAATTTATCCATTATTATTTTTTTCTGTCTCAATATGTCAGAGGAAACTAAATCTACAGAACAGGAAAAACCACAAAATTCAAAGTTCAGATTCAGAATTTGGCCAAGGTTAATTTTCTTACCTCAGTAGTTTTTAAGAATATGCTCGGAAATGTCATAAATGCGGACTTCTACTGCTACATTTAAAGCTCTGGCCTTTATCTTTAAACTGTAATTTACAGTTACAGATGTAAGGCAACAGAGAAATTTGATCAGCTGTTGTTGAGAAAACATCATATTGGTGTTGGAAAGGAGGCCACAACCTTAGGGCTGTTTTTTGTATTTAATCATTAATCTAGTAATCTCTGGTTTCGGACAAGACCCATTTTTAAACGGTCACATTTAAACTTTCAAACTTAAAATCAGCAACAAACCTGTGTGCCCCCAGATGCTAACCCTGAGACCTTGTCACAGCTTCCAGATTCAGAGAAAAATCCGTTCACCTTGCATGAATTTTGCATTTTGAGCAGATGAATTAGAGCAGTAAACAATGGCTTGGATATGCATTGTGAACACAACCTCTTATGGACAGGGCTCCTTGGTCATCAGGATTGCAGAGAGGGAGTGAGGAGGGTAAAGGAACAATTCAGAGCACTGATGGAGCAGTTCACTGCACAGATCTCTGAAAGGCAGCGCCCATCAAGCAAAAGATTTGTTGCACACAGTTCAGCACATCCACCAGGAAATAAATGCTGCTTCACTCTGACAATCATCCCTCATGTTCACTAGACAAACCAGCCAGCTGGAAAGTGTGACATGAACAAGGGATAAAGTGAGACCTGAATTACATGGAAAAGGATGAAGTTGTATTATTGTAGTGTTGAGCACTTTCAATACAAATTTAAGGAACGAGAACTTGTTAACATTTACTGTATGTAACACACATTTCCCTCTGCTAGTGTGCAGTCTGCTTCCTAGACATGCTGAAATGATGGTGGAGAAAATGCATGTGCAAGAGGAACCTGGTGTTCAGCTCTCTGCATTCCAGAATGCCATCTGGCAGAGAAGTTTCTGCCTAATATGAACTTTCTTGTACTGATGGAACTGAGATTTTCTGCGTGCATTCTTCATGTACAGACTAAAATCCTGATTTGCCACAGAATCTCAGGAAGGCTTGGGTTGGAAGGGACCTTAAGGTTATCAACTGAGAAGCCACTCAAAAATATTCTTAAGAATAATTCAAAAATATTCTTAACGAAAACTCAAGAATATTGTTAAAAATATTCTCCCTTGTCCAATCCGTATCTGGCCATGTAAAAAGTCAGTCCCCTCCTTAATAAACCCCTTCATGAGGTTCTTGTGGGCCAAAACCTCAAGTTGACCCTCTGGAGGGCACCCCTTTCCTTTTGCTGTGTCAGATTTGAAACCACTTGATCTTTTTAACTGTCAGAGAACAACTCTTTCAGTCCTTGTTAAAATTTGTGCTTACAAAAGGTGTTTCCACCTGCACATTCTTTTTTCTTGTTTACTTGTAGGCTCCACACAGAAACAAAATATAAAGTTGAAATATGGGTTCTTTAAAAATCTGCAACACAGTATGTGTGCTGATATACTGGAGAAACGAGGGTTATGTGGTACCTACAATGGATAAAGTGTTTTTCAAGATTTTAACAGAAACTATCCCAGACGAGCAAGACAAAAGGAAATTTGCAATTAGCATCGATAATCTATGTTTTCAGTATTCAGTCTTTAGTAAATTTTGATGAATAGCTCAACTGGCTGCTTAAAATTATATTACTAGGAGTAATGTGACAAGAGGCCACTAACAATGCTAATTAATTGTCCCCAAGATTAAGTGGATTGCTGCATAGATTAAAAGTGAAAAGACCACCACCTGAGGCAAGCAGCACTCTGAACCCATGACTGGCTGCATTTAAGGGGTGGAAGCAGCCATAAAATGTCAAACTTGTGTGCAATAAGTTAAGTTAAAGACCTTTTAAGGTTTGGTACCACATATTCCATGGCTTTGGTGTTTGAACCTGTGGCAGAAGTTTGCAGGGACAGAGGATCCCCATCCTCCTTCTCATTTGGATACAGAATGGATTCTTCTGATGCTGTGCTCTACAGGAGACAAAAATAAAAGGAAAATTACATCAAAATTGGTTCCTTTAAATACTGCTTCTAAGCTACTGGCATAATCTATTTGTCTAGGCCTTTCTTCCTCTGCGTTTCGGATATTTTAATACAATCACTGGGTCAGGAAAGGGAGCACTGGATTGTTCTGAGGATGCAGATAGTAAAAAAAAAAATAATGATGAAAAATTAAGTAATTAAAATGTAGAATTGATTGGCAAATTTAAATGCAGTCCTCTAAGTAGAATTTTTATATCCTTTCAAGGGTAAATTGATATTCCTCAGAGGAATTAATGTAATTATATCAATTCTCAGATAAACTGAGAATATTGCTCAATCCATCTACGACAGCTGCCTTTTACTTTAATTTCAGCTGTGACATGACAGCCTTATAACATTAGAGGCACTAAGGAACAGTCCCAGAGACAGAACAAGTCACTTAATCCTAATATGATGACATTATCTGAGTATTTTTTTTTAAGGTCTGACTCGTATTTGTGAAATCAGTACAAGATCTTACGCTGATGTTAAAAGTTTTAGGAAAGTGCTAGTCAGAATGCAGGTCTTAGTTAAACAAAGCATTGTTACAATACAGTACAACAGATATGAAATAATATTACCATACAGAAATGCAAAAATTACAGCAATTTTTGTAAAGAGAAATAAAATGGTTTATGACTCGTGCTGTCCCAACATGTCACTTCCTGAACACAGAAAACAAGAATTTCTAAAGTAAAAAAACCTATAAAGCATCAGGATTATTCTTATCTTCCCAGTGCTGGGAAATATAAAAACTATTAAAGTCTTCAGAAACTGTGTCATTTTTGAAAAAGGAACAGAAAATTTCCACTGACATGCCTTTCCTACCTTCCACATATAACCCAATCAAACTGAATTTTGTGCTATTAATGCTCTCTTCCTTTTCAATGTAAAGATAAGGAAAGCTGGGATGGGAACCTGAGAAAGAAAATAGTGGGAAGGTGCTAAAACAGAAAAAAAAAAAAAAAAAAAGGAGAGAGAAGAAAAGCACATTTCATACAGAAATAGATCAACCAGAAGCAATGAACACTCAAAGTAAGGGAAAGATACTCTGGGTGAAATTCCGATTTCAAAGAAGAAACATAAAATTCTTGGACTTTCAGTTGAAAAGAGGGTCAATTATTCATAGTTGGGAGCTTATTAAATTAATAAATTCAAGGTGTTTGAAGTTTATTATGACATCCAGAGAATTACAATCTGTAGTATAAGCCGAGTACCCTCAGTTATATTAAGACAAACACACCAAGTATTAGTGGGAAAAAAGTATAAAATAAAAGAGAAAGTTTTAGCCTCATAATGGAATTAATAGAAGGTACTGAAGTAATCTGAGGCTGTGAGTTACATAGCTATAGAAAAAGTAATGGCTTTTTGCATTTAAATTTTATTTAATTTGATTTCTGTGCCCTAAACATAATCCTTAGCTGAGCTTATGGTAGAGCTCCAATATTTATGTAAGGATTTTGACACTTATATAAAGGAAAGTTTCACTTCTCTGGACTTATTTTATGGACTGATCAGAGAGATTTAAATTGGTGAGAAAGTAATTTCTGCTGGATATGACACCTAATGCACCATATATGCATTTGTTGCTGTAGGACTGAAAGGATCTCCTGCATAATTTTCTAGGTCATCCTGTTACTTTTACAGGTTTTGAAATTGGCTTAATGTAACTAAACCATGCCTGAAAGTTATTTGTTAAACCTGTCTTTTAAAATCTCTGCCAGGTGTGGGTTGCTGTATTTTGATAAGTTATAACAATAGCATAACAGCATGTGTCAGAAATGCTTTCTGTCAATTCCCATCTAAATTGCACTTTTTACAAATTAAATCAACTTCCACCTGTTAAATCCCAGTTTGAAAACAATTGATTTCTGTTCTTTTCATTGCAAAGCTTTAAATGTGCATTTGAGAATGCATATTAGAAGGAATCAAAGCACAGACCAGTGAATGACAGAGTGAATAGGACACTTAGAAATGAATAATGAGGGAATGAAAAAAGCCCTCAGAGCTGTGAATGTTTTGGAGCAGGTGCTCTGACACTGAGAAAAGCAGACCAGAGCAGACTTGGTCTCCTCCAGAGCAGCACACAATGATGTCTTTCACATTCTGGAGGTAGTTGCTTTCTGGAAGTCAAGCCTGTTCTAATAAATCCATTTTGTGGATAAAACAAGAATCTTAATTTATTGTCCTAAATAGTTTGTTTTAATTTGTAGTCAAGATATTTTCAGCTAATCCTTCAAGAAAACAAAATGATTTGTTCTGAAAAATAATAGCAAGCATACTTGACACTTCCAGTCATCAAAGTGGGAATCACATAAAAGTTTTATCTGCACGTATTCCTCCAGCTCCAAACGGTTTCCTAAGGATCAATTGAAACCTTGTTCTTCTAAAATTGATACAATTTGTGTTGTAATTAGTTTTAGAATTCCTGGAATTAGCAATAGGCCTGATCTGTCCACAATGAGTAGACAGTCTTGTACAAATTAAATCACCTTGAAATGCATGGAATGTGTTATGTGCAGGAAAGGGTCCCAGGAAAATATTTTATTGCAATTAAAAAGATAAGTAGCTATTTAGGAAATTCTGAAATGACCACTTTTTGCAAAGTTGTTCTGCAGAGGGATATAGTTCTGCTAAAAATCACAGCATCTTATATGATGACACCAGTTGTTACACATGCCTGAATCAGGAAAAAAAATAAAATTCTGGGTGTTTGAATGTTGGGTTAAAGTTGTCTCTGTACAGAAGACAGAACCACAATCCATATCACTTACCAATTTTTTAATTGCATATTTATCTGATTTGTTTACACCCATCACTTACCCAGGAATTTTGCAGTATAGATAATCTTTCTTCTATCTCCACAAAGCTAATTAGGACACAATCTCACTGCACTTTAAAAGTACCCTCATTATCTCCAGTCAATTAGTGGCTGATTTATCAATTACTTTTGTCACTGATGTTTCCAGAAACATTCTGCACTGCAATCTGGCACAATTTATTTACAGTTACATTCTGTCAGTGTCTCTGGTGGTTAATGGCAATAAATGTACATGCAGGTTAAAATTACAAAGTATAAATTAATGCTTTCAAGCCTTAAAATGGCAAAGCAGAGGAGAATAATGAATATACTATTATATTAGTATAGTATATATATTCTATTAGAATAAAATTAGTATATTCTGATACTAATATAGTTGTGTTTCAACTCTCCCTTTGCACTTTGATGTCTTTCACTCTTCTGTTACTCAATAGTGGTGTGTATTGCTAGATACAAAAAAAAAATCTAAGGAAAGCACATAACTAGAAAACAAAATTTTGGAAAAAATAAGAAAAACTGCATGTTTCAGCATGTATCATGATGCTAAATAAGAATAAACACTGAAAGGAAAACCCCTTTGTGGCATATAAAGTCTATTAATATTACACATTCCTCTGATTAAAGAAAAATTGTGCTCAGTAAATTTCAGGCAGCCTGACTATTTACAAGAACATTACTTTTTATTTCAGTTTTCGGGGGCTTTTTCTTCTTTTGGTCTGGTTTCGTTTCTGGTTTTATTTGTTTATTTTTTTTTAATAGTTGTTTTCTGAAACATGAGCTCTGCAGCATGCAAAACTGAATTAGCTTGCTTAATTTTAGGAGAACCTAGCAAGGTCCCATTAGATGCTCAAACCTGGCATTGTTCTCCCTGTCCTTTCTGCAGAGACCATTTTATAGATTTCTAAAGCAAGCTATGGTGGAAGACCAACGTGTTCGAGCCAATGTCTGTGAGTGTGGTTCTAGCCCTACAGGTGAATGCTGTCAGGCTCCAGGGCTCTCTGCTCAGTGGCTTCACACCTGGATTTTAAGAAGCTGCACAAGCATTTCAGAGGCTCAGCTTAAAGTGGATGTTTAGAACAAGGGGTGATCTTCCCTTGTCTGAATTACAAATTGTATTCACAGGTTTTAAATTAATATTTTCTTAAATATTTTATGCATAGGCTTCAAGAAAAAGTGACAATCGCAGCAATTCTTTACGAGGGGACATTGCATTCATTTCTTTTTGTTTGGATGGATGATGTTTATGCTATTTAGGCTTCTGGTATTTTACTCTTCACAGCTAAAGCCCAGGTGTGAATACTAATGACAATAATAATTCATCTTCTATTATTAAGATGTCCTGACTTAGGCCTGGTTGTTGAGATGCAAGAGGCAAATTTGACACCAACTCAGCTCCATCTTTCAGGAAGTCAGATGGTTTCTCATCACTTCACCCAGTTCACCACTTCCATATGGTTCCTTTAGAAGCTAATCTGTTTTCTTTTGAAGAACTGAGAACCTACATGGCTTTTAATCACAAAAAAAAAAAAAAAATTAACTGCGGTAGGAGGGGGAAAAAAATGGGGAAAGTGGAGGCAAGAAATCCATCTTGCTGTCCACAGCCTTCTGTTGTTAATACGTTTTCATAAACTGATTAATCATAAATTATTAATGTCAGCCTCGCTGAGGTAGAATGTATCTCCTTTATTGAAATCTGTCTCCCAGGCATCCTGCCAGTGGTTTTGACTGATAAGGCAATAGTGCCTGGATTTGCATAATCATGCTGGAACCTGGCTGCAGAGCTCACTTGCTATAGTGTTGACACAATGTCAGGTGATATATTTGTGCCTGGCATAATCTTGATGGGCCACAAACAGTATTTCTGGTTGAGAAAATTATAAATAAGTCAGAGCGTTAAGGTATAATTTTGTTGTTGTTGTTGTTTTTAATGCCTAGTTTTCATGCTGTGCCTCCTAAAAGAGATGGAGATCATTTTAGTGTGCATGAAAGAGCTGCAGAATGTCATGCTTAGAAAGAAGCCACAGAGAATAATAAACACAGAAAATCAGACTTCTCTGGTTTTATCCCATTAGGATACAGCTGCTTTTAACTTCTTTTTCAAAGTGTTGTCACAGATGCAAGCAGTATGGTAACTAAATTTGAATTCTTACCAGCACTGCATCATTATTACTTGACTTCTGTCTGAAGTTACTTCATTTGCCCAAGTTTTCACACAAATGGAGATGTTCTGACAGTGGCCACTGAAGATAGATCCTTTCTATTGCTCATGAAGACAGGCTGTCTTACAGCAGAAAGAGAGTCTTAAAAATGAAACAGTACAGCCAGTCCTAAGTAATATTTTTGGCCAGAAAGGAAGATTTTAATGAAAATATTAAGAAATCTATTAGGTAGCAGAAATAGTGACAAAATAAAACTTGAAAATGTTAAGAATGTCAAAATCGCAGTAGTTTATCCCTAGTAGTGCTTTTTCTCCAGAAGAATCATCGCTAGAAGTGATATATGAAATACCCTGGGCCTATAGCCCCTGTCCCAAGTCTGTTGAAGAGTTTTGAATTAATAAATTGATTAAACTCATTTAACTGAGTTGCCTAAATATTCTAGAAAAGTAGAGAGAAGTGGCACAGGATTTAAAATTCTTCTGCTACTGGTTCAAAACTTTTACTAAATGGAAGCAAGAAACAGTTGAGTCTGCACAATTTCTATGTCCAGGCTATTATTTTTTACTGAGAAGACATGATATTTGGGGATCATTTACAAATAAATAACTTATGGCTTCGAAAAGGCAGAGTTATTAATGGGTATTAGTTTTTCTGTGGAAGATTAAAAACATCTCAACGGAGAGAGAGACAGAGAGAGAGAGAGAATTGTACATATGCTATTTGCATTTGTAAATTGAACATTCAATACATCTGAAGAAACATGCTGGGCTGCTATAAATTGCATCATCATTTTGTTGCTGCAACTGTTAAAGATTACATACAGAGGCCATGCTTTTCCCCTAGTAACTATTTAAATGCACAATAGTTTTTTCTCCCTTTCATGTTAGCAATAATAAGGCAGGAATGCAGCTACTGAAAGGCTGAAGAGGAAAACAAGTAAGGCTTATTACATACCTTAAATGTTTTTTCTTCAGGCTTTGCACTTTAAATATGTATGTATAAATCTATTTATGCTTTCCACTTTTTATATATTGTGCACACACACATATATATGTATGTATATATGAAAAATGTGTTGTTTGTAATATTTTATTTACATATATATTATTATTTTAATCTCAGGTGTTTATGGAGGTGTTCATATCTCTTGGGTCTATTAAGCCACTCATATGTGATATCTATCAGTGTGTAGTTACCAAGTTACATTCTTTTTTTTTTCAAGAGTTTATTTTTAATATACCGGAAGGGTGACTGAAATTAGGATTGTGGCATCATTTGGGCTGATCATTTTAACAGCTCAAATAAAAATAGGTAGAGAACTAAGTAGTGTTTTTTATGCTTCATATCAAAGATATCTAGAAAGATTTTTGTGTCTCAATTAAAAGGCTAAGTAGGCAAAATTGTTCTTTGTGGGAACTTATTTGGTTTTCCACAGAGACTTCTACTGAAATCTCAGTTGATCATGACACACATCTCTGTCTACTAGAAAGTGCTCTGACATTGGCTTAATTTCTGCAAGGGTTTTGCAGACTTAAGAAGCCATTATCAATTTGTGATACTTAGTGTTCATTGTGGTAGAGAGAAAGGGTAAAATAGAAAAGAATTTGAAATAATTTAACAGTTTTAGAACACCTCCAGTGAAATTGATAGGCTTAAATATTAGATTTGAATAAATTATTTTTCTGTCTTTTTATTGTCTGGTGAGATATGGTAATTTCCATTTTTGCTGCAATGTACAGGGAAACGCAGACTTCTCCTCTGCATTTTCAGAAGTGTTTTCAGTTAATAGAGCTGAATAACTTTGCACCTAATTCAGCTGAATTTAAACCCCATCCAACAAGGCAGGACCTTCCCAATACCAAAAAAAAAAAAAAAAAAAAAAAAAAAAACCAAGGAATTTGTGTGAAAGATGTATGGTTTGCATACAGCCAATACATCTTGTCAGAACTAATTAGCAGGAAGCGTTACAGATTTCAGTGGAGGTCATAGCAGCACCTCCTCAATCAGCTCTAAAACATGCTCAGGAAATGGAACCTTTGGGTTGAGTGCCCTTTTCAGCCTGAAGAAACATATTCCATAACTTCAGCACTTCAAAAGTGTCCTCACCACCTCCCTGGAACCAGCAGAGTTCTGCCTGCCCTTCTGTTCTTGCCCAGCTCACAGGAGTGATACACAAGACCAGGAACAATGTGAATTTTAATACAAATTCATCTGTTTTTAAAGGTCAATGATTACTCTTGTGTAGATTCATATATAGCTGTTCTGTGATCATATATGTCACATAAAATAAAGCTGCACACCCACTTTTCTGTGACTGTGCTTTACTGCAAGTAACACAGTCTAACTTAAAATGTTACTGTGTGTTATGTTACAGCATCTTTTGGGAAATTAATGATATTAGTTCACATGAAGTTAATGTCTTTTTTACTCTTTGTATAAAAGTAGTTTCATTACTAAGTTTCCATTTGTAAATGATGAAACTTTAAGAAATCGCATAAGATAAGCATCAAAATCTCTCAAACAAACATTCCTGATACTCAGTTTACTGAAATGCTGAGAGAATGTCATATATTCTACGTGGACACATTTTGAGTCAGAGTTAAAACTGAAGCCCTTAAGGAATGCTTCCTAGAAAGAGCTAAATCCCTCTAAAACATTTATTCTTACCACAGTTTACAAAATGACAACAGAAATGGTATACTGATTGAAAATTCTCCTTTAGGACATTTGGGTGTGTGATGGGAAATGAGATGTCATTTATTTGCCAGTTCAAATGCAGAGGTAGGATAGCAGGGTGGTAGGGCCATCAGAGAATGGACCACAAAATTACTAGTTGAGAGATTACATGTTACACAGTTTTTTGTTTATTCTCCTTGCCAATCTTGTTACAGCTGCATTTCAAAAATAGATTCACATATTGCTATTTCCTGCACTTGTCTCTTCACCAGACAGCCAGTGAGTAGGTGGGAATAAAAAACATTTAAAGAAATGGAATAAGTCATTGTGCTTGACTTTACTGCTGTTTAAATGAAATTCTCAGAAAAGTGCACTGGGGAAGCAATAGGTTGCATTTTCTACCTTCTATTGCAGTCAGCCAGTGATGGCTTAAGCTAAAACCCAGAAATGAGAAAACCTGTGTACAGCTCCCAGCTCTTCTGTGGAGCATGGCTCCAAGCAAGTCATGATCATTTCTGGCTTCTACTTTGGCTTCAATAGCTGTAAAATATAAAACTTCAAGTCTGTTTAAACATAATCTGCATAATGATCAGACCATCACAGAAACTAAAAATTAGAAAGGCTTGTTTCTTTATTAGTCCATACCCAAGAACTGTAGAAAAGAGCTTGAGAAGTGATCTTTAAAAAACAAGGTGAAGCAAGAAGATCTTAAAGTCAAAACTGTTGATATTAAATTCCTTACTTTCAACAAATTTAAGCAAGAGAAAAATGTTAATTTTAAGCAGAATCTTGATAAAAGAGTCTCAAATTTTGTTTGAAAACAGAAAGGTTATAAAGTGAGCATGTATTCTCAGGAACAGAAGACTAAAACTAACTGAATAGTATATTCAAGTATGGCAGTACTTTCTACAAAAAGAGATGCTGCAGAAGTTACAAGATACTTTGGAAAATAAAACAGTTAAGCAGTGTAATTTAGTAATATTTACACTTAAGGAATAAAACCAGACCCTTATTTGTTGCTCCTTTAATATAAGAAACCACCGTTTGTCAGTAATACCTTTTAAATAGCAGAAGATATTAAAATAGAGAAAAATATTCTCTGCATTTCTATACTGCAGATTTTTATCATGTGCTGTTGAAAATTGTTGAAATGGATATAGAGATAAAGGAGAAATATTAATCTGAAAGGAATTGTCAAAAATCTGCATTTAAGAAAATAATTTTACCCATAGAATAATGTAATTACTGGAGACATAAGAAGTTTAATAGTAGTTAAAGGGCAGTACTTGTTAAATAAGTAGATAAACATCATAGAAGTATGAGGACTGATGGGAATCTATAAAAAATTGCTCAATAGGATAAACAAAAAATGCAACACACTTGTATGCCATCAAAACCTCATGGAGGATTTTAATCTAATAAAAAGCACTTTCATCAAACAGGAAATGTTCACTTTAATGATCATAAATGCTGTATTTGAGCAATAACATTGTCATAGTTTGGATCTATGGTGTTCCTTTAAAAGGATCCCAGCACATAGAAATAGTCCACTTTTCAGCCTAATTTTTAAAATATTTTTTTTCAGAAAATAAAACAAAAGAAAAAAGTATCCCAATTAGCTGTACAAAAATGTAACACAAAAAAGCAGACGCCCATTTGTACCATAATTAGTTTGAATCTCACTTTTAATGGGTACACTGAGCCACATCACATAATCTGCTGAGTTGATTACAAAATGACCCTCGATGTACTTGTTCCATTTTAGGAGGCTGTTTTCAAAGTCAGAGTGGAAAGAGATGGGTTGCATTTACATATCATAAAAAGGCATGGGCAGGGTGCATGTTGGGTCTAGAATCACATAATGCATAAGAATGAGACAGAATAATACAAACATTAAAATGTTCTTTGCATTCTTCCTCTGTGTGCTTTGACTACGGCCAACCAGATATTTAGGCACTGAAATCCCATTATGAGATGAGAATTCAGAGCCAGCCACGACTTTCTTTAAACAAATCAGTAAAGTATGACCTGGCTTGATGGCTGTGAGAAACTTTTTGGAGCTACATAGGAATTTTATGGGGCATGCTGCCCCTGCAGGAAGGGCAATGTTAGAGTCAGAGGGAAAGCAGGTGAGCGTGTATCTCATCTAGCACACCACCCAGCTCAACAAGTTATATACTTGACCACCATGATAGGGAAAAAGAGACAGGGCTTTGTGCTGATAAATGTATTCCTTCAAACCACAGATCACCTGCTGTCTCTATCACTCTGATGAATCAACATTCATGGAATAAAATCCCTAATGAAATGCACTTTGGGTATATATTTTGTTCTTGTTGATGTTTCCTGACTCTCTTACACCTGAGGAAGGCTTTCCAATATCTTTGGATTTTGCTTTTCCTGCGAATTCTAACACATTTTGCAAACTAAAGTGATAGCTGCATTAAACCGAAAAGGAACAGTACATTTCAAATAAATATTTTATTTAAAACAATGTCTGAATTAAAAATTAAAATACACAGTTAATATGGTCCTATTTGCAGCAGGATTATTTTCAAGACAGAAGAGCTGATATTTAATTTCTGTTTTCCTTTACTACTGATTGCATTGGTCTTCGTGGTACTGGTGCTTTTTTTCTAATGTGGCAGTGATGAAGCAAAGCCCTCAGCCTCAAAGTGGTTTCTCCTGGTCTTTAAAACAAGGAGAGTGAAGTAAAATAAAACAAGGAGATTGGTAGAACTACTAAACAATTATTTGGTCTTTGAAGCTAAAAAAAATGGGACCAAAAGAAAGAAACAGAACTAAAAAGGGAGGTTGTGTCTGTACTTATATTTCCTATTCAATTAAATGGGTTTTGTTAAAGATGGCACAGCAGAGTTCATTTTTTCAAATAAATATCAATATTTGTGTGAACAGATGTATGAGGGCACAGCCCTCTTTTCATAATTAACTTTTACATGGGAAGATCTCTCCTAGAGGCTAATATGTTACAGGATGGACAGTAATCTCTTTTGATCAGGTGACTCCAAATAAAGAGCCTTTTCCTGACAATATTCAAACGGACTGATTTGAAACCTCTTGCAACCCAAGAGATATCAGGACTGCTCTTACTCCCTGATAGGAGCATGCACAGTTCCCAGAAAGCTTTTCATTTCAAGCAATGTATTTTTCCCAGGGATTATTTTAAGAAAACTCCTTTCCAGTTCATGACTTACAAGAAGACATTGACAACCAATCATGGTAACCTGCAGGTTTGACTAAAAATAAATTATAAAAACGGCACATTTTTTTTATGTACTCCCTTATCCCTGCTTAGGGATTGTTATCCACATACACCTAATAATTAAGTAAAGACTTCTGCTGTGACTGCATAAATCTCTGCTTTTCCAGTTTGGCAAGCTCTCAGTAAACTACAGGAAGCTGTATATACTGTTATGCATATATACAGGTGTTAGAAAACCGTGCCTTTAAATTATGCTGAGCCCTTTTATGCACTCTGATATTCATGTAGCACATTGCAGGTGTGTTGTCAGAAGACAGCATACAGAGAGGATTATACATCTGCAGGGAAAAATATTTTCTGTCACTTTCAGTGATGAAAATTACTGAATTACTTTCTTCTCAAATTTTCACTTTAAATTGCCAGATAAGTTAGATTACACACTAATATTCTACATTCTACTTTTATACTGGTAAAGAATAGAGACAACTCTTTACCTAGTGTTATTTGATATTGAAACCTGGAAGTTTATTTCAATATTACTGCATACAATTGATATTACTGTAACCACTTACATTATTGAAAACATTTTTACCTTATGTCTTTGTGAAGAAAAGAAGAATTCTTTCCTTCCACTACTTGAAGAGGCCTAGAAGAAAGCTGGAGAGAGACTTTTGACAAGGGCATGTCATGATGGGAAAAGGGGAAATGGCTTTAAACTGAGAGAGGGCAGATTTTTATCAGGTATTAGAAAGAAATTCTAATTTTCTGGGTGGTGAGGCACTGGCACAGAGAAGCTGGGGATGCCTGGCAGTGCTCTGGGCCAGGCTGTGGGATTGAACTTTGGGCAAGCAGCTCCAGTGGTGACATCCTGCCCATGGCAGGGGGGTTGGAATTGAGGAATGTTTGAGATACCCCCCAAACCAACCTACCTGTGAGTCTGTGTTTAGAAGACTTAAATATGCTATCCTCCCATCAGTTCTGTATGAGTGCTTTATGAAATGTAGAGGATTGATGCATTTTCTGACAGAAAACAATTATCAGGAGTAACATATAGAACAGGTATAAAATGAATTATCAGGAACTTTCAATATGTGATTAAAATTACCTCAAAAATGATATAGGGTAAATCCTAAAAAATATAAAACTCCAGCAGATCATGACAGAGAATATGATAAGAGCAGAGATAGCTGGGCACTGATAAAAATTGAATACCCAGTATAGAGAAGGATGGATTGGACAGCCCATATAATATTTTTTTCACAAATATAGTGTAGTGATGGGGAGAATCACAGGACTGGCAGTATTCAATGTCGTGCACAGTGG
This sequence comes from Sitta carolinensis, assembly GCA_032173965.1. Taxonomy (NCBI): domain Eukaryota; kingdom Metazoa; phylum Chordata; class Aves; order Passeriformes; family Sittidae; genus Sitta; species Sitta carolinensis. The sequence goes on from JAVUNC010000006.1 coordinate 2,251,055, forward strand.
AGGAGGATGGGGTTACAGGGGTTGTGCTGAGTGTGGTTGCAGCTGAAGTCAACACCTTTGAGTTGCTGTGTGGCCAGGTGGTGCCATGCTCTTTTAGCCACCCAGCGTTAATGCTTGCTTGGGATGAAGTCAGTTTTATCCCTTTGCAATGCAGGACACACAACTTTTAAAGTTCCCTGCTGCTTTATGGTGTTAATAAAGTTATTTTTGTATCAGCCCACTCACTTCTCCATCTTTCTACACCTGTATTTTGTTGAAGCTGGTGTATTTCTGATGTAGCATATACCAATTTCTAAAGAATTCCTTTGTCTCAAAAAGAGTTTCAGTTTGATCTGCTCACTAATATTAGCCACAGCAACTTCCTTGGAGAAAAGGACCTTTTTGATAAAAAATGCTGCCCGTTAACAGTGAAGTTTGGGGATTTTGTCTATTGTTCTCAGAGCTGTTGCATAACACCTAAACTTCTAAAAAACATCCTTATGGGATCTCACTGTTGCAATAAAATTATGTTTGAAGAATATTTTGGGAAAAACTGTTTCTACCTTGGACTCTTTTCCATTATTCCTACTGAGATTTCTATACTACTGAGGAAGGACTCTTTCATCTACAGAGGCATTACTTGTCCTTAGCTTACCTCAGAAATAAAATTATGATTTTACAATATCTCTTTCCTCCTGATATTTTCAAGAGAGATTTCTTATTTCTAATTTTTTGTATGTTTGACAAGAAATGAAAAGTGTCTTTATTAGTGACATATAACAAATCTATTTAAATAGCTCCTGCATATGTCACTTTGAGGATGAAAAGTTTTCATGCATACATTTTAGCTGAACTTCATCTGAAATGGCAAAAAAGGAAAAAAAAAAAAAATTCTTGGAAAACACCGATATCCATTAATAAACTGGATGAAAATCTGATGTATTTCCTGTTTAATTAAATCTCTATAATAGATTAACTTGGTCATATTTATACTTACAACAAATGCAAAATAAAAATTATTAAACTGAAAATGGGTTTTCAGTATATAAAAATAATTTTCAGAATGATTTGTTGTTATTTAATCCAGAGCAAGCAAGTATTGCTGAAGGGAATATAAGGATCTGGCAGAGAAGAACTTGGAAACTACTTTTCTTTTGATTTTAAAATTAAAGCTACGTGAGGAGCAGCCTATGACTTTATTTTCTTTAAAATTACTTACTTCCTAGGTACTTGTAAATATGGATAGAGAACAACAGAAGGAAATTCATATTATGGAATGGCTAGGTGGCTATCTGATTTTCAGATACGTTTTTATTCTGCAGTTTTAAAGCCTGCTTGCTTTCTAAAGACTGAGAATATGGTGTTGGAAAGAGAAGGGCAAGAAGGATATTCAGAATTTTACTCTTTAAAGATCCTCTTTGCTTAGATTCCATTTTTATTTCAACTCAGTCTTTGTTAAGGTACCCTTTCTAAACCTTTCTTAGTCCCTGCTCTATTTAATGGTTTGGGGTATGAAAGATGGAATGAAGAGAGATCTATTCTGATGACTTTAAAGATGTTTTAGAAACAGATCTTCCACAGAAATCTTTCCTGATTTGACACAGTTACTATGAAAAACCAGTTAATACCTAAAAGAGCTGTTCCTCTGCAATATCCCTTGTCTGTAAGAAAACATCAAATCAGATGTTGCTGCAATGTGTAAATCAAAAATTTTAAATTTCTGCTTTTTCCAATTCTAGTGGAATGAACAAAGAAGATGGGTGTCAAAGAAGATGGGTGCTGTAATATATATAAATAAATATATATAAAATGAATCAAGTACAAAATATTTAAACAATTTTGAATTGGATTTTCTGTATAGCAGCTGATCTGAGGCAGGATGCAGCAGCTGCTTGTAAGCTAGTTCTTTAATTTTTTTTTTTTTTAATGCTGTTCTTAGATTTACATTATTTAGTTTTTTTTAATCTTATACTGCCCATTTCATCTGATCAATACAAGATCCACCTCTGAGAGGCATAGTGATCAGGAAAATAATCAGAGTGAAGAGATATTGTAATGAATGGTCTGCCCCAGGGATTCTCAGCATTTTAAATGAAGTATTTACTTTACCTTTTCAACTATGCAGTGCTCCTACATTGGCTTGCATTTAAAACAGAACAGTCTAGCTGAACTTTGGCTTCCTTCTACTACCACTATTCTTCATTTTCTCCTTATTTGCTTTTTTCTGTCTTGCATACAAGAACATATTCCCTTCTTTTGCATTTCAGCAATCACTGTGTCATGGACCATAGCCTCAGAAACACAGCTCTGGATGCAGTAACCAGAGAGAATATCTAGCTGAAACAAGAGAACCACAAAACCAGTTCTGTAATCTCAATATGTACAAGAAGTTCAGAAAGACTCCTAAAAAATACAAGTATTCTAAAGTGCTACATTTATTTTGAGGATAAGGATGTTTTCCTCTACTAATTTTCAGATATTTCTCTAAAGAAGTTTCTTGCATTCTAAATATTTTATTGTCACACACCTAATAAATGATAAACCCCTAAACATTCAGCCTGGGCATAACCTGCAAATGCCAAAATGGAGAGGGAAGACAGTAAAGAGTGGAGCAATTCCTTCTTGGCTGTTTAGCAACAAACACCTCAGTATAAAGAAGTGCATCATGAAACTCAGCAATACTGGACAATCTGCAGCAAAGGGAAGAGCAGATGAGAATGGGAAAATAATCCCTCGACCACAAAGTCCAGGTTTTGAAGGGACTCACTGAGTATCTTTACATTGGCAAATATTGAGGTCTGTCTCATTTACTGTGGACTTTCAGAACCATAATGTATGATTTATAAACTAGGGGCAGACACAAAAAATACATATACATATACACTACAAAGAAATCTACAAAAAAATAATGCCTCATTTGGTGAGGGGAAATTTTTACACTCAATGTAAGATTTTTGGGTTTTCTGTTCAATAAATATGAATTATGGTACAAACAGCCCTTGATCAGACAAGGAAATAGTAACTTTTCATCCCTAGAAGACCTTTTTACATTATTTGCAGGTGTCCTTTTCCAGGAAGCAGAAAAGGTTTGTTCACTGACATTCTTTGTGAGAGCATAGTGAATGAAAGCTGAATAGAAGCTGCTCTTTACACACAGACTCACTTAAACATTTCACAAAAACCCCTGAAAATGTAGATTTGCTTACTTCTAATCCTAAATTATCGTCCATCTAATCCTAAATTATCCTCATGCTATACTTTTATTGAAATGACAAAGCTAACTTCTCTTTTTCTACCATTTCTGGATTGCTGTGTTAACAATTGTCTTGCAGTTCTGTATCTCAGGATTTTGGTGTCACTGCAATGGGGTGAATACTGAAACTACATTTAAAAACAGGTGAAAAAGGTAATTTTTAAAAAAACCCCACATTAAATAGCATTAATACTCTATTGACTTGTATATGAAACTCTGTTTTTCAGACATTGTATCTCCTTTCTCATCTACATAACCCCAACAGTTCATAGGGATCTTACGGCTGAAGCACAATTATTAACAGCAGGGAGTTAATTAAGATTAAAAGATAGACCGGAGACAAAGAGTTATATGAATGACAAACACAGTAAACACAGTTCTAAAGGAACCTTAGTCAAAACCAGAATTTTCCCTCCCTTAGTCAAGTCCCTTCTTGCCCCTCACAGGTTCGTGGAGCAGAAATTTTTGTTATTGATAATAGGATGGTTCTGCACAGCTTTTTGGAAACAAAAATCATTGCACTATATACACAGCCTACAATCTGTGGGTATAATTCCACACTTCTTTTCACACATATATTAATATGTTCCACTATTCAAATCATGAGGTAAGGGAAAAGCTTTTCACGTTTTATTAATTCATTATCTAAGTGTTGTCATAAAACTTTCTTTTAGGAATTTGGGTCTTAAAATGATGCTTTTTCTTTCTGATTGGTAGATTTTGAGCAACAGGAGCAAGAATTTGATTAGGGATTTTTAAAAACTCTTACAAAGATAGTAAAAATAATCATTAAAATCTTCCTATCCTTGGTTAAAAGGAGAGAAGGGTCATTACCCATTCTGAAGCCAAAAGTTCTGGATGAGAGAAAGCAGTTTTAAAAAATTTTGGAAACAGCCAAAATTGATGAGGAAAGAACATGCTGAAATTAAAAAATAGATATCATTCTACCTGAAGCATCATTAACTGTAAGTTCTTATTAACTAATTTCTTTTTAAAACACTGAGCATCTTTAACAAAAAGTTTAGCTATAGAGATTTAAGTTTTCCCAGTGTGAATGGTAGAAACCTAGAGGAAGTACTTCTCCACCTAGAAAGGAGAATTTGCAGCACTATAGGAAAAAAACAAAACCCCAAAGGAAACTAATATCAAAACCAGAAGTTATCTTGCTCTTTAAAGAGCCTTTGTTTTGAATATACTGAGATCATTAAGTTGTCCCCAAAATATTTGAAAAATTATCATGTGGGGATGCCTTTTTCAAGGGAAATGTTCTTAGGGAAATAAGATGACCTGACCTCCCTCTCAACAAGTTTAGCCTGGTCTGTGCTCAGCACATCAAAGCTTTTATGAACTTGTTAAAGATGCAGTGAACCACCCAGGGTTCTCATTTAGGGTGCATTTTAAAAACTCCATATAAAAGATTACATGTATCTTATCTCTTTAAACCTGTTAACTTAGACTGAGATGCTCTACCAGTAGTTAAGCCTTTGAAAGCCCAGAAAAATCACCATTTTAAATAAGAATTTAATGGAGGGGACTTACAGTTTTCTTGATTCCTCTGTCAGGAACAACATTTTACTGAATGTCATAATGGAAGGCTTATCATACACATTTTCTTGTAATCCAGATAAATGTACAGGATAATTTTAGATTTTTTTTTTTCAATAGATGGCATAGCACACAGAGTAATGTCTTCTAATATTTTACAGTGTAGATTTCAGGCATCAAAAAGTACCAACTAAAGATTCTTATTTCTCTTTATTGACTTATGAGCCTAGACAGCTCTACTTTTTGGGCAGCTAATACTGTTTAAGATTTACAGGAATTCTAACTAATATTTCTGATACCTCTACATATTAAGAAACACAAACCTTAACAGAGCTTAGCTGTTAATGACCATCTATCTTTTATGTAATGCTTGTTTTGATCTTCAATTTTATGGTGAGAAACATATTATGTCTGTATTGCTTGCATTGTTTTAATAGTCAAGTTGTAAAGTGGGTGAAATGAAATAGGCTATTATAAGACTGAATAATAATAATAGTAATAATAATAATAATAATAATAATAATAATAAATTAAGACATATCTGATTTTTTTAATCACTTTTTGTACATTTGTGATTTCCCTGCTCTCAAGTGACACCAAAAGCTCAAGCAGCTAATAGCATGTCACCTGCTAATCTCCTACTGAAATGGCAAACTTAAAAGTCCAAACTGAAAAAAAACCAAAACACTGAAATAGTGAATTTTGTACAACAGTGATGGGCTCGATAAAATGATAAAAAGAAAATGTTTCTTTTCCTACTTTTTAACAATTTGTTCCTTGACAAATTCATTGCAACCCTGTGCTTCAGAGCATCTCTGTGTGGAACCTCACAGCAAGAGCAGGAGCTGAGTTCAGATCTGCCTTTCACAAATATGTGGGCATTTAGTGGTGGTGAAAGAGCAAATCTTGGCTGTGCAGAACATCAGAAAGAGGTAATTGAGCATGCCTCAGTCTGTCCAGCAGAAGGCAGAAAACTCATCTCACAAATGGCCATTGCTGGATATTCTTTAGAATTCTCACCTTCTGTGTCTTCCCACATCCCTCAGTGGTCATCCTGCCTTTGCCCAAAAAGCTTTAAATCTGTTGTGCATTCTCACAAGTGCAGCCTTTGATCACATGCTTTCATTTTGATTATGATATAAAGTAAATAACAATAAAACTATGCACTTTACCTCTTGAAAGTGTCTTTCATACATCAGCTAATCAAAATCAGGGATGATTTTATTTCCATAGCACTTTCTGTAAGTGTCAGAATATTAACCCTGGTGTCCTGGCTGGGTGCCAGGTGTTTATTCATATACCACATACCTAAATTTCCTTGAAAGTTGCTATAACTTGTGCTTTTATAGCCAAATTTGCCTCTTCTTCAAAGACTGTGTTCAAGTGTTCAAAGACTGCTGATTTACATGGTAAAGGTAGAATTGCATTTCAGAAATGGAAGAAGACATCCTTTTCAGATAGTATGGGTTGATGGGAAATTTGGAGATATTGTAGCTATACTTTCTAAAAGTCAATCAGTTAATAATCAAATTAAAGCAAAAGATACCTGTTTTTAATTCATTCATTAAAAAGATGAGCTAAGTGACTTATTTAGCAGTCCAAGGAATTTTTTCTAAGTTATTCACGCTCCAAAGACCCTTTGCAATAAATACATGCAATAAGATTTTTTAAAAAAATATTAAATTTATAAACTTTTTTTTTTCTTTTTAATATATAAAACATTTCAGAGCTATGTATTGGAAGTGCAGGTTTAATTAAGATTCAGGATAGGAGATAAAATTTGAAATGCACATTAGTATGTTAGTTTGGAGATGAAATGTGCTTTTGAAGTGAATCCCCAATCAACTCCATTTCACAGGATCAATGGAAGGATTGGGTTAGAAGGGACTTTAAAAATGACCTGTTTGTAACCCCCTGCCCTGGGCACTCATTAGATCAGATTGCTCAGAGCCCCTTTGAGCCTGGCCTGGAATGCTTCCATCCACTCTCTCTGGGCAGCATTTACCATGGTCCAATTAACATTGCATTTCTACCTGCTCGAGCAGAATTTCATTCAGGAAAAAAAGTGAACTGAAAAAAGCTCTCCCAGAGCACATGAATGGTGTTCCAGCTGCTAACAAGCACTCAGGGTCCTTTGCTCTTCTCACAGCAACGTGAATACCACATTTTGTAGTGTCTGAGGGACACACATGATGCTCTGCTTGTACAGTTTAATAAAAACAGCGAGTAAAGTATATTGCATCCTAGTAATTGCAAGAGGACTCCAGAGACCACTGCAAAGCCCTTCCTCCTGCTGCAAACCTTTGCAGCTCTCTTCTTTACTACCCGTATTAGTATCTTTATTATCTTTATTATCTTTATTCTTATCTCAGTCCACACATTTCACCTTTCTCAGGCAAGACTGGGGACTGGGGGGGAGAAAAGGAGCAACTGTGCAGTTGCCTGAGGTTAAGTCACAACAAATCTGCACTTTTTGGGCACTGAAAGAGTGGATTGTGCATTTTGCACATACAGTCTGAAATGACCCTCTACAGATAGAGAGATACTCTTTTATGAAATGTAGTACCTGTAATTAAGGATTAATCCTTCACTTGAAAACAAGGTTCATAATCAAAGGAAAGTGGTTTTGGATTCAAAAGTACTTTCTGCTCAAAATGGATACACTGTAAAAGGGAAATTTGAAAGAGAGATCAATGGCTTTGTAGACATCTACCATGAAAATAACTTTAAAGGACAAACTGAAAAAGTTGCATTCTCTTGCCTGAAGGCAAGATTAATTATGCCTGTGTAATTCTGCTTAATAATTGTCTGAACTCTTTTTAAAAGTCTTCAATGACTGAGACTCCAAAAATGGTGTCTCCACAGACTCACTAGAAAAATTCTCTTCAATATCTTAGTAGTTTCATTTGTGGGAATTATTTTAAGTTTTCTCTTTAAACTGGGTTGCTTTCATGATAATTTAAACCCTCCTGCCCTTTCCTCCATATGTTTTATATCTTTGAAAAATATTTCCTTTTCCAATCTTTCCATGGAAGCCATATTGTTTAGATCCATAAATAGTTTACATTAATTCTAATGTAATTTTTGTCATCTTTACAATCAGTCCAGAAACTTCTAAATTGCAGAATCATAACGAAGTTTCCAATTTAGGGACTCACTTTGTATAGAAAAATTGCCTCCTTTATGTGACATTTCCCACTCACTACTGAAATTTTAAAGCTCATAAATGAGGTGAAAGCAAAACAACATGTTTATCCGGAGCAAATAGTATGTGAATAATAAGTTGAGCAGTACTGGTTGCCTTCTGCTAAAACAAGGAGAAACTTTTGGTTTTGCCTCATCTGAAGCAAAATTTTTTTTTTTTTTTTTTTTGCTAAAATATCTTTTTTTGAGGCTAAATATCTTGTATTCTAGTTGACATATTAGTTTTGGATTCTGTGTGGTGACACAGGCTTGCATTCCTGCTTCTCTGCTTCTGTAGCCTTGCCCTAGGAATAAAAGTCTCTTACTGCTTTGTTCATCAAGGCACAGTGCTCATCCCCTTCCAGATGCTATCAGCACCCAAGCATTTAATCAAGCCTTTCTTTGTGTGTGCAAATCAAAGGAAGTCTGCATTGTTAGGGGTAAAATTTTCTGTTTATTCCCTTACCTATTATTCCACATACAGTGACTGCTTATTTTGTATGTAGCTATACATCACACTGGATGGAAATTCTTATGTGGAATTTCTTATTCCACATAGAGTGATTAGCATCAAAATTTTAACCCAAGCAACAATAGTAATTTTGCTATATCTTTCCTTTTTCATATTAAACATAAGAAATGTAGATTCTTAGAGTAAAACAAATGCTATTTAATCTTAGGATTCTATGAACAAGCTAGATTTAAGACAAGATCGTTCATACAAGTACAGAGGACATTGGCTGACAATATACAGACAGGAAAGAAACAAAGGCTTTAGCAGCAGAAAGTCTGTACTTTGGAAGAAAGTAGTATTGTGTTTACAGCATGAAAACAGAGTGGAAGGCTTAAGAACAGATGAAAACTGCCAAAAATGCTTTAGATGATCTCCATGGAAACGGGAGAGTCGAACATAAAAAGCTGCTCTACAAACACCAAAGCCCAGGAACTGAGCTGCATCCTGGAGGCATAATGAAGAGGATGGATAAAGGACAAAAACCACATGAACCTTCTTCAGAACCCCTGTAGAGGCCTTAATTAAATTGCTTTTATTTTCTTGGGGTCATCTCAGTACATGGAGCTTGCCTGGAAGAAACTGGGATGCTACCAATCTGAAATAAAGGCCAAAGGAGCATGTAGGTAAGCTTAGCAATTCTGCCAAGCATTAGGCATCACTTTGTTAGAACACTGCACCATTAGAACATTGCTTTAGCTCTCCTCTTCCACATAAAATTGTATTTAACACCTCGAGGTTCCTGAAGGCTCAGAGTTATAATATTCTTAGACAAGATGCCAATACTGTGAGAATCCACTGTGCAAAACAGCTGTCCATCATTCTTTCAATGAACAAATCCTGAAATTACAGCAATGTTCTATGGCTACCAATGAGATTTTTTTTTCCATGTGGTTACTGAAGACTTCTGACATTGCCCAGGCAGAGAGACTGGCTGCTCCCAACCCAAACTGGACATGTGTGCAAGGGGAATCACTGGGAGGAGTGAAAGCTTTGCCTGTTGCAATGTGCCTTTCTCTGGAATATGCCACTGTCACTTCTCTTGTGTACCTTTGGTGATGTTTTCTACCCTAATAATTGACAGAAAACCTAAGAATCCAAACAATTTATGCTGGGTGGCAAAAAAAAAAAAAAACCAAAAAAAACAAACCCAAACAATTATTGAATTGGTTCCAGTAATCTCATCATATTATCCACCATACATCTGTTACAAGGTAAAAGTCTTGTGGCAAACACAGAGAGGCAGATTTTCACCTAGCAAGAATGCTGCTTAGTGACAGTCTTGAATACTTCCGGTCTAAATTACTTGCAATTTTTGCTATTTCTGAGATAAAAGATAATATTTGAAATCTTAATTCGAATTGATTTAAGAATAAATTTCAAAATTAATTATCGTTTAAAAATTAAAATTATTTTGAAAAAAAGACTGCAATACTCATCTCAGTTATTTCAGGAAATGAGAGAATAATGTTGCCCAGCTCTTCCCTTTTTTTTTTTACATGTCTTTGCTGATTGTTGGAAATATTTGAAACAACTTTATTAATATTTATATTAATATTAATAGTAATATTAATAACTGTAGTAAATAGACCAGTTTTGTATTTTTGAATATATCCCTGACTTTGGTGTCAAAAATTATGTAAATCAAAATTAGCCAATCTTATTGATGTTCACCTTAGTCCTGTTTTGCTGACATAGAATTTTACACTAAACATGGAATTTTCTTATCTAGAAATTTAGTAATTAACCTCTCTAGATAAGTCCATTATGACAGAATATTCAAGCCATACTGCAATTGCTCTAGTTCAGTAGAGTGATTATAAATATTGCTCATGAACACCAGCAATATCACTGTTCTATGGGTCTGATGTTTGGGATTTCAATTTTTCAAGAAATTTAGTCAATCTCAGCCAAGGCCAAGAATAATTTCTAAAGGTTTGAATGAAACGATTTCTCAGAAGCAATGGTCTTTAAACAATATTTTACCTGAAACTTTTGGCTGTTCTGTGTTGTCATATGAAGATGAGAGGCAGTTAATACTTTTTCCCCGTAATATGTAAAAAAATGCACAGCACTGTTGAGAGGTATCAGGATATAGATATTCAGGATTCAGCTGAGCTGATCTAGTTTAAGTAACAATTTCACTGTGAAGGTGGGTGGATCAGATTAGATTGACTTCCAACCAATTTTTCTGTGATTTTATTACCAGTTGAACTGCTGATGTGCCAGTTACTTGTTTTTAATGCAGTGCCAGCCATGGAAATCTGGTCTGGTTTCCCTCCTGCCATGCAGTCAGCATCCTGCTTCACTGCAGAAATTGGAAAGCATGTTTGCATTTTTTCAGTTGTAAGAATCTGTATTTTTAGGCCATGGGTGTTCTGCTCTGTAAGGTCTCAGTAGGGTGATCTCAGATTCTGAATCTTTTATATGAATAAAAATTCCCCCAGTTTTTATGCACTAAATGCCCTTTACAGAAACCTTTAACCACATATAAAGTAATCCCTTGATTTTTGCCAAACCACTTTGCTATGGTTAATATTTATTATGCAGTCAATGAATAATAACATTGTCAAGAATTATGAATTACGAGCAAAAGCCTCAACTTGTCACAGAAAAGCAAGGCTTGAATTGCCATGTAGTCTTACATTTTTCATAAATTGCATCTATTTTAATTAATTTTTACCAGAAAGTCTTAATTCCTACCAGAGTAAGAAAGAGAACACAACAGAAAACTAAGTGAATCATACCACTTTCTTGTGAAAGGGTCACATTTACTATTTCATTGTGCACTAGACAATCTTGACTTTCTATATTTTCCTAAATTCTTTCAGGAGAAAAAAAAATTGTTATACCTAATTTAGCAGATAAAAATATCTTTTTTTTTTTTTTTTTTTCCTAGAAACATTTAACTTTTGACTATACTGCAAGGAGTACAAAGACTGTGTGGGGGTTTTGTGGTTTGTTTTTATCAGTATTTATTATGGTAGAGTATAGAAGCAGCAAGTTCCTTGTTCTTCCTAACTGTAAATTAAAGTAGGCCCTGTTGGTAAGGGAAACCATAGGTCATAAATGACACATTAAGATGTTTTCACTTGGCACTGAATCAGTTCATTCCAAATAAGATGGGAAGGTCTCTAAGTGTGAGGAGTCTGGATGCCTGAGAAAGAAAATTCCTCTTTATTTCCCCATTGAGTTCTGCCCAGTATCTTTAGTCTCTGCAAAGCAAAAAAAATCTATTTTTGAGTGAGCACAGAGAAGTGGAGCATCAGAATGCAAGAGCTCACTCGTGTACATAGCTGGATAGCAGTAGTTAATATTTAAGTAGCTAATTTTCCAAACACTTCTGTATATCTGAGGATTGCTAGCAATTACTAAAAGTTTTACAATAAAGAAAATAAAAAAGAGACTTGTAACTCACTTTTTTAAGCTGAAAGAACTGCTATTTGAGATCTAGTCTCTGCAGCAGTTGATCATTTTCTAAACTAAACAGATATTTGTGTTCTATACAAAATCAGAAAGCATTTGATTAAGCTATGCAGATTTTTATTGTACATGCGCATTTTAAATTGCTTGGGGAAATTGCTAGAAAGAATTATTTTGTGCTGAAATAAATGGTCATGTTTAGTCTTCAAGAAACACTGTTGCTCTTTACACCTAATATAGGAACCACAAGCCTTTCAAAACAAATCAGAAAACCTGTTCCATATGTGTTTCAACTTTTAGAACTTAAAAAAAAAAGTTTCAAAACAATTAATCTATATTATTTTCTCTCAGATGTCTGAAGGCTTGTGAATGATAAGCTCCATAATAAGATCAGAGAGTAAATCTGATTCCCAGGTTCACAGAGAACCATCTGGGGGAGCCTTTCCAGAGCAGGGACTCCAGCATTTCTGCAGCAAGAGGTTTAGGTCTGTGTAGGACTGGGTCAAGATTTATTTATTGTACCGTGACCTTTTGGGTGAGCTTCCCCTGATCCCTAAGACACGTGGGTTCCTCATCTTCAAACATCAGGTATACAGAGGCAGAGATGAAAAAACCAGAATTGAAAGAACCATCTGAAGTAGCTTCTGTCAAATGTTAAAAAAATATCTATAACTGCAGCTACAGATCAGTATTTGTGAATAGAAGCCACTTTTCTGTTTTAAAACCTACAGTGTATACGAACTATACGTAGTCAAGAACTTTCCTTCCTTTTTTTTTTTTTTTTTTTTTAATGCAGGCTTTTATGAGTGTCTGACCTTACTAATACAAAGGTATGGAAGGTTTCTGTGCTATGTATTCAGAGAACAGCACTAGGCACAGAATAACATGACACATTAACATATTTTTCCTTTTTTCAGCAGTAAACTTTTGTCAGATAGCAGCAAAAGGGTAAGAAAATAGAGTCAGTTTGCTTAGGGGAAAAGAAACTAAGGTGTTTGGTTGTCTTCTTGCTTCCATGTTGTCTACTGCAAATATATATATTTTTGTAACTCTTATGAACTTGCTTTCTGCAAATTCTGAAATATTTGCAGGTTTGTATGTAAATGAGGCAGATGACCTTTCGAGAGGCAGAAATATCTACATAAAAAATCCTGTTTGTTCTTGCCTTTACCTTCACTATAAAAGTCATCAAGATAATAAGAAAGTCTGTTCTTCATGTAAGACTAAACTATGCTTCATGAAAGGAATGGAATTTAGGAAACAAAAAGGAGCAGCATGATGTGATGTGAGGTCTAAAAGAAGAAAAAGATTAAACAGTTTTGAAAGTAATAGATATTGTTTGAATATATAAAAAAGGGGAATGTTAGCAATATATTGTCTGATAAATAAAATAACAAAATACAGTGGAGATTTTATAATATTTACTTTCTCCTTGTGTTTGTTTGGAGCCATAAATATAAAGACACCATTAACAAAAATACCTTTTTTACTCCTTTCCACCCTGGTTGTTATAAACTCCCAGCAGGATATTTTACGTCAGCTGTCTCATTCCCAAGGGGAAGAGCCTTAGTCTAAGCTGACCTCACCTTTGACCATCTTCACTGGTGTTTTGTGAATCTTTTCTTTTTCCTATGAGATTAGGTAACTGCAATACTGCATATCCAAATTGTGGGCGCACTAAGGATTTATGGTGTCCTAGTGGCATTGTTTGCATTTCTCACCTTTCCTAATATTTTCCACATGTGGTTTGTTTACTGACCACTACTGATCACCAAACTGACATTTTCCTAGTGTGATATGTTACAGCTCCTAGATTTCATTCTGTGTTGAAAACAATCAGCTTTTTCTGGTTGTTATTATTCCATCTCTGTTAAGCATTTGATATTAAACCTGTGAATTTCTCCTACTATTTTAGGCCTTAGTCACTCAGTCTTGTTGGGACCTCCTGAAGTTCTTTTAGGATCTGTGTTTTGAATACAGGTTATGCTGCTATCTGCACACAGTACAGATAGAGCTTTTCAAGCAGAAAATTCTGCCTATTCTGTCTGATTTTCAGTGTAACTGGTACAAGGTAACTATTACAGAATTATCACTGACATTTGCCTATCTGCACAATCCTGACATGAAAAATTCAGGATAAGCAACCTGAATGAGGCTGGGGTCTCCTCTGGTGATAGAAAGTGCTGTGACCTGTTTTAGCTGGGGACTCCTTGTGCAAAGTAGGAAAAGAGGGAGAAGTAGGGAAAGTTAGTTAAATAAGAGGTCAGTTTTACTCTCCTGTATGTTTTTTTTTTTTTTAACACAGAGACTGTTTCGTATCAGTGAAGAAGAAAAAAAAAAAAAAAGCAGAATCTATGCACTTAAGAGAGTCTCCTAATTTCCTATTTAAATGCAGCCAATTTAGGAATAGAATAGAATATACCAAATAATATTAAATTACATTTGGAGAAGAAGAACATAATTTCATGACTGAAATTGGAACATAACACTGAGAAGGAATGCACTTTTCAAATATAAATGCCAAGGGAATTTGAAGGCAACTGCTATATTTTTATTTATGCTTGTTTTTTCATCTATCTTTTAAAATGTTTTCTACACAATATTCCTTTTCTGTGATGTCCTGCAAAGAATGTGTGTTAACACCTTCCTGAATATGTAATTGAGAATCATGAATCTGCACTAGAGGAAAAAGATCTGCTACATATGTATTGATTTAGTGTAAATTATTACACCTGTGTTGGTTAAGTGTTTCAGGGATTTTTGTGAATGTGATGTTCATAATCATCATGAATTAACACTGCTCTCAAATAGTTAATACCAGCTTTCAAAAGCTAGTGCAGTCCCCAAATACCATCCCTGTCTGTGTATTCAGATGACAAAGACAACTGTGGCAAAAAACTCCCACTGCTGGTGTGTTTTCTGCTTTAATTTGTATTGGGTTCAGTATTCTCCCACTTACCAATAAATGTTGAAGGTGCTAATGTAGGAACAACATCTCAAGGCAAGGATAATGAATTTGCTGAAGTCAGAAGTCTTTTTCTCCATGAGTGATAACATTTAATGCCATTATACCACAGAATAAAATTTGAATGACAAAACATGTTTCCTATATTGCAGAATTTTATGAAACAGCCTATCTGAATGAAATGAACCTATACTCATTAAAGACATTAGGAGACACTGGCTGATTTCTGAGGCATCTCAAAGAAGCTCTTTCTGAAGAAACTTCAGCTTGAGATAAGGTTCTCTCTTCATAATACTTTCAAGATAGATACCTGAAATCTTTCATCCATGGAATTTGAAAATGAGGCTTCAGATACTAAATGTTACATGAAAAAACAAACAAACAAACAAACAACAAAAAAAAAATGCATATGGCAAATTGCAAATTGCAACTATACTCATATTTTATATCTCTGAACTAATAGACTGTGGACTTGGGCAAGTTATCCTTTTTTTTTTACAAATTGGTTGTTGAATGGACTGCAACAGGCACTGTTAAGCAGGGATGAGATAAGATGTTGGTGTGATCCATTCTGGCTCTGTGCACAGTGAAATCCACAACTGTTTATAAAACTGGGACAAAGGTAGGAGAATTTCAGAATTTACAGAATAGCTGTAATGGGCACCCTGTCAGCAATTCAGTTTGCTGTCCTCATATACCCTCAGAGGAAGTAAAATTGCTTTTTCGTTGGAGTTTCCAGGATGGGTCTTTACTGCTGGCAGCCCATAATAAGGCCTGAAACAAGTACTTGCACAAGAAGCATCTTTACAACCTGAAAAGGCCAAAATAGCTCTGTTCCATGATCAGCACTGAAACCCATTTGACACCCTACATACTTTAATTCAACTACAAACTGCAGTGGAATAGAAGATGAGGAACAAAATGCAAGACTATGAAAAGTGCCTACATGTTTTGGACATCTGGAGAATGAAGCATATATCCTTCAGCACGAGATAAAACTATCGGATGCAATTATAATTTCAACATTATTGTACTGTGGCAAGCTTGACAACTGAAAGTCAACGATAACAAGAAGCCTAATGAAGCATCTGCAAAATAGTCTCAGAATTACTGACATTATCACAGAAGTAGTGACAAAACGTGTAAGAACACTGGAAAAATACATGCTGCTTCCAAACTTAGGAGATGATAACTTAAAATGAGCTGCATAGCCTTATGCTGATATGTGAATGAATCCTCCAAGGAGTAAGGGAGAGGGCGGCTGGAAAATAGAAGGGGAAGACTGAGACAACCTTACGTTGTGATCCAGAACTGGCTGGCAGAACTTGCTTCTACCCACACCAAAAAGACAAGAAAAAACATAATTTATAAATAATTACGTATATAATTTATAATTAATTACATTTTCTGTAATATAGGAGATGATTCATGACCAAGATATTGTGTATGTTTACGGTCATCTCATTTTTATTTCGTAGGTGTGCATAAACTTGGGAGGATTTAAAGCAATAGACAAAGCAAAAGAGACAAAACCAACCAGCTTGCTTCAGCAAGGGCATTTTCAAAATTCTGTCTTTTCAAAAATGTAGTTGCTACATTGTTGAATGAAATTTGTATTACATAATTGTGTCTGCAATATGCAAGGGTTTGGTGATCTCAATGGCAAACCCACCTTGCCTATGAAAGAGTTCATGTTACAGCTCTGGCATCACAAGTGAATATTCAGTATCCAAAGAGTTTAAAATCATAATCACCCTTTCTGACATTGTGCATTTGTGCTAAGCACATTTGGTCGTATTGCAAGATAATGAGAAACACATATGTTTAATTTATGCTTTAATTGCATATAATATGACTTAATCCACCAGTTGCTCTCATTCACACGTGTAGGAGTTTCTGAATGCATGCAGATTTTTCAGGTAAATTTAAAATCAAGTTAAGCATCTTTGTTTATTGTTTTAAATTAAATAAGGTCTCGTTTCCCCTTTTTTGTGTTTAGATAGTCACACATCCTTGCTGAGAGAAAGGAGATATCATATATTTTATCAATATGGAAGGAAATTCTAAAGTTGATATCACTTTAATATGCATCTTGAAATCTTGAATCTATCTCATTTCTGAGATCGATTTATACCATTAACAGCTATGGAGGAGTCCAGTCATTCAAATAAAACCAAATTGCTTTTTTAGGTGAACTTTTTCACCCTCTATGTAAATAAATTGTGTACATTAATACACTTTCTGGAAATGTGTCCAACTACAGGCTTTGTATCAATAACTTGAAATACAAAATTGTGAGCAGGTCGCCTAAAATTTTAAGACTTTATACAAATCTGTAAAACATTCCAATATGAATGAAATATTTCTGGATAAAATATATGCAGCATGAGAATGGAATTAGCTGTTATCCTTAAGAGTCACCAGTATTTTAGGTCATAAAAATCCACTTAATCATTCATGGCATAAACTAGTAACAGTAAGAGACCAGCCTGAGCCCAAACAAGTGAATTGAACATCAAACAGAAGTAAGAGGAAAGAAAAATTTTGCTATCTGACATATTTAAAGTAATGGGTAATGGAAGGAAGTAATGAAAAAAATGGAAGAAATTTATCCTGAGCAGTATTTCCCCTTTTTGCAACACCATAATACTTGCAGCCTCTGTGCTTCCTCCATTTTCCATTCCCTAACCAGCTTTTTCTTCATCTTGTTTTTGTGTGAAACATTTTTCTTCCTTAACCTTGCACTTGTTCTTATTAAATTCCATTTTGCTTTTTCCAGTTATTTTCCCAGTTCCATTAGTGTACTTTTGATTCTAATCCTGTAAAAGAGTCTTAGAGATCTTAATAGTTTAGTACCATTCACATCTGTACCAAATAGAGGTCACCCTTTCTCTCTATAACATCACATCAGTGAAATTTCTGAAGAGAACTCAATTCAGAGACATCTGCAAAACTTCACTGAGACATCCTTCTCTTTGGATAGCTTCTCTCCAGTCCTGTATTATGATGAGCTTTTCAAGAACTGCAGTGACGAAGAGCTGTTAAATAATTGCATCATTGTGTCAACACCGTACCTAAGATTTATAGATGACATCTTTATTATCTCAATTGGAAATCTGGACTGCCTTATTGATTTTTACCACAAATTCAATAATAACCATTCTCCATCAAGCTGTCACTGCGGCACTCGTGCACCAGCACCATTTCCCTACAGCAACATCAGCAGTATAACCTGCAAGTGTGATAAATGGAAAACTAAAGGCCAGCACATATACAGGCTCCTCAGAAGCCTTTATATACAGCAGATCACTCATAGTGCTCACCTTAGCAATAAAGAAGATTTATAGGCATCAGAATTACTCATGTAGAAAAGAATTTCAAAACAGATGTGGAGCACCATGAGAAAAAATGTTTAAATAGATGACACCTCCACAGATCACCAAATGTACATCTATTGTCACAACACATCCTCTTCCAGAAGCTATACACAGTGTCATTAAATAACTACAAGTTGTAATACAAGAAACTTCTTGCTCTTCAAACAGCCCTGTAGCTTCACTAAATTAATTCTGAAAAGAAACTCCTCGCGCTCTCAAGCACACTAAATGAATATATGTTTTCCTTGAAAAAAAGAACAGAAAATGTACCAACCTCTACAGTACTACAATAAATATTCTCAACTGCAGAACAATTAGCACCCTACAAATCTTACAGCTGCCCACTTCATCCAGTAAAAATACTCTGGTGGCAAATGTGGAGGTGAAATTAAGCACCTTCTCCATACAAGAATAATAATTCAAACAGAAAATATGCATAGGACCGCACACTTTTAATGGAGGAACACATCAAATGAATTTCACATTCCACCATATTTTTAGTCTTGAACCAAAAGAAGAACCTGTTAAACCACTGAGAAAGAAGACTCTGCAAACTAAAATAACTGATTAATTTCTGCGGAGTTTTTTCATACCCACGAAAAATTGGAGTTTTGTAAATTAAAGTCTTGTTTTCTTCTAACCTTTCTATTTTGCATAATACAAACTGTTGTCTACTTTCCCTTGAATAATTTAATTAGTAAGAGCCTACTTTTCCCCCCACTCATTTTCTGGCTTCTACACACCAAACACCTTTTTTTTCCCAGAGACTTACTCTGAAATAGAGCCAAAACTGAGTAATATTTTTAAGTTTGTGATTAGAAATCTATTTCTTCTGTTTCAGGCTTGAGCAATGTATGTTTACTGAAAAGGATGTCTACTTATTTTATTTATATAAATTGGTCTTAAAAGATATTTCAACTTCATTTACAGACAGAGAACCAGTTATGTTGGAAAAGACCTTTGAGGTCATTGAGGCTGACCTGTGACTAAGCACCACCCTGTCAACCAGGCTGCGGCACTGAGTGCCCCAAGTGTTTCCTAAAACACCTCCTGGGATGGCCACACCACCTCCTTGGCCAGTCCATCCCAAGGGTTAACCACTCTTTCTGTGAAGAAATTCCTCTGAAATAGTGAGTAGATCCAGAAAAAGTACTTTGAGACTTTCTTTATACTCTGAGATATTTGATACAGATGAAGTGAAGAGGGGTTGAGATAATTCAGGATATGTTAGAAAGTGTTCCCTACAATCTCTTGTATGTTTTTCTGTAATAAGCACATATACCAGTGCATCTCAACAGCTAAAGAAATGATTAGGTCGTGTCTAGCAATAACATTCCCTTGAGCCCTATTGTACGTGGTGAAAGTCAAATTGCACTGAAAACTGTCAAGGGCATGAGGAGAGTGACTGAACTTACTCAGCTGCACTGTCGAAGGAAATGCAGCTCCAGCACTCAGAATTTGAGTGGTACATGGAAGAAAAAGCAGCTTTACTGAAACAGTTACTTCAGAAGAAAACTCCTTTGAGCTAAGGACTGAAAGAAAGAATTGCTTGGCACTAATGCAGTAAGTCAGAGATAAAGACAAATTGAGCAGAGATGACAACGAGGATCCCTGACTTTGTAAATGTCTGGTTTCACACTGCTGGAGAGAGGTTGTCAGGCACCTCTCAGATTCTATCAGCTGGAGAGATGTAGCTGTTTCTGGAAATAAGCCCTATGTACATCTCTCTCCCTGATATAATTCCTTGCCTTAAATAATTTTTTTTTTTTTTTTTTTTTTTTTTTTTTGGTTTTTTGAAACCAAGCATTTAATTCTCTCTTCCTTGCTCTCGAAGGAAGATGTTAGTGACCTGTGCAAGGAAAATTACCCCAGATATGAGTGATAACCTACACTTACCCAATTACACTTGCAAATCTCCTTTCTGAAGCTTTAATTTAGGCTCTGCATCTTTTGGTGCACAGGTACTGCATTTAATCCTGTCCAATTCTCAAATATTACTAGCTGCAAGTATGCAATAGAATAATTTGCAGCAGGTGGATGTCAGCAATACTGTGAGTAGCCTTCTAGGTTTTGTGCGTCAGATTCAATTGGTTTCCCACAAATAGACCCTTGCTTTCTTTGTATCCAGCTTTTATAAATCAGTCTTCTGGATTCCCTGTCCTGGGAATAACTCTGACAGAGGACTGTATATTATGGGAATGTGCTGGTGGAGCAACAAAAATGCTACTGCATCGTTGGACTGAGTTTTTAACTTTTGTTTTGTGATATTCTTCTCTAGTACAGCATCAGAATCTTAATGCAAAATCTGCACACATATCTTATATTTTCAGAAACTAAGCTTTTGAAATATGCTGATGCCCATTTGGACAGTGTTTGTGTCCTAGCTGAACATAATATAGTCCTGTTCTAGCCTTTAGAAGACATGCTGCACCCCAGCTTTCACCTCTGCTGCCTTTCCAAACAATTCCACCTTCTTTCTGTTATTATTTCAAGGTTTTCTTGACAAGTGAGTACAGAAATGAGGAGATAAAGCCTGACTGACTCAATTTGTCTCAGGCCCATAGCCTACAGTCACATTGAAGAGATTAATGCACTACAACAAATCACCTCCTGGGCATCCAAATCCAACCTGGGGGCATCTTTTCAATTGTTATCTTCTTCTTTTCTTTCTTTTTTTTTTTTTTTTTTTTTTTTTTTTTTTTTTTTTTTTTATTTTTATTTTTTTTAAACGAACATGAGAAAATGAAAATATGCAGTAAAAAGATTTTCTCCTTCGCTCTTTTCAAACAGCACCCATGCTTTGATTTTCAAGGTAATAAGACATGCAAAAAAGAGTGAGTTTGCTAGAAATAAACAGATATTCATTATGAAACATGCTCCTCAATGATGAACTCTGGGGGATTTAATCAACATTTTAATAGTACATCTCTATTCTGAATAACATTGTGTCCAGCTTCTAAGAATAATCTGCATGGACTTTTGTGTCATTGACACTAGGGAAGGCTATAGTGCAATAAATTAATCATGTGAGACATATGTTAAACCTTTAGATTTGTTGTTTGGCTTCTAAAAATAGTTATAATTTTGCATGATAACAGTCAAAACTGCAGGCTGGAAAAATCATCTTGTTAATGTATTCGACAGCATATTGAGAATGAGAAATGTCAAAGAATTTGTTTCAAAATGCAAGCACAGGTTCACTTCCTTAGGCTATGAAATTTATTCATGTGAGTTTCCACTGAACTTCTCCCTACAAGCTCCTGGTTTCTTGTTACACACATATTTCAGAAGCCACTGTGAGCGCTGCCCCATGTAACCTAAGAAAGACAATCCTCTAACTTGAAAAAACACTGAAACACTCAGCTATTTTCCTGTCAAGTGACTCAAGAAGTCGTGGTAGTATGCTTCAAAGCATGGCTTGTAAATCAGAAGGCGGAGGTGCCATTGAAAGTGCTGCATCCTTTCAGTCCTTTCAAATCCTGCATTTGTCTTGATTTTCTAAAGCGTCTTTCCTGAAGGATGGCAGGTGCTGCCCTCCTGTTCACACCCTTGTGTTTTTGTTATCATTTGTAACCCCAAGAAGTTTCTCAGCTAAGTTACCTGTACACAGCAGATGGTGCATTGCTGAATCAGAGAGAAAGGAATTCTCTGTTTCTCTGAAACTCACAGACATTAAATTGTTGTAATAGATGTATTCTACCACCTCACTCCCACACATGCATTAAAATCCAGTTTCACCAGCTTTCTCACCAATGTACAAGCAGTTGTTCTGACAAAGTCAAAGCATCCATTAGAAGACAAGGGCTTCTCCCCGAGGCTCAGGGATGGCTTCAAGGGAAATAAAGACAGCCCTTGAAAGAATCAAAACTACATGAAATAACATAAGACTCTTGGAGGCAAATTTAAACTCAAGTAACACTTTGGGGACAGAATGGCTTCAAGGATAATATGAAACAGCTTCACAGCATCAGAATAAACAGAAGAGCAAATTTATAAAGCAGCAAGGACCCACTGACAGAAAAATAAAGGATAATCCCTTCAAGCTATGTGAGAGGAGATGGCTGCATACCCAAGGTTAGTAATGTGGCTCAAGGCATTTTTTAGTGTTGTCACTCCGTTTTATTATTGCTTTCAGAAGAACCACCTTCTCCTCACACTTTTCTGTAAACCACTAACGTGTATGTTCCCTTCTACCAGCAGAGGCCCTGGCAGAGGGAAAAGCAAGGGAGCAGGGGAGCCTGGGGTGATGGCAGCACATTTATCAGGGTGCTTGTCTGAGCATGTGGCTGTGCTGAGAGCTAGCAAACTCCCGAGGGGAACTTCTGAAGGCACTAGGCTAGATGCCACTCCAGAATAATCTGAAATTCACATCAGCATCAAAGCACGGGGATGTAGCATGGTCAGTGCAGTTCCTTCTTCTCCAGTTCTCCAGTGCAGTCCCAATGCTGGAGAAGCACTTGTCACTAGGAACAGTGAAAGACATGACACACTCTGGAATAAACACTGGAAGCTCATTCTCTCAGGTATCTACCAAGAAGTAGATGTTTCCTGCCTCTGCTGCTGCAGATTTCAGTTGGCGACACCAGGATTTGTAGAAGATGGATACTGGCAGCACTGCCCTAGGCAGACCTTACACAGGAGTGTCTTGTCCTTTCCTGCTTTTCTCAGAAGTCCAGACAGTACCAAGGCTGAGGAACTGTGACAGAATATTAGAAACTCAGCTACAACACCCTACATTTTTCATTTCTAATGCACATTGTTTACCTATTTTTACAGTCTTTTGTTTTTGTTTGTTGAAAGGAAGCTCAGGTTTCTGCCCTACCAACAACTAGAAGATAAAGAGAGTACCCCTGTGGAGGGAATCTTCTAAGAGAATCTTCCAGCAGGACCTTCAGAAATAGAAAAATTAGAGCTGTTTCTTACTATTTGTATGCTTGTGGTCTGTCTTCATTAGACTGTAGTCAATCAGCACTGCTTTGTCTTTGGTGGGTGTGCTTAGGTGCACACATGGAGAGTGCTTAGGACATGTCAGCTGTGGAGGTCTGAGAGGTTTTAGATGGATTTCATTCTACAGATGTACCTCAGACATCTCTAAAAATGTTGCAAAAGAGGCTAGATGTTATGAGGTTTTATTTTATTGCAAAATAATTCTTCTGTGTATTTACTATGTATTAATTACAGAATTAAAATAAATCTAAGCACTTCATTGTACTAAGAGAGAAACTTGGTTGATATTTAACTGTTAGTTTCTGAACTGTATTTCTTAATCCCTCAAGTAGCTGCACTTCACAAGCAACTCCTCCTAAATTAACAAAATATAAATTTGTTCTTTTTAAGCTACAAATATCACTTGGGGACTCACTCTTAGATTTCTTGGATGTCTTAAGCACTATTCAACTGTCTTTCTAGATGAGCAGTCAGACAGACTAAACAGGCTGACCTGAATTTCACCCAGGGTGCAGAGCAAAACAATCCACTAGTACCAAATAGGAGAATTTAGAACATCTGGTGCTTCTAACTGCCAAAAAGGGAATTTCAGCAGGAAGAAATAGAATAGAGGCATCAGGCTTATAACCTTCCCATCCTCTTCTGAGATCTGTTTAGATTCTCTGGCTTTACAATATGATTACTGGACTGCAAGTCTTTTAATTTGCAGTTGAAAAATAAAAAATAGTTATTGTGAGTCACCCTTAAACAACTATAACCTGTGACTAATTACGCACAGTCTCTTTTTACTGTCAGTTTTACAGACATGACACATTTGAACTTTTAAAATGTGTTCTTCTCAATAAAAGCTTTTTATTTCTTAAATTGAGGTATATAAAAGGTTGGTTTGAAAGCACTAATCATCATAGTTTAGTAACAGGTTGGCCTGAGGAATCAAGTGTAGCATGTCCAAGTACTGATATTTGTTAAAATGAGAAACAAAAAAGAGAAGCTGGTGACAAAATTTTATAAAGTTAAAAATTTCATAGAGTTTAGAACAAAGACCCCTGACTCAATTATCTAGTTATGATTTGTAGAGGATACAGTTCCATGTATCCACCTCCTGTTGGATAAGTTTTAAACAAATACAAAATCAGTCCTTGAATAACTCTTGCTTCAGGCAGACAGTGGAAAAGACTGACACTCAGGAATGACTAACAAAGAAAAGCCTAAGAATAGATTATAGGTTATATGCTAGGATTTTCATGTACTCTAAATAGTTAGATCTAACTTTACCATGTTCAGTTCTCTAGCTAGCTATTAAACAAGGGCAATAAAAATATTCAAGTTCTGCCTGGAAATTTGATGTCAATTGTATATGTGAGAAATTTGGTTTTTAAAGAAAAAAAGTAGAAAACTGCTGATTTTGCAGACAATGAACAATTTTGCTGTCAAAAAATCTAAAGAGCATCTTTAGTGCTTGGCTACACCTTAACTAAGCATACTTGTCGATGTGAATCACTGGGTTTCACTTTAGAAAGCTGACAGATTCCTGCCTTCCAGTCTTCTGTGAGTGAGTGCTATCAGTTGAAGCTCTTAATGCTCCTCAGCAATAATTGAACTGTTCTCAGGAAAAAAAAGCTTTATTGGTTCTGAAAAGCAGTGCATGATGTGGTTACCTGTGGCAAAATGTGACTAAAGCTGAACACTTTGAGCATCCCTAACATTTCTGACATGTCTTGGTCATGTTGCAGATGCCATGGTAAAAACCCAAGCAGAGAATTATCATGCTCAAGACCCTTGAAGTCCAGGACCATCCACTCTCTTATGTGACCATCTAAAAAAGAACCTCAGTGATAACCCTACAAATTACAATGTATGCACACTAAAATATAAACTGAGATGACAGGAAAGCAAGTTATTTATCCTCCAAAATAAACAGTGAAAGAACATTTTGGCTTCCTGCTGCATTTCTTTATAAAAGGAAGAGAATTAGTATAAGAGTTGAGGAATTTATTTTGATTGCCAGTTGGAGCCAGTTTTTTAACTATTCACACAAATGTTTTCTAATGCTGCAAACTTTTATAGAAAAGTTGGAAAAGCTAAGCAGCTTTCCCATGTGTGCTCTTGCACTGTAATTAATAGTGGTGTGATAAAGAATTTTTTTAAGTAAAACTCAATGTGTTTTGGTGAGATGAAAAAAAAAATATTTATCCAAGACATCTAAGTAGGTAGAAGAAATCAAAGGCTTTGTTTCTGCTCATGCGAACTCACTGGGCCAGAATTCCTTATTTCTGCATCATGCATCTTTCAGCAGACCAAAGTAAAGCAAAAAAGACACTTGGGGACAATTTGACAATGTGATTCTGATCTGCAGCTTGCACTACTAGCCATGCTCTGAAGACTAATTTCCAGCTCCATCTGCCCTTCTGCTGTGCAGATTACTTTCTTCAGACAATCAAATTAAAGAGAAAAGCACAAAAATAAAAAAATAAATTTTCCTGCCACTATGTTTTTGGTAAAATGTTAACAATAAAAAAGAAATGAGCATGTATTTTTTTATGTGCATTTTTTTCTTCTGTTATAGATAAATAACATGGGAGGAGTTGTACAGGTTGTATAGAAAAGAACCCCAAGCAAAAACAAAACTCTCATCGAGCCAAAATGACTTTGTTTTGTTTTACTTTTTTTTTTTTTTTTTTTCATTCATGTGTTGCATGTAGGTGATATAAAAAAATCAGTCAAATACTAACAAATATCAAAAGCATTATTTAAATCTCTCTACTGATCCAAGAGACAGTTGCCATTATAAACCCTTATAAAGCAGAGAAAGCAGAATTCAGACTACCCACAAAGCTGTACAGAAATTTTAAGTTTTAGAGGGAAAAAAAAAAATTAAAAAAGAAGTCTCTGGGAAATACTTGAATACCTGTGGTCAATTCTGTACAATATCAAAACTCATTTATTGGCCCTCTGCCTCGAGCTGTGTTTCAATAAGGGAACACATGAAATGTGAAAGGAACACTGGAGAGCTTGCAGCTGATGAAAGAGACTGAATTAAATAACCAGAGCATCATGATGAACAGTTATGTCTCTAGAGGTTCATCATTAGTCTGAAGGCCAGGAATTCTGTACAAAATGGAGGTACAGTTTTCTGTGAAAGGAAAAATATAAATACTATGGATTGTGGGTGTAGAGCATAGACAGAAAATAATAGAAAAGCAATAAAAAAAAAAGAAAAGCAATAAAAAAGAAAAAGAAAATAAAAAGAAAAGCAAAAGAGCATTTTTCCCCATCTATGTTAATTTAGGGGTTTATAACAAACCACATGAAGCAAACTGAATAATTATAGTCTTTAAGTAGCTGTATAGCTAGAAAATTAATTTTAAGAGAGAATAAAATGTAAATTATGAAAGAAATTCTGAAAAATTAGATAAATTATACATACATGTATTGTTATAGCTTTCTAAAATACGTTTAGTATCGTCAACAGACTTTCCAAAGTAGTCTGAACCATTATTAACCTTTTGCAAAAACTTGGAAGTTTCAGGAGATAGAATTGTGAGTATGGTCATGTATAAAATTCGGAAATAAAAATCAGAAACTCTAAGTCTATCAGTTAACCTTTGAAAAAAAAATACTAAACAAATGACAGGCACTTCACTTAAACATGGTCAGTGTCAAAAGTCATCATTGGTTCATCCAGAACATCACCCTACAAGTTCTCTGGTGTCTCATAATATGTTGAGCACTCACTGAAATTTCTTCAAGGTCAGGGAATAAGTAACACCTTTCCTGGATGGATTCACTAGTGTCTCTGGATGTGTTGAATTTTCAGTCTTTATCTTATAAAAGGCACTTTTCATTTACCTAGCTGCCTACTTCCCTGCAGTGCATAGGGATTTAATTATATTTGAGACTTCTATCCCTCTGGTCAATGTCAAATTTGGTTGAAAAGTGGTTATTAATCAGGAAGAACAGACACACACAGCGTGATTGCAGAAGCTTAATTTCCTTTGGAAATTAAGCTAAAAGGTAAGTGAAAAAGATTTCTCAAGGACAAGTCCCATCTGATTTTTGACATTTATAAGACATTTTTCTAAGTGAAGTGAAGAAACATGGCTAGGTGAAATAAGATATTTGCAACTCTCTAGAAATCTTGAAGGAAGTTGCAGTTGTTAACTCAGGAAAGCATTTCAAGTGGAACTCATTACAATTGTGTCCCTAGTCAAGTTCTTATATATTACCAGTGGATTTGCACAAACAAAAAATAGAAGGTTGCAAATGTGATCCCTTTGGTGACTTTGGGTCACCTGTCCCAGCTGTCTCCTCCCAAACTGCCAGGCACCCCCAGCTTGCTGGCTAGTGTGAGAGCAGAAATCTTCTTGGCTCTGTGTGAGCCCTGCTCAGCAACAACAAAAACATCTCTGAATTATCAACCCTGTGCTCAGCACAAATCCAAAACACAGCCCCACACCAGCCACAGTGAAGGAAATGAACTCTACCCCAACCAAAACCTGCACAGCTGAAAAGCCATTTTAAGTTACGAGTGGTGGTGTCCCGGACAAAAGGTAAATTTAGTTCAGAGATGTATCAAGTTTAAGATGCCTAAGGGACTTATTTTGCATACTCACTCCTAAAGGAGTCTCAGCGGGTATACGATCTCCAATTTTTTCTATCACACTGATATAAATAAAACAGAGTTGGAAAAGCAACAAAACATGCACACAAGTTATTTCCCCATCCACAGAATGGTGGTTGTTATGACAGTAATCATCTACACTATTCTCTCTACAAAAACTAGCAGTAAAACAAAACAAATAAACCAAAACCACACACATCCTCAACCCTGTCAAAAAACACAACCAAAAAAAAAAAAAATCAACTAAATAAACTTTAAAGGATGTTTAAATGATGCATTACAAAAAAAGATTGTTAGCTGAAACTACTTATTAATGGGTCATTAAACAAAATATATTATTAGAATTTAGGAACCATTTCAAGAAACATTTCCCAAATTCCAACATCTGTGGCATGAAGGTTTATCTAGATGATCTTCTCTAGAGGAACTTATGGAACTTTGCAGATGAGAAAGGTACTTTAGCTGTCAATTAAAAGTTATAACTAATAAATTCATTGCAACTGTTACACATTAGACTTTTGCCAGATGTTTATTCATCAGAGATTGCTGCAACTTGCATGGTAACTAACCTGGAGAGCTCCTATTAAAATGCAGAAAGTTGAACATTTTGATGTTTAGGTAAGTGCATGGTGCATTTTTCAGTCTAATTTGGTCCTAAGATGTGCATCAGAGATTTCTTGGTTGTGGTTAAAAATACCAACATTAGCTGTTCCACCAGCATTTATTATTCATCTATCCTACATATAAAATCCTTATCTGTATATCAAATAACATTTACTTCATATTCCTGTCATCTGAGAATGTGATGCTTTGCAAATACCATGTGACTACAACTTTCTTGTCAGGTTATATTATTGTATAATATATTGTATAATATAATTATATATATATATAAATATAAAATATATATAATATATTGCATAATATTGTATAATACCTATTTTCTCTGACAAGTGTTGGCTGCTAAAGAAACTAAAGACAAGAATGGAGTATCCTTTCCTATTTTCACTTTAGCACCTTACTCATATGAATTTCTATTCCTACAGATTTCATAAAAAGCAAACAAAACAAAATCATTTGTGTTTTTGGACATTTTAAAAAAAAGATACTAGGAGAACATTAACTCATCTGTGAACTACATGACCCAGCAATGTGCCCTCACAGCCTAGAAAGGAATCATGTCCTGAGCTGCATTAAAAGCAGTGTGAGCAGGTGGAGGGAGAGGATTCTGCCCCACTGCTCTGCTCAGGTGAGACCCCACCTGGAGTGCTGCATCCAGAAGGGTGTGGACTTGATGAAATGAGCCCAGAGGAGGGCGATGAAGATGATTGGATGGCAGGTTTTTAAAATATAAAAATAAAATATAAAATTATAAAAATAATATAAAAATATAAAATATAAAATAATATAAAATAATATAAATAAAAATAATATAAAATATAAAAATAATATAAAAATATGGGGGGTTGTGTCTTGGTTTTTTATTTTCCTTTGTTTCCTGGGCCTTCTGAGCTTGGCTTTCACCTGACTTTGTCTCTGTCTCTGTGTAAGTTTCTGTTTCCCCCAGCCCTGTGTCTGAAGAAGAGGTCGAGCTGTCTGTTCTCTTGTTTAGGGATTTGTTTATTCTTTGTCATCTCACATTTGTGGCTCTGGCCTGCTGAGGTCTTCCCTGCAGGCCAGGTTGTGTCAGACTCTCTGCCCTTTGGGACAGTGCTATCTCTTATACTAAAAATTACCTATGCTTTATTTACAGCAACTCTCCAATACCTAATAACTACATTGAACAGTGTACTTTTGTTCTAGACCAACCAAAATGTGCCACACCACCACAGAAGATGGAGAGCAAGAGACAAAGAAGCTCAGGGACACACCCTGTTTCCTCCATCTTTGTCCCCTGATCCCACACTATAAAACCCCAAAATTCTACTTTTTCACCCTGTGACATGCTAATTACCATTCTACCTAAATTCTTGTAACATATAAATCTTCCCAGGACAGTCAGAGGGATGTCCTGGTTCCCACAACTGGAGTAATTATTGTAATTCATGTTGAAGTAATTACGATGAGAACACCTAAAGGATAAGTTAAACTATGTTCCCTTAGTCTATGGAGATTTATTTTCATGATATTATTTAGCCATTTCTGCCACAGTAAGACAATAAGAAACAAATGCTTGCATTATTACATCTCTCCATGTATGCCATCATTAATCAGATATGGCTGATTCTTCACCTGTGGCTAAATTTTTGTGTTTCAAAACATTTTTTTACAGCAGTCAGCATCAATGTCTTGCATACCTGTCAACTTCCATCAAGCACTGTATTTAATTAAAAGTTGACTGTGATCCAGATAACATCCCATTCAAATGAAGTCCAAGCTAATTTCGTTATGTTTTTAATGTTATAAACCAACTGTGCATCATTTACAGTTCTTTGCCTTAATATCCAAAACAAAGATGAGAAGAACTCCTCCTCTTCTCTCAGTTTCCCCAATAAGGTTACACATTTGTAGTGTCAGAAGAAACAGATTATCCTTTCCACACTAGATAGTACACAATGAGACAGATCAGAAAAACACGAAAAACCAAACAATATTTGTAAAGAAAAGAAGCACTGGACACTTTGAGCTGAAAACTGGACTGCCCAATGCAGGAGTAAAGAATAAACCAGAGGCAGGGCAATTGATGTTTACTGGCATTTATGATTATATATAACTTTGAATCCTAAGCTTTGTGACTGCTTATGCTCGAATTAATGCTTTACAACGAAAAGGGACTGCTCCAAGTTTCAAGAAAATCCATTTATCCCCAAGTCACAAGATCATTTGCCAAGGAGAGTGTCTAAATTTTCTAAATCTCTAGGCAAATTTGCTACTGTGGTCTGATAAAAGAATGAATGTGATGGACCAGAGTTCAACATTGACTCATCCAAATATTTTTAAGAATGGTCTAGTAGGTCTTTGGGAAATTTAAGTTTTGATGTATACTGATCATAGCAAATACAAACCATGGTTACAGCAGTAGGGGGCTAATTTTGGATATTTAAGAATATATTCATTAGATGCGTAAGCATTCAAGTCTAGTAATAGTTACAGGGAGGTGCTACTATTTTTACAACATAGATCTTAATTATTATAGGATTTAATTTTAATTCAGTAGCAATAAAAGCATTAGACAGCATCTGAAAGAACAATCTCCTGGTTTACCTATTACCAAAATTAATTAATGCTTCAAAGAATATCTACAGAAAAAGGCATTATAAACACTAGAAAGTATTTAAAGGGCTGAAAATGTGGAGAAACGTGAAGAAATCTGTAATGTCATCTCTAAACTTCACATACATTCTTCATTTGAATTAACAGATGCAGAAGAGAAAACAATTACTCGTGGAAAAAAAAAAAAAAAAAAAAAAAAACAGGGACAAGGAGGAGAAAGTCATCATGATTACATAGAAATACATCAAATAGCACTCTCTGTCCAGGAAGACATTGATAAGAAGTGTCCCTGCGCTCTGATTTTGCAACACTAGCGTATAGCCCAGTAAGCAATTCAATTTTGTTTGACATTTAAAACAAAATACTCTAAATGAGGCTGAGTAGTTAATAAAAACTAGGTTGTAGAGACAGTGATTTTCCATTATCTGATCAGAATTAACCTGGATGGATGGGCAAAGGTAAGGTTGTTCTTCTGAGCCCATAAAATCCACTCAGTAGTCTCCTTGATTAACTAGTCTTGATACCTGTCCTCAATGTTACATATTGCCTTCTATTTAAAAGGAGTAAGACAATATGAAAGGTTCCAGAAATGTGTTAGCAAATCTTTTGCACCTCAACTTTTTCTACTCAATCTCTAATAACTGAAAGAGCTAACAAACCAATTTAAGCATTATTTATTGTATGTCTCAATAAAAATCAACATTGTTCTTAATAAAAGTAGGGAATTCTATTTCCTTGCTAAAGTCATGCCAAAGGTGGTGTGACAAAGCTCTCCAGTAATAAGTAAATCAGTATTTACTTTTGGTTCAAGTTACGCTGCTAATTCCCTTTTCTTATTCTGAGTGTACTGGAGAATTTAATTTTGTATCTTACAACTTGGAAGTATTGCTATATCCTCTAGAAAAGATTTCTGAAATGCTCAAATTAGGAATTTGTATCTTATTTTATTGTCCAATAGAGAAACAATCCATCACTGACAGCCAGGCAGAGAAGTAGTGCTACAATACTTTATTCTGGCTTTCCTTGTGTTGTACAAAGACTTAAAAAAAAGATGCATTTTTCCCTTTTGCAAAATGATCCTAACAGTTTTGAATACTGTTTGTTTTTTTTTGTTTTGTTTTGGTTTTTGTTTGTTTTGGTGTTGGTGGTTGGTTTTTTTTTTGGTTTTTTTTTTTTTTTTTTTTCACTTAAGAACACATTTAAAAAGGGACTGTACACAACTGTACACATGTGAATGGGAGCTGTACAGATACTGTTCTACCTGACTCATTGAGATGTCTGTCAGGCAATGCAGGGAATGCAGAGAAAAATACAGGACAGCAAAGTTTCCAGGTTCAAAGTTTCAATGTGTCATGTGGGCTGGATTTAAGCAGCAGAAGTCTGAGTAGACCAAGACCCATTGCAGAGATTTTTCTCTTCTGTATCTCGACATCTTTATTAAGAGTCTAATTGCTTTACAGTACAAGTGTAATACAAGTTGTAACCACTTCGAAAAAGACTAGACCTTTACAACGTAACAATTTATATTAAAGAATCTAACTGGAGAATATCATAATAAAAGTCGTGCATTTTTTCTGTATTAAAATTCATCATTACACACAAAGACTAGAAACATTTTGTTTCCAAGGACAGTTGATATTTCAACACGATCAGTTATTAATGTCTTCCTTTTTATGTTAGAGATGTAAATTCTTTGATTCTTGAAACAGCAGCCTTCAGAGGTGTCCCGGTAATTTTTAATTCATCTAGACAGACGAATTCATGTAGACAAACAGTTAATGTTTGCACAGAGAGCTAAGCCCCTGATTGGAGCCCACACACTCATCCCTTGTGTATCGTGTTCATTGCTCATGGACAGAGCACAGCAGGCTTGATCAGCCAGGGCATGCACCACTGCTGGTTCCAGCTCATCTCCCCACAGGGTTCCTCCTTAAAGACAAAGCCACCATCCTGGCAAACAGGCTAAAACAGGGGAGAAGGAAAAACAGGCAAAGAATAATTTTTTTTTTTTTTTCTGTTGAAATAATTTCAACAGAACTATAATTACTGCTAAACACTAAAACATTTGGGGTCCAGTTGCTATGCAACTGTGAGGAAGTTATAGTGCACCTGCTGTAGACAAAATGAGTGGGAGAAAAGCCAACTGACTTTATCAAAAGAATGACTTTTCCACCTTTTATTATATCCCACTACAGGCTATTTTTCTTGAGCGTTTTTTAAATCTTGCATCCATTAATCAGCCTGCAATACTTGAACAGTCCCACCAGCTTGCTACAGCACATATTACCCTCTCAGCTGTGAATCTGTGCTTGTGGAAAGCAAACACCATCACACAGGCCACTGCCTTGACAGAGAAGCTCAATTCCAGCTATTGAAGCTTCTCTTCTTTCTGACTCCACATCCCCAAAACTCCCCCTATGTAACATATACAGGGACTTGATTCACTAAAGATGTTTTATCTTCTGTCTTATTTTAGTGATGAGAATAAGCAAAAGCTCAGATTTACTGGTTCTCAGTAAAATAAGGGTTCAGTACAGATTATCTGCATGCCCCATAGCAAAGACTGGGTGTACTTCTCAAAAACCTATGAGCCAAATCATTTACCTGCCCTCAGATGGCACAGTTCCTGTGGCAAAGAACATATTTCTATGTACACTCCTACAAAACAAAACCACCCAGCAGTCAATGTGAAACAGCTCCCTACAAAGCCAAATAACTGACCTCAAAACCAGCTTCATTCACACTCTTCCCCCACTCCCCCCTTTATTCCCCCTTTATAAGACCCCTTAACAAGGTCACTTCTGGCAGCCTGGTGGATTGCAGAAAATGCCCAGTTCTGTGCAAAAAGCACTGCACAGGCTGAGAAAATGCTCCTAAGTTCTAGGCAGGGTTTGGGCTTCTGCCTGGGAGTCATGATCCTTGAAAAGGACTCTGCTGACTACAGACACAGACAGGGTACAGGGGGAAAGTGCCTCCAGCTGCCAGCCTGCCTTCTGAAAACTCATCTGGAGTCATCAGAAGTTTCACAATCTATTACAGTGGAATCCTACTGCACACTAAAGGGCAGGAGACTGCTGCGTAGTAAGTAACAAAAACATCTTTGTAATTGCCAAGTCTCTCACACATGCATCCATCAGATGTGAAGTTAAAAATAAAATAGAAGCACATCACGGTTGCCAAGTTTCTATCATTAAATGAGATGGAAAAAGCAATTTCACAATAGAAAGGATCAGTATTGATGTGAAGCTGGATTTTTTTTAAACCTTAACTTTTAATGACTATATTTCTCCACATCTGATAGGAATCTTCACCTAGATGAATAAGAAAAAGAAAATAAATTAAATAATAATAAAGAGACTAGAAGAGCCAAACAAACAATGTAATTACAATCTCAGGTATTTCTAATTAATTTAAATTTGTTGAATGTGTTTGGATATTTTTCCTCTGCAATATAACACTAAGTATATATTTTAAAATTAAAATTAATGCCAACACCCAAACCCATAAAATCTGACATCAGAAAAGCATTTTTCCAACAAGAACTGTCTTAGCTAGAAATACAAGATTGTCCTCTGGATAGAACACGTATCAGAATTTGATTTACATTTAGAGAATACTAAATGCATAAAAAAAGAGCAATAAAGTTTAAAATAGAGTTATGGGTCCTCAAGAGCTTCAGGATTACATCTCAATCATGACTTTTATATTAAGTAATTCTTTGAAGAAAGAAGATCTTTTTATCAGTTACTGAAGAATATCAACAATTACAATTCATTTTATGATTCAAAAATGTCAGTCAAAGTTAGAAATATTCAGATGACATTTCCCTGCTTTGAGTCACTTTGAGATTCTTAAGAATTTGCTTGATCTCTTAAGCCTTGGGTACCTATATCTGCAGTTAGGATAACAATCTAAAAATCGTTAAGATTTATGGTCTAGGTGAGGAAAAAATTGCATAAGGATTATGATTGAAATTTCAATTATTCCTGAGTTCAACAAATTAATTCCTATCCTACTTATATCTTCTCTATTGTGATGTTTCTATGACTACCAGTTGTATCAGAAATAACTAATTTGTAAAAAAAAAATCCCTTCATATTTGTTGTCATCAGTCAGGAGAATTTTAGCAGACTGGTCAAATCTCAAGAGAACAAAATTACAACTTTCCTACTATGATTTAGCCACTATTTTCCAAGGGTGGAGCCTGAGTTACAGGGAAGGGGCACAAGACAATTGTGGCTTTATATGCATTTAACAGTCCCTTGTTTGGAGAGTGCAGTAAGGGATTTCATATGCAAAAAGTATTTGTCAGCAATAGAATCCAATCTGAAAAAAGAAAATGGGTATTAATTACAGTATGCAACTGACCAGAATATCACTAAAAGGGTACAGCACAGGACAGTAGGTGTTTAGAATACAAACAGCGCATTTCAAGATATTAATATTTATTAATATTAATTAATTTATTATTATAAATTATTATACATAAGATATATTATAATAATAATTAAAGATAAATTAATATTCAAGATAATAAGGCAAAGTTGTTCTATGTAATCTGCAATTTCTGATTTTCCAAGTCAACAATTCATTTAAAAATACACAAATTAAGTGAAAATTTGATGAATTGCCTCTTTCTTCTGTTTGCAGACTCTTTGGAGCGTACACTTGTCTGCAAATTAGGTTAAGGAATGCTTCATTCTCACTTTTCAAAATTCAAAATTTGCATTCCAAACGATTCTTTTCTTTCAAGTTGTTTGTGAAGAGGCAAAAGGTGGGAAGTGTCATGAAAATAAACTCACCTGCCAGTTTGGTGGATGAAGCCATTTGCTCAGGATTGGCCAGTGTTGGTGTGGAGAAAACTTGCAACTTTTTTAAAGCTCTTTTTACACTTCTGTAAGTGCTAAAGAAAGCCAAACAAAAAATCCAGCACAAAACTGAAACCAAGCACGCTCAAAAGAAAGACCAACCAACCAACAACAGAAATTCTCCTTTTTGGCTTCATGACATTTGAGGTGTCAGGGCTTTGTCTAGGTATGATTCTGTCTCTCCTGTCTTCCTTATGTTCCTTCAACACTAAAAAAGAATCCTTTTTAAATTTCTTAAAAACCTAGGGTCCTTTCAGTGCCGTAGCAGGAGCTTTCAGTATGTATTCCCTCCTCCCAGCACCCACTGAACTGCACTTACCAACCTTCTGTACAGCTCTGCAGAGCTACAGTGAGGTTATAAAAATCTGCCCAAGACCACTGTCCCTACATCACCAAAGAAAAGCCAAAGTGTATATACCAGAGTATATACATTTCAGTTTATTACATTTCTTTAAAAACCTCAAGCAGTAAACAGGCCCTTTAAAACACCCTATAATAAAGAGAACAAAGAGTTTCTATTTATTGGAAGAGATTTCCTCTCACCTTATGCAGTCCTTTCAACAAAAACACATTCCACACAGTCTGGTGCTGAAGTCAAAGTGCCTTTTCTTGCAATTTATCTGCTGAATTTTTTGCAAGCCATAAATTGTCACTTTGTCACTCTGCTGACTGACAGCCCGTCGCACACTGAGCTGCAATATCCAGGGGTTTTAAACTGACAGTATATTACTGCCTGGCATCAGCAAGCCCCAGCTGATTTAAGTTGTAAATTAAATGCCCTGATGGTTGTAATACAGTGATATATTGCTAGTCTCAATGCAGGGCTTCCTTTGCAGTGGAAATTTGGAAAATACGAGTCCCTGGGGTCCCACCAAGAGTGTGCATATTCCATAATTTTTAAACAAGTCTCTGTGAAACCTGGTCAACAGAGGCTTTCAGGGAAATAAAGTTATGCAGCCAGAGGATATCAGCTGTGAAAAGCAGATGCTGAAAATGCTCCTGGGTTGACAATCCTGTTTTTATAAATATTGAGACAAAAGTTGAACTAGCTAGCAACAAACCTCAAATAAATTTTAGCTGGAAGAGTAGCTGCAGCAGAAAACATGGTAAAAAAGCACACAGTGGTTCTTTTTCATTTAAAGAGGCTATTCAGTATTTAGGGGTCAAAAAAAAAAAAAAAAAAAAAAAAAAAAACCACCACCAAAAAAACCCCAAAAAAGATTAATTCCTAGTCCTTAAGAATTACCAAAAATCCCTGTGCAGTGCCTCATTTTTGGTTTTACTGTTAAAGAGTAAAATGAAAACTTAATTTTCACAATTTTTCTTAACATTTTATTTTCTATGACTGAATTCTAGTTTTAAGAATCATAATCAATATGTTTTGAACCTTGGTCTTAGCAGAAGGTCAGCTGGTGTCTTTCTGCTTGTTTACAGAACATATTTGTTTTGGGGCTCAGTGCATCTGATATTATTCTTTAAAGCACAAAAATGTAATACACATAGCAAGAATTTATTTATCTGCTTTCTCTGAAATCTTATACAGCTCCAGTTGGAGACTTTTCCAAACTTCTCATGGCTCACACTTCCTTTGCCATCCTAAAATTACAGTATTATCACTTGAGCTTGTAAAGGATTCACTGTACAGTGCTTCTCAAGACAACTCCCCAATTTAGTTGTTTTTATCATATTGAGTGTAGTTGGGGTACACTTGCTAAATGAAGATCAAAAACCTACTTTAAGATGGGTGCAAAACCAAAATCCAGTTCTAGGGCTGTAATAAAGCATGATATTTGAGAAAATCGATCCAGGAAAAAAAATCTTAGCAGCTTTCACTACAAGAAGTTAACTGATGTATATGTTTTTGAATGCAAATCTGATTCATTAACTAGGAAAAGAAATCAATATACAGTCAAATATTAACTGTTCTGGACAGCTATGGCTGGCCAGGTGAATTACTTCAGAAAATGAGGTAATGTAAACACTATTATTATTATTATTATTATTATTATTATTATTATTATTATTATTATTATTATTATTATTGTTGTTGTTGTTGTTGTTGTTGTTGTTGTTGTTGTTGTTGTTGTTGTTGTTGTTGTTGTTGCTGTTGTTATTAATTTCCTCAAGAAGATAAATAAGATCATTTTTTGCTGGTTGTATGTTAGTTCATACAAAGTTTGTTTCAGTTTCTGTAAATACTAAACCCATCATTTTTCATATATAATACTGCTATTGTTCACAAACCA
Organism: Sitta carolinensis; assembly: GCA_032173965.1. NCBI lineage: Eukaryota > Metazoa > Chordata > Aves > Passeriformes > Sittidae > Sitta > Sitta carolinensis. The sequence goes on from JAVUNC010000006.1 coordinate 2,289,186, forward strand.
GAGCACTTGGTCAAAGGGTAAAACCATTGAGAAGTCTATGTGGGACCACAATTTAAATCTTATGCCACCTGACAACCCCAGTGCATTATAAAGGAGGCAAAAGAGACAAACCTCCTCCTGAGCCAGAGTCCTGGGTGAGAAATTTCACTGCACCCTTGAACAACAGGGGGCTCAAAATCATGACAGCACAAGAATTATGGAAGGGGCAAGGTGGAAGCTGGGAATGTTGCAGTGTTCATTATTTCTAAAGGTTTGAATTACCATAATTTCTGTTTCCATGGTGATTTTAATACTGATGTAATATTTGGAAGATCTCTGAAACTCATCTATAGGTAATGAAATCTGTTTCAGCCGCCTTCCCCTAGGCACCAGAAGTTATGTTTTCATTCTGTGGATATAAATTTCTTGGACATTAATAAAGATAGCAGCTGCTTCTTAAAAGTGACAGAAGCTTATTAATAATTGCAGGGTTTACAGCATTGACTGTAACAAAGGAGACCTCCCTAAAATTAAAGAATGCTTGCTTGATATGAGAACTAACAGATCATTTTTGCAGAAATCATTCCAAGTGTGGAATCATAGGCAAGGATCATAAGGGCAAAGTGCACCTCACTCCAAAAGGAAGCAATCCAGTATTCTGACTTAGGCTCTACATGGTTGGCCTCGTATTATTTATTTTTTACAAAATCAAAGTTTGTATAACACATCGGGAGAGGAGGGGAAATACAAGCATAAGGCAATTCTAGCTTCTGTTACTTTTATTTTGGACAAATTTGGTATAATGACAGCTAACACTGTATGGATTGCTTTTCCCTTAGTGATTGGAAGCATCCTGTTAGCACAGTACCATGAACACTTGAGGGGAAAAAAGATCACATGTCAATTAGCATCTCATCAACATTTAATCTGCTGTTTGGGTTAATTTTTTTTTGCCTTTTTCTTCCTTTTTTTCTATAAGGCTTTGCATTCACAATAACCTCATCTGAAATTAATCTGCTTTCATAAGACCCAAAAGTTCTAGCTGCTGACATCTTGACTTTTGCAGCAGATGCAATCCATTTTTCATTCCAGCTTAAAATTTAGCTTGTACAGCATTGCAAATAGACTAATGTCTTGTACTTATTTTCCAAGAATTGGAAGGAGAGAACATTTTCATAATTAAAAGACATCAAATATTGAAATAATGACACCATTTTCCTGGGATATTATACATGCATATAATTAATTTACAGAACGAAGAGTAGGGTTAAGATAAGCAAGAAAAGAGAAAAAAAGTATTTAATTTATCTTCCATTTCAGTGGCTCAGGTTTATATACCAGTGGTATCACACAAACTATCACTACTTGTCACAGGTTTAGGGAGAAAGATAGAAAAATAAACAGATGGATTGATTGATAGATAGATAGATAGATAGATAGATAGATAGATAGATAGATAGATAGATAGATAGATAGATAGATAGATAGATAGATAGATGATAGATAGATAGATGATAGATAGATAGATAGATAGATAGATAGATAGATATATAGATAGATAGATAGATAGATAGATAGATAGATAGATAGATAGATAGATAGATAGATAGACAGACAGACAAAAAAGGTAGTTAGCTTGATAGACAGGCAAATAATTAGGATGAAACACACATTATAACATATAATCACAGTAAAATGATTTTATTTAATTGGGATCAAATCGACAAGATGAAAAGATCTTACTTGGAAAGAATGGAGATGCTTACAAAATCCCTCATGGCTGTGTGCATAAAAAAAACATGTTTTGACTTTTCTGGGGAAAAAATCCAAACCCAAATTAATTATGCCTTCTTAAAAGTAATATGTGGTTTAAATAGTAACAGCATCTGTGAATGAACATGATCATTGCAGAGAGGCATGGAAAGGCTTGAATGGGTGTTTTGGATAAACTGTCAATCTGCTTTAAATGGACTGGGGTCTCTTCTGGGATGTGCAAAACCCATTGCTCTGTGAACTGTCAGGACTGGAAAACACCGTGAGCAAATACAGTGAATAAAGACTCTTTAGGATTCAGTTGGGTCTTTTTCACTATAGGTCATTTCTTGGGCAGTGTGTCTGAGGAAAAGACTTCATAAGCTAAGTAACAAGGTATGAGGCAAGATCCTCAAACTTATGTAGGCTAAAATAGAAATATTTTGTCTATTGAGAAAAATTATTCTTTTGAAACACAAAGCACCTGTTTGTGTGGAGTGAATTTAGGAAAGGTTAACGGTATCGGCTCAATTTTTACTGACCTCATATAAAATCACAGCTCTTAAAAGCCCTGCAAACTGCTGTCTTCCGAAAAGACTTCAGGAAAATATTAATTTCTGCATACACAGTGATGACTGACAGAAGATTTTCAGACGATGTCATCTTAAAGAAGTAAACTTTGCTGCCTGTATTCTGAATCAGTCTTTGACAGTCTGTTGATATTTTAGCCTGCTTCCCTGACCATTCTTCAGCCCCTTTTTCATCTGTGGCTAGTAGTAATACCATGATTATATTTTAGAAATGCAGTTCTTTGGCATTTCTTCATTCACCTGGACAGGTGACTTTTGTTTCCAAAACTGGAATTAACTAAATTAACTAAATTAATTAACTAAATAACTGAATTAACTAAAGCTAATGATGTAGGCTTACATTTGAGGTCCAAAATTCTAAACATCATTTCATTAAAAGAAACCCAAAACCCACACCTAAACAAACCAACAATTTTCTGGCATTATCTGGTTACTTATTATCTGGTTACTTATTATCTGGTTACTTATACTTATAAATTACATATTTCTTGTTAAGACAAAAAATATGTCATTGTTAATACAACATATTTCCTTGTCAATGTTAAACTTCCCCAGTGGAAATATTTCCTACTGTAACTCTCACATATGCACATGGTTTGTGCAAGAAGCTGTCTGAATTCAGGTTATTTTTTTTTTTTTCTGTCTAAAAGAGGGCACCTGGGTCCAAAAACAAGTCAAAAACCCCAGGTCTAAATAAATTCTCAATTAGTGCCTGCACATTGTCATAATGTGTTATCCTCAAAAGGAATAAATAATCACGCTATGTACTCATATGGCTTTGCTGCAGATGCCAGCTGGCTGCAGGAAGCATTTTATCCAATCAGTAGAAGCAGGCTTCTGCAAACAGTAATGTTATAATTTGTCATTTTATCTGATATATGTCATATGCAGGCATTAGAACCTATCAACATTTTCTGGTCTTTGTCTGAAACCATGCACCCTCTCCTAAAGGAATTGTTACAGTACTATTATATCCCATTATTAATCCAAGGTAAACACATCCTTGTTTCACAGGTTTTATCTTCAATTCCAGATCTGGGGTGTTTTCTGTTGTTGTTGCTGTCAGGTTTTTTTCATTTTTATGGCAGCAAAGTTATGTTTGCATGATAATTATGATAGTATTTTAATCAGTTAACAGATATTACTTTTTCTTAATTACTGTTTTGCAAAATCATTGTTATTTAAGACAGAAACACAATAAGTGAATTAGAATACATTTTTCATGACAAAATTATTCATTGTCAGGCAGCAATCTGCATAAATAAGAGACTTGAATGGCCTACTCCTTTTGTCACCTAGACTATACTTATCTGTCATTGATTCTGCTCAGCATATTCTTTAATGTTCTTCCATTGCATTGTCAGTTTATTCAGAGGATGGAGTAACCAGCAATTCTGTCTCCATATGAACATTTATCTTGCTGTATTTTTTTTTTTTATATTCATTCAAAAACATTGTGTTCTTATTTCCCCTTGTGCTGTTATTTACAGCTCTGTGCAGTAAGTTATTAATATCAGTCCCCTCATATCCTTCTACTTATTTATCCAGAGATACACTGACAAAAGAATATTTATACTGGGAAGGCAATCACAGGCTGTGCTATATTCTATAAGTTGTGTGTGGTGGTGTTTGTGTGTTTCATTCTTAAAAATTACACAACAAAACTTGTGGGAAAAAGGTTATAGCTAAAAATAATCTAGCACAGTAACAACTCAGGGAAACACTAAAATTTTATGATATGTGAAGGACAATAATAAAAATTCGAGTTATCAAAAAATTTAAATTATATAGGTCACTTGTAGAAATAAGGGGATTAATTTAAGATAGGAAACATTTGACTATCAGGATAAATTCTCTTAGGATAGGCTTCCTGTTGGCATAAAACTTTTCATTCCAGAAGTTGAAGGTTGCTGTTGCTTGGAGTGGTTTTGTCTGGGCAACAGAATATGTGTTATACAGCAATCCTCCCCTGACAGCAGGATGAATTTACATCTGAAGATATATTTATCTCTCAATTTCCACAATTCTCCAGAAGTGTGTGTGTCTTCACGAAAACAAATGTGTCTCTCAGTCCTTTCCCAGCCAGAGCAGCAGTGCACCACACAAGTATTGGTGTCTCCATTCAACCAGGTTTAACCTGACCACAGACCAAGGGTCATCACTGTAAATCCCAATTTACACAAAATCTCACCTGCTGTCCCAGAAAATCCTGGAGGAACTGTTCAGGATTGCAACTGAATGTTCATCACTATTGCTATGGCTATGCCATAACAGCTTTTATCTTTAATTTTCCATGCTTCTCTACAGGCAGCTCTCTGCACAAATGATGATGTTTCCCACTGGAGAAATGTCAGCTCTCTCACTGACTGAATATTAAGGACGAAAGCACTTCATGCTGCCTTGGTACTGATGACCTCACTTCACATGGAAACTAATTTATTTATTCAGTTCTTGTAAAAAGTGTCAGAAAGTAAGCAGCACACAGCTAGTTTCAGTTGAGAAATTGGCCTTTCACATTTTTCCTGCCTTAACCTCCATTTCTTCAAGTACTTATACAACATCAAAATACTTTCCAAGAAGCTAAGAAACATTGTTGCAATCTCTATTATGTAAGTCATTTATCACCAGACCAAGAACAGTATATAAACTATGATTGAAAAATATTTTGCATAAGATGCAGGCAGAGCCTCTAGGGATAAGAATGCAAACACAGATGAGTGCTCAGCTCAGAGCAAAGGCTGAGGAGTTCAACTCGGTGATCTTTATGGGTTCCTTCCAGCTTGAGATATCCTATGATCCAATCAACAGAGATTACTAAGAGGTAATTATATTTTCTCTTAAAGAACTGAGTAACTCTGAATACAAGCTGTCTTTGATTACAACTGGATCAGATTTGGGTCCTTAATCTTTACCCAAGGCTGCTAGATAGCAATGTGTTTACATAAGTAATTTCCTCTCTCTTACATAAAGTGATTCAGGAAATAGATAATATCACATTAAAATTATAGGAGAAGCAATACTCAATGAGTCATCGTATATTTTCAGAGACTAAAAAGAGAAAAAAGAGATCTTCTATATTTGAATAGCACAAAATAAACAGAGAAGAAACAGATAATTAAAAGCAAATAGTTTAAGAGCAATGTCTCCCAATAAACAGTGTGAAACTTCCTTGGTTTAATAAGATGCAGGACTCTAAAATGGAAGAGAATAACACTACTTCTTACACTAATAGAATGGTTTGGGCTGGAAGGGACTTTAAAGATCAGCAGGTTTCAATTACCCTGCTATGGACAGGGACACCTTCTACTGGAGCAGGCTGCTCAGGGCCTCATCCAGCCTGACCTTGAGGAAATGAAACATCTGTGGATTGTCTGAGCAATTCTGCCAGTGCCTCACCATCTTATTTTCAGTCTTCCTGCACATTAAATTCACTATATTTTTTTTTTAAAATTGCAATCACTATGTTTTAAGACATATATAATGTAAGGTGTTAAACAGGCACTGTGTATGAGCTGTGACCCAAACTCAAGAGTGATGGCTTAAGATACAAAAACTTAAAAAAAAAACAAGGGAAAATTTATACTGTGAGGATAGGAATAATCATAGGTGAGAGAAAACCAAAACTCTGACATCACAGACATCATCCCTCTTCCTTCCTAAGAATGTCCTTCCAAAGCCTCAAATGTATTGCACAACTCAAAAGATAACTAGCAAGCATGGAATTAATAGGATACAAAAGTCCATAAGTCTCTGGTATAAATATATTAAACTACAAAAGCACCTCTTGACAGTGAGTCCATCGAGCTCTTGACATGTGAATATTTGACAGCTACAGATAGAATATTCTCAAGCTGCCTGAAATCCATTGATGTCAGTTCCATAAATTTATACTATAATGCAGAAAATAATAGATTTCATTGTACTTTGGGAACTGGAGTTCTTTCATGTGCCTCAAATGTTTTTTTTTTTTTTTTTTTTTTTTTTTTCCTATGCTTATATCATGCTGGGATGTGCATGAACCCATTGTTCTGTGAACTGTCAGGACTGGAAAACACCGTGAGCAAATACAGTAGATAAAGACTCTTTAGGATTCAGTTGTGTCTTTTTCACTATAGGTCATTTCTTGGGCAGTGTGTCTGAGGAAAACAGACTTCATAGGCTAAGTAACAAGGAATTAGGGAAGATCCTCAAACTTACATAGGTTAAAATAGACAAATTTTGTCTATGGAGAAAAATTATTCTTCTGAAACACAATGCATCTGTTTGTGCATTGTGTTGTTCTTTCATATGCCTCAAATTTATTTTTTTTCCTATGCTTATATCAATCAGAAACAATGAGGTCACTATATGTAACTAATTGAGTACCTAAAGCAGCACTGAAGTTCTATCCACTACATTTGTAAAGGACTTTGTGTGCACACAACTGCAGGATTTGAATTTGCATTTATTGCAGGAATGTCAAATATTGCATTGACTGCTTGTGCCATGGAATCTTATGCCAAAATTCATATTAGCCTCACTGGGAGCAGGATCATTTCCACTGGCTTATACCATAAACCTTGCCCACAGCATTAAGTTGTCAGTGTGTTCAAGTAATTGATTCCCCTTTAGGGTTTCTGTTAAATGAAGGGAAAGTAAAACACTGTGGGTATACATGGTTAATCCATTTTCCCTTGTGTATTTGCACCTGAGAGTGCTACAGCAATGGATCAAACTGCACTCTGACATCACATGCTTTGGGATTTGGGCTCCATTTGTACCTGTAAGAATATCTCCTGCTTTCCAGCATTGTTTCTAAATGCAGGAACACCATCATGCAGTAACACCTGACATCTGACTTAGTAATACACAAATTTTCTGGTGTGTGAAAATCAGATTCAGAGATAAGTATAAGCTAAGAATGGGAGCTGAAGAATGTCTGCTTCTATAATGCTACTGAGAAGTTATGTCTTTTAGTTAAAATTATTGTTATGAGATAACATTAATTAAAATAATGAATTAATGAATTAAAGTAATTTCACTTTATTATAATTAATAACTTTTAATATTTATTTTGCAGCAGATTAAAATATCTTTTAAGAATCAAGAAGGTAGGTCAGATGCAGAAATGCTTATTTATCTACCAATATTCTATCTTATTCCTGGCAAGCACCCAAATTATATCTACAGTTTACCAGTGGTGCTCTTTATATCTGCTGGAAAATAAAAATATCCAAAATATTGAGAAGAAAGAGAAGCACAAGAAAACAAGAAAGGAAGAAAGCAATCAAGAAAGGAATAGTATCTTAATTATCAACCCATTCAACCTAACTTTTAGTCATGGCTAAGGTATATAAATCTTATTCTTAGTTACAATAGGTGTAAATGAAAGTATGCTTAACGTATTAAAGCAAGTACTGCTGACAACATTTTTAGATTTTCTGGTAATTTTCAATTCTCACATCAGCAATATTCTCTTGAGCAAGGATTGTGTCTGTAGGAATTCTGCATGTGGTCTCACAAACCTCTCTGAATAATCCATTATTATATCCATAATTCTGCAATTGTCTTCTGTAGTAAACTTGATCCTGTGGCTGAGAGCACACTCAGCTCTTAAACTGAAAAATGGACAATAAATATTAGAACTTGTAACAAGTCTGTGAAAGTATGTCCCTAAACTATGTTTGGCTGCTGCAGTCTCTGAACTTATATAGCTTTTCCTGCAGAATCCTGTCTATCAATAGAAGCTATCTCTACACTGAATTTTGTCAATGCTGACTTCAACTTGAGTTTCATTGCCTCAATGTACTTTGAGAAACTGCAATCCAGTGCAGATTTACAGCTTGCACAGGTTGGCAGTGCTGCTTATCACACATCTAAATATGCTGTATTTACAGTGTGAACAAAAGGAGTGTGCTATGCCTGCTTCAGGGATCACAGTCTAGAGTGCTAGAAATAATATATCACATATTTTGTATGTAGGCAGAGGATAAACACACAGATTAGGGCTGTGTGAACTGTTCTCCCAATTTCAACGGCCACAAAACAGCAAGGTGAGGTTGCCATCAGAACATTGGGAGAGTAGGCCTGGGAGAAGCTGGTACAAGTCAGTATGAGCTCTGAATCAGGAGGATGAGTGCAGTTGTACTACAGACTGCAGTATGGGAAATAAAGCTGTGCACATGAGGGCTCACCTGCCTTGGATACTCTCTGCTGCTGAACAGCCTGAAATCAGTGTGGGATATTATTTCTCCTTGATTTTTAATATAGAATTCTTGCCTTGCCAGTTTTAAAAGCAAATGTAAAATATGCAATTATTTTTGTGAGTCATAGCTATGATGTTTTTAGTATTTGCATCATTCTGTTTTAGTGATACTCCTGTTTTTTTCACTTTTTCTCTTACATACCTCTGGGTTAGATCTTTACAATCTTAACACATCATGGCTTTTGTAATTTTTTTCTCTATGATTTACTATGCATCTCTAAAATACATTTTTCTTTCCAGATCAGCAAAGTAATTTGAAAAGTCTAAAAGCTAAGTTATACTTTTCTATTCAGTAAAAAATTGAGAAAAATAAAAAAATAATTTTGTGATGTCTTTACCAAAATTACCTTTGTTAGATCCCTTTTTTCTTCTCCAAATCAAAGTGGATTCAGTGACTGCTTGACAAAAGCTTCTCTCAAACACTTGGCAAGACTTTGTTAGACTTTGAATTTATTTGTCATTTGGAAGTTCAAATTCTTTTATTGATAGGCAATTCTTCGTAATATTTGTTTTCTAAAAGTGTAAAACCTTTCAATTACAACTAATGCACTCTCACCAAAGCCCAGAGAAAATCTAATCAGATCATAGTAGAATTTACTAGGATACCTATCCATAACTAATCCAGAGATAACTGATAGATTTTGGCATGGTCACTGCAAGAAAAAATGAGAGAATTTTGCTCACCACATTTACAACACTTCCTCCCTCTTCTCCTGGTGGTATCAGGAGAGCACGGGCAAAAAACAGTGCAAGTGCCTCAGAGCAACTTAATGCTTTTTTTTTTGCATTATAGATCTGGGTTTTTTTCACTGATGTCTTAATAAAACCAGCATTAACTTTACAATCAAAACTTAATTTGTGCAACACCACCAGCAGCTATACAATGTATTTTGGAAGGTACCAATGTGGACTAAGTATTTTGAATATTCATTTATTTTTCTTTTGCCTGTTTCATTCATCTAATCATCATCTATAACCCACCTGAAAGAGAACCACCAACATCTTAGGAGCAGGAGTGACACACACAGAGCTGAGGAGCTGCCAAGCTGACATCTGAGAGGCTGCTGAGCTGAGGAAGCACTCTTGAGGAGAGGTGGGAGACAGCAGCACTCGTGGAACAGCAAGACTTCCACTATCAAATATCACTAAATATCATTTTAAGGGTGAAAGTATCTGTCAGCAGCTGCTCTTCTGGCTGTTTCTCAGTCCCTCTGTGTCTTTCTGCACCCTAAGCTATGTGACCCTGTTGACCCCTTCAGCTGGGAACTAGGGCAGTGGGATGACAATTTACTGAGCCCTGCCTGGCCAGGTGTTTTTCTTTCCATCAAAAAAGCAATTATTTTGTGCATACAGAAAAGACTCAGGAATATGGGATACTTCAAATACTAGAAACTGGTCACGTAATGTGTGTTCTTTGGAGGGATTTATATCATATCTCTGAAAGTTTAAATGCTAGCTACTGTTGTCTCAGCAAAAACAAAACCAGTGTTCTCATGTATGAATAAAATCCCATGGATTTTCCCTTATCTTTGCATAACAAATTTTCTTCTCCCCTCATCCCACCTATATTTTGAGCAAGTGATCCGATTTATACTCTCTCCATCAAGCTCCCACTTACCCAGGTATCAGAAAAAGTGCAAGACAATCAGATTACATCCAGCATAGTCCTGTTGTCAAAAAATCAACTGGCTGTGATTGATTAATAGAAGATTGCATCTGATTTTATGGTGCAAGTTCTTCCCTCAAAAAATTTGAAGTTGTTTAACACGTTTCTGTCAGCAAACCTTCTCAGCTGACAATCTTTATAGAACAGCCATCTGTTTCTAGGGATTATGAATACTTTATCAAAATATTTTTGACATGTTTCTCCTGAAAGATGATATCTTCTTTTCAATTGATTAATGTCTTAGGGATAACTGCAATACCTAAGTAGGCAGTCAGAAGATAAAATTTAAGATTCATCTAATTTGCCAACAAATGACATAGCCCATAGCCTCAGTCCATTTTTAATTTTCATAAGGGTTATGAAAACATTATCAACACTTTCAGAGATGCTGTTTTTTATTAACACATTTTAAGGTCATGCTAAATCAAAAAATAAGCAGAATTTAAAATGGTTAATTGGAGGTTGCATCTTCCCTCTTAACCCTCCTTCTGATTTATTGCATATCTGTGTATTTCTTGTCTTGACATTTTTCTCTCATTTCAAGAAGAATTAGAATTCAGGACCCATTTTGCTCGACACAAAATAAACAAAAATTCTTGACTACAGGTATTTATACACTCAAAGTGAAGACAGAACACATAAGTGGGCAAGTACCAACGGGGCCTAAGAAAAACAGATAAAGAAGAGAATGATTTTGCTCTAAACAATTCTATAAGCAAATTTAATTTATTAGCAGAAGGAGAGAAGAAGGATCAGGATACCATCCATCCACTGTCAGGTGGGTATTTTTAATGAAAAATTTTGAAGGTGGGGGTAATTGTCACGTTTTTTTAAAGCAAGCCTTAAGTTAACTTTCCTGAAAGGCTTTACTTGCTTTCAGCTGGATTGTACCACAGTGACTTCAACTTTGTCCTTCTGTATAATATATATATCAAGACATGAATATAATTTAGGAGAAAAAAAAAATTAAATTGTGACTAGTAAGCATATAAAAATAGTGCTATCAAAGAATGGAGAGCTATTCCATCTTTCAGAAATATAATTTTCACTGTCATTTCTAATTGATCACTATTTCCTAATCTGTTTGATTTTCTTTTTATCTTTTCCTCACAACCTTTTCTGAAATAGTATCTGAAACTGAGAATACTTATTTTTTCCCATTATTATCCACTCAGTAAATACTATGATTGTCTTTCAGAGAGACTGTATCACGATCACACAAATTTATTGAAAGAATAAAATCTCCCTTCCATGGACTCCCTGACTTTGGTAATTTTTGTCCTTTGTTAATGGACATGTTACAATCCTGTGAGTGGGAGTACAGCTTGGTGCATACAGAAGTATTTGTGAAACTAAGAACTTTAAGTCAAGATTTTTAAAAGAATCTAATTTTAGAATCTAATTTAAAAGTGTTTAAAGCATCTCAGAGTATTAAATTTGCTGTTATTTATATGGCATTGATGATCTCTGGAATCTCACAGTGTCACTGTGGGATATCAGTAGCTTTTGACCTGTGGCTGATGGGCAAAAATACAAATTCTCTCTGGCTAACCCTCAAAAGCACCAAGGCTTGCTTTTTATTAATCTTTATTCTAAGGTTAAGATGAGATGCTGGGGTGCTGGGGAAGGGAAGGAGAAAATCCCTGCATCTCTTTGCAGAGATCAGTATTACTGTATAATGAAAACAACTGTACAATGGATGCAGCTCTGCTGACAAAATAAAAATGTATGAAGAACGAAACTACCTAATATTTCTTCTTTAAACTGTAATAAAAATACTGATGAGAATAAATGATTGAAAAAGGGCTTGAAAATGCTATTACATTTCTACAAGGAAAGCTCACATTATAAAACTGTAAGTACAATTTAGCTTCATGAATCTATTAGATTGAATGAGGCCATGATTTCCTTTTTTTTTTTTTTTTTTCACTACTCTGAATATGACCACATTCCTTTCTGTAATGGGGGAGAAGTGCTGCTGCATTTTTGATTCCCTTGAGCCAGGCATTGCTTATGAGACTCAGTTTCTGACTGAACACTGTTTTTTCAGCTCATAAGCAGAGTTCCAGACAGATATTTGCTGGTTCTTCTTCTCCATACCCAGGTTTAAGTTCAGTGCGCCTCTGGATCACCCAAATAAATATTTCTGAACCTGAGACAGCACCTCAATCACACATTGCTTTCTAAACTTTTGAGCTCAGAGCCAAACAATGTTAGCACACGGTATAGAGCCTTCCAAATATCCATGATTGGAATCCAGTAAAAATAAATCTTTGGACAGGCTTGCACACATAAAGAACTGCAAAGAAGGGCATTTTAAATTGCCATATTTTTCATGCAGTCTTTGCATATGAATTGAATAAGTAGTTTGACACCAGTACCAGGCAATGTTTACAGCTTCAGTCATGTAGGGGGAAAGGGCCAGAGGAAAATTTGTCCCTCTTTTGTTTCCATCTCGGTGATGACCGACTCCTGCTACAGAAAAACAAGAGTATCTAGAGGGAAAAAATGACGTAACCCTGGAAATTACTGGAAAGGTTACTGCAAAAATCTCTAATATTTGAGCTCTGGCTACTGAATGCATTTCGTGGAGCTTTATTATATCATTCACAAGAGAACTGCTGCAAATTACAGAAACAAATAAGTTTGTAGCAACAACCCATACAACTAATTTTGTACTATGCCTATACTCTGTGCCTATGTCTAGTTTCAAAATCAGAAAAATTAAGCAAGCTTGCAAATTGCCTGGAAACAGGCAGCTGAGAAAAGGTGATGGAGACCAGAGAGAGCTAAAGGTATTTAATTTTCTTCCATGTAGTTGACATCAGGTAAATTAGAATTATATCCTCAGAGTTTAAACTAACTCTTGATATTTGTATTAAACCCAATTTTTTTTTTTTTTTTTAAAAGAGTTTGAGTAGAAATTTGAATTACAGGTAGAACCCCATTCCACAGCAAATCAGAAACTAATTGGTAAAAGGTTTAATACTTCTGAATTCAATTCAAAGTTTTGTTGACCTCATATTTGTGCTGTGATGCTCGGGCATTATCTGAAACTAGAAGTTTTAACAAAATATTTCTGATACTATCCGTGCTGAAAACAATTGTAACTAAACAAGAATAATAAAGAGAATAAAATAAACTATAATTGCTAACATGCAGAACTATTGAACTGAAGTTCACAGGAGGTGATAGATTTTCCAAGTCTTAGAAATGAATGTGGATCTGAGACATTACAGCAATCTTTGGCCTTTCCACTTCAAAAGCTTTATCAGCAAAATAGAGCAATTGTTTTAAGGAGATAAACAGCATTAAGATTTGATAATCTGTGAAGAAAGAGTAGGTAGGAAAAATTCTTGTGCAAACAAAATAAAAAGGAAACATGAGCTGACAGAAAATTAGTGTCCAGAGCCATCAACAAAGCTTAAATTATTTTATGAGAAAGAGAAATATTATCCTGAGTGAAACATGACAGGATAGAAATCAGAGGAGTTAGTGCTGAGCCATGGAAATGTAGATTTATATGCCAGAACTGAAAGGGGATGCATTATGCAGCCCTGTTAGGGATTGCATTTCATCTTTGTGCTTTGTTGTACTGGAATTAGGCAGAGCCAGATTTGATAGAGCAGAGGGTTTCTAGGCCTAACAAATCTTTGTCTGCTCTGAAATACAGCTGCCGGTGGTGGAGCCTCAACCAGCTCCTAAATGATGTTTTGAGAAAGTCTAAAATAAAAAAAAAAAAGTTGTTTGTGACTTTTTACTGAAAGGAACACAGTGACAAAAATAAACTTTTGCCAACACTACTAATAAAAGAAAAGAAGAACAATCTCTGGAGGATTATAAACTCTTGTGGAATCCTATGGCTAAAATGGATCTCTGAAGATTAGATTAAGTTCTAAGTTTTTATTTAGCATTAAGTTCAAGAGACTAAAGAACTGTACAGCACATTAAAACCTGAAAATTCCACATTTCAAAGGCCAAGAGAGTTAATGCAAAAACTGAGTTAAATCTGATTTATCCTGATAAAATGAAAAAGTTAGTAGGATATTAATTTAAATTACAGCAGTTGTAAACCAGGTTAAATCTAACTGGTCCTATAGAGAAATGTGACTCAGGAAAACGATCCTTGCAAGTGATCAAAAGCCAAATCCAGAATTCATGAGACACACCTAAAACCTATTTACCTAATATAATTTAATTTTTTAAAGCAAATTCATTTTTTAAATTGCCAAACTGTAAGAGAAGTCAATTATAAATTAGCAATAGGTAAGAAACGTTAAAAATAATATATAATACTGAATTACAGTATTCCATATGATTAAGAAAAAGCACCTAAATGACTGTAGGTAACAGGTTGTGAAAGATATTACCAATATAGTTTTTTATATTAATATTTGTGTTTTTTCCCAACAATCAGTGATTGTGTATTGCTAATAACTGACTTAAATCTTCAACTGAGTCTTCTGCTGCTGTGAAGGGAAAAAAGAGTTCATGTTCATATGTGTAAAAATTGTTTTGTTGAGGTAACATCAGAGAACAACCTGAAGAGAGAGTTATTGTGCTGCATTTCCAGCTAGATTTACAGAACTGCAAGGAACAGGTTAACACATCACTGGGTTTATGAAAATATTAAACTTTTACATGCCAATTGGCCAACCTGAGGTTTGAAACAAACAATTACAATGAAGTTAGCAGTCAAAAAAAACTAAATGATATATATTCAGGAGATGGAATTTCATCAAAACAACAAATTGAAGACGAAAGATTACCAGGTAAGGGGCTAAGGCTCTTAGTGGAAAAATTTTTACTGTCTTTTTGAAAGCAAATTCATTCTTATGAAGAATGGAGAGAAAAAAAGGAAGCAATTTGCCAGTCACATATGGCAGTAGTTTTGGAAGTCTAAGCTTTATCATGAGCAATGTACAGGAAGAAGGCAATATATCTCCAGTGAAACATAAAAGCAGCAAACCAGGCTAGTAATTATGCACAACAGTGACATTTTCTCAAAGTGAGCAAGAGCAGAAAGTGTTGAACATTTGTGTAAATTAGTAGGAAAAAATTGCAATAAACTTATGATTCTCTTCAGTTCCTATGTATCTTTTTTCTCATGTTTATAATTGCTGTCTCAGATCAGTAGCTGTTGAATAAAATATATTTTTATCCAATAATAAATAAGATTATTATAATCATTCAATGTGAACATGCAGCCCGGAGGAAAGGTCAGGTGAACATTTCACCCCACAGAGCAGGGACAGTAACACAGAGACTGCACAGATTGTTCTGAATTCATCAGCCTCACTGCATGGATATGATTCTCAGTTGGAAATACTGATTTCTGATTTTTTTTTTCTCTGATTTTTTCATTAGCTCCTTGTGATGTGGTTTGTCATCTCAAAATTTATATGCCCACTGTGCTACAATCTTACAGTGTGCGTGCTTTTCTATCAAAGATCAAAACTTTTATTAATTTGCCCTCCAATGCTCCAGCATTTCCTGGCTCTATACATCACACTTTTAGGCAATAAAAAAAAATTCCAGAATGTTTGCTTAATTAATTACCAAAATTACTTTTCTGAGGCTGACAATAGTGCAGTCTCCTGCTCTCTCATTTTTTCTCTTCTGAAGCAGGATCATTTTATGATAATAAAAGAAAACTGCTGCAGCCCTGGATAGGTGTAATTGCATTAATTATTTTACTTCCTTGTCTCTAAATATATCAAAAGCCTTTAAAATGTTTCATTGTTTCCACAGCATGAAACTCACTGGTGATTCTTGCACAGTTTTTACATACAGGTGCTTCTATGTGAGGGTGTCTGTGCATACACAGACAGGAACTTAGACACAGGAAAGCGCTCAAAATGAACTCTTACATTTTAATTTTTTTTAAAAAAACAGGCTTAAGAAAGAATATTTCTGTAATAGCCATTTCATTGAAAAAAATATTTTGGTCAAACCTATTCAGAGAACTGCTTAAAAGGAGCTCAAAGGTGTTAAATATAAATTAGGGGCAAAGTGCAACCACAGAAGTCATATTACTGTATTCTAAAAATTTTGCCAACCACAGAGAGAATAGTTCTCATTTCCAAGAATATTTCTCAAGAGAGCTAAGTTCACTGAAGTCATGTACATTGGCATTGCTGCTGTCAAAGGAATCAAAGGGTGGCTTGAACTTCCAGGACAAAGTAACCTAAAGATAGCAGCTGCCACTATTGCCTGCAGATATGGCAGAGTGCACAGCAGCTTTTCTTTCTCTGATACCCTTGAACATACTCAGAATTATATGGTGCCTTCTTTGCCACTGTAATGTGACATTAAAAAAAAAATACATGGCAACAATGAATATTTCTATCTTATTCCAATTTTGGGATCTAAACTAAGGAGAATTAGAGTAAGGTAAATTAAAAGTTTACAATATTCGAAAAAATGTAGCACAGAATACACCTTGTCGTTTTGATCTCTTCTGAATCTTATTTTTCCCTTATATTATTGTTTGATAGCTCAATAAAGTGCACCAAGATACAAGAAAAAGTCATCTGAGGAGAAAAAGGACATTACAAATAGTTTTAATGAATAAAAGAAGGAAAAATAAAGAAACAAGGTAATTCTGAGTGTTTTGGGGAAGAAATGTTATAATTGTTGGAAACTGGAGACTGGAAGGCTATTTATACTCTTTGGTATCACACTCAAAGTTTTCATTATTTTAACAGACACCACTTCATTCATCATAAGTTTTAACAAGTAAGAGATGCTCTTCTATTGGAAGAACTCCTTTCTGCAATTCACAATATATTTCTTTTATTTCTTCTTATCTCTTCCCTCCTTTTACTCTTTGCATTATCATGTTTTCTTCTATAGGTCTGTGCTTTTATCTGGCAAATATTAAACAAGACATCATCATTCAAACTTCTTTTTCCTTTATTTATTTAAGAAAAATATTCCATTTTCTGGGGTCTGTTTTTTCCAAATGGTTTATAGCAAGATTATGGAAACAGTGGAAAAAGTATAAAAGGAGTGGTCATTGAGAGCATTTCTCCCCAATTTCAACCTTTGCTTTTACTGACGGATGGTAAATTGAAGAAGCAAGACAAATGTTTTTACTCTGGACATTCACCCTCATGTAGAGTGTGAGTGGAGACAACTGATAATGAGACATTTGAAAAGATAAAGTGAATTCAACGTTCAATACACATGAAAAAATAATAGGAAAAATCACTAAGACAAATACAAGCTTTATCTCTAATTTTCCTTTAGACTGTGAGCACAGTTAAACGAACCTGTATCTCCACCTCAAAACTAGCATTAGTAGAGGATGTAGTTATTTTTTGAATAGTGATTTGTAGTTTCCAGACCACTTGGAAAGAACATGGTTTGAATATAATATGTAAAGACTCCTGAACATTTGCTCTCCTGTGCTTGGAAATCCTGGTTTTGCTGGAAGTGTCATTAAGCTGCAAAGCACAGCTATGCAAGTCCTACTGGGAAAAAAATAATGGAGGAAAGGAATAAAAGGAAGCATTTTTCCTACAGAGGTTTCCTTTTTTTATTGTTTATGATACGAAATGCAGAAGAATTTCACTCAGCATTTTTGCCTCTTTTAACTACATGTTCAGTGGAGAGTTTAGAAAATGACTCGGGCTCCCAGTAGACAAGATCTTAACCCTATACACTTAAAAATATGTCAAATAAACACACACAAAAACAGACACTAAAGAAGAGCATGTTCCACTGTGCTCTCTTTGAGATGACCTTATGGGTCATTTTGTCAAAAGGACTTTCTGAATGACTATACTCAGCACCAGCTCCTTTTTGGTGGTATCGCATTATTTATTCTCAGGAGGCAGAAAAATGCAGGAATTCCAAAATGAAGGATGCTAAATTAACTCATGCTGCTTCTCATGCTCTCAAATATTGAGAAGTATTGAGAAAATAAACATAATTTGTGTCTTTAAACATACACACACAAAAACCCCATGACTTTCAAAAGAGGTTTATACAGTACTTTTCCTTTCTTGTTTACCCTCTCAAAAAACCAGGTTGTTACCGTACCAAGGCTGTGCCAAATCTGCACACAGATTTTTCACTCCCCCTCACAGAAGTTATGATCAGCCTATCCTCTGGGTTATTAAATTTCTCTGTGCAAGATCCCTACCCTGGTGGTCTGTGAGTTCCTAGATGCAAAACTTGTATTTAGACATTTACACATGCTTTGTGTAAAGATTCTTATTTATTATTTATCTCTCAGTAGTTGCCAAAAGACTCAGAGGAATTCAATAGGCTATTTTGTTGTCCCTAATACATGCAAATAACAATAATTGGTTATTTTTTTTTAATAGCTTCCAGTCTACTTTAAAATAAAAACCAGAATAAGAAAGGATTATAATGATGACACATAGTATGACAGCCATGAATGGTACCTGTCCTGAAAGTGGTCCCTGACCCTGCTTGTAGTAACCTGTAAAGATCCAGGTAATGCAGGTACAGTTTGTATTTACAGATGATTGCCTCATTAACTCAGTCACATGTCAGACACAGAATGATGGGATTTACTGCTTGGTCTTTATCTGTATTCAATCTCTAGGTATCTATTATTTGTCACATTTCCTTTAGTCACTGTTCCAAAAACTGGCTGTCATGAATGTGGAAACACTCCTCTAGAAGATTCCTACAGTATTCATCAAATGCCTGTCAGCTGTAGCCTTCAGCTATCCACAAATCAGTACCTGGTGAGGCTTTCATTTGAGGTCTTCCAAAAAATCCCCCAACAGCTAATTACATGCTTATGAAAACTCACAGTATTGTCTGAGCTTTTCTGAGTAGAAAATGAAAGGAATAGTAGCAATGAGAGAATCAAGTTTAACCACATTTAGTTCTCAATTCAAAGCATTGCTCACTCAACACATGACCAGATCTATTGTTGCTGTCACACTTTTCACTTTACATTTTTTCTGCTGTAAAAACACTGCTGCTCTGAATTGGAAAGAACAGACCTTTCCCTGCTTCTGCCTTTTACTAAGATCCAATCTCAAGAAGAGTTATATCCTGGATTTAAATCTTAGATATACGTAGATTTCTAGAGGAATAATCGAAATTACCTCCTCAGTAGTGGTGTAGTGCTTCCTCCAGCAAAATCAAAGAAATAGTCTCATTAGGATTAGCAGAAGGAGAAATTAATCCTTTACTTTGGAATGC
Source organism: Sitta carolinensis (assembly GCA_032173965.1). Taxonomy (NCBI): domain Eukaryota; kingdom Metazoa; phylum Chordata; class Aves; order Passeriformes; family Sittidae; genus Sitta; species Sitta carolinensis. The sequence goes on from JAVUNC010000006.1 coordinate 2,308,606, forward strand.
TATGGAAGAGAGTGAATGGACATAGCAAAGTGCCAGATTATGACACTTTCTCTGGCCTGCCTCAGCAGGAAAGGTATAGCACTGTAGACATAGCATTTTATTAAAAAAAAAAAAAAATCACATATGAATAACCTATAATAGATTAAAAGTTAAAAAGTTAGAAATTAAAAGTTACAGCTAGAACTTTGCACTGTAGAACTTTCCCAGATGCCTCTTTTTATTGACTAATGTCTCTGACAGCCTCCACTCACAGCATTTTTTTTTTTTTTTCTCTTTTAGTTACCAGGTGATAATGGGTCTAAATCAGAAGCTCAGAAAATAATTAGGCTAAAAGTGTTTAATTGAGGAGAGAAATAATTCTACTGGCCAAACAAACAGTAGGTGAGTTGCTGTGTTGTCAGCAAAAGTAGAAGAGATAAATGTTGGCAGCCTTTGATCTCTGTGATTTCATCCAGAGGACCAGGAGAAATTTATTCTATGCAGTTTCTCTCCTTAACCTCCCTAATTATGACTCAGTAAGGAAATTCCACTGAGGATAGATCATATCAGTCTGATTTTGGTGACTTAAGATTAGACTGAAATATGTGGGTGAAGGACTCTAGACGGTCTGAGTAAGACTTTTTTTCTCTCTAGTGTTGTCTTTCCTGCTAGTCTTCACATCTTTCTTTTCCACTATAAAGAATAAACACATTTCAAGAGAGGAAGTTCCTGCTCTGGCAACTATGGCTGAATGCAGAGGTTTTATATATAGCAGATCTATGGTGCCTTAGCTCCAGCAAGAAATATGTGTTAATCTAAGTCATGTACACCGATGCAAATAGGAGTTCTTAGTGAGATTTTTAGTGTAATATTTAAGATTATTTATATTAATGAGAAAAACACAAGAGACACCACCACAGTTAATGGAAAACATTCTGCATGCTAGGAAGGGAAAGAGCAACAGTTCTGTGCAGATAAACACAAGGCCAAGCCGACGCAGAAAACTGAAAATAGAAAATAAAATAATTTCCCAATATAGAATGCAGTTAGATTGAGGACACCTCTGCTGGGCAAAAAAAATTCCAGATGGAATCCTTCACTGAGGCTGCCAGATTGGGGTTTCCCAGCACGCTTTATAAAATGAAAAAAGGCGCTACACACAATTTGCTTTCTGCTAAATGGAAAGTCAGAAATAAATTGTTAGGGTTGTTTGAAAATCTCTTCTATGTGTGAAATTGATTAAATTCTGTAAATGCATGTTTTGACCTACTTAATGTAGAGGGAAAAAAAAAAAAATATGGAAAAAAGGAAAAATAATAATGGGAGCATTTAGCCTAAGCCATTGCATCTGCCATGAGAGAAACCAGCTGTGATGTGTTATACCAGAAACTTCAAGATAACAGACTTCCTGTAACAGCCTAAAAATATTAAATGAAGGTATAATTATCAGGGCTCCCTAGATACTTGTGCTCCAGAAGACTCAGTTATTAAATGTTGCCTAAACTACATGACAGTGAAGTAAAGGTTCCACCTACAGTCTTTGTTATTTTCAATATAAACACAGACAGAAAACAACTGAGAGGTTCTACGCCCTTCTTTTCCAACACTAAATTATTTTTAACAGTGGGACTCTATTCAGGGTTTTGTTTATGTCCAAAGAAGCTATTGTGATGCTTAAACACAATAACCAAGAGGCACATCTGAAAATTGTTGAGGTGAAGTTTTATTCTCTCACACAACCCAGATTTTACAGATTTGAGGAATACAGACAGGCTCTAAACAGAGGTTTAGAAATACAAGTACTTTTTGTGTAGAATACAAGGAATACAAAAGAACTACTTGGAAGACTGGAAATAAAACGCATGACAGGAGATTAAAAAAGACATATGCTGGTGACCTTTGTTAACAAATTCAACTACTAAGATATTTTAAAGCAGTCTGGAATTTCTAAAAAAAATTTAAAATGCCAACAGGATTTTTATACTTTCTAAAATTGCTATCAGTAACTTTATTATTTTAGTCTTGATTTTTTAAGTATATTTATGATACTCCCTCTATACAGTTCTAAAAATTTTCTTGATAGTGTAAGGCTGTATCCAAATGCCTCACTATATATTCAATTTATTCACCTATTTAATTGTTATAAAAAATCAGAATTAAAATGGCATACCTAGTAAAAAATTCTATTTCATGCAGTTTTACTTCTCTCTGTCTCAAATGAATACTAAGCACTTTAAAATGTTTAAATATCTGATTAGATTTATTTTCTTTTAATGCACCAAACACACAAAGGTGGTTTTTTTTTTTTTTTTTTTTTTTCATAAAAATTGTGTCCTAAAGCCTTTTAGGTCTCTTTTTCTTAACAATTTTCCTGCTCTAATTGCCATTGCAATGACAGGAGAAGCAAGGTATTTTCATAATTTCATTTTTGCTTTGCTTGGTAAAACCTTTGGTTTACTTAAATAAAGGAGATGAACAAATCTGTAAGAATAATTTAGATGTGTCCCTGATATTTATGTTTATAAATTCCAAGTCTGGGAAAAGCAACAGCAATAACACCTCAAAAAAGAAAAACAAAAAAACCCGAAAAAACTTAAGAGTACTGCTATTTATCCAGCCTAAGAGTTTTCATCTTTATCGTGAGACTATTTAAAAAATATAAGCGAATCTCATGCACCTGAAAATGAATGTATGTCAGGTGGGTAACCTCCTTAAGTCCTTTATTTAGAGCTCGTTGGCAGGCCAGTAAATTGCATTTATCTAATTACTTGTGTGATGGCAACACAAGACATTCATACAGCTGGAGTTGTGCAATTGTCACAATTCCAGTCTGTACACAGAAAATCTGAAACAGAGCCAGTGTTTCACTGTGAGCCAGAAGCTTTTGACTCTTTGTTGAAACAATCCTGCTTTTAGAAATGATAAAAATGGACCTGATTCCACTACTGGGCTTCACAGTTCTGCTTCATCGAAAATTGCTGCATTTAATTAACCTGTGGGCTTAATGATTTACACATTTCTCTGTGTTCCCTGCTTCTTGGCCAAGGTTTCATAGCAGCCTGCTCCAGTGTTTTATTGTGTGCAGGGAAACATTTATAAGTCTTTGTTATTTTCATAAAATACATTATAAAATATTTAGCACTGTATTATGAAGGCATTATCATAAATAGTTAAAACTGTAGTTCAGTTGTCAAGATAATTGAATAAACCATATTTTGTGGTGCATCATCCTGCAGTGATGAAGCACCATTTTAATTCTGTTCCATTCGTTTATTCACTAATGTGGCAAAACTGAAAATTTCTCAAGAGCCCACATTTTGATTTAAACACCCTAATTCATATACTGAAAGAAAGAATGAATGATGTCTTTGTTCTGCTAATGTAGCTTACATTTAAACTTCCAATAAACTTATTAAGACAGAAGTTTTTGGTTCTTCAAGAGAAATTTTAAATAGATGATTTTATTTTAAAACTACCACAACTCAGCTGCTCCAGATGTTGAGAAGACACTTCTGTTTGCTGGGTGGCTGTAAATGTACAGTTTACTTCTTTGTTTTAAGCAAGGAATATGTAACAAAAGAGACTGACAATAGATAAACAGTAAACAATCAAAAAATTCAGAGCCAAGGGAAAAGACATATATCTAGAACATTTCAAAATTCCACTGGGTCAATGTCTTTACTTAGTAATGATGTGCACTGGGAATCAGTGAGGTTGAAGTAGAATATAATGTACAGGCAATGCACTGATTTTGAATGTTGCTACAGGAACTTTTTATAAAGGCAAAAAATCGCCTTTATCAGAACTTGTTCAAAAAGAAACTGAACTAACCACTATCTTCACTCTGATTTCAGACTGACTTCAGTAACACTTGTAGACAGAAAGAAGACCAATTATAACCAGTATTTTCCATGGTACGTCCTTTCTGGATCTCTGTGTTAAAGCCAGGGCTGTATATCTGCATCTTAGATAAAATATAGTCTGTCATTTTTTAAAATAAGGTGTGTGAGAACTCTCACAATATACGTTATTCTACAACATCTGTTGTGAAATTCTCAGAAGAGGGAAAGAAATGCCTAAATACTTATTTCTACAGCTAAGAACTATCAAAATTCAAAATGCATCTGGGAATGTTTTTCAAATACTAAGACACAAAATCAACCTGTATCTGGTACAAATTCAGAAATTCTGCAGCACTGTCTTTCCATTGTTCCAATTCCTCTCAGTATTAGACCTTCCTTTGAAATCTGTAAGTCAAGGAAACTCCTTGTCTTCAGGTGTGATTTCAGTTCCAACTCTGATATCATTATAAAGCTAGGGAATGTGTCAGCCTCGCTGAATAACAGGGGTTATGAGGTTATCCAAAGAGTGCTTATGAGGCTTAAAATAATCAGCCAGGATTAAATATGTAAGCTGCTGCCTATATAATTCACAGATACAAGAGTTAAGAACTGCAGACAAGACCTCATTTATATGAGCCACTAGAATGAATAACAGGTATTGGAATGAGTGCATTGCTAAACGAGTTTCATGATAATTAAAGCAAAAGGCTAGTTGAGCAAGAACAGGCGACAGACACATGACTTTAATGGTCCCATGGAGATCAGCATTGGCAATCCCCTATCTGATTCTGAATCATGTTTGAATGCATTTGTGTGCAGAATCATGAGGATGTTTAAGAATAAAATGTACACATAGAGTGTCATAGAAATAGAAATGAAGAAGGAAAGGAAGGAGTAATTTATGTTTAATTTTAATTATCAGCTCAGAGATGTTAAACCAACCAGTACAGCATCCTTCAAGCTGTTACAACTTACAAGTTCTGTAAACTGGCAAAATATTCTCAATAAACCAACAAACTTTGTTAAAAAGTGAACATTCTAGGGCTGCACGTAGATCCCAATGAACAAATTGAATCAACAGGTTCATTTAGGTGGACTCACTACTAGTCATTTGCTAGACTCATGAATCATGTTTTCTTTCTCTCAGATGTTTTTTAATACCATATCGATGCTTGAAAGAGAAGACAATAGAGAAGCCATTTTCTCTTTGCAACTGCCTTTTCATTTGTGAGGCTGAAGATGTCAACTTTGTATCAGCTTTTATCGATGCTGATAAAAGGAGGGGGAGAAAATTCAATCCTATATTCATCTGGCTTCATATTGATTTTTGGTTTGGGTCTGATAGAAGTTTCTTTCCAACAGAATGTTTGTATGTGAAAAAAAGAGAATTCACCACATTTAGGACTTTCACGTTTTATGTAAGTTTTAGCTATGATTCATTTAATTATGATGTAGTTTCTGGATCTACATAGGCTATGCTTAGAGCAGAAAAAGCTCTTATTTGTAATATGACTGTGAATTAGAATTTCGAATTAGAATTATTATAATTAGAATAGAATTAGAATTATTAGAATTAGAACTAGAATTAGAATTAGAATTAGAATTAGAATTAGAATTAGAATTAGAATTAGAATTAGAATTGACAGCTTTTTCAATTGAATTCAAGCATCTTCCAAACTCTGATCAGAATTCCCTGGCAAAAGCAGTGCCCCAACACATAAATATAAGCCAATATCTTTCTTGCTGAGGTGGTAGTAGTTTCGTATAACTTCTCTACCAATACTATCTCAAAAATAAGGTCTCCGAAACAAACAGGTGTGGGTCTCTCTGAATCTTTGAAAATAGCTGTTGATATAGGTATTAGAGAGCGTACCACTCTATATAATATTTTGTAGCCTCTTTATCATCCTCAGAAATATGATTTATGGCTCTTATAACTGGTTATTAGCTGTATCTAACTGTCATAATTATATCTTTCTCTAAATTATAGCAAGGAAAGGTTTTCTCTAGACCATGAATTTCTTGGAACAGAAGCCAACCAGATGATACAGAAATCTGAATAAACTTAAAATAAGTGACATAGAATAAAAAGGATTTATTACTTCAAACATGAAACTAGATAATTGTATTCATGAACCTATAAATTTTAAAGCTCACAGACCAATTTAAAAGCATTTTGATGATGCTGCCAGATGAGAAGTGCATAAACAGAGGGTTCCTTTGATTATCAGAATGTTTGCTTCTGAAAATTAGAGCACAGCCATTTATCAGAGGGTGTCTCAAGGCTATAATCGGTTAAATATATTCAAGAACTGAGGCAATTTAGTATGCTGAGTGTCAATCAAAGCAAGGCAAAACATGAAGCAATGTGCTAACACAAATGTGAAATATGCCAAGGCGGCACAACGGAGGAGAAAGTGAGAGTCACATTCGTGATGTGTTGAGGTCCTTGGAATAGTCAGGAATTCACAGGATGCACCTGCAGGCTTTCAAAATGCAGCTCTGTATGGGCTGAATGGTAACTCAGAACAAACTGCTATTCTGTGATGGCAGAGATCAGGCAACACCACCCTTTAGGCAGCAGTGGAAAGGAGGGGGTAAAAGGAGCAGGACACGACCCTGCTGCCACTGTGACTTTCTGAATTTCACATCAACATCAGGAGAGACCTTGCTATGGGAACTCTGCTTCATGGCAAACCCATCCTCTGAGAAAGTGCTTGAAGTACTTCAATGAAACTGAAACTAGGCAAGAGCCACAGTAATGCAATTATACAGGTAAAGAGGCAAAACAAAAACCAGCTGACTCCATAGTTCCCCACAAGGACAGACCTTGCAAAAATCAATTATCTGTCCAAGAGCCCTGTTATTTTTCTCAAAGAAAAACTGTGTTTCCTCATAAGCTAAAGGTTTTTATTTCTTTAGAGATGATTTTCCAGATTTACTGATATTAATCCTAGAAAGCTGACTGATGGTTCAATTCAGATGTATTGAATAATTACTATTACTATGTCACGTCCTAGGCTTTGGATCACAATTACGGAAATTGACTTTTAGACTAGGCATGTAAAAAAGCATATTTTTTCATATGAAAACCTTTTTTTTTTTTAACACAAATTAATAAACTTGAATCTTTTGTCATGGTTTATTTGCATTTAGAAGATGGTGCAGCTGCAGAAAGTTTTGATGGACACGAGGGATACTGAACAAAACTGAACTGAGGGCTACTAAAACTTGAGAATCTCCTCAAGTGTGTCTTGAGGTAAAAATACTTGGAGACAAGACAGAAGAGTATTACTAGAAGGTATTATTAATATGTAATAATATATTATTATATATCCTTATTTATATAAGGATATATATTATTTTTTTTTGTCATACTATTGAGTATCTGCTTAAGGCTGTGTGTGACATTATTCTGGTGAGAAGAATGCAGTAGTTCTGACTGAACTACTACAGCCATTATTATATTCTTATCTGAATCATGACAGAAAAGTTTGGAGATGCTTACTACCCTTAATTTTTGTTAAAATTAACCAAATTTAAGCAAGAATTTATATACATGATACATCTATCATATAATAAATTGACGGCAGATGAAGAAACCAAAAAGCAAGGCAACCAGACTTTTAGATAACTGTGTTTATAGACAGTACTAATTTACTTGATGATCAGCTAGAAGTGTAATCCATCTGTCTGTTAATATCTCCTATTATATTTAAATGGAAATAATCCATTAGAAACTATTAGGGGATCTTTTATGAGTAGCAGCTTTACAGAATTCCAAGGAAGTACAGTAAGGGAAGATGTGCTAAAGGTGAAACTTCTACCTAACCATTAGCATGACTGTTTCAAAACACATGTTGAAAAGCAGGGTATCATTTTATTTTTTTATTTCCTATGTCTAAATCTTTGATTTTTGGAAATATTTATGATTTTTCCATCAAATATTTGCTGTTGTGAAGGTTATGCAAAAAAAAAAAAAAAATATTCAAGGTATGAGACAACAAGGAATTGTTTTGCCTGTATGTGGCAAACAGAATTGGTTAAGTAAGCAGTAATCAATTGTTTGAAAAAATAAGAGCTGGTCAATAATGGAAATAAAGGTCTTGTATCTAATAAAATGACAATAACCTCATATCCTTATGCATAACTCTAACTAAACAATATCTCAATAAAATGGTATTTATTCATCTCAATGAAATAGTACTTCATCATCCCTCAAGAATATATCTAAATTATACTTTTTTACATATATTTCCCATGGATTGCAATGAAATTAGAAATTTTTGCTGAGTGAAAACCCAAAAGCAATTATATATATTGCATGGTTCTTTGCTTTCTAATTGTTATTTCTTCCTCTCTTTTTGTCCCAGTATATAAACATAGGGACAAAAAAATTACTGGGAAAAAAGTGGATTATTTTTGTCTTTTTTTTAATTGCTGCAGTATTTTGTGCACATTCTTAACCCACAATTTATAATCCACCTGAAACTGTTAATAAAGTTAATAAAAATTAAAGAAAATCAACTGCCCATTGAAAATTTGTAAATGTGCATCAATAGAGTTAAATGTGTACAATTTCTCTTCTATGTTTTATAGCAAGCCTTGGTTTTATTGCTGTCTACAAGTTCTTCCACCAAGACAAACCCTGTATTGAATTGGACATGTTTCACATCCACAGTGTCTTTGTCTCAGAGAATTTAGATTAGAAAGGCAAAGATTAGAAGAAAATGTATATTATTGATTGTGGTAATAATAAAACAAGAAAGAATGTTCACTAAATAGAATTAAATTTCAAGACACACAAAATTTCTATAGCTGACACATGACCTGAAGGTAGAGCTCCTAATTTAGAACAGCTAATTAAGCATAAACCTATCAACCCCAAAGTGTAACAAATGAAATGTAGCATGTCATTTGGCTAATCTTTAACAGCTTTCTCCTCACTCACCAGAGCTGCTGCTCACCTGTTTGCTGTACTGGGCAAAAAGTCACTATGGGAAATAGTGCAAATTTTTCTCACTATTATTCTGAACACCTTTATTTGGCCACAATCAAGGGCATTTGTACATGAATAAACAGCTTCAGTTCTCTGTGGCCAAATATAGCCATTGGATATATTTTTATCAAATAATTCCACTAGTTCATGTGTAGAGCAGAAGTAGCAGGATGTAGCATTAGAGGCCTAATAAATACCAGAAATAACATTGTTTGTGACATGACTAATATACAAAGTCTATTTATTTATATGATTCCTAACTGCAGCAAATAAAAATAGCAGTAGTAAGTTCTATTTATTATTAGGTCCCAAAGAAGACAGTGGGTTATATTTTCCAAATTATTCATTGAAAACAGGTCAACTTGTTATATCAGTGATTGATGTCTATTAAGTAATTCCTACCTCACAGCAGGATGTTGTTTCAATTACAATGCATCAGCAACAAATAACACAGCTTTACTTCAGAATTTTCTTTGGTGTATCTGTAAGAGATTACATAGTTATGACATAATGTAGAGCATAGTCAAAGAATATACAGTTGTTTATAATACCTAAAGGACATGGGTTTATATTCCTCCACAAATTCTGATTTTGCCTTAAGTCCACATGGACAGTGGCTGTTTTTTGACTGACAGGAAGCAAAGATATTTGTACAAGTGATCCTCTGAAAGTCTATTACCTCCAAAAGAACTATGGAGCCAGCTTTTAGATGATTTCACCATAATTATTGTTCTTATGCTGTTATGAACAAATATAGAATCATCAAGCATAACTTTCAGCACTGTTTTGCACTCATAAAGGCTAAAAACTGTTTGGCCTGGGTGGTATCTGAACAGAAAATATCACAAGAATCTGTAATTGCTCCTTGAGGTAATAGCAGTAATCCAGTAGTATAAAAAAGAGTATATTGATCATGCATTTGTGAAACTTAGGAAATACACAGAAAAAACAGATTCAGAGACTAAATTTAAAATATGTTCTCATTCAGAATATACTGGGGTTATTGTTATATGTTTTTGGAGTCTTGACTTCTGCTTTTCAGGCAAAATGTAGTTTGAATGATGATGTTCAAGTTGCTCAACAAATTGCACCAGAATTTTCTAAAATGATCACAACATAAATTTCTCCCTAATGATGTATTTTACTCTACTTTTTAGCAAAAAAATATTTCCCACTTGTGATTTCTGTGATTCAAAAAGTTACCCATCTGTGAAGCAGAACTTTATTGTCTGTCTGCTGAAATAGAGAACTGCAGAATCAGGACAATAGTTTGCAACACCTTTGGGATATTAGGGGTTAAAAGGTGCTCTCATAAATGAAAGTCATTATTATTTACCCATTGTGAGCTGAGGTTTATGACCAGAGTTGCAGGGAAGCTTCAGTATGTTTTACTTTTTCAAGATGTCTTAGTTGAAGTTCAGCAGGTACAGGTACTTATCACGGAGCCATGGATTAACAAAAGAGTTGGAACATATCTGAGAATGTCGTTTAAACTTCAGTGGCAGGAAGTGTCTTACAAAGTCTTTCTCAGAGATCAAAACAGGAAAAACACTTAGAAACACACAGTGTGAGCAAAGACTGATGGCCTCTAAGAAAGGAAAGGCAAGCTTCACCATCTGGTTAGGTGTCTTTGAAGACAAGACTACCATAGGGGACGAAAAAATGGAATTCAATGGACATCACATGTTCAGATTTCCAGAAAGGATTTGACAAAAGTCCAGCTCATGTGTTGCTCTCTTTTGCTGCAAAGTGGCTCAAAAGCACCTGGGCTAGCTGCCTGTTAGCGGTGTCTCACTGTTCAAAGCACAGTGGAGAATGGAGGAGGAACGAGCTGAGCTCTGGGGGCACCTGGGCCTGCTAACTGCTGTGAAATGTCATGCATTGATGTTTCACAGAGTAACACCAACTGCACTTAACCCCATCTCTGCTGATTCCAAGTGCAACGGACACATTGCCTTCTGGAGCACTGATTTTCTTCTGAAATTCTCATTTTGATCTGCTGTGCTTTTTGCCTTACATATTCTAAGCGTTGTCAGCCATTGCCTCTAAGATCTACTATGAATGGTGGGTTTGTCATTATGGAATTTATGAACAGAAGGTGCTGCTTCACAGCAATGTTTAGAGGTTTGTGCACATCAGCAAAATGATCAGAATAAGAAGTCGCTGGAACTGGGCACTCATCCAAAATACAACAAAGTCAATAGAAAAGTTCCTATGGATATTAATAGGCCATGAGAGTGATGTGACCTTCAAGCTTCTGTTGTCTTGTAGCAGGAATAGAGCTAAATGTAGCCAGTTTCACAGATTGAAGGCCCTATCTCTTCAAGGACATCACACTTAGTGTGGATTTGCTCAGTTAAGCCCCAGGTTGTGTAGGTGACAGACCAGATGTGTCAGGGACTTTCCCTGTGGAGGAATCCTTGCCCCAATGCTTCAACCTGCTCTTCCTCCCACATGGCTTTGAAGAGGAAGAAGAAGTGCTCAATTGTCCCACAAGAACCAGCCCACACATGCTGCTCATTCAGAGCTTGGTGCCTACATGGCTGCTGGAGATAAATTACTGCAGCAGGAATGCTGTGATCCATTAGGGATTCAATGAAAGTGTTGCACCGTGTTGGGAGCATCTCTTCATGGTATCTTTACTGAATAGGAGGCTGCTTATGCAAAAGGCTTTGGAGAAGATGATCTTTGGAGGTCATTGTCATGACACCTTTTTGTAAGCTATTAGTAGATCTATGAACCTGATTCTTATTTAGATTTTCCCAACACAAATTGTATCAAATGCATTTACTTAGTCTGTGACAAATTGAACTTCTACTGGCATCAATATATATATAGAGAAGAGCTCTGTGGATATGGGCCTGATTTCTATTTTATGGGCATAAAATTCTTTCTGAGGAGGCAGTTCCTTATCTTCTGTGAATGTAATATTTAACTACAGTCATTATTATGGGATAATCAAATTAATAACTTCATTAAACCTTTTGTAAAGGATAATAAAAAAAAATCTTATTTAAAAAATCTTTGTTCAGGGCTTAAAAGGTTCCTCAGAGCCTGGAAATCAATAATAATTTATATCAGTCAAATTATATCAGCCATATTTGACAGAGTAAAAAGCCGTATGAGCAATTTAGATGAAATATGCTTTTTCTTGCTTTATATGCCCTCCTTTTCAACACTCACAGTTATTTTATTGCATTATCCATTCTTATCCAGGTGGTCCCCAGAAATATTTGTCATCATGAAAAATTTGGACATCTTTTAGAATTCATGTTCCAAGATACTGAAGTAGTTCCAAGAGCTTTTGTGCCTTTTTTATTATGTTTTAAAAAAACCCCACAAATTGATTTATGTGATCAAAAAATGAATACAATTTACAGAATAAAATTTGAAACACTTTGAAGGGTTCAGTACCTTCAGAGTTACCATGTTATCTCCATTTTTGTCCACAATTACAGGTACAGAAGCACATCTTGATTCTAGGCATGAAATTGATAGTTCTCTTTAAATTCTTGTTTGTGCGACTTAAGTTTACACCTATGTGACCTTCCTGCTGTGGAACATCTATTCTTTTTATCACAGTTTGTGAAGTGGCCAACAGAGTGCCAGAAAGCATCAACTGGGGTTGCAAACACTGGAAACTAAACAAGATTTTTTTTTTTTTATTTTTTAATAGTAACATAATTCTCATAATCTTATGAAAGTCTTGCATGGGAACAAAGAAGAGAAAAAAACATCTTTACACTTTGTAAGTGCCATGGCTTTGTTCATTTTGAGCAATCTCAACACATCCTGGCTCAGAGAACCAATTAGTGGAGTGAGTGGAGTGGCCATGTGACAATTTGTACCTGAATTTTTTAAATGATTGGTGAAACAAACAGCACTGAAAAACTTACATTAATTAAGTTTACCGTTTTTCTAAGCTGGGAATATTATTTCTTTCCAAGAGTTATTGCAGTGAAACACCCATGCCATCATGACAATCTTGTCATTAAAACATATAAATTGTGCAACGTACAAGTGTGCTCTTTGTATGTGGAATTCTGAACAAAATAAGTTAGCATAAAGCACCAAGTTCAACACCAATTTTTCAAATCCATCAGGAACAGCTGAATGTGTTTTAAAAGGTTCTTGCAGGTCTTGTCTTCACAGTAGTAACGTCTACAAAATCCACACAGGAGAGTAGGACAACGTTTGAGTGGGGGATTGGTTCCTAATTTCCTTTTAGCACTGCTGAACTACTTTTAGTATCCAACCAGCTTAAGTGAGACAGTGATGAATCATAAGAAAACATTTCCTTATTTAATTAAAGGTCTTTTTTCAAAACTGGATTCAGATTTTAATCTTCCTAAATATTCACAGAAATGCAGTTCCTCAAATCTGAGGTAGAGTGCCATTAAAAAAAAAAAAAATTAAAAATAATAATAAAAGGAAAGAACTACCTAGTTTTAGAGATTTTCACAGAAAGCTACGTTGAAAGTGTACAGATTTGTTAAATTAAGTACTATAACAATCAGAAGTAATACTAAAGGGAGGTATATCTCACCAGAATTATTCTTAGTAACTGAACATTTGTCTTGGTCCATACATGGTGATAATTGCAGTCCTTTTGTTTAACTGCCTTTTTCAAGCTGGTTTATTTTTTTTTTTTTCTCCAATGTTATATAAGTGTGAATGTATGAGCTCAGTGGATTTATCATTTCTTAGCTAAATATAGATTAACTTAGTTTGTGACGGAATAGGATTTTGCAAAAACCTGCATACTGAGGTAATTACCCTCCTCCTGATGACTTAAATGAATGTCTTTCCTTTTGAATATACATATGCTATTATTGAGTCCATATAAAAAGCAATAGTTGGTCATATGAATACAGCTTTCCTCCTTCAGGCTCTAGATGCCAAACATTCTTAAAGAAGAAAATAAAATCTTGCCATATATGGCAGGCTTTTATCATTTTCTGTGACTTAAAATATTTCTAGGAAAATTTCATCAAATATATTTCTAACGTTTATTTTTGTGGATAAGTTTGGTAAGATAATCAAATCTCAGAAATCCATATAAAACCTTAAGGTGACTGCGTATCGGAGACAAAATTATTGCAAATGTTGAAAAGAAAGAAGAAAATATTCAATAGATATTTTTTAAAGTACTTGTCATTTGGCAGAATATTTGTTAATCCAAACCTCTGGATTAAATTACTTCTTCCAAAAATTACATAATTTACATTAAAAAAAGCTAGAAGTACCTTCTGATATAATTTTCTGTATATATTAAATTCTGTCAGCTACAAAGACATTCTAGGTTTTAAATGAGTGAAATGTTAAAAGAGGTCTGATAATTAAGAATATTGACAAGAGAGAAAACCTTGCAATTTTTATGATCTCACACCCTTTAATCACTTCAGCTGTCATGATTCCAGCTTGAAATTCTGCAATTCTGCTATTTTATCTAGTACACACAATCTTTCTTTTACGAGTTACACAAAGATATGAAAACCAAGGCCTTGAATCTTCTTTTTCTTCTTCTCTGCTGATGGGAACAGTACAGCAGCAAAGCTGTCCATGTGAGGAAACAATCCCTTTATACTATAATGCACTGCAGTGCTTTTCTTACTTGGCTTGACAGCACTTTTCCCACTTGCCATTGCAGGATTTTCTCTCAGCAGCTTTTTCAGCAAGTCCTTCACTGCCCTGCTCCTCTTTTTGCATCAAGCTGTGCAATATTTCAAATGTATTGCATTATCTTAGGATGGCACTGTGGTTTTCCCTCTTATTTTAACTCCAATATCATAACTGAGGTAGAAAGAAGTGTTTCCATTTTCAGCTTCATAGACCTCTGAGACCTGAAGAAGTTTGCTACCTCCTTTTAGAGGTTCCTATTTAGCAGACAAACCTCACCCAAACAGAGGCACTTGAGAATCCAGCAGCAATTACTCAAGTGGTAAAGTAGTCCTGGTGAACATCCAATAACAGATTATGAAGATAAGGTACTTTGTTACTATTTTAGGGACAAGCATTCAGGAGCATCATCAGTGAACAGCAATCAGATAACAAACTAATGTTAGAGCAGAGAATTACAATTGACTACATGGTGACACCCAGATCCTCAAAGATATTTAGATGAATAATTGCCATTGAAATCTACTACAGACTGATCCTTAAATCTTTAGTTCAGTTTATCCTCCCTGCTATCAATTACCTAACAGCAAAATAATGAGACTAAATGAATTATTTTTAAACCATGTGCAAGATATACATAAGATATAAAGACTGAGAATTCTCCCATGTTTATCCTGAAGACAGTGCACTGGCAAGGCACCTCCTAACAAACTCCCTAAAGTCTGAAGTGCTCCTTCTAGATTATTTATGACCTCTCATATATTTCAACATGAGTTTTTGAACTGTATGAGTCATCAGACACACAGTCTTGTATTTGATTGTGCCAAATGATGAAGTTTTGTCAGTGGATTTTTGCACATTGAGACAAATACTTAATTTGAGGCAATTCCATTGACCTCATCAGTGTTCATTTCAGGGACTTGAGTTGTGTTCTTATCAGAGAACCCAGGACTAAGGAAAACAATACACAAAGGTAATATCTGAAACAGAGGAGCCTTTGTATTAAAATGTGATCTTTCCCCCTTTTATTTATTTTTGCGTGCCTCAAAGATTTCTACTGCCAAAATCTACTCATTACAGAAGCTAACTTTGAATCAGCAATACATCTCATTTGACAATAGATGCATATGTTCATCTAGAAGAGTGATTTCCTAAGTTGTTGCAATTATGCTGTCTAGAATTGTGCTGAATCTATTTGGAACTTACATAATTAAAACTGAGAGTGAAAAACTACTCAGTTCTTAACTGGAGAAAGTTAATATAAATTGAGATTAATCTTGCTCTAGAAATCGATTTTTTTAATCTGTTCTTTTAATTATATTGTAAGGACTCCCTTGTAAAATGCTCCATCCCAACGATCTTTAAAATCTCATGTAAATTTTGCTAATTCTATTATTTATTATTATTATATTATTATTATTATTTTATTGTTATTGTTATTATTATTAATACTATTATTTTAAAAGCTGAGGTAAATAAAAGATGGTCCTTTGAAAAACAGTATGTGCAGCTCACAATGAGGTTATTTACCTTAATTTTCATGTACCTTCTTTGGAAAAAAAAACAAAATAAAACAATATTTTTTTTTTAAAAGAGGATAAATGTTCAATATTTTGCTAATATACTCAGCCCTTAATGAACATTAAATTGATGAGGTACATGACATTAGATTTTTCTTAAAAGGAAATAAAAACCAGCAAAGCAACTGATTCCTAAGAGGAGTGTCAAATGAAGGTGTTTTTCTGACATCAGCTGAGGCCTTCCTCAACGCTTTGTGATGGAAACAGGAAAGACCACACGGCACTACTCCCTACCTGTCCCTTCTTCTCAGGACTGAACCAGTCTCATTTTGACTAGAAAAGTGATTATGAAGAAAAATTTGTCTTAAAGCCTGGTACAAAACAATTCCAAACCATTCAATGTTGTTTGATTTCCTTGGATTAAGAATGAGCGAGACATTTACAACAAGCTCTGTCACTGTGACACAGAGTGGGAACACAGCAACACACACCACAGGTGTTCAGGCAGAGAAGAAGAAAAGAACTCTCCGGTTTATTGTTGCCCTCGTATCTCTCAGTTTCTGGACAGTGAGCAGAGATTGGACAGAGAATTTCCCACCTCTCCATCTCCACTGGTCACTTGAGAAGTCCATCAGGTGATATCTTTTACAAAGGAATGCAAACATGATCCTTGTTTATCTTACAATTCATGAGAACTGACTCCATTATACCAAAACAAATCAGAAGGCTGATTTTCAGGGACAGAAAAGCTCCATGTGTAGCCTCAGCTGGACTGCCTTGTCAGCCCCTCTTTGTGCCCTGCCTGCAGTGTAGGGAATTTTCAGTGCTCCAGTGGGGCTTCACACAAGGAAACCAAGAGGGTAATTCAAGCCATCAGGCCAATTAGCATTTCCTCCCTCGGAAATGTTCACTTGGAACTGGCTCTGCTGCTGATGGCCAGTGCCAGTGTGTCAGGTTTTTAAAAAAATAAAAAATATGTTTTTTGTTGTTGTTTTCCTGACCTGAACCTGAATTTATGAAAGTTTCTGTTTCCCCCAGCCCAGTGTCTGAAGAAGAGGCGAGATGGTCTGCTCTCTTGTTCAAGGATTTGTTTATTCCTATCTTCTTAAATTTGTGCTCTGGCCTGCTGAGATCTTTGTTGCAGGACAGGTTGTGTCAAACTCACCCCCTTGGGGCAGTGTTTACTTCTTAAACTGAAAATTACGTATGCTTTATTACAATAACTCTCCAATACCTATCCACTATATTAAACAGTGTGTCTTTATTCTAAACCAATTAAAAAGTGTCACCATCACAGCAGAAGCTGGAGAACAAGAGACAAAGAAGGGCAAGGACACATCCTAAATTCTTCATCTTTATCCCCTAAATTCACATTCTAAAACCCCAAAATTCTACTTTTTCACCCTGTGATATGATAACTATCATTCTACCTAAATTCTTGTGACTTATGCATTTTCCAGGACAGTCAGAGGATGTCCTGGATCCCACTCCAGTGAAGAGGTTTACTGGCCACAGAGCTCCCCCGAGCACTGAAGCTGGGCCATCTTGCAGCTGCTTGCCAATGCCACTTGTTTCTTCACTACATATTCTGGTTTTGGGTCTTCCTTCCTTTCTTCTTTCCACATGACCATGTGCAGAGGAAAATCATTTGTTCAAATATTAGTATCCAATCAGTACTAATTTAGGTAAAAGATTGTTTGGAAAATCAGACTCATCTGGGATTATCTCAAAAGATAAAGCAAGTTTAGAATGCTCCAGCTTTCTCTGTGTTAGTTACAATAATATTATATTTGAAGTATTTTTTAATTCTGATGCCATTGTCACCTGTCACTTCCTTTTATTTTCTCTCTATTTCCTTTCCGTATTTAAAGTGTCTTTGAAATAATTGCATTTATAAATTCTATTTGACACATGAAAAGAAGAAGGAGAGGAAATAGAGTTGACATCCGTCTTATAGAAATCAAAATGAGGTTTATTGCTTCAAATATTCAATCTATTTCCTCAGGCTGTATTATAAATACACCTGCATTACCAGCTGCATGTCATCAGAGATGACCAGCAAATTGTTCTACAATAAAACTGGAAAAGTACAATCACTTGTTAAATAACACCTGTGGAAATCAAGGTGACAGTGGTAATTTTGGAAAAGGTCATTCTATTATCAGTGCATATTAGGTAATGGAATGGAACTGGGAACACATGTATAAACAGCTTCCACCCCAGTCAAGAGTTCCTGATGGGATGATAAATGGAGAGCAGAACACATGTAGTGCAGAACTGCTCAGGTGTTTCTTAATATAAAAGAACAGAAGGAATAATTACTGAGGAATCTAGTAAATTGGACCAAGCATTCAAAAATTATTTAAAAGAATCAATCAAAATGTTGACAAAAAGTGTAAATCATGCTTAGAATGCAGCTAGCAGCTCAGATAGTGCTCTAAAATGGCAGAGGATTCAAAGGTGACAGATTTTTACACTGAGGAACTAGATTCCTCACATTTTTCAAATATAAATATAATATAAATATAAATATAAATATAAATATAAATATAAATATAAATATAAATATAAATATAAATATAAATATTATATATAAATATATATTTATTTCTATATAAAGCTGGCAAGTCTGCTTTTGCCAATCTAAATGAAGATTAAAAAAATTATTTTCATGCATTTTCCAGGAAAAAAAAAAAAAAAAAAAGTGTTAATTGCTCTGTTGAAGCTCCAACTGCTGATAAAGATCAGGTAGGTTGGAGATGACCACATGACCTTGAAACAAACTCTGTTTTTATTACATGAGAATGCTTTTCCTCTTTATAAAGAGTGTAAGTGGAGAGTAACAATATTCCAATTCCAAATCTTTTGATCCTGGGAATATGTTCAATACACTTTTGAGATAAACCTTAAGGGTTTCAGTAAATCAAATTCTTCAGGATAGACCATGAAAAATCAAAATGAATGTGTGGGTGTGGGTGTGTGTGCCTGTATATATCTGTGCAGCTGTGCCCTCTTCTTCTTGAACCAAAACCTGGAGACATTTCTAAACCTTAGGAGTATTTCGAAGCAAGATGAAAAAAATAAAATAAAGGTAATAGTTTCTATCTGTAGGGATTACATTTGTAAAGTCATATAGACTTAAAATTCAAGTTCATAAATAATTTTTTTTAGAAACAGAAGGCACTGCTCTTATTAAGATGCACTTATTTATTCCACACTGTACATTACTGCACAGAGGACTGTATGCACATTAAAATTAAGCTTGGAGAACATGTATATTATTTTGTAAATTGGTCTTCAGAGGACACAAAGCATTTGTTTTATGAGGTAAACATTGCTAACTAAAACCATTTAAAGGAATGAATCTATAAAAATTTTTAGTAAGAATGTAAAAAATGTCTAATTCCTTCCAAACCAAGGATGTGATTTGGGGATTAGAGCTGGGAAGAACAACTTTCAGCCTTAGTTCCCAATGTGATTTATGCTAAAAACCCCCAACTTTCATAATACATTTATAAATAATTAATGAAATAATAGCATAAATCTTGAAACAGAGTTCCAGATACGAACTAACATTAATTTTGAAAGCCTGTTCCACTCATTCTAATCCGCGTGTTGTCATGTTTTATGCACAGCACCAAGCCTTGTCAGATGAAGCAGTCCCTCAGGCAGATGACAGCTGTGTAAGCACACAGTTATGAGGGTCAGCATGTGTTGGACATCAGCAGTTCCTCACTCTTTCTCATGGCTCCAGAGTTCTAATAACATTGGCAGTTATGAAACCTCTCCAGGTACTTTGCTCTGACAGTCAGCATGATTTCTTTCCAGGAACTTACTCTTGGTAAGGCATTCAGACATTGCTCTCTATGCCTGTGACTGCAGCCCTGCATAACTCAGCCAAGGCTCAGAAACATGCCATTATTCTTTTCCTGAATATTCCTGAATATTTCTTTTCTGAGACTCATGGATGTTTGTTTTCATCTCCTCTATGCAACCTGAAATTTAACAGCTATGGAAAAGGCAGAATGGTCTGACTTTGTTTCATCATAACATAATATCATGACCCAGGACATTCCTCTGACTGTCCTGGAAAATGCATAATTCACAAGAATTTAGGTAGAATGATAGTTATCATATCACGGGGTGAAAAAGTAGAATTTTGGGGTTTTAGAATGTGAATTTAGGGGATAAAGATGAAGAATTTAGGATGTGTCCTTGCCCTTCTTTGTCTCTTGTTCTCCATCTTCTGCTGTGATGGTGACACTTTTTAATTGGTCTAGAGTAGAGACACTGTCCAACACAGCTGATAGGTATTGGAGAATTATTGTAAATAAAGTAAATGTAGTTTTTAATATAGAAGATAAATACCACCCCAAGGGAGGTGAGTCTGCCTGATCCTGACCTGCAAGAAAAACCTCAGCAGGCCAGAGCCAGAATGTACTAGATAACAAAAAACAAACAACCTTAAAAACAAAACCAAAGATATCTCAAACTCTTCTTCAGACATGGGGTTAAGAAAACAAGAAACTTTTGAAATTTCACATCACAGCAAAACAAATACCTGACACAGGCCAGGCTTCTTAAGATGTTAATATGACTAGAAGCAAGATATATATTTTATGTTCACTATTTTGTAAACCTTTCAGGAGACACTCACTCTTTTCTGGTGATGCTTTTAATGTATTCATCTTTTAGGTTACAAGTACACTGTAAAATATCATATTCAATATTTTTTCTAAACATAAAATCTGAAAACATGTAAAGATAAGCATAACCTTTCAGATGGTTACTTATTGCAACTAAATCCACTTTAGTAGATAATCAGTACTTAATGAAAAAATGAAAAATGAAAAATGAAAAAATCCTAGCACTGGAAAATATTTTTTTTTTTTCAGAACTGTGATGTATTATTCATTCTATAGGATGATTCTCAGCATCCAAACCATGCCTCCAGTCCCTCTTTTATACATTATTTTCTTTACTATCACACATCATTTCAGAACCTGAGTTTCAGCATCAAACATTTCTTGGTGGAACACATCCCAGAGAACATCATGTCCCTCCCTCCTCATCTCCTAAATATTCACTCTTTAGCTTCTGCTGCAAATTGATTTCTCTCATGTCTGCATGATCCATGGACCATGCCAAATTCTTCTGAGGCTTTAAAGTTGGATTTAAGGGCATAGAATTAAAATCAAGAGCAGGCTAAGAAAAATGAAAATATAAACTGGAAATTTTAAATGACTGAAGAGCTAGTGTCAAATGCTTTTGTCTTTTCAAACATTATATTACTTTAAAATCTCTATCATGCATAAACATGCTCTTCACTTCCCTTTTTGTAACATGATCTTTATAAATAGAAGAGGTTACCAGCAAAAAAACATTGAAGCATTTGCTTTCTCATAATCAATCTTGATCTCTACAAATCTCAAAGAAATTTCATTTTTGTTTCTGTTCTTTCAAGAAAAAAAAAAATCTTTTTGACTTGAAAATCTTGGTATGGAAGCAGAAATTAGCTAATGAGAAATGTGAAATTATTTACACTCAACCCATAAGCCATCTTGGATAAAAGACAGTGAGATACAAGTGATTAAAGCAGGAAAGAGCACTCAGGGGACCCCATTTCCTAGTCAGCACACAAAACGTTCCAAAATCAAGGAGTTCTGTCAAATATGTCATGATGCAGTGAGATTCTTGTTTCTTTTTGCTTTTAAATCTATTTGGTGTAAACAATGCAAAATTGTCGCCACTAGGCAATTAATGGAGAAAAGTTGTGTCAAATACCACTAGAAATAATCAAGGGAATATCTGAATTTTAAAATTAGCATTTGGGTATTGTTGTATCATGTATTTCTAGTATGTATTTATGGATTGTCACAGATTAAAAGACCATCAAAATTTTGAAATATTTTTTATGTCATACATTGAGATATTATCTTGTGTTAAGTGCTGTAGGGTTTTTTTTTTTTGACACTGGTTCCTTCTTCCTTTATCAGAAGACCTTAAAATGCATTATTTCAAGTGAATGCAATACTTGGTACCTGTAGGAGTGCTCAGCATTTATTCAATATCAGGTTCAGTAAGAAATGAGAGTGAAATAGATTAAGCAAAACCTGTGCCTGGTATGAATTTAGCTAGTATGAATTTATATAGCTCCAGAAAAGTCAGTGAACTTGGATTATCTTGTTAAAAATGTATGAAAAATATCTAATGTCATTTTTATAGTGTAATGTTGTCAGAATTTAAAGAGTAAGAATGTTTTGACTTCCAGAGCTAAAAAGTCTAAGAAAGCAGTCTACCTTGGAACACAACATACAGTTTACTGCAAATATGAGAGTGCAGCTTTTGGAGCATCCCCCAGTCCAAATTTATACTAACATATTACACAAAAATATATTGCAATTGGAAACACTGTAAAAGAAGAAATTAGTAATATGGAAGAACAGGAAAATATCTGTTTCAGGGTAATTAAAGCACCTTGTAGTATCATCTGACCTACTTTTTGTTTTCTATATGATCCATTTTACTGCGTGATGATTACAACTGGAGGAATAAAAAGTCGCAGCAGTCTCAAGTGCCTACATTTGGAACTGAAATCAAGAATGTATATTAACACTGGAAATGTGTTCCTATTTTCATAATGTTTTTAAGTAGTTTTCAATCAAAATGTTACAGAATTGTAGGGAATTTAAAGTAGTTGTAAATCTCGAATGTGAAATGTCAGCCTCCCTTTAAATGACAGGTTCCTAACCCGTGTCCTCCCCTTTCACAAGCTTTTCACAACCTTTTTCACCTTCATGTTTGCAACTAATTAATACTGTCATCTTTCCACCACAAGATTCAGTCAATGTCAGCAACTAACCTTATGCTCTGTTGCTGCTTATGGATTAATTTACTTAGCCATCTGTCTGTTTTCTCTGCTCTAAGTATTTCCACATTGTGTGATATTTTAATAAGCAAAAGCAATTCAATCTAAAATATTGTTTTAAACCATGAAAGATGCAATGATTTGCCTGGAAATTGTAGCTGCCTTCATGCAAGCCTCAATGGCATCATGATGATGATACTCACTCCAGACAGAGGAAACTAATCAGCTTCTTATTATCCTTATTTATACTTCTATTCTCATTTTCTTCATTATTTCTATTTATTTTTATTTTTTTTTTTTAAGTCGTTCTGTCTTCCTCCTTCCACACAGTCTGGCGTTCTACAGGAGAGTTCTATTTACAGGATATTAAGGAATATTCAGGCTGTCCTATAAAGAACCAGAAATGCACAATGTAATTTAGGTATGGGCAGCTAAAAAAAGACCAAGTGTTGTCACTCTCTGCTGGACAAGGCTGTGTAGTGCAGTCATTTAAACAAAACTGTCAGATGCAGTTCTCAGCTGTCTGGTTTCCGCAAGCCTGAATTCCAGGCAGGCACTGTGCAGAAGCTGGCAATGGGTGTATGTCATATGTACCATGAATAGTAATAACCGGACCAAATCCAAACAGAACAAAAACCCCAAACGAACCACCAGAAAACCTCCAAATTCATGATACAACTGGATCTCAGAGGCATGCAGTTACATGACAGTGCTTGTGAAACCAGGACATTTATTCTACATTGTCTTACTTTTTCAATTGTAACTCAGACTCTTCCTGTTGTGCTATTTTGTGAGACTAACAAGGTGTGTTGCAAATAAAGAAACAATAATTTAAAAAAAAACCCAAAATAACCCTGGGCTGAAACTAAGTACTCAAAAGTATGTCTGTCCAAAAGTGAATGCCTTTGAGACTTTTTCTAGATGGATTTGGTAAATCTGAAAATAAATCTTAGAAATGTAATAGAAGAAAACAAATGCCTGCGATTGCCTTAATTTCTGCTAAATGAGAAAAATGCAGACTGCACACAGGATTGGATGCTGCCATTCCTAGCTTATTGTTAGATGGTGCCTGTACTGGATAATGAGAGAGGAAGGATTGGAGTGCAGCACTGGAAGAGTGGAGCACATTATCAAGGAGATACATCATCATATCACTCAGAAAGGAGGGAAAAAACTCTGATTCTGTGTAACTGAGATGAATCAGAGAAAGAATTGCATTAGAATATAAAAACAGATGTGGCTTCTGTGGAATTCAGGATTTCTAGCTTCAGGAAGTATAAAAGTTTAATTTCTTGGGTTTGTCTTTTGTATTTCATAAATCTTCCCTTGGGAATCAGGACTGGAGAAGTCAGAGAAGGGGAGAGTTGCTCTGTAGGAAGTGTGTCTCCTGTGGGGGTTGGACACTCGTGACTTTTGACAGGAGTCAGGAGTCTGCATGGTTCCAAGCCTGCATGGTTCACTTTGGTACACAGAGTTATTTCACTTGTATCAGTGGAAAGCAATTAAACCTTATAAAACCACTGATATTTTATAGGAAACATTGTTTCTAGGAACTTCTAGTTTAAACATCTTTCTTCTGCCATCTTACTGTTGTACTGATGGAATAATAAAATTGTGGAAGAAAACTCGTATCTTTTAAACAGTGATAAACTGCAAGCTATTTATTTTGGGGGGAAAGGGGTGTTCTGCTTTTTATTTAGAATTGTACCATGAAATTACAAGCTGAAGGGAACATTTTTGCAACACTATGACATCTTTTCTCTGTGTCTTCATTTCAAATACACAGTGTTGTGAATTCTGAAGACTAAGGGAAAGATAAGACTGACTCTTCTGAAGTTCATCCATTCCCCAGCTTCAATCCAAGTTTGAAATGCCTTCTCAGTGATTCCTGCTCATTAGCAGAATCCAGTCTTTCATTTAGCAAAACCTACTTAAGACAGCTCAATGGGTTTCCTTTTCAAAGTTGCAAATGGAGGATGACAGTGGGGCCATTAGAACTGAAAATGAGTTGAATTCTTAATCCATCTTTCCCTTTGCCTGTGTCTTTTCCTTTCAATCTTTGTTGCAAATTCAATGAATGCAAATTAAATTCAACACTGTAGAAAAAAATATATTTTTGTTGCAAGCCTTTTAAAATGATTTAATGCTATGGATTTCATCCTTTTTTGTACATTTCCAGGCAATTCTGTATTTTGTTAACATTTAAGATGTCCAGTCTGACCTCCCTTGAAAAAGTTTCTGTGGCAGAAATATGCATTCTTCAAATAAAATATCTTGACCCCCTCATGAAAACATTTCATCTTGAAAGTGTAATTATGGGAGAAGAAAGCTTAAATTAATCACATTTTTGTTATTCTTGGTGCCCTTTATTGGGGTCTTAGTTTGATTTTAATGACATTCAGTAGGTGATTCATTACCAAGGTTTTCTGTTTGCCACTTAGCTCCTTTTTTAATAACTTCCTATTGTATATCATATATTTTTTTTTAATTGGATAAAGCTACATAACATCAGCTATTGCATAAGTTTTACTTATTTCACGTTCACAGCTTCTGTGTCTGGAACAACTACTTATCAGTCCTTTCCTGAGAACTTTGAGGAGACAGCACAGTTATGGTTTCTGTGAAATCACCCAGCCCATGTCCTTTGTTTCAAGTTCCACAAACAGAAATTGTGACACTTGGTGATTCCACAGAGAGGAGAGGTAAGGAAAGTGCCTTCTACAGCCACATCAATTTCTATTATGCTTCAAGTTCTCTTTTAAAATATACTTAACAAAATTATATAAATAATTCAGTTTGAAGATGCAAATCCTTCTTGGATTTAATGTTTCAGGTTTTTTTCACTGGTTTTTGCTATACTTTTTTCTCTTTTAGAATTAAAAATATGTATTTGCCCACCTTAAGAATGACACAATGAAATAAAAATAGCAAATCTGACTAAAGACAAAACTGCATAATTAAGCTGTTGAATGACTTTATAGTATTATAGACTATTTCAGTTCTCCTGGACATTTAAATGGAAAACTAATTGTGGTTAATTGAAACTCTTAAAAATAGCTGAATACACTCTTGGATTTATTTTCCATGAAAGAACCCAAAATAACCAATTATCAACTATGATGAAAAAATTGCTGTCCATAAACAAAGAACATTCTTAAAACATCACTCACTCTTAGCCATCTGGGTTTGTGCAGCATGCTAATAATTGGTGCTTCCTGGAAAAACACTTGGGCTACCTAGATTTTATAAATTTTTTAAATTTAAGTCCTTCTTGTATTTTCAATTGCCATTTTAAGTGATGGGGGAATTACTAAGAGAGTAGAAAATAACTTTTTTTTTTTTTTTTTTTTTTTTTTTTTTTTTTTTTTTTTTTGAGAACCTTCTGTACTTAAACATTGAAGATACTTTAAAGTATCCAGCATTCCTACAATTTATGGCTTTCTTCCAAACAAGCATGTCTTATAATACAGATAAGAAACCCAAGAGTACTGAACATAATTTGAATTTTCAGGCAGGAGAACCTACATGGTTTTTCATATTCATGCAACACCTAAAAATTTAGCAATTGTCTAGGTGTTCTGCTAAAAGAAGTCTACTCATAAATTTTCTTTGTTATGCTGCTATGTTTACTCAGATTGAAGGACTGAGAACTCTGTATGGGTGTTTATCCCAGGTCTCTCTTTATAAAGACATTTAGTAGTTTCCAGTAACTGGAAAAGGTCTATTGTAAGAAATAGAATTCTTTTGTACAGCCAGTGATTCTTTCATTAAGACTTATATTATATATATATATATATATATATATATATACCATAACAGTCCCAGAGGTCAAATGCAGGTAAAGAAAAATAACAGAATAGAAATATAAAGCAGCAGAATGAAATTCTTTTGAGGACTGCTGATCTTGGTGGAAAACTAACAAAAATCAGGTTAGAATAATATGTCAGGCAAGGACGTCAGCCAAGAAGAGTGTCCCTGTTAATTAGGAAACAAGATGTTTTACTTAGTCATCCTGCAAAACATTGATTGTGGACCCAGCTTTCTGTTTTTAGTATCACTGGATGACTACCTAATGTATAAATGGGTAATTTACTACATATTTGAGAAACTGCAGTTGAAATCTGAGAGCTTGGGTGTTATTAGTAATATTAAGCAAATACAATATGTATTCTATAATTAGCATAAAAT
This sequence comes from Sitta carolinensis, assembly GCA_032173965.1. Lineage (NCBI taxonomy): Eukaryota > Metazoa > Chordata > Aves > Passeriformes > Sittidae > Sitta > Sitta carolinensis. The sequence continues at coordinate 2,335,621 of JAVUNC010000006.1, forward strand.
ATATCTTTTTATGATTAAAGGACATATGGCCATCATCATTGGTACTTGATCATCAATTCTATAACAGATACTGCTGAATTTTGTTTTCATTTTCATCATATTAAATTTAGTAAGCTGTATTTTCGAGGTCATCAGTATCTGGATACATGCCAAGCCAACAGGAAAAAGGTCACATAAATAATGGCTATTTCTTTGTATGCAAATAATAAAATGGTCATTAGAAAGTACTAAGTGAATACATTTCGTAGTTGAAATTACTTAGTGACTCCTGCTAAGAATAAACCTGTGCTCTGTGATTACTTCTTTCAGTGGTTCCCAGCTTAGGAAGTTTTCTTGAAGCCTAAAAGTTATCTTTCTTATATATGGTTCGATACAGCCTTTTTATTTTTTTTATAGAAGAGGTGCATTTTCTATTTTGTGATAGGGACTGAATACATAAGCATTCATGATTTCCTATTTTTAAGTAAACACCATAAACGAAACCACCTTCTGTTCTAACATAAAGAAAAAAAAAAAATCCATACTTCGATTTTTCCTCCAACTCACTGTGTGTTAGCAGAAATGTAATTTCACCACATGGTACCTCAGTTTACAGTGAGTAGAGAAAGACAATGATTTCCTCAAATGGTTGTTTAGAGGCCTAATTAGGTGCTCTTTGTATCATTCTGAGATCCTCAGAGGAAAGCAATTAGAGTGTGCATATGAAAAGTATTACTATCTAATTAATTCGTTATTGAAAAATGACATGATTATCTGACATATTCTGAATATAATTGCACCCATTACTATTTTTAAGGCTCCCTTTCAACTTGCATGGAATTTCACACCTGAGAAAGAAAAATGTTCTCCTAATTGAATCATCAGTTCTATGAATAATTCATCAGAACGACTTTGTGCACAATGCATTTTAGCAGGCTTCATTTTTCCTGTATGCTCTTCCATCGGATAAGGGGGCAGCCTTGTCTGAACTGGTGAGACAGGGATCTGTCTGATGGGTGCAGCACGTGGTGAGTTGGGAATTGGCTGGATGGTCACACTCTACTGGAACCCAGGCTGTCTGTGACACTCCTGGCTGATCCCAGCTCCAGCCAAGGGGCTCCAAAGCCCTGGCAGGGGGGTCACAGACCCTGGCAGGCACCCAGGGACTCCTGGGGCTTTGAGTTTGATCCAGGGAACAAATTACCACCTGTGAATGAGGAACTAAAGGTCACAAAAGTCTAGATAGCATGATAGTAGTAGTTGTAGAGTGAAAAAAGAAATTTTAAGAATTTTTACTATAGAGGCTTAAGAAGTAAAATAAAGAGACTTGAGCATTGTCCTGTCCTCCTTCCTTCTTATTCCTAACCCCCATCTTCTTAGTGATGTTAGCACTTAGAGATTAGATTAAAATAAAATGTAACTGTCTAACATAAGTAATAAACATTTAATCATAATTGTAAATAACTAACACATAATTCATAATATAAAAAACATTCCCTGCCCCAGGAGCAGAAAGTGTGCCTCGGGCACAGACCTTGGCAACCCAGACAAAAAATATTCTAGATAAAAAACAATAAAACAACCTTAAAAGCTTTAGCCGAAGACTTCTAACTCATTCTTCATCAACTAAGTTAAAAGACAACAACCTTTTACATATCTCAAAGTCATCTCGAGCAAAGCAAACCCCGAGAACACTCCAGTTTGGACTAGGTGTCTGGGCTGAGATCAGTGATGAGTGCTGCTCCTCACGGGTCAGCACTGGCACTGTGACAATTCCTTGTGGACATGGAACTGTGGGACAGAGCTCTGAGGGAATTGACACCTCAGTCTTCTGCTACAGCACAGAAACCTCTTCCTTTCCTTACTGCAAATGACTTTCGTTACTGTATTTTTTTTTGTTGTTGTTGTTGTTGTTTGCTGATCTCCGTGGTTCTACCAGTACAAGATAATCTTTTATATTAAACAAATGTTTCTTCCTATGGAAGAAACCCTAATGACCTACAGATAAAGAGCATTATCTATAAGGCTTTTTTATTTCACACAGTTCTTATGAAAATCATCCTGAAGTAAGACTAGGAGAGCAGTTTGTGTGACTGTGTCTCAGGTGTGGTAGACGTGTTCAGGCAATAGCTCATTTAGAAGTTCACAGCTCCTTTACCCCCAGTCAATATTATGGGTACAGGTCAAAAAGTCATTCCCAAAATAACAGAAAAAAGTGCATTTTTTTCCCCCACCATAGGTCACTATATAAAGGTACAATGCTGTAACCATGCAGATGCTTTGCCATTTCTGTCCCCTGATGGCACATAGGGAAATCACAGCACTGAGACCTGCTGAAAGGCAGGTCTGTGAGTTACAGAGCAGGAGCCAAATCTGGTGCCTGCATAACCTCCTTCAGTGCCTGTGAACTGCTACAGATATAGACTTGAGTTCTTTTAAAATATCAGTGAGACTCACATCATTATACAACAGGCGAGATTTAGTGAGGATATTTTATATGGCTCTGGTCTAAAGCACTGCTAGAGATGACAGCAGCACTAAGATGAAGCAGGGTGGGGTCAGGCAGAATTTCACCTGTCCCTTAAATAACAATGTAAAATGTAACATCTATTCTCTAACCACGTTTCTGTGTCGTTTCAAAATATGTGTGCAGGAATAGTGGAGAAATACAAATTTAAAGACAAATTAATATGAGCACATTAAGCAACAGCCTTCAGATATGAAGTACCTTTAAAAATATTAATGTTGCTTTATTTTCTTTTTAAAATATCACCTATAAGAATAAAAAGGCAGGATGATCAGAAGGATTGGTGGGAACTAATGCATTCTTATTTCTATAAAATTTGTGGTAGAACTCCTAATTAGCACAACAGCTGATTAGGAGCAGGCTCTAGATATAGCTCATCTTTGAGCAAAGTTTGCATGTTCCTAAATATCATTGCTTCTAAATGCCACAGAAGAATTATCTGTCTAACAAAACATTATATGTGAAATTTCCCAGAAGAGAAAGATGCACCTTCTTGTTATAAAAAACAGCAACAAAAATAACAGAATGGCATGTATCTATTGCCCTCGAACTTGAATTTTGCTTAATTGTGTTAACACCTTCCTTATCATAGTAAAAATAAATTACATAAAACTGAGCACTCATATGACGATTTTGTACTTCTATGAGAATCTTTTTGAAGAATGAGGTTAGGTCTCCAATACCAACTTCTACAGATGTTTTATTAATTCCATTTTTATTTAAGGTTTGGAGTAGAACCCTGACCAAACTCATATTCATTAATTTCAGGCAAGATTCAGATACAGTCTGAAGAAGGCCAGCTTTTTCCTTTTTTTTTTTTTTTTTTTTTTTTTTAACAGCAAATAAAAGATGAAGAAATTCAGGTTAATACAGCACACTCAGATTTTTATCAGGTTACAGACTGGGCTAATGAGGATTTGATGCCCTTGAAGACCAGGAAGAATGCTGTGTCTTTTCTGATAAGACACTTCTTTGATAGCTCAGGAAGTTCCTCTGGCCTACAGATTTTCCTCCAGTTGCCCAGGTAGGTTTATACAGTACTAATTTCCTGGTTTAAAGTGAAGACAGAAATATTCTATTGGAACAATCAAACAGGTATTATCATGTCATTAAGAAACCTCTTATCTATGTAATCAATTCACATTGTAGAAATACCTTTGAAGGTGTATGCCTTAAATAAACCTCTGAGAAGACTGGATGGAACTGAAAAGGAGCTGTTAAACACCAGCTAAAGGTATGCTGCTGCTCTAAAGTATCCAAATACAAATATTTCAGTGTAAATAAGGAATTCACTTTAGTGATTCACATATGCTTCATAAATTTTTAGCTCATTATAGAATGTCACACTGATCTACTGCCTCTGATATTATTTCAAGTTTTACTACTTCCTTTGCATTAAGGCTGTAGCATTACTTCAAATTACTTTCCTAACCACATTTGGTACCTCATAAATTCGGAAGACAGTTAAAATAGAGAAGTTTTACAAAGCATAAACTCAAGTGTCTTTGGTAATGAAATTATTTCAAGTTCTTGCCTATACAGCAGTCTGAGAAAAGTGTGGCAAAAATTTTTACAATAAACCAAGGTGCAACACAGCAATCCTACCAGCTCCAGACACAGAAATACTTTATTGAATTGAACTTTATTTACTTCTGTGTGTGTGTGTGGGGTGTGTGATTTGGGCTACTTTAATACCTTTAATATGTGGTGCTGTTGTTTTCCTTTTTTTCTTTTTTGTAAAAATTTCTACTAGAAAAGTTAAATTGATTCAACTATATGTATAAGGGAAGTGATCTATTAAGCTGTCGAAGTCTGGGTATGAAGAATGAAGTTTTGTGGGTTTGTTATCCCTTTTCTCCCATGTTAATCAATGTTAATCAACCTGAGCTGCGTTTGGGCCATGGGCTATGAGTTGGATTGTGCCCTCTCAGCCCTCCCTGTTCTTCACTCAATGTACCTAAAAGGAATTCTCTTCTGCCAATGGTCACTGCTTTGAAATACAGTTTGCCACACAGACCATTTTTAAAGCACTGAAGCACGCTCTACTCATAGTACCTTAAATTTTATACAAAATAATCCTGTAACATAAATTAAGACCTGATATAGTAGCTTTTGGTGTGCAATTGTTTGATTCTGTCATATTTTTTCTTTTAAACCTGCATAAGTACCTGCATAAACCTGCATAATATAATTTCCCAAGCAGGATTGCTATAGCTATTATCAAATGTATAACTTGAAAAGCATTTCAGAAAAGTTCAGAATTTTTCTGCCATGTTTGAAACATCTCTTCATAAATGTGTGGATTGCAGAAGAAGAGGTTTTGTTTCTGATTGGCATATGCAATGTGAATATCTGAAAGTTCATTAGTTTGCAATCTGAATTTTGATACTACTTTCAGCTCATAATTTGTCTTAGCTAGAGAATTGACAGCATTTTGATGAAATAGAATTAAGTAAAAAGAGCAAAACGTAGCAAGCACACTGACTTACATTTGGAACAAAATGCAGAAGGCAAGGCTGTTAATTGCAATCTGAGCAACAGATATGTCACACTTCATTACTGAACTTTATTTTAATTTCAATTAATAATGCTATGTTGCTGAACTCAGTAGTACAAAATTGCTAAATTAAAATGATTCAGCTGAAAATTGTAATAATTATAGTTTCACAAAATAATGTTACTGGAAGTCTCATTTCAGCAGATCCCCCCAAACCCCACTAGGATCACATAAGTAATATTCAAGTATTTGCACTTGAAGCAAGAATTGCTCTCTGCTGTGAGGCATCTATAATGTAAAACATGATAGAATAGACTGCATTTTTTTAAATTTAAAAAATATTAAATGAATCTTTAAAATATCAGGTCATACATAAATATGGCATAGAAATTTATTTTGGACTGTGTCTTATAAACCCATGGAAGTACACCTCCTAATTAGGATTGGATCTGGTCCACAGAGCAAGCAGAGTTTAAACCTGAACTGTAAGAAAATTTCAATTGTACAGTGAACATTTCAAAGAGTAAAACTCATCGTGCTTCCTGTACAACTACCTAGGACAAAATAATTTACAAGTATTTGTCAAAGTATTTGCAGCTAGGAATAAACAGCTGAAGAGAGGAGCAGCTGCTGGCTGATCTTCTACCCTTCTTTTCAGTGAATTTCAGAACTTTTCAGAAGAATTTTCTGATTCAATTCAGAAATTGAATCTACAGTAACAGCTATTCGGCTCTGAAACCATATCAAATGATAATGCTTGATTAAACTCTAAAAATAAAACTCGAAGATTAATTTGTTTAAAACATGGGAAAATGTTTTAGAAAATTAATATAGAACGATTATCTTTGAAGATAAAGCTGATTGTCCCTGAATTTGATTGGCTTTGATCTTAAATGTTAATTAAATCTGAAGTGATCGCACGTGAGTCTGCAAGAGGGGAATTTACCTTCTACCAGACAGTTCATGTTCAAGACAATTCAAAATGGAGAATTTCAATGAAGCAGTAAACAGTGGTCAGTTTCAAAGGACATACAAAGTACATTATGAACAAGAATCCACAATGTATGAAACTATAAGGTAAAATGTGAAATTAATGGTTAAATGTGAAATTAATGGACAGACATGGAAAGGGAATAATGGACAGCAACCTGTAATCTCAAGTTATGACATTTCCATTCAGTGCTGATGAAATCTGCAACAAGACTTTTAAATCCAAGGTTAAAGGAAATAAATTGAAATGCTATAGCTGAATATGCTGTGGTAGGTACCTCCGCAAATTATACTATTTCAGATAAAAATGATGGGAAACTTACTACTTTTGACTGAGATGTAGCCAGACACAGTCTGAAACAATACCACGGTGTTCAAATGAATGATGTAGATATGCAGAAATCTTAAAGTGAGATATGCAGCAAAATGTAGAGAAACTTTGGAGGACACATGGAAGATGTTTTAGTAGTCACCTCAAGAATGCTACTGAATATTTCATACACTATTGCACTGATCATATTGTCTGGAGAATTAAAACGGAAGAACAAACTAAGATTTCTGAAAAAAAATTTAATGCTCGTTTTATAGTCAGAGAAAAGCAAATTAATGAAACATAGCCTGAAGTAGCAGTTAGCAAATTTCTAATTGAAAACAGTGGTTAGTTGGAGCTCCCAAAAAAATTAAATTCCACATAAAGTCTGAAGGCAAACTAGGCTTTATTAAAGACAGAACACAAGAATAACCTGAGTTTACAGCTGCTCAGCTCCAATTATGTTGAATCTCAGTGGCATTCTTGCAAATCCATAGAAGAAACTGCTCAGCTGGAAAGTTTAGAAGAAAATTGGAGTGTCTTGAACCCTTACAGTTCATGGCTAACTAGTTCTTATTGACATCATGTACATGCTGTCATGGCAGCATTTCTGAAGGAACCCCACAGTGCAGAGGTTTAAAGGAATTATGAATGCTAGAAGAACTTTTACATGGATTGCTCAGCAATACTTGTTGCATGAGTACCAGGACACTGACTGATTCAACAGAACAACCAGTGACAGCTTTCCTTTGAAGACTGAGTTAACAGGATAAGATTTGAAAGCTGAGATTTCATTTCAGATGAAATCTCAGCTCCACAAAAATCAGTGGAGAAAGTTTGCAGCAGCTTCAATGGGACTAAGTAATCTGTTGTTTAAACATTTCTTAATTTATTGCTATTGACCAATGAATAGCACAGGTACCTCTTTTCATGTGCTGTACTTAAACCCATGCCAAAACCACTTAGCTTTACCCTTTCAACATTCTCAGGTCCCTGAAATCCTTATCACAGAAACAGCAGCTTGTTTTCTAGAAGAATGTGACTGAAGATGAAAGAAATCATCTAAAGATGTTTTTACAGTGCACCTATCAGTTTAAAAGCAGAATATATCTTTTGCTATATATTGCAAAATTGCTCTACACTCTGTGTACACTTACATATGAAGAACTGTGGTGGTCACTAGTGGATGATAAGCATTCCTATACAGCAATCCCAACAGTATGCCTGGATGTGTGTCTCATGGGTTAGCTATTTCAGGTTTTATGTGGAGTATATTCACCAACATTTTTTTAAGAAACAGGACAACATTTTCTGTGTAGCTAAGGTTACTACTATTTCCTGGGTAATATCAGCAATGAAGGTGTTGGCTGTCGCTTTGAGACAAAAGGTAAGTTTCCATCACTTTGTGAGATGTGGTTCTTATTCCTTGTTTTGACATTTTTGAATAAAACCCTTCAACAAAACAAATTTTCTGTATTGCAGTACCAGTAATTTTACCTGTTTACTGTTAGAGGAGACTTTAAAACAGCAGAGTGAAAACTCTCTTTGATTTGTAGAGATGATATCTAACAAAAAATTGGATAAAACAGTGAAAAGGGTAAGCAAAGGAGAGCAAGAAAACCTTTCTCAGAAATATTTTCTATCTATATCCTGCAAACTTTGTACAATGTTATAAGATAGGGCTCATGGGAGTCAAGCTATGTCAATAAAATGCATGAATACATCTCGTGATCTCCCAGGAGCACACTAGTCATTTATTAAAAATTATTTCATTAGAAGAATGAGTCGGTTGTTTTACTGTGCCCAGGAGTCAATAACAAACAAATAAACAAACAAAAACAGACAAACAAACCCAAAGCCCTGGTTAAGACAAAACCTTCTCCAGAAAACTTTTGTGGCAGCTAAAATCATGGAATAGCTTGTTTTGGAACTGATCTTAATGACCCTCTAGTTCCAACCCATGACATGGTTGCAAAATTTTAGAAAGGTTTCATCCAGCTTCAGCAGACTTTGGATAAGCCAGCTGTAGTCACTTCTGAAAATGTCAGAAAACCTTTGCTAACATTCTGTCTTAGGAAACTGATTAATATCAAGACTCTAAAAAACCCGGGTATTCAGTCTCAGATAAAAAGCAGTTAGCTAGCAATGGTAGTCTTTCCAGGATTTGAAGTCTAAGGCATTATACTGATATCTCTATCCATATTTAAGCTTCTGATAAATAGAATTTATTTTCACTGAGAAAAGCTAGCATTAGCAATTTTCATCCACATTAGCCAGATGTAGTTAAACTCAAACAATCAAGAAATTAAATTACTTTTCTTTTGACTTAAATGACTGACTTTAAAAAAGTTACTTGATTTGAGCTAGAGAATGTAAATTAATTTATTTTTCCAGGGTCATAGGGTAAATTTGTGTGAGAATTTAAAACACTTGCCAAGCCTTACAGTTCTTAGCCCTCTAGTCCTAAACACAATCAATACTAAACTGTTTCCCAAGAAGCCTGACGTTTAATGAACTTTCCCATTCATGGGATAAAAAATAAATTAGTTTTTTCTTATGGATTCCCAGATCAACCAGAGAACCGCATTCTTTAGCATAACTGTAAGAGGTTTGTAAGTACTATACCATACTATATTTTTTCTTTTCAGTTATTCTATGCATTCAAATTTCTCTTACTGATAAACATAGACAAATTAAGTTTACATATATCTCAAAGGAGGAGCTCAAGAAAAAAATAGTAAATAGCCTCTTAATTTAATGGCTAAGCACTATGTTTTTTATATCTGCTTGAATTCTCATCTATCATACCAATGCACCCCTCAGAGGGAGGGCCATAAGAATGGTGAAGTATCTGGAGGGGTCCTTTTGGGTCCCTTCCAGCTCAGAATACTCGAGGATTATACAGGCATATTGGGTGACTAACCCTATTCCCCCACACTATATATTTTATTAGCATAGACAAGTCCTAAAACTTACTTTTTGACCTTTCTGGTTGCAAAATTAGAAGATGGGAATGAATACAAGCCCAGGAATAAAACTAGGTAGGTAAAAGAAAATACCTTTTTATTACCTTCTGCCACAACCTCTGTTTGCTTTACCATAAAATAGAAATGATAGATGGCAGCCAATACTGTTCAGTAGAGAGAATGAGGACTGTTTAGCTAAAATCATCTTCTATTTCTGATTTTTTATGCTTCAGCCAAGATGTGAAATAAATTTAGGTTGCAGATCTAAGTAAAGAAAGACCATAAGCCAAACGTGTATTTTGTTCCCCATTTCTCTTTGACTTTCTTCTTCTTTTCTTTTTTTTTTTTTTTTTTTTTTTTTTTTTCATGTTTCATCTACTATATAAGGATAGGAAAAAAATTCAACTTATTTTTGGAAACACCAAGATATCAACAACTGATACTAAGTGCAAACACTCTTTTTATTGTTTCTTAGTGCATAAAACCAAAAAGTAGGCTTTAGATTGAAGGAAAAGATGCACTTGTCGAATATCTTGATTTGCAATAATTTATCAAGTTTCACAGAGCTATTCCTCTATATATTACTTTTCTCACTCTTTAAATAAAGTAACACTAGGGAATTTTAATTCATTGTTTCTTCTGCACTGATTCCCTGAAAGTTATTCAGAGCTGTGATTGTGCAAAGCTGTCCTCAGGCTGTATCAAGTGCCTTTGCACAAGCTGGACAAGAGTATATCCCAACCTGTGCCATTTGTTAGGTTCAGTGCACTGTTTAGGTTTTTTTTGTTTGTTTTTTTTTGGTTTTTTTTTTTTTGGTTTGTTTGTTTTTTTTTTTTTTTACTGTTTGAACATGAAGTATTCAGTATTCAGTCAATAATCCAAGAAAATATTTATATACCTTTATCCCTCTGCAGCCACATACATGAGTTTTATATGTATACAAAATACAAATTGTGATCATATTTAAATACTGTCCTAACCCAAGCCTAAATTCCCTTTAGAGTTGTTTTATTTTTCATGCGTGCTTCACATGCTATCAACCAACATAACCACAATGAGGAATCATCAGAAATTTAAGTGATCTGCTAATGATGCCTTCAAAACACACTCAGGCAGCATCAGCTCAGAGGACAGTGCTCCACACATGAGGTGTTAACTACATAGTGCTAATTCTTAAAATGAATGTTTGACAGCTGCCAGTATAAAAAGTTGCAATGCAGCCTGCAGGTTTACACAGCTCTCGTTTTGGTATCAATCACAGCCATAAGAGAAAGGGGATGGAGGCAGGAGTCAAAGTCATTCAGACATGCTCTGTGATTAGTAGACTGAAATGCATCTGATTTGTCTCTCTCCTACCATATAATGAATAGAAATAAACAGGATTTTTCTGATTAAACTGAGCTTTTGTCACAAAACACTCATTTGCCAAACAGAAGCATTTTACAAAAACAGATTGGTTTTGATGAATTACTGAGTAAATGCAGAAAGGCTGCAAACAACAAACTGCCTGATTCTCTGTCTGCTCACCTTTGGGGTTGCCAGAATCCAAGGACATTCTGGAAAAGCAAACACTTCCAGCATATGTCTTTGAAAACAAACATGGGTTTGGTACTTGTAAAGACGTGCATTAAGACAAACCAAAATCTAAAAAAAAAAAATATTCCTAAACATAAACAATAAGTAAAACATAAGACAAACCAACTATATCACACAGGATGATGATCAGAGTTTTTGTATGCAATTAAATAAAATTAAATTAAATTCCACTGAATTTAGGCCAGTCAGGAAGGTGCTAGAAATGCAAAATCTGCACTTTGTGGTAAGTCTTCCTAGACCTCTCTGGTGGTTAACCAAGTTTCCTTTTATGTGATCAGACAGTGTCAAGTTCACGTGCAGCACTTATTTAAGAAACTGGTAAGTATAAAATATATAAAATATTCCAGCTCCCCTTACCAGTGCCATTGCTCCAAATAGCCCTGCAGTGTTCTAGGTATATGAGATTATATGCATACAGGACCTGAATGTTTCATCCAAGGAACATTTGTTCCAGCACAAGCAGAACACAACTGTTACAATGCAAAAATATTCATTCTGCATTTATACTATTTGCCATAGGAAAACTTGAGGAAAAACCTTTATATTAATTAATTATCTATTTTAATTTTGCTTGGTGTGGGAGAGCTGTCAAGACTATGGCAGCTCTAGTCTTGAGCTATTTGCCTCTAGTAAAATACACAGAGTGTAATGAACTTCTTCAGAGTATAATCATCAGAGTATAATAATGTTCTAATCCACCATATATTTGCTGGGAAACACACTTTACATTTTTCTTGCTTCCTGACCATAAGTGGAAAGTTGCTTGCTGAGCAGATGCCATGGTTTGCATTTACCCAGTAACAGATGAGCACCCCAGCAATCAGACAGTGCCTTGCCTTGCAGGCAAATCCACATACTCACACCTTGCACCATCTTCTACCCACAGTGAGCAGTCTGAAAGGAAACACAGAAGCAGGCCCAGCTGCTAGATAAAAAACCCCAAAAAACAAACAAACAAAAAAACACAAAAAACAAAAACCACAAAAAACAAAAACCCCCCACAAAAATAAGCCCAAAACTGTAGAAAAGCTCAGCTTTAATTCAATCATTCACAATTTAAAATTACAGCTCCAAGGATAGAATATTACTTGGACAGTGCTGCTTCTGCTGACACAGAGATGGCCAAAGTGAAAACCAGATGAGCAAAAGCAGCAAATGATCAGTGTGTCCAAACTAGCCAGTTCAAGTGAGAAATAAAGATAAATAGTCAAAAAATGAGAAAGGCAATTAGCTTTTGCAAAGCACTTCCTTTCAGTTCTAGATTTTCTGTTATTCTAAAACTTTTATTTACCAAATTATTTTTAATGTGTCATATACTAAAATCTCTAGTATTTAGCAAAAATACTAGATTTCCCAAAACTTTTCATATAAACTGATAACCTAGTTAACAGAACATTTCCTTTTTATTTTAATTCTTCTTTTCCTACCTCATACTCCTTTTGTTGCACTGAAAATATCCTTATTAAAGTACGCATCCTAAAATGCAGTTCATACTAAGCATCCTCTACTGCTTGCCTGTCTATAATTCCACCTATAATTATACTTCTTCACAGCTCTTACTGCTTTTATAGCTTACTTATAAATAGCTTGACTTTGCCACAACAATGCTGAACTTGTATTAATAAAGACATTTTGGACAGAAACTTGCAACTATTTTGTTTTTTTTTTTTTCACAGAAGTAGTTGAGAGAATGGTCATCTGTGCCCAATTCATGTAAAGGTTTAATGCTAATTTACATTGCTTCTGATTATTTTCCATAGAATCACTCCCTGTGAGTGAGTATTCATATTATCTCCCCAAGTTTTTTTCATTTGCCTTTATTCTATCAAATAGTAGGGAAATTAGAAGGGCAAAGCACATTCTCTTACCTGTAGTGAATCTACATATTGGTTGCAAAGCCCACACATTGTGCTGCTGTGCTGAGTTTGGCAAGAATTAAGCCAGGAGAGAGAAAGACTGCTCTCTGTGCCAAAATCCTGTTGAAAAGTCATTGACACATAGATACTTTGTAGATAAACTCTCTGTGTTGTTGTGCCAGGCACTTCATATTTAGCTTTAATGCTTTATTTCTGCAGCACAAAATGTGATTTCACTCAGCAGGAACAGTTCTGTATCACGTTAATTATTTTAGTGTTATCCACCCTAAGTAATCCAAAGAATTCCTAAATATGTGTGATAGAAAGTCAGATTAAATATGGTCTTATAATGAAAAAGAGATGTGTTATGATTAAATGTGTTATAGTTTACTTAACAGTTTCAAAATGTCAAACAATCTCCAGCCACTGCAGGAACCCAGTGAGTGATTTCCACAAATAATTGCAGGAATTTCATTGCATCTTAACACTAACTGACTGTTATACCCTAAGGCCACCCATTGAGCAGCCAGCAAGGCAGATGAAAAACTATCTAAAATCCTGGTAAGTAATGTGAGCATTCAGAGAGAACCAATTTTAATTTTTTTAAAGTCCTGAGGCACTTAAGAGTCCATACTACAGGTAGATATTTAATATTTAACAATCAATTTAAGCATCCCTCTAAAAGGATTTTTGTTATGGGTCCCAGGAGCTACTTGCATAAGGGCTACCAGACCTTTCAGGTGAAGTGCTCATAGACTTGGAAACAGATATAGGTGTGATTCCTGTGACTTAACCACCCACAGAGCCCTGTGGGTAGCTTTTTCATCATTTTTTTTTTCCCTGAGATGTACTTTTAAGGATGACATTAGATAGATTAGATAGACTGAATACTAGGGAAAATTTCTTCACTGACAGAACAGTCAAAACATTGGAAAAGGCTTCCCAGAGAAGTGCTTTACCATCCCTGGGGGTGTTTAAAAGTTGTGTATGCTTGGTATCTATGTATCCGGGGACCTGGTTCACTGATGGAGTTGGTAGAGTTGTTAGGCTAACGATTGTACTCATTGATTTTTAAGGGACTTTTCCAATCTTAGTGATTCCAAGATACTATGACTTATTTTTAACATCACTAACAATTGTGTAGCACACTGACAAGAGAGCACATCCACAGCAAAGCTTTCCTGAAACTTTCCAGGCATGGCTGTTCAAGTCTGCAAGAACATAAAATCAGTCTGAAGGGCAAAACATTGAGTCCATTTATAACTGTTTCAGTCAGAGCACATATAGGTGAAATCCTTGAAACAGAGCTATCTTTCAGAGGTTGTAGGACTCTGGTTACACCCACATTTCTGTTAAGATTTTCCATTAAAATCCCAGCTGAGGGGATACCAGTCTGGGTTGGGTAAAATAACTGCAACTACATTATTTTCTTTCTCTGGCTACTATAGTCAGGTGAGACTTGGCAGTTACACTAAAATGATATTCAACATTTGCTTCTTGACCAAAGTGCTTATTGCACTGGATTCAACAGCCTGTTCTAACTGCCTCTGTGAAGTAGAAGAGTTTTTATAGAGGCCTTCTAAAGTCTGGGCTTTTTTAGTTGCAGCTTTTTTTCTTTTTTTCGATTAGTTTTGAAAAACTTAGTAAAACTTAAAAGAATTGCAAGTTCCCCTCCACCAACAAATGAGTAATATGAGAACTTCTTATGTGCGAACATGTATAAGACTATTTTTTTTGACACTTGGTGCTCTTGTAATTTAGACTCCTACAAGAGGGCAAGACATTGGCAGGTGCTACTTTTGCTGTTTGCCATTCCTAGCAAAATTTGGTGATTTTGAAGCAGTTGTGGATCCTCTCATTATTTTGCTTTTCTGCATTTTAGATTTATCACTCATTACTTTGCAAATATCCAGTCCCTTGCATCAAGTTCTGTCATGGTGAATATTCCATTTCAGCTTCCTACTAAGTGGAATTGTTGTGGCTGACAATGTTTCACTAATGAAATGCTGTAATTAAATAAGTTTCCTTATGAATTGTTGTCCTCTTTCATGGCCTTTTTCAGATGCTGATTTTTATTTTATTTCAGTCCATTGGTCTGCAAATAATAGGAGCTACTGCTTTTGTCTAACTTATTTTACTTCATAAAAGCCAAATACTTCCTGGTAAAATTCTTAGAATGTCAGGTATGCAGTATCAGGCACAGAAACTGATGCATCCTACAAGGGGAACCTCATTAGGGTAGCAAATATTCTCATAAGCATTGAAAAAATAATTACTGTATTTTGGTAAGATTTTTTCAGAAAATTACAATAGTAGGTAAAACTGGAGATTTGTTTCAGCCAACTCTGATTCAAGAGGAAATTTTGTGAGCTTTTTGTGTACACTGATAAAAAAGAAGCTTGTTCAGGTATAAGAAATCCATAGCTGATAGTATACTGGATTAATTCTTTTCTTAATGTAACAGCTTCTGTTCCAGCCTATATTTGAATATGAAACATCCAGAATTAAAGCTAGAAACCTGGCACTCTAGATAAAAATTTTAATGAGACCCCAGCCTTGTGTATTAAGCAAATGAGGGAAGGTATGATGAATTCTCAGCAGAGGATGCATACACGTGGAGGTTCTCTAACTATGAGGCAGATTAATGCAATTTCCCAGCCCACTGAAATGGAATATTACACTTCATATTTGCATGAAGTAGCATATGTAATAATGATATTAAATACTGTTGAGTTCATAGTTAATGGTTGTGAAAAGACTTCTATTTTATATTGAAGTTTATATTGTACAGGGATAGCAATATACAGTCAGGTTCCACCACGTTGGTTATCAAATGGCAAATGGTCAGGGAAACACAAATCATTTATTAACTTGGCATAATATTTATTATATTTATAAGGTTCCAAATAATAGTTTGGGGGAATTTGGAGGGTTGTGGACAGGTGGATGTCCTTAAATGTTAAGAGAATATGCAATTCTTTGGGTGCAGAACTGAAGAATAACTGCAATTATAAATTACAGTTTATGTAATTTTAACATAAATTCATGGAGCTAAGAAGTGATTAAAAAGGCCAAATGACAATCTACACATAAACACAGAAGAGTATGACTTAGAAAACTTCAGAATGTCCAAATACCTATCTAATATCATCTTCAAATATTTCTAAAAGTTATTTATGTCTAAATTCATATTGACATTCTTATTCCCTAAGTTGACTGGATATGAAATATCAGTGCTTTAGTATCACTAGAAATGATTGAGAATGCTTATAATAAAAAAATAACAAAATATTTAAATTGTCTTGTTTCCAGAAAGAGCATCACTCAGAGAGACTCCAGGTAAATCAAACACACATAAGAAAGTTGTCTTTCTTTAAAAAGAGCCTGTATTATCTCACATACAATTCATGACCCACAAAATAAGTAATGCTCCTTCTATTCTTGCTGAATGGAAGGTTGACCTTGAAGTAGCACTCGAAATCAGCAACACTTTCCTCTTGCAAATATAAAAGGCAGTGGGAAGTCATGTTCAGAGAAATTGAAATGCCTCCAAAAAATAACACTTCTGCAAGGAGCTGTCACAGAACTTCTGTTCTTACAAAGGAAAGATGGAAATCTTTAGATTTATACAAAGTAATATGGTTGTCACAGACTGTTATAAAGTTGTAAGTGCTTCCAGCTTTTCAGGGAGTGAAAGAATATGTAAGGATAGCTAGGTGTCCCCAAAAGGGTAAAAGTAGGTACCAGAGAATTCATTATAAATGCAAAAAGAGAGGATGACATGACACTGACACCAGTGGTTTTCTTCTAGACAAGGAGTCTCTATTCTAACACAGTCCACATGCAGTTTTTCAGAGAGAATGTGGATATGATCCCAACACTGTGTCCCTTGCACTTGATCTAAGTCACTGAATGGATTTTTCCAAAGATAATTTGGGCATCATGAGTAGTGCGGTTTTTGTATATTCTCCTATTTTATAGGAGATCAAAAGAAGGGACATTTAATCTGTATTTTTAATTTTGTTAATGTTTTAATTTAAGTAATTTCAGGGAAGTCTATTTCACATAGAAACAAAACCAAAAAAACTTTTAACTTGAAAAATTGTTAAAAAATTTAAAAACTATTAATAATGTTTTAAAAATATTATTTAAACATAAATATAAATATAAATAAAATAAAAAACTATTCTTATGCACTATTATGCCAGAAAGAAGACTTTATATAATTTAAAATAAGGAAATTACACACATTAAGAACCATCTTCCTAAAATTTCTAATACTTATGCCTTTTTTTGAGCAACAGATGAAAGCTTTGACCGTTGCTTCTTGATTTGACATTGGAAATTTTTACAAGACTGCTCTGTTGTTAAACTATTAGTAATAGTAAAAATGACAATAAGTAAGCATTTAAAGATACATAGTCCTTCTGACAACTACAAATACTTCATCTTTCTGTAATACACAGAAAATGCTGTAATCATAATATCAGAATCCATACCTCAGATAAACTACTGTTAGCAATAAAATATATCATCAAATTGCTCTTAAAAAATGAGGGCTGCTTATGACTACAATATTTTTCAGAATGTGACATTTTCATCAATAGGGAGAAGGTGCTGGTGAAGCTTACACCACAAAATAACGTAGGCTGATGTATTTATCAGGACATGCTAAAATGCTTCACAATTGCTCAAGTGAGCAAATTTCCTCACAAGTTCATATTCGTATATATTTATGAACAGAACAAAAATGTGGATATTTTTTTCTGTAAGTGTATGGATGGAAAGTAAAAGTTTAGGTATACAGAACTTCTGAAAATATAGCAAATAAGCTTTGTAGGGTAAATTATGGCTGTCAGCAGTT
This sequence comes from Sitta carolinensis, assembly GCA_032173965.1. Classification (NCBI taxonomy): domain Eukaryota; kingdom Metazoa; phylum Chordata; class Aves; order Passeriformes; family Sittidae; genus Sitta; species Sitta carolinensis. The sequence goes on from JAVUNC010000006.1 coordinate 2,353,206, forward strand.
CAGTGCCCTGTGGAGTCCCTGCAATCTGTGAAAAGCTTATCTAAATTGCCAGATCTTCTGTGATGTCGCTTAGAAAAAAAGCCACATTTCCACTTCTGTTCCACAGCACTACCTCCTCTGTTTTTGCAGATACCTACAACGTGTGTTTCATATTTTCAGACTGCCTTGCACTTTTGTTAGGTTCATGGCTTTGAGTTTTTACTGCTGTGAGTTAAGTGTATCTGTCATATACTGATACTTTAAAAGGTTTTGGGTGAGGATTTTACGCAGTCCTCAGAAGACCTAAACTCCCGTGGAGGTCTCCTTGTGTACAACTGCATAAGAAATAAATATGTTCTAGAATTTGGACCAAACCTCCATAAGGTATTATTATTTCGAGCAATCATTTGGATCCAAACACCAAAACAACACACCAATGATAAATGCATTAATTTATAAACACTCAGTGCTCCTATATAAGATGAATTGTTACTCCCTCCACAACTCTAATGAATTACATTTATTATGTGTTTTCAGCTTAAGAAATGTCCTTTCATTTTTGTCACACTAGGCCTTTGATGCCTATGACTAAGCCAGAGCAATACACTAATTTGTTCTTTCTAGGTTTGCTCATTATAACTCTCCTGAAACTGCTGATTCCAGAAAAAAATCCATTGATTCATTGTACCATGGAAGGAAAACATAAATATATAATACATTTTCAAATGGACAAATTGATGTTCGAATGTGATGAACTAGTTTAATAGAACATTCTATAATTTTAAACAGTACTAGTGAGAACCAAAAGAGGTGTACAAACCAGAAAGGCTAAACCATAGGTGCCAAATTCCTCCACAGCTTTTAACAACATGCTGTAAAAACATCTCAAACTTGGTACAGGGTAAATCGTTGAAGTGAGGAAAATAATGATGCAAAATATCAGTTTTATAAGCCTGGGATTATTTTCTAGACTTTTTTTTTTTTTTTTTTTTTTTTTAATAATAGAAAAGTGTTTTAAACCAACTTGGAGTGCTCAGTCACGTGCTACAGAAAAGAAGAGTTATTTTAAGGGGAGCATGAATGCATGTGGTTGCAGTGTACAAGGGAGGCCAAAAGAGTTGTCTGACATGGTCTCAAAGATTTCAAGTGGTAATTCTCTTGTGCTATCTATTTGTATTCAGATAACCACATGGATTTGCTGGGATATTAAGATATTTCTCAGCTGTACTGTTTTTTCTCTTAGAATGGTGGTTCAAGTAACAGTTTAAAATCCTATGTGAATAGTTAGATGCAATCATTCTGATCCAGAAAAGCAGCAGAATAACTAGAGATTTCCAAAAGGATTTGCAATACTGGCTTCTCTCCAGCAATTTTCACCACCCTCTGTCTCCTTCCTTCAGTCTTTTGATGATTTACACAGTAAGGAAAATTCCCAGCAAAAAGAAATCATTTGAAAAACCAGTTTAGCAGCAACTTGTGCCCTCCACTCAGGTAGGGGAAAGATAATCAAGTTAGAGTGACAGGTTTTGGTCATGGTATTAAAACTGAACTTCACCTTGAAAGATCTCCAGGACTTTGTTAATCCTCCAGACTAAGAAACTTTTTCTCTTCTCTGTGTGTCGACTAAAATAAACATGGGTTTGCATTCTTAGAGGAAGAGTAAGCACACAAGGCAAGATGGGGAGAGATGCTGGAGCTGTGTGGCAGAGGCAGCAGGTGCCAGCAGCTGGGAGCTTCAGGGCAGCCCTGCCCTGCCCTGCCCCTCTGGACAGGAGTGCTGGAGCTCAGGGCTCTGAGCGTTAGCAGCCCCTGCGAGCCCTGCTGCCCCCTGCTCTCCTTTCTGGTGGCACCTGGGGTGCAGCCACTCTGGGATGCGGGGAGTGTGCATCTCAAAGGGAGGGGGTGAGCAATGACATGGGCACGTCTGCAATACCACAACAACTTCTATTCTCTGTTTATGGTGACTCGAGTATCAGCCGAGCTCCTCTAAATTGCAATTTACTTCTGGCAGTAAATTCAGGTATTGAATTTCAAGATGCTTACAGCATCTTAACTGCCATAATATTTTAGTACAAATTATATTGGCATACTACAGTGTGCACTCTCATTAATAATACCTTGTAGCACAGACTAATTGTAAACAATCTTACTCTCATAACTTTATTAATATCTCCTTTGTCCTTTTATCATTATTTTTGAACTCTGAGTATCATAAGATGTGTTTCTTCTTGTAACACCTAGCAAAACAATGCTAATATTAAGTGTACCTTTTTTTTTTCCAACTCCAAACTCTCCATATTTTTGGGTCATTACATATATATAATAACTCTTTTTGATATATATGGTAATCATACACTAGTGGCAGGAAAAAAAAAAATACGCGAAATGACAATAAATTTCATTTGTCCATAATTTATTTCTAAATCCCCTGGACAAGGTGTATGATAAGAGAGGTTTTAAGTAGTGGTGCCAAGTATCAATCAATTTCTTTTAGAAATAGTTTCATTTTTTGCTTAAGATCTCGTAAAATAAGATATTCACATGCACTTTGTTAAAAAACTTAATTATTCCTTCAGAAAAATATTTGTTCCCAAGAAAAAAAAAAATTAAAAAAAATAAAAAAGAGAACTGGGCTTGGGCTCCTCAGGCAGCATATCAAATGACTCTCTCAAAATTTTGAAAATGCAATTAAGTATTAACATGCAGCCTACACAGATCTCTAATATTGACTAATTCTCTCACAGGCAGATTGAAAATTTTCCACGATTAAAGAAGTCCAAAAGCAGATGAACAAAAAAAATCATCTCTGAACAACAGCAGATTACATAGGCAGATATAATTCTGTCTGTTCAGTAAACACAATACTCACCCAAAGCCATTAGCACCAAGAAATACTATGGCTTTTCTCCCTAGTGTCCTTCTCAATTTTTAAGTTAACATATTTCACCTCTAAAAGCCTCCCCGTGGTTCAGTGCATCAATCTTATTTGCTTGATATGCTGCACTAGTTTTTGTAATACAGAGACAACAGTCAGGGCACCAATGTTTAAATATTTACCTTCTGACTCTAATCAGTAAGTGCAAGGTTTGAATCATGTGCTGCACTTCAAGTGGAAAATCAACCCCCTTAATGAAACTGCAGTTATAATTTAACGAGTCTGTCAGTCGACATGGAATGTCCCATGCAAGCTGGAGGCAAAAAATTCCTTTTGCAAGTGCTGCTGACACATTGTGCCACACTTGGAACAGGAAAAGGCAGCAGAAGGAGGAAGTGAGGGACTTGCTGTGCCAGTTTCACACCAAGATAATCCCCCCCACATCTCTTCCCTCCACTCTCCCACATCCTTTCCACCAGCAGTATGCAACAACTGGGGATGAAGTGGGGATTCAGCATGTAGTCCATTCTTTAAAACATTTGTTACAAAACAGACAAATCATATATTCAGCCTAAGCACAACACTTGTTTAATGCAAACATCCATAAAATACCCATTTGGCTTTATGCCTTATTATTAAAATAGAAATACAGTAAGACTATAAATGTGGATTTAAGTGGTGGAAAGATTTCCTTGAGTGTTTTTCTTTGAAATATAAGATTAAAGCACATTAGCTTTTTTATTTTTTTCACACTCCTAGTTTATTCTACTTGTCATTATGGATATTTGTAGCTATAGAAAAAGGAAAATTGTCAGGTTTTTATCAAGCAAGAACCAAAATACAGCAGTTACCACAGCGTCGCTGAATGTCTTGACTCAACAGCTGACTCAGAAGCTTCCATGTTCAGATTTTAGCAGGAAGGTTGAGTAGTAAAAACAAGACCATTGCAAACAGAGATTGACTATATTTTCCCAGATTTTTAGAAAATCTGCTGCTCAGAAGACACAATAATTTTTATCCTCTGGAATTCTGAAGGAGATTACACAAACCCACATTAACCACCTTTGAATTCCAGTCTGCAAGACTGTGGCTAAAAATTCAGGAATGTTGTCTTCAGTTCCCCCACTGACACAGCAAGTGCTGGGAAATAAATAGCTGAAGAATTATGTATCAGGAGAGCCCCGAGTTGGGGGAATCAAGGAACACATGCACGTTAATCAGCATTACAAATTACTGCAGTGATTCATGCAGTGATGAGTCTAAACAATGCTGAAATGATTAGAAGAAAATATTTGGTATTTTCACTGTCATCAGGCAATGCTCCCTAGAGACACCCACATCAGAAACTCCCATTCAGGCTGCTCCTGCCAAATCTTTCTTTTTCTTAATGCAAGCACTTCAGGCTAGCACAAACTCTTTGGGAGGCACTGAGCAATACAGAAACAATCCTGTTTTCTTTGTTTTATCTGCAATTTCAACAGAATTTCCACTCTCACCAGGGGTCATTCAGTTTTAGGATCATATCAACAAATAAAAGGAAACCTACTAGCCATCTAATCTCAAAAATGCATTGACATCAACATCTGAGATTATTCAAGGACTTAATTTACACAAATACAGGCACACATGAAGACTCTGGAATTATTTCCTCAAACTTATTTCATCACATTATATATACATGTGTATATACATATATAACCACATTATATATACAGCAAGCACACAAGTCATAGACAGAGCCTTAGATATGTCAATAAGCATCAAAGGAATTACTCTAGTTTATCTTATTTTACAGTTTAGTAACAGTTATGTTTTTCCAAAATTTTAGCCATTTTCCTCCCCACAATCAGTAGAGGGCATTGTTCACTCGGTGTGGAAGAAATAAAGTTTATACTTGTGATTGAGGCTGCTTCAAGATTTCTCTGTCCCATCTTAGGCACAGATTTTTACCATTTTATGATCGTATTTAATAGTAATTATGGGAGGTTTTTCCAGAAAAGTTTGAATGTTATTTTTGGTATGTATGTTTATGATGTTCATACCCTTTTGACAGACAATTCTATAAGGCTGACTGTCCAAAATAACCATTAGCCAGTGATACAACACTCATACATACAAGTCATACAAACTCGCAAGGTAAGGAATTGACAACTCCCCTCTATGACAGACACCAGAAAGGAAAAGCAGCATTCTTCCACAGTCTGAACACGTTTGTTTAGTAAAGCACTTTCAGTTCCCTACAACATTCCTTTTCACTGCCCAGGAGCAGCAAAAGGTGCTGGCTGCACCATGGTAAGACACAACATTTCCAATGGACTGTCCCACTGAGTCCTTTCTGCCTTTGCTCAATGTTTGCACTGCATTAGATGTTTTCTGTTCCTCAAGAAGCACCATCATCCGCTTTTCTTCACGAATTCCAAGCCTAAATCACATTTTTGTGTGCAATGCCCAGTTTCACAGCTTCACTGAATGGTTATGTTTAAACAGGCTACGTTCTTCAGAAATTTTAAACTGTCATGTGAAATGCTGGCCAACACTGAGGACCCACCTGGTTAAAAATTGTGTCTATGTAAAGCTTCCTCTGATGAGATGCAAAGCAAACCCAAAATTTAACCCCCTCCCCTTTCCTTAGTGAAGTCCATTTCCAGAAGGAACAGAAAACCAGTTATTCAACCATTTGTCTTTAAAAGGTGCTAACAGCCTGCTGTTCCTCAGAGATATTCTGAGCAACACCAAGGGAGGGAAAGACCATGTGTTCAGTAAATACTGCAACACGTCAGTAAAGGCCTCAAATAAAAATATATGGATTTATGAGAAACAAGACTAGAAGAATGTTACAACATTCCATTAGATAGCTGGGGCTTTTTTTTCACTTTAAGTGCCTTTAAACAATTTGGGTTTGTGGCGTTTTTTTGTTTTGTTTTGGGGTTTTGTTTGTTTGTTTGTGTTAAAAATGAGAAGCTTGACTCAGCCAATATATCAAGCAGTAATTCAATTTATTAATTAATATGGTAAAGTATGAGTAACAACGCTGGGTACAGTAGAGAGGTTTCCCTCTCTGACTGCACACTTATTGCTGGGCTTGCTGGTATTTATTGAGAGATCACAAGCTTTTTATTTAAAGTTTTTATTTTAAATTTTATTTTTTAAATTTTATTTTAAAATTAAATATTTTAAACTTTAAATTTTATTTTAATTTTTTAAGGTATTAAATAATATATTAAAGTTTTTATTTAAAATTTCTGCATCACAATTCTATACTTTATTGTTACTCATTTCTCCTAGGATGTATATCCAGATGGTGTGGTCAAGCTTCCCTTTTACTGTATTGTGGTCCTTTCCTCCCAGGATGTATATCTCAGGATGTGTATCTAGCCTTTATTGTGATCTCTTCCTCCTAGGATATATCTTATCATGTGTTTTTCTAGATGATGTGGTCAAGCTTCTTTTTTCAGGATGTTCTCACCATTTTGTTAGGAGCTCGAGATAAGTTCATATCCCTCTTTTTTTTTATTCTAAAGCTACAGTTTTAAAAAATCCCTAATACAAAGCATATTATAAAGTTATAATTCAAAGGTTCTCAGTACAAAACAGCCTAGGACTTTATTAAAAAGCAACATCCTAAAGTTATCATTCAAACACTGTCACTACAAAACTACTTAAGACTTATAATAGTTAGTTGTGAACACAGGTTTGGTTCAAAGGCCATCTTCCATGCTTTGTTTTCCTCAGTTATTTACTATAATTTATCTTTATAACTGCCCCATGATAGAGTTCCACACATTCTACAATTATAATTACACATGTTACTTTTATTTACCTGACATGAAACACAACCTTGCATTTCACAATTGCTGAAGGACATGTCGCTAGTTAAATAAAAGTTATAAACAGATACATTAAATATCTTCCATAGTAAATAAATGTTAAAAAACAAAGAAGAAGGGTAAATGATATTCATCCCTATCTTTCTGTGAAATAACAGAGAGAGCATGAGATGCCAGGACTTGTCTCACTCCATTTTACATTTGTCCTTCCAAGTGCGTGGAAAGTCACGCTGTGGAAATCAGTGTCCATAAAGGAGTCAGAGGAGTCCTGACACTTTATTAAAGTTAAAAGAGTCCACTGGGGCACGGGCCTGCAGGGCTTTCTCTCTCAAGATTTCGAAGCCTCCTTTATCAATTCCCAGCCACATGTTGTCCCTTCCTTTCCTTTTGCCTGAGGTGCTAGGAAGGCACAGCCTTCCCAAACCACCAGCCACACACTCCCTCTTAAACATGTCCTTTTCCCCCAAAGTTCACAAACTCAGGCTGTGAGGACGTCTCGGAATTTTGTTTTGCTGCCATGACCTGAGATTTCCCAAGTCTCTGTTTCCCCAGACCAGCATCAGAAGAACAGCCCAGGATCTCTCTGTTCTCATTTCAGGGTTGTTTATTTTTCTGTTATTTGTTGCATTGTGGTTCTGGCCAGCTGAGATCTTGTTTGCAGCTCAGGATCAGGCAAACTCCAGACTCCTTTGGGCAGTGTTATCTTTTATACTAAAAACTACGTACGCCTTATTTACAATAATCCTCCAAACACTTATCAGCTCTATTGAACAGTGTGCCTCTACTCTAAACCAATTAAAAAGTGCCACCATCACAGCAGAAGATGGAAAACAAGGGCAGGGACACACCCTGATTCCTCCATCTTTGTCCCTTGAACTCCATTCTGAAACCCCAAAATTCTACATTTTCACCCCATGACAAATTAACTATCACTCTACTTAAATTCTTGTGACTTACAAATTTTCCAGGACAGTCAGAGGGATGTCCTGGGTTCCCCCAAGGACCCAGCTGCCTGTTTCAGGAGTGGGACTGTCTGGGCTTCATAGCAAACCTGCTGCTTAAAGCTGGTAGAGGCACAAAGTCCTATTTCTAGGACTTACACACCCATAGCCTCGCCCAGGAAATTGTTTGTAAAGACACTAGCCCACATCTTCCCTATCACAAGTAAAACTTTCACAAAGACATTCCAGGACACTAAACAACGTCAGCAGGTGAAGCTGTTCTCCAGACCCAGCACAGGATCACAACACATCTGCTTTCCAGGCAATGCCACGCTGACAGCTTTTCTATAAACAGACGTGCTCCACTGTTTGCAGAGTTCGATGATGGATGGCTTTATTACCAAAAAAATGTTTCAATCTATTACTTCTTTTAGAGCCTTGCACTCCAAATCAGGTCATTTTCTCAACAGCTGCTTAGTGCATGTGTGTTTGGTGACTGCCATACACGATGAAATAAAGCAGAGCAGCCAACAAATCACTGAAACCACATAAAGAGCAGCAACTGGTGGTAATGGCATGTGAAAGACCACTCAGAGCACACCAAGATGGTACAGGTTGCACAAGAATCTTTATCATTATGAAACAGTTTATTCAGAAACACCAGACACATGCTGAAATTAACGCAGCGTGCTCATACAGCAAAGCTGCTACTTTCTTTCCTTAGCAGTGCTTATTATCCCTTTTGTTTAGAAAAACTCTTTAGAATGTAGTGTCTCTTTTTGTTGTTGGTGTCAAGAAAATTAATCCACAAACGCCTGAGGTTTTTGTCCAAAAACAAGACAGAGGAATCCTTTTACTTTATTCGAATAAAGGGAGAGACCATGGGCCATTCCCCTGGGGTGTCTCAGATTTTTGGAGGACACTGCCTCCTTTTTATCCTGATTTCTGGGCCACATTTCCCTCTCTCTTTCCCCACTGGCTGAGGCACTTGAGAGGCACAGTTTGCCCAGAACCCTTCATAACTAAGATTTCCCTCTAATGAATAACCCTCCCTTTTAATTTTTAATGCTTATGGAATTTATGATTGTCCCCTTTGTTTCTTTCATCTTTCAATACCCAATTTCATTTATCAGCAAACCTGTCAGAAAGTTCTTGTTTTAAAGTGATTTGGTTTTTAATCTTAACATTTTCTAGCTGCTGAGCACAGAGTCTATGCTGATACAAAGTATTGGTAGGTTAAAAAACTGAAATCTAGCATTATTTTAAAAACCAGACGATATGATTTATTGTAGATCCAAAATTGCCATTACCTGTTCTACATTAGAGTGCATATCCTCAGCCAGTGTGAACAGGAATACTAAAATGTGCCCAGGCTGAACTGAAACAGGTCCACATGAAGCTAAATATCCCTGTCACTTTAAATAAGTCCGTTAAGTTATACATTTGAAAATATAATATCTGTCTTTTGGAGCATATACATTTGTTTGAACTTGTATCAAATAATGAATTAGAAAAATCATGTTTTTGCATACCCCCACACCTACACTGGAAATGTGAGCAAGGATATGGAATCAACATGTCTTACCAAGAAAAAAAGTTACCAGAGGGAAAGAAAAATCTACCACTACCTGGTCCCCAAGTAACTTGGATTTTGCTCTGTCTTTGCCAGGCTCTTTGTTTCCCAGTCTTCTCAGTCAGGCTAGCTCACATAAATTTGATGAGGTACTCAAGAATATCAAATCTATTTCCTGTCAGTCGGTTACAAAAATAATTGTAAGATAATATACTGTTTGGGTCTTTAATTTTGTGCTACAGTTTGTGTCATTATTTTGGGTTTCTTCTTGTTTTTGTGCTTTGTTTCGTATACTCTGAATAGATCAGCACAGTTCCATGCGTATAATCCAGTGATCCATCCACACACAGGAGCTTGGCCTGAGCACTTTACAGATACACTCACATCTCACACAACTGAAGCTTTGAAAAGTAACTCTAAGCAAACTCAGCATTTTCAGACAAGGTTTAGGAGTATCTCTCCCCCAGGTTTCTTCCAAGCCCCAGGTATGAAATAATTATGATCTCCAAAGCTGCTAATTTTGCTGTCCACAAACAAAGGATTATGCTTTCTGGTGGAGAAAAAGCAGCAGGAGCAGACAAACAACTTCCTTTTCATGCAATTACCACTAGTAATGAATAAGTACACAGAAGGACTAGATGACTCAGAGGGTTTTAAATTAAAATTTTGTTACAAGGAGGACTGACTTTGTAATTATCAAACTCATTAATACCTCAAAACTCAAAAAGAATGTGGAAACATCTTTTCTTCCAATTCTTCCTAGACAGATATTCATCTTTCAAAAAATGAATTAAAACTCCCAGAAAAAAAGTATGGAAATTGCCCTTTTTTAGTATCTTTTAAACATTGACATGACTGATACATGATAAAACTAGCCCCGTTAGGTAAGGACGGGTCTTAAGAACTTTGTAGAAATTAATCTTTCTCTACTTAAGCCAGTCTTATTTTCAGAAAGAAAAGTATTTCAATATCAGAAAACAGAAAACAGTTTTTCAGTAAGTAAAAACATTTTTTTTCGAAACAATCACTTAAAGATTATGATTAAAAATTGCCTTTTTTTCTTGTAGAAGTAAATGTTCTGTGTTCACAAAGCTCTTTCCAAAAGAGTTCTTAACAACTTATAAAAATTAAAGAAACTGAAAAATAAGACATATACTGCAAGAATAATGTTTAAACTTTTAAAGATCCATGAAATAGAGCAGCAGCTTACAACAAAGCTGTGAAAGCAGTTATGGGACATATAATTTACTCTTATTTCACATGTATTCTGAAAACAGAACACATCAGTTATACAAAATGTGGATGACAACATCTGAAGAAACCAAATCAATTATTCACCTGAGTTCTGAATATACACAAGACAGACAAGGAATGGCAGTGGAAAAGAAAGTTCACAAAAAAATAGAGCTAAAATTTGAGGAAATTTTACAGAAATAGAATCAGCAGTGAAAAATTTGAAACATTTTCCAAATGTCCTTTGCAATTAGTCTTTTCTCTGTTTCTCCCTTTTTAAGGATACTGATTCTGTGCTTCATATCTGATCACAGAAAACTGTTGCTTTCTCACTTAAAATAAGAACTGAAGGCAGTAGCATCCCTGCTTCAACATTAAGTTCCTGAAAACCTCAACTCTTCTGTTTTAAGGAAAGAAAAGTCAAAATAATCCAACACAGTGTTCATGGAAAGCAACCTGTAAGACAGACTCAGTGACAGCTGAAACTCAGCTTGGAGATCCATTTTCTAATCCCGGCCTCTGACTTTCTTGGCTGAGTTTTGCCTAAGAATCCTGTGGAGCTGGGATCTACACAACAGAGGTGCCATGAGACAGGCTGGATGTTGAGTCCTGGAGATTCTCTATGTGTATATGTTGAAAAAATAGAGGGAATTTGTATATATTGTTTATGTAATTATACCAAAAAGGTTTGTGGTGTCAATATCAAGAGAATATCAGAGGACAAGGTACTTTATCAAGTAATTCTATAATCCAGTCAGTTGTGCAGGTCATTTGCTCTATAGATTCACACCAATATTTGAGTTACAGTACAAGATTTATTATATCATGTAAGTCTGGAAAACATGTTTGACATCACAAGGTTGTTCAACAAACTGTACCTGCTCTGGAGCTCAGCAGTTTGCACACTGATTCACTCATCTTGGTTATTTTAACAAAATAAATGTAAGGACTCTTGTTGCAAAGATTTTTCAGAGTACAGCTTCAGCTGCTCAGTGAGCTCATTGCTGGCAGAACTCAGAAGCCCACTGATGGCAGGGAACCATCCAGGCAGAAATGAAGATGATCTGGGTCAAACTATATTGAGTTACCAATTAATACAGCTTTTCTGGTCAGTGCAATTTTGTTTCTCTAATTGAAGGGATTTTACAAGGATCTCAAAGGGAATAAAGCTCCCAGCTACCATTTGAAATCAATACCAGCAGAAATACTATTAACAAGGAAGCTTTAAAAACCCCAACACACAGTTAAGCTTCAAGGACTCCAGTCTCTCATGCTTTAGTCTCATCACGATGCACTGCTGAAGGCAGAGAGTTACCAGTGAAAGCTGCACCCTCTTACATTGCAGAAGAATGTGGCCTGTGAGATTAACATTCAGCACCCACCCAAACTTGTCTTAATCACTCCTTAATTTAGACAGCTTTTAACTTGGTTATCCCCTCACTGCATCTGCACTGGATGGAAATGAGGAACGGGGAGTGGAGAATGCCTGACAAATCCATGCACATTCAGCAAGGCTATGAATATGTAATACAGCTTGCAATAATACCTAAGTAATTCTTCCATTATGAACTCAATCCAATTCTACTATTTGATTTCAGAAATGGATTTTGAACACAGGGCCTGTTTGACTAATCGTGTCCCCATTTTCCTATTCTTTCCTATTTAAATGCTGAGTGACATAGTTCTGTTTGGGAAAGCAGTGATTTCATTACACCAACAGAGGGAACTGCCATTCCAGCAAAGTGACAAGAACCAAACTGGCCTGAAAAAAAGTACTCCTTCCTAGACTGAAAAGATCCACATGAGGAATTCAAGTAAAGTGTCACTCTCCAACAATGACGACAGGATTACAAAAATCTAATTAGCTGTTTCATTAGCTGAATCCTAGCTGTGGAGACAGCAAACAATGGGTTTTCAGAAGCTGTCCATCCATTTTTAATACTGGCACTGTCATGGAGTTGCTGGGTCTAATATATTTTCTGCATTGCCTCTCTTTGCAGAGTGACTTCAGGGAGTTACTTCAACTGCTTTGCTAGAAAAAGAAAAGATTTAAAGGTGCAATGCATGTTTAGAACCACACATTGCCTGCATCCTACTGAAACAGCCTTCATTTCCTACTTCCCAACATCATTTAATAGATTGCACTGCTTTTTCAGTCTGCTTGGACTGCACCAGAAAATCTTCAGAGCTGCATACATACACATACAATTCTCCTAATAAATAAGTCTGCTGAGGTAAATGAACATAGCATCCACTGTTGAACTGTTGGAGGTAAATGAAGATAGCATCCACAGAAGAATACTAATTGTTGAATGACTAAGGTGGAGGAGGCACCTCTTCCTTCCCCTTATCAATTTCAATAATTTCATTTCCCTCAAAAACTCCATTAACCCATTAATAAAATAATTATGATGGAAACAAGCACTGAGTTTGCAGCTGAAATAGCAGGGATATTTCACATGAATATCTATATTTATGTTTATATTTATGTTTATATTAACATTTATATTTATATTTATATTTATATTTTAGTTATAGTTATATACTTATGTTTTTAATATATATATGTGTGTATATTTATATGTGCATATAGAAGGCTCTCCCCACTTTGGACTACGACTATTTACCTCTTTTATTCAAGGCTCCAGGCTATTCCAGAACTTGCTTCATCCAGAGCAATTTGTGGTTGCAGCAGCTTTTGAGATTAACAATGTAGGCTCAACTATTTTGGCATCTCTTGCTCCCTCAGTCAATGGTGTTCTCTTTTCAAAGCACTTGAGTGGTGCCAATACCACCAGTAAAAGATAGTTCTGATATTCCAATTTAAGACCCTCAATCCACTCATACCACAGGCAAACTAACCTTGCAAAACTCCACTGTTTGGAAAGCAGGAAAAAAACCCCCTACATGTACATCTTTACATCCACAAGACAGAGGAAAACCAGGGAAAGACACTGCTACAATCTTCATAATACCCATTTTTGTACTAGAGTAAGCCCTTACACTTCAGAATTTAAAAGCATATTGCAACACCACAAGAGGAAGAATTTTCTCAGCTGAATTCCTCTGAGCATTGTTTGCCCATCAGTGGAGACCATCAACACCATCAGCTTGCCTGTTCTATTTGTACTTAACCCAGAAAGACAATGATCGATGTCACTTTTTTTTCCTAATATTTTTGAGCAATAAGAGAAGCTCAGGTACAGCAAACTGAAGACAATAGTCCAGGTTGCAGCAACATTAAGGCTATTAAGGCATTTCAAATAGATCCCAGCAGAGAAAGCACCTACAGAACTAAAAGGAGTAACTGTGAAATAAAGTTAAAAGCTTAACTTTTCAGTAATAAAAATTCACCAAACAGAAAGGGTTGAACAGCATTCATTTTGATGAATTAAGTTTTTATTTCTTTATTCTTTCATAAAGTTCTATGAGCTACTTGAAAATAAATATTTACAGTCAAGGGACATTATAGTGAAGAATCCTGCAGGAACAGCAGGACCTTACCGGTGAGACAGAACAGAACCCAGCTCAGTAACTCCTCTGGCTCTACAGTGCAACCAGAAGAGAAAACTCTGCCTTGGAAAGGAAAACAATCTGATAAGGCTTTCAGACAGACCAGCTATCGAAAATGCATGAAATATGAGTCTGCTTCCTCCTCAAAAAACTGAACTGTGAAACTCTGCCATGCCTAAATCGTTGGCAGAGTGCTTAAAAGAAACCAGTTCAAGACACATATAAATATAGATTCAGTGGTGATTTATGTGCCCAGGAGTGAAATTACATACTCTGTTTTTATTTTTTTGGTACTCAGAACCAAATCTAAAGATAAAGGCTTTCTCTGAAGATTTGAGGAGATTTATATCTTATAATGATGATTAATAATAGAGAACACATTAAACAATGGACTGACTGCCCACGGGCTGAATGTATTGCAAGATTCACGGAGCCAAGCAGAAAACAAGCAAAGGGTGTGTGTTCAGGGATTTCATGTGGCATTCTCAATTTTGGTTGTTGGATAGAAAGTTTTTCATCATTTTGTGTAATCATTGTCAAAAACGCTGGTTGGGAAGGGAACTTGAAGAGATTTGGACCCTTGAAAGCAGTTTAGTGGCATTTGTGAAAAAGTTTCCCTGAACTGAAAAGGGTCATCTCCTTGTTAATCTGCATGGTTTATTAAAACTAACACAGTGCCACAGAAATGGTCTGAGAAAGCTGGGGCTGAGTAATACAGACTTTTCAGCAGGGATCTATTTACAGCTTGATGCAGGACAAAGCCTTAGCACCTTTTCTTATGAATGTCTCTTCTATGTGCTATGAGTAGGGACCTCAAAAACCAAAAAGAAACCACACCTAGATATGTGATTTCACAGATTATAGATTCTTCCTTTTTCCCTCTGTATCCTGAGAAAGCAGACATTGAATGGATTTGTGCCTTTTTAATATGAAGTGTCCTTCATATCGAAAAGAAGCCAGAGAGACAAGGGACAAACCCATCACAGAGAGGACACAAATTATAGGTCCCAACTAAAAGTCTTACAAAAAAATTCATTACCTGATAATTTTCTTCAGATAGGTATTCAAAACTTTATGTTTTCATTTGGGCTGATTTACTATAAGTCATTATTGTCCAGAGTACTCCTCTTGTTAATGACATTACGAGTTCAGCTGTTTGGATATTTTTAAAGCGACATGGTTTTGTTATCTTACAATTCAAAATAGCCAGCATATAAAGAGCTCCCAAAGACCCAGTAATGCCTGTCAGGTCTACATCCCCACAGAAAAGTGCAGAAACTTTTCCATGCAACCATAGAATCTCTTCAGTAGAATACAGGAAAATATGTGCCTGTTTTACCCCAGGCAGAGTCTGCTGCACTAAAAGAAAACAGGGTAACTTGTGTTGTGCCATTTGTATGTCCTTTGTAAACTATCAGTACAGGCCCTGTGTATATCAACGAGAGGTCACAGTAGAAGATTCTAACTTTGCAGGGGTATCTTGGTTATACAAGGCTCTTAGCTTACAAAACTGCACTGGAGAATTGAGTAACATCTTCCAATTATAAGTACCTTTCAGTACTTTTATCTGTCAAATTTTTCAATTATTCCCTGGGCTTTGAACAGACAGAACAAAAGCATATTATTCTTGCTCTATAACTCCTGAATATTTTCATCCCAGTATTTTACCCCTTTGGCAGTCAGTTTAAAGAAAAGTAAAGGAAGAGATTTAAAAATTAAGTGGAGAATAAAATATTGATCTACCTTGTGAAAAAAAAAAGGGAAAAAAACCAAACCAAACCAAACCAAACCAAACCAAACCAACCAAACAAACAAAAAACAAAGCAAAACAAAACAAAACAAAGAAACAAACAAAAAACCACAAAAAAACCCCCCCTCTACTTCTTCAAATTCTGTCATCAAGCCAAGCTGGGAAGTTATGAAGCATTTACAGAGACAATCGGAGTTAATTTCAGAGTTAATTTCAGATACTCAGAAGCATATACAAATGATCCTGCTAAAAATACAGTTCCCTTTTTGCCTGTAATACTTCCCTAGTCCTGTACCTATCTAAACTGAAAAAAATTTACTCAGTGGGGGGAAATAAACCAACAGATGCGATTTCAGTACTCTCATTTGCTGTCATGCTAACTTCAGACTTGAGGTCAGAAAGTATTCTTCACTTTGTTAAAGGGAAAAGTAACAAAAAAAAAAAAAAAAAAAAAAAAAAAAAAACCCAACAAAACCCCAGATGAATCTGGCACTTTCTGCAGAAGGTTGTTAAGAGAAGCAGAGCCATCAGCCAGTGTATTTGAAATGAGGATTGCAGTGGAATTACTAGTCCCCACAAATGTTTCAATTCATAATCAAATTAGCAGCTCGAGGTTTAGGGAGTGAGTTAGAATAGATTGTCTGTGCAGTCTTCATAATTTTTCATTCCTTCCTTTTATTTAGGAGATAATAATTAAATGTGATTTGAAATGGTGAGCCATACAGTACTGCTTAGAAGTATTTCATGATTCTTAACAAGAATAATTAGATCCTCTGCTATTATTTGAAACCACACTACTATAACCCCTATTAAACTCTGAGGAGGAAAAAAGGAAAAAGAAAGAAGAGAAAGGTGAATTTGTCTGCTTTATTGGAAATCAGAATAAAATTCTCTTTAAACAGATACATTCTATTTTTATTGCCTTAGTTGTCTGGGGAAATCTCATTCCATGCCTCCTCTACCTTTCACTAAAATAAGATTTGCTAAAGAAATTTGCTAAAGCTTCCAAAGACATTTGTTCGGTGACAAAACTGCAACGTGAAAATGAAATCTCAGGGAACTGAAGGAAATTGAGAAGGCCCTAAAGTAACCCGGGATGGCAATGTCAGGTTAGTTAACAGGACATCTGAATCACTTCTAAAACCACACACAACTGAATAATTAAAAATACACCAAAACTCTCCTGGGGGCACGTTCTCCTGGGGCTGGGGTTCCTTGGCACAAGGAGGGGAGCAGGGAGAAGCTGCTGGCAGCTCTTGCTCTGAAATCCATGGCCATGGGCACAGAAACACAGATCTGGGGGCTGTCTGATGCTTTATGAAATACAGAAAGGAAGAAAGTAGAAAGGCACACAGGAAACTGTACTTATATATAAATATATGATTCAAAATCCACCCTAAACAGACCTTTGGTCTAAGATAATTTGGTCTCAAACAAGCAATAGCCCATAACTACCATTAAAATTCTGATTTCTTCATAAACATATCTGTATGAAGAGGTCTTTTTCTTCTAATTTGTATGACATCATCATGCTCTTTGATAACTTTACTGAAGCTCTCATATCTGCTTCTTTTATTAAAAAAAAAAAAGCTCCTTTATTTAATGATAAGAAGGACCACACTGAGAAAGAGACGTTGCTATTAAGATTTTTGGAAAGAAAAGTACCAGGCCTTGAAAGTGATCCTTTTAATTCATGCTGCTAAACTGAGGATTAGCCTTCATTCTTTTTCTATTTCTAATTCTTTAGTTCAGCTGCCATATATTCTAAAGAAGATAAAACCAAAGTTAGAGCTGGTCTTTTTAATAAAAAGAAATATTCTTTTACTAAATTCTTCTATCTTTAGATAAAGTGACTCCCGATATCTCTCTCCATAAGAGAACAGGGCAGAGTGACAGAAAGGTGAGCAATGCCTATGTTTTTGTTGTAAAAATAGGGAAATCTTAATTTATAAATGCTTAAAAGCAACATGAGAGTGACATATCTTCAGGATACATGACT
This sequence comes from Sitta carolinensis, assembly GCA_032173965.1. Taxonomy (NCBI): domain Eukaryota; kingdom Metazoa; phylum Chordata; class Aves; order Passeriformes; family Sittidae; genus Sitta; species Sitta carolinensis. Next base: position 2,370,896 of record JAVUNC010000006.1, read on the forward strand.
TTGTTTCCCTCTAGAAAGGAACAAAATGAAGAACATTGATGTTTGTTACTCTTACACTACTCCAGCAGAAGCAGCCTGTGGATTTTGGTTCCTGTTACAGAAGCATGTCAATGTCCTGCTTTGACTTTGTCAGATGGACCTGCTTCCTATTACAAATGCATTCTAACAGAAATCTGGAGTCTGCACTATCAGTTGTCTTTTCCACTGTGTATATTTCATCTAACAGACTCAGAGAATGCATACTTTACAATTTTTACCTTATATGTTTGAGCTCTTCTTCCAATATTTACAAAAGTAGCTGGCTAATTAAGCTCGTGGTTATCAGTTGTCCTTTTCTCTTTCTCAAAATTGATTCATAAAAATACAGTGAAGAACCCCTTTAATCTGACATATAAAATCATAATAAGATCCAGAGATTGAAAGATAGATCATCTGTTCAGTCTTCATAATCTTTCACTCCTTTCTTTTATTTAGAAGATAATTAAATGTGAATCGAGATGGTATGTCATAAACAGCATAACAAGTTAGAAATGTTCAAATTAGAAACAAAGATTCCACTTGAAAATAACAGCTCCTGAGCATTGTGAAGAATCAAAAGTTATTAGAGCTTAATAAGTGAACATTATTTCTTCATAATTTGAGGCAGTTTATCAGAGACATCATACACTTCTAAGAGACAGCCTGTAGTTTGGCCCTCAGTTGTTCTGTCCTTTCCATATATTAAATATTAAGTAGCAAAGACAAATGTTCTTTATTCAAGAATTGCCACATAAAATACTAGTGCTTTCATAATGATAACACTACCAAATGTGTCCCTTTCAACTAGCCAGGCTGTGGATCAACAGTGTTGGAGAATCAGAAACACGTGAATGGTGGAGTCAAATTGGACCTTTCAAGGTTTGATAGCTCAGCTGTATTTCATGGCAGAAGAGCTGTGGTTTTCCTAAGGTATGAGGAACTACGAGTCAGTGTTATTCCTGTGCTGCTTTCCTGCTTGACCAGCTTTGTATGTCTGCATCAGATTCCTCAGTCTTCTACAAAATCGAGGTTGAGACTTGCCTGAACAAGGTCTACTGTCAATGTGGATCCAAGTTCTCCTTGGGGTGTAGCACAGCTTCAGGTTCTTGACTCAGACTCCCAGGAAAACAGCTAAATTATAGCAAAGAACTGTGAGAAAGTACATGTTAGATCCATGCAAGGTGAAGAAGTGCTGGTTTGGGCCGGGTAGAGTTAATTTTCTTCAAGTGGCTATTATGGGATGGTGTTTTGGATTTATTCTGAAAACTATTGATGATAGAGATGTTTTGGTTGTTGCTGAGAAGAACTTGCACAGAACCAATGTTACTGTGATGCAGATAGAAACACACAGCAACACACAACAGATGTTCAGGTAGAGAGGAAGAAAAGAAGTTTCTCTTTTATTGTTGACCTCGTATCTATCAGTTTCTGGACAGTGAGCAGAGATTGGACAGAGAAGTTCCCACCTCTCCATCTCCACTGGTCACTTGAGAAGTCCATCAGGTGATACCTTTTACAAAGGAATGCAAACATGATTCTTTTTTATTTTACAATTTGTGAGAACTGACTCCATTATACTAAAACAAATTAGAAGGCTGATTTTATTATTATTATTATTGTTTTCAGGGACAACAAGCCAAGGCCTTTTCTGATTTTTGTACTGCCACTGGTGAGGGGGCTGGGTGAGCATGGGAAGGAGGCAGGAGACACCCCCAGAACAGGTGACCAAACTGACCCAAGGGATCTTCCAGACCATAGCACATCATGTTCAATCTACAAAGTGTAGGGAAGTAGGAGGAAGGGAAAGAGGTTTAGAGCTGTGGCATTGGTCTGCCCAAATAACCATTAACTGTGATGGAGTCCTGCTTTCCTGATCAAACCACTGCCCATTAAGCAGTGAGCTAATTCTTTGTTTTGCTTGCTTTCTTATCCAGCTTTCCCTTTATTTTGTCTTTATTTGTCTTTATCCCAACCCATGAGTTTTCCCACTTACTCTTCTCATTCTCTCCCTGCTGTCTGTGGTGGGGGAGTGAGCAAGCAGCTGTGATGTGGTTTCTGGCTGGAGTTGAACCACAAAGGGAAGGCAAAACCAATAGCAGGTAAACTTAACTGGCAAAGGATTGTGAGCAGCTCAAGCATTCAACAAAATATATGTGATCAGAAAAAGTAATCAAAGCATTAAAGGAAAAATAGGGATTAGGCAGAGAGCAGCTCAGCCATGTCAAGGCTTGATTTGATCCAAGGGGTAAAGAAGGCTCACTTTTCTCCAAATGAAAACTTGCTGAAAGATTCATTACATTTGCTATAGGGGTGGTGAACATTTAGTGTCTAGCAGCTTGTTCCTGAAGCTACATGATGTGTTGTATAAACCAGTAGCTGTTTAGTATTTTTAAATTATGTATATCTTGCACATGGTTTTGTACGTGCCCCGAAGGAGCCTGGAGTGGGATGGCTGCAATATGCTTTTTTCAGATCATTCTGGTGTCTTTTGCACATGAAATTGGGTGCTGCGAGTTCAAAGATAACTAAACAGCTCCATAGGAGCATGTGGAACCAACACAGTTGGGCCAAGCCAATACAACAATCTGGTGAAAGAGATGGAAAATTCAGTGTAGGAATGTGTAGGTACCTCATCTAAAGGAAGTTCACAGTCAGGAAAGTCAATCAATGCTGAGCCTAACTAAATCCTATGGTAAATCCTAAACCATATGAAGTTAGGTTGAAAAAGTGACCCCTCCCCATCATGTCAGTGTTCACCATATGAACTGGCCTCTGAGGAATCTCAGACACTAACAAACCTGGTTTGTCAATAAATACACAGCACAGTGTGTACTGGACAAAGGGTAACACAGCAGCTCTAAAGGTTAGTAGAGGAGGGAATGTGAACATAACTCTTCAGAATATCACATGGACACCATGTCTCAGGCAAAAAGCTTGTGGCAAAGATGACAATCAGCAGGAGTTACACACAAAGGTGCAATTTTGACAAGTTTTGTCCTCTTTTGTTTTCTTTTTGTGTTTCTCTGCACTAATGGAAAAAACCAGGGTACATGAATAGTCTTTCAGTCCATCAGGGAATGGTTTCAAGTGGAGGTTTGATTAACTTGTTTTTCAGAATTTCTGTTCAATAGAATTCTTGCATCTGACTCTAGTTAAGGATTGAATATTTGTATTTTTCAAAGCTGAGCGTGGTAATATGACCAAAGAGATTCCTGTTGAAATTCATCAAAAATTTAAAACTAGTTCTACTTTCAAAACTTTCCATTATGGGTCTTAAAAATAAGGCAATATGAGCTAAGGACAAAGCCTCAGTCTTTCCTCTGACTTCAGTCAGAGATTTGACATTATTTTGGGGGAGTTCTTTAATAAAGATTCATTTTTTAATCTCCAATGGAAGAATAAATGCAGACAGACCAGTAAATAGATTTTTAGGCTGTATTTAAATTACATATTTATTTTGTTCCTCAGAGATTGAAATGGCTTGCTTGGAGATGTTACAGTATGTTATGCAAATTTATTTTTAATGCATTTTATGTAATAACAGAACAATAGGAGTAAGAGATGGAAAAGACCTATTGGGTCATTGTATCTATTTTTCTGCCCAGACAGGATTGTTTTATAAATGTTACTGATTGTGGGCAAAATAAATCAAAGTATATTTGAATAACACCTTTTCTGAATGTACCAGCTTGTGACCATGATCCCTCTCTTTAAGGTCAGAAAATAGTTACCATTCAATCAAGAGAATCATTTACCACCCTTCCTTTTTTTTTTTTTTTTTTCTTTCATTTTTTGTAGTCTGTCATTTATCTGAGTCTATATTTGGATCACATTGATCAAGAAAGAATAAATTTAGAGCTGACTGTAAATCAGCAAAGAATTTAATATGTAAAAAAAGTAGGGGTATAGCAAGGAACAAAGTCTATTTGTTTCCAGTTGCTGTACACAATTGAGTTTTAATTGATTTCCAGCTTAGTTCTTCAGTTAAATAAAGTGCAGTTTAGCCTGCTGCACCCTTGCCAACCCTTACTGCATATTCCTATTCTCAAACCTCTCCAGTGCCAGTGAGCTGTAAGTAAAGGTGTGCTGAGTAAGGTTTTTGGCTTTGCCATCAGCAGTGTTACATTTTAAAGTAGAAGTGGGAGGAAAGGAATATTATAAAGACTCAGTAAGCCTCAAATGCAGCATTTTGTCTTAATAGAAAGTTCTCCAGCTGTACTAAGGCACCACAAAACAGTCTGTTACAATAAACTCTTTAGCACCCTTGGATTAGCTCTGAACAATCTGTGGATCAGAGAAATTCCCTGCCTGCCAGTCTGTGTATGAACTCTGAGTCTCAGAGGCTGTACCCACACTGCTGAAGGAAGCCCAGAATTGTCACCAGACCAACACCAAGAACAGAGCATTACCATGCCAGTAAACTCAGTCTGGGGTGGCTACACCCACGTTGCTTACTGCAGTAGTCCCCATAATGTTCTGCTTTCTCCTACCAAAAGTCTTCAAACCTATCTTATTCTCATTGAAATTAATGCCAGAAGTCTCCTGCTCTTCCTGCTCTTCCTGAAGCCTTTTTTTTTTTTTTCTTTTTCATATCAACATTGAAGTAATCTCCTTCCATAGCCAAAGAGTAAAATAAATGAACTGTAATGTTCAGTATTCTACTTATTACCCATTAATCTGCTTTCACTCATCCACCAAATACATAATATATCCTGCACAAATATCTAAAACTTTAAAATATATTTAAAAGGCCATATTAATTACTATAACAAAAGTAGTACAAAAGCCTACTAAAAAATGCATGCAGCAGAACTACTGAGAGCACCAGGTGTCAGCACAAGGGCTTTATGGGTCAAAATATGCATTTCTTTAAAGTAAATGAGGAATTTTGTTGCATAATTAGCTGTTGTGTAGTTTGAGTAGTATTTAAAATTAGAAGTTTATTTGAAAAAAGCACTTGAAGATTTTGTTACGAGGTGAATATTTAGTCTGGGTGATGTCACACTGGTTATTCAAGGGCTACAACATTTCCTATCCACTTTGCACAATAATCTATATCTTCTCATGAGTTGAACAAAAGAGGAACTCTATCCATATGACTATTTCTAAAATTTAGCATGATGAAATATGCTGATGCCTTTTCTATATACCCTTAAAACCTGTCCATAGTACGCTGTACTTGTTTTTGCAACTTTTCATACCTAAGTTTTTCTTTACTTTGATTTATCATTTAAAGGCAATGCTGCTTCTCACTGATTTGAAAATTATTTCTCCAGAGTATTTTTCACATTTTGTGAAATTCTAATAGAGTTCAAGGAGTTCTGCTTCAAGTGCTGGTATCTGCAACCTTTTGGGTTTCAGGTATTTTTTCCCCACTTAATAATATTCTTTTTACAATAAACTAAGTAAACATAAGGTAACAAAGGAGCTGCATTGTGTATTATATTCAGGTTAAAATCCCCAGAGATAGAACTGTACCTTGATATCCATAGTCTGAAATACTGGTTACAGGCAATATCTTTATTATTATCCACTGCTATCTAGGATCCTCTTCCATTTGTTCCTGTAAGAATTGGAAGCAATTATTTGGCTGTTGACAACAGAAAAGAACAGTATTTGTATCAATAGCAATTTTGGATATCACTATTGTAATAAAAGTGTACATCCCTGGCTTTACTCCAAAGTACTGATTTCTACTTACGTTTAAAGCATCCACACCAATCAATGACACTTTTTTCTCTCACTGCAAGGAATTTAAGAGCAGAAACCCTATCACACAAGGCAGTAAACTGAGTTGTAAAGACCTGCTTATTTCCAGAGATACACCTGATTCCTGGCCACTTCAGTGAATGTCGGAGGAGAGGTTATATTTTCACTAGGATGTCTTTAACAAACATTTAAACAACAAGAGGTTTAATAACATACCATAGGTATCCCTCATATCTTAAAATATTATTATAGCTTACTTTCTACCTGATTATAAATCAGAGAATCATATAGTATCCTGAGGTGGAAGGCACATACTAGGATCATCAAAATCCAACCCCAAGAATCACCCCATGCACTTAGAGCATCGTTCAAACACTTGAACTCTGTTGGGCTTGGTGCCATCATCTCTTCCTTGGGGAGCCTGTTCCAGTGTCCAAACACCCTCTGGGTGAAGAACCTTTTCCAAATATCTAACCCAAACCTTCCCTGACACAGCTTCATGCTGTTCCTGGCGCTGGTCACCACAGGGGAGAGACTGGTACCTACCCCTCTTCTTCCTTTCATGGGGGAGTTGTAGAGTGCAATGAGTCTTGTGTCTTTGTTAAACTTCACAGGTGATGGTTGCCCAGCTCTCTGGTTTGTCTGGGTCTCACTGCAGGGCTTCTCTGCCTCTAAGGGAGCCAGACCCCTTCCCAGTTCAGTATCAATCAAAGTTAAAAATCCCGCAAAATGTTGCAAAAAGACAAAAATTCTACTAGCGCACAAAAATTAATTTCATAAACTCCCCTTCCTCACTCCCCCCACTTTTATGCTACAGAGTGGATGCCCCACACTAGATTTGTACTTCCTGTGGATACTTTGCATTCTTAGCCCTGCTCCTCATAAAAGTCATCTAATACACAGCAGTTCCACTTACAGCTTGAGTCAGTAGTAATCTTAACAAGTACAGAGTTTACACATCATTCCCAATAGTTTTTTAGACCTCTTAGAATAGTAACTGTTATCATCACTAAGAGGGACAAAAATCTGTTAACACCTGCTTTTAATGCATGTTTTCAACCTACATAAATGTATTATGCAGTAAAGTTAAAACATTGCTATCTGACTCAAGCAGAATGATTTTTCCCCTCAGCTGACATGCCCAAATATTTTTGCAATCCATAGGAAATGGCAAGTACTATACAAAAGCAGCTGAGAAAATGATCCTAAAACATTTAGGATCAATAGGAAGCAACAAGGGAAGTACAGATAAAACCAAAAGTTAAGCACAAGAGACCTCTCCCAGTTTCTATTCCTGTCTAGATAAATTAGGATTTCTTTTAAATTCATGACTCAAATCATGATCTCCTCTTCACAAACCGTTTTCTCTTTAAGAGAAAATGGAAAGAATGGTGATACATCGATTTTATCTGAGTTTCCATCAGAAAAAATTGGAGATCTTGACCTGAATTTTTTTCTCAAAGTCCTTCAAAGCTCCATGCACCATTAAAAAAAAAAAAAAATAAATAAAATTAAAAATAAGGTTGCAGAAGACTTTAGTTAATGATATCATAGGTGTTTCCCAGTAAAGCTGTGCCATGGAATAAGAGAAGTCAAAGCATGGGGATAGGACAAACAGGTGAAATACATACTATTTCTGTAGTTAAGGTACTGCAGTGGGAAGGAGAATTTTGTCTGTAGAGCTTAAAAAATGCAAGGGCAATCAAAGGCTAGGATGGAAACCCAAATATGAGAAATAGAAATTCTCTTGTCACTTGGGTACTCTTTATTGCATATCTGAATGAAGGACTGGGAATGCCTTGTGCTTTAAAGAACTTCTAAAATAAAACACTTCATCAAGAAGGGAATATATCCTGTGAGAAATCAGCACCTCCAGTATAGCTTAGAATTAGGTGTTTACATCTGTTCCTCAAATTTCTCCACTGCACTGTCACTGACCTTGGACGTTTCCTTCTCTAGCCTGGCAAGGCTCTGCTGTTGTGTAGGCACATCTGAAAGTGAATCATTGCTGTTCTTGCATCCTAGCTTCAAGGAAAGTGCTCAAACTTGAGAATTAGAGGTAGCTGGGGCGAGCATTGTATGAGAGGTGGGAATGGGGATTTCATTATGACTAAGGAAAAGCATTTGGCTGTAGTCACTCAAGCATGTAAGTACTGGTGAGATGGGCTAGAATAACCCATTTGCAGAGACGTTATTCACAATTTATTGCCATTCTGACTCAGCAATGTCCTCACCACAAAATGACAGCAATACTTTCCTTAGAGGTATGCAGAGTGAAAGAAAACTGGTGAATAAATCTCAAGCCAGAAGTGGTCAAATCTGCCACAATTAGGGAAAACTGAACCCATACATTGATAAAAAGGGATGTTAGAGAATATAGAATTAGAAAAAAGTCTCGAATATATAAATGATCAACACAGAAATATTTCTAATGTTGCTCTATGTAGTTACCATGCAGCATATTTCCCACAATTTTCTTTTGTTTTCTTTGCATTAAGACAGGATGCTCCTGGATTTTACACACTGAAAAGTAAGTTAAAGTTTAGCTGCAGTGTTGGCTTCTTCAAAGAACAGTTTTAGACTAAGAACTTTGAAAACAGCATGCCTGTCTGGAAGTGAAAATTTAAATTTTTATGTACTTCCAAAGTGAAAATAACACGCTGATATTTAGGGGAAAATTTCTTTTGTGCACCATCAGAACAGATGCCAAGCAGAACATATTGACTAGATTGGGGATTTTTGTTTGCTTGAGAAACACACTTGTATGCTACAAAATTATCTATACAATACAGTATATGGTAATTAGGTTGCTTAAAAGAAAACTTGAGTATATACAAGAATTGAGGAGTGATTTAACACATAATGCATAAAAATACATAATACATAAAATAGATATTAGATTTACCTCATTTAAATTTCCAAAGTAGAAGCTCACTATATTTAAATATGAATTTAAATATGTATTTAATGTATTTATATGTATTTAAACTATATTTAATGTTTATATTTTTCTTCCTGTATTATTCTCATATTAACTGTCCTTGCTCAAATATTTGAATACCTTTGAATAGTGCATTCAACAGTATGACTAGCAGTTATAGTATCTTCCTCTTCTCATTCTTTTTCCCAAGGCTAGAATTGTGGATGGTGGGGTTTTATTTCACATAGTTTTATTTGAGCTATCAGTAAATGAGAGTAAATAGTCATCTCTTAGCATTTTGCCTACAAGGGCTTCCAGAAATCTCCTTTGCAAATTGTGTATATGGAATGGCTAAACAAGAATGGAACTCACAGTCCCCATTCACATTGATGATAAAGGGGCAGCACCTCACTTAGTGGGGTACAACCAAGAACAGAGAAACATACATCAAGGGATTGCTGTCTTAATGCACTTAATAACAACCTAAAATTATGATAATCTGCTGTTTACTGTAACATCTGTGACTTTTCCTGTTTATCAGAGACAATAATGGTCACTACTAAAGAAGGGGTGGATGTGTGTGTGTGGGTATGTGTATTTCTGTGCTTCATATACAATAGATAACTCAGAAAACAAAAATGTGTTAGTTTCCCCTTCTGTACTTATCAGAGTCTAAGAACGAATTGAAAATTTCACTACTTTAATTAGAAATATAGCAAAAATGTTTTCTAAAAAGCCCTTAAAATTTAAGCTCTAAATGTTATGTGCATATTGTGCACAAGATCGTTTGGGTATATGACCCATCAAAATTAATCCCTTTTCAAGACAGGTGGCAAGTTGACAAAGCAAATATATACTCATAAGAAGAAAGAAGGGAAAAATCCTAGAGCACAGTGTTGTAACAGAGAAAAGATGTGAGAAATTGGAAGCTGTACATCAACAATTCCTATCTGATGTATATATTAAAACTTGTATATAAAGGTGTACCCAGGTGTGAATTCATTGATTTTATATCTCTCAGAGAAACCACAATAATGTCCTTCAGATATCACGATGTACTAGGCCAATAAAATCTTGTATCTATGAAAATATCAGTCAAGAGACATGTACTTCAAGCTTCACAGCTTAGCAAACAAACATTTAATACTTGGCAGCTAAAGACAGAGTGCAAGTGGAGCTCTCTACCTCGAGGATCACAGACATGGTCATGTGAACAATGCATTGCTAGCATTGACTCTTCTCTATAATGTCTAAACTGATAAAGAAATTATATACCATTTCAGTATATCCTCTCACAATGATAGGTGAATGAATACTGTAACTGTTTACATTTTCTTCTGAAAGAATTATTAGTAGTGCCTTAGTATCTTGAAATGAACTAGGGATGCTGTACAAAGTCACATTTGTATTTGTGATTTCAATGCACTATGAAAGGGCAATCCCTTCTGGGGTTTATTGGAAAATCAGCAGGAAAAGAAAAATTTAATGGTCAAACACATGGACAGTCAGAATCTATTTCCAGGAAGTTATATCTACTTTATGCTTTCCTCAAAGCTCAGAACTGTCATTAATAGCTTGGCTGTTCAGCGTTGCCATTATGCAGTATTGCAAATGACAATTGAGCACTATTGATTTATCATCAATTCCTTTCTTTGAAGCTCAGCTGAGGTAAAGAAACTGCTGACAGGTTGTGGATTTGACAGAGTCTTTGTTGATGGCTGAGTTCCTTAATCCACTTTGCTGTGTGGCCCAAAATTCTCAACAATAAATTGCCTTTGACACACAAGCTTTCAGCTTGCCATCAGTCTTCACTCTCCTGGTGGAATATGCTTCATGTGATCTCTGCTGGTGGTCAGGATCTCTTCAACATGAAAGGCACTGCTTATTTTAATACTGCAACTGCAGGAAGCCACCAGTTTTGTGGACTTCACTTTTTTTCCCCCAATATTTATACCTTCCAATGGTTAGGTGAAATCTTCTGAGCACAATGGAGGCTGAAAAATGAGTGCACAGGGTATCTGGGGAAGAAGGGAGGCACAGCATAGGAAGCTGAAGCAGAGCAAAAGGGGAGGGAGGAGATGAATAACACAGGTTATTGCTGCTGAAGATTATAGGGAAGGACACTTTCTTCCTCCTGGCACAACTAGCATGGTAATCAAAATCAAATAGAAAACATTAACCACACCAATGAGATATTTTATAATCAGAATTGTCTGAAAAATTCATAATCAGGATTCAACAGCTGTTGCTTTCATTTAAATGTGGTCAATCTGATTTTTTAATTTTTTTAGATTCATACTCATTTTAAAGGCACTGAGTGACATTTTGTTTTCACAAAGTCATAGAGAATTACTACAGCAGATTTCAGAATACAAACAACATCATTCATGATCCACATTTGCTTTTTCCCCTTCAGAGGAATCTTTTTATCTGCCCTAGAAATTGCATTTTAATTTACATGAACTAAAAGAGAAAAAAAATCTAGCAAATTAGATTCCCTTCTGAAACAGATAAAGACAGGTAATGAGTGACATTATCCATTTCTAAAATGTGAATTATTTATAGATGCTATGTTTAAATATGAGCAAGCTATGTCTCATGTATTGAAACACTGAATCTGTTTTACCTGTTTTTCACCTGTCCATTTTGTAAGTAAATCCTGAGAACAGAATTTTGTGTAACTGCAATTTTATAGGCAATTTAAATCTTCACAGTTGAATAAAGAAAGTTTGCTAATTTACCTTTAGTCTCAGCATTATTCTGTGAATTTGCAAACCAATGTGATAAAACAAACTTTACAGTAGCTAAAATTTAGCAACCTCATGATCAATCCAAAAGGTAATGAATAAATTTGGTTCTAGCCCTCCCTAGGTTTACTCACATAATTCTCTTTATATCTTGAAACAATACTGCTGACTTCAAGTTGAAAACCCAGCCCTTGTTAAGACACTGGCAAAGCTCCCACTGATTATAGCTCAGACAGAATTTCCCTACTATGTGAAAACTAAACATTTGAGTTTTTTGTTGGATAAGCTCCTTAAACTCACTGCTGCCATCAGGTACTGACGCAGGAGCTGGGCAAGCTGTGTCCCTCACAGCTGGGTGGCAGCGTGCTCCCACACTCCGTCTAGTCAGACAAGAAACTCCAGAAACTTGGATTCATTCTCTGGGATGCACACTCAGATTTTCCACTCCATCGCTCTCCAATATTTGTCCACGGAGTTCACATGAACTCTGCCTTGTAATCACACAACACGTGAGTGTCACGGGTGCTGTCGACTATTAATTTAGTGTCAACTCATAAACATCTGATTACTGATTCTGGTATTGAAGCAAAAAAGAGAACAGATAAAGAAACCCTTAGAGAAACACCTCTTCTCCTTTCTTCCCACTTCCAGCTGTTTTCACTGTGCATTCAGCCTGGCCCCGTTCAGCTCTATTGGTGAGGCAGTGTGTGAAGCTGGAGGTTGGGCTCAGTGCATAATGACTGACATAATGTCATTATCACCAGCATGTGACCCCCCAGTGGCCCTCCCATGGCCATGACCCTATTCTTGAACAGGCTGAATATACTGGCTGAAGTGTTTGGCAGGCAGTGATTGCTGCCGTCCCCTGGGGAGAAGCTGGGGGTGGCCCAGGGCTGGACAGACCTCTGTGCCATTACCCAGAGCCCCATTTATGCCTGGAGAGGGACACAAGTGATGCCACAGGGGAACAAGGGCCAGGGCTGCAGTGAGAGCAGCCCCACTGTGGGGGATCCCACTCCCTGTGTCTGGACCAGTTGGCTCAGGACAAACCCCAGCAGCCCAGCACTCCTGAGAGCCTGCTGCTGCTCCTGCTGTGTGCCTTGACCCACACTGTGTCAGGGGCTCGGGTTTTTTGTCGTTGTTGTGACCTGAGAATTGCCCAAAGTCTCTGTTTGTCCCAGCCCAGTGCAGGAGAACAGCCCGAGATCTCTCTGTTCTCGTGTCCAAGGATTGTTTCTTGTTTGTTATCTGGAACATTGTGGCTCTGGCCTGCACAGATCTGTCTTGCAGGTTGAGATGGAGCAGACTGACACCCTCTGGGTGGTGTTTATTTTTATACTAATATCTACCTATTCTTTATTTACAATAGCTCTCCAATACCTTTCAACCACATCAAACAGTGCACCTTTACTCTAAACCAATCAAATGTGCCACCACACAGCAGAAGATGGAGTTTGGGGACCAAGAAGAAGGGCAGGGACACACCCAAAATCCTCCATCTTTGTCCTCTAAACCCCCATTATAAAACCCCCAAAATTCTACATTTTCACCCTGTGACAAGTTAACTGTCTCTCTACTCAAACTCTTGTGGTTTGTAATTCTCCATACAAGGTTGGTAATGTTTTCCATGGGCTCCAGTCACACACACAGGTGTTTTTGACTCTGTGCCAGGGTCTCTGATCCCCCAGGGCACTCAGAGGAACGTTCTGGATTCTGACATCAGGGCTTCTCTGTATGGTATGAGGCTTGCATGCAGCAGTCAAGTATAGCGATTTGTTTTTTAACATAAACTTCATTTAAATAATAAATAGCAACTTCTTCTCTGTATTGCTAGCACCATAGCCATTCCCAGGTTTTTTGAAGTGCATTTTCTAGGTGTTACAAGTTATTAAAATTTTACAGTCACTTTGCAATTAAAAGCAGATAGTTTGCTTAACAGTGACTTACCCAAAAACATGTATTCACATCTCCTGCTGATAATCTAGGAGGAAAGATATCAGCTAAATGTTTGATCTGAAGTTATTTTTGTCCCATTTTAATCCCCCCAGCTGGCTGCCACTCAAGTTTATCTCAATGCAGGGGAGGAAAAAGAGAAATAGAGAAACCTCTTTCTGCCTCTTTAGGAAGCTGAAAGAAAAATCTTTCAAGTGTTACACAGGGCTAGAGAAGAAAAGGGGAAAAAATTAAACCATGATAGTTTTTGAAGAAGAATCCCAGTGAAGATGCAATGTCTTTGGAAACAGAGTTCATAGCTTAGAGAGTTGAAAGGAGTTTTGTTATCAATAGAGTGCTGAGAGACCAATGCACATAAGCATTCAATTAAAAAGAGTGGAGGTGAATGGCAGGAGAATTTGTGTATCTGTATGTCTCTGTTTTGCTTTCAAACTGAAGGTGAGATTGCATTTCACAGAAAAGGAAGTCAATCTATTGATCCTCTGCACAATTCACAGGGGCAGCTCGGTGGCAATTTGTGTAAGAAGGTGATTGTGGAATATTTCACCTTGTTTTCCTCAACGGCTAGGAGATCTCAAATACGCCATAATCTGACAGCTACTGTTTGTAAAAACAAAATCACGTTTTTCACTGGTATTTCACTTGATGAGATTTGCAAATGTCACACACACAAAGCTGTTTGGTTTTTTTTTTTATAGAAGGACATTCTAGTCTTATAAAGTCAGAAAACATATAGGCACTCAAAACAAACTTTTTACTGAAGTTCTTTTTCCCTTTTTTTCAGATGATTACTTCTTCAAAAACTTGTCCCAAGCATAAAGACAGTAGTATCTCTTCTAAAGGCACCTGAAGTGCCATGCACTGAAGAATTGAAAATAATGGACTGACAAGAAGTTATGCATTAGTTCTTGGGCATCCTGCTCCTAGTATTTTGTAAGTGAAGAACAAAGAGGAACAGTGGGGTATGGATTGGGAATTTTTTACCAAAGTAGAAAGGACCTTTTATTTATTTATTTTTAAAAATTTATTTATAAGCAAGTCGGTGATTTAAAGCAGTTGATCAAGGAGATAAGTCTGAGTTGCTCTGATTTACTAGACAGAACTTTCTGTGCATTATAAAGATATTTGCATGAAGAAATGCCTCCTGATAAGCTGAGAATGAAAATTCACTAAGAGGAATATTTTTGCAAATGAGTTGAAATTACTTATCTTTGATGTAAGATGCTTCCCTTTTCTAATTTTTGCAACTACAAGTGATTAGGGAGAGTCCAAAAATGGGTAACATTTGTAACTTTGTAACAGTTGTACAACAGTGTATAAAATAATGTCTAGCAGTTGTCTGATAAATTACATTAATAAATAAATTTGCAGTCTAATTGAGCCATATGCGTGACATTTCCTTTTTCACCCAGCTGTCCTAGAAGTGAAATTTATTCATGTTTCTTGAGAAAATTCTCATCTTTCTATTACCGTACATGCATGGGTATTTAGGCAGGAGCATTCAGTTTAGAACACAGCACTGAAAGATGAGGATAGATTTTCTAACTGAAGGGATTATTTCACTTTCACATTACCAAGGGTCCTTTAATGGATGATCCCTTTTTTATTTCACTCAAAGATTAATGCAGTATAAAACTTTAGCTAACAAATTTCACCCCCTTGTTCGCTTTCATGGTCTGAATATCCATTTTCATTTTGTACTAATGCAATCTTAAAGTGATATTTTGGATTAGGATAATTGTTCTGCTCCGGTGGTATCCAACATACATTTTTGTGTTATTCAGGTTGTCCTTCATCAACTTGCATAAATCATACTAAAAATTTGGCAAAGCTGGTGCTCATCAGAATTGTTTTATGAATCAGATGTTTTTCTAGGGTTTTATTCTCCTGTATTAGTATTAGTATTAGTTTTAGTATTAATGTTCCTATTTTAAACCTTGTGTTTTACCTTTGTTTTCCAGTTCTCTTTCCTATACCACTGGATGTGGTGGAGGTTGAGGAAATGGTTGCCCAGTACTTGGTTGTCAGTTGGGATTAAACCACGGCATTTTGTTTGGTTTTGGAAAAAATTACCTGTAGGGAAAAGACAGAAGGGAAGTGATCACCACCATTCTCATGCACGTGTCAAAATACACTGTATTCTTTTGAGGGCTCTGCCACATATTCGTGCAATTACCAGGAAAAAACTGCCAAGAAATTTCCCTGATATATTTTCTTATTTTTGAAATTGTTTTGCTTTTTGTTTTGTTTTGGTTTTTTTCTTTCTCTTGATAGAGTTGCCTGACATCAACTTCTCCCTTGAAACTCTATGAATCACTTTCTTCCTACTCTTTCAAGCCATTTTAAGCAGTACATGACACAGGTAGTAGCTTTGAAACCAACAGGAGATTTTCGAGACAGTCTCAGTTCACTGAGTGCTGAATGAAAAATGTCCCTCCCATCTCCATCTTTTTTTTTCAGTTGTTGTTTGAAACAAACGTATCACATGAGTGTTCTGCCTGGAGAAGCCTAATGTACCTTGAAATAAGTTTTATTATGATGAAGTAATGAATTGAAGTTAGAATGCTTCTGCAGGCCAGGGAAGTTTATAGAGGTTAGTGCATCACGAAGAATAAAATGTAAAATAAAAGCATAAATCTCAGGGGAATATAGATATTGCTTCTGCTGAAACTGCAAGGGTTTTTATAATAAAAAAGCCCCTCAAAATTAACATAAGTACTATGTCCCTACTTCTGGCAGCTAGCAAGTATTCCCTCAGTTTCTATGGCAATATTTCCTGTTAAGGATATAGCTAATCTGCACAGATTCCAAACTTGCTCTTGAATCATAAACTAATTTCCCACTGCTTATTATTTAAACACATTGCCCTCCTTTCTAAGAATGAGGACACCATTCTTCCTGTGACTCAACAGGAGACAGAAAAAGGGGAACTGTGATGCATGCTAGCATTCTAAAAATCAAATAATCCTCCCTGAGGCAATGCACCCAAATTCCTGGTCTCTGAGGCACAGAAAAATATTAAGAGGAGCTATTACCAAACTCACCATTAAATCACCTTGCTTCTGACATAATGGGTTTAATATTTTCTTTCCCTGCAATAATCTGTGGAGGGGTTCAAGTAAATGATCTTGGGATCATCCTGTAAAGCTCTGGTCATGGATATAAATGCATGGCAGAATCTTAAATAGTAATGTTCATGTTTGATCCAGACATGTTTTAGCAGATATGCTTTTACATCTTAGAAAACATCAGAAAAAAAAAAAAATATCAGCATGGGGATTTTTTTACAGCTAACTACCTACAAATCAAAGCAATTGTAACTTTTATGTAGCCCTAAAGTGAAAAACAAGCAGATATGCACAACAAAGAATGAAATATTAGAGGCAAACCAAAAAATCATTAAAACATCAAGGGACATCAAATGATCAAGGCTTATGCTTCCCTATATACAGAGAAATATGTTAAGCCACAGAACAGAAGTGCACTTGCACTTCTCATTTTAATAGTTCTTAAGAGAACTATGGCTCATGAAACCCTTCTGGATGTGTTTGCTTCCTAAATTATGAAAACATGCCTACATTAGGTAACTTCCTAGAGTATTAATCCATGTCACACAAAATTCATCTTTTCTCTGTTCCTCCTTTCTTGGTTTTTAATTTTTTTTTTTTTTTTTATGTAATACTCGAATTAATCCAGGTCATCTCCACTCAGCCATTATATGGATGCTGTGGATTTGTGTTTACCAATCCAAAGTTTCTCTGTTACTGCTACTTTCAATGTCTACATGTGTGACTGTTTGGCAAAACATAACCTGTATAAAATCTGAGTAATACCACCTCACAGTTTTTCCTGTTTGAAAATTTGAATTGGTCATCTCTTGTCTCTTGAGAAGTCAACAGTGAACAGAAATTCTAAAGAAAATTGTACTTAAGACTGAAATACTTTTGTGTTTATGGGCACCAGGACATTAGTTTCATTCTGCCTTGTTTTCTTTGATTAGCTTGGAGGCCAGCATCCATTTTCCATCACTTTTTATGCAGACTGAATTAAGAGCCAAACAGCTGCTCTTGCTGCCACAGAGGCCTTGTGGTTCCCAGCTTGTTAAATCCCCAGAGATGTTCCCTGCCAGGAGCCAGCAGGGTGGTGAGCTGTGCACCCCACCTGCACTCAGACACCCTCACCTGACACCCCTGCTGATGGAGGGATTACTGCACTGCTGGTGCCACCACAACAAGGTTCCCTGCATCCCACTGCTGGCACTGCTTGTCTTATGGGTGGGATGCAGTAAATCACAGCCACAGGGGAGCTGGGGCATTAATTAACAACATTCAAGGCTTTATTCAGCTTGATGCTATCATGTGTTCACTCTGTCCCTCACTCTTCCCTAGGCAGGAAGGTTCCTGCTGGCACAGATGGCCAGGCAGGGTCCTGCCAGCTCCTGCTGGGATCCTGCTTGCTTGTCACCTTCTTGGGTATCATCAGCTTGGGCCCCAGCATTTTTCTCCATGCCCAGTATTTGTCTCCATGAAACTGTCTGATCTTCAGGATCTGCCTCCACTTCCATGATCTCTCCTCCAGCTATGATCTTCGCTGCCTTCTTTTCAGGTTCACTCCTTCTTAGGAAGATTACTTCATTTGGGAACTCTGATTTTCCATCACATGCTCTTCTTTTTAGAGCCCCAACCCTAACGTTTTCCCAAGCAAAATAATGTCATGTGAGAGCAGCCTCCTGTATTTCATGTCTGTGTTAACTGGAGGATTTTAGACCAGGTGTTCTCAAAAATTATAAGGAGTTCAACAACAGTTGCAGCTTGCAAGCAACAGGCTCTGCTTGAAGGTTCATTGGTTCAGTTTCAGACATTTACCCCAAAACACAGTTGTTAATGTTTACGGTTTAAAGTGGGTTTTTTTGTGGTTTTTTTTGTTTGTTGTTTGGGTTTTTGTGCTTTTTTTTTTTTTTCCTGTGAAAAATAAAAGCTAGAAAATGGTCTCAGAAAACACTCACATGGTTGAAAGGCACTGATCAAAAAAATGTGTTATTTTACAGGATCTCTGTCCAGTCTTACACTAAATACAGAACTGTGTAGCCCCAATAGAGCTTTAAGCTGCAATAATTGACCTCAAATGAGGACCTTGTTCTTCTGGAGCTTTTAAAACCACAAATCTTGCTTAAATGTGTTTTTACGTATTTTCTAGCATTGTTAGAGGTGGGTCAAAATCTTGTCTCTGGATAACGTTATACAATATAAACATATGACAACTGAAATATTTATGTCAATTCAAAAACACAGACTTGGGGAAAAAATGGCTATTGAATTGAAAGTCTTGTAAACATATTATTAGAACAAGGTGGCTATGGAGGGATGTTTTTCTCTCTTTTCTGTTGTGGTCCTACTGCTAAAGTCCAAAATATTTGTCAAATATTTTGATTATTATATTTTGAAATACTGATACAGCTCTTCTCTGTTGACAGTTGTCTGCAGCTCAGTTAATGCACTAAAAGGAACTGAAGGGGTTTTTTTCTGATTTTGCCTGAACTAGGTGAACTGAACAAATTGATAGGTCCTGTTAACCGACTAAAGGTTTGGTTTTCATCAAAGCAGCTATTAGAGTCTTTTCCTCCTGTCTGAAGAGAAAAGTGTGAAAGAATGAATCCTGCTCTGCTTAGGTGAAGTGCCAATTAAGTCAGTGCAGAAGTAGACATTTATGGCAGTTTGGCCACAAGCACAGTATTTCAAGGCAGCTGCTGGTTCAGAGCTGCGGTTCAGCAGCCTTGTACTCCACCTTTAAAAGGCCTTGGTTTAGCAGCCCCTTTGCAGTGAGAAAAGGTTTCTCTGTGCTGTATTTCTGAAGGTAACCAGCTTTTCTTTTTTACGGATGAGGGGTGAATGAAGTGTGAAAAGGGGAGACAAACTATGTTGCAGAGGAACAGGCTGATATTCTCTTTAAGAATTCCCAAAATGACATGGAAAATGTTCTAGTAGCCAGCCGTGATATGCAGCACTTCAGCATCTTCTGCTACAGTAGCAGTGTGCTGGAAATGAAGCACACTGCTACTGGAAAGGGGTCGATATCTAAAATATTTCTTTATACCTTGTCTGGCCATCATAGAAGGGCATCTCTTGATTTTTTTTATGTGAATTGCTCACACTTTCTTCAGAGTGAGTTAAAGAGTAGTAGCAAAGTGCAGTCGACTGCAGCACAGGGAGAGCAGGAGCTGTCATTTCTCTGCAGACAGTGCTCATAAGCAAAGGGTAGGGATGATTATCAGGGCAGGCCTTTTACTCTCTGCTGTAATTGGGCAGCATGACCTGCTAGGAAAACCCAAGACCCTTTCATCCAGAACTCAAACAAAACACATAAAAAAGTATTCCTAAGACATATATATCTTCCTCAGGAAAGGGAGGTAAAATCTGACTCTCTTAGAAGAGGATGTAGCCTAGAATAAAACTGTTTGCAGTTATTGCAGAAACTACTATAAATTACATTTATTAATTTTGTCCAAAGGCTTGATGAGTGTCGGAAAGAAATAGTCATAAATCTTACATATTTCTGTTACAGAAATACCAGGGGTCTGATTTTTACACTAATCTTATGTAAGTACTTCTTGGCTGATCTTACTGGGTTAATTTCTGGTTTGCTTCAACAGTAGGAGAAATCAGAATCAGGCATAAAAATTTTTACCTGTTCCCACTAAGCTACAAAGTGGATGGATGGCCCTGACTGCAAGTAGAATGGGGAAGCATGAATGAATTAACATCAAAACATTTTTCTTTCTTCCTTTCTAACTGAAATGGCTTCAGCCTGCGGAATTTCTAATGCATCCTCTGGTGATCACCTCCTCAGTCTCCCATTCCCTCTTTGCTCTCTCGTCTGCTCAGCTCAGATGATAATGCACCATGCAGAGGTATAAGCCACATTTTTAGATGCACAGACATTATAATTGATTTTTCCCCTTCAGTTCCTGTGAGGAGTAACTAGATACTTTGTCACTTTTAAGTCTAGAAACTTGCTTTACCTCTACCCATTTCATCATACCCCAGCGAGGATTGTGTGAAAGGGATATATGAGTTCCTCCTGCTGAGCCAACAGGCCAGCTTTTATGAATCACTTTCAAAATGCTTGAAATTGTAGAAAAAAAGTTAAAAATAATTTAAAGGGGATGTTGGTTGCTTTTTTTGTCTTGATAGCTTTTTTTTTTTTTTTTTAAGCATTTTTCAAATGTACTTAGTTGCATCTTAAAGAGTTCAACTATCTCAGATAAAGTCTTTAAATTCTTGAATGAATGTTTCTGGTTAATGAACACAGAGGAATTATTGTCTATTAAAACTTTAAAATGGTGTAGATGGAGTAAACCCTTAATATTTTGTTTAAGGCAATATGGAAATGAGACCTAATTGCTATTACAGGGTACCAAAATTGATTTTGTAGTACTTTGAATTAACAGTCAAGCCACAAGTCTGCTGGCAGTGCTCCTGCACTTAGTAGGAGAAAGTCTTCATGCCATAAAATACAACTTCCCTGGGAGTACATGCCACATGTCCTCTATCCTAGCCAGAAGAAAATCAGAGTGGGTTTTTTTCTACAAGACACTAAAACTGCTAATGGAAACTCTGTGCAAAGAGCAGTGTTCCATCAGTGCAGCTGAGCTATTTAATTCCTCTTTTTTGTTTTTTACTGACATAATCGAAAAATTTCCTTATCACTTCATGCTCTGTAACACAACCTCTATATTGCCATTGCTTTAATGTAACAATACACTAGATTTTTAAAAAATCTGTTTGGGCTTTTGTTTTTAACTTGAACAGTTATCCAATGTCAGCCAGAAAAATCATATATGATACATTTAAAAACAAAACCCAAACAAACCTCAGAATTACTTTATACTTTTTCCAGGGATAATCATATTCTTTTTACTGATTAATTTGAATTTTCCTAATCAGTCAGGTAAAAGTCCAAGCTCAAGTGGCTGTGCAATTTGAAACAAGCCTTCCAATAGGATTGTAACTCTTGTTCCCAAATGCAATGGAGATTTCAGAAAGAAATGAAGTTATGCAGCAAGAAAGTTACAACTTACAAACTCTGATTTCTCCTGGTGTGAGTCTTCTGTTATCTGTTTTCCAAAAGAACATTGCACATAAAACAACTGAGACCTGAGAGCCTTAAATGCTTCTATTTGAGCCACACCAGATTCAAGTCTAAGCAATGGAATGAAATTGCCTGTATATAATACAGAACATCTTTACAATAGAAATGGCATTTCTGTCTACTTAATAAGCTCAATTTCTTGTCAAATGGCTCTTCATGTCTCTATAGCACCAGGAGGTTTGCCACTTGCTTTCTCAGTCTTTCTTAGGCAGAATATGATTCCTTCTGTTTGGAAAAAGTACCTACTCAAAACAATTTATGGTGTGTTAATAGGAAAATATGGAGAAACATGGAAATGATTGATGTGAGCTTTGGGCTCCAAGAATCTCAGTTTAAGAAATTACATTCACCTAATATATAATAAATAATATAATGCTATTAATATAGTAATATAATATAATAATATAGTATATATTATACATATAATATATCATATATATAATATATAATATATATATATATATAATATATAAATATAATAACCATAAAATGGACTAATACTGTATTTTTTTCCTGTGGTGGCCAATTAGCTTTTTAAACCCTTATTGATATTAATCCTATCAGTTGTGATATCATTTCTTACCAACTAAAAAAATAATGTGATTATCAGCTGGGAAAAGAAAAAGAAGAGAACATCTATAAATAAAAGGGTTTTTTTTAAATTCTATTTTAAACAAAGGGAACTACTGAGTTTACTGAAACAATGGCATCTCAGGTTGAAAAAAAGAGAAATATTTCTTATTTCCCAAAATATCTTGTACACAACAAAATATATTAATAAGATTTAGTTTGAAATTGTTTTCTTGGCATGAAACTCTTTGTCAAAAATATTAAATTTAGACCCCAACTAGTTAAAAAACCCAACCAAAACCTGATAAACTTAAGAAGAAGGTGAGGTAATGCCAGAAGGCTTGCAAAGATAAAGATTTAGCTGACTAAAGAAAACTCTGAACTTGCAAAGTAAGAAACACAATCCAAATATTTGTATGTTTCTGTATAATCTCAGAAAACTACTCTGAAAACTGATATACCCGGTCTCTAAATGTGAACAAAATATCAGGAATAAATGTAAAGCCAACTTTATCCCACACATACATCTTTTTTTTTATTATTATTTTTTCATTTTTTTATTTCTTCTTCTTCTTCAAACTGGAAGAAAATGTCCCCATTATTATTTTTACTATTTGAACTCAGCTGTACCCAGACAGTTTGTTTAGGAGAATACAGCATTCAATGAGCAAAGATTGAGCCAACACTTTCAAGACTGTTGCCAATTATGTTAAAAATGCTAGTCTTTCTCCAGGTCAATGAATGATGCAACCATCACAATATATTAAAAAAAACCCTTTAATTTGGACGTTTTTCAAAATGTGCAATTAGTCATGGGTCTTGATGAGTACAGAAGCCCTGGTCTGAACAACTTGACAGAAGAAATAGAAAAGAAAAAAAAAAAAAAAAAAAAAAAAACAAAAAACCCAAAAAACACTCCAAAACTAACTGCTGATTCTTTTAATTAATTTACTTTTTTTAATCAGTATGTTCATAGTCTGTG
Organism: Sitta carolinensis; assembly: GCA_032173965.1. Taxonomy (NCBI): domain Eukaryota; kingdom Metazoa; phylum Chordata; class Aves; order Passeriformes; family Sittidae; genus Sitta; species Sitta carolinensis. Next base: position 2,393,943 of record JAVUNC010000006.1, read on the forward strand.
ACCTGTTTTTGGCCATAGAATGAGTTATAAAGGATTCAACCACGAGATCTCTGACTATAGATCTTAGCTTATATAGAGCTTAGTTTTTTTATTATTGCATACAGTGTGTAAAAATATGTTCCGTTACCATAGCGTAAAAGTGAAAACAAATAAAGATTCTTGTGATTTTGAAACTACCACCCAGCTAACAGCATCCCTAATGATCACTGCTGATATAAGACATCCAGCTTTCACTCTGAAGTGCACTCTAATCCCTGGGAGAGCCTATTCATCTTCATGAGAAGGGAAGATATCAGCAGTAAGGACACATTTAAAGGAGTTCTTCCCTCTAGGCTCTGGGGATTTTTTTTTTTTTTTTTTTGATCTAGAATTGTCATATTTGTCTCTTGCTCCTCATAAACAAAGGTGATCAAAAGTACTCACAAACTTAAGGAGCTGATATGGGCAAAGAACACTTAGCTTGAAGAATGTAACTAACAACACACAGAGGTTTTCTTCTGGGATTGGTTTCAATCAAATTATATTTTGAATTAATGAATAAAATATCTCAATTTTTAAGATATTTTACTCGTGGCCCAATAGCAAACAAACAAGTTAAACCTCACAGTTCCCAAATTCTCCCAGTCTGTGCTCCTGTCTATACTCATTGAGGCTCCAATTCATTCTGGTGCTTGGTGAACCTCATAAAACCATGGCTCCACTTACTGAATAAATTTTTCATGTATTGACCCATTCCAAACAAACTTTTAAAAAATTTTTCTCTACAGAAAACCTCCTCATTTCCCCTCTCTGTTCATTCACAGTTTATATGAAGCTCAGTATATATGTTCTCATTTGATGCACATTTCCTGAAGAGAATCACAGTGACTCATGACTGCTCCTGAGTCACTGCACATTTTGCAGCAACAGATGAAGGAAGGACTGTAGTGAATAAAACCAGACTGTTATTTTCTGTCCGGGTGTCCTGGGAGGCATCAGGCACAGCAGCAGCAGCAGGCAGGGGAGGGGATTGTCCTGCTCTGCTCTGAGCTGGGGCAGCCTCACCTCCAGGGCTGGGGCAGCTCGGGTGGCACAATCTAAAAATGGCATCGAGCTCTTGGAGTGTCCAGAGGAGGCCACGAGGCTGGGGAAGGGCTGGAGGGGAAGCCCTGGGAGCAGCAGCTGAGGACACTCGGTGTGTCCAGCCTGGAGGAGACTGAGGGCAGAGCTCCTGTGACCCTCAGCATCCTCAGGAGCAGAAGTAGAGGGGCAGGCACTGAACTCTTGTGGTGAGCAGTGAGTGGATGAGAGTAAATAGCATGAGGCTGAGGCAGGGCAGGTTTAGGCTGGGCGTGAGGAAAAGGTTTTTCACCCAGAAAAACCCTGGAACAGGGTGTTCTCACAGCACCAAGCCTGACAGAGCTCAAGATTTTAGAAAATGCTCTCAGGCACAGGGTGGGATTCTTGGGGTGTCTTGTGCAGGAACAGGAGTTGATGTTCCTGATGAATCTCTTCCAACTCAGCATGTTCTATGATTCTGTGGGAATTCTTGAATTTGTAAGGGAGATACAGTAAAGCAGAGAAGCTTCCATCTATCAAAACAGCCTATGCTTTCTAAAGGGCAATGGAATTACTTTGGCCAAACTGGAGATGGTAAGGGACAAAGCAGGTTTATGTGTGAAGAAAGAAAAAACAAACCCACTACATCTGGAAAAAAAGCATTTTTCTCTCTTAAGGTTTTGTTGGTTTTTGGGTTTTTTGTTTTGTTTTGTTTTGATTTTTTTTTTTTTTTGGTTGGTTGGTTTTTTTCCCTACTGAAATACGAATATATTTAATATTTGTCTATATTTCCCAGCTCAAAAAAAAAAGATAAAAGCTTTACAATCCATGAAGCAAAGGTATGTCAGAGACAACATCAGTCAGGCAACAAGCCAACACCTCTAAACATTTTTAGCCACGTTTTTTTTTTTTTTCAAATTTAACAGCAGCCAAAGAAGAGTCATAAAAACACCAAGCTCTTGGAAAACTTTCAGAATGCATCATTTTAATTTAGTATTTCTACATGAGGAGAGTTGCTAAGGGTGCATGTTAAAACAGGTATTTATATTCATATATTCATACTGCTTTGTTATTGCATGTCAGATGAACTGCATGTCAGAAACATGCACCTGTACAATATGTTTCAATACTAGTTCACAGACCTCAGGAAAATCGTTAAACATTTCCTCTTCTATTTTTTTTTTTTCTACTACTACTACCACTACTGCTACTGTTATTTGCATTTCTTTGACATTAAAAAATAAATATTGAAAGTTCTTCACACATTTGAGAGTGAGAGAACTAGTAAAGGGCAGTTGTAGAGATTAGTCACTTGATATTTTCACATCTACATCAGGAGATGTTTTAGAATATATTGCGGAAGAATACAACACTCCTTGTAGAGGTAGAATTTATGTCTTTATCAGTCTTTGTTTCTTTCTTTTCCCCATGAATTTTTAGAAGCGAAATTTTGTTGAAATAATACTCTGAATTATTTACAGCCTCTGAGAAGAGAATTTGTATCATATTAGTGCTGAGAAACTTTTCTAAAATCACCTGTAGTCATCTACAAATGCACCTGCCAAACTAGCCTTATCACATTTTATTTTCCTCCCACTGGTGAAACGAAACTTTAAGTTCGTGATTTTAGAAAACTTATTTCCTTGTAATTTTTCATTAATTTGATGGAAAAATCAAATCAAGTCTGGAGAAAACTCATGCTGTTCCTCTGTTCACCAGAGAAGGTAAATGTGGAAGTCAAAATGTATTAAGTAGCATTATATGCTAACATTAAATGACTGCAAAATACTGATATGCTTTCACTTATTATCTCTCTGGGACATCTGTCAATATTAATACAGTAAGTGGCTAAGCAATCATCCCTAGTGAATAAATACCAGATCCAAATGCATCACCCTTCAAGGAATTAAATGGAAGCTTAGGGGTAGAAGATTAACATACTATTATTTTTAATTACATTATTTATTCCCATTTTTACATTATGAAAATTAATAGCTGGTTAGAAAACAAATAGAAATAGAGAGGCTAAAATCCTCTGATACCTTGGGTTTTTTTTTTTAATTTATTTGTGTATTTAATATGATAGTTCCTTCTAAAACAAAAGAGGCAGTTTCCAGGTTAGCCATAAACCTTTCATTAGGTGAATTAATTTTGCATGGCAGGTAGAGTGCTGTTGGATCCCATTTTCCAATTAGCCACAGGTTTGCTAAATGACTTTGGGAGGACCAATCAAAATATCTAAATGAATCCCATGTCTCTGCAAATGGAAAACAAACATAAGGGTCAGTGGTATAGAATTTGGTAACATCCAGGTAATTCCCTCATTTCTTCAGCAGAAATGGAGTCAGCCTTATATATGACAGACCATGTGTCTATATATATTTTATATCTATATCGATATCGATATCGATAGATAGATAGATAGATAGATAGATAGATAGATAGATAGATAGATAGATATATCTTATAAATATATCTTATATAAGACAGACCACTCTTGTATCTACCACTACATATAAGAGAAAAAGCTGAAAGAATCCTGCACTGTAAGGTTAGAGAAAATATGGATGAGAACATGAATTAAAGTAAAAAAGCAAGAATAAATTATATTAACTTTAAGAGCTAGTAGTAACTTTCTCTAAATAAAATCAAAAAGATACATCAAGGACAAGCCCATTAGAATCTTCTATATTGGAATGAAATTTATTAGTCTGGGTATTTGCCTTTCTCTACTGCCTTCTGAAAAAGGTCATCTTCTAGTTCTTACAAACACTTCATCATCAGCTGGCATTGAAGTGAAATGAATTTTCCCCACAGTTTGGGCCCTCTGTCCCCCAAAGTAAAAGTCCATCCTGTGATATTGTCACAAACTCCCTTCATTCTATGGAAAGCAGTTGGCTCCTTGAGCCAAGGTACATCACATACTAAAGGACAAATCTATAAGCTGAAGGTGCTTTGCTGCAGTCTAGTTATGTAATATCAAAATACTTGAGTTATGAAGTTGCCCAGAACCTGGTCCACTTATCCTGTGAGGACAGGCTGAAGGAGCTGGGGCTGTTCAGCCTGGAGAGGAGAAGACTCTGGGTACACCTCATCACAGCCTCCTGGTGCTTTAATGGGGCTGATAAAAAAAAAAAAAAAAAAAAAAAATAGTGAGAAAGACTTTTTACAGAGGAGTAGCAATAGGGCAAGGGGGAAGGGTTTAAAACTGAAAGAGGAGAGATTTAAATTAGACATTAGGAAAAAGTTCTTTAGTAGACAGTGGTGAGACACTGGAACAGGTTGCCCAAAGAAGCTGTGGATGACCTTGTGCAGGTTGTTCAACCCAGGACTCCAGGCCCTGCTGCTGCTTGGAAAATGTTCCGTGGAATGGGTAAACCTTGCCATATGCTAGCCACAGCACCTGTAGAGTGAATGGTGTCTTTTATTTAAAGAGAAAGGAAGGGTCATGAACAATGGTGACCATGTATCTAAAAACACCAAACTGGTAGAGTGAAATCCTTCCTGCTCACCTCCTGAAGGGCAGCACTTTTCATACTGGGACTGAGCATTTGGGACAGACAATGGATGGCAAGAGAAAGTTGGTGAGAACTGCCAATACCACTTCTCTGCAATTTTAAACTGTACAGCTCTGCTGCCACAAGAGTTAGCAGCCATCCTCTGAGCTTGCACAGCGATTTCTTTCTATGCCTATGGACCCTCACTGCTATTTGTTTCATTACAGTGAGAAAATGGAAAAATATCTGTGAAGTTTAAACAAGTTTGGACAATGTAAACTGCTGGATAATAACTTAAAACAGTCCATTTGATGAATGTGATTGTGTCAAGCAGTGTGTGACTTACTTGAAACTGCGAGAGTGGCAGCGAAATAAAATATCAGGGTCAAAGTCATGGTGAGCATTCAATCGTGCTTGGAAATATGACATCCTTTCTCACATGTGATTTCTCATTAAGTCTCTTTTGACATTCCCCAAGCATTAATACACCTGTTGAGAAAATTACAGTTGTCCTGAGGACAGAAAAAAATTGTCAGTTTGAGCAGCAAATGCTGGAAGACTGTTTAGTGTCAGTAGAGATTGTTGTAAATTCTGGAAAAATAAACACCTTCATTAAATAAGTAGAATTATAGAATGATCATAAAAGCTACTTTTCAATTTCATCTGATTAAAATGAGGTGTCATTATGAAGGGCACCATTTTATAGATGTAAAAACGCAAGAGGTATATTAAAACCTGTTCACATCACAAAAGCAGGTCTGGGTGGATTCTGCTTTGTGTCCCCATTTCTGCTAGAACAAAGGATTAAATTAATTACTATGAAAGTCTTGAAAACCTCAAGGGAGGTTTTTTTGTTGGTTTTGTTGTTTTTTTGTTGTGTGGTTTGTTGTTTCATTGCTTCTGATTTTTTGGGGGTATATTTTTAGGAAGAAATTAGATCTTTAAAATGTCTGGCAAGTTATATTACTGCAAAAATTTACTTGTTTTTTGGAATAAAGGATGAGCTAGAAAAATAGTAATATAGCAACATAAGGAAGAAAGAAGTCAGTGAGATGTTTTACATATATTGAATTTGTATCTGAAAGTATATAAGGATCCATACTCGCATAGATCAGAGTAACAATTTCCATTCAAAAAAAATTGAATTGTTGATGTCAATTTGCAACTCTTCAAATAGTTCTAGTTATCTTGTTTAAGAAAGTTTCAGCAAATTTGTACAGGGAAATTCTATGATAAAAAATAAAGGAAGGAACTCATGACTGAAGCTCTTTGATCCATTGAGTGTCCCAATATCAACATGAAAAATATCAATGGGTTCAGTATAAAGCTAACAGATATCCAGGAGGAACACTAAAGTGGGAAATTATTGCAGATGACAGTTTCTAATAGAAAAGTGTACAATTTTATATGTGCTAGTATCTTCTAGGGATTATAAGTTGATTTCAAAATGCAAATTAATTTCAACTATGTCTCGTCTACTTAGAATATTTGAGAATAGCATATGCAAAGAATTTGTCATTTAGAATTACAGTCCTTATATAATTTTTAGGGGGTTATTAATAGAATAATAATATTTAGCATTTAGAGAACAGAATCACAGAATTGATGGGGTTGGAAGGGACCCCTGAAGATCCTCTAGCCCAACCCCTCTGCCATATGATGTGACATAACCTGCATTAATACAACACTTCCTACTGACAAGCAAGAGTAGGCAAGTACTGCTTATTATGTGAGCCTCTGCATCACTTGGTATGTTACAACTCGTAATTTATTTTGTATTTCAAAGCTCAGAATTTTGCCTAACCGTTATTCTTCTATTTTTAATGCACAGGAAATGTAATGATGTCAACCTAAAATGCAGTATATTGTTTTCGAAGATAATTTAAAGTTCAAAAGCCTCGCCTCAGTTAAGAGCTTTACAGGCCCAGTTGGAACAACTTCCTGTTACATTTTCACAGGTCACTTACAAAGAAAAGGAAGGGTTGTTAATTCAAATGGAAACTTTACTAAAACCAAGGCAGACCAAAAGCTGAAATAATGTAAACCCAAGGCCAAGGCTAAATAGGCTGCTGTCAAACCTACCTACCCTTACATTTGTTTCCAGATCTCCATGGATCTGAAGGGGCAATCAGCACAAAAAATTTAGAGGCTGAGCTCACAGACATGATTGTTCTGCAAACAGTGATTGCTGTTGTCATACTGAAAAATGTCTGCTAAATAATGAAGTGGTCCATTATAGAAAAATGTTTTTCTCTCACTGGCTCATCTCAGTTTACTGTAAACTGTAAATTCCTGTAATTTTCCACTTTTTTTTATGGTGCAAATTTAACTTCTTCACATCCCAGGTAGCTTGTTATTTGATAATACATATGTTATATTTTTTAATTGTAATTAAACATAGTTCTTTTTAGAGATGTTTCTTCCCCTAACATATGCAAGTAATAGAAAGAACTTATGCAGCAAAACTACACTGAAATAATGGAAAAGCTTCAAATTTCTTTGTGAATCACAAAGACAGAGTAAGGAATTAATTTTTATCATGAGTATTGTCAAACCTGGGTAGTACTGAAGATGCTGGAGGTGGGATTTTGGTGCTGGACCTACAGACCCCAAAGTTTTGATCACTCAGAGATGGTGGTGCTATAACTCATCTAAGAACTCACCTGGGTGTGATGCAAAGCTGCCTCTCTTAAATCACAGCTTTCTGACCTTGGCCCTTTAAGCTGTAAGAGAAAAGGTTTTTTCTATGCAAGATAAGAAAGACAAAAGCACAGATGGAAATTACTAACTCAGTGACTTAAGAGAAAAGCATCAGTATGAAATTATATAAAAACAGGGGGGAAAAAAGCATTTAGATGCAGCAATGCAACAGCACTTGGGGGAACAGAGAACACATCTTCAGCTCCTGTAGGATGACTGGGTTACCAGCAGAGTCCTATTGACCTGTCTGCACCATGAACATGCAAATGCTTGACCTGGAAACGTTATTAGAAACTGTTCCCCATGAGTGTTAATCAGTAAATAACTGCTGTACGCTCCTAAACTGTGTACTGTGCTAGCAGAATTCCTTCAGTACCATAAAAAGCACCCAGAGACTCCCTGTAGAAAGACTTGCCTCTGCATTAAAGATTTTCAAACATCCTCATCAATTTAGCTGCCTATTTCTATTACAGATTAATTAACCTTGGAAATCTGACATTCCTATGTTGCTTTAAAAAAAGTTCAGGATGTGTTCCTAATTTTAACTGATTTTTTTATTTTAATTATCCTAAGAGTTGCAAAGCTCATTCAACTTAAGTGGCACATCCATTTTACAGATGAAAGAACTGCTCTCAGAACAAGATTAAATGAATTTCGGCTGGGTTTAGCATTTCTGAGAATAAGTCCTTAAGAGACTTGGAAAAAGGTCATCTGATGAATGAAGAATATCAAACAGGAAATATTTCACCAGATCCAGTCATCTTCAGTCAAAAGTGAGCCTTTCATAAACTATTACATTCTTTTTAAAAATTACTTGGTCTCTGCCTCTACTATTTCTAGTGGAAATCTGTTCAAGAAAGCCATGCTTATGATGTCTCAAAACCCCTCTAATTTTCATCCTAAATTTATTCATAATTTGCTTCTATGCCAACATTAAATCTCTTCTTTAAATTCAATAGTTCTTTTTTTCTCTCTGTTTAGTCTACTGAGGAAATGATAGAGAGCAGTCAGTTCCTTCTCAGATTTCCTTTTTTCTAACCTAAACAAGCCAAGCTTGCTAATTATCTGGGAATTAAGCATGAGCTTCTCAGTCAGCTTTGTTACCTTTACTAACACTCGTTCAAGTTGCAGCCTCCCTTTAACATGCATTAGCAAAATGTTGCAGAGGTATAAAACAGTGTTAAGCTTTACCCATGAGAAAATTAGTTTTGCTCTCTGAGTGTCAACATTTCTCTTCGAAAGGATTCTGAGCAAACAGTCCTAGGAATGTTTGGGCAGATGGAGATTCATTTCATGTATTACTATTACTATTTAATCTGTGTTTTAGGAAGTTGATAAGGACATGCATGCAGGATGTATATCCTCCAGGGTATTAAAAAAATTCATTGTATGTCAGCCAGCTCCAGTTTGGCTCATGTGTGTTTTTTCTGGTTTATGTCTCAAAATGATGTGTGAGTTCAGTTGACTGTCCAGTTGTCAGTGTACACTCTGGTCCTGAGCAGGTTCTGGTCCAGCAAATTCAGGGGGAAAAAAGAGTAATTTCATCTGTCCCAAAGAGATCCAGTGTGGGTCTAGACTGGGAAAAAATTTCTCTCTAAGGACATTTGAACACATTGCCCAGAGTGGTTGCAAATCCTGGGGGTTTTGAAGACCAGAGTGAACAAAGCCCTGAACAGCTTGGTGTGATCTCAGGGCTGATCTTGCTTCGAGTTCTACACAGGGCTGGAGACCTCCTGAGGTTCCCTCCAGCCTGAGTTAAAGATCTAAGTATTTGGCTAGTCAACCTATATCAGACTTGTATTACTATAATTCACAATATAATGAGTATGCATATGTTAGAATAATTACATTGAATCATTAAGCATGAAATTAAAAGATTAAGGGTTAACATGGATGGATTTTAGCTCTGTGTCTTGATTCTTTTCTCAGGAATCATTCATTGATTGTATTTCAATTGTATTTCTCTTTAATTTTATCCTTTTCTTCTAAGAATAATTAAAAACATTTTTATAATAATAAAAATTATAAATTACTTATTTCACAAATTAACAAAGTCAGTTTAGTCATACTGATTATTATGGAAGTGGCATGACTTCCACAGTAAGACCGGCTGAAATAGAGAGCATTATGCAGTTTGGAAAAAGAGAAGATACTAAAGATCTGTATAGCATAAAAACCATGGGAAGAAGAGATTAGGATGAAATTAGAATCATGTTTTGCAGTGCAAGACTGGAAGGTATCAATTGATAGAGACAATTTCAAGGGATGCAGTGGAGGTGGCCATCCTGCTGCTGAATGCTGAACCTTGCAGCCCTATGCCAAAGCATGCTGAGGTAGCTGAGCGGGGTTCAGGGGAACAAGGGAAATAGTCCCTTTAAATTCCATTAATTCCATTAAATTCAATAAATTCCATTAAATACAATGGAATAAGTGCAGGGGTTTACTGAATACTCACATTATCCATCTAGCTTCCATGCTTGCCCAGTTCCACATTTTTCTGTTACATGCACCTTTGTTTTCGCCAGGGAAAACTGAGGGATAAAATGACAGATAAAATCCTTTCTGATTGGTGGCCATGTGTTTTATTCAGTATTCCAATCCTTGGTCTATAACAAGCTTTTGCAAATAAATGTTGAAAGCCAGCCATAAAATGTTTCTGTCTTTGCTATGATAGCATATATTTAAATTAGGCAATCCTGAAGGTAGAACTGTCAGCCAGTGAGTTGAGCAGTGATTACAACCAGGACAAAAGGAAAAAATATATTTTTTTTTATTATTATTTTTTTTTTTTGGTAGAGCTAGAGCAAAATTAATTAATTTGTATATCTGCATTTCTGGTCTCAAGATGACCTGAAATCTAAAGCCACTTATTAACCTTCAGGTCTTAGAAAACATCCATGTAATTCTCATTTCAGTCACTGGGACATATAAACTATACTAAGGTATCTTAAAATTATACAATTCAACCACTGTAATTTGCAAGTTTATGCCCATCCCATTTGAAGGAGGAAATGACATTTCTGTGTTTTCCACAAAGGAAACAGTTGTTGAGGTCTTCAAATAGTTAATATACTGGTGTTAAAACAAATGGAGTGGTATAATGAGAATTATATAAAAAGTAAGTCCACAATTTTCTAACTTCATTCCACAAAACATGGAAGAGTTTTACATTTAAAAAACAAACTGTATACACTTTCAATTTTAGGCATTTTATGTCTCTCCCAGTTTTGTGTAGGTGTTGGGAGTTCTGTGTGTTGGCTTTTGTTGGAACAAAATATTTATAATTCATAAATGTATGAATCATAACATTTATATAGCACTTCTGGAACAGATGCCACCAAAATCTTAATTAAATATAAAAGCCTACAATTAAAAGGCAAAGCCAAATGAGTAAACTTTAAAGAAAGATTTAAAATCCTACAACTGAGAACCTTAGAAAAAAAACTGGAGTGTGACTTGAATATCACACAAATAAGTCACATGTAAAATGGAGTCTAATGATAGGCAGACAAATGTATTATAAGAGCAATTATTGTTATGCAACATCTTATATTTTAAAGCTATCTTCAGCACTTTGCAAGTTCTCTCGGAATAGATAGGAACCATTTCAAATTCTATTGAAATGCAAGTCATAATATATGTTTTTTATTTGCCAACTACTTTAGTGGCAATTATTTATGATGATGCTATATAGCATACTAGTGAAAGCAATCTACCATATTTCTGAAAAATGAGACATCAAGGCACCATCTGCTATTGAATGCCTACTGGAGAGTAGGGAGATACATCCAATTATCCTCACAATTATAACTCAGGCAGTTTAGTATAAGGTAGAATATCAAGGTCTCCTAATTAATTTTTTTCAAAAAACATATCTGAGGAGCTAATGTGGGCTGATTTAGCCTAACAGCTTAAAACCAGCAGATTTCTTAACCCCTAAACCCAACATGAATAAAGGGATTAAAGAGCAACTTCTCCTCTCTAACAAGAGCTATCCCTGCATTTGTCCCAAATATCAAGGAGATATTTTTGAGCTTTCAATATGAACCTGCATATTTGTATTAGATACCCACAGAGGATTAATGAACTCATTCATACTGAATATGTTCTCCCTTCAAATCTTTTCAACAAAAGCTTAGATAACTTTCACAAGCTTTCTGCAAGCCTCCTTATTTCCATTTACTTGCTATTTCTGTGCAAATTAACTTCCTTTTTCCAGTGCTGGTGAGGAAGCAATTAAGAAAAAAAAATCTATTTGAAGAGCTTTTGATAGAAAGTTTCCACATTAATAATGATTATTTCAATTCTCATTGATCAAGAGGCCTACTTTTCAGAAGTTTCCAGGTCACTTAGGAAGATCAAGTCTAAAATAGCAGAGATGAATTATCCACACGTGGGGTCCATATCTGTTCTAAAAATTGACAGCGAACTTTTTCTTCAGTGTAAAATTTGTAATTTGGAATCAAGGCAATTTTGACATATAAGGTACCAAGAAGAAACAAAAGTTTGAGTAGAAGTAAGCATTAGCAGTGTGCCTTTCATCTCCTGTTTCTAAGCAGATGATTGTTGCAATATTTTTGACTCAGGAAGAAAAACCTGTGGTGTTTTAAATTACAGCTGCAGCAAGGCTGTCTCATAGAAATACAACAGAGGAAGACAAAGACATGCATTTCCTGGCTGAAAAGGATGCAGTATATGTCAGTTTTGAAAATGAAGGGTTTTTTCAGGACATTTTGCTGAGGTTTTATGTCACTATAAGTACTATCTGTGTTTCAAGTGACATTTATTACTCTCCAGCGATCTGAAAACACAGAACATTTTTGTATCCTGGCTAGCAGTTACACATGCTGTATGTCATTCTCCCTGTTTTCTTGATAGTTGTTTTGAGACCAATTTGGATTTACTGAAAGATCACAGCCATACATAAAGGATTACACATTGGTGCAATAGAAAGGGAGACAAGAGGAATCATGAGGGTGCCTGATTTGGGACATGAATACTCCTGGCCCATAACTTCAGCTTTGTCCAAGACAGTATAAAATGTCTCTTGACACACGTGGGGCAGCTCTGCATTTGTGCTACTTCCTCCAAGTGAAGTCCACAGCCACACTGAAGCTTTACTCCATCCTCTGTGATGCTTCAGCAGGAGAGAGCACCTGTGAAGTTACCCCTGGACTGGATTCCCTAAATGAGCAACTTGATGATTGTATTAATTTTCCCATGCTTCTGGACATGTTTAGAACTCATGCACACAGCAAATATTCCATTATCATCTTCTCTCGTTCTATCCAAATAGGATTTACTGTTACCATAATCTACTATCAGTAAAAATCAACATGATATAATCATACCTAACAGCAATGGATGTCCTATGTATGAAAATAAATTCTCTTATCTTTAATCATATATTGTCTCAGTGCAAAACAATAAGAACTAAACAGGAGAAAATTAGAAATCTGTCTGATGCACTTATGCCCTTCATAAGCCACATTCTGAAAGATGTTTTTCATGATTCTGTAGGTTGTTCAATGATAAAAATTGTTTGTACATTCACTACATTAACAAAGACACAAGCAATGAAGAAATTAATTCTACAGTAGTTGTGTTCATGAACTGAACAATGTATTTTAATGGCATAATGGTAGCTAAACATTTTAAACTAAATTTTATACATAACTTAGTACATTGATAATCCTGATTCCATGTTGACAGACAGAATAAGGAATCTATGATTTGAACACTTGTACTCAAACTGCAAAACACTATGTAAGCTTAGAGATATAACTTTGTACAAAAGAAACATCAATAAACAGTGCAGACTTTACTCAGAATTCTGTGACTTTTGATAAAGAAATGGGCCTGTGTGCAAATCCAAATCTGTATTTGAGGTAGGAGCACAGGGACCTTTAGCCCACACTGGAACAGGCATTGCTGTGCAAGGGGCATCATTTTGGTGCAGGTTTCTCCAGTAATTATATCTGAGAGCCCATAGTGTGCACTTGAGTGCAGCATGGATGAGTCTCACAAAACTTCTCCCTTGGTGTGACCCAGTGGAAGTTGCATAACAGAACATTAGGTGGAGTTACTATGTAGAATTCCAGGGTCACTGAGGTTTAAAGTACCTTGTGAAGCAATCCAGTCCAAGCTTTAGGAATCTGTCCTTCACAAATTTTATTTAGATGAAATTAGTTTGGCCATCTAGTTTCAAATTTAGTAGTTGCTTTATGGCAATTTTAACCACTGTATTCAAAGGAACATACTGTACCAGAGTTAAAAATTTTAAACTGCTCACCTCTAATTGTTATTATCCTGTGTATCCAGTCAAAATATTGTAATTCAATTGAATCAGACTTTCAGCACAGCATCCTAGCTTTTTACTTAAGGTTGTTGAAATCACACTTTTAGTTAGCCCCTACCACTGATGGAATGGCTCAGAGATGACAGAATATAGGCACAAAATACTGAGCCAGTTTTATCAAAGGATTTAAGAACTTTCACAAAGGTCTCATCAGGTGTCAATAGAGAAAAGGCATTCAAGTGTCTTAAAGGACTGTGAACGTCTGTGCTCATATAAAGGTAGACTTAGAAACTAGAGAAAATTAAATTATTCCTTTTAAGTAAGAGAAAAAAGTATATAGAGGATTATGTCTCTCCTCTTTGGTTAGCCACCACATCATTCTTTTAATATATTTTGTTATAGTACATAAGGCAAAGGGAACATTGCCTATGCAAATTACACTCTAAAGAATTGTCTAAGCATTTTGATTCATGTGAAAATGTAATGCTGCCCCAAAGACTGAGGTCAGTTCAAGCATTCTCCCAGCATTTGTGAAGTGCACTTCCAATAAACAAAAACGAGCTTTCTGTTAAATCTTTAATACTTGACAGAAAATGCATGCTCAGCTATTCAAAAAAAAAAGTTTATTCTCTCACCTCTATTCTATTTTTACTGCTGACCTTTTCACCTTCTTATTCTGCTTCCCCCTTCCTTCTCCCATCCTGATTTGCAGCAGAGAACCTGATTGCATTACTAACTGTATGTAAATATTTAATTGTTTTACATTATGTGGAACAATCACCAAGCTGTCCAAGCATTAAGTGTAATTAACTAATTAGCTACTGGTCGAAGATAGAAAGGCACAAGCAGCTCCCACCCTAACATGGTGTCAAACACCTCTTGCAGCCACCTGACTGCACTCTGTCACAGGCAGTTCTTTATTACAAATAGTTTAAAACTGCACCCATTTCAGCAGCTTAGTACTGTCAAATAATGAACCAGCTCTGAGCCAAACCAAAATGTTTTATAGCCTACAAAAATGTGTGCTGAACGTAAATATTTGCCCCACATCACAGACACAAAAAATATGCTTTAAACAGCATCCTAATCTCATTAAGCACTGTGCAAAACTTAAGCACCAGTGGAAAGGGCACCAGTCAAGGCCCATTAGTGGTTTTTGAGGAGCTCAAGGGGAGAAGACAATATTTGATAATTGCCCTGAGTTCTCAGATGTCCTGATGCTGCCAAGCCACATCACCCACAGCAGGCCCAACTAGAACAGTCTGGCTTTAGCCATCTGAGGCTCAGGAATAACTGTAGGGATTATGACAGCAGCATCTTATTTAAATGAAATTAAATGCAGAAATCACTTTAAATTATGTCTGAAAATGACCGCATCACTTACAGTGCAGAATCAAGGATTGTCTGGGCTTCTGGGGTTGTCTGACTGAAGAAACAGAAAAAGAAACAAACTGGATATTTTTCTCTAGAGAAATTATGTAGGAATAATAGAAAAGCCCTTACCTACAGTAGAAACATTAGGACATCTTACATTAACCTTTTATACATATATATGAAGAAATAGGAAGATTTTGGAATTTGAACTGTTACTGCTTTTCTTTGATTCTATTATAGAGCCTCCTAAAACCAAGAGAAGATATGATAGCACAAACTAACATTAAGAGTTTGTCAGTTTTAGTAGCTCTTTTTATTATGCAGTGCATCCAAAAGAGGTTGAAATTTACCACGAGAAATAATAGCTGCCTAGTTATAGGAATAAAATAAAATTAGTTCAGTGAGCAATATCTCTTTCTCCTAAGAAAATTCATGAACAAAAATAATTTATCCTTACCATGCTATTCTGAGCAGGTGGAGATCAGACAAAGAAGCAAATCTATTATCATGTAATCATAAAGTACTTCACTTACCACAGATTTTGATAAGCAAATTGCTGGTAATTACACATGTTCTGATCCCACCTGTTGTAGAGAAAAGAGCTTTCTAGACTAGATACACAGCTTGCTAAAACAGCCTCAAAAGGTAGGGGTGACCCTTTGGAAATACCACAGCATTGTCCCATCCCCTTTTAAAGTGGACAATGAGCAGGCAACATTTCTCACACCTCCTGGTGAAATGGCAAAGCCATTCTGTACGTCCTTTAAAGATGGGAGAAGTTTTTGCCTCTGGAGCATGACCATGAAACAGATTCTTTTGAAGTACTCAATATGAATATATGGCTTTATAATGCTAATCTATGTTCCTTTGTGAATATTGAAATACAGAAGCTATCCATTGAAAACATGAAAGTAAAATTTCAATGAGATGTAACTTCAGTGGAATTATTTTCCCCAAGGATTTTGGATCTGAAAGAACTGCCCATTTTTAGTAAGCAATGTTGAAAACTGCAAAAGTACCCTGACATTATAACAGAATTGGTAGTCATCTTAAGCTAGTTACTCTCCAACAGGTGAGAGTTTGATCAAAATGAGAATGAGAAGGTTCTATCTCTACAAATGTCCTCAACTTTGCCAGGAACCACTCAGTAAAGGTTAAATATACATGTTCTTAGATACATTTCAATAAGAAAAAATAAAGCATGGGAATAAATATAATATTTTGAGTTACTCTCTTTCAATCTCACAATTAATTTTTTTTTTTTTTTGCCTTAGTTCATCCCAGAAAAACTATCAAAATAAGGTGTAGCAAAAGTTTTTAAACCAGTTTATAAGAATTAAATGGATAATATTTTTGTACTTTTTCTCTGTAGGTTGCTGACTAAAAAATTGAGTGGCAAAAAGAAACTTTACCTGTGACAATGGAATTTTCTATTCATTCACTTCCATTCCTAACAGAAATATCTCTGTCCACAGGTACCCAAAGGAGAAAACAATAAAATTAAAAAGCTTTATAACAATGAACAGTAATGCTCATTCTCTTTCCTACAGAAACTAACAGGCTTTTTCTCATCTTTTCCAAAATTTGGAAGAAGGCGATGAACTGGCAGGGGCTCTGGTGAAGACTTAAACTTTTTTTCTGTTTGAGGGCATTGACGGTGCCCAGAAACCATTCAAGGGAAAATAAGGAATACAAACTCCCTGTAGTTCACTAAAGCTGAGGCCTCTTGTGCACCACGTTCAGAGAAAGAACCTTCATTATAGGAAAGGTTGTAACTTCAATTAACTGGGATCATAAGTGCTTGTTACTCAGATAAATGATAGTTTTAAGGATAAACTTTGATAATACTCTTCTTGCTTCAAAGGGATGGAAGGCAAAATGATGCAGATATTGATTTTGCAAAGCAAAATTTGTAATCAACAGTGTGTGAAGTTTAATTCTAAACTTAATTAGAATTAAATTTAACTAATTAGATTAATTCAATGAATTAATTAAGTTAAATTAATGAAATTAAAGCCTAATTATTTTGAGAATTTCACTGGTTCTTTCAAAAGAAAAATAGATGACCAGCACATTTATTATCCTGTTGTAGAATTAGATTTCTGTTCTAAATTTGCGTGCTGCACATATCATACAACTTTTCCAAAATTTATGATATTTTCAAATTCCTATAAAAGTGTATACCACGAGTTGCTGGGGGGGTGGGGGGGTGTGTGTTTGCTTTTTTTTTTTTTTTTTTTTTTTTCTTGCAGCTTTTGTTGTTGTATTTTGCTTTGGAAGGATAGGACATATTTGTAGTGCTCACAAGAACACTGAAAGAAAAAATTGAAGAAGGGAAAATTAATCTAGAGTGGCTGAAAATGTTGCAAGCTTGTTATTCTACATATACCTCTAGAATGGGAATAAGTAGTAATTAAAATGCCCCCCTAGACAGTAACTAGGAATGGGAATTATAGTGAGCAAAGGATTGAGGCGGCACAACTAAACAAATGCATTTAATAATTATCAATTATGGAGAACAACTATGGTCTCCAGCCCAAAAATGTTACATGTTTCTTCAGAAAACTACATTATAACCATGTGATCTAACATTGTATTATACTACACATGTAAAAGGGAGCTTCTGAGTTGTTACTGGGTTTTCTCTCAGACATTCTTCTGCTCAGCCCCAATGAGGGTCCTGCTTCCCTCAGTCAAGGGGTTTTGTTTGCACCAAACCATTTCTGTTACCTGCCATGCTCTAGATGTCATCTCCTCACAGAATCTGGGTGTCCCCACTGCAAGGCAGACAGTGTGAAGGGATTTTTGCTTCTTATTCCTTTCTTTTTTTTAAAAAAAAATAAAAACAAGAGAAATGACATTATCACATCTAAAGTGTATTCCCAATAACATTTCAGAAGTCTCTTTTCACATGAGCTGGACCAGGCCCCAGATATGCCTATTATTTTCCTGTCTAAGGGATGGAAAAAGCACAAATGGAGACACTAAAAGTAGAGCTACATTAGATAAACCTCTCTTGAAAAATGTCACAGACTATTCAAGCATGAGAGCACGTGTAGTATAAATATTTCATGGAAGGGACATAAAAAACATGGATTAAAAGGAAATTATGTCTTTATCATGTAGATATCATGTGGAATTTTTTTCTACTCTTTTTTAATCCATTTAGATTTATTTTCCTTGATATATGTATTTTCTACCCCAATGGTAATGCATGTTCACAATGGTGTTCATCCTGAGGCTAGGCTCTAAATAACATATCATGAATTTTTTTGCAAAAAAGCTGATAGAAGAAAGGAACAATAACTTGGGTGTCTGTATATAATTCTAATTCTATAATGAAAAGATAACCATTCTAAAGTAAGCTCAGAAAGACACTTACTGTATATTTTAAGTTCTGAGGAAACTATAGTTGTCATAACACTTTTCTGTAATCCTTGAAGTGAACATTGCTGAATTTTCAGTGAAAATTGACAGATTACTGTGGTCAAATAGACCCCACTGAGTCCTGAGATAACGAAACTGTATACAGTCTTCAAATGGAAATCTCAATAGAATATATTAGGGTTAAGAATCTGAGAAAAGGGAGGAAATAATATTTTCCTATTACAAATAAAGGAATAGAAAAAGGCATTAAGTATACTGCATATCTGATGTCTTATTGGAAATGTCATTGCCAGCATAGTTTTTGTACAAAAGAGAACAATCAAGTACATTTTACAAGATAAGAAGCTGACTGGGATAATTTTATGCTTTCACTAGAGGCCTACTTCAGTGCACAACTCAAAAGTCCTTTGCTGATTGAGAACATGTGATATCTACTTTCCAAGAGCCAAAAAAATATTTGACTTCTGTCTGACATGCTAATAGCTGAAGATCAAATTAGGGAAAAAAAATGGCCCTGACTATAGCACATCAGTATGTAATAACTAAAATTTTAGTAGAAATGCAGGGTACATTATTCATACTGCAAGGGAAAGGTACAAACTTGCTTAGAAACATCACATCTTTTTAAAATACTAGTCCTTGAGAAAACGTTTCTCACAGGATTCTAGTGGCAAGCATTATGGAATAGTTTGATTTAGCACCAGGTGCAGTCAAGCAGTGCTGTGCAGAGAGGAAGTTTGTGGCACCACAGTGAGAAATATTTTCTTTCCTTTCTAGTGGTTATGTGATTTTTAAGGAGAAATCAGATGGGATGCATCACTTCTGCCATCTGCCCTTTGGTTTTAAAGTGTGTTCTTGTAGTGCTTGAGACACTAAGTGTGGTTGAATATGTCAGAATTATCTATCTCAGTAAATTTACTATCAACATTCGTGTGGTAAGCTTCACAAAAACAAGCATTAACCGCATTTTCAGCCTGGAAAAACTGATACTAGATTAAGAAAAAGCAGAACTGTTGAAAGTAAGTTCATGTTGAGTGGCTTTTCCACTTCCAGAATTATTACAGTGCCCACCTAACTCAAATTTCAATTGTTTGAACACAGAGGTCACCCAGAACCTTAATAAATAAGATGATTCAAAAACTGGACATCACATCATTTCATCTTTTTCTAGGGATTATTATCTAGTTGCAGAATAAAATCATGCCTTTGAGTGGAAAAATCTATAATTGATGAGAACACCATCCATTTTTGTGACTACACTAGACAACATCAGTTTCACTTGCTCTTTTAAAATGGTCCTTGACTGTTAGTGAATATTAGCAGTTCCATGATATATGCTTACAGCTTTTCAAAGTAGAACTTTATGATTAAATGTCAAAGAAATCTTGACATATGTGTAGCATATTAACTTGAATTACCATGTTAATTTTTTTAAATCACCCTAAACATCTCAAAAAAACCTTTTTAGCCTGCATAGCTTAGTGCCATAATCAGTGTAATTAATCTTCATCCATTAGATGTCAACTGTTCCTATATATTCACTAAGAACTAAAAGCTGTCACACACCATCATCAGACTTGCTATTAGGAAAACTGAATGGTGAATATGCCAAAATATACAACAGTTTTTACCACATAAAGATTGCACTCAGTTTTGTAGTTTGTTTGTCTGTTTTTTATTAGGAAATAACTAATAATGTTCATACATTCAGTATTAATTTCTCTATTTGCCCTGTACAATAGCCCATGGGAAAACAGCATGTAGTAATGAAAACTGTGATAAAGTATTTCATGCTCTCTTTGGATGATTGTTGTTAATGAATCTTGCAGTAGAACACAGAAACTGGAGCCATTCATCATTCAACCAGTTTATCTGCAAGAAAGATGTAGCCCTCTGTGTTCCAGGTCTGGTTCATGTAAACACCTGAGAACTTCCCAGGAAAACTCTTGGCTGGACACTGTCACTGACAGAGCAGCACAGACTGAGACCAAAACTGGTTGTGCACCTACAGAAGCACTGACAACTGAAGGAAAAACACAGTCCTGACTCTCTAGAAATCAGGGGCATGTTCAATATTAACTTTGTATTTAGTGGATAAGTAACTAATGATCACAGGAAACTTTGACCACTTTTCTTTTAAGAGGAAAGAAACCCAACCCTTTCGTGTTTTTCTCTCATCTATCAAGGGTCTGGTTGACCTCTACTTCTTAAAGAGTGATAATTTTCAGAAGCCCTATTCTTTCTAGATGAAAATAACTTTATACAAAGAGGAGTAATTGTGTTCTCATTGACACACAGGGAAGCATGTGTGAACTAAAATTAATACTAGGTCTGTATTTGTGAACTGAACAATAGGCAGAAGTAAGGATGAAAGCTATATTTTACTCAAATATAACACAGCACTAACACTGAAAGATAGGACTTTTAGCTCAAGTTTGATACCACTACTTCCCTGGAAGCTCTGTTGGTCAGAGTTCATGGGGAAATGATGTGTTCCCAAAATATGCCACCAAATATGTATCTTACCAAACACTGAGGCTGCAAGGAAAGAGCCACAAGAGTGTATGTTTGTATACACATGTTATAAGTAAGCAGTGGGGACATTCCTATGGCTTGTGTTAGAGCCTTCTACATCTGCTAGATCTGAAATTTGATTATTTTACTCTCTGAAGCCTATACATATCGCAAAAGAGCATGCACATGGGAACCTCCCTTCCTGTACACTCAGCTGACAATGGAGCAAATGAACCTTTGGCTGACATGGTGGGGAAAAGGGAGCATTGGTGGGTATAGATGGAAAAGATGGTCCTAGGAGTGAGAAAAGCACAGCTGGCTTTGAGGAGTATTAAACTTTAAAGTTTTAAATGCAGCATTTGACTAGTTTTTAATCTAACAGCCCGATCCAATCTATCTGCAATAATTTTACCTTGTCCACCTGGTCAGAACTGAGTGTGTACCTAAGCTGAATGCAACCCTATGACTTTCTACAACAACGCCAGCTGTTATTAAATAAGTCATGAGAACACCTGCTGGTAAGAATTATATTAGGAAAAATATGTATGAATATGTACTCCTTTTAGGTGGTCTGTAGACTAAACATTTTCATAAGGCAGTCAAATCATTCACATAGAAATTCTATGTAACAAGTTTATCAGCCCCTGACTAAACTGATGTATTATTTCAGTTGCTGATTTTTCTCTCAGGAGGGTTAAAAGGAACCACTGGAAAAACCATGAGGGTGAGGTCCCATTAAAAACTGAGTTTGGAACATTCCCAGAATTATAAGTCAGATGCAACAAAGCAATACAAAATTTGGGCTTAGAATTTTCTGTACAGAGAAAATTTGACATTGACATGGTTCTCCAATCTGTGTATCTAGAAAATACATTACATTCAGGAATGAGATTGGATCGATCTATAATTCATAAAAACACTCAGTTTACAAGTATCTCTCCATATACCCTTAAGCTTCACTCCTCTTTCTAAGATTCTACTATTAAATAACTTAAATCACACAAAGTCAAAAATAAACACTCATGAATGCTTAATGATTTGAACAAAAATTCTGGTTTTTAGTAAATACAGAGAGAAGTTTGGTTTTTTTTTCACTGAAAGTCCAATGGTTTCTTAAGTTACTCATATTTGTATGATAGTCCCCTCCAAAATCTACAATCAAAATTTGAAGTTCTGTATCAGTATCTGACTGAAACTTCTTCAGTGATGCCTACATGACATAAAGAATTTATAAAACTTAAAAATGGAGTAAAAAAATAAAAGGATTTGTCTGTTTTTATATAAAAGGCATGTTGTAACATAAAGGCATTTTATATAAAAGGCATGTTCTTGTAACTTAAAACTCCTGGTTACTGGTGTCTCCAGCCCAATAATTCAGTGTAATTAAAAAGAAATAGTCTTTCCATGTATCTCTGACTGCAATTATAAGTGGATCTTTCATATAACTTCAGGACTTAATGTAAGAATTTTTGTCCCTTCAGCAGTCTCAACTAATCTTGAGGAATAAGGCCTTTATACCATATTTGGCTTTTAAAAAAAATAATAGAAAAGAATCCTTGAAATGTGTAGGTTACCTATTAGCTATTCTTTTGTCCCTTTATAAAATATCTATAAATTAGGTAAGTGATGCTGTAGACTTCTAATTGCTGGTGTAGTCATATTATCATAATCCCAAAGGTATTCAGGAATACACTAATATAAGGCCAGTCTGTTGCTCAAGATATTTCTAATTGGTGAAAAATCTTGGTGTTAGGCTTTACCTACATCATTATTAAGTCATTCTAGTCCTCCTTTTTAAATTTGTTTATTTTTTTCTTTTTTTCTCATTTATGTTGGTACCACGGTGTCTTTGGACCCAGTGTGAAAGGAAAGAAAACTTTCCTTTTCAAAAGCTGATTGGTCTGATTGTGATCCGAGAGATATGAAACCAGTGAATTCCAAAGAACAACAGATATCTGAATTAGGCCTGAAAGCAAAAAAAAAAAAAAAAAAAAAAAAAAACAAACAAACAACATTTAAACTTAGTTGCATAAAATAGGTTCCCTAAAGAGATTAATTTAAACTCATATTTTTATATCCACAGAGTTGAACCTTTTCTGCTGCTGCCAGGGTTAAAGAACCTGGGTCACTCTAACAGCAGGGATGAGTGGTGCTGACTAGAGACAAAAAGAAACAACAGTCAAACTATAGTCACCCAAGCTTCAAGAAAATTTCAGTGTGGTTTAGTGAAAGATAGAAATGGAAAGATAAAGATCTAAATGGCATTCAGGTAAGCCATTTCATCTTTTTGGTCTTTGCAATGCTTTTGAAGCATTTAGAAGAGAATCCACTGTCAGTGTAAGTTCTTTTTGACTAGAATGCTGCAACACCAAAAGGTTCATTTTTAAAATTATTCTCACTGTAAATCAGTGCAGGATTAGTCTTTATTGTACTAAATGAAGTGAACATTCCAATATTCTTATCAGATTTGAATGAGGCAGATGTTGATTGGATTGAGGGCTTAAAAACCTTTAAGTGAATTACATTTCAAGGATAGCGAGTTTATTTCATCAGTTTACTGGACATTAACCTTGGACTCTAAATTTAAGCTGCTTACACAATTTTACAGACACATCATCATTAGATCATTTCGGCTTTGTCTCTGAAGGTGAACAGATTAATTACAGTCTACATATTCAAGTGAGTAAGCTACAACCTTACCAGTCATCTGATGAATCAGAATTAGAAGGTAAAAGGTGAAGGTCCCCTGCCTGCTGGCAGACTCTGGAATGCAGAACAGTAGTCCTGCCCTTTGCAGGCAGAGCTGAAAAGAACTGCAGCTGGATCAGACAATGAGCTTCATGTTAGTAGAGAAGGCTATTTAACACCAAATGTGATTCACTACACTCCCTAACTCAAACTGTGCACTCCTCAGTGAAAGGATTTTATTCTTGCTGTACTACCACTGATAATATGCAGAAAGCCAGCTTGGTAGTTTTGTGGATAGCTGGAATTTCCTCTGGCTTGTTTTACAGCCATTTCTACATTGCACAGGTACAGATACAGGAAGTTACCTAGGCTAGTAAATACTTCTGACCTTATATCAGCTTATTTTAAAGCTTGATTTCTTTATCAAAACTTCTGTACCTACAGCAAGAAAAAAGAGAGTGTTTTTTTGATTAGGAAATTTGTTTGTTTCATTCTTTTCAAAGTGCTCTTACCTGCTTACTTTCTCCTATCTTGGCAGTAATACAGTTGACATGATGCACTACTCGTATGAGTATGATACTTTTGTTCTCTATATCATACTTGCAGTCCTCTGGGTCTCCTATTTCAGCTCACATTTTATCAGGTCTTACAGCTGTTTGATTTCTTTGTTTTATATTTGACTTCTGTACTTGAGAAGAGTGCTAGGTTGGTAGCCCAGGAGAATTGAGTCCTTTGTTCATCCACAGAGCAATTTATTTCAAGCTCAGCTGAAGACATAACCTGAGAGATTGAAACTGGTATTAACTCTTGCCCACCATTTATTTGAAAGGTAAGTCTATCCAACGCAAGAATACTGCTGGTTTTGTGTGGCTTGCAAAGAAGTCACACAGAATAGCATTTCCTAAAATTCACCATAACTTTTAGTGATAAATAGGCTCCCCCTTCCTTACCTTGTATCCTTCAGAAAGAGATGAAAATAAGAAATGGATGGCTGCACTTGGAGTCTGCCCTTGTACAAACTCACAACTGATTTAGTTTATGGAATTTGTCATGTTTGAACTGTCCTCCCTGACTTCTTGTCATTGTGAGGAATTAAAACAATTTTCTTCTCATCAGGAGATTGGTTCAGTTCACAGAACTTCTTCACCCACTCCAGTGCCCAAGAAAAGAAGGACACAGAACAGAAAATATATCCTGAAGTGTCACCGAAAATTAGCCAGCATAATATGAACTTGCTTCATCTAACACCCCCAGTGGCAAATTAATTTATTTTGCTGGACCATACTTATTTTCATAAAGCTGGCTTCCCTTTATAACCATAGAATGGTTTGGGTTGAAAGGGACTTTCAAATCATCTTGCTACAAACCCCCTGCCAGCAGTAGGGACACCTTCCAGTAGACCAGGTCACTCAAACCTGGCTTTGAACACTTCATAAAATCAGTATGGTTGGAAAAGTCATCCAAGACATCAAGTCCAATTTTCTAGTTAGTACCACCATGGCCACTAAACTATATTATGAAATACCATGTCCTGTTTTAGGAACACTTCCAGGGATGGAGTAGACAGGCCTGAGAAGAGTTGCAAACTTGTCACAATTGCTCTGTGCTGGCTTTAATCCTTGGGGCAATATGCAATAGTTTAATGTCTCCTGAAATGATAGCCTTTCTGAAAAGTAAAATGTCTGTTTCCCTGTAAGTCTGTTTCAAAATAATTACTCAACTTTAATAATTTATAAAGTAAATAACATATATGTCACGTTTCACCACTGATTTTTAAACCTGACTGCTTGGATTTTCATGGTTATGATTAGACAGTTCCCCATTTTACACTTTTCTCCTATTCACCTCATATCCCATAGATTTATAATGCTGCAGTTGTTTCCATGTGCAATATGCTACCAACTTTTAAAATAATAATTTTTGTCTAGAGAAAGCATTCCATGCAGTAAGGCTTCAACTCCTTGCTCCAAAGATTGACTAAATCTCAGTATTTTCAACACCATCAATACAGCACCATGACTTTTTTCTCCAGTTCTTAAGTGCTGAGCATAATTATCAGCCCCAGGAATTTAATATCCTCAGTACCACAGACCAAGGTTAGAACTCAGGAAAAAAAATGAATATAGTAAAAAAGTCTGTACATCATCATAATCAGTCTTTTTACAAATAGAAATAGCTTCGTAGCTTAGCCAGAGCTTTGGAAAAGTTACCCAGAAAATTGCATGTCAAGATGATAAATCTGTCAATTTTTAAAGCTGCTTATTGTTGTGGGCATGACACTAAGAGTAAAATAAGGAAAACTTCATCCTGTATACAAGAAACATATCCCACCTGACCTTCAATTACTTTATTGTGTGACTGGCTCTGTGTATTCATTCTATTCTCCTGACCATAAAGTAACAGAAAGGAAAATAATACATGCACGATTTCTTGCATGAAAAGTTGTTTGTCTATGTAATAGGCAAGACAACACAACCTGCAGAGCCAGCACTCACTATATAAATAATATTCTAACTGCCAAGCCCTTGCTGTCTGTGGAAAAGCGTAGAAACCCAAGTCATTGGCGGAATAAAATTGTGATTGGGGCAACACATTTCACTGCTACTGAGAAAGAGTTGCTGAGTGGAGAATGGAAGGAGGTCTTTAAAAGTCCAGCAGAAACGAGAGTGGCAGCAGATCACAAGGAAAGGACATTAGGTCCTGGTGCAGTGTTTCGAGTCCTGGTTCCAGGGGGCCAATTCCAGAGCTGCTGATATCAAACTGAAGGTTTACAAGGAGTTTGACAGTCATATTTTTCTTTTATTTTTACCTGATGAGAAAGATCCAGTTAGAAAGCGTGAATTTTAGTGTACCAAAGGCCAGTGTATTCTACATTATTTACTGGCTCAAAGAGATTAAAAAATAATTCTGTCTCAGAGAGGAAATCTTATTTACATTAAGACTAGTGAGAACTTATTTCAGTTGATGGAAAATCCCCTAAAATATTTCACCTATATTTTTCAAAACATTATAAATCCTCTTCCATATCTGTTCTAAACACATTGCCCCTTTTTGATTCATCCCTATTTCAAACGTAATATTTTTACCTCCCCCCTACTCATTTGTAGCTTACTTTCTGCTAAATAAAGATCATCCCAAAGTCATTTAACACTTTAAAAAAAATCAAGACCAAGTTGCGTAAACACGATGCATAAAAAACTATTCTACAGAGTACAATTTCAAACATATGATATGTTCAGTGAACATAAATCCTAAGCTTTAAAAAATATTAAGCCAATACTAGAACAGCATAACTTGTTAAGGACAGGCAGATTATTGTCCCTTCAAAATGTGGATCATCCTTATCACTCCTCTCTTGCATTTGCATTAGAACCATCTTACCAGATTTTATGCATATGGTTAACTTGAGCTGCTTTAATGAATATTTCCACTGAATTACATAAAATTTGCAACCACTGAAGTCAGTAGTAAAAAAAAAAAAAACCAAAACAACAAAAACACCAAAAAAAAAAAAAAAAACCACTAAGAAAAAACAATTCATTCTTTGAAGAGAGAAAATATCAGGGGAAATCCCCCAAAAACATTTTCAGTCATAAAAAAAAATGTTTTGAAAACTGCCAAATCACTCTGAGCTTATAGAAATTGAATAACACACAAACTGAAATTTCATAATATTCCCAAAATTTCTCAGGGAACTGATACCTGGAGAGAACATGAACTTTGTAATTCACCAACCTCCCCTGCCTCCAATGAACTTACAGTACTTAGTTGCTTTTGTGTTCTATTACAACTGGAGAAGATTTTCTAAGCCACTAAAATCAGTCTCAGTGGAATTTTCTTTTTTTTTTTTTTTTTTTTTTTTTTTTTTCATAAAATCATAAAATAGTTGTGTTGAATGGGAGATTTGAAGATCACCTAATTTAACCCCTTTGCAAACAGGGAAATCTTCAGCTGATTGTGTTGGTCAGAGCCCCATCCAACCTGACCTCAAATATTTCTACAGGTGGGATTTCTACTTCTCTTTGGCAGTGTTTCACCTCCCTCATTGTAGAAAAGTTCTTCAGTGGCCACTCAAATTGTAATTTCCAAGGAATCAAAGGAAAACTTAAGGCAAAAAATAGGAGCTTTCAAAAAGTTTAGGAATTATTTTATCTGCTAAACACTAGTTAGACGAAAAACACCTTTGAAATTCTTCCCTTCTCAAATTCCTAACATCCATGCGGCAAAATCTAGAGAATACTGATATGGAAAGGAGATTAAAATAATAAAAAAAAGATCATGGCATTTTTAACTCAGAGTTATTTTCCAGAGAAGAAGATGTAAGTGAATCCAGAACAAACTGAAGAGTTAAGATCAAGCAGCATATTTTTTTGCATAAAATAAATAGGATTTGCAGATCGCTGTTTGAAAAGCATTAATTATAAGTCTTAATCAGGATTTCATTTTAGATTTCATGAAGGTAATGAGTGTACCTCTCTTGCTACTAATTATATATTCTGATTATCCTCTTTCATTCTGTTTGCAGGTAGCAGGGAAGTATGCCTAGCTTCTCTTCCTTGAAATGTTATTTCATGTTATTTTACTGACTGACATGCATTAAAGCTATTTTAATTATATTTTTATATCTGATCCTTCTTGAAGTATGATTCAGACATTTTTCAATTATTAAGTGATAAATTTTTATTTCCAGTGTACAATCTCAGTTTTGGCTCTGGCTCAAATGTCACTGCACTACCCCCCCATACAAGTCCTTTGATTCATTTGAACAGCCAGAGAAACTCTATATTTGCATGAACCTAATTTCAGAATCCTGAATATTTACAAATACAGATTAAAAAATAATCACTAAGTAAGTAAGTGTGGCAAAATATCACAGGAACAGTGTATTTTGAATAATGTTATATTTTGAGTGAAACCATGCATTTAGGAATCATAGCTTAAAAATTTGGATCAAGTAATGGAGATTCATGCCAATTTCTCATGGCTGTTGTAATAGCACAGTAAGATATTCAGATGGGAGGCAGTCCCAGAAGTCCCACTAAATTCACCACAAATGGTACAGATGAGACACACTGAGCCTGTTCCTTTAGTTAAGAAAAGGATATTTTAGATGATTTACATAGATGCATACAGACTTGTGAAGCAGTTTGTGTTAATAAGAACCTAGTAGGGAAATTCTTGATGTTGGATCATTGATTTCATCTCCCCATAAATGCAGACATATTTTCAATGTTTTGTATAGTGTTATTTCAATGAATCATTTGATGCAATATTCATCAATTACTTTGGTAATATTTTACATTCCATTATCAACATTAAGACATCTTTTCCTTGCATTGCATACAGTTCAATACCAGTAGAACCTAAGCAGTTGCTTTTTGTTCAGCATGTAGACTTTTAACAATTTGTAGATTCTGATTTAGAAGCACTCTGCATCCTGACAGGTCACTGTGGAGCACAAGGTGGAACACAGCAACACACAGAGCAGGTGTTCAGGCAGAGAAGAAGAAAAGAACTCTCCAGTTTATTGTTGCCCTCGTATCTCTCAGTTTCTGGACAGTGACCAGAGATCGGACAGAGAAGTTCCCACCTCTCCATCTCCACTGGTCACTTGAGAAGTCCATCAGGTGATATCTTTTCACAAAGGAATGCAAACATGATCCTTGTTTATCTTACAATTCATGAGAACTGACTCCATTATACTAAAACAAATCAGAAGGCTGATTTTCAGGGATCAAGGTCCCTGCATCTTGCTTCCTCCTTCAGCCTCCTGTGATCCATGATGGTTCTCATGGCAGCTGCAACAGTCTGATTTCAGGTGGCCTGCTGGCTGCCTGGATACAAAAATAACAATTCTTTAGAGGTAGCAGAACGTGTACACAGTAATGAAATTACTGCCACAGGCAGTGTCTCAAATGCTCTTATTCTGGGAGCCTGTCTTTCCTTCAGAAATCTTCATCCCCAGGTGAGACCCAGGCCTTCCAGAACTCTGCACTCCCACCTGAAAGATGTGGTGATGGGACAAGTTTTCCTGTCAAGCTACATCAGAAACCTCTACTGATCTCAAGAGAAGGCCTGGACCTGGCAGCCCTCGCAGGAGTCCTGTGCAGACACAAGAATCCAATTCTGAACTCCAAAGCATCCTTCCCTTATGCAAGCCCTCCATCCCATTCCCACCTGAACGCCACCCTGAACTTTCCAGAGAGACTTTTCCTCATCTTTACCAGAGCTTCATTCTCTTTCCCAACACAGTCCCACAGCTCAGAGTTGGGCAAAACCTTTTCTTTCAGAATTTCTCAGAACTGTGACTCTGATTCTGAGAGTCCTCCCTGAACTCTCAGAATTAAGGGGAGTCATACACTGGAAAAGTTTAGAAGGGGCAAATAGCCCTAGTACAGCCTTCAAACACATTTCTTCACAGCTTCATTTGGACAAGTTAAAAACTTTCTTGCATGCTTTATGATTCCTCCTGGTGTATAATCATCTGCAACTGCTCTTTCCTAAATTTCTTCTCTGCTAATGTTTCTCAAAATACCCAAACCATAAAAGAACATTCCAGATGCCATCTAAGTACCTGTTTCATGGTGATTGCATTTTAAGTAGCATCCAAGAGACATCCCCAGTTCATAATGTGTTTTAGAAATCCCCGTGTTGCCATCTGAATATGGCAAAGGCGTGCAAAGGCTGTCATATCTACCAGTGAATATCGACTGTATAAAGACAGGGGTGGAATATTTTTAATTACTTGCTGAAATGAAGCACAGAAATATAGAGCTGTCTTTGAGAAATGTCTGACTAGTCAAATCTATAGAAATATTTTCTTGTTTTATTGCTTCAAGTGTCAGAATTTGAAGTCAACAGCATCAGCTGCAGGCAGCTACGTATTGCTTCACCTGAAAGGTGCAAGTGGACTCAGTGGAATCCTCAGAGTCATAGAATAGGTTGGGTTGGAAAATCTTCTGATCCACCCCCTCTGCAGCGAGCAGGGTGTGATCTCAGTGTGCACTCAAGTGAACACATTCAGTTCCTGTTTTTGGCAGATTTGTGCACATATTCTGGAGAAACTGGTAAAGGACTTGCAGGTCTTCAGACATTACAGTGTGGAAAATTATTTTGCATTTGGCAGAAGTCGTAACAGGCTTGCTCCCCAAACCCTTATGCATGCCTAAACAAGCCACCCAAACATACTAATTTTTCCAAATATACTAGCTGTTCTAGTACATCTGTATGCTTTATCTGCATGCTTCTTTAACCAGTTTAACCTCTTCCTTTAACACACTTTCTCTCTAAATATTGTCTCAAAGCAATACTTGAGTTATGCCACTTTCAGAGTGGAATAAGTCCATGGAATCCAATTTTTTTCATAGTGAATTATTTGACCAAGGGAAATTTTTCCTTTTTCTTCTTGCATTACACCACACATAACAGGTTCACTAGCAAAAAAATCTCAAGTCTATACTATGACCTTTATTAGACAAGTTACTCTCTCTAAATTCAAACCACTGGAAAAACCAAAATTAAAACATGAAATAAGACTTGAATAAATGCCATGGAGAAATTTACCACAGAAAATAATAATTTGGTTACATTGATTTTGAAAATTGTATAAAATTCTTGCCTGCCTCCCCTGGGAATCTTCTCTACAAGCAAACAATGACACAGACAAGGTCCATACAAGGTTTTCAACAATGTTTAGAATTAACTGAGACAATCAGGTAACTTGCTGTTGTGTATTTAAGGGGTCATCAAAATCCAGGCTGTTGTTCTAATCTGAAATTTCTTTCTTAGGGTACTTCATGCCTCTGATGTTATGCGCAGAGATCATAATAGAGGAAGGTACCAGGGCTCTGAAGTGACAGGAATCACTCCAGGGGGGAGTTACATTGATTCATGGCATTGCATCACACCTTTGAAAGATGCAGGGACCATCAACGTTCATATTGAAGCCAGCAATTTGCATTTAACCTCTTTAATTTTCCAGAGTTTAACAGAAGAGAAGAAACATTTTTCTTGCTTCCAGATTTCTGAATATATTCCTACTGTGTGGTGACTCAGAACGTGACTGGGATGTCCACATAGGATACTCTGGATATCCTATGTGGAACTTTTTTCCATCAGCTTCTCATTTTTCTCATAATTACTTTTAGGAGAGGTAAAGAGAAGCAAAGAGGTTAGCCACAAAATGCACTGTGGTCCTTTATTTAAGACAAAATATAAAAGCTTAATACCATTATTAGGTAATTATTATTACTTTACATTACTCTTATCTGTACTCCACAAAATCAATTTTTTGTTCTCCGAAAACTCCTTTTCAATTAGTGTTTGAGTAGTTAGCAGGTTTTTCTTAAGCTGTTTAAGCACCTGGGAAGCTAGTGGGAGCCAGACCCTTTGTAAAGAAGCCTTCTTTTCTTCTATAATTTCTTATTTACTGCAGCTTGATTTGAAATCTGCAAACCAACCCCCAGGTGAGTAACTTCAAAGGAGAAACTGCTATTTCACTGTAATTGGTGTGGCAATAAAATACCAGTCATGACATGAGCAGTTAGGCTTCTGTGACAAAATAGAACTTCTGTTTGTTCATCTGAACAGGCTACATGATTTATGCTGAGGGCAACAGATTGTATGGGATTGCTGTAGATTCTTTATTCATCCATGCCATCAGATGATGGCAGTGAACAGAGAGACACAGTCAGTCATGTTTTATCTGCACACAATGTGTGTCAGCCACATATGCTGAGAACACACACAGGTCAAGTTTTAGGCAGCACAGACATCAATCTTTTGTCTGGGGTAAAAATCTGTGTGTACTGTGCACCCATTGTATGAATCCATGGCATGATCCATTGATGAATCCAGTCAAAAAAGCTGCTTGGATGGCATTGAGGTGTTCAGACTGTTTAGTTATAACTTAGATCAAACTCAGGGATGGTCTGGTGCCTCAAATTTGTACAATGAGGACAGCTTTTGCAACCATGTAGCTGTACATAGCACGAAGACCAAAACAAAGTTTGGTTTTGTTCAAAGTTCAAGCAAATGTTTGAGCATTGTATGTCCACACTTCCTCACAACAAAAAACAAACAAAAAAATCACCAACCAACCAAAAAAAAAAAAAAAAAAAAAAAGTAGTTCTGGCAATTCAGTAGTAAAGGGTCTCAGAAATAAAGCAGGGATTGATGGTTAACCTTGAAATTATGAGACTCAGAAATTAGGACTAGCAATGGCGCTGTAGGAACAATCCAATTATCCAATTTATGAGACAACTATTCTTAAAATACGAAGGTATCATTCTCCTGGAAAACTGAGATTTATCCTGTAGAGCATAAGCTCAGCCAAGGAAATTATTCTGACTATACTTCTTCACCATGATTGATTTCTGCAGGCAAAGCACAGTGGAAGGTACAGGAACAATTTTTTAAAGTGAAGAACACTGGTTGTTCAACCATGGGAAAATAATTGAAGGTAATGAGGGCTCTAGAACACATAAAAAAATGCAAACCAGTATAGCCGAGAGCAAAAACAAATCTGCTGGATCATAAACAACAATCAGTACTCAAAGGCACATGCTAAATTAATGACTTTTCTTCAGAGTGTTTGGAAGGAGAGAAATTCCTCCAACCTCACTTGTGTGCAAGAGAATTATTCGTTAGTTTCTAGACCATGCAAAGATGGATTAGTCTGGAATGGTGACTTCAGTATCTGTATGAAGAGCCACTGGAATCAAAGAGGCTTTGAGGACAAAAGTATCTTAAAGACTCCATGTAATACAAGGAAAATTTCTTCATGGGCTCTGGAAAGAGGCTGGGTTTTTTTTGTTTGTTTGTTTGTTTGCTTGCTTGCTTGTTTGTTTGTTTTTTAAATAAACTATGATAATTTTACTGTTCTATCTTCAGATCCTTATTCTCCTCAGATCTTTTTTCATTTGCTTTTAAGTATAATTTCTTTTTCAATAATATCTGAATTAATGTTCCTAGGGAAAGTATTCCTACATAAGTGTATTAGGAAAATTGCATACATTCAAAATATAATCCATGGAGATTTTAGAGGTTTTAAATATATCAATCAAATCACAATATATATAGTTAAAACTGTTGTAAACACTATTTTTACCATTTTCTGAGAAGTACATGCACCACCAACAAAAAAACAACCCTTCAAACAAGATGAATCAGATGCATCATTCACCCAGCAGTACTTCAAGAGGAATTCACAAATATTGCTTCCTTTGGTAGAAAAACTTACCAGCAATGTGACTGGAACAAAACAATTTTGTATGCAAACAATTAAGATTCAAAAAGACTTTAAATGACCTTATAGTCACGACATAGTGCAAGAAAGACTCCTATCTCTCCTTAATAAACTAAGTGCAGATTATCAGAAGGGTAGTAATGAACTAAAGATTAATTATCTGAGAAGTGGTAACTTGATTGAGAATTTTTAGTTTTGTTTCACTGTGTTGAGAACTTAGGTAGGGGGAGGAGTGTTTTTAAAGTTTTCATCCCCTTCTGTTTGTGTCTCTTTTACATATTGTAAGTGAATAAAGTTCTTCTTTCCTTTGTTCCTAAATTAGAAGCTGTTTTGGTCTGTTTTTGGTCACATCTCACAGCAAGCACCAGGGACAGTATATCTTCATGGGGGCACTGGCCTTGTGCCAGCGTCAAACCATGACAACTGACCACTGAATTTCAGAGAACTCATAACCAGACCACATCAACAAATCCTTAGATACAGGTCTGAAGATGTGCTTTAGAAATTTTTAAACGTTGGGTGCAATGTTTGAAGAAATGGTATAAGGGTTTTGCTGTTGCAGTATATTACACAGACAGTCTCTTTTTATCCTGCTCAAATCATCATTTTACTACCTCTGGTCCTGAGGTAAACCAATGGGAAGTGATCAGTGCCATTGACCTGCTTGATTTGATTCTAGTCTTCTGTGGTCTCTGAGGTTAATATTACTTTTATTGCCGTTTTATCAAATATCTTTATTGACTGTCATCGTACAGCACTAAAAGCCATTGAAAGAGACAACACTGGGAATAGTCTTTATGGAGCAGAAGACCAGAAGATTTGCAGAAATGTGCCCACATTTCTTCAAACCAACTTTGTAACATCATGTCACCCTATGCAGGGAGTTTTATCAGATTTAAACAGACTGAGCAAAAAGTATCTGCTCAGGAATTATTAACATAAAAACATACCTTACTGCTTAATACAATGCAGTCCTCATGCATGCATTTATTTCTAACACAGATTGACAAAAAATCTCCCCTGGCACATTAAAATGTACTAAGCTTTAATATTGGCAGAGTTCAAAGCAGAACACTGCTTGCCAGAAATTGGTTTTGAAACACTGAGCTTTCCAAGAAATTACAGAAATAATTCATTGTCAGTGTCATCCTGAAGTAATTTTGCAGCCAACAATCAAAAGTCCTGAAATTCCTACCTACCATCAAAGCACAACATTAGCCATAAACCATATGCAAGCAACCATTGAAAATTAGATTTTTTAAAGAAATCCACACAATCATAGGTGTTTGCCAAAAACAGAGCACACAAACCTGGAAGAATGCACAGTGAATTGCAAACATAAAGGATCACAATCCAATTATGATGTTAATGTAATAGCCTCAAGTGCTGTTGGAAACTAAAGCAAGTATGGGAAATCTAAGGATCATACAAGACAGAGGAAGTAGCAGATTAAGGAATATCCAGAAGAAGGCTCTGTTATATCAATATTTTTTTCTAGTTTGCCCTGTGAAATGTATTTTTTCAGGTTAACAAAGTTGCACAGGAGTAAAGGGTAGTAATGGAGATTACCATACAAGAACAAATGGTATTTGCCAAGAGTACTGTTTTAACCTCTGTAATGTGAGAGCCAGAAGAAGAGAGATAGCAAGAAAAAATCACCAATTAGAGTTTTGTCTTTCCTGGACAGGGGTATAAAGCAGAACTCCTTTTAGCATGGGCTAGCACACAAAGAGCCATTAACTTGCTTTTTCAAGCCTTCACTGTCAAAAGTGCTGGGCAACAACACAATGGACAGGCAGCTCCATTCAGGTTGACAGCAGCTCACCATGCTTTGCTAAATTACATTTCTTTTCTTAATAGCAGTGGTATTAGCCAGAAACCTGCACAGCCGACATACCTAGCATGGTGTGATCACCATTCTGAGTGGAAAAAACCTACTTGAAAGTGTGTAAAAATGTTTGAGAGTAGTGCCTGAACACCTGCTTCTTATATTGACTTTCGTTTTTTTACAGTTGTTCACCAGCTAAGAAGAACAGGTAATTAAAATTATTATGGAGTCAGAAGCCTGAGCTTCACTTTCAGTGATTTTTTTCCTATCCACTGTGTATACTATAATTATTTTAAAGTGACAACATATTCCAGAATGATTACAACATATTATAGATGTGCTCACATATGTATTGACACATATATACAACAATTTAGCATTCTGCCTTCCTGTGCATGATGCCGAGGTGTCATTTAAACGAATTCTGGGCCTTCAGTTTCAGTCTGTTCTGGAGTTTTAGTTCTGTTTTCATTTGTTCCTCCATAGTAGGAGTCCTTCCACTTTGTAGGTGGTCTTACCTTTAAGGTAACAGTTTGGGGTTTTTTTGTTTTGTTTTTACCTTTTTTTTTACTTTTTTAAACGTTTTTTTTTTAACTTTTTTTACTTTTTTTTTACTTTTTTTTTTACTTTTTTTACTTTTTTTTTTTTTTTACTTTTTACTAAACCTCTTGGAATTAGTTAAGAGGGGAGGAAGTATGTTACTGCAAAATGGAGGAAAATACATGGTTGTTCTCTACCTGTGAAGTTCAGTTGTATTTGAATCTCCTGTTATGTGCCTGAGTCAAAAATAGGTATTTTTCACTGCTTGACTTTAATAATATAATTCTGGGGCCTAGTCTTCTGCCTTCCCCTTAGAAAGAAATGAGCAGGTTCCTGTGGGCAGAGGTAACAGGTGCTTGTACGATCTTCAAAAGCTGGCTGTTCTTAGTCACACACCCTGCCACTGCAATTGTAAAGTGATGCTGACAGGGTGAGGAAGGCTGTTCTCCATGAAAACAGTGTCACAGGCAGTAACCTTTATTTTAGTTCCTTTATTGGAAAAATTTTTGCTTAGAACTGGAATATGTCAGTTCTTTCCTCTTTTGTCTTTGAATTTAGTGGGTCAAATATTGGACTAGTTTGTCCGTGATGAAAGAGGATGAAGTTTTGAGAAGAAAGAGAAGCGATTGTGCAGTCAATGACTGAGAATTGCTGATGTTATCTCACACAGGCACTTCGGGTGTGAGATGGGGCTTGGATGAATTTACTGCACCAGCTTTTCCCAGTAATGTGCAGACAGACCTATGTTTGGTTGTCCCAATCTCAGCCCCTCCTTTTATAAGCAACAATAAAGACCCCACTTTAGCAAACATCTTCTGTTAAAAAGATCATGCTGACCATAAGGCCAGGCAACCACATTTTGTATTTCATTTCCTATTTTGGAAAATGTGAGCATTGTGTCCTACTGTAATTATTATTGACTTTTAGAAGAGTTCACCCTGCAGTTTATGATATTATATGGGCAGCTAAGGGAGCTGCTGGCAGCCAGCTGCTTTGCCAGCTGTCCTTCACACCAAACACAAACCTGGCAGCCTGGGTGGAGCAGAGCTAGAATAAATAAGCTTGAACCCTCCTCCTTTGGCTTAGTTTTTAACTTGGCTCAAACCTTGTGCTCTCTGGTGGTCTGTAGGGTGCAGTCAAGGACTAGAGCTTATTGGATGGGAGAACAGAAGTCCAGAGAGGTTTCCAGACTGTCCTGTAATGCCTGTGTCCTTCAAGAACCACCACAGCTCCAAATCAATTTACATTCTTGTCCCTCACTGGCTGTCACTTTCCTGACAATTCAACCATTTTACGAGGTTTTTTGTGAGGCAAGAAAATCTTCTGTCTACAGTGCACTTTACACCTGAAGCTCCTTAAATAATACTTCAAATGTCAAGAAGAATATTAGTTGCACTGGAGTGATGGACCTTAAAAGTGTTTTTCAACTGTGATCTTGACAAGTAGAAAGTTCATTAAAGCAGGTTTGTATATGACAAAAAACTTAATTCAAACTATGCACTGCCTAGTGTTTATCTCCAGTGATGCCTCTCAAATTCACCTTGTTTGTCGCCTCTCTCGAAAAGGGGAGAGCTGTTAACCTGGATTAGCAGTAAAAATTCTGCACTAGCGTAGCTGAGAGTTCTGATGAATAATTTTAAGTCTGCACATGGTGCCTGAGGTAAATTTGTTTCACCACTTTGGAGGCAAACACCCTTCAGGGCAGCCTCTTTGTACAAGGGGAGATTATCCCTTTGTCCTTGTCCTGGCACAGAAATAGGGGAAGATCCCAGGGTCAGAAAATCTTCACCTTCAGGTGGAATTCTAGCCAGGATGGCCAGGATGCAGAGCTTTGACTCTGAATCCAAAACAGACAGAGACTTCATGAGAATATAGGCCCGAATATATTTATATTTATTTATATTTATATTTATATTTATATTTATATTTATATTTATATTTATATTTATATTTATATTTATATTTATATTTATATTTATATTTATATTTTATATTTATATAAATATATGAAAATGTAAATAAAAATTAAATAAAAATACATAATATGCTATATATATGAAATATATGAAATATATGAAGTATATATTTCATATATTTCATAATATAACATATTATATATGATATATTAATATATATAATTAGTGTATATTAATATATATGTCATTAATAGGAAATGTAGGGAAAGACACAATCAACCCCCTAATTTAGTAGTTTCCTGTAGAAGCAGAGGAAATGCATTCATGTAAAATATAACTCTAAACATGCTTCATAACAGTTCTCTGCATGCAAAGCAACTGAGGTAAATGAAAGGTCTTGCTCATTTATTGCACCCATGTTACAGCGGCAGTAATTACCAAAATAAATTTTATTTGTAGCAGAAAATGTGGGAGAGAAAGTGAGCCAGGTATTTCTGTTTCAACCCATTATACATTAAAAATGTTTCTAAATGAAGATAAGTCAATTGAACATTTTTGAAATAAACTTTAAAACCTAAATATTACCACTTCGAGGAAATAAAGATGTTTACTCAAACTTTTGGAACAAGGGTATTTAAAAGAAAAATCATAAGCTGTCAAGAAAGGTATTTGTTATTCATAATTCTATAGTTTTATAGGTTGAAATCATTTATTCAAAATGAGAGCTACACTAGCTAATGATTATTCAAATACACAATAAGATTAATTTCCATCAGATAAAATGCAGTTCAAAGGAGTACCCTGTAATAATCTGGGAATACATATATTAATAAAATAATCTTTTAGAATGAATGATTTGTAAACAGAAAAAAATTACAAGTCTTGCACTGTGACTCCTGCTTCAAAGCGTAATTTTAGTAAATTTAAAGGACTCCTGTGAGCTTCTCAAGGAGCAATAGTTTTACCAAAATGTAATGTTCCTTCAGCTACACTCTCTCTTTTAGTTGAGATGTCTACCTTTTATGTATTAATTTATAAAACATCTTGATAACATTGAATATGAAAAACTGTCCATAACTACAAAATGTCATTATTACTCTACATTCCCCTTTTACTTCGGTGCTATGACATCTCACAGACTACTATTTGTTAATGACTCTGCTCAGGGTTGGGGAGAATTGTGTTAAAGCTTTTAATTTAGAAACTGTACTGGTAGACAGAGAGGAAACACTTCTGTGTCAATCAGAAGCCACAGGGCTTTTAGTCCTATAAAGCAGTCAAATATTTTTTTTGGCATAATAATAAACATTCATTTGAACAATAGCTTGTTTGGCAGAGGAAGGAGGAATGCTCATTTTCATCTACACCAAGGCTATGATGTGAAAATATATTCCTTTTTATATATTTAGCAGGAATATGTTAATATTCTGTGTGCTCAAGGGAGGAGACAAATGGAACAGAAGTGATGCTCTGGGATGATATAACAGTGAGGCATTTCACAGGAGGTCAGATCTCTTCCTGGCTGTGATTAGTCTAGAAGGGGTGCAGAAATCAAAACTGAGTTGCAATCTGACTGTGCACACTGTGTAACTGACATAATGTTAATGTAGGCCCTTGGCTATTTATATTTATATTTATATTTATATTATTTATATTTATATTTATATTTATATTTATATTTATATTTATATTTATATTTATATTTATATTTATATTTATATTTATATTTATATTTATATTACCTGCTTTCCCCAACCCTCAAATACCCATCTTATCCATTTTGTGCACAGTGTCAAGTATGTGCAAGCAACTGGTCTCTCTTAAATTTAAACTACAGCAGTCCTGAGAGCAAAATTCAGGCAGGTGAAGTGCACTGCTGGGCTGTGGACCTGGTCACTATTGTTATGTTTTTGGGGTTGTTGTTTTTAATTTCATTTTTTTAACAAACATAGGAAAAGGGTCTCTTGCCTTTTATGCCTGGCCCCACCTTCTTTCCTTCCAGATATTCCTGCAACTGTATGAAATGGTAACTGGACCCTCGTGATTGATATGCCAGGGAACAACAAGGACTGGCAGGGAGTGGGAATTCCACAGCAAAGGAGAAGAGGAGCTGTAGCATTTCTGTGTGCTGTGGCAATGCTCTTGTCCTTAGGACATGCAGTGCAGCAGACAGGACAATTGGCAATTGCTAACCACTCACCCACCTGGCATACAATGGCAGATTAAACTCCCTGTGAACTCTGCAGTGGTGTAAGCCATACCCAAAATAGCTGCTATTCAACTCTGAAAGAATCCAGGACTGGGGATCTTGTGTCCTCCATCACCCAGTCCATTATGTAAGGTCAGGGCAAAATCCCTTGAAGACATCTCTTGGCTGGAGGCCAGGCATCATCTGAAAATTCACATTTTGCTGTTCCTATGAGAAGGCAGATATGAGAGTAAGCATGTGAGTGAAAACACCTTGGCTTTGCAATCAACCCTCCACCCTCCCTGGAGCTTGGCTACAAGTTTGCTACTGTGTAGCAACATTATTTCCTGTATAAAAATAAACAGAGGCCAGACAGGGCTTTTTCTTCAGATTTTTTTTTCAGGCATCAAAGTGAAGAAAATGAGTGTAAATTCCAATATGCAGAGACAAAGAAAAAAACCCAACAAACCAGCCTGTTTTCCAATTTCATTATTGTGGTTTAACAAGAAACTTTTAATAAAGAGGAAATATCTGAGCCTCTACCTTCATGAGTGTTTGGGGACTGAATTTTCTGTCTTGTTCCAACAGGTGGAGGAAGTGAATCCCCAGAGTGGGTAATCCAATTTTTTCTATAGCTGAATAAGGCCAGGATTTCAGATTCAGCATTTCCGAGTGAGCTGGCAGAAGGAATGACTGAAGGCATCTTGCTGCTCCTTGTGC
Source organism: Sitta carolinensis (assembly GCA_032173965.1). NCBI lineage: Eukaryota > Metazoa > Chordata > Aves > Passeriformes > Sittidae > Sitta > Sitta carolinensis. Next base: position 2,434,877 of record JAVUNC010000006.1, read on the forward strand.
TGCTCTGAATTCCATGAGGAGGTGTTGAATGCTCTATCCAGCACAGAAAGGATTGAGTTTTCTGGTCTCCATTTTTACTGCTTCTGCCTTAAAATGGGGCACTGGATTTCCCAGTTCTTTTATCTGGCCTCGAGCACTCTTGAGCAGCCTATTTGTAGCACTTCTAGGTGAAAACCTTCCAGAGGTATATCTGTCTGGGCAGTGGCCAAGCCGTTTAATTAAATTTTGTGCATTGCAGCTGCCTTCAAATTTAAATAAATCACACTGATTTCAGATGATTGTTCATCTGTAACTATTTGGGGAGAATTCTCTGAAAAAGCTTCTGCATGTTGGGGTTTCAACAGAAATGAGATATGACCCACTAGAGTTATCAGTCCTGCTAAAATGTATCAACACATTAATAAATGGCCAGGACCTGAGAAAAGAGTTTCCTAAAAAAAGCCCAGTGAAGGATAAAACTTTAGAGATTTTCCCCTTGAATAATGAAAAGAATAACCTATATGGGCTTAATTATTTCCACTCCCTGTCTTTATCAGTTGCCAGAAAAATTTAATTAAATCAGAATAAGACTTCCCCCTGATATGACAACTACATAACAGCTTACAATGTTCTTTTTAATGGCTTGAATATAGATGACATAACAAGGCAAAGCTCATTCAGCTGTACCTAGCAGTGTTCTAGTGATGCCTGCTAATGCTGGGCATTAGGATCCTTTGCCTTCTAGAAAGAGCACGGATTTTTCCTGTTAAAGCAATGACTGTGCGTGCCATGGGCAAATATAGTTTAAGCAGCATTTATACAATTTGGGCTCAGTCACTCAACATTTGCAATGGAAGAGAGGGACAGATGCATTTGGGGTGTCAGGGATTCCTGGTTTTTATGTTGTCATGCCTGATAATAGTCAAGTAAAATAAAGTAAAAAAAATTCACAATGTGAATTAAAGAAAATATTTTTAACATTTGACAAACTGTGCTACTGTGGACTGATTGTATTACAATTATTACAACTGACTGTATTAAAAACCAGATTTATCACAACAGTTAAAAGAAAAAAAAAAGATTTTTATTTTTTTTAATTCTGTCTCATTATTTGGAAAAACACCTGCAGCATTTCAGACATTTGACAGGTATTCAATCATTTACTTATTTTTATTGCTTTAACATTCTTTTAATTTATATTAGTGTGCTTACACTTACCTTGATATTGTCCTGCCTGTCATAGTACTTGGTTGTGTAATAAATTCTAGCAAATTATTTTGCTGATAGCAAAACAGGTGAAAAAGACACTTCTAAATTTCTAAGAAGATACCTCTGACACATATCCAGTTATCTATTGGAAAAAAGCCAGCAAGCATGCAAACCCCTAAAGCTCCATTACTAACCAAGTGGAAAATCAGAAAAGCACCACCCAATTGATACATTACAAATTATTTGTTGGGCTGCAATCCAGCAGATTTCCATTATGGATTATCATGTAAGAGTTTATAATCCTTTTGGTAGCTACAATCTTCATTACAAATCTGCAGGATGTCTCAGGTCCAGACTGTGAGTGTTGCTTTCCTTGCACATTTTTGTTGGAAGTAATTTTACTACTCCTGTGAATTCCAGGCTACCAGGAATACTGTTTTCTAAGCATGTTTTTAATTAGCTAGGAATAAGGGGGAAACATTAGGATCTAAACCATCACCTTGCCAAATATTTTCAGAGCTACCTAAGAATTCTTAACACTTTATAACTAACACCAAGGGAAATTTAATCTGTGGCTGCTGGGGTGGTTTCAGACATACTTACAATGTTTAAGGAGGTACTGCAACTGTTTAGGATGTCCACATCAAAATGTATGTGACAGAGAAAAATTTCAGAAGCAAAAGCGAGCAGTTGAAAGAAGGCAGTGCTAGCTTAATTTTCTTACTGTTTTCTGCTGAAGATAATTTTCCCTTAAATGTCAAAAATCATGGGGTTTTTTTGCTTGTTCTGTGCTTGAGGTCCCATTCATGCCATAGTTTTATTGTTATGGCTTCGTTTTCTTTACTTTGTGCAAATAGAGACAATTGTGGATACTATTGCACAGGTGTTGGCAATGTTTTCAGTAATTATTGTGACAAATTCACATGTTGCTGGGCTGTGGGAAACAGAAAAACAAATTTCTCTATTAGGACTCAGAAGGCTAAAGAGCTTTGCTAAGTTGTGTAAAGTAGCCTGGTAATCTGCAGTAAAGGAACATTTATTCCCTAAAAGCAATTTTTTGTTAATGGCTTTTACTATTATATAAACTGAGCAGGTGCAGCTCTGTTAAAGATATTCATATCTTTAACATATATTAAAGATATATGTTTAAAAATGCATTGTTTTGGGTTATATAAAACTCAGATGTAGTTTTTTGGGGTTTTTTTTTGTTTGTTTTTTTTGGTTTTTTGGGTTTTTTGTTTGTTTTGTTTTTTTTTTTTTTTAACTTGGTGTCAAAGTAGCAGGACTGCTTTTTCATGCCCTGTGATGGCATATTAAATACCATGTGGAGTTATTCTTAGAGACTTAAGGAGTCATGCCCAGAATAACTGACAGGAGCATCATTATCCTGATGGACCAACACTCCTCATTAACTGTGTCTTCCCTTGTCTCCACTTCATCTTGAATTACTGAAATTGTACTAAGTAGGCTTAATGCTCATTTGCCAAGAAAATTAAATTATGGTTTCTTGTTGCATGTAGGCTTCAAATTCAACAGCCTTGTGTTTCTGACTCACTGATACTCACTGGACCATAAGCAATGGTGTGAAAGGAGCTTGCTGCAAATGAAGAAATGCCTTTGAAGGTTAAGAGCCTTTCTCTGAGCTTGAGTAAAATGATTCATATGCTAATTTATGCATCTCTGGGTGCTAATTTTAAAAATATTTGTTGGTTAAAAAAATGTGGGTTTAAACGAGATACTGAAAAATATAAACCCCATGACTGTACAATATGCAAATTTCCTCTGTGGAGAGAACCTCTGCAAGGACTAAGCACTGATTGGGGCCTCATTGAAGGACTTTCAAATGAGTTTTGAAGCAGGATATGATGAAATTGAAGCAGGATATGATGAATATGATGTGTCTCTCTTAAGTGAGAGTTATTTCAGTACCTCTTCTGTAAAACTCCAGTCTAAAATGAAAGGTCTAACTCCATAAATTAAAGGGGAGCTCCCTGCTGAAATTGCAGGAAGACAACCATTGAGGCCAGTTGGGATTCTGCCTATGTACATTCACATCTTGTCTTCTGAGACAATGTCATATTTCTTCTTTTGTCCCCCACCCCACTCCCTACCCAATTAATATGTCACTGGCTTACATTTCTTGTCAGCCTGCATCAGTCACACTGTATTACAGCCCTGCTGATGTGACCTGGTAGAACTTACCAAACGATTTCTCAGCAGAAAAAGTAAAGATTTTTATGTGAAATTGCAACTGTTTTCATTAATATATTTCTCTTTTCAATAATTTTAATAAAGCACTCTGAAACAAACCTGTAGGAACTATATTCTAAAACGTTAGTGAAGAAAGCACACAATGACTTGTATTTTTCATTACCTAATATTTTGACTACTTTTCTGCTTCCAGAAGACATACATTTTTAAATCAAGTGTATAAATATTAAGAATTCATTGTCTTTTTTGCTACCAAGAAACTATATGTAGAAAATTAATGGGCAAATTTCCTCCTGGATATAGATTATGCTCATATATTTTGTAGAGAGTTACACCTCCCCTTTCAATGTATAATTTTAGATTTCTACTTTTTTTTTTTTTTTTTTTTTTTTCTTTGGTGTGTGTTGATTTTTTTCCAAAACATGGCAGTGAAATTACATACTATGGTTAAAGTGCTCCCTCAGTTTACATCTGACAAGGTTTTAAATCCAGACAACTTCACTGATGTCCTAAAATACAGTCACAGATCTAAAGATTCCTCAAAAGGAGTAAATTTACCACGCTAACTTCTAGGTGTTATACGATTTTAAAAGCTTAGGATTTTAAACTTCTCTATGAAAGATGTGAGTATTCTTTCTCATGATAGCTTGATATTAGATCCTGCTCCCAGCAGGCAAACAGAGCCAGTCAGTTTAGTACACAGGTCTCTTTACATCTTTCCTGATGTGGAGTTATGTGATGAGCTGTAGGAGAGCTCAGGTCTGAGGTTTTGCCCTTGATGGCTCTATTGGTGGTGTTTGTTTTTTTTCCTTTCCCCATTGCTTCTCCATTCCAGACTACATTCAACTATTGGTGTGTTTTTTTGTTTTTGTTTTGGTTTGGTTTGGATTTTTGTGGGTTTTTTTTTTTTTTTTTTTGGTTTTTTGTTTTGTTTTTTTTTTTTTTTTTTCTGGCTCAGCTTACTTTTACTTACATCAGAAAGGGGAAATAAGGGATACATCCCTGATTGAATGTGTAAGCAGAAAATTAGGAAACATAGGAAAGCATCTAAAAGGAAACTTGGGCAGGACAGAACTATTTAATTAGCAATATATACCACATAAGTAAGAAGATTTACTACCAGCTCTATTGTATCAAACATTAAGAAATTGGTGTTATATATTGAAACTCCACAGCATATGTAGAAATCATTCAAGGAAATTAATCCTCAGTCTTTTCCATGAGCGTCAATATTTATTACTTCTAAGTCTACTCTTTCTGCAACATAAGTTGCAATAAAAGAAAATGTTACTGCTTTTATAGAAACTGTCAGGAACTTTTCAATGATTAAGCATACTTAGAGCTTCTTATTCAAAAGTAATGTTAAGAGGGAACTAAAAATAAAATAAAACAAAGATCTAAGTAGGGAAGAATTTAAATAAATCAGCTAACCCCAAAGTGTCAGGTTCTGTTTCTTTTGGTGCTTGGATGGCAGGTAGAATAAATTAATAAATGAACTAACAGGCTTGGCACAGTTCTTTGTGTCATTTCTCCAACATGCTAGGGGACATAAATGTCCTGGGATGCATCAACATCCTAGAAACAGTGAAAATGGGATTGTTTCACCCCACTGTGCTCTGCACAATTTTTTTTTTTTTTTAGTGGTTAGCCTTTAATTTTACTAAATTGTTCCAAATCATTCCTCATGTGGGTAAAGCAACTATTTTCTTACAGTACCTTTTCTGCTTTTCAACTCCTTCTAAGTCCCAGTGCTGTGAATCCTAAATAAATGTATAATAAGGGACCTTTTTCTTTTTGCCAAGAAAATAAAAACATAGGAGTTGGTTATGCTAAAGATTTATGTAGTGTCTACAAACCCTTTCTGCTTAGAAACTGAAACCAAATGAGCAAAAATATAACTTTTAGTTAGGTAAAGTAAATTAATCATGAGAATGGGAAGGAGAACTAGTAAATAACAGGTTAGTTAAAAGAAAGACATGATAATCCAAATAATACAGCAGAGTGTTTGATGCAGAATAAAGGTCCAGAGAAATTAAACAAAAAGTGCCAATGTTCTATAATTAAGATAACTTATAAATCTTTAATCTTTAGCATGAACAGGAGAAAAGGAGTTTTTTGGGGTTTTTTTTCAGATTCCTTCTCTCAGGATATGGTTATCAAATTTATCTTCAGAGATGAGAAATACCAGTAGTATTAACTCTGGTTTTGGTTTTTTATTGTTGCAGGACTAGAGTGAGGCACTAGAATCAGAAGGTGTGCTGATACAAAGTAGTTAAATATTGTAAAACAACCAAGAATTTAGGAAGAATTACAGAACAAGGACACAAATGCAACTTTTGACTTCCATTTCCCTCTGTTTTCCCCGAAACTAATATTTCCACAAAGCAGGTATGTAAATCCTTAGATTAAATATACTTTGTGCATTGTCTCTCAGTAATCTGAGGGAAAATTTTGCCGTTCTTTGGCAAATTCTTTTGAAAATCAAATGGTAATCCAATATTTTAATTAGCTCAAATTTCTTCATAGTGACTTGGGATATTCTGCTCTATTTCTTAAAAAAAAAAAAGAAAATATTTTATTTACCATGGGAAGTACTATAAATGCAACGATCCAAGACATTAATGATTTCAGAGAAATCGCACTGAGCAATTTGTGTTGAAGAGTCTGTTTATATCAAAGCAGATAAACTCAAGAGTGGGTAGAACAGAGAGAGGTAGAAGTTCCCAATGTAATTTCCCTTGTTTTCCTAAAAAGCCTGTGTTTATTGACCTCAGCATTCCAGTCTTGTGTGGTGCTCACATTGTACTGGAGCCACTCAGCTCTGAATTGTACTGGGCTGTTGGTGCCTCAGAAGGAAAATCCCTTACAGAGTCACCACAGCACTTCTGGCACAACCTAGCCATGCTTCACTTTGTACACATAAAAGGGATTTGATATGTTTGGGTTGTTTTCTTAAAAAAACTGCAAAAATTTAATGGAGAATTTGAATAATTGCAATATTTGCCTTGCTGCATAAACTGAGATATTATGTTAATAAAACACTGGCTATATTCACCCACATCTGGGAATTGACACTGTTACTGTCACTAATCATCAGTAAGATCTTAACCTTTTCTTTATGTTAAATTATTGCTTTCACTAGATGGCACTTTGTCTCTCTTCATCACACTGCTAACATAAGAGCTCCTCAGTTCAGACAAATAAACTTTTCAGATCTCAGTATTTCTGTTTACAGACGTTTAATGATGTAGCACAATCGGAATAATAAAGCTCTTTCAAATGAAAATGTGCATAGCAGGAAAGCTTTGCTCTGCAGCCTACACATCCTCTGTAAAGAAATGGAGGACCCCTTAAAAAAAGGATTACATAGGAAAAATAACCTAATGGGAGAGGATTTCTTCTGTCTCATCTGAGAGATTGAGGGGAGTGAGTGTATTGCCTCTAAAGGTATTTGGAGACTGATGGCATTTCTAACAAGGGTACAAGACAAGTATGAGAGTGCACTAACACAGTTTAACACTGCCACAGTTCAACCCCAGCTGGCAGCTCAGCACTGCACAGCTGCCAGCTCATTCCTGCACACTGGAATGGGGTGAGAGGAAGAAAGGTTAAAAAAGAAAACTTGTGGTGTGGGTTGAAATAAAAGGAGCTAAATATAATGATGATGATGATGATGATGATGATGATGATGATGATGATAATAATAATAATAATAATAATAGCAACAGCAATAATAATAGTAATGGAAGAGAAAATAACAAAGAAAAACTCAAAACTCAAGAAAAACAAGTGATGCATATGAAAAGCAAGCACTCACCCTCAAGGAAGTGATGTTCAGCCTATCCCTGAGCAGCACCCTCGGGCACTTTACCCCTTGTTTATATGTTATGCATGATGTCATACAGGATAAAATACCCCTTTGGCTGTGCTGCCTTCCAGCTTCTTGAGCAATCCCAGCCTCCTTGCTGTCAGAGCAGCATGAGAAGCTGAAAACTCCTTCTGTGTAAACACTGCTTATTAACAACTAAAATAATAATTATCCTCATCCATAAATCCGGAACTCAGAACTATATCAGCTAAGAAAATGAACTCTATCACTTCCAAAATTGGGACAATACCCAACCATTACTTTATACCATCCACATCATGCCCTCATCCCATACTTTCCAAAAGATCACAGTCAATCACCTCCACCTTTTCTGTCCTGTAATTCACACCCACAGACAGGACTCCTGTAGTCTACAGGCCATGCCTCTGAAATGTCTGGTGATTTACTCCATAAGTTACAATCCTATTTTCTTTCTGGACAGCCTGTCCAGCAGGTCAGAGGGCTTTGCCTCTGCACTGGCAGTTCCTCTGCTCTCACTGCTGCAGCCACCCCTGCAGGGCATCACTCACAAGCCAGAACAGACCCCAAGCACTGGCCACTGCTCCTCAGCAGCAATGTCTAAAGGCAGCTGGAGAGCATTTACTCCTGCAAAATGAATGCAATGTTTGCCAGGAAAAATAAAAAGAAAAGGCAATGAAATACAGCAAAAATAAAAATAAATTAAATAAATATTCAGTCAGAGTTGTTATTCTTGCTTATCCTCCAGGTTTTGGCAGATATATAACTATTTTGTCCTTCATCATTTCAACTTTTGTCATGATGCTGTAAACAACTTTCACAGAGCTGTGGTGCCAGCACGGAGAACCTCGCTGGCATTTTCAATAAAATGAAGTTGCGATATATTTGTAGGAAAAAAAAAATTTTTATAAACCATCCATTCCTCTACTTGAGGGTATTTTCCAAGAAACTGAATAATTTCTTACTATATGTGGTGTATATTGCTTTCTCAAGGAAAAGTAATTCCTTGGGATTTCTTGTAGGTAGGCATGTAAGCACAAACAAACATTTCATCTTATTTTACTTATTCATATGGCAGTGCAAGCAAAAGTTTGCCTGCAGAGCATTTCAAAATATCACAGTTAATTTTTTTAGCCACTTCTATTCAGCAGTATTCTTTTCATAACAACTATCTGAAATATCTATGTTCTTTAAGAGCTTCTTCAGGAACAACAGGAAGGATGCAGAAATAGTATCTGTATTTACCATTTAAAAAAAAAAAAAAATTTACCTCCCCTGCTGCTCAAATAAATAATAAGTATAACATAACCACCATAAGAATATTCGTGTTCATATGAAATAAAATGTGATTTTATAATAATCAATATTCTGTCATAATTAACATGATAACATACAAACAAATCAACATCTTTTCATTATTTTTGTCACATCGATTTCCTGGTAGCTTCCATATAAAGATCAGTAACTGAATTTCAAAATATTATGCTGTTGTATAACTGCTTTATGTTGGAGTCTGTCAAATCAATGAGCAAACTGTTTACCTTCCTATTTTTTAGTTATAACTGGCTGTATAAATTTGCATATATTATTACAAAAAATTAGTGCAGTCATCCAAAACTTTTCTTCATGGAACAGTGCCAAGTTTTACATGCTATGGATGAAATTTTCTATGACAAAAGTATATTTGTGTTGGAAAACCAGCAGTTTTTCCAGTCTTAAAATTCAAAATATAATTCTGACCAAATTGGCATTTCAAGTGGTAGATGAAATTTAGCTTGGCACCATCTCTGTCTCAGAGCTGTGTCTTTTGCTATTTTGTGACAGTTTACTTCGATGTTTTTATTTTGAAAAACAGCCTTCAACAGCTACTTCTTAGTATTTAAGAGCTGAAATTATTTCCCTGCAATTATAATTACATATTGAATTTCCCTGAGATGGTGCTGACAATAAGAATGGGCACCAGGGCAGCATTTAGTTTAAGTCCCAAGTGTTTGGCTGGGAGGAGCAGGAATTTGAAGACAGCAATGCTAGTGACTTATCCTGAAAACACCCTGTGATGACATCTGTTGTCAATACACTGGGGTTTTTAAATGTTTTATGCTTTTCAGCCCTAAAGAATTTCATATAGTTTCGCAGTCCTCACAACAGAATTCTGTGGGAAAATGCAGGCATGTAATCAAGGCTTCATTATGATGTGAGGGACCAGGGAATGCAGCGAGCACTCATTCTGGCAACTTTTAAATCATCAACACTGCAGCAACCTTGGTCTCTTTAGTGTAAGGAAAGTGCTTGTATGCATAATTTGGTATAAAATGAATGAAAACTACATATGACACCTCGGTGGTACCAGGGTGACATCCTCCAAAAAGCCAATTATCATTCACGACAGACAGCAGTGGAGTCTTTCTTAGGGACTTTAGGACCCATTAAAAGTAAGATTTAAACTTAGCCTGAGGAGATTGCTTTTGTGCATTTGTTTTCTTCAAGAGAAACTTTTTTAAATTTATGCATGAAATTGATTTCTCAAAGCAGTGAATACAGCCTTTGACAGATTTGTGACACAGAATGAACATTTCAGTGGAGACAATAATCTCCTTTGGGCAAAAACTAGGCTGAACACTTCTGAGGATGCAACTGTGCAAGAACACAACCTGCAAAACAACAAAGGAACAGTTGCTGGATCTGTGCTTCATGAGTTTAGCTAGTTATGTAGGGGTGTTTTAACTTTTTTTTTTACACATTATAACACTGTTCTACTGTGTGGTTGAGCGACGAAGGATAAAAAAATCCCTTCTCTTTTGCTTATTTTGAATTAAATACCTGGTAAATTAATGAGGTGCCTGCCAGTTTCAGTCTTTAGGGAAATTGAATAGCTATTCTTTTTTCACCTTCTCCATATTGTTCATATATCTCTTGATGCCTTTTCCAAAGTGAAGAATCAAAAATATGTGGTTTTCCCTAAGTAAGTAATATTTTTTTCCTTTGGATAACCTTTTCTTTTTTTTTTTTTTTTTTCTGTATTTTTCCTAGTCCAAATTAGTTCTTTTAAAATGAACTTTAGGAGCTACTGAACTTTCACAGGGTTTATAGCTAACAGTATATAAAAGATTAAAGGAGTGCCATTTTTTTGTCAACTTTTTTTTCCCTAGTAAGTCTCAACATCCATCTCTTTTGACTACAAATGCATATTGACTGACATTTTCAGAGAAGTGCCCATGAGTTCCCAATCCCCTTCCTTAGTTTCAATACATTATTCAGAGCCATAATTGTATACATTTCCTTAGAGATGTTTTTCTTCACGTGCAGTCAGTTCTCAGTTGATTTTATCAGCTGTGTATCACTAATTCCTTTAGTGCTTTGAAATCTTCCTGCTTCACGTCATGGTCAGGCACCTCTGGGTTTGACTATTTTAAACTTAGAGAGCAGAGGTCCCAATGTAGATTTCTATGGACAGTCTAATGGCTAAATTTGTTTCTGTCCCTTATTTGTTTTTCACCAGACACTAACTGTTGAGGAAAACCATCTGTCTTATGCCATAGCAGCACAGCCTGTTTGCCCTTAAATTTTAAAAGTTAACTTGGGAAATCAAATATTGGTGTACCAACCTCTTTTTGCAAATATTTTGACAAGACATGGAAGACAGGGTCACCTAGTTGGGCTGTTAACAAGGCTTAAATTGTGGATTAAAGCTTCCTCTGTAGCATGCCAGAAACAAAAACCATGAGTGCTCCCTGCCTCTCTCCTGCATCACAGTATCTGGGGAAGAGACAAAACCCAGCTGTCCATGGAGACTCACTCACACTTTTCATTTATAAAGATGTTAGTGGAAAATCCCACTGAGGCCTAGGTCACAATAACCTCCACCTGTATTCCTCTGCTCAACATGAGGAAACCTGTTCAGAGAACCTTTGTGGTGCCCCAGCTTTCAGAAGCCACTGTCCCAATCCCACTGCCTATCCCTTGGAAACTGAGAGCAGAATTGAACAGAATCTGAGCAAGCAGGATTACCTACAGTACTCCCTCATCTTTAGATAATTTGTCTGTAGGAGACATCTATTATCAGGTGTTTTCAGGATTCCCATTTGGACAATCCAATGAGACTTTGAAAATAACTTTCTAGTCCCTGTCAGCGCTGGCCAGAGGAAGACAGTGAGGGCAGATTGAACTCCTGACCCTTCATCCCAAACAGGGGTGTGAATTAGGAAATGGGACTTCCACAGCTGCAAGCAGAGAGCTCCAAGTGAAATTTCACAGTTCTATAAATTTATATGTCAGGATTAAAGCACAGAGAAATTTGGGATAGATTAAACATGGAGAGAAGCAGAATAAAAACCCACATTAAAAATAATTTATAAAAAAAATCAATTGTCAAATACAGCTACGATGCTTTTTAACTCGAATCATATCTCCTAAATTATAAACTTACAAAATCAAGTGTTCAGAAATACTTCCGTTATTTAACTTTGCAGAACCAATAGTGTAAGCTGTACTTTTTGGAATACGTAATTCCAATAATATTTTGTATTTATAATGAAGATACAAATATATTACTTAAACAAAAATACAAGGAAAACAACAGTTCTAAAAGGGGAACAGCATAATCAAATGACTGAGTAAGAAAATGAGGCACTTTATGTTTTGTTGTGTTTTCCAATTTGTACAGTCAGTCTGTACTGCTCTCCTTTTTTCCCCCTGCCTCATCAGGAAGTTGAAAATATGCAGCTGCCTGCTCAATGGAGTTAAGGAATTCCAGCACAGGTGCTCTTGATTGTATTGCATAATGAAAATCCTTTTTTGTCCTATTCCTCTCTCTTTGCCTCTTTAGCCTTTGTAAAAGACTAATAAGGTTATTGTAACAGTGATTAGTTTGAAGCAGTTTGGAGGTGGAGCAAACAGATTTGGAGCGGAAGCTGAGTTTTGCAGACTTGTGATTGTTATTGTTTGAAACTTGTAACTTGAGATTTTCTAGCATGTCTGTATTTTTTGAATAAACTTCTATGAGTCTTTGAAGCATCTTAAAGTTATGACATGCTAAGTGCAAAGCAGATTGTAGTTTAGGCTCCTTTATCAGAGAAATAAAATCTTAGATGTTCTCCTCAAGTAATGCTGTGGTATTAGAAACCTCTCAATTTCTGGGACATATGAACAGAACAAAAGAAATTTCAGCTGTGTAGTAAGCGTGTACAAAGACATCTAGAAAGCTGCTTTGTGAGAGCAGAGCATGGGTGGTAAATGTCAGCAGACAAACACTTTTTCTGGGATATGAAAAATGCATCAGAACTGACTAGGCCCTGTGCATTTGGTTGGCATCAGATTAAAGGAGAAAAGCCAACAAATTACAGATTGTTTTGATTTACTGTCAAGAAATGCCAATTATGTGAATGAGGATTCACAGTTGAGAGAATCATGCAGAAGCTCCCCGCTGTCAACACATTAACAAACAGAATGCAGCATGGAACCACAATAAAATTGTTTAGTACCTCCCAGTTGAAAAAAAAAAAAAAACAAAACACCAAACAACAAACCAACCAACCAAAGAACCAACTACAAACAAACAACACACAAGTTTTGAAAAGCAAATAGAAAAGCTGCAGTCAAGAAGATACAAAACTACATAGTCCTGTACTTTTCAGTCACAAGCTGAAAAAGAAAAATTGCCATATTGAGAAAGATGTGAAATTTCAGAAAGGATACATTAAGATTTGTTCTGAAATGCTAACTTAATAAGAGATACCAAAAGGAAAGACTAGAACTGAAATTGTTTAAGAGTTGGGTAAAGCATGACAATGCTAGCAACTCATTCTATTATGTGCTTCAACAGATCAAAAAGGTCTGTTCAAAATATAAAAAAGAAACAGAGATAAGACAATTTAGCTAATAATTATTAATTCATAAGGAAGTTTTTTTCCAAATGCAATTTTCCCATAGCAGAATTTCAACTGCAACTCTGATGAAATTAATATACACAAGAGAAATAAGGTGAATAAATCCTGTTCCCCTCTAATAGCTGAATGAACAAGGCTCTCTCTTCAACCTTTCATTTTCAGGTCATGCTATTAAACCACCTGTGCTATCTCTATAACATGGCAGAAACATAGCATAATATCTCTATAACAAGGCAGAAACTCAAGAATCAACAAAGCTCAGCTGGGGGGGAATATAAAAAAATGTCTAGGCAATGTGGAACATAGGTGACATGGGAACTGATTTAACTCTCGTAATAAAATCCCAGATTATTATTGGCATGAGAGGAATGCAAGAGCTGAATTAGACAAAAGACTTGATGCACTTAATATTCCAGAGGAAAGGCATACTGAATACAGCAAACTGAAAACTGAGGTAGTGGCACTGAGGCATCTTGTCTTGTTAGGTAGCCTTGTACAATTTCAGAGATACCATTATTCCAACCCATAATGTGCAATTTCTTTGGTTGCTACACAGCATGCAAACAAGTAAAACATGAAGTGTCTAATGAGTGTAATATGATAGTGCCCAACCTTTCACATTTCTCTCCATGTCTCACACTCCTACACTGTTCAAGAAAGGAAAATCTGCAGGGAAAAAAAAATCTGTTTTGTTTAATTTATTATTCACAAGTAAAGGTACCAGTTTTCCCAAAGCTCAGGAAGAACCATACCTAAGGCACAGAGTTTATGGACAAGTCCTGTGCTGAGCACTGCCAAGTTCAGTTTACTTTGCTTACTGCCTTATTTCCCATAAAAACAGTCACAAGAAAACAAGGTGTTTTTTCTTTGGTAAACAACAGTTGCAGTCCCTCTAATGTCTGTTCCTTTCCACCTTTTCCTTTTATCTTTTTAATAGAGACTGTCTCACAGAGCTCTTTGTTTGCTCATTTGTTACCATTTGTTTGCTACTGTCCACTACAGGCTTGCCAAAAGAGCCCAGGGCAATGTTATTGTTCTGTAATTGCAATGTCCTCATGGCTATGCAAAAGAGGATACAAATTATCTTCTGCCTCAAGACTCCCAGTCATAGCAGAGAGTTAAGCAGTTACTTTCTCACAAGAGCTCCTGATGCCCTCATATTACAGCTTTTCCAGTAACTGAGACTTGTTCAAGAGCAGTGTTAAAATGCTTTATTGCACAGGTGTGGTAAAATAGAGCTATTATCTCCATTCTTCAAGTAAGAAGAGAATGGAAACTTAAATATCTTAAACTCAGATTTCCAGATCTGCTGTTGTGTTATCTGGATGTTAGTTTTACCTGAATTAATTAGATCATCTGATTGATCTAAGTCAGAGAGACTTTTTAATACACAGAGTTGCAGTTTGGGAGAGTGCAAGTTGTTCGTCTATTTTTAAATTGAGACTAAGAGGAACTACCTGCCAAATTTCATGTTTATGTCCCTATCAAAAGGGATTTTAATGTTTAAAATCAAAGTACCCTAGGAGTGAATGAAATGAGAACTCTGGATCCATACTGTGATAATTAAGCTTAGCTGCTGGCTAATCAAAGCTGGGATTTCTGTAAATACAGACATACCAGTTTTCATGTGCAGAAATTAATGTCCACCTCAGCTTATCAGGAACAAGAGAAATCTCAGTGTCTGGAGGGTATCCATAATTTTGTAGCAAGCCTCATATGCATAAGTTCTTTTGACTCCTTGTGAAACGCAGTGACAGCTTTCTGCTTCATTTTACAAATAGGAGTGGAAGCAAAGTTCCTGAGTAGTACAGACCAGTTACATCTGTATTGCCAGGCAAATGCTTATTTTGCACAAAGTCTGATGCAGGCTTTCAGGAAAGCATACTGAAAAAGGAACATGTTCAGATGAATGTCAGTAACCCTGAAACATGTAAAGATCTTGCAGTGCTCTTCAGGCTAACAGTTATAAATTTAAGAAAATCAGAGTCAAACATATGCGTAAAAGGAATGAGATAAAAAAGAGCTAATATGCAATGAATGTAAATAACAGTGCATAATCAGAGTAGCAAGATATTAAACTAGAACCAAACAGGTATTTACATCCCCCATTACATGTTCTCATTTATATTTCTGCTGGTAGAAGTGGAGAAAGAGGTGAAACTTGGGAGCAGAATTCTGTATTGGTAACAGGAAAGCATTCTCTGACTCAAAGAATGCTCTTCCTTTTAGAAAGCATTCCCATGTGCTCCCCTAGCAGTAGCTCATTTCTTGTAACCAGAAGATTCTTTTCCTCCTTATAGAAGGGTTTGGGTAGACACACAAGATGAATCAACTCAGGGTATGAATTAATTGAGACTTTTGGGTGGATCACATAGCAGACTGTTTCAGAGAACCATTTATATAATTATTTTGGAAACTGAAACTGTGTTATGCAGTTGCTGTTTGCTATATGGATATTTGTAAATGCCACCACTGCAACATCTATGGAGAGGAAAGAACCCAAAAAAGAATGATTACAAAGAGTGGCCACTTCTGTATGTCCATAACTGTGGCTGGATTTTTTAACAGCTGTAACTGAACTTGCTTGTATTTATTTCTTGCTTTTAATACTATCATATTCTCATTAATAAAAATGTCTCATTGAAACAACCAGAAAACCATTATGTAAACTTAATTTACTGAAAATATATCTTTCTTACTGATTTTTCCCAATAAAATTTGTAATTTTTACTGGAATTTCTAAAAATATATAGTTTTATTAATTACAATATGATATTACATACCTTAAACCAACCTCTGGTGCCTTGCATAATTATTTTTATGGGAGTAAAATGAGAGTGGCAGGAAGCAAAAAGAAAGGAAAAATTACCTCTGAAGTTTTCTTTCTGCTCACACTAATAATGCACATGAAGTTTGCAAGATGCAATTCCATAGCACATTTCTCACAGACATTAAAGGCAGTCGATTGTGGATTCTGGTGTCCCACACTAGGAGCTCTCTCTCTCTGTCTGGGCAGTATGAATAAGCAGTATTTCATTCACAGAATAATTTGCTTTAATCGTTCTTCTCTGGATTTCAGTGACAGTGAAACAGATTTCCAGATTTGAGGCTGAATGTGATTATATGAATAATCTTATCACATCAATTTCCTCTTTTGGATAAAATCACAATGAAAGCAACTGTTAAGAAGGCATAAATTATAAAGATAATGATTAAGCTACTGTAATAAAAAACAACAAATGAAAGATTGGTTGAAAATTTGACTTTTAAATGCTTACATTTTAATAACATTGAAGAACTTCCATTTAAAAACAAAAAAGAGAAAATCTGCTTTTTGTGCTAGTGTGCTAGAAAATGTGCAGCATTTTCTTTTCAGCAATATGCAAATTGATTTCCCACTTAAGGCTTCTCTGTGGTGGCATTACTCTTTATGTGATTCAGAGATTACTAGGAGTTACCTGGCATTTCTCCAACAGGTATTTTCCATAAGTGATGGGGGACCATATTACTTTCTGACTTGTTGTCAGTCTTTCATTTTACCTGTCAGACAGAGAACAAACTCAAGTATATGCAATTATTTCATATTAACTGGAGCTAAAAAACTTTATGATTTCCTAAGGAGCCTAAATTTTGTTTCCTAAAAATGTTACAGCTGAGATTCTCTTCCTGAGCTTTTTTTTTTAACACATTTTTATTTGCATGGTGTTTTAGCTGTGGAACAGAATAAAAAGGTGGGGAAAGAGATTGGTTGTTTGTTTTGAACAGGTTTTTAGTGTTAGTTCTAAAGAGTCTGCATAATTTATTTTCTTCCCCAAGTCAATTAATCCTGATCAATATATCAGTCTTCAACAAAATTAATTTAGTTCAACAGACTGAATTCTCAGATGCTGACTGATATCTTATTTGCCTAGAGGTGATGTAAGAAGGTTTCCTGAAAAATAAAACTCTCTAAAACTCCCTTGATGGAAGAACCATGGAATTAGAAGATGTGGCAGTCTTAGTTTTACTTGTTAATGAGATTTCACGGGTGTGCATGAGAGAAAACCTTTGGCCTGAAGGGTTGCATGAACTCTAGGAAAACATCTTTTGTTCCACACTTCAGCAAGGTAGGTGAGCCTGAATAATTTGAAAAGAGTCAATTATAATTGTATTCGGAATATACAACCAAAACTTATTATTGCCATGAGAAGAAATATAAGTAATTGCAAAAATTTAATGTCAGAAGACTGTAATTATAGTAAGAAAGCTTCAGAAGGGGAAGCAAGCAATTAGGGACACAAACTGATGGCTGTCAAGAATTTCTGCTCTTTGGAAATCTGGTTAAAAAAATGTAAAGATAAAAAGAAGTTTGGGGATTAAAAAAAAAAATAAAATCCAAAGCTATGAAGAAGAATCAAACCATCATCTCCTCACTGCTTTCAGCCACAGGAGGAGGTTAAGCAATCATGCCAGTAGATCAGATTGCTGCAGAGCAACAAACCACTTAAAGCCCTCACTCTCCAGCATCTCAGGCATCTGTTTCTCTATTAAGAAAGCTGGACATAGTGGCTCTTGAATGACTGAATGAGAACCTTCTCTTTTCCCTTCCATTTTTCCATGCAGGTGGATGGAATAACTCCAGCTCAAATGTGTTACAGACAGAGATGGAACAGGCTGCCAGCTGGCTAGAGGGGGGAGATCCATTTGCCAGGCTAATGGAAGAAACCTCCAGGTTGTTGAGAGGCATCCAGGGAATGGGCTGCACATGCTCCACAGGGAGGAGTGGGAGCAGTGCAACTCATCACCTTGATTCACCACTGGATTTTTTTAATTATTTAATTCCTGTGTAGAAACTAAATAACTTATACTGACTTCTCACCCTCCCTTAAATTTCTCCGTATTTCGTTAACCCCAGGTTGAGGCAGAGTAGGAGAAGTTTTGCAGATGGGCAAAGCAACCCCCAGATATTCTGCTCTGGGCTCCAGCTCAAGCGAAAACAGAAACAGAGAAGCCAAATTACCACAGACTGAATGGAAGTAATGATAATGAAAATATTTCAATCTTTGAGCTGAAGTGGAAAACCACAGATCGATAGCTTATCACAATATTTCAAGCTCTGATGTGTGGCTGCAAAAGGCATAGTAGCAATGGCAGGGACAACCAGAATTTAGTGAGATGCTTCAATTCTCTGAAGTTTGATATTTGGGTTTGTTTTGGTTTTTTAATAGTTTTTTGTCTGTTTATTTTTTTTTTCCTGCAGTTTTTTTAGCAGATAAACCTTTGTTTTGCACATTTCTGCAGGAGGCAGTAATAATCACATCAAATTACTATTCTCTCCATTTGATATGGACATGACAATGGAAGCACAATGCTACATCTGTAGTCCATTTAATTCAGAGATCTTCTAGGGGAAATCCCATGGAGAATCCCCTATGTTAAAGAAAAACTGAAGTCATCACAGAGATGCTCATTGTCCAGTTTCAAATGCAATTACAAGATGCTTTGTGAAATAGGATAAAGCTTCTTGCTGTTTTTTAAGAGAACAGGTTGTTTTTCCCAGTCCTTGGCAATGCAGAGTGCTGGCCTGCAGCAAAATTTTGGCTGTGTGTATCCAGATAAATTGCATACATGAAGTAGAGATAACACTGTTATCAGGAGTTAATCTGCGTGAGGGGATTGTGCTCACTGTTACAGAAATATTGAGTTTTATGTGTCGTAGCTGCTTTTCTGTGACTGTATGATATACCTAGAATTGTGCCAGTGTTCAATATTTAAAAATTGTCATCTGTAATGTCTTGATGGAAGAAAGATGAAAGAGGCTCTGTTATAATCTATTTGCTGCTGGCACAGCATATGTTAGTGACGTTATGTGAGCATCACATATTAAAATTGCCTTTCTGCACATCACTTGAAGGCATGTTCTTGTCAGTGGCAGCAGAATCTGGATGCTTCAAGCTGGTTTTTCCCTCCCCCTTGCTTATTGACTGCAATGAGTGTCAGTGCACAAGCAGGATTGCTGCCACCTTTTAATCGTGAGTTAAAATTGCTCATTTCAGTTAGGAAGTCCCATTTCAGAAAAGAGTCAGCCCTTCTTATGGATCAGCACATAGGCAGCCAGAAGAGGCTGGAGAGTCATGCTTGCAAGTGAAAATACTATGAAATAATATATGCAAGAAATTACTTAGGAATGAAGATAAGCTGGGTAAATGTCCTGATTGAAATAAATTTGTAAAATCCCAGATTTAAGAGATAAAATTCAAATACAGTATCTGTAGTTAATTAACTAAGTAATACCTGACCTTTACATGTAACATCTTCATGTAGAAGGTGGTCAGGCTGAGCAGAATGAGACTAAACAACCTTAATCAGCTAAAACCTGATACAAATACCACCACATAAGAGTGATGAGAGGTTAAAGGGAGAATTCTAAGGTTTGAGAGTGTATTCTGTAACATGGAATGATTACACAGAAAAATGAGCAACAACAAAAGTATTGCAATAAGACAATGTATTTTCTGTCCTGCCATATTTGGCAGGTGACTTTAAGAAGAAGGGGAATTCTTTCCAATGGTGGACAACGCAGTTATTCAACAAAACACCATTTCTCCTAAACAAATTAATGGAAGAAAGTGAGTTAAGCACAAAATTGTTAATTTCCCATCATATTAATATTTGTGTTCAGTCAGGGCTAGATTAAAAATATTGTCAATTATTCACTTCAGCTACAGATGATACAGATGATAAATTCAGGAAGTTTGCACCACTGTAACTGCCTATGTGTGATCCAAAGCAACTCCTGCACAAACCTTTTGGGTTTTGGTTGTTTGGTTTTTTGTTTGTTTGAGAAAAATTGAAGGGTATTATGTATCAGAAACCTGGTTTTTACACTGTAAAATAAGTCAGAAAAGTGAAGCACAAGTAAAGGTTTTGCAGCTTTGCAGTCACATTGTGTTGAGAATCACTGAGTGGAAGGATTAAGTTGAAAGCTTCAAATTGGATAAACCAGTGTGACTCACCTGTGAAGACTCTCTAAATTGTCATGGCCCCTGGTTTTTCTACCTAACAAGCTTCTACTTCTGTTTAAATTTGCAGAAGTAAGGAAAAAAACATTTCCCCATTACTCTTTTGCAAGTCTGGCATTCTTTTGCACAAAACAAGAGGGGCCACTTCTGCCCCTTTGCAAAGGTTAAAGTTGATGATTAAACCACCTAAGTGAAATAAAAAATAAAACTACATCTACTACTGAGTCCATGGCAACTACAACTCTTTCTTTCCCCTCACCTTTGCAGCTTTCTACCCTCTCCAGGTGGAGCACAGCACGAGTATTCACATCTGTTCCAAGGGGATGGGGTCACTTTGTGGAACTTGGATGAGGAACAATAAACCTGGGGATGTCTAAGCCACCTAGCCAGAGTGACTGACCAGAGCTGCAAGGCAGTTAGCAGCATTTGAGATCAGGAAACAACCCAGTGGGCTTAAGGTTACTGTGAAAGGGGAGGTTTACCAATAGATTTAGATGTAGAGCTGTGTCTTGCAGATATTTTTGTGTTCTTATGTTTTCACAAGGATCTGGTGATGCACATGGACAGACCTACCAATCTGAAATTTGTACTGGATTTCCATCTATGCTTCCTTGACTGTTTCTTCTGAAATCAAACTGGGATTTTATTCTTCCCTTATTAAAGTGCAAGCAAGGTTGTGGTATCTTGTAATTTTTGACAACATTGCTAAATTTCTTCAATTTTTAAAAAACCAAACATGTCTTTACCTAATAATCCTCTAATACAAACATCTGGAATATACAAGAATTCAGTTTCCTGCTCTTGTTTTCAGTTATGAAAAAGACTTACTGATTTGTTTTATGGTGGTATTTGTTGCAATATTCCTGCTGCCTTACTGATGGTTAACAAATTTCCTCTTTTTGCAGCATGATAAATTGTGCCACTGGTATAACTATAAACACGTCACTATTTTGTGATAGTTGAACCTGTGTTCTGGAATCTAGCATATGGCAAACAACACAAATATATCTGCTTCAAAAAGAAATGAAAAATAATAGTTACCAGTGTCTATGTAAATAATAATATATACTTTTGGAAAAAAAGAAAATTTGAAAAAAAACTCAGCTCAAATTTTAAAATGTTTGGAAAGAAAACAGTGCACTAATCTAATCTCCTCAATTTTCTAAAGAAAAATTCTAAAGAAAAGTTGAATAAACTATTACAGGTTTACTGCTTACAGTTGTATCGCAAATATGGGACATCATAGCTTCATCTTTTGAAGCAGAAGCCCAGTTGTCTAGAAGTCTGGAATTCTGAATCCTTGCATCTAATCCATGATTATTGGATGGATTAAAATCCATTTTATACCCATGAGATATAAAACTATTCCAGTAATAAGCAACCAGCATTAATAGCATTTCTGACTTGCAATCTGGAGCCTCAATCAGATCTCACTGATTCCTTTGCTGCTGATGTATCCCAAGGAAACATTGAGTTATTCTTGGTTAAACACAGAGAAATTGTCCAGCGATGATGGCTCAGTCTGAAATCAATGGACATTGAATAAGCAAAGTGAAAAAATGAAATATGGTAGTAATAATAATTACATTTTGGCCAGCAAACAGTAGTGGGATGGTGTCTTTATTTAGACATTTATAGGGTGATTAAAAAGATTTACTGTAAGTCATATTACAAATTAGAGAACTAACTCCAAATAAGTGTAATTTATTTTAGAATCCCACATTTCAGGGTATTTTCAATCCTAATAAACGATGAAACAAATACCAAAAAAACATTGTTAGACCAAGAAATTATAAGTAGGTTTTTACAATCTCCATGTGTACTGAAAAGAGGAGGAATAACACATTTAGCAGAAACAACTCTATTGTATATTCTAACAACAATATGGTAAATATCTCATGAAAATCTTTGCTAATTTCTTCCACAATTTCATCATTTTCAACTAGCTCTACTGAGACGCAGGAGTTTTGAGAAAGATAGATTTTATTTTTTAATATCTGTTTCTGAGCAGCACATAAAGAATAATTTTGCCTCACTTTGAAGCGTTCTGGCAAATTCTGGCAGGGTGCATTTTCAGAAATTTACTTCAAACCTTTGTTATTCATGGGTCTATTTGTCTAGGAAAAATAGCTTTCTTATATTCACAGGGATTTACTTCTTCATTTTTTTTTTTTTTTGAAGGGAAAATAAAACACAGTTGAAGCACACCAAAGAGCAGTATTAACAGAAGCCACGTTACATTCACTGGCTTTGCACTTCTAAGCTCTTTGGAGGAGGATGCACAGTATTACAAAGAGTACCTAAACTCCCCAGTGTTTAAATTGCATGCCTGCTGAGAACTACAGACAGGGTGGCAGCTTCCCCTGACCAGCTTGCTCAGCAGGGATTACACATTTAGGGACTCTCTTCAGCTCTGGAAGTCTTTACACATATAAGTCCTATTGAAACAGCCAGCCTGGGATAAAAGTTCTGCTTATGAAATGCTTTGGTTTAAAAATAAAAAGTGCTTGGACCTTCTCTGAATTTTTTAGCAAGCTGAGTTTGCACTGTGTGTCTCGGTGAAGGCAAAGAAAAATTGGAAGTCACTTGAGGAGACCAGGATTAGACCCTGTATGTGCAGGACTTTGGGATTGCTGAAAAGTCTGGCTGAGATTGTTCCTCTGACCAATTGTAAAGATTGTTTCTTCACCTTGCCCTTCCATTTTCTGGGAAATTAACCTAAGAGACTGGCTTAAAGCATTGTCTGAAACCAAGGGCTAAGGGAGCCAGCTCTAAGGAAAAATGTTTTTCTAATTTTCTAATTTACCCTAAAAGATGAAGTCTTGCCTATGAAAACTTTTTTTTTTTTTTTTTTTTTTTTTAATTTTTTTTTTTTTATTTATTTTATTTTATTTTTTTTATTTTGCTAGATTGTTTTAATCCTCCTGTAGAATTTTAGACCAAACATGATCCCAAAATATACTATATTTGTTTGTGTTCAAATTTCTGTTTGAGCTAGTATTCTTCTGAGATTTTTCCTAAATCTTATCAATTGATGCATTTTATGCTTTAAAATCCCCATACTTTCTGTGACAGACATTGCCAAATAACCATCTTGTTTTGGGTGAGTTTTAAATTATAAGTACAGTTATCTATAGAAGTCAGTAGGGAGGATGATAAACTAAACTAATCTTTTAATTTTGTTTTCTTTTAATATAATTTGCAAAAATTCAACTCAACTAACCATTTATAGTTTCAGTTTTATATTTTGGTTTATTTGAGAAAAAAAAAATTAATAATTACCTTTGAAAAGTTAAGACATTAGAAAAGTTGAGACATTTCAAAACCAAATTATTAGTATGAAAAAAAATTCCTTTAAAATGATTTTTGGTTTGAACAGTATTTTATTTGAAAGCATGAAAAGGACAATAGAAAAAATGTTAATAAGACAAAGATTTCAGATAGCAGAGAAAACATTTTTGAACCACAGGCATTGAAATTCATGCAGTCATTCTAATTAAATTTTGTAGGTCAAGATAAAATTATTCTAATTCCATTTTTCTATAGCCAGACCTGGTTCTCTGGTGTTTATTGCTCCCTCCAAGGTTTCTTCCTCCTCCTTGTCTAATAGAAGCCTCAAACCATGTCATATTTCTGACTGCTATGTAGTATGAAGATATCAAAATAGATTTAAATTACCTTTCTCTAATAGTGGTTGTATTCTAAATGGAACAGCACTACAAGTTGATTAGAACTAGATTTTAATGCATTCATTAAAATAACAGTGAAGCAATTTAGCAGCAATAGCACCACAAACAGTTCTCATAATTCTACCTGTGCCAGTCTCTCAAATGGAACTGACAAGAGCTGCCAATTCAAAGCAAACATTGATGTGTGAATGCAGAAAGGCTTAGGTGTGCTTGGTTAAAACTATCACCACTACTCATTTGTCCTCATGGGTCTTACAGTGAGGCCAGACACACCACAAATAACAGGAATCACACCCACTGGAATCTGTGTGGCTTGCAGGCAATGCAGCAGAAGGTTGTGCTGCCATTCAGGAGCAGCTGGACAGTGGGATGAAGAGGAATCTCAAGAAGCTCAAGAAAGGCAAATGCAGTGTCCTGCACCTGGAGGAGAATAACCCATGTGCCAAGAGAGGCTGGGGGCTGAGCTGCTGGCAGTTAGCTCTGCAGAGAGGGAGAGTGGGTCCTGCTGGACCCCTAGGCACCCTTATCCTGGGGTGCATTAGAAGAGCATTAAATGATCCAGCCCCTGTGCTCAGCCCTGGCAGGGAGGCACACCTGCAGGGCTGGGTCCTGTCCTGGGCTCCTCAGGACAAGAGAGCCCTGGAGCCCCTGGAGCAGGTCCAGCAGAGGGCTACAGGGATGATTGAGAGACTGGGGCATCTCTCTGACAAAGGACTGTTCAGCCTCAGGAAGAGATGACTGGGCAGGGATCTTGTTAATGCACCCAAATATTGAAGGCGTCACGAGGATGGAGCCAGTCTCTTTCCAGGGGTGTGCACAGCTGCAGAATAAGGACAAAAAAGTGCAGCATAGGATGTTCCCTCTAAATATGAGGAGAAAAGTCTTTACTTTGAGGGTGGCAGAGCACTGGAACAGGCTGCCCAGGGAGGCTGTGGAGTCTCCTTCTCTGGAAATATCCAATCCCCACCTGGATACAACCCTGTAGAACCTGCTCCAGCCAGGGGGTTGGACTGGATGCTCTCCAGAGGTGCCTTCCACAGCCAGCCAGTCAGAGCTCCTGTGCTGACTAAAACAGCAAAAGCTGCTTCTTCTCTAAGAGAGAAACAGGGGCAGGAATCTGACAGACCATAATCCACCAGACAGAATTTTTCTAGTTCCTTTGTTTTCTTTCTTTCTGTACTATCTCCTAGGGTTTTTTCTCTGTATGAATCTCTTTGCCCAGCAATAAATACTTGAAATGATGCTTAACTACAGGAATAAAGGAGAGTTTAATCTAACTAAATTGCAAATGATTTACAAAAAAGCATTCTCCCATCTTCTTTACTATGTAAGAGAATTGTTGCTTTAACGTTTAGCACATGGCATTTAGGAGTACATTAAAACCAACTACAAACCTATGTTTCAGCTGGGAAAATGGGAATAATTAGCATGCCCATACACTGGTATATTTTAACAGTCTCGGGGAAATTAAAGATACCGTTTTTTGGGTTGTTTTTTTTTTTTTTTTTTATTCTTACTTTTAGCAAGAGAATTAAAAAAAAAGAAAACATGAAAAATATGACTGAGAAAGTCAGTAAAATTTGTATTTAATGATGTCTTTGGGTAGCTAGCAGCAAATTAGTTACAGAGATAAATGGCAGGTGTTTTCCCATTTACAAACTCATAAAAGTAAGGATTTAGTTGAGTAGCATGCAGTTCCCATGTTGCAAATTGTATCCTAATGTATGTGAAAAAAGAACAAAGTGGGCGTTATCATAATTTTTTTCATTTTCTAATTTGTATAGTTTTGATTTGTAGTCATTGATCTTTTAAGGGCACTGTTTTGTGTGAACAGCAAATATCTTACTCAGTTCTCTTGATTCATTACAAAGATAACACTTCTAATTAAACCCTATACCAGAAATCCCTTTTCTATACATGCCAAACGCTATTCTTATCCACTCCTTAATGAGGACTGTACTTCATTAAGACCACCTAGATTTATTAATTTTTCTAACTGGATACCTAAACCCAAACACAATCTCACTTAGCTGGTTTATATCACAATGATAAAACTGAGATTTCAGCACAGGAATCAAGTGCTGAATGAATTCAAGTGGACTAAAAGACTAAAGGTAGCCCATTTATGTTTTCTCTTTCTTTTGAACTGAAATAAAGCTGTTAATGTTGAAAGAGCAGTTGCCAGGCACACCATATATTTGTCAAATAAGACCCATTTGAGAGGCATGGTCGTGTAGGTGTTAATTTCAAATATCTGTTGCATACTGTCAGTAAATGACCATTTTCTGTCTGCAGCTGCAGTTGGTGGTGATCACAAAAGCAAAGTTTTATTACCTGATTTTACCATGCCTTGTGCTGCTGATACAGCATTTCAGTGTAACAGATGTTCAATCCACAGATTCCCAGTCATTGTCTGGAGCAGTAGAAAAAGAGGTACACCCACTATTGCTGTTAACTAACAGTAATGAGATTTATATACTGTTAAATGTATATATTTATATATAAATAAAATATTTATATATTTTATTGAGCATTTAACATTAATGTACCCTTATTTGTGGCTTGTATGGGTAAACTTCCAGATGTTACTTCTTGGCTGCTATGTTGCAGTAAAAATATACTGCACCCATAGGTAGAGAAAATTATAAGTGTATGTAAAATAAAATAAATGTATTTATAAAAATTAGTAAATTTATAACAATATCAAGGGAATGCATATAAAAATAATAGCAAGTGAATAAATAATATATATATATATATAAATATATATATAAAATAAATGTTTGTATAAAAATATATGTATGGAACAAGAGGAGAAAAAGCCAATATTTCAATATCATGTATACTATTATCAAAATTTAATTGCAATATGCACAAAGTGCTTTATCTTTGTAATTACTTTCCAAAATGTTACAATTCTGTTTATTTTCTGATATTCATGAGTTAAATCAGTATTCAGTGCTCTTGCTGACCTTTAAAATAATTTATGTCCGGTGAGAAGTCTGAAAATTAAATAATTTGTGAATTGCAGTGTATAGATCAACAGTTTTTACTTTTATTATCATTAATTCTTTTTAATGAAAACTTATTGAAACTTTACTTGGGCTGTGTTCTATACTTTAGCATTAAGTCTATTCTGTGTCATTTAACATTATCAAATGCAAAACTCAGTCTTTTGCAAATGGAGGAAAATTACCCTGGTGAGTTTAGTTAAATCAGCATCATTTATGATTTCAAGTTCCTTTGAAAATTGGTGTTCTGTACATGAAAGATGTTAACTTTTTGTCTCCTTGCCATTTGGTGAAGTATACGAATTCTGTATTCAAGAAATATAAACAGTAATATATAAAATAAAATAAATCTGTAAGCAGATAAAGACATGACCAGACCTTACACAACTGGGAACAGCATTTGCACATGTAACCAAACTTTAAAAGCTCATGGTTGGTTTTTCTTATTTAAATCAGTATTAAACAAATGCAAACTCACAAAAACAAGAGTGCTCTCCACCTCTGCTGCTTTAAGCATGAGGGCATCCAGTGCATCTAGGTGAACAGCTCTACAGGGTGATTAGAACTAGATTTTAATACATTCATTAAAATAACAGTGAAGTCTAAAAGCAATAGCACCACAGATAGTTCTCATAATTCTACCTGTGCCAGACTCTCTCAAATGGAACTGACAAGAGCTGCCAACTCAAAGCAAACATTGATGTAAGCAGGTAAAGATGTGACCAGACCTTACACAACTGGGAGCAGCATTTGCACAGGCTACCAAACAATTAATGGTTGGTTTACCTGATTTAAATCAGTATTAAACAAATGCAAAAACCAAATACTAGAGCACCACAGTGCTCTAGGACACCATGCCATCGAGTCTTGTTCAACCACATTCACATTTAGCACTGAATGTCATCAACACACTGGTTTATATTGATAAATATAAATTATATGACTCCCTTATGGGTGCACTGCATTTCCAACACCCCCCTGTCTGTGGGTAGCAAAGCCTGTATGGTACAACAGGCATGTCTTTTCTTTGTTATTATTTGGAGAGCTCTTCTAAAACTGATGGCTTGCTCCAGGGAAATGTTCCTCAAACAAAATCTTTTTATTTTCTCTTCAGGTGTATTTCTTTTCAGCCTCTCCATGTTTCAGTTACCCTAATAGTACTTAGCATGTCTGTTCCAGGTTGAGCTCATCTTTTTTTATTACAGTAATCACAGGTGCAAGCAGCCTTCCACATAAGGTCTTGTTGAGGATGTTGTACAACAACTCTTCTGTTTTCCTATCTGCACTTTGCCTCAAGCATCTCATAAGTATATTGACCTTTTCCTCAGGTATATCACATTTATAACTCATAATCATCTCCTGGTAAGTTAGTACACCTATTTCTTTCTGCCCTCTCCTTCTCAACTAAAGATACTGCAGCTTATAACAGAACTTTTCCAATTATCCTATAACTTGATGCATTAAATGTCTGCATTTTCATTTTTCCAGTATTTTCACCATCCATATTTTGTGTAATGTTCCAGCAGTCTTCTGTAGCTCAGGATCACAGGTCTTAATCGTTTGTCATCCTTAGAAAAGACTCAAGCTAAGAGCAAGAATTTGCACGGTTACAAGTATGCTCTTGGAAGAGACAGAGACAGGAAGGAGCTGATTTACTTTGAATTCTTTTTGTTCTTATGAGTTAGTTTTTAATTCATTTGGAATCATTTCACAGGAGCAACCTCAAAAATGAAGCTAATAAAAGAAAACCTTTATAAATATGCTTTGGTGTAAGGATGCAGGCAGACACCTTGTGTTTAAAAATAAGAACATCAACCACGTTGATCAGGTTGATTTTATATCCTGAGTACCAAACAGCTTCCCAGTTAACACAGCATACCAAATTGATGTTTCCCAGAGGAAAATAAATAAGGAAAATAATCCATATATATGGATATATATTTCTGCTATAAATATGAACCAGGCTTTTCTCAAAGGACTTGATATTCATACATGCATTTCACTGCATCTGGTGTACCCTGCAATGAAATACCATGAAACTCACATTAGGAAATCTCAGGCATTTATGAGTAATGTGCTAGGGGGATGGCAAGCCTGAAACTATTCTATTCCACAGTGGTCACAAAAATAAACCAAAACTCAACCAGCGTTCACCTCAAAAAGTTAGACATAAATATGATAATGTTCCATGGCTCTTATGGTTTTCAGGGTAAGAAAAACATAGGAAAGGCAGTAACAAGAAGAAAAATACAAAGGAAGTTCAGACTCCCATCTGTGATCAACATCACCCTTTTAGTGAGATCCCATGGGTTTAGGCTGAGGTTGAGAAACTTTTCAAGGAATGGACTTTCAAATGATTTGAGATTCTGTGCAAAATATTTAATGCAGGCATTACTGAGAAATTAAGCTAAAAAGTTGCTTTGCTGGGTGCTCACCCATCTCCAAAGCTGAGAAGGAATTTTTATGTTTGATTTCTTATCTTCCTCACATATAATTTTTTTGTGTATTTACTGTATATAGCTTTATAGTTAGTTTTGCAAGCATATGTTGCAAAACATAAAGCAGTGATGTATGCATGTTTATAGTCAGCAAATTCAGCTTCATCTGTGTTTTGTAATAATGCTCACATTTGTAGTTGGTGATTTTTTTGCTTAACAATTTGACAGAGCCAGGGCACTAAGCTGAAGGATGATGAGGAGTCCAAATGAAGCCCAAAAGCACTAATGCATCAGTTCTCCCTGCACTGCCATATGGGCCCTGTCTCCCAGCTTTTTCTGCCATCTGCATCTTTACACTCTTGGGTCCTTGATCTCCCTTCCAAAGAAAGCATCTCAGCCCATCACCCCAAGCTTCTGGCCAGCTGCAATTGCATGGACACAATGACAAATCTCACTCGGATTTGGGCCATTTTTATCACAGAGATTTCAATATCAAACATATTTGCTAATCCAACCCTGCTTCTCTTTTAAAAACTTTGTATGTGTAGGTTTTTTAACAAAGAAATATGAGAGACTCTTTAAAAATGTGTCTATATGTCTTACTATCTCATCAAAAGTAAGTTAAAAATATGTCTTTTTTCGGTGGTTGAAAGAAAAATTTTCTTTTTGGGCAGCAAAATGGATTATAAATATAACCGAGAGAGAAAAGTAATTATGGAGGGGATTCCAATTTGGCACAAGAAATGCAGCATATCCAGGGGTCTGTGCCAGTGAGAAATGAAAGTATTGGTGCCAATGAATCTTGTAATGTTGTCATTAAGCCTACTTGTTATTGTTTATCTTCTGGTTGATCATCATCATTTGTCATCCAATTCCTAGCAAAGCATCACCTCACACTCCCAAGCTGATTTCTCACTCTGTGATTACTCAGGGATGGGGTTGCTGAGTGCCTGGCTGCCTGTGGCTGGATGCAGGCTGAAAGGTTGGCTGCTGTGTGAAGCTTTAGGTAACTGCCAAAATGTGTAATTACTACCAGTTTAGTCCACATGGAGATTTCTGAGATTTCTTTAGATTTAGGTTTTACATTTGCTTGCCCTCAGGAGTCTCTTTATAGGCACTTTTTTTTCTATATTTATGGGGAAGCTTTGGCTGAAGTCAAGAGAGAGAAGTGAGCTTGCTGGTGAACCATTGGGAGGAGCTGCCTCCATGTGATGCTCTGTTTCTCCAGTGAAATAATGTTGCTCCTTTGCATTATATACATGTTCAAATTTGCCTTATGTTTTATGAAAAAAATCCAGCCTACCCAGGAAGACTCACTGCTGTAAATGAACAGTGAGTTCTGAACAATTTTTAGAGAAGGGCAGAGACTTATCCTTAAAAATGCATTCCCTGAAAACCCCAAACTTCCCCCAGCATTCAGCCTTCACAATTGGAAGTTGTGCCTGTGAATCTCTTTAGAACTGAAAGAGGAAAGAAGGTCCTTTTCCTCACATAGTCCCTGGCAGTAAAATGTTCTGCAGCTGCTAGGTTGGTTCCCAGAGCTAGAGTCACTAGAAATGGAATGGCAATGCACACGCAGCACACAAACACACACACTTGCATGTAAATACCCCAGTAATAAACCTGATATCACCTCTGCTTCAAAATTCCCTTCTCCATTGTGGTTCAGAAAAAACCCAGAGGATTTTCTGCTACTCCACAGATGCTCAATTATTTTTTAAGTAAAAAGATGTCTGGAGCATTTCTTCCATACTTACACCCATAATTTTTTTTTTTTTTTTACTATACATATTAAAGAGGTTTCAGCAGAACGCCAGAAAATAAACATTATTAGAAGAACCACTCTGTATAACAGTAATATTGAATTATCTCTTCACAGGGTTGCAAAGAACAAATCAATGAATTTTTCCCCAATAAATCAGTGTCAGGTAGAGGAAAATTGCAGGAAGTGGAAATGAGTGCACACAGGAAAAACCCATGTTGTAGACATAGTAAATTGACAAGATTAGGGTGTTTCTAGCAAAATGGGAGAACTTTTGGAGCAAAACATAAAGAGCAATGATGAAGAGAGATGGAAAGTGTCATGGGAAACTGATATTGCAGGTAAATATTAGAGAGTTTTTTAGGAATTATGGTTGGATTTGGCAAATTTCTCACAACAGTAAAGTTTTTTTAAGATCTCAATATTTTTTGAAAGAAAATAAGAATATTTCTTGATTTCCTAGTTTTGAAATATAGTAGAATCTAATTTTTCCCAGCTTTTTAATACTAATAGGCATTTAATTATTTTTTTATCACAGCAGATATGTTAATTTAAATTTATTTCATCAGGACCTCAAAATTGCAAAAATTGAAAGAAGGAGGAGAAATTTATAAAAATTTATTTGCATCTTCTGATTAATTTATTCTTCAGCATTTGCAGTTAAAAATTAGCAATCTCCACTCACCTAATTGCAAGTGGATTAATTAGTTATCTTGCTTAGATGCATTTTTTCAATATAAATTATGAGCTGCAGCATTACTTTCAAAATTGTCATTAACATAGTATTGTAGCTTGAAGTCTCAGCTTTGCATCACAAGACATTTGTCAAGCCAGCATTCCTTTATCCACACACAAATAATTTTTGTGAATGCTGATCTTTACAAGGACATCCTGTTCCTCTAATAATGAATTGTACACATTCTATTATGAATTGTGATTTAATTTTATAACCATCATATTAAGACTGATTAGTTTTAATACCAAAAGGATTGGCATTCTCTAGCTGACTTCTTGCCATGTTTACAAACTTCAGGTGTAAGGAAATTCTGCCATTTATATTAATTTTGTTTAATTCATCATTAAAAAATACAGTGTTTCATTTGGAAAGAAATCATTTCATTGAAGTGCAATTACTTTATTGTGTCATAAATTTGTAGAATATTTTAGGATGGAACTAGGATTGTTAAAGTGAAATTTGTCACTTTAGGTTGTAATCACAAGGGTTGTTTCACTTAAATCTGAATTAAGCCTTAAAACCAAGTTTTAATTTAACATACTGCTAAGTAGAGTACAAACAAGCCATAAGCATGGGGCTGCTTTTGCAGAGAAATTCCATGGAGAGCTCTTTTGGACAGAATTACATCCAGCAAAGTTGTTTGACAAGGTACATTATATAATGAATTATAGGCCCATAAGAAGTTCAAACTGTAGCATAGTGGGTTGCTTTATTTTTTCATAAAGACACACAATCCTCTTAAGTTATGTTTGCAACTCCATTACCCTTTCTCCAAGGAACTTGTAGCTTCTTCCTGTCGTTATTAGCAAGTGGCACCAAGGTGCCTTCTGCCTAATGGCACAGAGATAAAGAGAAAGCAGATCCATGAAATTTCATTCTCCTTCTCATGTAAAATAGGAAATGTGTATAGAAGGCTCATCTCTGTGTGTAGATAGATGTGCTTAGGTGGAAGCCGGGAAAAAGAATTAAGAAAACAACATCTTCTTGGACATTTAATTAGTTAACAAAGCCTGCTAAGTTCCTATAATCAATATATATATATGTGTTTAGGAATAACTTCTAAAGCATAAATGCTTTTTTTCTTCTCCTGTTCCTTCAGTTATAAACTTTACTCATTGTCCATATTATTATTCCTGTAACAGTAGTTGTAAACTGGTTCAGTAAGAATCATTTAAAATTAGGGAGAAAATGAGAGCCACTGTTCCTGCCATATTCAGTAGGAAAGGACTGGAGTTCTCAGAAGAAAAAAAGTTCATTCCAAGTTTTAATTAAAAGACCTATGAGATCCAAAAGATTCAAATAAGCTGCACCAAATCCAGTTGAACTTCTAAACCACTACTACTTTTGAAGATTTAATCATCAGTAAATTCCTGTCCTTTTATGTTGGCTGAAGAAAAAATAACATATGGATCAATGTACCATAGTGTCTGTCTGTCTGTCAGTATACTTAAAAAGAGGGAAAAGGAAGACTTATATAATAGAATGAAAAATGTCTTTGTCAAACTCCTGGAGTTTCTCTACCTCCTTTACCTTCCTGCAATGCCTAAGAGAACAAAAGGATTCCTAAAATCAAGGTTATTATCTTTTGAACAGCCTACTGAGTCTAGATTCTCCTTGATGTATTATACATTTGTAGCATATTACATCATAGCATGTATTTAAATGCAGCATTTTCTTGTACTAGACAAAGACGACGTGGCCATTATAACAAATAAAATGCCTTTAGTTCTGCTGTGCATTAAGCTTGGGAACAAAGTAAAACTTTGCAGTGCTTTTCCCTCCCTTCTTACATGTTTTCTTGCATCTACCGATAGTTTATCTGGCATTTATTAACTCAAGCATTCTGTACAGCATCTCCTGAGCTACTTTAAACAACAATTTATCAGGAATATTTGAATCCTATCATAAATAGTGGTGTGTGTGTGTATCATTGGCTAACCAGTACTACTTAAGCTGTCATTATTTTCTCCTTGGATCCCATCTGACACAGAAGCACCAGGCTGCATATATATAAATGTAGATTTACAAGTCCTACCCTGTAGGCTATAGAGTGTGCAAGCATGTTGAAATTAATTTATGATCTGTTTTAAGAAAGGTAGAATATTTATTCAAGCAGCTGGAATTAATTTTCTCATTTGTAATTGAACCACATGGCTAGCAAGACTGCTCAAAATTTCAATGGGCAACAAAAAGAATTTTATGAACTATGCTCCCTGATAAATACCAGACTTTAAGGATTTGTCTCACTGTATTGCAGGGTTTTTCCATTTATAAGTAGTTCTGTCTTCTTACATAGCAACCAGTCATTGTCAGTCCTGCGTATCTATGATATCTCAAATTGATTCCAATTTTACAGGTAAGTTTTTACCCAGAATTTTTCACCATGCTAGTGTGACTTGCATTCTAATGGACTAAGGAATAAGTGTCACATTCTCCCTGAAACACAGTGTCATGGTTTAGGAATGGTGTTCACCAATTCAGAGGACTTATGACAATCAAAGGCAACCATTGCATAATGTCTTTGTCTCTTATTGCCAGGATAGATGTAACACTGCTGGAAAAGTTTCTGGGCCCCTGTTGTTGTGACACTAATGAAAAATGTGAGGTTTTGAAGCGTAATACTTGGGGAGTGGACCACTCCCCACCCAGTTTGTTCCTGGAAATTACAGGTATTCAGAAGAAGGAGGATTTGGGCAGATCTGTTCTATTCCATG
The DNA here is from genome assembly GCA_032173965.1 of Sitta carolinensis. NCBI lineage: Eukaryota > Metazoa > Chordata > Aves > Passeriformes > Sittidae > Sitta > Sitta carolinensis. The sequence goes on from JAVUNC010000006.1 coordinate 2,469,359, forward strand.
GTCTACAAGGTACTTCCTCCTCTCAGGAAGCATCCAGAGTCTTTTTGTGTCAGGGGAATGGTGAGAATCAGTATTGTCATGAAATCTTGCAAAGTCTTCTAAGCATTTGGATACCAGCTGTTCAGCTGCATGCCATAATTCCTATTTCTACAAATTCTTTTTTCTTGAGTCAGATGCATTTAAAAGCTGATTCTACTGTTCCATCACTGCTGCTTGTGATGCACTGAAATGCTATGACTTGCAATGTAATCGCAACCCCCAAGCCCTCTGTGACTCCAGATTTGTTATAACACATTGCATTTCTATTTGTCCCAAAGGAAACCAAAGTGTATTTTATATCAGGCACACAGCAATCTCTTCATCTACCAGTGAATCAAACACCACTGGGCTGGAATACAGCAGATGTTTAACAGCATAAAGCAGTGTTGCACAACAGTTTTAAGACTGAAAGTGAAAAATGACTTACCAAAATGATACTACAGAAGGAATTTAGGGAGACAGAATGTAATTAAGCTAACTGCAGTTTATACAAGAAACTGATGTTAGCATATTATTCTTGCAAAACAATGCTGTGAGATCTCTAGCAAGCAAGAGATATAGGCTTTAAATGATATATCTTCCCTGCAAAACCAAACTTTCAGTGATTCAATACTAGATATAGGTAAATGCCAGTATAAGATGCAACTAATACAGGATGGCCAACTACTCAAAAGAATAAAACTAAATCTCTAAAAAGATGATAATAAAACAGATCCTGATAAATAGAAGAGCCAGACACTAAATGGCAGTATCACCACAAGTCTGGAAAAAATATTTTAGTCTCAGTGGAGTTATTGTGGATTTAAAAATACTAATCCTGTGAACTATCCCAGAACAGAGAATGAAATATGGCCTCCAACTGGCATAAATATTCTCAGTGGTGGAGCAGAATAGTTGCAGATTCAAATAACGTAACTCTCTGGTCAATATGAAAATTTTAGGTAATAGAATTGGGGTGGGGAGGATAATTAAAGAAAGTTATAGCTTCAATAGATGCTGCAAATGTCCTGTCAAATAACCTAGTATAACAGCAGCTGCTATAACTGGAAATATGTAAAGGCAGCCCAGGAGATCTTGTAAGGAGTCATCCAGGAAGCCAATCATATACCCAGATGCTACACTGGAAACACAAATTTGAGAGCTTTCCATCTGGGATCTTGCATCTGCCAAATTTGTCACATAAGTGGTCACAGCAGTTAGGTTCTGTGCTCTAGATGAGAGGAAAAGGCACCAAAGGGAGCTGTTTACCACCCTGCAATCAACAAGAAAATGCTGTGCCAACTGAAAGTGTAATCATATCTACAGCAATGTGCTAATGAGCTCTGAAAATGTTTAGCAGAATAAGAGAAGCCTCTAGAATATAGAGAAATCTGACACACTCCACATAGACGTCAAATTACATGGTAACATTTATGATTAAAAATCTTTATTAGCCATAAGTTGTTTGTAAAATCAATTAAATCAAGCCAATAGTAGAACTATGCTGAATTGCTTAACTTGATTACATATGTGTGGTTCATTCTTCACAGGTAACTCAACCATTAGTAAAAACATTCGCTCTTCCAACTCTTGCCTGATAAAGGTGAAATATAAGTTGATTTTTACAGTTAAATATTAGAAGGTGGGTTGACAGCTAAAAAACCCAAAAGCAAGAAACTAAACCCCAATTCCTTAATTAAACAGCCAACTCCCCAAGCAATCAAACAACCAAACCCACATAACAAAGCAAAACACAAAAAGAGACATTTCAACCTCTTGGTAATTTGGGGTTAAAAATGACGAGTGCTTCACTCGAAAATTTTCTCCTAAGAGGTTTGCAATGCAGCAAGCAAAACTGTCTGGTATTCTGAGGTACTGCTGAGCTGTGCATGTATGTGGTGAGATGGAGCCTTCTCTTTCTCCATCATTTCCCTAGATTACAAATTGAGCTAAGGCCTGTCTAGCAATGCTTCTGTGCAGCACCTAGTACAGTAAATGTGACTACATAACATGGAACCTGTAAACAGATGAACAAAAAAACAAACAAAAACCCCAGCACAGAAACAGGGAGCCCTATGGGTATTGCAAACCAAAAGAACAGAGGATAAATGCTGGTAGCCAGGAAATCCATTCTGACCAAAAGTGATAGAAAACCTAGTGTATTTCTAAACAGCATGATTAGAAAATAAAAATTATGTGTCATAGGGAGTATCCACTTGACAAAGGTGGTCAGTAAAATCCATTTTATGGGCAAGTGAAGTGGTTGAACTTTTTTTGTAATTTAACAAGAAACCAAAAACAAACTGAAAAGCTTTCTCTTTGGAAATGTCTTAATTATTTGTTAGTTCTCTTTAAGGAAGAGAAAGATTGCCTGAAGATATGGAGGTTCTCCTAAACTGACCCTAGTAAACCATGAGGCACACTCTGATACAGCTAATGCATGTTAATAAGGCAGCCATATGAATTCCATTTGTTATTCTTGAAAATGTATAGCCTTGGGAAGATAGCAAATTGAGGAAACTATATAGTGACAAATCATCCCACTCCCTCTGGCTGTTTGCTCCAGTAGTTCATTAATTTATACAGCAAATGTGGGAAATATCAATATATCATCAATATTAATGTAGTCCCACTATGTGTGTAAAAAATTTATCTGGAGCAGCTGGTGATGGTGTGCTCTATGTCACTGTCCTTTCTGTTGGTCATGTGAGCCTCAAATAATTTTTTCTCAAATCACAATGTGCTTGCCTTCTCTTTTCCCAGACAGCATGATCTGCCTATGCACTGCTCACAGATCTTGCACAGGTACAGCACATCTTTACAGAATGAAACCCCTTCAAAAGTGAGGAGGTTAATCTGGTATAATTGGTTGTAAGTGGCATAATTGCATGAGTGATTGCCAAATGTGGAGAGCAATGCAGTGTCTTGTGGTTCCTTGGATGAAGGATGAAATCTGAAGTCTAGGACAGATGTCATTAAGGGCAATACTATGCAGCCCATTTCCTTGGTCAATTTATCCAACTATTTCCTTATTTTCCATGGAGGCTATTAAACAAATGAATTTTAATTACAATGTCTACTAATGCTAATTATTGTTTAAAATTTCAGCTAATGAAACAGGGTGATAATACAAGGCAGGCTTCTTATTAACATACAGCACATTACCTGTGGAACTACCATGCTTAATTCCTACAGGGATTGTCTTTAGAAGATTATCAAGTAATAAGTAAAGATTGCCTTTAGAAGATTATCAAGTAATAGCTAAAGAAGATGGTAACAAATAAAAAAAAAATAATATCCAAGCAATAGGTTATGTAACAGTTGACTAATAATCACTGACTGAGATGACTGCTCATCTTCATCTTGAATGCTCTTGAATGTTCATTTCCTTTAGACAGGACTTGTTTTGCTGTATTCCATGAGTAAACTAGACAGTCTCTGATAAAGTTCAGAGAGGTTTATTTTTTTTTTAGGAAGATAGCACAATTCCATAATCCTGGTTGAAAATACACAGGAATTTTCCTCCATCTCTGACACCTCAGAAAGTAACACTGCTTTGAACTCTTCCTCCTCCATCACCTTTCAAAACATAATGATCTGTACATTAAAATGATGCACAGAAAGAAGGGTTTTACTGTTTGCTGAATTATGCAAAGTAGTGACTCATGCAATATTCATTTGCCAATTGCTAACAAACATTTTTCAAGCACCAACAGATTTCAATAGGTCCATTACTTCAGAGAAATTCTTCATAGGAGCCATGAACCAACACTCAGCAGAAGATGAGTAAACTCCCAGTCAGAAATGTTTTAAATATAGTTGCAAACAGATGCATGATACTAGATACCATGATTTTGAAAAAAAAACTCATAGGCAGTAAAAAATAACAAATAGATCTTCAATCTATAGCATAAATAAGATGTAAATGGAAGGTGTCAGAAATATCACAAACTTGAAGAAAAATTCATCTTGTAATAGTTCAAAGAGGATTAAAGAAAGCAAGCTTGGCTTTTTAAAATGAATGCATTCATAAGAAAATACCCAAAGAGCCAGAGAAGATCCTGAACATTGTGGAAAAGTTGTAATAAAACAGAAATGACGCTGTTTCAGAGAGTCTTCATCACCCTGTATCAGAGGCCCAGAGAGGACCACAGCTTTGGATGTTACAGAAGAAATAAAGCAAAACATGAGGAAATATACACAGTGGTGATTGTGCATTAATGTGTTTGTTGGATAATTTTTATCATATTTTTTCCCCTAAGTAGGACCTTATTTAACTTGGGACCTGTATTTAAGGTGGAAATGCTGCATTTTCTCCACTTAAAACCAGTGATTATTCTGGAAAGACACTGGGTTAACATTGTGCTTGGTGGGTTAAGGGTTTTCCCATAAGAGGAGTAAAGAACCACACAGTAAAATTATATGTAAATATTATTTTGTCTTTTAGGAGATGTTTTCTTAATGGGCATTTGATTTTAACTTATTATCTTGAGACATTTTATTTGAAACTAGAACTTTGTTGAGATTGATAGTCCAGGTTCTCTACATATCTTTTTTTTTAGGATGTAAAAAAAACCCAAACAAACAAAAAACTCCAACAAGCAAACAAAAAAAAACCAAAAAACAAAAAACATTACCAGCAGACCAGTGGCATTGGAATATTTTGCAAATAAAAATGAAATGAAACAACAAACTCAGAGACTGAGGAAGTAAAAATAGCATATTCAACATGCACAAAATACTTAATATTAAAAATAGAGCATAATTGCTGATGGAATCAGTAGCTTGGTTACCTACAGAGAAAGGAATCTGGAGAGAATAGAGTGGGCTGGATTGAGGGGGCAATGAAGAAGAACTTAATCTAACACAGTTGTCAAAAACAGCAATGTCATAATATTTAGACAGAGCTGTTAAATAAAAAAAATAGATTCAAATCTTAATAGAAACCTTCAAAAAAGAAAGAGTATTTCTATAGTCACATTTCACTTCTAGGACTGTTTTCGCTTGAGTAATGTATCCTAAAATATATCTTAAAATATATGTGAGCAATAATCTTAAAATTTTATCTGATCATCATTTTACATTCACATAGAATGACACAGAATGTTAAGGACAGATCTTGAAAGCTCATCCTGTATCCTAATGGGACAAAGTTCAACATCTGTGTGAGCTACACAGCTTTTTATGGGAACTGCGAGATCCTTAAAAGTATTTTCTGAATGTGAAAATATTCCAAGCTTCAAATCTGGGTACAACCAGGTCCTGAATCTGAAGAGGGAGGAGTACAGGCAGTACTAAATCACCAGACTGGAATCTGCAATTTTCATATGCCAATGATGACTGCACTTTGAGATTGCTCAGTTCGTAGACTGTGTACTTTAAATGGTGATGCAGGTGTCTAAGGAGATAGACACATGTCAGAAACTGATTAAACCATATGGGGTTTGTGCATATGGACTCTAGAGCTGCTGTCAATAGTCAGTGTTTTTGATTAGCTGCAGAGAAAGAAATAAGGAATTATTTTAATATAGTTGCTATGAATAAGCACTGTTCTGAAGCGTTCTATTTATTTTGTTGTGCAACTTGTACAAAAAAAGTGCTGTCATTCAACAAATTCAGGCAACAAATCAAGCAAACCTTTGTGTAAATCTTGTTTTTAAATTATTTTAAACACACTGTGTTCTCTGTTTTAGTTAATTCTAATTAGTTCTTAAAGTTTTTCCTTTTTTAGCCAGCACAAGTTCAGTAAAAGATTCAGTCCTACACCCTAAAAACAATTCCATGTAAGTGTGTCATCACAGGCAGCCAGACAGAACAACCACAAATCCATGCCTGAAACACAAAGAATAAATTTATTTCCCTTATTCTCTCTAACTTCACAGCACATTGACTATTTCTGGATTATATTTAAGGAAACCATGTTCATCAGTTTGGGAGTGGGAACAATAGAAATCACTCTTGCAAGAAGATTTTTAAGCTAATACAAAAACTAATAAGAAGACAATAGGTTTTATTGTGCATTCTAGCTGGAAAGAACTCCCAATATTCTACCTGGAGTTGTTTTGACAGTGAATGGTACAGGTACAGTTTAAAGGGGTAGAACACAGCACGCCAACATGGTACTACAAAAGGTCTCGAGCACTCATCTCAGCAGGCAGACACCACAGGAACTTAGAAAAAGATACCTGATTAACTCATCACAACGAGAAAAATTTAATAGTTAAACATCATTGCAAATCTTAATAATTTTCCCTTAAAAAGCATGTGCATTATAAGATTCCTTCTGCAGGAAATCTATAAGGCAATAAAAAGATTTTGGAGTCATAAATTCAGAACCCTTGATCATCTCTATGAAGAAATATAGGCTTAAATTCTTCCAAAGCTAGTGACAGTTTGAGTCATAGTTTGTGCTCTTGAGTCATAATGAGCTGAGATCCAACAGAGAGTAAAAATTAAGCTGGTTATTGCAGGTGAGGATGAAAGGTAGCACTCATTCCATTCCTTCACTTGAAATTGTTTATTTCTGCTGTGTGCTATGTGAAGGACTCAAAGCTACTTGTTCTGGTGTTAATTACTGTGACATGCAAGACCGTCTCAGCCTTGAAGTCAGTGACAGGCTTATTTGAGGTCATAAACCAAAGTCAGGCCTGCTGTATTTCCCAAACTAGCTTATTACAGAATCACAGAACATTCTGAATTAGCAGGGACCCAGGAGGGTCATGGAGAACAAGTCCTAGCCATGCACAGGACATTCCCAAGAGTCACAGAATGTGCCTGAGAGCACTGCCAGAACAATCCCCAAGAATCACACTGTGTGTGCCTCAGAGTTTTTCAGAGAAATATGAAGTATCAAAAATGATTATGGGTTCCTATTAAAAATTATTGGTTGGAAAATGGTTGTCCTAAAATGATAGATTGCAAAAGCATTTTTTTCAGCAAGTATTCTGCCATATAAATGCATTTGTGAAACATACTATAAGGTGATGCCAAGGAAAAAAAAAAAATATAGCAAAAAAAAAGGATAATAGTTAATTTTTGAATAAATATTTACATACTGTTGTTAGCATAACTTTATTAAATTAGTTTATGGGATTTTTTTTTTTCAGTATTCATAAGAAAGTTATTATTATCTGTTCACAGAGCCTATTCTTCCTAAATTAACTGTATGCAATTCACTTAGTTATTTCCTCAGTTTCTTTAATAGAAAAATGGAAGACAAAAAAACAGATAGGCTTTATAACACGTCTAGACTTCTAAGAAACTGAGTCCTAGACCAATTAATTGATAAGGAAGTTAATTTCCAAGCCGAGGACCCTCACAGATAATCTGACAGCCACCTTGCTGTTTGCACTGAGAGTGGCAAGGTCGAGTGCCTGCTGCTGCCTACAAGTGTCTAAGGCTTGAAACATTAGGGGACTTACAGGTTAAATCAAACACCGTTAATCTAATCAGGAAACAGTCACAAAACCAGTATAGATCATGTAACTTGTACTCTGAATATATAAGCCATCTTTAAAACTATGTTTTTGAAGATAAATTAGCCAGTGATGTAAAGCACTGCAACTGCAGTAATGAACACCACATAAAAATCCATTTAAATAACTATTTGTTTTGTATTCAGAACAAGATTTCAACAGAATGAAGTGTAGCCTCAGGCTTAATTTTCATTGAACAACTATCCATTATTTTATTTTCTTTCAATGTTCATTTAGCAAACACTGACCACCAATTGCTTTGGAGAAATGTTATCTAGATAATAACAAAGCTGCTGTGCTGAACACCAAATACAGGTGATATTGATTCCACCTTTTCTTTACTGACTGCATTTCTGCTGTCTTTAACATTAATTTTTAGTATGTAATCATAATTAACATATATTTTTTTTATGGTGGGTTTGATTTTTCTAAGTCTATCAAACATCATAAAGTCTAGTAATGGCCTGAGAGTAAAATGAAGCTTTTCCTGGAGATTAGAACCCAAAATGGGGAAGAACCTAGCAAGAGTAAATAAAAGGGACTAGTGATATAAATCTGTCATGGTAAAGAAAGGAGGCACTGAAAGTGGTGCCAAAATCCCTTATGGTCTCACAGAAATGGTTCTGGTAGATCTTGTTATTCTGGGGAATTATGGAGACACAAATTCTCCTGCAGAGCTTTGGGTATGACCTGTAAGTAGCAGGTTCCATGTGTGTGATATGTGTACCTGTTTGTGCTTGAAAAATTGATATTTTGTTTTTGTTTAAAAGATGGTTTTGTGTATTATCATTTCTAATTTTAGTTCTTGGTTCCTTGATGCTAATTGTTTAGAATAGTATTTGGACTAACATAGGCCTTATGTATTTGTACTTATAGCTGTCCACAGTAATGATCCATTCTCACAGAAACCTGTGTGGGGGGGGGTGGTCTGAAGATGCAAAAGGTGTCAACATCTGCACACTGATTATTGTGTTCCAATGCCATGGCTATCCTGTGATAAATTGGTAGAATCCATGCAGCTCCTACTTCTCCCATGTATGTTTCTGTTTTCCTCTTCATCTCCAAATGTAGACTTATGTACAAGAAATGTCAAAACACAAGAGCTTAGAAGGAAGTAAAGCAGGTTGTGCCCATGCAACCACAATGAGTCTTTGGAAGAATTTCTTGCAAAGGAATTCAAGGCAAGAAAGACAATAAATAACATTGGAGATAGTCAGCCTCTAGGAAAAGGTCATTATGTCATTGCAAGAACTGACTTAAGAGATGGACAAGTCAGTTCTGCCTCATCTCAAGCAACAAAAGACAAAAATTACAAAAAGGGCAGCAGTAATCATCAGAATAGTCAATGTTAAATGGCACCAGGCAGACAGTGACTTTAACCACATCTGGGACTAATTCTTGCAGTAATCCTCACAACTTTAAAACTTGCTGTTCACCTTTTCTGGACAATCTATGCCTGCTAATTAAGTTACATGATTTGTTGACTCCAGAACGTGCCAGCAGCCATTCCTCCTTCTCCCCTGCAGCAGCCAGGCCCTGGCACACTGAGGGCTGGGATGCCCCTCTGTCCAGCCTGAGGATGCAGCTCCTGCTCAGATTTGCAGGTTCAGCCAGCAGCAAAGGTGGTGTGTGTTTCAGAATGACACATCACACACCATCCCACAGCATTTCACATGTGGGGCCACACAGGACAGAGCAGGACCTTTATTGGCACCAATATAAATAGCAGCAGCACTAACCCAAACAAGTGCTGCTGGCCAGCAGGTCAGTGCTAGCAGGCACTACAGAAAACTCTCCTTCTCTTGCTCTTTACACTCACAAGCACACTCATGCTCACCTACAAACCCCATGAATACTAACACTGACTCTAAATCCTTACACTGACATTACAGAATATGCAGGGAACACCTTACTGTTATTAAGATCCCTCTTGAGGCCAAAAAATTCTACATATTTTTAAATAACACTATTTTAAATTAGTTCTCATTTCTTTATTTATCTTTGCAGAATATATTAATTGTATTGCTTTTTAGATTCTACTGCTTCAGTTGACATAGTTATTCCCTACCTAACAAAAACATCAGAATGCTCCTTTAATGCTTATGAGAAGAATAGCTGCTGATAGACAAAAGATTTTCAAGAGGCTTCTATCTGTAGTAGAATTAAATCAATAAACATTTTTAAAAACAAATGTATAAATAATTTTTTCTGGTCTAGGGAATTTTCTCCCTATCTAGGCTTAATCCTCCTTGAAAGAATTTTTATTTTGATACTCAGTTTCTGCATAGCACCTACATCCAATCCTTTATGAGATCTTCTTTTTATCTCCATAGCTCCAAAATTCCGTCTTTTCTTTAATACTCTTTCTTGTTTCACATCTTCATTTAGTTTGTTTCATCAAAGGTTGATGAAACAAATTTTCAGTTCTTTTCTGGTGTACTTTGGCCTGTGTCACCTTAATCTGTTTATCCTCATTCAACAGTACTTTTATGTTTGATGCTAAACTGAGTAATACAAGAAAGTAAGAGGTGAAATACAAGAAATTATTACAGTGAAATTTTATCGTCCATTTTCAGAAGACTAAACTAAAACCTATAAATTTTATAATATAAAAATATTTATCCATATTTTCCCTTGCAATTCCATCACACTGAGTATCTGTCCAACACTTTCAACCTGGAAATGACTTCACCTGAAATGGTATCAGACATTTCAGCCAAAGAAATCCCATTGTGGGCACACAAGATACATCTACACATGTTAGTGTTTGCTGCTTGGGGAATGAGGCTCCTGGCAGCAAATGCAGTTATGGATACCTGACAGTGTGTTGTGTAAAAACTGAGTGTCTTGGAAACCCTTTCCACAGAGCCAGTCTCCAGCTCCAGGGCATGATTTCTTTTAAAACTTGTCATTTTTCTAAAACCTCATTTTATCTGGTCTGTTGAGCAGAAGGATGCTCAAGGATCTTTATTCTTCAGAGCCTGGAATCACAGCTATGTGCTGCAGTCTTTTCCTGAGAGCCTGGAGGCTGGACAGGATTGGCACCAGAAATACAGAACCTGGGCATACCTGTGGTAAGGCATGGGAACTTGAGGAAGAGCAGAGACACTCATCTGAATAGTTCTGCACTGTGCTTTTACAAAATGGCAAGCTCTATGAGCAAAAGATACTCAAGAAACTGGTTGCAAGAACCAGAAAAGTAAAAATATGCAGTCTTGCAGATATAAAACAGAAAGAAAATATTGAATATATGTATTTCAAAAATTCTGGCAACTGCATGATTCAGTGAATTATATTAGTATCTTGTATTTTGGTCCACATATGATGAAGAATAATATTTTCATGAAAATGTCAATGATGTTTCATACTTACTGTCACTTATTTTCTTTGAAGGTCATTATCTGTGATCAGGGCTTTTAAATGCAAGCTAGAATAAGAATTGAACATATGCCCAGTGATTTTAATTGTACTCTTTCTGATTTTAGGATAACAATGTTCATTGCAGTTAAAAAAAGTTTACTGAAAAGTAAAATAATGTAAGAGAAAAAATTCTGCATAGGTCAGTAACTGGATTTTTTTTTTTTTAAAAAAAATCTATTAATAGAAAACACAAATACATAATTTAAAGAAATCTAAACCATTTTTCTTTGGAAAAGGAGGTATTTAGGTCTGTAGGATGGAAAAATGGACAAATAAATTAATGATAATTGCAAATAATTGATCCTACATTTGCAACTTATTTTAATTATATTTTCTGAGTACTGCCATAGACTGAACAACCCTGCAGAAAAATTAACTAATCATAATCAGAAATTGCCCTTTACCAGGAAATACAGCTTATTATCATTAGCTGTGTTAACTGGTCACAAAATGAGTAGCATAAAAGGGACCCTTGGAAACTCATGTTGTATTAATTCAGTTGAAATAACTTTTAAAGAGTTCTTTTCAGTGTGAAGGAGAGCTGGGAAAAGGGAGCTGTCTGCCACAGGCTGCAGGGGATGATGAGAGGAGCAGGCAGAGTATTTTTACAGGAATAGCATAAATTTAATATTATTAACTACTAATAAGATGGTTAGGAAATTTCCAGCCTTGGAAATTTTGAAGATTACTCTGTATAAAAAACCATCCCAAGCACTGTAAGTAAATTTAGTCCTTTCTGTGGTAGAGAGGGCAATGTGACCTGCAGATCACCTTCTTAACCCTAGAGAAGAAATAAAAATTATGTCAATGGAAGGACTAACTAATCCTGCCTCTTCCTTCATTTATATAAACTGCTTCATATAAACCCTCTTGTGATGAGACCTTTTCCTTCCATTCATCAGTACTAGACTAATAAAACAGCAAATGTCAAATCTGGAGTGTGCAGTCAACTAAAAGAGCTGGCATTCAGGAAATATATTGCCATTTAACAGCTCTACATTACTACTTATAAGCAAGTACAACTCTTTTCATGAAAGATATGTGTACATTAAATCAGGAACTGCCCTTGTCTAATCAAGACTGTATTTCAACAGAAAGATTTTTAAGCAATAAAAAGGATGATGTTGCTTCTGCATTCAAAGATCGTTGATGTAAGGAGTTAAGGAAAAAAAAAAGGAAAAGGAAGTTAAATTTATCTAAAAATTATATGATTAAGTTTTATATTTGTGTAACACATCAGTTGTTCATAGAATTATAGAGTTTATCCCTAGTTGGAAAGGACACACAAAAATCATCAAGGCCTGCTCCTGGTCCTGCACAGCAGCCCCAAGAAGCACAGCATGTGTCTGAGAGCACTGTCCAAACCCTCCTGGTGCTGTCACCTCTGCCCCGGGGAGCCCCTCCAATGCCCAGCCATGCTCTGCAGACCCTTCCCTTTAACCCAGCCTAAACTGCCCTAACTCAGCCTCTTGCTGTTCCTTTGTTTCTGTCCCTGGCACCAGGGAGGAGATCAGGGCCCCTTGTGGGGGGACCACAATGAGCCCTCCCCTCAGCCTCCTCTTCCCCAAGCTGAACGAGCCAAGGGAGCTCAGCTGCTCCTTTATGGGCTCCTCTCTAAACCCTTCATCACCTTTGTAGTTCTCTTTTTAGTTCTGTAATGCCTTTATATTTTATTGCATTGTGCACCCAAGCTGCCCCCAGCACTGGAGGTGAGGCTGCCCCAGCTCAGAGCAGAGCAGGAAAATCCTGTTGTTTTGTTCTTTTGCTGTTCTTTCCAGTCTTCTGATTTTTTACATATTTGGGAGCCAGTTTATCACTAATTTTCTATAAACAATATTATTGTTGACATTCCTTCCAGTAGGAGGGACAATTGATGGACATTTTCTAGGACCAGTGGAACTGAAGAGGCTGAACCTCTGTCTTCCAATGTGGTCCCTTTCTGTGAAAGGCATATAAGGTTAAGTCAAAAAAAAAAAAAAAAAAAAAATCTCTTTCTCCTCTCCCTCCGACTTTGTCATCTCTGTTGTGTCTCTCCATGAGGTCCCAGTGTCACAATCCCCTCCCCTGCCCTGCTGCTGCTGCTGTGCCTGATGCCCCAGGACAGGGTTGGCCCTCCTGGCTGCCAGGGCACTGCTGGTTCAGATTCAGCCCCCCACAGCCCAGGAGCCCCAGGGCCCTTTCCACAGCACTGCTCTCCAGCCTCTCATTTCCTAGCTGTGCACACAACCAGGGCTGCCCTGTCCCAGTTGTAGAATCTGTCATTTTGTTAAACTTCCAGTGCTTGGGGTATTTTCAGGGCCCCTGTTCAAGTCATTTATAAAGATGTTGGAGAGCTCCTTTGCATGCATCGATATTTAATTGTAGACACTTCATATAGGCTTTCACTTAACTTTCACGATTAGTGGAAAAGAAAAAAATGTCTTTTATCCTTTTTGGCAGACTATCTCATGAATTTCAGATTTCCAAGATGTAGCATAGATTCTGCAGACAGTCCATACTTTGAACTAGAATTTCAGTGCTCAGAAGCATTGCATAATTTTCTGTTTCACTGGAAGTACTCCACATGTTTTATGAATGTTTGTGGGGTTTTTTTGTTATATGTCCTGTCTCAAAGGAAAAATGGAAACTTGCTAAATGTCAGTTAATAAGTTTTACAGAATTGAATGCTCATTGAATGAATTTCAATTTCAATGCTCAGGGAATTTATCTGTGAAGAAAAAGAGAGCTCAATCTTCTCTACATGCACTGGATGGGAAAACATGTACAGATATGGTTACACTTTCTTTCAACCCAAGATTTACAGAGTCTAAGTGAAAGGCATGACTAGCAAGCATTTAGAACACCAGCTCTGGCACTGCTTCTACATCCAGAGCACCTGTGGATATGAAGAAAATATTAGGATAGGATCTATTGTATAATCTTATTGCTGCTCTTTTACCAGTGCTCAAATTCTCAATTTTCCTGCCTGCACTTGGACCTTTCTGTGCAGTCACTGAAGTATGAGAAACATACACGTGTCTAAACAAAGAAGCACCCTGGAATACTATGGATAACTCAGGCTTTGTCAATTGAAATTACAATTTTTAACCTTTTTTGGTTTTTGGTTTTTTTTCAGTCTTCTTTCCCTTGGTAGATGCTTCTTGCTTTAATCATGTACTTAGTGGGATTTGTAAGTGGAGATCTAGTACTTGGTTAACCACTCAGGTTGTTAAAGTCATTTTCACAGGTCTCTGTGAAAAGGCACAACAGCATCACAAAAAAAATCTCAGAAACTGAAGATTTGCTTTGCTTAGTCGTTGAATGTATATAACTCTATTGCCAATCAATCAAAGTGAAAAGTTGTACATAAGTACCTCAATACACCTAACTGCAGGCCCTGGAAGAGCTATTGTAGGAGATGATATTTTTAAAATGTTGCTGTAGCAAGATAGATGTCTCATTTTCTCTGTATGTCAGTGTGAGTCTGAACACACTAGGATGTTTTCTCCAGAGAGAAATACAGTGTCATCTGCCAGAAAAAAAACTGTGATCCTGTGTTTCAGGAGTGAGTTTCTTCCAAATTTCACATCTAATTAATGATTGCAGTCACAGCATGAGTGTATGTTGTTTGGCACTCTGACCAGGATTTTGTTGGAATACAGTAAGCATTTTGTCATTAATAGAGTGATTATGGAATTTCCCCAACCCAGGCATTATAAAGGAGAAGACATCTGATGAATTTTTATTTTTGAGAATTTCATAAAGAACTTCACCTTCAAAACAAAATTTTTTACTCTTTCTGCATTGCCAATATCAGACTAGTTTGTACTGGATCTTTGCTCAGGTGCACAGGGATGGACAGAAGAACCAAAATCATCTTTACTCTCCAATCTTCTCCTGCAGTGTCCAAGTACAATCTCAAATTCTTTTCACCTTAATGCAAAAGTTGCTTGTTTTGGGAGTGTGTGCAATCTCAGTTCTCCCATGATAACAGATATACGCTAAAAGAACACTTTTCCACAATTCTTATCAATTTATTTCAGCTATGATATTAATAAGAGATTACATCAACTAAACTTTATGCACTAACTGATTGAAGAGAAATATGGTATCAAAGACTTCCAAGTCCAATTAAACCACTGTCTAACCGATCTAATCACTCTCTATAACGGCCTGAAAGGAGGCTGCAGCAACCTGGGAGTCAGTCTCTTCTTCAAGACAACAAATGGCAGGACCAGAGAAAACGTCCTCAAGTTTCACCAGGGAGTTTTAGATTTGATTTCAGGAAAAAAAATCTTCACTGAAAGAGTGGTGATGCATTGGGACAGGCTGCTCAGAGAAGATGATTGAGCACCATCTCTGGAAGGGTTAAAAACTGCATGGAAATGGAACTTGGGAGTATGGTTTAGTGATTAATGCAGCAATGTTGGTTAATGGTTGGACTCCTTGATCTAAAAGGACTTTTCCAACCTTCAAAATTCTACTATTTTAAAACTAGAATTTAAATCCACTATTCTTTATAGTGGAGAGATGTTTGAATTTGGAGTTGGTTCCTACACAGTAGTGAATTCCAGTACAGAATCAATCTCTGCAGAATTTTTGAAAGAAGCGTAGTCAGTAAAATCATGAATAGCATTTCATTGACTAGGAATTTAAGAATAATTTCTGGGAGACACATTTCAATGATCCTTAGATGTGTAAATATCTCACTTTTTGACTGAATTTCAAACATTACAGATTAAATGCTAACAGTTTCAAATAGGAAGCTATTGAAAGACATTTTTAAAAATTGGTGTTGCTTCCTTCTTTGTAAGACACTTCTCAAATTTGAAATTTGTTAGTAGCACATTACAGAAATAGTCTTGTCTCCCTACACATTGTTTGTATCTGCTTTTAAGATTAGCGCTGCTGTATAGGAAAGTTTCTAATTTTAATGGGGGAAAAGTAATTTCTGCATCAAATAATGACAAAGAAGCTATGTAACATTTATGCTCAGCATTCATATTCATAATCACCATCATAATCACCACTCCTTAAACCTCAGATAGGGAAAGCAGCAAAAAATTGTAATAACAGTTAAGTTAAAGATCTACATGTAAAATAACATAACCCTATGGTGAGAAGAATTGTTTTAATTTGGGATTTGGACAACGATGTCAAGTTTTATGTAATTAGCTGTTCATCATGGGAACTCCCATTCCTGATCTAGACATGCTGTTAGCACATGCAAGGGAAGGACAAGACAAACACAAAGTCTAAATTAAACCAGCAGTGGTCACAATTACACTGCAATCATTACAGGCTGCCTTCAGCTAACGTGCAACACTGTCAAGAGAATGAATGCTCCTTAGGAATTCACACAAAACAGTGAAAAATAAAAATAGCCAGTCTTGATCCAGAGAGATCCTTTTGGGATCCTTTAGAGTTTCAGCCTGAGGGACTGTCTGATCAGGGCCATAAAGAACAGCATTTCCTTTTTTCAAGGGGGATGATAGTAAGGGACCATCATGTGTATGTCCAATGGTGTGGGGAGACTTTCTTTCTTTCTCTCCAAGAAAGGGAGGAGTGCTCAGCTGAGCTGAACCAGTCACTGTCCTGTGGTTTTAGAGAAACCCAGGCACAGGATGTGGCAGTCACATTTCTGGTTTCACACATCTGCTACCCACTGTTGGATGGTGCCTGTTCTTCAGCTCCCTCCTTGCTGCTGTCACGTAGCAGCTCCCCTTCACATCATTCTAGCCTTTTTGTTAGTGGCACTTAAAATGTTCTGCTGCAACTATACTATTTCTCTTTATTAGCCAACAGCTGTTAGATGTTTTAAAATAATTTTCACAGGGTTTGTGAAAGTGTGTCAGCTAATTACTTATAATTTCGCTTCAATTTACTAATTTCTAGACCAACAGGATATGCCTTTTCATAGATATGCCCAGACTGGCTTTTAATGGCCTGAACACAGCTGTCTGTTACTGATTTCCAGATTTCCTTACCTGTATGAGTTCTGAAAAATGCATTTAAAAACCAGAATGAAGTTAGGAACCTTTTAAAATGATCTGAAAAAAAAGAAGCCTTCAGTATTCTCACCTTCATCCATCCTGGAATGTACTAACACATTTGCAATAGGTAGATCTTGAAAAGCTTTGGGTTTTTTTTCCCAGCATTAAAGAGTTTGGAAGCTTCAGCTGTTTCACTGAATATCTCAGATGTTCTAGCCTTCATCAGCCTCAAAAGCCATAGGAGCTGATTCTTCTTTTTGATATGCTAAATCAGAAATACAGGAAGATTCATTTATGTTACTTTCTCCAAACTGAAACAGGAATTGAGCTGTTTATGGGTGGCTTAGTACTATTTTGGATATTTGAAATTTCAATTAGAGATTTTATTTGCTGGTAGAATCTCTTCTCCATAGAGAATATTAACAGAAGCATGAGTTTGTTTGCAAGTAATATTTAGGGCCTAAAGCATTCGCCAACTCATTTTTTATGAAATTATTATTATATCTGTACCAACAGGAAACTAACCCTTGGAGGTTGTAGTACCATTATGTTACATCCTATATAAAGCCATAAATTATCTACAAAAGAGGAACAATAAGGCAATAATTCCCACTTTTACACAACCCTTGATTGACAACACTTTGAAATTAAAATGCTTAAACTACTTACAAGTTCATCTCTTTCTTGCTCCCCCTCTGTTCACACTACACTAAATACATACAACTCAGTACAACATCTCAAATAAGAAATTTCCTAAATCAATTCGATACAGAAAATCTTTTTCCTGTTCAAAATGGAAAACCCATACGTATGTAAACTGCCATCTGAGATTACACTCGGCAGTGAAAGTATCACTCATTTAGAGAGGAATAATTGCTCACATAAAATATTATTTTCAGATTTGAGATTGCTTTTCCATGAGGTATGTTTGGGATTTCTGCTTACATATTCAGCTAAGAATTAACAGGGCTTTTTCCTCCAAAATCAGTGTCAAATCTTCTTATTTGTCCTTTCAAGATTCTATTTTAATATGTAATATTAAGCTAGTATATAAGCCAATGTGTTACAGATTTTTAAGAGGTGTCTCTGCAAATGCACATGTGCATTTTATGTTAACACATTAGCACAACAAAAAAACACCAAAGCATCTATGAGTTTAGAACAAATGGTTTTATTTCCAATTGCTTTTTTCGTCCTTGCAGAGATGAGCACAAGCAAGGATTGTGACTTCTAGTTTCCTAGCTGTGCTTGATTCATGATTCTAATTCAAGCAAATCTTTGCTAAAAGTTTTATGATTAGCAAAACCATTAGCTGCATATTTTAGCAGTCCTCATCTTATATTTTGCTGTAAGACATTATACCAAATAATAAATGCATCTACTCTATTTCTTTACAGTTTCACCGAAGGCTTAACTAATGAGGAAATGGATGAGAAATAAATAAATACTAAATCCTGTAATTAGAAACGCTGTTTCTTGCAGAACACAGAATAAAAAAAAAAAAATAAAAACAAATCAAAGAAGCAGCATTAAGAGAGTCAGTCTTTTTTTTATCTTAAGATATCAAAAAGCCCCCCAAATCCTCATACTGGTTTACTGAAGAAGAACAATAAGGTCTGCTCAACCTTGTGCATCTGAAAAGTCATCAGCCCTGGTTAGTAGCAGAGCAACTTCAGTGAGTCCTGGCCTGGAAATCAATAGGCTGAATTCTCCTGGCCCTTTCCAAATTCTATTTCCCATTCTACAGGATGGATTAGTGTAGATTTATCGCCAATAGACAGATAAAAGTAGCAGTATGTGCAGACTTACTATTTAATAGACTGGATCTAAGGTATCAGTGGTTGCTGAGATGGACTGCCAGCTAATGTGGAGAGGGAAAAGATGGGGAAAAGAGGAGCAACATCCTGCTGTACCTTAAAATAATATTGTCCTTACTGCCTTCAGAGCCCAATCAGAAGAATTCTTGATTGCCACAAGTACAGTAATATGTACTTAATAATGTACTTAATATACTAAAAAGTTTAGCAAAACCTAATTGCAAGAGTAGCCCATATGAAGAATGCTCACAAATTTTAAATTCTGGAGATTTTTTTAATGAATCTGAAATCTGATGATTAATAACAATAACAATAACAATAACAATAACAATAACAATAATAATAATAATAATAATAATAATAACAACAACAACAACAACAACAACAATTACTATTATTACTACTATTATCATTATTATTATTTTAACTGTAAACATTCCAATACAGATTTTCATTTGAGTCTTGGGAGCAATATCTATTAGGAGATTAATGCCCATTGTTGCAAAGGGAGGTATTATTGTTCAGTGTTACTTACAGATACTTGGCTTTAAAAAAAAAACAAGCTGGAATAAATTAGTCAAAACTGATACTACAGGAACAAGTGACCAAACATTCTGGTAACAATGGTGTAGTCTTCAAATAATGAACACTTGGACTTAAACTTACTTACACAGTACTTTAAATTCTTTTATATTTAGCAATAACAAGAGCTGTATAAATCACAGTTCTGTGGAGTACAACTCTTTGTACTAAACTATAATTTTTGAGTCAGCATAGCTGCATTTTAGGACTACGTCCTTAAATGTAATGTCTCTGTCAATATTTTTATTTTATTGTTTTTTTGGTCAGGAGAGTTTAGACAAATGAAATTACTTTGTCCTTTTGTGGTGTGAGATGCCTTTTATAGCATCTTTGAATATATAATAATATACTCAAATATAATAATAATCATATAATAAGTAATTATTATAATAATATATATTATTATAATACTATAATAAGTAATTGTAAGTATATAATAATCAAAGAGAGTCTCCATGAGTTAATTAGTTTTGGACAAACGTGGAAAACAAGAATAAAATTATGCTGCGTCTCCAACATATTCAAGGCTATTCCATTCCTTTACCTTCAAGAGAGAGAACAAATAAATCTTTTTCCCTGCTTTTTTTCTCATTTTCAGGGAAAAAAAAAAAAGTAAAATTTTAAAACAGTGTTAGCAGTCATAATGGAATAACAGTTCTGTACCTGTTAGTAGAAAAAGGAAACTATAACTTGTCATTAACGGATTTCTCTAATGTGCCTCTGAAAACCATATAGGCTCATAACTTGGTGGTATGAAGGCTTATGTAGTAACTGTGTTTACACAGTTTATTTGGCAGAAAATCAGTACAAAAATATTTTAAGGAAGAGGCAAGTGAGAAGATGCTTCATGTGGTGTAAGGAATGATGTTTCATTATCCTGTTCAACTCTCCAGAGTTTTCCTGTTAAATAGCTTTCCATGGTCTTCTCCCTCATTCATGAATTTTTTGACCTAATCTATTCAATCATTCTCCCTACAGAACATGCTAAATACTTTTGCTTAGCCTTGGAATTTTCTTTAAATCCTAATTTGTAGCTTTACTGTATCTTTCTTGAAACCCAAAAAGGGAAATCTACTGTATATATGTTTCAGAGACTCAATCTATTTATACAGCTGCATAATAATGATCTTATTTTTTTCCCTATTTCTTTCCCAATAGTTTCTAGAATTCAGTTTGTTCTGGCTGCTCACAGTTAGGTATTTTCATAAAACTACTTACCATAACTGAAATATCTTATTCCTAAATGGTGAGACTTAAGTTTTGAGACCATCATTGTGTGTGTAAACTTAAAAGTGGAGTGGAGAAAGGGGTACTTTGTATTTAACTACATTCAAATTTCATATTGACATTTTATTAATAACCACTGGGTAGTGTAAGGAGATACTTCAGCTCTGCAGTCTTCTACTCTCCAAAATAATTCAAAATCATAGGCAAATTATGTCACTGCTATTCACAGCATTTTCCACATTGTGAACATGTGCCTTTCACAATACAGAGCTGGTGGAAGCTCATGGGCAACCTCCTCTGTGGGAGCACTGTGAGATCATCCTTATTCCATATATCTTCTTTTGGTCTCGGGTAATGAGGACCATATCAAAACTTAACTCATATTTCAAAAGGTGATATTTTTAAACTGGTTTCCCTTGTTCATACAATTGCTGCAGTTCTACGAAGGAACTGAGGAAGACTCATGAGCTGGCTTTTAAAATCCTGACAACCCCTGCCTAGTGTACTGCTCATAAATTAGTACTCACCAACTCCTTCCTTCCTTCCCTTCCTTCCTTCCCTTCCTTCCTTCCTTTTCCTTCCTTCCTTCCTTCCTTCCTTCCTTCCTTCCTTCCTTCCTTCCTTCCTTCCTTCCTTCCTTCCTTCCTTCCTTCCTTCTTCCTTCCTTCCTTCCTTCCTTCCTTCTTCTCTTCCTTCCTTCCTTCCTTCCTTCCTTCCTTCCTTCCTTCCTTCCTTCCTTCCTTCCTTCCTTCCTTCCTTCCTTCCTTCCTTCCTTCCTTCCTTCCTTCCTTCCTTCCTTCCTTCCTTCCTTCCTTCCTTCCTTCCTTCCTTCCTTCCTTCCTTCCTTCCTTCCTTCCTTCCTTCCTTCCTCCCTTCCTTCCGACACTCCCTTCCTCCCTTCCTCCCTTCCCCCCTTCCTCCCTTCCTCCTTTTCTCTCTTTCTCTCTCTCTTTTTTTCTCTCTTTCTTTTTTTCTCTCTTTCTTTCTCTCTCTCCTTCTCTCCTTCTCTCTTTCTTTCTTTCTCTCTCTTTCTTTTTCTCTTTCTCTCTTTCTTTCTCTCTTTCTCTCTTTCTTTCTTTTTCTATTATATAGCCTAATAATTTCCTGATAAAAATATCAGCCTTTTCAGTTACACTTATTCAGGCTTACAGACTCTTAGAAAAAAAACAAACAAACAAACAATTGTTTTATTTTAAACAGTAGCATAATACCTATTTTATAGTCAGTTCCTTTAAAACATGGGTAAAATACTCTGCAGTCCTGGCTCCCATTTATTTACTACTGTCCTACTTCTGTCTGTCTGCTCTGTAGGTGCACCTACTGACTGCTTATTTAGAAGGGATCACCAGCTAATGAGTGCTTCATAAAGATTGCTGAATCTCTTTGAAGCTCTTGAACTATAAATAAATATATAAGCAGTTCACTTGTTTTTTTTCTTCTGCAGTGGTACATTCATTTTACATGTGGATTGGCTGCTGGCTTCACACAAACTTTCTGGATGGCTTCCCACTTTAACATATCTCAAAAAAGACATTTTTATTAGATTTTATTTCATTTTATTTGTTCCCCAAACAGGTTTGGGTTTGACTTTTATGTGCTTGCTTTTAACTTCTCTGAATTTAGAACAGGTTATTTGCTTGTTTGTTAGTTTAATGTAGATATGCAGTAAAGGATACATTCTCCACATTTTTTGTACTTTGTCTTGATCTTTAGCTATGCCACATTCCTTTGGGGTTGTTTGGTTGTATTTTCTCTGTATTTCCTATTTTATTTAATACAGATCTTTAATTGCACTTGCATTTATTTATTTATTTTTAATGCCACTTTCATTTTTAATTTAACAAATTTACTTATTTCTATGTAGACCCTCTCTTCAAATTAGGCAAAATAGTAATGAAAGAGAGCTAAAATCAGAATGTGGTATGAAACACCCTATGAAAGAACACTATCAAAGGGTAATATAAATCATATTAAAGACCTAGAATAAAATAATATAACCCATATATAATATTTACATTTTTTGAAACATTTATTAAATGAATTTAGAAATTAACAGAATCAATTTCGTGGCTGTGGAATGGAGTTATTAGCTAACCTAGACAGTGTCTGTGCTTGCTCTGTTCTCCATATTTTTACATATAAAATTCCAGATAAGCAAGGAGAGAAAAATATAAGATTCAAATGATCAGTTTTCCATTTGAAATAGCGAAATAAAGTCAGTAGTTTCTCTGCTACAAGCTAACAACAGTTCCAACAAATGAACGTGGTTTGCACACCGGCCAACAATGTGCCCACCATCTTTAATCCAAATCACAGCGTTCTCAAAGACAAGATGCTGTTAAGTAACAATTCAATTAAACAGGCAAACCATCTATCAGCAGCACTGTGATTAAAATGTCCTTGCTATCAGCACTATCATCAATTAATTAAATGCAAGATCTGTTTCAACAGAGGAAAAGCTGCAAAATGAGTAGCAGCAAATTTGATATGTCAACTCCCAATTAACAAAAGCTGACAGATTTATTTTTATTTTATTTTATCTTATCTTATTTTCTTTTGTTTTAAAAAAGGGAATTCAAAATCAGACACTATGGAAATACCTGAAGATGAAAATAATAGAAAATTGGCAATAACATGCCCACTGTTCAGTTTTTAAAACTGTGTTTGACATCTTCTCTATCTTAGCAGTATTGGCTTTTTCTTAACATTTTGTGGAAATTTTGAGATGTGCACTTTGCCTGAAATTAAAAAAAAACCAAACCCCTGCTTTCTTCACTCAATTGTGGATGTAGAAGAGCAGGCTATCTGGCAGTAATACCCTAAAGAGGAGCAGTAGTATCCAAAATCCAGAATACTTTTAAATTCAGTAAAATTGTATTAGAATCATCATCTTGACATTTGCTCAACACTGCAAGGTACAGAAAAAAAAAAAAACACAAAAAAAAACCAAAAAAAACAAGGATAATGCAGGTCCATTAGCCATAGCATCTGTGAAGGTGAACAAGCTGTAAGGAAAATGAACTTTCCCTTTCTTTACACTTGCTCTGCCATGCAGAATATTCTTGGGCATGTGTAGAATAAGCTCCTTTCATATCTGTATGTAATGACAGTGAAAACAGAACAAAGCCCTGCAGGTTTAGGGGAGGACAATGAGAGAACTGTCCAGGTTCATTCTCCAGGACTTTTAGGGTTCTCACAGAAGTGAAAGAAAGGTTAAATGGCTCAGTCTAAGTTAGCATTCATTTCTGATTTGCTTTTGAAATTTTCTCTTTTTCTCAAGATCAGCAATTCAGTGAGGCCAGAGAAGTCACCTTAATCAATTCAAGCCCAATAGTTGAAGATTAGAACAGAACAGAAAAATATCTCTATATCCTTACACTTTTAAAGCCCCTTATTTTTCCAAATTTGTTTTTACCTGTCCTTAACTTTATTCTGTTTGAAGACAAGACTTTCATCTCTATCCAGAGATACAGAAATAAAACTAGCAAAACTTTTGATAAATCAGCACTTGAAATGGGAATCTATCATCAGCACAAATCAAATCTTGATCAAATGATAATGGTTAAATGCTGCCAGCTGTGTTACATGTTCCCATATCTGCACTTTTAGTCTTAGATATGGGTGTCATTTTCAGGATAATGAAAATCTAGTTACAAAATCTTTGTCTTAATTTCCAAGTTATCCTTGAGTGCTGTGGCTAGTTCAGATTTAATTCAAATTTATAAGTGATTGGATGTGAGGGAGGTCAGCTACAGCACTGGGTTGAGTGACCAGAATTACTCAGACTCTTGTTTTAAGTAACAACAATTTTACATGAAGAGTATTTCAAGCATACTTTTTTTTTTAAAGAAAAAAACTTCATTAACTTCTCACAGTGAATTATTATGTAGAGGAAGACAGCTCTGTCTTCCTTTATTGATTACTTTCCACATTTATGAACTTGTGCATAATTGTATTAAAATATATAAATAAAGCTATAATATATGCATCCTAGCTGAATATGTTTCCTGTTTAAATGAGTACATTGGCTTAATCTTGCATTTATTTAGTGTCGTCTTGTCCAGGAATTTGATGTGAAATGCCTGCAATTACAAGCACTTTCAAATAAATTAGGTTTTACTTCCTAATTGCATGCTCATTACTTAACCTCACTCTAAGAGCAACTGTGTTCTACCTGAAATGCTAATAATATACCAATTATTGAAAACAATTCCATGAAAACATATGCCTGTGTCTACAGATTAATGACAAAATGATGGGCTTTTACTTTTCAGTATAATCTGTAGTGAGTAGCCAAGACAGAGTTTCCTCTCTAGAAGCTCTAGTGCTGGATTTTCTTCTCCTTCCTTTCTCCACTCCTCTTTCCAACTATTATTTGCAGTGTCAGATACTTTTTATTTCTTGCCTGAAAATGACACTAAAAAGGAAAGTTCAACAAAAAGAAATTGCCCTGGCTTTGGTGGCAAGCAGACATACTCTTACAACTTCATAAATATAGGGAACTACTTCTACTGATGTAGAATTCCCTGTTTCTTATCCTCACTGTTTTGCTTCCCCAGGAGGCAAGGGTGCCTTATATATATATAATACATATAATATATTATATGTATTATATATTATATATATTATATAATATATATTATATATGATATATATTATATAAAGATAAAATATATTATGTCTATTATATATTATATATATGTTGTCAAGTATGTCCCTCTTGCTGCAGCTCTCTCACTGTGGGTAGCATTTAATGTTAATCACAACATCTCCCTCTCCATTAGAGTAATTGTTTGTCTCTCCCTCCCTCCTGTGGCTGTTTATTATGCCTACAGTCTATCTACATAATTGTTATGGGTTGTAAATGAACATCTTCTCTCCTGGTAGTAATTATATGTGTAATTCTTTACCTTGTTTTCATCGTGCTTATGACCAGATGATACTTTTGATGAGAAAATCTTGGTTAAAAAAAAATAAAAAAAAAGAAAAAAGACAAAAAGAAAACGAAAAATATTTTTGATAAAGCAAGTATATCAGATACTGTTTGGCCTAAAATGGTTGCTTCTGTCAAAGGAATCAAGTTGCTACTAGGTGTGGATCCTACCTTGGCTTTTTTAATTTCTTTAGGGAAATTGTTTCCATTAATGTCTATTTTATAGGAACTTGTTTAATCTTTCTGTTTCATAACATTATTGAGATAGGGTTACATATATATGTATTTTAATTAAAAGTATTGTTAGTTTCTGAAAGAGACATTAGTAATTAAGAAATAAAAATCTCCTCTTTAGTATAATCACTGATTCAAATCCAAGAAACTGAAAAGTCATAATTATAACAAAGCTATGGAACATAACTTTATGGCCATTTATTAAATACGATGTAAATGTCATATAAACTTGTCACATAGATGATCACAATTGTAAAATAAAAAAAAAAAATACAGAAGAAAACCCACTTAGCTTTAAGTGTTTGCTAGCTGGCATGTTAACAAAAGTCAAGGCTAAAGAAGAAAAGAAAGTTATCAAAACACTCAGCAGTTAAATAGGAAAAATCTCTACACCCACGTGTGTACAGTTCTGTCAGAGTTTGCCAACACTTATAGTAACGGAAGTAATTGTAGACAGAACTATGGAGGAAAACAGCACCATAAATCAAACAGAACTTTTACTATAAACCATATTCTAATAATTCACTTTTTGTTTGATTTTAACTAATCTGACTAGAGGCAAAGAGAAAAAGAAAGAACTAGTTTATGTGTAACTTACCCATTGCCTACTATATTCTTTTAGAACAGGTCCTTGTTTTTGATTTCAGCCAGCTATGACTTCTTTAGTGTCAGGAACTTTAGCCCAATAATTTGGCAATTTCCTTTCCATGACTTCTTGGCCCTGTCTATTGGTTTTCTCCAGAATCTGTCTCACTAGGAACTTCAGACTTGTAGCTCCTTTACATGAGTTTTATATTCTCATTTATATGAGCCCTGTGTCTCTAAAACTTCCCTCATCAAGATGTGCAGCCTGTCCCATCCCTGGAAATGTTCAAGGCCAGGTTCATGGAGCCCTGAGAAAGCTGCTCTGGGGAAAAGCATCCCTGGCCATGGCAGGGGTTGGGGCTCTACCAACACAACCCATTCTGTGAGTCTACAGCATTGAAGTCCAAGCCTTAAAATAGCAAGCTTACAGCACTGTCTGCAGTCCTGAAGAGATTAGATGCCATTATCTACAAAATAATCTCCAACAGGAGTCTACCAGATCTTCATTTCCATAAAGGAAATTGAGTAGTATATTAAATTTCATAAGAAAACTGCCACGCAGACTCTGAGCTGATCCCTATCACGCCCTGTCATTCCAGATATTTTGTGATCCAGCCAAGTTTGCAAACACCTGTGTTTGAAACATGTGTGGGAAACTTTATGAAACAGTGCACAAATAGTACTTTTTTAATAGAGATTCTCAGTCCTCCTGCCCTGTGCTGTATTCTAGCAAACAAGCCAATATGTTAACACTCTTGGCTCTGACAACTGTGCAAAACTATTTAATACTCTTTTCATGTGGAAGCTGTTGTCTGATCATTAGCCATGTTTAGTTGCACCTACAATTATTTTTTCACATATTTAATATGCCAATTTTGTTGAAGTGACTGCTCTCAGGAGGTTTATAATAGTGATTAAAACAATTTAATTGTTGTGTTAATTTCAGGATTGCTTCAATTTCAACATGATCAATGGCAATATTGGGAAATACCAAAGTTTCCACAAGTTTAGAAAGCTTTAATTAGAATTTGTTAACATTTTCAAAACTTAAATTTCTAGAATTCAGACTCTTTCTCTCCAGGTCTTCCCAAAATATCCTTTCATTAATATTCAATATTTTCAAATAGTTTTTTGAAGTGTAAAGAATTTCCAGAGCTTCTTGTATTGTCCAGCTTTATAGGTGAGCACACATGTCCAAGGACATTGTCTATCCTTTCTGTTACTTTGACATCCTCTCTATTTCTTTAGAAATCTTCCTCTTTTCCACTTGCAGGTTCCTTTACAAAGAGCTTATAATATCTGAGCATAGTCAGTGGCTGATATAGTAAAATAATTGATTTCACTTGGAACCCAGGCTTTTAGTATTGAAAAAAAAAAAAAAAAAAAAAAAATTGAGGGTAGAGTTGGCTGTGAGAGAATATTAACTTTACACTGCATGTTAAATGTCCGTTGTAAAATCAAAAGATTTTTAATTTTTTTTTTTACTGAACAGGCCTCAAATTTCTTGCCAGCTGTTAAAGTCAGCACAGTTACTTTTAAAGAAAGAATCACTCAGTCTAGATGATTGTTACGGTATGCAATAGATCTCTCAAAAGTGGCATTTGAAAATGAAAACAAATATTCATGAACACCCTTGTTCCAGGCAGGCTGTGCAGAGCCACTGTTCCATAACATTTTATAATACTGTGCAAAATAGATGTGTCAGTTCACTGGGGACCTCTGCAATTTGTCCTACTCTGAAACTCAAGAGTCTGATTTATGGGGGTTAGGGTTGCAGTCTGAATTTTATTTCAGCTTCTAACAGACAATCATTATGTTATGGAATGACCATCACAAGGACTTAGGAATTTCCTAAAAATCCACTGTCCATTTCCTGTTAAGGGCTTTTTTTTTTTTTTTTTTTTGAATTTGTAACTAGAGCAGGTCAATATTAACAGCAGATTAATGTTCTTTCAGATTGAGCTGTTAGAATGGAAAGTGCTGAGGATGATCTCTCACATTATTTTTAACTCTGACCAGAGAAAAGTGAAAGCCTTGAAAGAAATGAATTTGTTAGATTGGTAGCAGAGACAGCTTTATCGCTAGTGCACAATGCAATAAAGGATAATTCTTAACCAAGTCTGTAGATAAAATGAAATTAATTATTCTAGTCATCTATTTAGGGAGCCTGATGAGGATATTTCAGTGGACCTGATTTAGTTTCTCTTTGTTTAGGTTCTTCAAGGCACAGTTTGTCTGTTTAATTGACAAATTTCACTCAATTTACGTCCATATGAGAACAGTATTTATTGAATTGATTTTACTTAACTGCCTTTCCCTGAAGAGGACTAAAGTCTCACAGATTTTTCATTCCCATTAGCTTTTTCTCTCAGGCTAGCAAGTATCTGTGTCCAGCACATGGCTGCCTTCTGCAGTTATGATGGCAATTTTATGGTCTGTTTACAAAAAAAACCTTGCCTGGCTAAGTTTTGGCAGCAGTGGGGGCTGCAGGAGTGATTTCCAGGAGAAAATGTCACAAGTTTCCCCTGTGTTCAACAGGGCCAACACCAGCACCAGGAGGAGCCTTGGCCAAGGCTGAGCCCAGCAGTGATGCTGGGAGCACCTGTGGGAAAAGCATTTAGGAAGGGAAAAAACTGCTGCACAGCAGCAGCCAGGAGAGAGGAGTGAGGATATGCGGAGGAAACAGCTCTGCAAGCACCAAGGTCAGGGAAGGAGGGGGTGGGAGAGGCACCACAGATGCCAGAGCATAAATTCCCCTGCAGCCTGTGGTGAAGAGCATGGTGAGGCAGCTCTGTCAGGGACATTGAGCCTGGAAAGAACAGAGAGGTGGAAGGAAAGTGGTTTAAGATTTGGTTTTGCTTATTATTACCCTGTTCAGGTTTTTTTAGCAATACATCAAATTCTCTGATCAGTCTGTTTTGCCCAATCACTGAGCCATCTCTCCCTGTCCTTACCTTGGCCCTTGAACCTTTTGTGATGGTTTCTCTCCCCTGCCCAGTTTAGGAAGAGGAATGATAGAGTAGCTTAGTGTTACTGTGACACAGATAGGAACACACAGCAGCACACACCACAGGTGGTCAGGCAGAGAAGAAGAAAAGAACTCTCCAGTTTTATTGTCGCCCTCGTATCTCTCAGTTTCTGGACAGTGAGCAGAGATTGGACAGAGAAGTTCCCACCTCTCCATCTCCACTGGTCACTTGAGAAGTCCATCAGGTGATATCTTTTACAAAGGAATGTAAACATGATTCTTGTTTATCTTAAAATTCATGAGAACTGACTCCATTATACCAAAACAAATCAGAAGGCTGATTTTCAGGGACTACAGCTTAGTGTTACCTAGCACCCAGCCAACACAACAAAAAAGAATATTTTATCTTCCTTTTATGTATTAAAATGCATAATGGTTTAGGAAATGAAATTTTGTTGGTAGGTTACCTGATGTAGCTGGTTTGTCCAGGTAGCTGGGACATAAAAATCCACTAGAAACAGGAGAATGTTTTGTTTTTCCGTCCTAATCTTTATATGCCTAAAATCAGATTGTATGAACTGGTTGCTTGAAAAGGCAGTGGAATGTAATCTGTCAGACTGTTGATTCCTCTTAAATTTTGTATCAACCAACTGTGCTGGGTGTCTTGGAGTAAAAAACTAGAAGGGATGAGCTGTAAGAATGAGAACAGGGTACAAATATGGACAGGGTGCTTAAAAGGAGGTTTCTATTTTGATTATGCAGACCTTCCTTTCTCCACATAATTACACACACAATACATTGAAATTTTCTAGGAGCTAGGTGACAATTGTTCAGATATCTTTGGCCAAACCATGGTGTGAAATGTAAGGAAAGGTACGGTCACAAAAAACTGTCTCCAGGGTTCATTGTCATTTTAGGGGTCTTCCCAGCACACATTGAATTCCCCTAAGAAAGAATGTGTGCCAAAGGCAATTTTGAAAATTTTAAATGACTTTCAATATTTTTAAGTTTGTTCTTTTTTTTTTTTCTTTTTTGCTTGTATGGCTGGGTTTTTTTTTATTTGGTTTTTAGTATTTTTGCTGGGTTTTTTTACAAGTGAATTAAATAAATTTAATTCAACATGAATATATACTGGCAGAGTTATATCTGACAACAAAACTGTTAACATTATAGAATGCATCCTGAATGTGAAACTACTCTATCCTGTAACATTTTGAGGAATCCTTATTGTAAACTAATGCAACAATTCTAAGGGAGAGAAGAAAATGTCACCATATTTTATACTGGATGTACATCTGTGTCCCTTCCCCTATAGGCTCACTGCAAACATGTTTTGAATTTAAGTAGTGAAATAAAACAGTTCTGTTGGAGATGTGTTTCCTCTCCTCAGTTACCTCCTGTCTAAACTTCAGAATAGACCGCGACAGCTGACACAGAAGGATTTCTAGCTCTAAAATACTGATGAGTTAATATACACAAATATATGATGTAATTTGAACCTTACACTTTGTCAAAATTTATCTGATTGACAACTTTCTGAATACATTCAGACACGTTTCTTCCATGCAAATCCCCTAACTGAAGACAGAAATTAATTCACTCTGAGAAATGCTAGAGCTGGATATTTATAATACAGCTTTATTGAAATCCCATGCTAGTGTCAAGAAATTATTATTAAAAACCTAGGATAGGAGGCTCCCTTGGTAGTTTGGTTTGTCTGAAACAAAACCAAGTCTCTTTTTTCCTAGTCTTGGAAAAGCTGGTCGTCTGCTTTTTAGGTTTTTATATGAACTCATAATGTCAGAGTGCACTCTCTGAGTAGAAATTCACTTAGCACAAGTAGAATAGATGTCTTCTGGAAGCTACAACCAAATACCATGATGTACTCAATTTCCTTTTAAGCTTAGCATTGGATATGGATATGGATTATACAGAAACATAATAGGAAGAGGAAGAGTATTAGAGTTCTAATTATTTACAAATGAATTTGCTAAAATGAAGTATCTTGAGCCCTTTCTGCAGTTTGCTGCTCCTTCTCTCCTATTTTTCTGATTTCTTTTCTTCATAATGGAAAAATATCATAAATACTATAAGCTTAAAGCTGTAACTGAAGAGTACCTGTATCTGAGCAGTTAATCTATCCAATCCAGCCAGTAAATAGTTAAGGAGGTTTACTGCTTTTAGCAATAACTCTAATATTATTCTTATTTATTTTCACATCATTCAAAGAGTGTGAGTACCCTTAATTGCAAGTGAGCGAAACTACCTTTAATTGCTCAGATTCCCCCATCCTCTTGGAGAATGACTAATTTATTGTTGTCTTCACAGGTGCTTTTAGCAGGGAAATGCATCTCATTTGCAAACTCTCTGAGGATTTTGATGCAATGACAGTCAGCTGTCACTGTCAAACCAGCCTCTAAGGTGAGAGAGAAGTTACAGTTGCCTTCAGGCTCAGCTTCATTTAATATGAAATTTGTGATGGTAGAGGTTGGAAAAAAGTATTAGAGTTGTTTTTGATGAACTGAGTAACTACATTTCTGTATTTCATAGTGTAATTGAACTTTTTATTTGAGCTTCTCAGGAAGCAGCTGTTCTAACCTTTCCATCAAGTTCTGTATAAATACTTGATCTTAAATGGATATATACAGGTAGAGGATGTCTTGCTACATATAGAAGAGACTTTGGTCTCCTTGTTAACTTGCTTAGGGAATGGATGAGTTGCAGTTCTGGAACTTTGGAATGAGTATGGCTAGAGCTCCTGGGAAAAGATTATAAAATGTAGATAGCTATCACCTGTACTTATACTTGCATCACTGGTTTACTGAAGGTGGGTTTAAAACATCTACAACATTTGGTAGCTCTTTAGGAAAATAAAAGACTTAAAGTTCTATAGATATTAATTTACTTGGATAGTCTTATTAAGTTTAGAAGACAAAGAACTTGAAGAAATACTTTAGAAAATCTCTGATTGACCAGAGCCCTGCAGATGAAAACTCTTAAGTCATAAATGTGTACTTTATAGGACATATGGTTCTGTAAAATATGCTGGTGTAAATGTGTCCTTTAATGAAATAGAACAGTTTCCAACATAAAACAGATTTCAGAGTTAAATATTCTCAATAGTGTTAGCTATTTTAAAAGCCACTT
Organism: Sitta carolinensis; assembly: GCA_032173965.1. Taxonomy (NCBI): domain Eukaryota; kingdom Metazoa; phylum Chordata; class Aves; order Passeriformes; family Sittidae; genus Sitta; species Sitta carolinensis. Next base: position 2,501,737 of record JAVUNC010000006.1, read on the forward strand.
AATTTAAGTGAACATCCAGCATTGGATATGAAACCCAGTAACAGGCAAACAAAATGGATGGTATCTGGAAGAGAAAACGAAATTATATTTAGAAATATCAGGGATCATTTGCACAAAACTATGAAAAGGCCATGTATTAAATTATTAATTGTTTCTCTCAATCATAATCTTATCTGGCTCTTCGCAGTTTCCTTCTGTGTTTTTTTTCTTGCTAGAGAACCCTTTATGATGTAAAAACCATTGTCAGCATTTTATTTTATCACCAAGCTCCCTTGCCATCTCTCATTGCTGGGTACTCATAAGAAGATATCTGAAATTGTGAAGAATCCCATTTTGTTTCTAGCTTGTAAAATAATTTTTACAAGACATTCAGTATTCCTGCTCCCCATGACTGTTTATTGTCTTCTCAAAATCAATCTGCTCTTCATGCCAGGTGGCTGAGAAGCATATACAAATGTGACCAAATTGCTACAGAGGACATGCAGAAGTAATTTTATTTGTGTCCATGCCTTTGAGTTCATATAGCAAATATTTTGATGGGTACAAACCACATTAGTTTGCAAAGAGCTTGAAGAAAAAATCAGCAGAAATGCAACATCCTGTCACTGCCCAGCTGTTCTTTAGGGTTGATATTAACAAAGACTCATACCTGGTCTTGGATTGCAATTGTGATTCTATTGCTCAGAATTTCCAAGAGTTTTAGCTTCCTTAGGAAATATTTGTTTCTAATAATCAATACCACATAGCACATCTTCAGCTGTGCTTGGTAAGAACTTATCTCTTCTTGAATAATGACCAATTTATACAAAGATAAAGCTATAACTCAGGAGTTTTGAATAATGAGTTTTTCACAGTAAAGCACTGTGATGTGCCCGCATTTCAAGTACAGCACCTCAGTGAGTGTCTACATGCTGCAAATATGTTTCTTTCTTTTATTTCTCCTTAAGCAGTAACAATGAGTGTTAGTTGTTCCCAAACTGATTTTTGATGTGTCCTTACCTAATTAACACTTAAAGAGTTTTTTCAAACATAAAAAGATGTCCTTATACAGAGACAGCAGATGACACTGCCATTTTTACATATCATCACAAAGGCTTTGTAATAACAAATAAATACATTTTCATATTCTTATCTGGCCTATCAAACATTGTGATTTGCGGTATTTGAAAACTTAATTCTTGGAACCTGATATAATGTTAATGTAAGATATGTGATTCTATTGTTCTGACTACTAATTAATCTTTATCATTCTAGTATCTTTCAGCAATAATCATGATGATAGGCTGCATAATAACAGTTGAAAGGAAAGAAGTGCCTTCATCTGCACTTGAGACTGAAATTACCTCACTTGATGGGCACTGGTGAAAGAGAAATATCAATTTACCATAATGGACTTACGAAAACTGAAGTGTGACTTCACCACATCTTTTTTCTTGTTCTCTGTCCAACTTCAGTGAAAACATCAATGCCTTATTATGACAAATCAGATGGAGAAATTCTCTTAAATTGAATCCTTGACATATGGATGTCATGTAATACTACACGACGGTACTACTTTTCTTTCTGGAGAGAGAACAAGAACAAAAAAAGTCTACATGTCAGTAAAAAGGCAGTAAAAATGTCAGTAAAAAGACAGTACTAATGGTCATCCACAGATCCATCTAAAATAGCAAATCCCTTTTATATCAACTACTGTGTAAGCCTATAAGATATCAGATTTTTCTTAAGTGAGTAATTTTTCTTATTTCTTTTTCTGATGACAAGTCTATTAATGTAGGTGTTCCTGTGTATCTTTCACAGACAGATCTGTCTCCAACACCATATTTAGTCACTTTTATATGTTTAAGCCTGTATTATATTTGCCAGATTGGAATTTATTCCTTACCTGAGGAACATAATGAATGTAGATTTTGGCTGTTTCTGTCTTGCTACATATCACAGCTGACGTCAATACCTGGACAATTGTGCAGTTTTATGTATAGCAGCATAGTTAAGAAAGTGTGATATCTTTCCACTGTTAGAGGAAGATTAGGCACAGGGAAGGATTTAATAGAATGTTTTATGATGCTTTAGACTTGTTTGAGTAGGGAAATTAGGTATATTTTGACTGATGCAACTGAGACTGTTCTATTTCATATAACTAATCAGATAATATAGATAATGTGTAACAATTTATATTTTTTAGAATGTATAAATCTTTATTGGGTTTATAAAGAAATGTAAGCTCGTGTGTGTGTGTATATATACATATATATTACATACACATACACTTGTATGTTATCATGATGCTTCCTTTGCTTTCTCCAGCCCTTACCTAATATCTAGAGCAGCTGAAAATTTCTTTACAGATTGCATTTAATCTTCAGAGTTGTAAATGCTACTCAAGTTGGAACCACAGGTCAGGATGAATTACAAATTCTGTAAAAGCAATAGATTTTCTGTTCTGTTCATTTTTCTGCTAAAAAATGTCAGCATTTTTCTTCTCACTCATTTCAAAAGAAGTTAAACTTCTTGGCGTGAGTGGTAAATTTGGATGTTTCTCTTTATGTTTAAACAGTATTTTAGTGGTGTCAGGCACTAATATTGCACCCAAGGAATTAAGAAGAGGGGAGGAGACAGACATGTAAACTGGATAATAGAAATTCTGTTATCCCAGGCTGCTCAGGGAAAAAAAAAATTAGACCTTCAGCACAGTGTACAAACCCAGATGTGCCACAATAGTTACTATTTTTCAGAAATATCCAGCTTTGCAAAGAGAAGTTGCTTTGCTGCCTTCTGGCTTGATATTGTACACAGAAATTTTAGAATACATTACCAAGCATTGTACAAACTAGTCTCTCATTTGTGACCATTTATATAATCACATATTTAAAGTGTTTAACTCCTACAGTTATGGACTCCTACACAAATGGACTAGAGAGACTGAAAGGTGAAATACCAGATTTCAAAACTTATTAGAAAAAAAAATACTTTTATCAAATAATAGAAGTGAAAATTTTTAAATTCAAACTCTAGTGCTCCATGTTGCCTTTTTTCTCTTGAGCAAGGTTAGCATTAGACACAGAAAACATTCTTTCTTTTTCTTTTTATTCATGACTTAATTAAAAAAAAAAATATTTTACTGATTCTACTCACAGCTGGACAAAAGATTTTGGAGGTCAGGTAGTTTTAATATTTGCTATTTCTTACAATTTCAAGATATTACATTCTAATTGAGCTCTGTTCTTACAAATAGTCACAAGCACACTCCCCCAGCTCTCTAGTGAGAGTTGTAGCTGCTTGGACATTTTGTTTCTCAGAGCAAACAAGTGGCCTGTGGCAGTCTCCCATTTGATGCGCAATAACATATTTTGTCACAATAATTTGTTGCTTGTACTCACACAAGCTACTGATAACCTTTGTTTTAAAAAGCCCCAGTGGAAGAACAAGTAACTTTTTGAGTCAAGGTGAGTTTTTTTAGAAAATTACATCTTTGCTGGGTTTCTATGGTCAATTATTTAACTATAAATTCCACAAGCATATCTTCTACTTAAAAAATTAAAAGACAATTAACTCTGCTGAGAAAAGGAATATATATTTCAATTATCCTTAAGCATCTGAATCTCATTGTGTTTCCTACTTTGCATTGTTTCATTTTGGTTTTGCTCCCAATTTTAAGCTATACCTTTCTTTTATATGAAGGAGAGAGATAAACTGATATGGGAAGGAGCTTCACCTGTGTCATATTTTTATATTCAGACATTGGAAAATACAATATGATCTTTTAGGTATCATTCCTGGCCAAGGATCATGCATTTTAATGCTAGTAGAGTCTGCCTTTTATTTCATTACTTCATCCTACTTTGGAAGGCTATTTGGAAAATGGTTGCTTTTCAAAACATATACAAGACAATTGTCAACAATTTTGCTATCACAACAGTTTAACATGTGTTCCTAATTAATTCTTAAGCAGATAATCAGCTACAAGTATGTTCTGGAACCAGATGGCCTAAGATTTCCAGGATATCTGGCAGTAAAGGATGCTTCATTATAAATCCTGTGCTGAATCCACTGCTCATGGGCATGTAGTGTGTGTTCTAATTGAAGGTGAACTAAATAACTTGGAAACATGAAAAATGGAGAAAAACAGGATTCATTTTACAAAGCTTTTATTCTCAAGTAGGTTGCTCTTTGCAGTCTTTTTCCCTTAGGTGAGGTATGAAACGAGTGTAAGGCTTTTCTTCTATGCCAAAACTTTTTAATGTGCATTTTCAAGTATGCTAAACACACCCTCAGTAATAATACTTTCCCAGATACTCTGCAAATATATCCAAAGATAATATTACTGCCTTAAAAAGTTAAGAGACAGTACCCAGCTGGCAAATCAAAGCACAACACAACTGGCAGCCAAACAATTATATCAATTTATTAAAAATGAATATAAACATCTACTGTTACTAGCTGAAAGAGAATGGAATAGGCAAGAATTATATTTTTTTAATAGATTTCATTTTCTCTTCTTTTACTATGAAAATACATCTGCATATTGAGGAAAAACATCTCCAGATTTTATGGGAATTACTGACAAGAAATGAGCAGTGAATAAGGAAAACTTGTGAGAAATAGTTATAAAAAATTGAAACATGTTTTGTTCCAGAGTAATACAGAACAAGTCTGAACGAATTCTTACTCTGCTTAACCCAAAAGAGAGGTGGAGCTATTGCTGATTTAGCATTTAAAGCATTTTGTTCATGCCATACTGTCTCCAACTGAGAAATCTGATATTATATATCCTCCATAAATTTATAGCAGTCAAATAATTAAAAATGTAGCAATATTTAACAGTTTTTAGTTTATGGATAAAGTCTTTCTTCATGCGGTTTATTGGAAGCAGAGGTCTTTACTGTCAATTATTTTGGAGAGCAAATGAATGAAAAAAAAAAAGTTTAAGTAAATTTGCCATAAAAATAAAATATAAATGGAGTTACTGTTGAACAAATACATTATATTATTGTTATTTCTACAGTTTAATTAACTTCAATACGTTTATTATTTAAACAAAATTACCTGTTTGCAGCTGGTGGACCACGAAATTTGAACATTAAGCATTTCTAATATTCTATCAGTCACAGAAGAATTAAAATAGAAACCTAATCATTCAAGAATGTGTAAGGTAAAATACAAGGTATATTCCAGTTCTCAAAGGCATTATGTTATGCTAAGAAAAGGCAAGTTTAGCAACACACCTAATCCTTATTTAAATGGCAGGAATGTAACTTCCTACAACTTGAGTACATGGACCTAGAACATTGTATTTAAAGAAAAGTACTCAAATTATTTCTATTTTGACTCTAATTTTGCAGCAGATAAAATAAGAAGGATAATAATCAATATTTATGGAAATTGCTTCCTCGCGATTATTGCATTGCGTTTAATCTCACAAATGGTGACAGTATAATTCAAAAAGAAAATCTGGAGCTGGGAGCAGGTCTGTGTGTAACTTGGATCTTGCAATAGCTGAGGGGCTTTGAAGTCCTTTCATTTCCTAAATGAGTGTTTTAACTGCAGAACTGTCACATATGAGGATAACTAGAGGGTTGAATGCTGACACAACAAAAAGAGTACAGACTGAAAGCCAACCTCAGCCTGGTCTGCACCTAATGGCGATGCTCTCCCTCGAGCATCTCCTGAGAGCCCAGTCCTTAAGAGGGGCCTAGAAGGGAGCCAGAGAGCCAGAGAGGGGCTTTGTACAAGGACGTGAAATGGAGAGGGAGGATGGCTGCAAAGTGAAGGAGGGCAGGTTTACTTTGGATGTCAGGGGGAAATTCTTTACAGTGAGGCACTGGCACAGGATGCCCAGAGAAGGTATAGGTGTCCCATTCCTGGGAGCAAATTAGAGCAGAGCTTGAGGGGTTCAGACATCTGGTGTAGGTATCTGACTGCAGGACCAGTCACCATCTGAGTGGACAGGTAGGAAATTCTAAAGTGTGCTAAGTTTATATGTAGCAGCAGCTAAGTGCAAAGTGACATCTGAAGAAGAGGAATTTGTTTATTCAGAAGAAATAAAGAAAGAATCCCTAACAGTTCTCATGCTTCCAAAACCGAAAATATCTACAGGTACAAAAAGGGACTGTGTCCTTCCTCAGCGCTTCTCCATGTAATATCTGGTTTTTAATGAAAACAAGTTGAATTAGTGTCTTTCCCAATAATTTTCTTGTTTATATGAGCATCACAAATTTGCCACATTAAATAAATGTTCAGTATGACAATGGAAATATCAATGCTTCTCAAGACATGGATTAAGATTGTTTTTTACTCTGTGTGTAATGTGAAAAAACTGCAGGATACTGGTTTCAGAAATACAGTCTCTGAGGTGTTTCAGCATCTCAAAATTTGACAGTGAAAATGCTTAGCCATTTATAAGTGGAGCAAACCTGTCTTCTGACACTGGCCAATGACAGACATTTCAGAGAAAAGGATAAATTGTAACATGCAAAATACCTGCAGTAGTTGAATTAACAAAATTTGTGCAGTCTAAGTTTAAACATAAAGAGGAACTTTTAGTTATCAGTCAGTAGGTAACCAGCTGAAACAAGATACTGAAATTTATAGCTGTGCTTTTTCATCTAAGAAACATAATTTTAAAAGAGCCCTATCAATTAATTAATTAGTAAGAAATATAAACTGTTACATAACTTTTGACCACAGTTATATGCCATATCAACTATGTTAATTGCAAGAGGAGAAGTTGTTTTTCATTTAATCTACTGATGAAAACACAGAAACAAATGATCTGATTCCTGATCTAGCATTCCTTCCTTTAATTTTAATCAGGGAAAAATCATTTTGCTGTCTTGTTCAGCCAGGCAAGGGAGGGGAGTGTCCTGCTCTGCTCTGCACTGACCCCACTTCACTTTGAAAGCTGTGTGCAGTTTGGGTCACTGAAAGATAGCTTTGGTAAGAAAGATATTTGACTATCAGAGAGCATCCATCCAAAGCAGGGCTGTGAGGATGGTGAAGGGCCTGGAGGGAAGCCAAGGAGCAGCTGAGATCTCTTGGTCTGTTCATGCTGGAGCAGAGGAAGGAGACTGAGGGGAGACCTCACTGAAGGGGGGAAAAGGAGGGGCAGACTCTGGTCTGTTCTCTTTGGAAAAGGAGGGGCGAGACCCTGATCTGTTCTCTTTGGAAAAGGAGGGGCAGGCACTGATCTGTTCTCTTTGGAAAGGAGGTAGGGGCAGGCACTGATCTGTTCTCTTTGGAAAGAGGAGGGGCAGGCACTGATCTGTTCTCTTTGTAACAGAGACAGGACCCTGAAGTTGTGTTAGTGCAGGTTTAGGTCGGATATTAGGAAAAGTTTTTTCACCCAGAGGCTCCCCAGGGAAGTGCACACATCACCAACCGTGGCAGAGTTAAAGTGTCTGGACAATGTTCTCAGGTACACGGGAGGATTCTCCTAACTCCTGTGCAGGGTGAGGAGCTGGACTGGATAATCCTTGTGGGTCCCTTCCAACTCAGCATATTCTTGGATTCTATGTGATTCTTCTCTATTACTCGTAGAAGACAAAATTATTTCCAGATTTAAGCCCTATGGTGCAGATTTTAAACTCGTTTTAAACATCTGCAGTGGAAATTTCAAAATACCTCAAAGAAAAACTCTAATGAAGAATGTTTGTCCTCAATACATATTCATAGTATGGATAATCAGGTAGGGATGATAACACTAGCTAACTATTTATCCACTGTCTGTAGAGAATTACCCTTTTTCAGGTTTTCCAGAATCTTTTTTCCACCTTACCTTTTGTCTGTTTATATTCTGATATCTCAGTATATACTCCAAATAAATCTTTACCTTCATTACTTTATTACTTTATTACTCAGGATACCGAATTATATGCTACATTGTTGACTACAGATACTTTTATTTATTTATTTATTTTATGATTTTTACAAGCTGCTACAGCTTTTTCACACTATCGAGGCTCAAGCACAACCTTGGCAATAAATGCACCACCTTTCTGGGGTGCTGCCACTGCAGTGCATTTGTTCAGTGCACTTCAGTTCTGACAAAGATTTACAAATACTCGACCTTTTCAGATGAAAAAACCTTCCATTTCTGAATGCTTTTGCACATATGCTAATTTCAAATTCTGTTTCTTAACAGAATATGAAATTACATGACAGAAACTAATGACACTAACAACATCTGGTTTGTACCAGATGAAATCTAGACCCTGTCTAACTGTATAAATAGAGGATGATACATGAAAAAGGAAGTCAGAAATGAGCACAAACGTGTGCTTTCTGGACAAAAATTTTAAAAAAAGGAACCTTGAGTAACTGTGACTGAAAATTATGCCCTGAATACATTTGAGAAATTTGTTATTTTTTTGGTAATGAATATACAAAACAGCTTTCATGATTGCAAATGCATGTATTTGATACATAAATATTCTCCAAAGGGCTTGGATATGCAATTCTGGTTCTGTGAAAATTTATACAATATTTAGTGTAATTATTTTCTGATTTTTCTGGCATGAGTTGGCAGGTATCTCAGAGAGTGTAAACTTATTCTCCTTCTTCTAGATTTGCTTAAAGGCAGAATTATTAACAGCAGAATGATTACAGAGGGTTACTTTTGGCCCCAAAGGCACACATGGAATTCACATAATTTCAGAAGGAACCTTTAGTCTTTGGGAGCTCTGGAGCTGTAGAAAGTGCATGGAGGGTAAAATGAATATCCATGATTAAACTGAGCACTGAGCACAGCCTCTGGATTGCTAGCAGTGCTCCTCAGAGGAGCAAGCAGAAGGGTGCTCAGGCAAAATGCTGGAAGTCCTTGGCTTGTTTCTGCTGCAGCCACTGCTGTCCTCCACAAAGAGGAGCTGCAGACCCATGACGGGGGGGGGGGGGGGGGGGAGTGAGGTGGTGTCTACTGCAAGGTGCCCAAAGAAAAATGAGGAATGGCATTGTGGATATTAGAGCACTTTCTGCAGCTCCTCCTGTAACTGCAGTACTGCTAATATCGCATTATCCTAGTGCAGATTGCCTCCCCATCCAGAGGGCATGAAGCCTTTCGAGGAATTCAGAGTGGGCTTGCTGCCAGTGCAGTCAGCTCTGAAGGAGTGTTGACAGGGGATGTTGGTTTAGAAATGCTGCAGCATGGCTGTTCTTCAGAACTGCACCACCAAATGACTGCCCTGTCTTCCACGGCAGCTAAGTCACCTCCTCACACCCTAGGTAGGAGCAATTTTCCTTCTGTCCCTGAACTGGGCTCTGAATTTCTTATTTGCAATAAAAATAATACTATCAGAAATCTTTTAATGAAGAGATAGTTCCTTTCTCAATAGGTGAATAGATTTTTTCCTATTCTCTTTTCCTGGCTAAAGAGGGAAGAAGAAATCTCTTGCCTCATATGAGAGCAAATAAAATGGTATCAGCTTTGTATCTTAGCTGGATCCTCTGATATTCATCCTGCTTTCATACTCCATTTGTGTGGCTGTATGATAATCCCCAAAATACAGATTTTTGATGAGTATAAGAGTGGACTTCCAATAGCAAAAATATTTTTTTCCTTCCAAAATAATCCCTTTTTCATCTGATAAAAATTCATGTTGTATCGATGTTCACATTATGACGATTTTATCTCAAACAACATCAGTTTCTAAATGGCCAGAGCTCACAAGTTTTGGAAAGAGCTGTAGCACTCTCTTATTTCCTTTCATTTCAGTTGCATTATTATTCCAAGCCTTTTCCTTGGTTAGCACACTAAATACGAGCAAATTCTCCTAAGCACATTCACACAGATTCACAGGTTAATAATAGTAATATAATATATTACTCTTTAGTGGTAATTCTATAGTTCAAGAAGTAAACTTGATTAGCCAACATTTTATTAACAATAAACTCAGTAAAACTTGCTGAGTATGAAGCATGAGACCTTTTCAGTGAACTCTTCAAATATGCTGAGCATTATTTGTTTTTCTGTGGTGTTGTACTTTAGGCTTGTAAACAACTTGTAAATAACACTGAGTGATTCTATACTAAAATGTAAGGAAAACAACATTTAAAATTAATTAGAAATTATAAAGTTCATAAAAATTGCAGAAGCTCTTGGAAGCATCTGTTTGTATGTTCTTGGTCTCATTTGGTTACCAAGTTCTTGAAAAGAAAGTCATAAATTGGAGGCCATATATTTGTTTACATCAAATATATGTGAAATTATTTCATATGTACATATGAAGTTAGTTTCATCTGGGCGAAAAGGAAAAATACTAAAAAATTTCCTAAAATGCATGGCAGATACTTCACACCAGGATCTTTCTAAATAACAGGCTCATTTCCTATTACCTCCAAACCAAATTATTTTATTTTTGGGACATAACATTCACTACTTATCTTTCCTACATACCTTATCTGTGAGTTACTACCAGATGCTTAATCTTTGCATTCTGCTACAACTGTGTGAGAGTTTGCTTTGAATGAATTCTGTTATTGCAGCTGTAATTATCCTGTGCTCTGTTTTTTTTTTTTTTTCCTAAGAGTTCTTTAGACATAATTTTATCTCAGGCAGGTGTTTCCTTCCAAAAGCGGAGGATTGTTTATTTCTTAAAGATTCCAAATGTTTAGGAAAATTTGTAGTATCAATGTTGTAGCTACAGAGGGAGGAGAAAGAGAAGAGAGGCAAAAAATTGAGGGCAGAAGAAGAGAAAAGAGGAAGGAGAGGACTGCAAGTGTGAGTGGAGGGAAATGCTAAGGAGAGGTTAAAGTGGAAGGGTAAGAGGAAGAGAGGACAGGGAAAGGAAAGGAAAAGGGAAAAATCTCAGTATTGACTTTCTAAAAATTCCTACATCCCCTAGGTATGATTTTGGAAATATAAAACTATTAAAAGTTTGTGAAGCTCAGGTGGTATACACTTGAGAAATAAACATACTGACATTTTAAATGCCATAAAGTATCTTTGTTTTGGGAATCCTGGCTGGATTTTCACCTATCTAGCACAAATACAGCATGAAGACCAATATACAAATTTACTCTGCCTGTCTTGGAGCTCAATATGCCGCAAAACTGATATATTTTAGATGTCAGGTGAAATATTTTATCATATTGGCTTAAAAAAAAAAAAATTAAGGTAACATTTGATAGTCTGGAATTTCTTAAAGAAATCATATGAGCAGCAGCATGAGTTAGTGTATAAAGAGGCAACACCCAACTGAAGATGAAACAGACAATTATTTACAGGATAAAACCTGCACAAGGTGGAACCTATGAGAAAGGGGACCAGACTGGTGTCAGTTCAATGAACAGTTTCATATAAACACCGAAGATGCAGAGTGGAACTTGGGGAAAAAAAGATTAGAGAATTTGGTTTTAACTACCCTCTTTGAAGAGGAGTTGAATGAACCATGTCAGTGGGAGGCTGAGATCATCAAACACTGTGGGTATCAGAGTCTGTTGGAAGCAAAAATCACATCATTTTCCCAAGGCTCAGTTATGTTGGATTAATGTGCGGTTTTCAATTGTTGATAGAGTACCTGTAATTAAATATGCATATAAATAAATTCACGCCTAATATTTTAAAATCTGCTTGGTGTTTCAGCCTGCAAACAGTCCCACCAGAGCAGCTCCCAGGCCACGGCAGAGTGCTGTGGCTGTAGCTGCCTGAGTTTCCTTCCAGGGACAGCGGGTGCTTGGCTCTGTTTGGATTTGTGCTAAAACAGTGTGGATGACACGGGGAGGGTTTCATTACTGCTGACCAGTGCTCACACAGCCAGAATCTCTTCACTGCCCTGCCAGGGAGGACAGCAGGAGGGGTGACCAGAGGCTGGGAGGGGGCCCAGCTAAGCCCAGCTGACCAAAGGGACTCTCCATGCCACGGGTGCCATACTCACCACAGAAAGCTGAGCACAAAGGAAGCATGGATCTTAGGAGCTTTGTTGTTTGTCTTCCCAAGCAGACTTTGCATATTCCAGGGGATGACTGAATACCTGCCTGCCAATGGAAGTGGTGAATTAATTTCATATTTTACTTTGCTTGTGCGTGTTTTTTCCTTTATCTATTAAAATGTCTTTATCTCAACTCATTAGGTTTCTCACTTTCATTCTTCTGATTCCTGTCTGGTCCCCCTGGCAGGGAGTGAGCAGGTGTCCATGTGGAATTTAGTTGTGGGCTGGACTTAGACTACCATGACCAACTGTTGTTTTACACAGCTATATACTTTAAAAATTATGTACAATGTTGATAGGAACCGATCCAGGAGAAGCTGGTGTAATAATATAGAAAAAGTCACATCATATTTTTCTCACCAAGTTTTTCTCTTGTATTATTTTCAACTCATTTTCTATATCTATTAAAGCTTATGAGAAATTCTTCATTAGGAAAAAAAAAAAAAAAAAGCTTCCTTGCTTTTATTAAAACCACAAAAATTAGTCTCATTATAAGTATAAAGCTTCTATTTATATTACATTTTGGGCTACTTGAAAAAGAAAAAAAATAATTGCTGAGATAACACAGTAGATCATCTAGAAGCAATTAGGATTAAAAAAAAAGTTAATTAAATCTGTCCTGAGATTTCCGACATTGATGAGCATCTGTTGTCTGTTCAACCATTCTGGCTGAGCAAACATGGGTCTAAATTTCTTTGGAGTATTAATTGATTTGAGATTATAAATTCTTACTATTCTTTTCTTCTCCACTAGTTCTTATTTAAAAGACCCAATGAGTCATTACAAAAAATGTAAGCAAAAATTTGTTCCTCACCAACAGTAAAAAAAAATCTCTCAGGTTCTTTGACTGAGAGCCAAATGAGTGCTTAATAAGGTAATCCAGGCCAGTCTTTTATTCAGCAGTGAATATCAGTGCATGGTAGTTTTTAACTTTCATCTGAAAACCAAATCTGTTTGTCTTCTTTCCAGCTGCATTGGCACCTAATCATCTCTGACAGTGAGAGCTGAGAAACACAAAATATCTCTGCATGTCTGAGCTGAGGAGGCCCAATGGTGCCTCAGCCCGTTACAGAAACAACGGCAGTATGTAAAAACTCTCTGGGGACTTCACCAAATTTAGATCCAATTATCTGATCCTAGCAGTTGCATATTGGCACTAATTAAAGAGAAGCAAATACTGAGGGTCATCACATACGTGTTTTATTCACCATGTTTCCCTAGCAAAGCTGGGAAGCCTGGGAAATGTACAGGAAGAACAAAACAGTTTTGTCTTTAAGACAGGTAAGTTCCAAAACCAGTGCTACAAAGAGCTGGACATGTGTCAAATAATAAGTAACTGTAGCCAAATTGCTCCAAAATCAAAACACTGCAAAAGATAAACATGATTTTTAAATTGAATTAATATTGAGTTAATATTGGGAGAAAATTTTTATTCTCATATGGCTCACATCCAAAATGGTTTCATTATTTAATAAGATTACAGTTAATAGTAGGTTGCAGAAGGACAGATTTCAGATTAATTCATGGCTGGGGAGTATTTGGCAGGAAATTGGTTCCTTTTGTTTAGGCCTCAAAGACAGCCCACTCCTTTTAAATCTGATCTTGCCATGGATGGCATTTCACACACTGGAGAGCAAAGTGGTCAAACTCAATCAGCTCCCCTTATGAGTTTGTACCAGAGAAAAAAATCCCAGTTGTCACTAACTGGCAGCTTTATAGGCTCTCTCAGTGAAAACTAAAACTATCCCTTTTGCAGAGGCAGCAAAGCTTGAAGATAAAGCTTATGTTGATCAAGCCTAAGACAAGGATAACAGTAGAAAACTCAAAAAATTTGTTATGTGGATGCCTGAGACTTAACTAATGTTGTGAAAAGATTATCCAAAAAAAATTATCCAGAAAGTTACAGTTAAATGTTTTGTTGTAACTTTGTGACACATGCCAGTGTTTGCAATTCAAAAGCTGGCTGAAGGTAGTGTGTGGTGTTTACTCTGCCCTTCCAACAAAGTAAAGTTAAATTAATGGTTTCATGGTCTGTAAAATTATCTGCATCTATAAAAAAGGCAGCAAATGGAACAGGCTGTAAAATATCTACATCCACCTGGTGAAGGATTTTGATGTTTGTTGGTTTGTTTGTTTTTTTGCCAATCTAGTATTTAAGCAGTACCAAATTAATTTGATTGCTGGGAGAGCAATGAATTAATTGATATTAAAAATTCTACTTGCAAATCTATTTCTTAATTTCCTCAATGAAAGATGCTTTCTTTTGTGCATATCTCTGGACAGAACACACTAGAAGCTATTTCCTTTTAATTCATGTTTATACTGTATTAGTTTCAGATGGCTAAACAGGTAGTTCAGTATTTGGAGCAGTCATTTGTGCATTTATGCATATGCTAAATTCTGTGTTCAACCTAAGAGAAATTAGTGTGCATGTTTTTGAGCTGTCTGATATCTCACTTCTTGGTGCTTCTCCATATTTTTTAAACAAGAACTGCTGATTCAGAAGAAAATTACACTTGCTTTTTTTAGGTGGCTTTGAAGGAATTATTGCATATTCTGGCAGTAGCAAATGGTAATAGAAAGTCTCTAGTGGAAATTACAGATAAATTTCACACAGTTTGTTTTTTTTTTTTCATGGCAGAGATATACAATCTGCTTCATTGACCATTAGATGGACTTTTAAAAAATGTGTTTGCTGTTTTGTGCAAATTCATTCAGTTTTGTATTTAAATCCATTTTCATTTGGTAAAAGCTGGTAGCAATTATATGGTCAAATTAGTAAAATTTTGTATAAACTTAAACAATTATATTAATGAAATATGCACAAAAAGGAAAAAAGCTACAGCTGGTGCAGATGAGATTTTCTTTACACCCTTTTTACTAGTTATTCATGCAGCAGTGATTTACAATTGGGCCCACTGTGCCCAGTGATGTGTTATGTCACCAACACATGGTTGCAGGAATAAAAAATATATTTTGTTCAATGAATACATTGAACCAAGTTGTTCTGTAGAAAACAAATAAAAAACACATCCATATGCCTGTGATAATCTGTGTAGTAGGGATATTTCACCTTGTTCTTAAATTCTTAGTTTACTGCATTATGTTGCTAGAAGATATATCTATATCCCTTCTTTTACAAGCAGTAGAACACAATATTTCCTAAAAAAACTAATAGATATGAACAAGCAAAATAAAAAAAAAAAAAAATTACACCATTTGACACTTCCTAGACTTCTAAAGATTAGCATATTCAGACACTGCCCACAAAACTTCCAATCATTTGTTTTCAGAGCTGCTGGTTTCCACTAAAAGTGCAAGAAGAAGCTACGGGTACCTACCAGCGACCACCCTGCTTTAAATAATGATAAATGATCCATTTTCCAGGCAAACAATCCCAGGAAATTGTGTATCTAAACCACCCTCAAAAATCCAGACTGTGCAGCGTCGTGTACAAGTGACAGGGTTGGTTCTGGCACATATCCACTCTGAATATCCACTCTTTCCACATCCCTACCTGCAGCTTTCCCAACCACAATGTATGGCTGGTGAGGGGTTCTGCCAGCAGACCCAAATCAAGGACTACAAAGCTGCTGCACAGCAGCATTGAATTTCCACTTCTGGGGTTGTAGTGCCTTGCTGTGCCCAGGTGTCACACTCATTGTAAAGAAAATAAAAGGCTCAGTGGCTTTGGACTTTGGACTTTGCAAGGGCTGTCCCCGTGTTTGGCCGCACCAGCTCTGCTCAGCTCTTGCTGAAGGATCCTTGTGCACTGCAGGTGTGTCCTAGTTGTGATTACATCCTAATTTTAAGCAAGAATCATTAAAGGCTAATGAGGATTTTTGTAATGTAATTGTTAAAGTGTTAAAGCTTCAAGGCTGAGCTCTCACTGCAAGTCAGCTCCCAGTTTTCCGATTTTTATTACATCAGCCTTATCTTCCCTTGATTCTGGTGCTTCAACCTCTTCATAAATCCAACTAGTCTTATGTTACTGTGACACAGATAGAAACACACAGCAGCACACACCACAGGTGGTCAGGCAGAGAAGAAGAAAAGAACTCTCCAGTTTATTGTTGCCCTCGTATCTCTCAGTTTCTGGACAGTGAGCAGAGATTGGACAGAGAAGTTCCCACCTCTCCATCCCCACTGGTCACTTGAGAAGTCCATCAGGTGATATCTTTTCACAAAGGAATGTAAACATGATTCTTGTTTATCTTACAATTCATGAGAGCTGACTCCATTACACCAAAACAAATCAGAAGGCTGATTTTCAGAGACAACAGTCTTAGGCTTCTTTTCTTTTTTCCTTCTTTTTTTGCATATAACTAGATGGATTGGTGCAGTAGGATTTTGAAGCAGCAGTACAATGCTGACCCCTTTTTTGATGCCTCAAAAGCTTTTCTGTAGTCTGTGAGAAATGGTTTCCTGTAAAAAGGGTCTGTTGTGAGGACTGTGTTCAGCAGCATTGGTGATGTGCTGGCTCATGATAAAATAGAAGAATTGTCTTTCTTGAATGTCACCCTGTTTTCTTCCTAGGTTTTTCTTTGGTTTTGCATTCTCTCTCCTAGTACCCATATTGTACTTGCAGTTTTCATTTTCCTTTCTTCATTTTAGGGCTCTTTGTATCCTGCTGAAGGATCTCCTTTTTCTCTGTATTTGTTCCTCCAATCTAAAACCTGCTGTCCAACACTTCCTTCTAAGAAGCTAAGATAAATTCAAAAACTTTTCAAATTAAAAGAGCCACATTTTATAATAATGTAGACACCTTATAAATGAAGCATAACAGTTTTTATTATCATTTACCAGGATTAATTAATTATGGAGAATCAGAATAGTACTATAAAAACCCATTTTCCTGGGAGGACTGTACCCTGAGAGTAAAGTTTCAGATTCATCATGTTAATTGATTTTGATGTAAAAATATTGATTTTTCATTTTATGTGCATGCAATATTATTTAACTCTGTGGGGTGAAGTCTGACACTTCTAGGAAATCCCTTACCCAAAGAGCAATCATCTGTGTGGAGTCCAAGCCTTTGATATAAAATTCTGTGGAACTTTCATCCCCTACCTGGAAGTGTCACTCACCTATTTATTTTTGAGGCAACATCACCACTAAAATAACTACAAAGATATTTTTTTATAGACTTGTTTTGTTTAAGACCAAAGAACAAAACCAAGACCAGGCACCTAAAAGCAGCATAATTTATTAAAACAATACGATAATTTATATTAGGAAGGAGAAAAAAGATTTATTACCAAAAATTGAGAACAACTCTTGAAATTAGAACCAAGTATAAGTTTGATTATGAATATGTTAATTTTATGATATTGACTACTGTTTTGACTTGAACAAAAATTTTAATTTTCATTTTGTGATTCCTTACTTAATAAAAGGTTTTTTGTATAAAAATAATTTTCAATCTTTCTCTGAAAATATTGGAATGGACAATATTCTGATCTTTACCCTAATAAGCAGTTATCTATTCTGTATAACAATATAGCTGAATGTTATATCAAGTAATACTTCTATTAACCCTTTTGTTTCTAAAAAGCTGATAATTTCTAATTATCTGTTGATGTCCCTGTCAAGTGAGTTACTTTCCAAACATTATTGAATAAAATTTGTGTTTATGTTATTTGTGGATAAAAAGACCTACAGGATGGAAACAGTATTCTTAGAAACAATATTACATAGAGAAAGTACATTCATTTTTTAAAATTAAAATATTTTGTCATTTTTTTAGATCAAATGGTTATCTTATAACGTGTCTCTAACTGGGTTCATTATTGGATTGAGAATACTTCTTTTGATGTGTTTATACAGGATGCATTTAAAATGGTCCTTCCTCTGATGTACTAACCCTAGTTAGAGGTATAATCTTAACCAGTGAATGGATTAATATCTTTAATAGTGGAGAGCCATAGATAGTGTTTGTTCTGTGAAATTTTTATTCCCATTTTGAAATCACTTATGGTTCTGGCATGTATAAATTCCTGAATCAATTGAATTGTACAAAAAAGTTATCTGTACTACAAAAAATAATTCTCTGATTTACAATTACTTGAATTCAAACACATTACAGGTCCATGGATGTAGCTGATTAAGTTAAACTGAGATATGAAATCAAATATTAAGAAGTGGGATGAATTACAGGACAGTCCCTGCTCCTTCAGAGGCCTGCCCTCTGTCTGGAATCTCGGGTGGTGAAGTGGTCAGGGGCAGTGAAAGATTTCCTGACTCTTACAGTGCTGCTGTTTTGTTTAATAGCCTTGAGTGCTGGCTCAGTGCTGAGGGTGGCACTATCCATCACCAAACCTGGAGGTGTAAGACCTTTATCATGTAATAACTCAGATAAAAATCCTAAGTGCAGGAATGAAAATTGACAGGACTTGAATTTAAATTTGTGTAAATCATGAGAACATTGGTTTATATTCACACAGGCAGTTAAACACCAAGTTTAACCTGATGTGAAAACTTTGATTGGCTTGCATTAAAAAATATATATATTTTTATTGAGATTATGTACAGAACACAATATTGTTGACAGCAGAATTGCTGCACTACGTTTTTCTTCAACAAACCTTTAATCAAATATTATGAACTCAGTTATCAGATACAGAGAAACAGCTACCAGATCTGTTAAATGCATTCTCTGTAGATTTCCTTAAAGCCTTAAAAAGCCATGCATGTTGCAACATGCATACAGGTTCCTTCAAATCAGTGTCAAGAGTGTCAGTAAGCCAAGAAATACAGGAAATAATCACATATATCCTTTGAATCTCAGTGTAAGAAAATCAAGACACAATCATCCTATTAATAAACTTGGACACTTTCTAAGGTCATTAATAACTGCAGTCAGATGGAGTTGATTTTCTTCTCACTTGTCCTCATTTTGTTCTTTTCTTCTCCTCTGTCAACTGAGCACCTTATGGAACAAAATGTAAAGTCAAATGACTGTTTTTAACTCAGCTTACCTTTGCAATACATTCAGACTAGTCTTGTTTAAACAAGCATTTCTTGCTTTTAATTAAAAAAAAAAAAAAAAAAAAGAAAAAAAAAAAAGAAAGGAAAAAAAAAGTTTATTCAGAAATTCAGGGTGAGATGCTTAGCCAAAATATGTTCATTTGGAGATACACCTGTCAGAGATTTCAAAGGTACTCCAATTTTAAAAATTTTGTTCTGGTTCTTGTACATATCTTGTGGGGCTTATGTAGAGCTATAGATAGATGTATATGTAATATAATTCTGTATTACCTCCTCTGTAAGGGCTACCATCTGGAACGTGGCTGGGGAAAGGAATCAGAAACACAGCTTTGCTTGGGGTATAGATGGTCACTAAACTGGCAAAAATTCTTGGATTAATTTTGGATAAATTCTCGTTTATCTTAAGAAAAATTTTCAAAAAGATAATAAGGCATTGGGCTTAATAATTTCGAAGAAAGACCTAAGGTATTCTCACTTCTTGCATTTTGTTTATTTCTGTGTAGTGAAATATTTCCCGTGCATAGTTTGACTACTGCACAAATAGTGAAATATTTCTTCTGAGCTGCCAGAGAAGGACCTAAGGCAGCAACATAAAGAGAGACTCAATATCACCTGATATATTTGTCTGTCACTGGCCCTACAGGCACAGTTTCACTGACACACTTGCACGCTTGATTTGTCAGAGAAGGGCTTGAAAGAAATTTCGTCTACTTAAAAATACAGCAGGGGGAGACCTAGCCTCCGTTCTGAGAATAAGCTTTAGCTTCTTGAGCACACAACTGAGCTTGAAAGATTCAGACTAATCTCAAGAATAGGGTTTTGTTTTAGACTTATCCCATTTCTGATTAGACTGGAAATACCGGGACATTATCCCTTTGATCAACTGTAATGTTTTGAGTGACAGTAACTGAAAATGAAGTAAGGTAAGATTCATTACTTGGACTCTAATGAGAATTTCTCACCAAGTTCTGAAAACTTAACAAACTGCAAAGAATGGTAACTTTTCAGTGAAGCCCTTAGCAAAATTAGAGTTTCCTTGTAATTAATGTGCAAAAGTTTTTCTGGAGTTACAATTCAACAAATAATCTTCTTTGCTTCCTTTCTTATTTGATTTTATTATAAAAAGTATATCACCAGTACTAACCTTAATAACCAGATATCCATAGGACTTTATTATGTCTCCAAGGAAGATCATCATTTTGACCTCTTTGATAATCTCAGCTCTCTTTGATAACAATGCCACTCATGGTTAAGAATTCTTTTGTTTTGTCTTGAATGTCAAAGAGCAGATTATTAGCCATGAACTTCAAGAAATGAAAAGAGGGGAGGTTAAGGGAGGTGATAAGAAAAGTATTATGAACATTCTCTCTTTGAGACTAAAAATATTGGGCGTTCAGAAAGCAGAATTCACTGACCTGAGAAATAAAATTTTCTTTCATATATATTTCCTGCATATAAAAATCTTCCTTCAGTTTCCATGTCTGTGTACTCGACCTGCACAACTGGATCATGCATCTCTAAATTAATTCCCATAAACCTTTTTGATATAGTTTCACAATTACACAAGGTAGAACTTCTCTTTTGAGGGCAGGGTAGAGGATGGTTGTTGTCTGTAGTCATTTTAAGCTTCTTACATTTTGTTGGGTTTATCTACTCAGGTGTGAATTTTGTCCACAGAACCACAGTACTCATACTGCAAAATCAGGACACTGATAAAGGATTCTATGCTAAGATGAAAAATTTCTTAGAGGAAAATTATATAAAATAGGATTCCACTTGTGTTTCTTATACTTGATACACAAAGAGTTGACACAGCTTAATTCTTGCTCATTTATATATCTGGATGAGTTTTCTTCAGAGACTGTATGAAGCTCGAGTTGAGCAATGGAATTTTATTTTTGATAAAGCAGCATAATAAAACAAACCAATGTCTTTCACAGAGTCTTGATAATTTTCACAGGATGTTATAAAACCTTTCCATTCTTGTCTTGTCTCTTGACATCTTCTTTTGCTAAAGTTTGATCTATTATTTATATTAGTGGTCCCAAGCCTTTGTTGCTGCCAGAGAGGGCGGAGATTTCAGAGAAGGCTTTGGAGGCTGAAGTGCTTCAGATTTTGGGCAGTGACAGAATGCCCCAGGGTCCCTACAGTCCTGCCACAATAAAAACCCTGCTACTGCAATCAGTGAGCAGCTTCACAGCTCTCTGTTCATTGCACAAAGACAGACACTACAGGTGTGCACTCTTTGCCTCTTGGCTGGAGACTATGAAACTGTTGAAAAACATGGAAGTGCTCTTTTCTTGTTTCACTCTCCTGAGATTTGAAAAGCATAAACAGTTGATTTGTGGTCTTCTTTATCTTTCTACTCCCTCCCCATCCTTATTGAGTTATAAATGAGCCAATTAATTTATTAAAAAGAAAAAAAAATTAAAAAACACATTCCTTCAGTGTTCTCTTATGAACATGTGTTGTGACTGGGGTACTATGTGGCATTTATTGTGAAAGACCTCAAATACCAAACACCACAGTTCAGAGATAGCAACAACAAGTAAGGGAAGGAAGGAGACAAAAGTGACTTTTTCAAACCTCTAGGTCCATAAAGAGCTTTAATGAGGTATGGTCAGTCCTGTGGGAGATGAAGAAAACAGGCTCTGAAATGAGGGGAATGTCGTACAACTGGGAAAAGCACTGAAATAGGTAAGGAGGGGGGCAGCAGAAGGAAAATTCTTTTTTTTTGTGTTAGTAGTAGGTCTCAGCAGCAAGAAATTGGAAAAAAAACATGACAAAATTTAGTAAAAAAAAAAAATATATAGCAAAATACATTAAAAAAACATACAGTGACCGTGTCACTCTTTCGGAAGCAACAGAAATAATTTGGTTTTAGAAAATTAGGTAGACATTTCAGAGTCCAATTGAGCACTCACACATTTAAAAAAAAAAAAAAAAGAAAAAAACCACAAACTAATATTAATACTATTAAAACAATGAACATCAGCATCATAAAGTGCAAGTAGAGCCTGAGACTATTCCTCCCAAGGCCTGTAAACTGGGTGAACAAAACATATGTACCAAGAAAATAGTAAAATTGAGAATTGTTGACCAGGTACAAAGAGCAGACCTAGGAATGGTACCCATGGTATTCACACAAAACCTCCTTAATCAAAATATTTCGGTTTACTCTAACATCTAAACAAATTTCTTCCTTTTTTTTGATTATTTTTTTTAATACTTTTTCCACTCTATTCACTGTTCACTGCCTAGTTCATTCCTCATTGTTAAGGTAATTGAAAATGCAGTCATAATGTGAAATTCGATAGTAAGTATTAGATGAAACAATGGCTATAATTCCTGGTGAGATCGTGTACTGTAAGTGACTTAAATCTAGTGGAAAGAGAAGCAGATTAGTTTGTCTAAGTGTTCAGTTGTCAGTGATAAGTGTTTAGCAAATCGAGTAGCTATTAATATGTATTTTGAAAGACAGTAATAACTTTGCTGTCATTTGTATATCAAATGGCTATTCATGACAAAGTCCTGTGAACTGTGAAGATTGCTCAACATCTGGATTTCATGAACATTTTTAAGGACAGACAAGTGTAAATTTGTTCTACCAATTGTATCTGACCAATTATATATGAAATTATTTAACCAGATGTTACAGAATGCATCTCATTAATTATTCTGACTTGCTCATCTACCTTGTTTCAGCAAGTTGCTTGATTTCTTCCATGATAGCAACACAGTACTCAAACATTAGAGCTTAGATACTTAGACAATCTAGGATATTTCTGTTGAAGAGCAGCTGATAAATTTAATTTCTCATAAACACAATGAGCAATGAGCTGGCTATCTGTATACATATATATATATATATATATGTATATGTATATATATATATATATACATATCATTTGTAGATTGATTTGTCATTAATCAGCAAAGGAAAGCTGAAGAAACTCTTGTAAACAGCTTTTGACATGAGAAGGCAGAAGGAGGCATAAAGCCTCTGAGAACACTTATGTTCATGTATATGAAAGCATTCTTACAGAAGATGAAAATAATTACAAATTTAAAATACTCCATATTTTAAATATACTTTGCTTGCATCATATTTTGCAAACTAAAAAAAAAAAAAAAAAAAAAAAAAAAAAAAAAAAAAAATTTTCAAACTGTAAGGTTTTAATGCATATGCCCAAATATTAGTACATCCTTTGCAGGGAATAAAAGGTTAAAAATCTAAATGCACCTCCACATCTGCAAAATTTCTGTATGTAGAGGTTTCTTTTCAATAGCATTCACCACTGAGTGGTGAATAACTGGATGTGGAAACAGAATAATATTCATTGTGGCTGGTGAGGAATTAATATTCTCTCTCCAAACAGCCTCCAGCTCTGATAGCTGATCTACATTAAATGTGCTTTGACCTAGAACTGTGGCTGCAAGGATATGTCTTCTCTGTATCAAGCTCATTGGAAACAGAGAAAAGAATGAGGCTCACCCTAC
Source organism: Sitta carolinensis (assembly GCA_032173965.1). Classification (NCBI taxonomy): domain Eukaryota; kingdom Metazoa; phylum Chordata; class Aves; order Passeriformes; family Sittidae; genus Sitta; species Sitta carolinensis. Next base: position 2,525,145 of record JAVUNC010000006.1, read on the forward strand.
AATTTATTTAAAATTTACATGTGCTGGCTAAACTGACTGCTGGCAATTAATCCTGATAATGACTGGATGAAGGGTCAGTCCAGTCACGATCAGAGCAATACAGACCATCAGCACTTTATCATCACTGGCTGACTGCTGAGCTCCTTGTTCAACACCATCAGTGCCTTCATTCACCTGCTCCCTTTGGCTTTTTTGCCCACTTCCTGAATAAGATACTTAATTGAGTTCAGTATGTGAATGTATAGTATATTTGTTGAGCAAAGCTGATGCTGAGAAGCACACTCTTATGCTTACGTTCATATTTATCTGTTCTTTTCCTCCATGGTAATTGCATCTATAATAACTGCAAATAGATGTATCTATTTTAGGGTTTAAAATGTCCCAATAAAAACACTTGTTTCATATCTGAGATAGAAGAAGTCTCATTGGAAAAATGTACCATAGTACAAAAAAAAAGCTGTTCTCCAAGGCTGTCCAGGAGCCAAATGACCACAAAAGAAAGGGAGAACTTGCTTAGTGTAAATTATAAATCTAAAACTGTACTTGAGTCTACTGTCAGTGTTTTTTGATCTGCCAGTCTTTTTTGCATTTCCAGGAAAATTTTTGGGTTTGCTCTTACTTGTGCCCTTTTAAAAGAAACAGCTCACATATTCATGTTGTCTGCTCATTTTTATTCTATTTGAAGGTTCTTGTGACAATTCTCTCCATCTGGCATTTTTCCCTCCAAAATCAGAGATTTTGTGGCCTTTGATTTGGTTTCTCTAAGCCATATGTTGATGAAGCTTCTGGTGAAAAATCACTGCATTTGATGATTCTCTCTCCATAAATAGATTTTTCAGCAGGATTCTTTTCCCAAATAGTTTATGTTTATGATTTGAATGCAATTGACATAGTTTTAACAGAAAAGGAAAGAAGATTTTGCTATGGAATTAATATGACATTTTCTTCTTTGGACTCTCAATGTATCTTGCAGGGAGAATAAGAGTGAGCAAGTTACTGTGGAATGCTTTGGTATATGATCACTGACAGAAAAAAGTACTTGGGAAAGACAGATGTGTTTCTGATTGGATTTTGAAAATAAAACCCTGCAAGAGAAGTGTCCTGGTTTCTACTGTGGTAGAGGTAATTTCCTCTCAGTAGCTGCCACAGTGCTCTGTTTTGGATTTAGAAAGAGAATGATGTTGATAACACACTGAAGTTTTGGTTTTTTGCTAAGTCATGTTTATCCTCAGTAATTTTTTCCCTTCCTTTACCCCTGTCTTTGTTCTTTTCCTCCTTGTTACAAGTGAGGAGGTCTGCAAAAGAAACTGGGAGAGAGTACAGTCAGGAAATGTGCTGCAAGCTGACCACAGGGTTTTCCAAACCACAGAACACCATGGCCAGTGCCTAAACTGGGGGGGTCACCCAGAAGTGAGGCTCAGGAAGAGGGGTCTGGCATCATTCAGTGGGTGGGGAGCACCTGCATGGTGCATCACTTGTCTTTTCCATTACTATTATAACTAATTTTATTATTAACCATTATTATTATATTTTACCTCATTTTCAATCATTAATCTGTTCTTCTGGTGACATATAAGTTTTACTTTGATTCTCTCCCCCTTTCCACCAGGGTCAGGGGGTTGTTGAGCAAGCATGTGTGTGGTGTTCTATTTCCAGCTGGGCTTAAAACTGTGACAAGAAAGTGCTTGATGTAAAGGACAATATGGATTTTTACCTTCTAAATTAATACAGCTGTGAGAATTATGCATGTTTTTTGGAATGAAGTGGGATATGTGACCTTACAGTTAGAGCAGAAAGCCCATTAGGGAGGGCTAAAACAGATGTCATGTTCATTTGCAACCCACAGGAACTTTGCTATCAAACTCAGTAAGACAAAGATTTTGCCTTAAAAGTCCTAAAATACCTTCTTTCTCTTTATTTCTTGTGGCTGAGTTGAATCCATGGACTTGTGATTGAAGACTATTTTCTTGGCTTAAAAATGATAGTTATGCACTCAGCATTCTCCCACTGCAGAAGCAGAAAGAACAGCAACCTTACTTTGAAATTACAGTACGCAAGAACAGTTCTGTCATTCTAAAAGATGGCAGGGGTTTTTTTTTTTTTTTTTTTTTTTTTTTTCACTTCCTTTGATAAAACCCTGAAATTCAAGAGATTTTAAATTCCCATATGAAAACTAGGCACTGGACTGAAAGTCGTTGATACAATTCTCTCTCAACAGGGCATCCAAATATGACATAAAGATATAAGTGACTTTTTCTAGGTCTCATCTATGCATAAGAAAGGCAGATACATATCTGAAATCCAAGAAAAATTATGAATGAACTTACTGTTATCTAACAGTTATGACAGAACAATTAAAACACACCCCAAACAACAACAACAACAAAAAAAATAAAACCAAAACATAATTCAGTATTTTTTGCAAGTTATAAACATCTATCACAACCATAGTTACTAAGAATTTCTAAATTTAGGATTATACAACTTTCAGCAACATTATCAGAATAAGTTTATTTTTCAAATTACATTGAAAAATGAATGTTTATAACCTGTCCAGAGATATTAAAAAGATTCTCTCACAGGAAATGTAGGATTATATTCAATATTTAGTAGCCTATATTGAGCTAGGATTTGAAAGATTGGCTTTTCTGAAATCCAAGAAAAATTATGCATGAACTAACAATTATCTATCAGATAGAACAGAACAATAAAAAAACCCCCAAAAAACACAACATAATTCAGTATTTTTGCAAATTATAAACATCTATTGCAATCATAATTACTACGAATTTCTAAATTTAGGATTGTGCAACTTTGAGCAACATTATCAGAATAGGTTTATATTTCAAATTATGGTAAATTTGGGTGTTAGCTGCTTACCAGAGTAGAGTTATAATGAGATATATTCTGGAAAGATGTATACAGTCTTAGCACTAATAAATTCTATTTTCAGGCTTCCTATACCAAAGAACAAACCAAACAGCTGCTCTCCTGCACTGATGGAAATAAGTAGCTTTCTGCTCCATATGAGGCCATTTTCCAAAGTCAGGATGTTTTTTTTAGCTCATGATAGAGAAAATATTTAGTGGTTATATGCACATATATAAGCCTGCCATGAAAAATGAAAGGTAAAAAAAAAAATCCACACTAGTTACCCACACAGTTTTGACAGTGAAGAACTGCAATCACTTCTCCCTAGGTAAGTTTTTTATAGAAATTTGCTGAACAGGAAGAAAATTGACAACTCTGTGAAAAAGATGGAAACAAAGACAGCAAGCGATCAAGATAGATAACTGACAGTGTGAGCAGCAAACAAGCAAGCATACTGTACATATTTTTATTGCTCAATAAGAAGTACTGCTACCCTCAAGAATAAATGTACAGAATCCTGACACTATATCAGAATAAAAAAGTATGGGACTCACTTATACGTGTTAAATGGAGGTATTACCCAGTGCAAGCAGGTTCCTACACCTGCTCCCAGTAAAGCACTGCTAAGCAAGAAAGGAGGCTTGCAGGGTTTGAGGAGGGGAGATTTGTGACTTGGGGAAGGCTGCAGCTGCCTGAAAACCTCCCAGGAACAGAAGGGCAAGGCAGCGATCCCCTAGCACGAGGGGAAAGAGCTGGCCCTTGGGGGGAATGAGGAAAGGGGCCCGGCAGAAAGGTGAGTTTCTTGGCTGTAAATCTCTACAAGAGGATGGCTTTCTATCTCTCTGGGTTTCTGCAGTGATCTATTTATAGCTAAGGGAGAGAAAAGCTCTTTGAAGTTAAAGGGGGGATTGGAAGCTTAGTCTCTGAAAAAAGTCTCTGAGGGGAAATGATGCTCAGTAGGTGAAATAGTTAAAAGCCCTTGCTTTTTATCATCATACTTTTATTTTAAACTTTTATGCAAAGAGTTTGAATTTCCTTATAATCTTTACTACCCAGGAAACTGGACTAAGAAAGAAATTCTGAGAGTTCCCTTCAATTAGAGTTTATTGAGGCAGATTGATTCACACATCCTGGGGTAGCAGGTGTTGGCAGGCATCCTTCTAAACCTCCTATCGAGAATTTAGTTGGTCTAGGAGGAGTAGAAGCAAGCAGATCATTAGTTTTTTTAAAAATTTCTTTAGAAATACACATTTCTAGATGGAAATCAGTCCAAAGAAGAAAATATGTATTTTGATTAATGATCATTTCCACACTGCACATTACTGCTAGCTGTTGTGGTATTTGCTTGTGTTTTGATTGCATCCCTGAGCTACTTTATAGCACTGTGTTAAATCAAAATGCCATTGTTTTATTAATAAATTTTTATTTATAAATTTTGAGTAGCAACCAATGCACAAACTCACTATCTTGACTTAGAGAAATATCAGAAAGACCTGAATTACTAGTTAAAATAGTATATAAAAAGTTTATACACTCATGGTTAAGAAGTTTGACTTAAAAAAAAACAAAAACAAAAACAAACTTTAAAAATTCTTGATCAGATATTACATTAAAATTGTGGGGTTTTTTCCTCAACAGAAAAAAAAAATATTTTTAGGCTCTTTGCGGGGTATTTTTATATTATTTAGTTTGGGTTGTTTTTAGCTACATTCTAATCAAATATCATAAAGCAAATATAGAGAGCCCTCATTAACAGATCACTTTATAAAAAATAATTCTGTGACTATCAATCCTAAATCACATACATTTAGAGATCTTCAGAGTTTAAGAAGCTGTCAGACAATGTCTGTGAGTAAACCCCTAATACCTAAAGCACTATGATGGCAATATTAATCAACATGAGAATATTTAACTATATGTGAATTAACTGGCATCTTACATTCTGAAAACAAGACTTTGTCACTGCCCAAAGGCTTTTTTTTTTTTTTTTATTAGTTATGCCTAGAAAGCACATTAATTTTCTAAGACATTTTTAACAGTTTTTCTTGTTTCATTGATATTCTTTTCTAAACTGGGATCACTAATCAAATGTGCCAGGTCCCTTACTTTCTCAGACAAATTTTGGTAATGGTGGAGGGTTTAAATTTAGGCCTTAGTGAGATGGTTTTAAATTACACATTGCTGAAAAGAGAAACTACTAAGCTCATGACTGTGCTGGGAAAAACTGGTTTCTTGTCTCTGGTTTCTTATCTCTTCAGTTCTTATCTTAAACTGGATTCTTAACATTGTTTACCTGGAGAGTGCCTGAAGAGCCACTGGAATGAACATAATGGCTGAAAAGTGAAAATAACCCTGTCGATTTCCACATTTGTTCATTTTTATGACCATTGCTGTGATTTTTGAAGTGCACCCACACAAAGAGAAATCCAAGATGCCCTGGTGTTTAGAATGCTGCATTAAACGAAGGTGTTAGGCTGAGGAGACTCAGCTCACTGAGATCCTTTCTGCCTTGCAGTTCATCTGGCAGTGCCCACCTTACGTACAGAGCGTGCCCGGGTTCAGCCACACATCTTGTTCTGCCACTTCAACCTTTGAAGCTCATTTCTGTCCTTGAAGTGGATCAGAGTTATGTCCTCTAAATTAGGTATAGGTTGCATGGCAATTACAGCAGCTGAGATGTTAGGAAGCTGTTTATACTCATCCTGTATTTATTAATTGTAGTTTTACCGATGGAGTACTGTTCTACCCAGTGACAGAACAAAGATGAGACTAACTCTGAAATAAACTCCAGTTTATTGGAGTTTATTGGCTAAAGATTTCACTTGCTGTGAAGGGACTCTCAAAACTTGAGATTTCTTGGATTAAAATTCAAGATGCACATTATTCTTCTACCATTCATTTGAAATTCCCTGAGGATGAAGGGTATGATTCTAGAACTCCTACCATCTAGCCAAAGGTTTCTTGGGTTTTTTGAAGGTCCAGATTAATAAGTAATCTAAAAAGAATTTGCTCGTTTGTTTCCAGAGCTCAGTGTAATGAATCAAACTGGTTACTAGCTCACATATGTTGTAGGATCAAAACAGAAATCTGGATATTTAATTGCTGGGGGCTTTTTGGGTTGTTGTTGGGGGGTTTTTTGTTGTTGGTTTTTTTTTTTGTTTGTTTGGTTTTTTGGGTTTTTTTGTTTGTTTTTTTAGTTGTTTGTTTTGTTGGTTTTTTTTTTAATGTAGTAGGGTAGTAGAAAGCAGAGCAATTAAGCATGCTGAAAATGCTTTTTTTTTAAATCTTCTTGTCTGGTTTACAGAGGAGTTGCTCAATCTAAAGGTTCTAGAACAACAGATGTGTTTCTAATTACGTTCTTAAAATGAAATGCTGTTATTCAGAGTGTGCAACACAGGAAATATCCTTCAGCAAAGGGCAACAGCTGCAGAACAATGAGATGAGCTTTAAACATTTATCCAGTGATTGGCAGGTTTTTTGCCCCCTTAGGCCTTATAAAGTTTATATTTATTCATGCAAAATGTAAAAGAGGATTTTTATCTGCTTTAAAATACACTAAGCCATTTTTGCCTATTCATATAGCAAATGGCCTGAAATGAAAGACAGTGGGTACTTCAGTACAAGCTGTTGTGATTTAAATGAGCAGTGTGTTTTCAGGTAATAAATGTCCTAGTCACCCACATACTCCTGAAAATATGGTGACATTATTTATCTGAAGAGATTCAGTGTTTCTATATGGACAATCTAACTTTTTCAATACATCCTCAGTGCTTATTGACTTTGAACAAAGGTGACAAAAATATTAGTAGAATTAGAGACTAGCCAAAAAATTATACCCAGCAAATTTACATGTGTGACTGGTTATGTAACCAAGAGAAAATCTTTTGTGACAACTCTTGCTATTTCTTGGTCATTGTAATAAATAGTCCCTGCCAGTTAGAGAAATAAAGGCTTTCTGTATCAAACAAAACACCAGTTTTCCATTCAACTATGATTTCTGCTCTCTGCTTCACGGTCTTTGTTTTACTTTCTTTTCTGGTGCTTTGTGAAAGGGAAAGAAATGTATTTATGTGAAGAAAACGTTCTCTTTTTCTATCATCGGAATGAATAGATGTTGGATTAATTTCTGCAAGAACCAGGCTTTCACTTGTGTTCTCTGGAATGCCATAGGGGATTTTTTAAGATATTATTTTTTTTTTACTTAGGAAAGTTAAGTATTGTAAATCCAGACCATGGTGATAATCCAGTCTGTTGAAACACAGACTATATAGAATTGGATAGAATTTCTAATCATACTTCATTTGTGGAAGATTTGTGGCAGAAAAGGTACTAGTATTATAACAGTATTATTATTAACTCTATTGAAGTAGATGATTTCTTTTCATAAACATTTCTCTCCCCCAACTGTGTCACCACAGATCACAACAGAAAGGGAGCTTTTTGAGTCTGTGGTAAGGCAGAAATTTGTAAGGCACAGAAGCTGTATTTTCAATATTTGCAAAAATAATTTACCTACATATGTTTTATAGTTGTACAATTTACATCACAGCCATATCTAGTCTTCAGAATTTTCCATGTGAATGGTGTGTTAACTTTCTTATGCACAGATATGGGAATATATACTTCCTAGATTTTCCTAAATCCATATTATTGATGATTCAATGGCTACAAGGCACGGAGAGATCACATGGTTTTTCTCATGCATGTCTTCTGCCAGGAAAGGACCACATCAATATTTTTTGTGCATTTGCCATTTCTTCATCTGTACAGAATTCCTTCCCCTTGCAACTTCATTTGTGCTCTGCCAACACAGGATTAAAAGGTTGTACTATTAAAATAAATACATAAGAGATTTGTGATTTCTGCTTCACTGGACTAAAATTATCTATTGCACAATCCATTTTTGTGAGTTAGATAAAGAACATTAACTTGTTTTTTAGGGAAAAAATGCAGAGAGATCAAGTGACTGACAGAAACTATTAATTCCTTTTTAAATTTAGAATATAGTATCTGAGCACGAAAAAAAAAAAAAAAAAAGCAACCTGAAAACCACTCACTTAATAAAAGAAGCCTGAGAACAGATGTTGTCACTGTTTTGGAAAAAAAAAAAAACCCTAAGGAAATGGCAGAGTCTCAGCTGAAAATAGTGTAGAAAGGATGCATGCATGTTCCCCTGTAAAACTCAGAATTAAAAAATAAATTTAAACTTTATAAATAGAAATTATTTATACTTTATAAATATAAATTAAATACTTTCTCAATATTTAATTTCAAAATTTAATCTCATGCCCACTGGCACTAAATTTTAGGAGAGGATGCAGGACAAATACACGACACTGGAGAGAAACAAATGCAGTATTATCTCCAAAGAGAATCCCAGTGTCAGTGTTGTCTTGCACAAAGTGTTCAGGGTGGTCACTGCTGAACAGCTAGAGAAGACACAAACCATGGCCCAAAGGCTGAGCCCCTCTTGCCTGTCCCTCTGCCCCTGACGCACAGATTCCTGGGGGCTCCTCCTGCCACTGAAACCACTGCAAAGAAGGTGTTCAGTAACTCTGCCTTCTCTGACACCAAACCCCTGCTCCATTTATTAATTATCCCAAGTTTTCCTTTTGATGCTGATGTATTTGAAGAAGGCCTTCTGGCTGTCCTTGACAGCCTTGGCCAGATTTAATTCTAAAGGAGTCTTTGTTTTTTCTTGTTTTATTTCTACTTTGAAAAGGTCTCTATATTCACTCCAATTTGCCTGTCCCTCCTTCCACTGTCTGTATATCTCCTGTTTGTGTTTAGTAATGACAGGAGTGTTTCTTTTTCATCCAAACAGGTCTCTTTCTCTTTTTTTGCACACTGGTGTGCAATATCACAGAATTACAAACTCCTGTGCTGGCTCGCCTTTAAAGCTAATCTAGAAATAAATATCTGGAGGCAGGTAAAACAGAATTCTTAAAAAGAGCTATCACTGAGAAAACAATTTGTAGAATTACACACTGCTTTCCCTCATAAGAGTTCAGACTTTTATTGTCCACTGTATCACAGGTGAAATTTAGTATTTAATTTTGGAGGTAGTGACTCACAGTATGTTTGGGAATATTTCTCCTCTTCTCAACATATATAATATTATTAAGTATATGAATTCAGGGCCAGTACATCAAGTACATAAACAGTGCATATACAGTCTTCCCATGTTGCTGATTCTTTCTTTAGAAGTCACTTAATATTACGTGAGTGAATATTAAATTATGTTCTCTGTTGTTGTCTTATTAAATGCCACAAATTCCTATGATGTTAATTCATATTATAAAACTAAAACAGAAAAAAAATGGTTTTTTCTGCTTAGGTAATTTAGTTATGATATAATCTGTTTGACCAATGCCCATAAATGTTTGTTTCATTGCATTCACCAAAATATCTTTTTTTATGAGATGTTCCCAACTGTCATTTATGGTCAAGACATCTTTATCCACCTCTGTACTCAGAGAGAAATGTCAATGCAAACAAATCATCAGTGAGTATCTTTGGGGTATTTGTGTTTTTATGAAACCTTTGCTCAGATCACCTCTGATAAATTAAAAATCCATCAGCCATGTGAACAGCTCAGTAGGTAGGAGCAGCCATAAAGTTGTGTAATCATAATTCTTTATGTAGCAGATGAATCATTTTGGTAACAAAAGGCAAAAAATATTAGGCGTAACTCATTTTTGGCTAGTTTAATTGGGCAACTACAAATATTTTGAAAAATTGTTTGTTTTCTTCAAGGAGAAGTTTTTTCAGAAGAAACTTCTGAAGATTCTTTGAACTTTTTTTACTTTGGTGTTAATTCAAAAAGGGAGTTTTATTTAAAGGTGTGTATTTATACATTTTAGAACAAAAATATTTCCCCATTATAGTGAAAACCCAAATGAAATAACCATGACTGTGTAGGGATGAGAAACTGCTGATTTTGATAAACAAAAAGTACTAAAAGAAAGAGGCTTGCCCTTTCTGCTGTCTCATCTGTGGGAATTCCAAAGAGGGTGAAGAGGATGAGAACAGAAGGAGAATATTCAACATCAGTATTAAAGTGTGACATTAATGTAAGCAAGTTTTCTAGAGTAATGATGATCTCACACATGATTTATAAAGCATTTTACATCCATTCCCCTGTATTGCTTCCTTTTACAAGGAAAAGGACAAGAACAGAATCTGTAAATTACATATAGTGAAAGGATACAAAATAGTAGCAGCAAAAAATAGTAGCTGTAAATCCTACAGTCTGAAAGCACAGTTCTTTGCTTTAAAAGAGAAATTAAAAGTTGAAAAAAGAAATTTACTTTAGATTTGTGATGACCATGGGTCCTATATTTCCCCAAATTCTCCTGAAATGCATCTACATTTTGTTTACTTTGTTCCGTGTTTTAGTAACAAATGTTCCCTCCACTAACTATTTTACAATGTCATTAAATATTCCTAGGTCTTGCGCCAGATTTAATTGAACATAGTGGTAATTAATACCATAAAATTGAAAAGGCTCTATAGACTCAAAATGGCAATCAGTGCAGCTAAAAATGTGATGTAACATAATTGACTCATCATATTTTCCTTAGCTTCAATGGCTCAGAAAATATTTCCATTGATAGTGGCCAGGCCATTGAAATTATGAAGAAAATAAAAAGTCATCACTAGTTGCAGACAAAGGAAAGAAAAGCCTCTTTTACCAAGGAAGGTTCCCAGATTACACTTTGGAATAATTACCTACTCAACCTCCATTTTATTGCTTTCAATTGCTTCTGGAATCCACAGATGTCCATTATTCTAGCTACATCCCAGTAGCCTGGAAGATTACATAATTTTTTAAATTTTCTTTTTTTCTTTTTTAAGTACAGACAATATGTAATTTCTGTGGGTGTCCATGCCATTAATCAGCTAGTGTAGGAAAAGTAGAATGCTAAGACTCAGTAATCTCTTTGTATTGTTTTCTATAGCTAAGTTTTTTTTAATGAGTTCACGTCAATAATTAGTATTTCATCATATGTGTTCAAAAATTAATTAACTGTTCAGGAGTCGTGAGTTTTTTATGCCAAAAGTGTGGAGTCTTTTCTAGATATGACATTCATGAAATGATGAAGAGTTAGATCTTTCAAAATTGCCTCCCCATCAGCTCCTCGATACTGAAGAGTGTTCCTCATTTCTATTTCCTTTCCTTGTGTTTCTAAAGTTCACATTTTGGTAGAGTTGGAGTAACTTCAGTCATTATCATATGCAAGGACATGAAAAGTAATATGTATTTTCGGGTTGAGGAAGCAAAGTTCACCTTTTGATTACATCTACTAATCTCAGCTTCCCCGACACAAATTCAGGCCATTCTCTCAGGTCCTGTCAGAAAAGAGAAACCACCAATATTATCTTGAAGCTTAAGTTGAACAATTTTCATCAAGTGAAAATCATTCGAATTTGTTCTGATTTTGTCTATCTGTAAAAATATATTTTCTTTTGGTTTTATCTAAAGAACTACCCCTACCCTTATGAGCATAATAAAAGGATAGATGGGGCAGCTGGCAAATTCTGCATGTAGATATATAGATCTATATGCATGTCTGTGAATATACATGTGTATATGTCTATTGTTATTATTTTCCTGAAAAGGCACCAAATATTTATAAATATTTTATATCAACTAGTTATTACATCATACAGTGAAAAACAGCTCTGTAAGAAAACTCCTTTCTGTTTCTTCATTGTCCTGTCTTGAGGTTTTCATTAGCAGGATGGAAAAGAGGAGACTGTCATTATTAATATTAAAATATTAATGATAAGTAGTTCACAATTACTTCAAACTTTACCCTGTGTCACTGAATAGGGATATTTTAATTTTTTTTTTTTTTTTTTTTTTTTTTAGTTTCAGAGATTATAATCCATGAAAAAATGTTACTTAATTTTTGTGTTACCTGATTTTTCATTGCAGCACAAATAATGTGTCACCTTAGTCCAGTCATGGGAAATACTCAGTTGTTGGACTTTGTAGAACTGGAGTGTGTGGGTTCTATCCTACAGTCTCTGAGCACGAGCCCAATTTAAAAGTTAACTAAATCTGTTTTCTGAATGTTATGTATTACAATACTTATATAAATATTTTTTTAAAACTCCCCTATATTATGTTAAATGACCAACACTCTACACAAAGTTTCATATTAAATTATATTTGGGTGTTTCAATGTAAATTTCTTCTACAGAGACCTTAATGTCAGACACAATTCTATTTCTCACTTTGAGAGAAATGTAGATGTACTTTGAATTGGTTTTGGGTAAAAACAGTCAGTGCTTTGTTACTGCTGGTGCTGCTGAACTGACTGGATTTATTCTGTTGTTTATGTATGTATCTCACCTCCTGAAGCCCTCAGGAGCTTTCTGCATTTGCTTTCAAATACCCAGCATTTATAAAACATACAAAATATAATACAAAATGAGTAATAATATGAATATAACAAGATTCATAGCTAATTTCAAGAGAAATTATCCCATCAGGGATTCGGAGGAGCAGTCTAACATATGGTAATTACATGAAGTGAACCTCAAAGAACTGGCAAGTTTTAAAGGAAGAGAATTTCAAAGTTCAAGTTATAAGTGAGGTTGAATTTTGAATATATAAAATCCTGTTTTGGCATTTACTCAGTTTTCTATAACAGCTAAAGAAAAGGTAATTAGTGAAAAGACAATAGGTTTTGCAAATATCTCTGATATTTCAGAAACAGTCCTATATTATATGCTCATTTCTTTTATGATCCTAAAAAGGGATACTCTATTCTAAGCATTTTTTGCTTATTTATTCCCATAAGAATATGTAAGATGGGCAGTAGAAAACTGGTGTTGTGAAATAGCAACTTATTTCCTTATATTTATTTGGGACAGAATAAGTTACATGAAGTACTGAGGGAAAAGAAGGAAAACCTTAGCCAAAACACAAGTAAGAAAGGGATGTGTGTGACAGATAGGAAAAGGCAAAATTACAGAAAAACAAAACCTAGAGAGCAGGCAAGGTTACAGAAAAGCTGAAAGCCCTTGCTTGAATTGGCCACTGCTACATATTCTCAGATCACGGATCTAACAGTGTTTTTGAACCTCTTCTTTTTCTCTCCTATCTTCTCCTACTGTTTTTCTTCCCCAAATATCACAAATCTGTGTTTCTCCTGAAAACTAAATTCTTCTGAATCTTAGAATTAAAGAGTACACTATTTCTTACAATTGAGGCTAAGGATTTTATGATTGTGACTTGAGTGATAAAGTATCACAAAGAACAATTGCCCCAGAGTATTAGGATCACCCTGTACATTTTACCCCTGGTACATTTTAGTAGACTTTTAGACTGTTTTACCTCATAAATCAGAAACTATGTTTGAATTTCTACATATATTGAATGTATTCATCACCATATTATGCTACATCTCTTCTTTATAAAATGCAGAGCTGTTTAAAACAAGCTGGTGATTTTCGGCTTTTCTATATACTCACTTTCTCAATCCTTTTTTTCTAGTATATTTTATCTTTTTTTCAGGCTTACAGTGGCTATACTAATAAAGCTGTCTCAATTTTTACAACTCTTAAAAAATTTCAGCAAAGAATATTAATTTTATTTCTTCTGCTCTTCATTTCTACATGGGAACGATTCAAGTAAACTGTTCCACTCAAAATGCTAAACTAGCTCTTACTCAAATTAAATGTCAGCAGAGATATATAACTGCTATATCTTAGAAAATTTTGCTTTTGCACTTTTGTTTTGTAAGTATTTAAATATCTTTTTATAAAAAATGCAATAATCTAAATTAATGGATACTCTGATAAATATGATGGCTGTACCTTGTCTCTGAATTACAAAGTTCTATTTCATTGATAAATGAGGATCTGTCCTTTCTTTCAGATTCAAACTTTAGCTGTTAAGATTGATTGCTTTTATGTAACTATCTGTTTAGAATTTTTCTTGTGTGTGCAAAAATGTAAGTGCCCTGAACAGAGAAAGAAAACCTCATAAAATTACTTAATGAATACTGTGGGTATTTTATTGAAATGTATTGCTGAACTTACTAAGTTCTCTAGTAAGTGAGTTAAATATTACACTGATGGCATTCAGACTTTCATTTTGGTTACCTGGATTTATAAAACTTGGGCAAACAAATTCTTGCATTCAAAAATAACATGATGAATTTTATTTAAATGCTTTCTGAATTTCTGAGCTTTAGTGGTTTATGGACTCGTGACGGATATTGCTACTTTATGACCAATTGTGAATCCCCAGCAGTACCTTGGCAAGAAAAATCTACATCCTCTGTGCTTGGAATGGGAGCATAATAAAAGTTAGTATCTCTTTCCTCCTCTCAGTAAAGCCAGACTAATATTAAAGAAGCTCTAAGTATTTAATTAAACAGGAAAGCTGTTATATCTAGATCTTAAATTGTTACTAAGTTTTACTAAGTGGAAATGATCTCCCACACTCTTTGCTGTTAGGCCTTGTGTTAACCTGTTCTGCAACAGAAAAACTGTCAAAGCTTGTAGGTCCCAGTGGGAGAGTGAGTGGAATGGAATGAATGAGAAAAGAAATTAAAATAAGGAACTTTTGTAAATATTAATTAAGAGCAGAGGACGGTCACTGTATTGCCATCTATGGTTTCATTATTGGAGTACACTTTCAGCAGTGAGATTGTTTTTTTTTATTTTTTCTCCTGTTAAGATTAGGGGCAGTTTGTGCCTTAGTCTACCTGTAAACAAATCCTTATTTCTATCCTGTCTGCATTCTGTCCAGCTCATTTCCTGTGACAACTATATTTAGTGGTATGATTTTATTTATCAAAGTTTATGGATATGATGTAATTCAAGAACAGCACTCATATTAGTGTTTGTTATAAAGACACAGACAAATACTGTTGTTACTAGTGCTGCAAAATGAGCTGTAGAAATAGAAAGGAGAAAAGCAACTCTCTAAATCTGGGCATTTATACATCATTCATGTGGCCTCTGTGTCTGAATTAAATTCTGATGGATCCAGGCTTCCTAAATGGATTCCACGTGCTTAGTTCTGCCTCAGAAGCCACACCATACCCTGAGAGGGTGGTAAGTGCAACAAACCCAGCCAAACCCACTTGTCTGCACAAGTTGTCTGTCCTTTCCATGAGGCTTTTTGAGACAAAAAAATAAGAAGCCCTGGAAGTTCTGTCTCTGTTCACATGTATGATATTGTCATGCATTCTAAGTCATCTCCCAGGCAGGGCAATTTCCTTGGGAAAAGACTGTTGGCTCTAGATATCTGTAAGAGGAACAACTTATATTTGAAATCAATGCTCTCTTTGGAAAACCTGATAAATATATTCGAAACACATTAGAGGAAATTAATAAAGCCCTCTGGTTTTCAGGAAAAGTAAGCAGTTTAACAGTAAGGTTTTATGTCCAGGTGGGTAGTCAGCTTTCAAACCCTACTGCCATAAATTAGGAATTATCTGAATAATTTATCATAATGCCTCAAGAAAATGTTTGCAACTGTAAATATGTTTTTATAAACTTTGAAAATTTGCCTTTTGTTAGCACAATAGCTCCATTAAGCTCAGAATTGTGAAACTAGAGTTATTTGCATACTCATTTACTAGCAAATGTATCAACTTAATAGTTATGATGCTTTTCCATAAGTTAAAGACAACTCAATTCATTTACATACTTTACAAATCTTGCTTCTGCTATACCCATAATCAGTCTGTTATAAAACCTGTTCTGAGTCCCAAATTACACTAAGGAGTTTGTCACAAGAGGGACATATGTAACGAGCAGTATATGAGGTAGCATTTCTAAAGAACTTTTGGCAATGAGCATGTAGACATCATCAGGACATTACTGGGAAAAAAAGAAGACTATTTAGAACAGCCTTTATGATTGCTCAGTAATTTAAAGACAGTTAGAGGGTTTGGGGTTTTTTTCCAGTTCATCTATGCTTTTGGTTTATGTGGAAGTTTGGTGCATTTCTGCATAATTAAGCACATGAGATTTTACAGCTAAGTGAGAGACAAATTCCGTGGTCTTCGCTTCTTCCCCTACACCATACTTGAAACCTCAAAAAATTCTAGAATCTGTTGGTATTGACCATGTTTGCCAAAGAGAAAGTAGTTAAAAATTTATATTCCTTCAACTATGATGAAGTTGATACCTGGTTAGAAGATAAATATGATGTCCAGTTCCTAGGTTCATAGCTAAAGCATATCATACTTGCATACTTGAATAGGTATGGGGCAAGAAGAAACAAGTAAAAATTTTTGAAGTGTGTCTAGGAGTGAACTGGGTGGAAAATGCTTGGAAGAACACAGGGACACAACACAAACCTACAGGAAACCCAGGTTTTGCTCCTTCAACTATTGCAGCATATTGACTTACAGGGTTTTTTGGGGTTTTTTGGTTTTTTTTTTAACAATGAAGACCATGAATAACTATCCAAACTATGTTTTTAGAAACACCATATATGCATGATGCTGCTTCTAGAGGAAGGTATTATGGGCAAGATTTATTTAATTTTGCATCCAAGGTTCTTAAATAAATTACTACTATGTATAAAATGTTTTACTACCAATACAAGGATCAAAGCTGAGCATTTTTCTTAATATACAGATATTGTAAGACTGTTTTTTATACCATGTCTTATGTGTATAAGACTATTACTAAAGGGAAAAAAAACCCTCGTCTCATGGCATATCCTCTGTTTTCTGACTGAAGTCTTTCTTCAGCAGAAAAATTTTTAAACCCCCCCTTATCCCAGAAAATAACTTGTACTAACAGGAAGAGTTTGCATATCCAAATCAAATTGAAAATTCTAGCCTTTGTGGATTTTACCTATGGGATGCAAGCTTGTTATTATTTTATGCTGGTGGGGGTTTTTTGGGTTTTTTTAGTTATGTACCAACTTTACTGCATAAATACTTTCCTCCATCTTTATAACAAAGCAAGGAAGTCTGGTTGTGTTGACTATAAGCACAAAGTTAATTTGGCATCATGGTTAGGCAGCTTCCAAATTAGTCTGCTTTTATCTCTGCAAAATTTCACTTTTCTGGTTTTTCCTCTGTGTAAGGCAAGTGCATCTCAGGCAAGTGAATATAGTAGAGTATAAATCACAGGGTGTTTGCTTCCCTCTTGCATTTATCTTGGTAGAGCTATGATAATATTGGAGAAGGAAATTGTGACAGATTGCTTTTCTATTGCCTTTTATGCAGTATGACCTCAAACGGGACCATGCATTTTGACAGAGTCTGCTGTAGGCATTAGGTGGAAAAAAATAGATTAAATACCTTTAAATGTAGTGAGGATTTTTGTTGCCTATGCAGAATTTTCCTGCTTTTGGCAGAACTATCGTATTGGCCTTTGTTTCAACAATAAATCATGTTCCAGACTGTCTTCCCTCCAGAGAATGCTGAAGTCTTTTGTTCTCATAGGGCAGTATGGCTCTGTCCTTGCATCTATGACACCATCCTCAGGTTCACTGAGAACCAGGATAACTTTAGCATTAATTTTGTTACTCACACAAGAGGAAGGTAAATATTTCTTTCGGCAGATGTTAAGGCACCAAGAAGTCTAATTTTTGATGAGAGACAAGAATTTATCCAATGGCTATTTAAAATGAGAAGTGTGAATAAAGAGGACTGTTCTCTTGTCATCAGTGACAAAGGAAAATTTAGGACCAAAAAAACAGGAAAAAGGGAGACTAGAACTTGAAAGACTACAGTTTAACTCAAGTGCCTTCTATTTCCTTTTGATTTTATATTATTAAGGGACAATGAGCTGTATGAAAGCTCATATCAAAAAATATTTTATTATACTAAAAATATTTTAGTTTTATTCTTCTTATTTTTCTAAGTTCACTGTACGAGAAAGGAAAACCTTTTGAAAATGGAAAACTACACTGAAACAGGATGTTGTTCTTTCCTGTGGTAAACCCAGCTGTTCTAATATGAATAGAAATAGGCTCAATAGGTCTAGTAGGCTAATCCATGGCTTGATGCATATGTGAGTTCTTAGATGAATATCTAGTCAGGGATTTAGAAAACCATTTGAAACAATATGCATTTACAATTATATTTTTTTAAGAATTATAATATTTTTCCATTATTAATTTTGATTTTTAAAGTGGATTTTCCTTTTTGGTAATGCAGAAATAGAGAGTGAGAAAATAGTTATGAAACTTAGTCGAGTATATTTTCTTTGGGTTTTTTGTGTTTAGGCAAGCACAAAAGACCTTTCAAATATGCACAGAGACCTATTGACTCCTGGAGATAAATTTGCTTGAGATATCACTTCATGTCATGAGAAATAAAGAGTACTAGAACTTTAGTCATAAGAAAAGCTTTAAAAATATTAGCTTTTGTCTCCATTCCTCATATACTAGGAAAAGGTGAATTGTCTCTCAGTGCAGACATACTATCACTTTCTTGAGTACAAATATATTTAGGTTAAAATGACCATTTAAGCATAAATCTCGATGGATTCTGTATAGCCTTAACCAGTTACCTCTATATTACTGCATTCAACTTTGATGAACATGACTTTGAAATTCCAAGAACAGATAATTTACCTTAGAAGTTAGTTCTGATGTAATTTCACATCTATTTATTCATACAGCATGAGGTCATGACAGAACTACTTTCGTTTGTACAGAATGTTGATTATTACCTTGGGATTTTGAAAGTGACAGATATTTGCTTTTTCTTGTTTGTTTTATTCTAGTCATCAGGCTGAAATAAATGTCATCTGGAATATTTCTATGTTTTCTCCGACAGGGATAAAGTGAAAGTAAAGTACATTTATGTGTAAAATATACAAATATTCTTATGCAATCTCTCAAAGGCTAATAACTTATTAGAGAATGTAAGGCTTCCATTTTGCCTTAACTAATTTTTAAATCTATGCATATATTTTAAAAACATCCCTTTGTATTTGGTATTTAAATTAGTTATTTGGACTAAACAATGAGAATGCAATGAAAGCTTAGAAATCTAAGAACAGTTATTATGAGATGAAGCTAACCAACAAGAAATCTCTTTAAAATCAAAATTTAATCAGTAAGTTAATGTATATTTAAAGATTTAATATTTAATAAGAAAATGGGCTGAATTACAGTTTGATGGTTTCACATTTGGAAAATGAAGTTCTTTAGACCTCTTTGAAGCAAATTGTAATTTTCTGTGAAGTTCGAAAGAATCTAATACATAACATTCCAGAAAATCTTGGGGTTTTGGTTGATTTTGTGTTTTGTTTCATTCACAGCTTTAAAAATGCACTAAATAGGAAGACATTACTCTACCAAAATACTTTATTATGCTTACAAAGTTCTTGAATTTGTTGGATTGACCTTGGCTGGATGCCAGGTGACTCTACCATTCCTTCTTCACAGGAAAACAGGAGTAGGAAAGAAGATGGAGAAAAACACACCTGGGTCAAGACAAAGGCAGTTTAATAAAGCAAAAGCAAAGGTTGCATGTGTGAAAGGGAGGGAAAACAAAAGCTTTTATTCCCTGCTTCTGATCAGCAGGCAATGTCCAGCCACTTCCTGGGAAGTTGGTTTTCAGCGCACGTACTGGTTGCTCTGGAAGACAGACATCATAAAACACAAATATCCTCTTTCTTTCACTTAGCTTTTAGTGCTGCCCACATGTCACATGGTATGGAATATCCTTTTGGTCAGTTTTGGGTCAGATGCCCTGCTGTGTCCCCTGCCCAGACCTTGCCCATTACCAGCCTTCTGGTGTGTGTGAGGTGAATGTTGGGGCTGCTGCTCAGCAGTATCCGAAACCCTGGGGCATTACCAGCACCTTCCCACACATCACCACTCTGGGGGGGCTGCTCTGGGGAAAATGAACTCCATCTCAGCCAGACCCAGCAGGCCAAACAAAAAAGAGGGCACATTCAACAACAAAGCACAGAGTGGGCTGAAAGACAAAGGTTTTTTCCATTTAGAAACTTTCAAGAAGGGAGAGAACTGAATGTCCCTGAACAAATTCCTTCATAATTTCTGACTGCTCTTCCCCACGCCACTGCAACATTTTTTGTAGTTGGTATTTCTGCAAGCAAAATGCTTGAGAAAAACATAAATACACTATCAAGAAAAAAGAATCAAGCAAAGAACCATTTTCTTATTGAGAAACCAAATCACAATATAGGAACTTCATGCCATTGCTGGCAACAGATATTTGTCAAACAGTACCAAGAATCTGGGGTATTTTTCTTTATTTTACTGATTCAAAAAGCTACTGAAATGCTATTGTGGCTCAAAGGAGCAATCATGTTTAGTACAATGTTGTTTACCCTTGGAAATTCCATCCTCATCTTGATGGCATAAGGAGAGCACACAGAATGAAAGTCTGTTGAATGAAGTACATCTCTTGTCATTTGTGTATTCTCACTTTTAGAAAAGCTGAAAACACCCCAAAATTCCTAATTTAGTGGGAAATCTTGAGAGACACTGGCAATATAAAACAAAGACCCATATCTCTGAGTTTAAGGGGAAAGAGTGAATTGCTAAATTGTGTTGCTGAATATTGAAATTTTACAGAATTGTTGCTGTCTTACTGTAGAGTCTTTTATTTGTTTGAAATAGACTTTTTCATTAAATTAATTATATGCTTTGTATTCCATCATTATTTCTTGTGAAAAAAGTGAGTCAACCTGCAAAAGTCCAAGATGAAAAGTTATAATACCCAGAAATTACTGCATTTTGTTTAAAAACCCCCAAAACTAAACTAGTTTTAATTCTGAAAAGTGAGATTTTACTACAAGCAGTATTTTTGTCAAAAATTGCATTCTCTATACTTCTGCATTTCACTGATAGCATTCTCACAAGAACAAACTGAAAGCTCAGATGTGAAGAACATGCCTCTCTGTCAATAACTTCTGTTTATGTGGAAGGAGATATTAAAACTTAATGCATAAAATTATTTATACTCTTCCTGGAAATTACAAAACTTTTTATGTTTTTATATGCTGCCATAAAGCTTTATGTTATTTTGTAGTTCCCAAATCTTGAGGTCACATACTGGGAAAAAAAAAAAAAAGCAAAAAAAAAGCATAAATATTTTAGCTTGCACTTTTTATCACAGTATTTTGAAAAACAGACAGATTCTATTTCAAATAATACAAAATCCTTGGCTACAAATAAATTAGCTTAATATATGTATTTGGACAAATTACTGAGAGAAATTAGCATGGACAATGCATTTCGAATTACAAAGCAGAAAAGAACAATATGCCAAATAATAACTCTGCTGTACTTTTTCCTTTTTAGTGATTTAATTATTGCAGTGCTGTTTAAAGCTCAACGTAATTGTCAAAGCTTTAAATTAACATGTAAAATTAAATCCAGCAAGACAAAATTCAGCAAACTGAATGAACTCTGCTCTCTTAGTAAAGATTGTTTTCCATTTTAAAGTACAAAAGTTGTCAGAAAATCAAGGGGTTTGGACTTTAATTTAGTTGTTCTAGCTTAGTTTAAATCTTAAAGGGAAAAACCCCACACTTTTGTGTCTCCAAATGTTTCGGGGTTTTTTTTGTGTGAAATAAGAGTTTTAATAAATTTTGTTTGTGGAATTCTGACCAATAGTGTTAGCAGTGCAGAATATGCTCCCCAAACTCCACAGCAATGCTATATGGTACTGATGTTCTTCCTGTCAGAACTATAACTCACTGCCCCTGAAAAACAGTCAAGGAATTGAGAAGTGATTCTTTAAACCACTGATCTGAAAAACTTCCAGATTCTCTCACCCAAAATCTAGCTTTCTTAGAAGGACATACATTTTTCTTCTAAAACAATATTTTAATTGGCAGGAAAATGCAGATTTAGGTCAACAAAATTACATTCATTATGTAGTTTTCTCAAGAAACCCTATTAAAGAAGATGTGAAATTTTCCTACATTGTTTATTGATGCACTTGGTATTCCGAATGGACGTCTTAGTTAAACTGGATTTGCTTGTATCCCTGTTAGAGATAAAAAAAATTCCCCAAAAATGAAGGGAAAAAAACCCCAAAAACAAACCTGTAAAATATTAGAAGGATAATTAGAAATTATCCTCATTTAAGTGACCAAATAGCAAATTAACCAGATTCCCTATGTTGTACCCCTGAATCCTTTATAGTCTTCAGAACATTATTTTACCAGAGCCTATGAAAATCCTGATCCTATATGTAACAGAAGTTGCCCAGACTGTATTGTAGAGCAGAGAGCAGAGAGATCAAAAGGATAATAATTGTAAATTTAGGAAATAAAAGCAATTATCTCTGAATTTCCATCACTAATGTGATGTTAGCTTAGACTTCTACTTTTGCTTTAGCAACTTTTTCTCAGATATTTTTTTATTTTATTTTCTCAGCACAATACTCCGTCCATTTTCACAGCTGTGGTTTTTCCTTCCCTTTTTTACCTCCCTGTTGACAGGTTAATCAGGTTACTTACATTAGCTGTGCTATTCCACCCCATTTGACTATGTTCAGGCTTCTGCAAATACCTAAGCTGAATTTTTCAAAAATACTCAATGTTAACCTCATCCCTTTTCTGAAAACAGCAGATAATTGCAGTAGTGTGTTCAGTGGAGCAGATTTGAGCCAAAGTGCCCAGAGTTTCTGAATAAAATATTCTTGATATTGAGCAAGTTTAGAAGTGTAATGCCACATTATGAATTCTTCACTGATACAGCATTTCAGTTATATGGCTCTTTCCATGCCAGAAACACAATGTTCATTCTTATTCTATTTCCTTAAAGGCTCTTCCTCTCAAGCTCTTGCTGATGTTTTTCCTTTCTTTCCTCTTATCTTTTCTGGTATCACCAGGAGTTTTCCAGAACACTGTGAGTGCAACTCAGCAGTGACCCTCAGAGACAACGACTGTCTTTGGCAATTTTCACTCTCTCCAACACTCTATTGTCTGTTTCTCTAAATATACAGCAAAGTCAGTCTTACCAAACCAAGCCAGTTTAACTTGGAATGTCAGTATCTTGAAAGAGGAAGAGCTGGAGAGGTATGTTTGCAAGTCTTAATGTGAGGTTTATATAAAAGTAGCCTACCACTCATTTCTCTTCCTTTCAACCTTTAAACAATGTTACTTGTAAATGAATCTAAAAGCTAGACTGCAAAACTGGTATTAGAGGAAAATATCCCACTAAATGAGAGTCATTCTTTTTACCTCTGGAGTTCCAAAAGTGTGCAGTGTCTGGAATCACAGCTCCCAGGTGTCATTCCAACCATCACTTAGCAATGGAAAACTTGCACAAGTATCTCTGTTATCACATAGGTATTATCTGCATCAAACAGCTCATGTGACCTGCAGCAGGAAATTTAAAAAACTTCCATAGTCATAGAAACCTCTTTAAAACATATATATTTTATTTTGCATTCCCTACTGTCTTTTTGTTTCTGTAAAAAGCTCAGCAATTTTAGGTCATATTTAGTGCCAATCTTAAACTCAGATTTTTAAAATTATGGATAAGTTTACCTAAAGCTAAACTTATAAAAAGAAAGGGTAGCTAAAGTGTTATGAAATCTTAAGAAAAAAAAAAAATAAAAATCACCCCAAAAGGCAGGTGTAAAGCTTTTTTATGTAAATCTGAAAAAACCAAGGTGGGAAACAGTCAAGAAATTGAAAATATGACATGGAATTGAATGCTGTCATACTGCATTAGTGTTACATAAGCATTACTGATGTATTTTCATAAGGATGATTTAATGGATTTTATATTTAATAGATTCTGATAGAGTAGAATTTTTTAAAATTACCATTCTATAAACAAAATTGTTTTTCAACTTAGCAAAACTGTCAACACCTTTTTCTTTTCTTTTCCTTGTTTTCTTCCCCAAAGATGTGAAGAATAATTTTTTTCTAGAGTACAGTTAATAAATTTTCTGAATTGGGGAGTTAGGATTTAAATCAGTTTTCCACTGAGCATTTTGTCAGAATCCAATTACAGAACAAAACTGAGAAAAAAATTATACTTGTTCAATTTACACTTTTATAATGGCTCAGCATTTATAATACCTGTGGAATCTGAGCACTTTTACCATAATAGCAGTATGCTGTGGCTATGATTTATCACAGTCTATTTACATTCAGGAATTTCTTTGGTGCATAAATTTGTAGACTTGCAAGCTAATCCATGACTTTTCTAATATCCAGCACTGAAAATTCTCATGAAAACAGAAAATAAGATTTTTTTTTTCCTTACATAAGCAATAACTCAGAACATATAAGTCAGCTGGTGATACTTGATGCAGAATAGAACCCAGTTCACTCAGGGAGTATACATCTCCTGCTATTAAGGAAGTTCACAGCAATTTGGAGCCTATAGTTTTGAGCTTGTCTCAGCTCAGCTGTTGACATGGATGAAGCTATTAGGTTACATTCCTTATGCAGGTTGGTGATCTTTTCTTTAACCATGATTTTTCTTTCCTACTGTCTTACCAGGGATGAAATCTACCACTCAAAAAAAAAAAAAAAAAAAAAAAAAAAAAAAAAAAAAAAAAAAAAAAAAAACCAAAAAACACATGATAAAAGTGATTTAAAACAGCAAACATCTCTGCCTTATGGCTGGAGTACCGAAGTATGCTTCTTCTACATTACCAGAGGGATTCAACTTTAAGGTTGAAAGTGTTCAGATCTCAAGGTGCTCTTAAATTGCCAGATAAGCTGGTAGTTCAACTTTCTCACCATGATGCAACTTGAACTTCAGAAAAGCATTCTGTTTGATACAATTCTATTCAGTGGAATTGTCTTCTGTCTGATGTGACTGTAGTTTCTGTAGTTTCCAGGCATGGAATCCCCCAAAAGTGAAATAAGATCCCAAAACTAGAGTGGCTCTTGGAAAAGCCAATTAAAACATCTCATTCCAGAAGTGATTTGTATTTATTCACTCATGAAAATGATACCACATTTCTATCTTCACTGGCATCAAGAAGGGCAATAATATCCCTTCCGAATGATTCAAGATAAGAAACGTATTTTTCTAGTATTGTTGAGATATAATAGAAATATAAATAGAACTTTTTTAAGTGTTATATATATAAAGTGTTATAATAATATAATTTCTGAGATAATATATATATATATATATTTATATATTAACTGCATGGTAAATATAAATATATATATATATATACACATACACACATACATATTTACCATACTGTTTTTCAATTCCTTTGATAGTTTCTGTTACATTTAAGGGTTATAAAAGGGTGTCTTTTCATTCTGCAACTAGCTTCTACTGTCTTCAGCTTTTGTCTTGAGTCTAAATGTTGTCATTTGTGTACAAAAGGAGCCAGAAGCAATGACATTAAGGTAAACAGCAAAAAGCTGTGTATAGGCTCTTTAATTCATGAAAATGGAGATTTGGTGATTGCTAAGATAACAAAAACTCACAGCTTTGACCATGCACCTGAGGCGTTCAAATCATTATATGCCAGAAAAGGAGATGAATACAAATATTTCAGTAAGGTGATAGGAATTTTCCACTCATTTCTGGAATCCTTTGAACGCCCCTCTGATAGCATTTTTAGTAGTGAGACCCATTTTGCTGCAGAAGCATGTCTGTGATACATATTCCCCAACTTTTTGATAAACATCCATGCGTTTATTAGTGGATTTGTTAATGTCTCTGCCAACATGGAGCACATCATGCTTCATTGTCAATAATACATGTAGAGCTCATGAATATCCCATGAAGCAGTGGGAGATCTATCAGAAATACAGTGATGTACAACTAGAATAAACCCCTTAGGAGAGCTGTTTTGTTTTTGTTTTGGTTTTGTTCCATCACCTCATAGGGTAATAGCAAATAGCGAGAATTGTTCTAATTTGTAACTTTCATTCAAAGGAAATTACAGGACGCACAGCATGCTGCCTTTGGTTCATTCTGGTTTTCTCCCCAGCTCCTAAAATGCTCCATTCTTGCCTGCTTCAGAAATCCCTTATTAAGAATCTGCTGATTCTGACTTTGTTTTCGTAAGGGAGTTTTGGATATTATTAAACCCACTTAGCATGGGAAAGAACTGGCTACTAATGGTGATATGCAATCCTCATTTCCTGGACAATCATCTAAAAGGGAGCTGTTTTAGTGCTATGAGGATTATGAAAGTGTTAAATATTTAAATAAATAATCATGTCTAATTAGGGAGAGACTTAGAACATATACCTACCCTAGCGATTTTGAACACAAATTAACCATTAATATGTTCAACTAAGTTAAAAAATAACAGACTTCATGTTCAAAGTTTTTACCACTTGTCTTTTTCTTCCCCCTCAGCTCTTTGCTAGTATCTGAGAATTTCATTATTTCCAAATTATTTAATGAATTTCACATCAAAATAAAACATTTACTATTTCCTTTCTGATATTGTAGTGGAAAAGACTCAGGCCTGATGAAACATTCTAAACATGTATTGAACACACAAAACAAGCCAAACTTATAAGTCTACTGCTTTCACTTTATATTTGAAGGACCTTCTCTTTATTATGGTACAAAAAATCATCAATTTATTTTTATTACATCCATGGAAGTAGAAAATTGTGTGTTTTGACACACTCTGAAGTGTGAATGCAATAAATACTTGTCATCACTGTAGTGGGTTTTAAGACTAGACCGCAGCAATTGCTCTAAAGCATAAACACCAGATCAAAATACTGATTAAATAGAAGGGGAAGCTGTTCCTCACAAAGGGCTGAAATTTTCCTTTTAACCAATAACAAAAGATTACACTTATTTTTTCCAAGCTTAAAAACTTAGTTTTGTGATTTTGTTAATTTTGTACATTTTGTAAGTTGCACACAGATGTGTCTAACATTCTTCTGAACAGCGAAAAACATTAAAACCAGGTCAGAGGGAGATCCATAAGATGTTGCAGATCTAATAATCTGCATATCTAATCTAATTAGATTAGATATTAGATCTAATTAGATCTGCAGATCTAATAATCAAGATCATACCTTCTGTGTATGAAAAAATCAAATAGATCTTACAGATTACATTTTGACATTTATGAGGAGCCCAATCCTGTTAGCCATGGAAGAATAATATTCTCTTGATATCAACTGTGAAATCCTTGTTCCTGAACTCTGTTTTAGATGTACCTCAGGAAAAAAAAAAAAAAAAAGTGACCTAAAAATGTACCAGTTTATCAGATGAATTCAAAATTCTTCAATGATTTACAAAAAGGGAACAAATAAATTTGGACTTTAAAAAAAAGTTAAATCCTTGAAGTGCACAATCTCATTTTTTTTTTTTTATTCTGTGCTCTTTCCTCTGTGTAGAAGTAATCTAAAACTCATTACAAAGTCATAACAATCTTTATCTCTTATATTTTACCTCAATCTATACTAAATAAACATACAAGTGAATACTAGGATTGATTTTTTATTGTATTCTCCTGTGTTCCATAAATCTAAATGCATTGAAATTCCATGTTCAGCTGGTGTAATCTTTTCAAGAGAAATTCTAAAAGTTCATTGCACTGTTACACTTTTTAGATGAAAGAATTAAAATATTTTCATTTATTTTTCTTTCTGTTTATTAATGAAATTATTATTTGTTTAAGCTTGATAATGAAGCTTTCAATATAAACCCTAAATAATGACCTTAAATTAACAGTCCTCCTGTAATACCACATATAATCAAAGAATCACAGTTTACCATTCCAAATCCATTGCAGACATTGCTTGGGTCAAAGTGAACTAGAGAGGAGCTAAATTTTCATCAGATAAATATATCAAAATGGACTCTAAACTCAGGACTTTCTCAGACAATTATGAAGACCCACTATTCAAAAGTAATTATAAGTAGTCATTAATTTATGCAACATAGGATACCTGCCCAGTATTTTGGGAGTCTGACACCCATGACCTAAAAGGTGTTGTAAAATCATATGGGCAAAATTATCAGAAACCTGGCTATTTTTGTAGAGGTGATTGACAAAATTGAGGACTATCTCAAAACCAGTTGAATAAAGATCAGCAGGTTAAATGCAATTAGAAATAGCATAAAGAGTATAGATTAAAAGAAATTATAGCATAAAATCACAGACGGACATAAAAAAATTCCAGTGACAACTATAAATCCTAGTAAGATATACTCTGGTCCCTAGTCATGTGAGGTACATCCTGATTACTGAAAATTAAATTTAGCAAGATTAAAATAACCATTTAACATTTTAAAAGAATGTTCGGTACTACTGGGAATTAACAGGCAGAAGGGAAGAGTGTATTTTCCTATTTTTAACTTCCTGAATATTCCCAAGAAGCATCCAGAGGCCAACACAATGGGTGGGCAATGGTTATAATTACTACATGAACAAGGGCAGAAGCCTTACAGTCCAGCACCATTTCCAGCAAGGATTATTAATAGATGATTCAAAGGAGATACAAAAACTCCTATTTAATCATCACAAGTAACTATGAGTAAAAAAAGTTTGAATATGACAGGGATGTGTGCATACAATTTTGGAACATACATTTGTGAAAGAAAAAGAAAAAGAATTGTATTTAGAAATAACCAGCCACCCTATGATTTAATCCCAGAATCTACTTTTTTAGTCCTGTGAACAGAAATAGGTTTAAGGAAAAAAAAAAAAAAAAAAAGGTGCTCTATTTCATTTAGTTCATATAATTTAGCACTTCATTTAACTAATTTTTTGTTAAAAGAACATTACAAAGTGTACACAAGAAGAAAAATAAAAATCTGGTCCTGAGATGGTAGAGGTTATGGAGGCTTATAAAAGTAAGATAAATAATTTATCCAAACAAGACTTATTTTATAAGCCAGTTTAACCACCTAAACCAGTTAAGCCAATTAAAGCTGCACCAACATTTGGGTCTTTGTGCCTGTCAGGACCCAGGACATCCTCTGACTGTCCTGGAAAATTTGTAAATCACAACAGTTTAAGTAGAGTGATAGTAAACTTGTCACAGGGTGAAAATGTAGAATTTGGGTTTTTAGAATGTGAGTTCAAGGGACAAAGATGGAGGAATCAGGGCATGTCCCTGTCCTTCTTTGTCTTTTGCCCTCCATCTTCTGCTGTGATGGTGGCACTTTTTAACTGGTTTAGAGTAGAGGCACACTGTTCAACATAGCTGATAAATATTGGAGAATTATTGTGCATAAATTATACGTAGTTTTTAGCATAAAAGATAACACCACCCCAAAGGAGTCAGGAGTTTGCCTGATCCTGACCTGAAAAAAAGATCTCATCAGGCCAGAGCCACAAGGCAACAAATAACAGAAAAATAAACAACCTTGAAAACAAGAACAGAGAGATCTTGGATTCTTCTTCTGACACTGGGCTGGGAAAACACAAGAGGCTTTTGAAATCTCGGGTAAAAGCAAAATGAAAACCCGACATGTGCCAAATGGGATAGGCAGTACTGACAGAGGCAAGAACTCTCTAGAAGCTCCAGCAAACATTACACACGGGCAAGGAGGCCTCGCGGCCTGGAGGGGCTCCCAATGGCCTCATGGCCTGGAGGGGCTCCCGAGGGTCTCCCAGCCTGGAGGGGCTCCCAAGAGTGTCACAGCCTAGAGTGGCTCCCGAGGGCCTCCAATCTGGAGGGACTCCCAAGGGTCTCCCAGCCTGGAGGGGCTCCTGAGGGCCTCCAGCCTGGAGGGGTTCCCGAGGGTCTCACGGCCTGGAGCGGCTCCCAAGGGTGTCACGGCCTGGAGGAGCTCCCAAGGGTGTCATGGTCTGGAGCGGCTCCCGAGGGCAGCACCCTCCGAGGAGGAGCAGCCCAGCGAGCCCCGGTAGGGCTGCTCCCAGCCCAGCCCCACGGCAGCCGGCCTCCGGGGCGCTCACAGCGCCCTCCGCCCTGCAGCCCCCATGGGCCGGGCCTGCGCGCCCGGAGCCCCGGCAGGGCCGCGGCAGGCAGCGGGCCCCTCGGCAGAGCCTGGGCGCAGTGCACCCACCGCGGACCACTCGCCCTTAGCACGGCTGCCGCAGGACAGCCTGCAAACCCTACTGTCCCTGTTTTCAAATTCCCTACTGCTTGGCTGTTGTGCCCCAACATTTTATTTCAGGTAAAAGTATGTTCAGCATCTCCATATTAATGTGCGTGACAGTCTTTAAATATCATCAGAAAGGTTGTTTCTTATTTTTCTTTCAATGAGAAAAAATAGGAGTTCGAGAGGAAATGCAGCCATGGTAATCAGATAAAATGTGCTACTGTTACAATAAACTCTGATCCAACAAGGATTAGTACAGATAATCCGTGCTTTCTGTGGTGCATGGGGACATCTATTTTCCACCATTTTCTTCCCTAGCCTGTAGATTTCTTCTTTCAGTTGACTGAGCCAACTGAAAGACAAACAGCTATTTCTTTTGGCTCTTAAAATTACAGATGATTTGATCTAAGGAACAAAAATAATTGCTTTCACAAAACAAATGTTGTCTGTAGACTAAGCTATTCCGCAGGTTTATGACAGTCTATTTACTTTGATTTATAATCAAGATGTTCTTATTACCTTCATGCTTGCTTTCTGTCTCTTATGCTCCAGATTGGATTAAGACCAAGAGTGAAAGGGAATGATACAATGAAAGGCTAAAGCCTGAAGAAGATTGAAATATTTGGTTTCCATGGATGGGAAAAAAAAAAAAAAAAATAGTGCTTATAAAAGGAGTAAGGCAAATGCACTGATTATTTTAATTATATTTTTTATTTATGTGTTTGTTAGGTCAGTCCTAAATTAGGAGCAATTACAGAATAAGCCTAAAGTCACTGAAAAAATATTCAGAAAGACAAATTTTTATTGCAAGGAGAACCTAAAAGGGCATAAATAAAAAGTCATAGTAAATTTTCTTGGTGCTGTAAAGCAGACTGGTGTAAGTGAGAATGCCATGCCATTTGGCTGTATTTGCTTTGCTACTGTAGGAAAGTACAGGCAAATGGCATGGTATTCAATAACTGTCAGGGAGGCTGGAGACCAGATAGGAATACTGCATGACAACTAAGGGAAGTTATATTTCATATTGGGCTTTAGAGAATAAGCTGCTACTACCTTACTCCTCCTCAGACCTACTCCTCCTCATGAAACACCGGTGAGCTGACAGCTAATGTTGCTCTTTGTGTGTTACAAGGCTATTAACATTGGGATGCACTGCAATTATGGGAGGTGTGTGCTTACAGTGTCAGTCGAATGTCACTGAGCTCGGATTTTCTGAACAGCACAATGGTGATCAGCAGTAATCAAATATTTTCAGCCCTTTGGTAAAAAGCTTTGTATTTTTAATGAGTAAGAAAACACACAAGGATAAATCCCGCTGTGTTCTCTATATATTGTCTTATTTTGAAAATAGGAAAATGCATGCAGAGATATGGAAAAAGATAGAAACAAAGTGTTATCCCTAACATTGTAAGGTTGTATTCCCTTTCATGAATCTGAGTTTAAACAAGATTTATGTATCCAGCCATTGTAAGTCAAAGAAGTACAAGAAACTCATGATTATGCATGTAGAACAGATGTAAAAAAATAAATTCCTTCCTGTAAATCATATTTGATTTTTTAGTAGTTTTTTGAAAGAAGGGCATAGGGATATTGTTATAGAAATGTAACTCTCCACCAAAATCACAGACTGCGTACCAGTGTTTATCCCTTGAAGGGTGGACTTCCATTTCTCATGGCAGCATAGGTTGACACTCTTGGACTGATGCCTTGAACTGATTAAATCAAGAAAGCCAAGCAGGTAACATTTAGTTTTGCTTTGGAATCAGATAGAAATTCATGGATTTACACTGATTAGACAATGAGATTATTTTTTCCCCTGTTTTTTTAATACTCACTGGTATATATCCATGATGATTTTGTTTTCTAATTTTAAATCTGGATGCCTATTAGCAAGTCTCTTAAAAGAAGGGTTTGATTTGGAGGGGATACAAATACAAGTACACACAAGAAGTAAACTGACCCTTTTGAGTCATGTTACTCGTCTTAAATCATTTGAATATGATTAGGTTTTATCTATGTTTTTATGAGGTTATGTCTCCTTTAACAAGTTTGATTTTAAGTATGTTATTCTAAAAGAATACTCAAAATATAAGATAGCAAGATAGTTTGTGTCTATTAACTAAATTAGTTACATGACTTATATTGGAGTATGGTTAGAAATATAGTAAACACCATATGTCACCAATCTTGCACTAGAAGATGTAGGATCAAAACCATAAAAAAATGTGTGAAATATATTAAGCAAAAAAAAAAAAAAAAAAAAAAAAAAAAAAAAAAAAAAAAAGCAGAAATGCATCTCCTTTTCAATTCTGATTTCATGAAAGACACAGATTCAGCAGGAAAAAAAAAAAAAAGGGAGTTTAGAGCAACAGGCCCAGTCCTGTGCCTAAAGCCAATATTGTTCTATCAGAAAGGAGGATGAATGGAGAAAGTGAAGTTGCAGCAAACTTAATGACACAAACACATTAACCACCATGGCTAAAATATTCCTTAAAAGAATACTTCAAAATGTTCGCTCTGTCATGTGCAGAAGCACTGCGAGATCAGAGAACAAAAATAATCAAGGTTTAAACCAAAACCTTTTTCCAAGAATTATGACCTGAGTGCCTGATGGTTCTTGAACACCTTCTGTATCCAGGATGATGAGAAACAGCCACGTGGTAGCACTGGTGTCTAACTCATTCCACTTAGCTGAAAAGTTGTCTGAGGAACTTTTCTCTAGTTTAGCAACAGCAAAACAATATCTTCATGTACAAACAAAGAAATTTCACAGTTTTTTGGTAATAAGAGATTATATTGGTTTGTCAGAAACAAGAAAACTACTCTCATTGTAATTAGATCCGTACCCTAATAAACAATTCAGTATCTCAGAAGGCAAATAAGAATTTTTGTTAGGAATTGTCTGTTATCTGAAAGACTACATCTGTGTAGAGGAAATAATAATTGTCCATAGAACCAAAAGTGAAAAGAAGTAGGCCTGGTTTTAATTGGAATATCACCAAACAACAAAAAAAAATGGTAAAATGGTAATTTATAAATGTCAGATCTTTGTTCACGTTGTCTGTTGATTTAATTTTCTAATTCATATGGACATTGAAGAAAAAGATATGTTTTTCAATCTCATTTGATTAAGAGAGGAAATCCAGGCTGCTTCTAAATTGTTTGCTTTGGTGTGGGTCTTTGTGGGTTTGTTTTTTAGTTGCTTGTTATATTTTTTGTTTGGGGAACAGTGCAGCATTCTTGAAGGGGTTGTAATAAGAGAAGATGGTCGTGGTAATCCCCTACATGTCAAGACTGCTGTTCAGTGAATAAGATTGTCAGCTTTCCCTGCAGTTCAGCCATTTGTTAAACGCATGTGTGACATTTCCTTAAAATCTGTAAAGACACCCATTAATGCACTTTGTTTTAAATGCATGTGCTCTGGGGGTAGACAGGAAAGAGTAAACCTTAGATTTATTCATTGTTTCAGGTATAAAGTGAAAACTTTAACTTCGAGTGGAAGATATAATATTTGCATTTTCAAATTTATGTCTAGTTTGACACCCTCTGGGCCATGACAAGTACCAGATGCTGTCAATACAAATTACAACACTTACATAATACTATGACATACTTGAGCAAATTCAAGCATTCATCTCTATCTACTCACTGTCTCTTACAAGGGCAACCACTTTTCACATCTGCCCTCTCCCTTCTCATATAATCATCCCCTTTATTTAGTGTCCTGGTTTGGCCCTGATTTGCTAATTTTTTGACATATGATTAAACCAATGTAAAGGATAAGTACACCTTTGGGAACAAACATTTTGAGGTGAGATCCCACCTTGGATCTGCCTTGGCCAAACCAGGACATCTAGAAAAAATAAATTAATACATTACCTGTGAAAATCCCTTTTCTGGAATGAAATAGGCACACATCTTTGCTTTCTCCTGGAAGTTCTCTGCATGAAACCCCTTTTTGAATCTTACGGATTTTGATCCTAAAGGCACCCATGCAGTCAGAGTGGTACATTTCAGTCTTGTCTTTAGAATCCATTTATTTTACTGAGAACTTTTCCCTTTCTTTGCTTTTTCAGCCATTTAATTCAGTACTGCACTCTGATCATACCCATTTGCCTGAAATAATATGATTGTATTTTGCTGGGCTTGGAATGATCTACATGAAAATAGGTACCTTTCCTTAGTATTTCATTTGAAACAAAATTCAAAAGAGACTAACAGAACAAAAGAAAAAAAATATAAAGATAAACATCAAGTGATGTAACCTTTTGCACAGTACATTTATATTCAATTACAGATCATGGGAAGAGTACCATTAAACTATCAGCAATAATCAGGATGATGGCTACAGTGGGAGGTTTTTAGCTCCCTAATGGGAATAGTACTGAGCTCGAGTTGAATTAAATACAAGAGAGGGATAAAAAATGGAGTAACTTTTATGACAGGGTCTGGAATTTACATGTATTCACTAGCTACTGCTTATCTTAAATAGTTAATATCAGTCTCTCCAAATGGCTTACCTTAATCAATGCAAGAATGTCTCGAGACACTTGTTCCAAATTTTTGAAGTCATTGGCCAATAAAAGAAAAACTCATTTAAGACAGATGGTTAAATGTGCCTGAGGAATGAAAGTAGAATTGAAACCCATTATTATGAAATTAATTAGTCTAAATAGCTTTGTTGGTTTGAGGTTTTTGCTCGTTTGCCTTGTTTGTTTTGTTTTAATTCAAAGAAAGTATAACTGAAAAATATATATTTATCTTAGGAGCCCTACCAATAGTGTGTGATAGACTTTACATGATTCCATCAAGAATATAAAATGCTAACATCAGAAGTATTTTTGAAATTATTATTTCAATTATTCACTTTTAGTAAAAGTGTATGGACATAAGACATGTACTGATAATTACTCACAAGAATGCAAGACACATGCAAGCCCTGTCAGCCAGGCGTTCAGCTGAAGTTCTTGGAAGCAGCTGCTAGAACTTATTTACAGCATCAGATCCATAATAGTAATGCAAATGGTGTAAGGGAAGAAGATAGAAACTAGGATATCAGGCTCCTCAAAAAAAAAAGAATAAAAGTATAAAACACAGCTGCTGCTGAAGGGCAACTTTGTTCCAATGTTCCCACTCCTTTGCATAAAGAACAGCTGAAATTTATCACAAATCATTCCACAAGTGTTAAGCCCAGGTGGTTAAAGAGTTTTGGTCTTAAAAAATACTGTCAGTTGTGGGCAAATGAAAAAAGGCTTTGTGTCAGTGAATACTGTTCAAAGGGCAACATATAGGACTAGTTTCATTTCTTTGTTTATCAAGTTTTGAATTTTTCATGTCTGTCAAAATAACTCTGGACCACGGGAGGATACACAAACTTGCTGCAGAACGTTTCTGCTTATCTAAGTCTGCATAAGCAGAATCAGCAGTCACTCCAGATATCCCTGCTGGAAACAACTGGAACACCTAGAGGGTCAGGAATACTTTGTTTGGAAACTCCTCCTAAGATTATTTTTTTTCTCTCATTAACTTCTGTTGTCTTTTTCATTATACTTTTATTTTTTCACAAGACTCTTTGGCTTCGTTTCTGTATTTCCATTCCAGTTAACATTTTTACTCTTTTCCCATATTGTTTCAGAATTTTCTTACCAGTTTTGAGAAAATATAAAGAATGTGAAAGTTCTCATCTGATATGAAGTCTGAGCAGGCTATAAAAAAATATTTTTTGTTAACACAAGCAGATATTTTCCAACCACGAGAGCTCAGTTTTATATCTATTCACATTTAATATCACCAACAGCACACACTGGAGCAGCATTATGGTTGAGTAATAACTCACAATAGGAACCTTGTCTCTACTAAATTCTTTCAGTACATATTTTCTTCTTTCCTTATACTACAAGACCTATTACTGTAAAACGCAAGTAATTACAGTCCAAATTCTCATGTCAAGTGCTCCCAAACAAAGTAAATATTCGTTACTATGGGTCCTTAACTCCAAAAAAAAAAAAAAATAGTGTACATAATAAAATTAATATGGTCTTATAATTTAGGGAATGACATCTAAAACTATCATGGTCAATTTTCATACAAGAATTGTAGACATTTAAAGTCCTCCTAAAATACAGCCTGGCCAAGAGAGCACACAGTTACAGAGTGCCATTAAATGGCACTCTGGAGGGCTCTAGAGGATACTGGGAGAGCAGGCATCCTGAAACAGCACTCGGTGCCAGGGACTCCCTCCCATCCCTCTCATGGAGGACCCAGCTTGGAAGGGCTGAACGCCAGGGGGTTTTGTCTTTCAGAGAGACAAATTACCACAGAATATTACCAGGAGAAATTTATCTGTGTGAAACGCAGCATTTCTTAGATCTCTCTGTGTTTCTCTCGTCATACAGAACCCCTGCAATCTGGAGAAGACAAAGGTCACTCTGGCAAGCTCTCTATAAAAGGTTTTCAACCCCTGTACTAAGCTGGACACACAGAGAAAACCTTACACAAAAAAGAATCTTAACTACCAGACTTTTTTTTTGTTGAGCTGCAACATTTATTTTAACAGCTGGAACTATAGTCATTCCAGGTCTATCTCTCATGCAGATTGTTTTCTGCAGTATTATCTCCAAATATGCCTTAACTGAGGCGTATAATAGTGCAATTGAGTGAATTATAACCACCTTACTATTCACAGTATTAAATTTCTAATGTATTTTCAACATATTACAGCACAGGATTAACATTTCCTGTATTCCCATCTTCTGTTTATACACACCTACATATGTTTTTTAATAGCAGAAAATAAATTTGGTTGTTACATTTTAAATAGCAAGAAAGAGATATATTGGACTAATGAAAGTATTTCCTTTGTTACAGAGGTTCATTTGTATCAGCATTGGTGGTCACAGGGCATATTTCTCCACCACCACCAACATTCTTTTCCCCTGGTGATAATTTTATCATTCTTTCATAGCTCTACTCACCTTTTTCTGTGCAATCCACTTCACTGATATGGCCTGTGCTATTCCATATTTCAGAAATTCCTCTTATTTAACATATTAAAAGTTAAGCACATCCAGTGTTTTCCTGAACGCCTCCAGGGATGATGACACCCTCATCTGCCTGGACAGCCAATTCCAGTGCTTAATGACACTTTCCATGAAGGAAAGTTGTTGTTCCTGATGTCCAGTCTGAACTTCTCCTGGTTTCCTGGGAGAAGAGGCCAGCCCCCCTCGCTACAACCTCCTTTCAGATAGTTTTAGAGGGTGATAAGGATCCCTGAGCCACCTTCTTTCCAGGCTAAACACCTCCACCTCCCTCAGCCATCCCTCATACCACTTACCAGCTAGACCTTGCAGAAGGTGGGCTCTAATTAAAAATATGATATTAATTTATGAGTCTACATATGCCTAGGAAATGGAGCTGCTTATTTCTGCATGTTACTACTTCTTCACATGCATTTGATTGTTTCTACTTCCAAACTTCTAAAACTAAAACTAAGACCAAAAGGCTAGCCAGCTGCTACCTTTTCCCTTTGCCCATGGAAAATAAAACATGTCTGAATATAGAAGATAAGAGTGTTCAAAAAGCAATGAGATTACTTACAGAAGTGCTTCAAACAGTCAAAATACCAATGAAGGTCATATTTTGAGCAGACCAAATAAAAGGACCA
Source organism: Sitta carolinensis (assembly GCA_032173965.1). Taxonomy (NCBI): domain Eukaryota; kingdom Metazoa; phylum Chordata; class Aves; order Passeriformes; family Sittidae; genus Sitta; species Sitta carolinensis. The sequence goes on from JAVUNC010000006.1 coordinate 2,562,638, forward strand.
AAATATGTCTGCAGTCTCCTTGATTGGTGTCTTTCCATTTTGCAGAACATACCTGCACAGTTCTTTTGTTTTTTTGAGATAATAAAATACAATATGTTTAGGATTTATTTTTCTGGAGACTGGAAGCACTAATATTCTTAAACCTTATTATGAATCCTCAGCAATTTGCTGCTCAGGCCTCAGTTTCAATAGATACAAGCTGAAATCATCATTTGCGTTATACAAGAAATTTCTCCACGGAGGGCTGTTTCTTTAACACAGCCTAGAATTCAAGGACCACTCAATTCAGTGAAAACTTAAATACAGCATTAATAATTCTAAAAGCTCATCCTACATATCTGTGTGTGGTTTAACAATAACTTACATAGTTGTATTATTGAAGCAATGTTGTGAACTCCATTGGACATCAGTTACCAATAATGGCAATTGAAATGGATATTTGATTTGAAATATGAATGTGTTATCATGTGGTTTTCTATGATAGTTCCTTCTGCATCTAATATAGCTGCTATTTTAGTATCAACACGTTCTCTACCTAGTTCTGGAGGTGCAACAAGAATATTTTATAGTGTATTCAAACACATGCACATACCTGACACTCTTTGGAAACATTTAATATTAAAGAACATTTGAGGTGCTAAAATAAAAGCTAAATGTAGATCTCTGGCTTCACTGCGGAAATTTTAATTCATCTTGTCTAAGGCTACTTTTATCCTCCTCCAGGTTAAAATTTCTAGGTGTTAATCTCCTTATGTACCTTAATATGCATACCTAATAACAACTTTATTTAAATGGATGCATTTTGTGGAGATTAATGTCTCCAACAGCCCTATCACTTCCCAGTGTAAGCTGCTGTTTCTGCAAATAAAGGCTTAAGTCCTATTCAGCATTATGGTAAATAACTCATAAAAAGTAGTAGCTTGAAGAGAAATCCCACTGATTACACATTTTCCCCACTCCTTTGTGGATGACTGCCCATTCTGTTTCAGGGCAAGACATGATTACTCTGACCAAGCATTTGTAGGTCTTGGCTTTATGCTGACAAGCTTTCCCAAGCTTCATTAAAGTGTAGCCAAAAGCTTATTAAAACACATGGATAACAACAATTAACTTCAGTGTGGTTTCAGGCAAGGTTTGAACTGGATTTCAAATGTAAAGCCATCAAAGCAGCTGAACTGGGAGTTACCTATAATGCACATCAGAAATGTAAATGTGCTTCACAGAGTTCTATGAAATAGCCATATTATTTGTCACATTTAATGCATTTTAAGGTCATGGAAAAATATAGCAGCAATAAAAAGTCATGAAATGATGAGATACAGTGCACTCTATATTGCACAGTATATTGTTCAGAACGACGCCAATAGTCTAGCAATAAGTCATGAGGAGGAATAGGCTAAATGACCCAGAAAAATTAAGTTAGTGGTGCCTATCAACTCAAGTACTTCATTCTCAGAAACAAATGTTAAATCTTCCAGAAGTCACTCTAGACCAAAATTTTCAGAAAGAATAAATTCTAAGTTAATTTATCAATTTTTTCTCCCTATCCTCTGAGGTATAATCTTTATTCTGCATTGTGATACAGGTGTTATGCCATAGTCTCAGCTGATAAACTTGAGGCCTTTTTTTCATGTGTTGCCTATTCAGACTGATGTCCTTTGTCCTGAAAGCAGATATCACAATGCAGTACTGTGCATTCATATTAGTTCAGTAGCCTTTAAATTGCATCACTTATGAAAGAATAAAAGAGGTTGACCTGTACAGTAAATTTTTAATATATACAACTTTTCAATTAAATAAAAAAAAGTAAATTAAAAAACTGAAGCCCAATAATTAAAATTCCAATCCATGTTATATTTTGCAATGCATCCAGAAGGAAAATATCCCTATATTTTGGCAATTATCCATAGTATGTTTGGGGTTTTTTTCATCTATCTTCATTTGTTTAGCAACCAGTTTGTTCCTCAGCAGTGTGCAGTGACTAAGAGAGGGTCAGGTTGCAGCCAGACTGCAAATCCTGGGGGCTGGGAGTGGTGAAGGGCTCCCCAGGGCAGCTGTACAGGGCCTCACCTCCCAGCACCTGTCCCACTACAGAGAAGAAGAATGTGTTCTCTATTCTCCTAGCATAAGAATTCCAACGTGGAATCTAATGCCTATAATAAGAATTCAGTATAGCAGACTTGTTGTTAATATTTTAGAGTAATAACAGTGAATTTATTAATCCATTAAATTGTGCTTGATGTTATTTGCAGTTTACAGCAGAATTCTTTGTTGCTATTGCCATGAGTACTCATTTTATTAGCTGTAGTTAGAGGAATTATTTTTAAAATTAATATTAAGAAAACTACGAGCAGAATGGAATTTTAATTATTTATAATTAATAGCTTGTGTAGTTAATATTTTACACAGTTAGTAGTTATTAGGTGATTGTTAATAGTTTGGAGTCGGCACCATGGACAGTGGTCCACTCAGCAAGGCTGCTGACACACAAAAGCTGTGTGGTGTGGAGGGAGGGGGTGCCACCTCAGGGAGCTTGCTGGAAACTTTGTTGAGACTAGATATAGTTCTGCAATTACCCTAATGATGCTTTATTTCATTTTATTTTCAGGTACATTTCGGAATTGGCTTTCCAGCTCAAAAGAAGGAGCAATGGGTGTCCTGTGATAGTGTGCAGCTCATCACTGATGACTAAATGGCAAGTTACCCAAAATAGCCAGCACTGTACTCCCTTTATAGCAAGCCTTGGCTTTGAATGCCATCTAACATTCTTAGCAATGACATCCTGGATCTGCTTTGATGTAAGATAGCAGAGCTCAATTGTGCCGAATGACCTGTGGAAAATAATGATTTGCTGCTTATTCATGGTGCATGTTGCTCTTAAAATTACTGGTAATATTTGTATTGCTATCTCTGAGCCTCCAATATTGCACTGATAAATGTTCCAAGTTGTACTGAGAAAATTTCTTCCTGAACTCTGGGGCACCCCGAAGTGACAGCAGATTATGTAGGTAGAGTTAGAAATAATAAAGAGAATGTCAGAATATCACTTTCCTCTTTTCACTTGCCTGCCACAGCCAGATTTTACATTCCTCTTTTTCCTGAATCAGCTACCCTTGCACTCAGCGGATACTTTTCAGAAGAAATAAAAATTTCAATCTCTTTAAAGAAAGCCAAGGAAGAGAGTTATGATATCCATTATCTCAGAGAACAGGATGTTTTGGGAAAAAAAAAAGTATAACAAACATTTCTAAAAGCTGCTCACAGTGCATGCAAGTCTGTATTCAAGAAAAAATTGGTCACTGGAACTGAAAAATATAATTTCTGATGTCCATTTTGCATGGCAGCATGTGTCAAAGATGCAATTTTCTCAATGATGCAATGATTTTGAAACAAAATATTTTGTTATTTCTGTTGTAATTTTTATTCTTATTTATCACATTTTTCTACTCTTTTTCTTCAGTAAGAAAGTTATGTGATTCATTGTACAGATGGTGGGGTGAAGTAGTGCATTAGATTTGTTTGGGATAGGAATGATTCTATTCATTCCATTTGCATAAAACTCCCAAATACAGGCTCTTTCTTCAGTGGTCAACATCAAAGAATTGTTTTCTCTAAATATGATTATATCTAAAAGGAATAAAAACTTACTAGTAATGTACATGATTTTTAATGGCTCCATGTACTGTGAAGACTTGGATCTACTGATTCACAGAATAATAATCTACTATGCTACATAATATTATTATTTCTTTAATACCCCAAGAAATTTTGTGATTTATGCTTTTGAACTGGCTTTTGTACAGTATCTTACTGTCACTTATTAAGCTTTTATGTAAGACAACATTTAGTAGATACTTTTTGACATGGTGACTACACAAAGCAGCAATAAATTAATCCAAAATATACATCCAGAACTTTGGGGCTACCTATGTATAAGTTAATGGGTGAAATCTCTAAAACATACCCTCTGAAACTAATTATTTCCACTGAATCAGTATTTTATATTTTGAATCTGTCAAAATGAAGAAAGGGATCTATAAAGAAAGAAATGCATTCAAAAATATATTACAATTTGGGTGAATTCGGTGGCTTAATCTCTAAATTCATTGCTAATTATTGGGTGTTGAGTGGCCCTTTCCTTAAATTTTCTTTGAGAGTCAAGACTCAAAATACATTTCCATATGGAACTACTCACTTTCTATCAATGTGTAACAAAAGCTTCGATTTTTAAACCTTGATCCAGAGATTTTCCTAAGCACTGTGTGCTGAATAGGACAATTCACATTATATAAATGTAGGGATAATTTTTGCTGTGTGTTGAGAAATGCACAGAAAACAAGTCCAAATTAGATACATTGCTTTAACTAAGCAGTGTTGCTCTTCTGCCTGCTGTAATGCTTTAATGTCTCAGCTAAAGGAAGAAAATATGCTTGACCCCAAATGTAGGCTTTCATGAGGTAACAGCACAGCTCCTAGAGGCAGCCAACAAATTGCTGAGGTTTGCTCAGAAGTTTCAGGGCTCTGCTTCTTTCAGATTTTCTTGAGATCTTTTCAGGATTTCTTGGAACCATGCCTGGCATATGGGGACTCCTGGGATCCCTCTGAAGATTTCTGCTGCTAAGGCTAAAAGTAAAGTAAGGGTAGCCCTCAGAGCTCCTAGTGAACTCTGTCAGCTGTCCTGGATCAAAGCTTTGTTCCAGCTGACCCTGGGCTAGGGAGGATCAAGCACTGCCATCCTCTCTCACTGCCAGGCAGTTCATGCAGCGGGGTGCTGGCAGGGTTTAACCCCAGCTGGTGAAACCCACTGACCCCCACTCACACAGCCTGGTGGGATGGGGGGGACAATCAGAAGGGTAAAAGGGAGAAAACTCAGGAGTGGAGATAAACTCAGGAGTTCTGTAGTAAAGCAGAAGCCACGCCAACACAGCAAAGTAAAATAAGGACTATTGCTATTAACTATATTAGATGGAAAATCTGATGGCTTTCTGCCTGCAATCAATTAAGTGAAATGCCCATCACAATAATACAGGCTGTTTGCAACCAGTCTTCTAGGGTGTTTGAATGGATTTATTACAGTCCCTCGTTTTGATGTAACACAGAACACATAGTAGATATCATGGGTTTGAAGTAAGAGTTTTGTGAAATACTGTTCCTTGGATACTCGTAGATGGAGCAGTGAATGCAACAGAAAATAATCCAGAATTACCAGTAAGTATGAACATGGAGATAACATATCTTTACTTGCAGTTCCATTTCAGTGTGATTCATGCCAATGCCATTTTATAGATGTGGTCTGTGCAGCTTAGGCCCTTCCCTAGGGACACACTCAATAGGGTGTGCTATTGCAAACCAAGGTGGCCAGGCTGGTCCTGGGTTTGGCTTGAGGCCCTGTATAAGAACATGGAGACACTGCCATGATAAACTTTGGTTCTTTGCCTGTTGCACCTTCCCCTTCTCTTTCCCCATTTGGCTGCTACTTGAGATTATCATGTCTCCTACCATCAACATTAGCAATGTCTAGGAAAAAGAATGTAAGTAAACCCAGAGTTCCATAGGCATTTTATCCTAACTTTACAGCTAGCATGAGAGTAGTTTTGGATAAAATTTAAATGTGCTCAGAAAATGAGGCTTAAGACATCTGATATAGTAGGAAGGAGATATTAAAATTATACATTTTGCCTTATCCTTTGGCCAAAGGGAAGTCAGTCACTCCATTTAAAAATAGAGTATTAAAGAAGATAATTGTTAAATTGCTACACCAGTTTGTGTGTTTGATATAATTTAATCCTGGTAATATTTAACTGCTAGAGGCCAAAATTAGACTTCTTTTAGAGTAACTTGCATAAATTTGCAGGCTTTTTAACAACCTGTTCTGAGTGTACACCTATGTGACATGTTCATGAAGCACATCCAACTATCTTAATGAGCACTTGTCTTCCTGTCAACATGTCTGTGCCCCTAAAGACAAGATGCTGGGAATCCAAACCCCATTTTTAACAATTGCAGTGAATGACTTCATGTCTCCTGAGTTGAAATTTGTGAAGCAAACCCACGTCCCTAAAATACTGCATTAATTTATAGCAAATTGACTCTACTGTGCAATGGTAAATTCAAGTCCTTCATCTCCTGAATTCTCAATGGGCCAGGTGAGTTAGATAATGGATGCAATATTGTTTTTAAGGATTCTGTTCCATGTCATCCTGCCCTTTCATGTGCCATTCTTCCTGTTTGTTCAAAATAAACAAATAGACTTTCAAGCAGAAAGGAAAAATCTATATCTGAATCCATTTCAGAATAAACTATGCTTCCTTCTATAAAAATAACTTTTTAGTTTATTTCTAGAAATTTATATTGTTCCACAACTACTCTTAGGAAGCCTAACTACAATAACAGTTTCTTGCTCTGGTTAAGTTTGTACATTTATTTATCATCTCCTTCTTTGAGTAGTTTTTCTTATGCTTGGAAAAAACCCGCTGAAAAAGGTAAAATTTCAAACAAATCAGAAGATATCAAATGTTTCATGATGAAAATATAAATATAATTATTTTGAACATATTTTTCCAATATTATGATGAAAATAATTTTTGATGTTTAAAATTTAACTATTAAAATAGCACTCAAGAAATCAGTACTATATAGAAAGAGTATATATGTGTCATTTAATCTTATTTAACCTGAAGGGATTAAAATATTTATAACCTTAAAAATGTAATCTAAGAATGATTTAATGCAGTTATTAAAATGTTTTCCAGAGTTGAGACATAATACTGTATTTCAAATCACGCTGTTGACCACAATGTCAAATGCCAAAAATGAATAAAATGTAGAAAGAAGATTTTTTTTTTTTTAATTAATAATAATTTTCCATTTTGGTAAAGTATCACCTGTTAAAAAAATAAAGCAAATTGAGAGGCCAAACTTTTGTCTTAAGTTGCACTCAGTCAAAACTCACCAAAATCAATGTACTATGAAATAATTGAGATTGCGATTGAAATAATTGAGACTGATTTTTCTCATCTGCTTACCCTTGGTTTATGAGTCTCCATTAATTCACATCCATGTATTCTGGTGTGCTGTGCAACCCTGGAAGTCATTTTGCTACTCCATGCCTCTTTCTTTCCTTAGTATGATAATACTTTTCTTTCTTATGGTTTCTAGGTTATTATAAATAGAATCAGAACAGAGAAACAAGAAATGCAGTGATTTTGTCTGCTTTAATGTAGCAATATTTAATATCTTTTTATAATATAATTAAATAATTATTAACAAATTATTTAATATAATATTTAAATTTAATATAAAATATAAACAATATTTTATCAAGTGATTGTCATTTGATTCCGAGTTTGTAAGCACGACTCTTCAAAGTTCACTGGAGAAATTAATTGTTGAGGTTGTAACTTTCTTACTGGAGAGATAAGTACATGAAGGCATAATTTAAATAAGTCAAAATATACACAAAAGTTATTTCTACAGAATTTGTCACATTTATTTGATTCTTAGCTATAATATGTCATTAAGGGGGTTCATGCTGAAGTTTTGGAACCGTGTTAAAACTGAGGGCACTAGATATGGTGCAGACAGCAAGAAAATGATCTGACATCAAAACTTATGCTCACTTATGATAGATGAATTTTTTAGTTTTTAATTCTTTCTGCAGTGGATTGTACACTTGTCTGCTTAGGGCTAGTTTAGATCCTTTAATACATATTTCAAGACCACTTTGTGTCTTCATTTTTGCAGAGTCATATATCAAAACTTGATTTCGTGTGTAATGTAAGTTGAACACCACACGTTCAGGAATGCAGTTGGCTGTTTCTTGAAGCAATACCTTGGGCCAATAAAAAACTATAACTCAGGCTTTTGTCATAAGATTCAGTTTCTCAGGTAAAATAAGTACAGTTTAACAGAAGTTCATATTCTCTTTGGATGATTAATGAGACATGCCAACAGAGCACATATTCACACGGCACATTCAGGTACTGCCAATATTTTATTCATGACTCTACAGGTTAGGGAATTGCATAATTTACTGTGTTTATTAGCAACTTAATTATGATTGTGTTTATTTAGTTAGGTGCATAAATGTAGCCCATCTAAGCATCCTTCACCAGCACTACACCAGAGTTTTATTTTTTGTGGACTCCCTACCCCTTGAGCTGCTCAAGTCCAGGCTGGCTGGGGCTCTGAGCCACCTTGGGGAGTGGAAGGAATCTGTCTTCGACAGAGGGCTTGGAACTAGAGGATTTTTAAGGTCCCTTCCAGCACAGGTCATTCTGTGGTTCTCTGATTTCATATGCTCTTCTGCATGTTAAAATTATATCAGGAATAAAAAGTTCCCACTAAGCTCTGTAGAGGAAAATGGTTCAAATTTCGTATAAAAGTTAAATGTTTCCTCCAGCCTTCTCTCCATGATGAACTCAATGATTTGCTGAAAAGTGCCAGCAGAGGTTGTCAGTGCCCTGAAAGTAGGAGGGGAAAATCAGATGGCAGAGGCAAGAAGGAAAAGAGGATTGTAAATGCTTTTCTTCAAAGACAGTTGACAGAGAACTTTGATCTAGTTTATACATAAATGGAGCTTTGAAGAGCTTAGATATTCCCCACCTAATTGGGTGCCAAAATTCATTATCATTCTCACAGTCCCTGACTATTCCAAAATTTGATATTTTTTTTCCTGGCGTTGATTTTTATCTAAAAAGTGCTGCAACGACTTTCCCAGAGGCAAGTTCCACCTTCTAAAGTACAAAGCATTATTTTTGATTTCTAAAAATTGTAGAATACAGTATCTTTTTCTCTTTGCCATTGTAAGCTTTGGTTTTGTTGTTTTTTGGTTTTTTTTTTTTTTAGTTTTTGCAGTTTTTTTCTCTATTGAGATATCATATGAATTATGCTTTAAGTCTGAATTGCCAGGGGAACTACTGCAACATGATTGTGTTTGCAATGTGTTTTCCAGCTGAGAAAGTGAAGTGGGGTGGCAAATCTTAGTTCACAGGGTCTACTGTGCAACTTGGACTTCAGTTCTGCTATAATTGTATTCAATTGAAATTAAAAAGGAATAGCTTGCAGTTTGAGGTGTCTCTCATCTGGGGCCCACAGGGAATTACCAACTCCTCTGTGCTCTCCTCCACAAGCTGCTGGAGAATCTCTGCTCTGCCTGGAGCACCTCCTCCTCCTCCCACTCCTTTGCTGACCTTGGTGTTCACACTGGTTTTATTCTGTTATCTTTTGCCTCTCCACTTGACATTTTTGCATTTTCTTAAATATGTTCATACAGAGAGGTTTTTTCCTCAGCTCCTCTGGGAGTTCCTTTTTATTTTTCAGGCTTACAACTACAATTAATTTCCTTGTCTTTGTTATTTCCTGAGGTTGTTTTGGGTCTTTTTTTAACATCATTCTCTTCTTTACTTATTCTTCGAGCTCCACAATATTGTCCCATCCTGTCCATCAGAAATTATTTTTCCCAATCAGCTCTGACTTTATCCTTTTTCCTTTGGCCTTGTCAGTTTAAATCCAAAACATTCATCTTTTGAATTAACCTATCTCCAAGACCATCTGTGCATTTTATTCCATCAGAAATAATGTTTTTCTTTCAAATGTGTTTTCTCTTGCATCTCTGCAAGGGAGGGTTTTCTCTAAGTTCCCTCCTTGCCAGCTCTCATGTTCAGGGTGTTGTTTCTACAGGACACCAAAAAAACTGGAATGTGCTTCCAGACTCAGCCTATGGAGAAAGAGTAAGAAGCCAACTTCCAAAGCTGTTATGGTTACTCAGTAAATACCTCTGCATAACCCTATGATTATTTACAGGATTTGTTAATCTTCTACTTGGATGTGCATTTATCCTTCCTAAATAACAACCTTTCTAGAAGGCATATATAAGCCATTTGCTCAATGGACTGGAATAATAATCTTTTAAATTTCTTATTTTGAACCAAGAAAGCCGCTGTTATCTTGCAGAATATTTTTTTTTAAATGTATAAATAAATTAATTCATAAAACTTGTTTGTTTCCCTAAAGTAAATACCAATGGTTGCTTAAGAAAACTTCCATTTAGGGCAAATGAGTAAACTGTCCCATTGCAAAACTACTCATTAGTGGTTGAGATTAATTAGTGTGAGGAATAATGAGGTCTCTGAACTAAGAGTACCAATAATTAAATTGATTACATGAATTCTTGGATTAATAAAATCCAATTATTCTCATATGTAATTTGCACAAATTTTATTTGTACCTCCTTTATAATGTGTTTGCTAATGCCATCAGAAAGTAAATAAACCAAACTAATGGTAAATTAATATGAAGTTCAATTAAACCTCCAAACCAAAGCTGCCAAGCCAGCTTTATGTGCAGATTAGTTCCAAGTCCTTATTTATCCATGAATGCATTCAAAGCTAATGGACACAACAACCCTCATTTGTGAAGGCATGACATGGGGAAATGGGAACAGCATCTTTCATGTCTGTGGAGACACCTGGGTTTCTCGGGTTTGTAATGGTGCACATTTCTCAGATTGTGAGATCACAGAACTTTCCTGGCTGTATGAGGTATTATAGCTGATTTATTGAATACATAATATTGATTGCCCGGAGCTGAAGCCAGTTTACAATATTCCAAGAGAGCAGGGGGTATTTCTATTTTGATTTCAAGAGGATTATTAAATCAATCCCCTTAATTTCTGCTGACAGATTTTGTTTTGGTGATGGCCATTGGAGAAGGAGAAAGATCAAGGAACATTTATAACAAGAACAGTCTGACCTAGAATGAAAAAATATCTCAAGAAATATAGATATGGAAGATAAAAAAAAAAAATTAAAAATATGCTCAGTTTTCTCACGGTGATGGTAATGAAGAAGGAGGAGTATATCATAGTAAACTCTATTAAAGAAATATATCTTCAGGAAAGAGATGAATAATGTGTTTGGGTTTTTTCTTCTAAACAACTACAAGAATTGTTCACTAAGTAAGACCTGGAAATAATAGGAACATATAAGTATTGAATATGTGTTAACAAAGTAATGTTCAGATAACTTGAGATGATCTCGGAAAATATCAGGATCAGCATTATCATAAGCTGTAGAAAATTATCAAAAGAGGAATTATTTTATATTAAATTCTGATCAAAAGGGCTAGAATAACAGTAGAAATTATATTCAATAGTGTGTCTGATATTACGGCTAGAAAGATGTGATAGTGAAATGAAGACAATGGAGAAAAAGCAGATCCCAAAGACCTGAGGAGATATTGTTAGGGACATGGGACACTGATGTAAGGGATAAAGTGTTGTAGCTGACCTGAGAGATATTGAAAGGATCCAAATTAATTCAGCGCTGGCAAACTGTCCCACATCTGGAGAAAGACAAGGAGCCTAGTAAGACATCCATAGGGCTACATTACGAAATCTCCAGGTTTCTAAAGATAAAGATTGAGATGACACATTAAAAAAAAGGGAAACAGGATTCAAAAAAGTAGCTCAGTCTTATAGGTAGGAAATTAAAATAAAAAAAACAAAACAAAAAAAAACTGAAAAAACCCCCCAACCTAGCCCTAAGACATGAATTCACATGCAAGAAAATACTTAAAATACAACAATAAGATGTATAGAAAATGAAGAAAATGTGTATATTCTTACGCAGGAGGATATAATACTGATGAAGAGAAGGGTTAAAACATTCAGCTCTTTCCTAACTTCAGTGCTGTCAAAATATGTTAATTATAACCACAAAATTAATGGAATTAATTTTATCAGAATAATTCAGGATGAAAATGCTTATTGTTTTTCTTACTGTACTTGAAACTCAGGTTTTATTAACAAGCATTACAAAAAAATGTAACATCCTGATTACAGCAAGAAAGGCTCTTCCATTTTGCAGTTTTATGGTATGTTTTATTTAAAAAAAACCCACCTCCTTTTCAAATGAACAGACTAATGTTTATATCTTATTTGAGGATATCCAGTTGTGGTGTACACTATTATATACTGAACTAGGAGTGCAAATTTTTTTTACGTCAGATAAAATGGCTATTATTACATGATTTTTATGTCCTTATTCAGTATTTGTGTAGGTGGCAAATCATAAGGGTCTCCATTTTACCTTTGTAAACAAGAAATATCTAAATACAGTCCATTCTCTGTTTTTATTTTTTTTTTTTTACTTTCAGTCATTTGGCAAGTTCGTTGCAGTCATATGAATAAACACATAAAAATATAAAAGTTACTGTTAAAAAAGGAAGAGCGAAGGAAAAAAAGAAATGCCACCTTTTTTTTGAGATGAAGAATATAAGGACATAGGTAGATTTTAATATATTAGATATCAGTGTCTCTTCAGGCTCTTTTGAGTTTTTTTAAAGTATTTTAAGTTTACATGAAATATCTATGATTAAAAATAAAAATATCTGCTCTAAAAAACTGCATGTCCAGTCTGTCTGAGACCGTTCCCAATGAACTGTGGTGTAAACAGCAACCCCAGATGTTTTGGTCTGTTCTTGCTTTGTCTACTACTTTGTTAATTCACAGATATTATACCACGATTTTGTTGTTTTGCCACTGCTGCTGTTAAAAATAACTTCAGTCCTTTTTCAGATTTACTTTCTAATATAGAAAAATACTGAGTTTGTAAAGCTGTCACAAATGCACAAGCCTGATGCCTTCCTGATCACTCAGAGTTCGTGGCAAAACCCCATAATCCTAAACAGAGATGCTCTGATACTCTGCTCCAGATATTACTGCTGGGAAGTTTAATAAAATAAGATTGACTTGCTCTCTTTATCACGACCAAGATCACATTCTTATAACAATCCAAAATGACACGCTAAAAACTGCCACTGAATTGCAGAAGTTGGGGACTCAATCCTCAGCTCTGTAAAACCCTTCTGCTGAGAGCCATTGGCTGCATCCCAAGCACAAACTCTCTTTTCTGTGTAGTCAGGTTGAAAACACATTTCCAGCTCTTTGAAATTGTCCTCAGCATAACTTCAGGGGCAGAAAAAGCCCCCTTGGTTTCTTGCTGTCCAACACTACACCTTCAGTAACTGTGATCTTGTGTCAGTTCTCCAAGGAATCCACAGAAACTCTGCTAAAACTCCTAGAGTTCCTGAAGAAACAGTGTGACAAAAAAATTACACTGATTCATGAAACCTCACCAAAAAGAAGCAATGTTTATTAGTTAGCTGAAATACACAATACAAAATCCTGGTTTTTGCAGAATCAAGCCCTACCTTAGTTTGGATTCACTTAACAAAGTGAGTCTGCTTTTTGTGCCCAAAGAATCTTCCTTGCTCTAGTCTGATTACTGTAAAAAATTAATAACTGAACTGTTCACACTTGGATCCTAGATTGCTAGTTGTTAAAATCATGATGTCCATTCTTTGCTCCCAAAGATGGGTGGGTACTTCTTCAGTTCCATTCAGAGTAAAAGAAACATGTTATTACTCAGATTTTCATTTTTTCTTAGACCTCTAAAAAAAGGAATGCTCTCCAAGAAAGATTCATCTCAAGTGGGTAATTTTACAGGAGTACATTCAGTCAAAGATCTTGTTCAGAAAAACTTTACAAAACCTTCTTATTGTACATAAGAATTTTAAGTTTCCCTACAGAAAAGAAGAAGTAAATAACCTGTTTTACAGGGAAAACTTAAAAAAATGAGAGGTCTGGAAGTTCAGACAGTAAAGGAGCTTATAAATGTTTAAAGGACAGATTATATTTAGCCACTTGAAATTTCTTGTAACCTGAAAAATGTCTTGGGAAATCAGGGAGATTGATTTTTTATTTGTATCATTTTCAGTGAAAGCCGAATTTCTCATATTAAACTCGAGCACGACTTTTAAACCCATAGAAAGTAAAAATTAGGTTTCAGTCACAAATTGAATGTTGACAACATTCAGCCATCATTTCTCTCTGGGTTTTGTTTTTTTTTTTTTTTTCTTAAATTTACTCAGATGAGTCATACAGATGAAGGTTTATTCTCCTGGTGATGTGTTCTTGTTGGGGGCACAAAGATATCTGTGCAGCCATCTATAACCCAGGCATACAACCCATCTAAATAACCCATCTAACCCATCCATCTATAACCCATCCAGATAGGACATGTGGGACACAGCACACCTGAAAAACTGAGGCAGAGTTTGTCACAAGTTGCCATGAATTTGGCAAAATTTTGGTCTTCCCTTTAAGTGAGGTAGAGGTCATTCATAAGGGTGTGTGACAAATAAACAATTACTCAAAAGGCCAAAATATTTATTTTTTATTTATCTGTTATTTTCCACTTCACTTTTCAGCTCATTGGTGTTCTGGTGTTGGCTTTCTGTCAGAACAAAAAGCACAGCGTCATACACATATTTAAATTATCCATTTAGGCTGAATTTTCCACAGAAATACAGAAATATGAATAGAGGACATATAGTATGGAACCTTTTGGCAGAACCCTCAAAAATCCCATTCTGCAGTATTTATTTTAGCATCATCTGCAGTGAAATGTGACTTTAACTACAGTCTATGGCTTAGATTACCCTTTTTCACCAAAATCTGAGCAGATAATATTTTTTGACAAATCATTCAAAACAAAAAAATAAGTACTATGATTTTTTTATCTCTAGACAATATGCTTTAAAATTAAATGCCAGGGAAAACCTTATTCCTCCTCCATCCCTTTCTCCTTCCCCCCACAAGCCTGCCATTAATTTTTATTTATTTATTTACACACACAGAGACTCATTGCACAGAGTAAGGTTCTGCAGGCCTTCCATTTGGAGTTACATTGCATCTAAATATCTGATAATTGCATATTTTATTTTCTTCAGTCATTCAAGGAGTTCACAAGGTCTGATGAAGAGCACAAAATATTTGGTGTAATGTTTTGATGTTAGACCAAATAACAGGAGAGGAAAAACATTGAGTTTAGAACAGAGGTAACAGACAGAAACTATTTCAGTCATCTTACAGTGACCTGTTCAGGCTACTAACCAACCATCAAAAAGTCTCAAAAGAAACAAAAATCAGACAAGGAGCCCTCTAAGACAGCTGTTATCCTAATGTCTAAATGAAACCAGGGAAGTACAAGGTTTGAGAAAATTGTGGTGTGCAACATCTTAGTTCTTGTTAAGGGAGACCAGTAGTAGAATTTAGATTAGTGTTATCTTCCTTTGATAACACAGCAGAATGTTTGTCAAGTCATAAACCAGACCTGATTCTCCTAACAGAAGTTGTTGATATTCCTTCAGTAGCTCTCATTTAATACCACTGGGATGATAACAAGCCAGTTTGTTGTCACTCAGGAGAAATTGCTAAAAGGCAGATTTAAACAAAACAAAAGCTTTTCTATATTTGAGATGAGATCCACTGTATTCTTCTACCGGAAAGTTTCTTTTTTCTTCCTACCTAAGCTTATAAAAGCTAGAGTGAGTCATGAGGACTTTCTCTGTAAATATTCTGGTTTGGGAATTTTTCCTAGGAACTGCCAGACACCAGTTCTAAACTTTCCTCATGAAGTGCGTGTGCAGTACTTCCCACATGATCACATCTGACTTTCCTTCCCCAAAGGGACACTCAGTTTAAATGTAGGTGTGTTGGACTAAGGCACATTCACAGGACCCTAACTTACATTTGTAACTTTCAGGTACACAAGGTTATGTAAAGACACAACCCCTTAAAGCAATGACTGTCTTCCTCAAGGGCAGAAAACTCCCAGTTCTCATTGAAAAAATGACATTCTGTGATCATAGAGTTGTTTATGTTGGAGGGGACCTTAAATATCATTCAGTTCTGATCCCTTCCTTCCTTGGGAGGGACACTTCCACTAGACCAGGCTGCTCAAAGCCCCATCCAGCCTGGTCTTGGATACTGCCAGGAATGAGCATCCACAATTTCTCTGGGCAGCCTGTTCAGTGCCTCACCACTCTCACAGTAAAAGATCATGAAACCAAACATGAAAACATGTCTTTTATTTGTCATGAAAACGAACAAAATATTGATGTTTTAGTACATAGAGCCAGTGTACAGAATGTGTCCTGTAACTACATTGACATGTATTCAGAACATAGTCCACACCTTTGTGTTTGTGTTGGTACAACACACTTGACAGCAAGGTGAGTATTTCAAACATAGCTGTTAGCAGAATTTATGACGAGACAAATGATAGCAATAAGTTACTAAAATATAAAAAATGACAAGATGAAAACTTTAGCTAGAAGATCTGTATAGCACTAAATCTGCAATCCCCAAATCCTCTGTCTGAGATAACAGATTCCTCTAAGTCGACAAGCCAGGAAAGCATGCAAACATGATGTGCATTACAACACAGACATATCCTCTCTGTTATCTTCAAATCTTCTGTAAAAGGAAGGGAGGGAAAGAGAAAGGAGACAGCACAATGCCTGCCTTTAATTCTACTTCTAGCCATTAAAACAGATATTAAAATTAAATCCCTGATGAAACATTGATGTGTTAATGACACTATAAACTATTCCTTATTAGCAGCATGGTCCTTCTTTGCATTTCAATAAGCTTTCCAAATCAATAGTTGTCTGTTGAACTAGTGGAAATTATATTAAAATTTATCTGTTGTGTTTCTTTTACGTACTGTGAAAGAACTCTGTAGTGTTTCAGCAAAATCCTTTGCCTGCTTTCTGTGGAACAGATACTGGTGTCCTCTACAGGAGGGAAATTTCATATCCATCACATTGCCACAGCAAATTATTGTGAGTTAGTTCACAGCTGAATACTTCAGAAGAACTTAAACCTGTCATTTTATGCTGAGTTACCCCAAATATGCTCATCTTAAGTAAGTGTAGCACTGGGTACAAAATAAGCATTTTTCCTCCTCCAGTCCAGCCACAATTTCTCTAGCAGCAAGGACAGAGGGACATGACACATAATCTGGCACTAATGAGTTTGCACAGGGTGAGTTCACCAACACTTTTCAAAGGTGAGAGAGTTTGCATTCAGAGTTTAGAGCCCATGAACTCATCAATTGGAAGAACAGCACAGACCACCTGATATCTCTTGTACACCCCTGCACAGCAGATTTCACTGATCCCTGGAGAGGATGCACTGAAGCATTTCATGGTGCTTCAGAGACATAGGGTAAGGATAAGCCATACAAAATACCAAGATATTGTTTAAACAGTGTATTCTAAATTATATTATCAATTACACTCTGACCACATTTCTCTCTGAAGAGATCATATCCTATACTTGTGGTCAAAAAGTTCTTAGACCAGAACAGTTTCAGGGCTAACCTGTGCCCAACTCATTAATTGAGTGTACCAAGTTTTAGCTAAGATACCAGCAACGACAAGCCTGAGAAATGGATAGGTACAGTTAAAAGGATCAGAAACATGATGAGCTGTGTATGTAAAACTGTGCTAAACTCCTTTGGGTCCTTCTGAAAGGTTTTTATGTATGATCTACCAGGTCCTATTTCCTGTCCTAGCCTTAATATCTTATATTTTTTGTATTATAGCATATAGAAATATAGCCTAAGGTGATGACAGAATATCCCTTGCCTTGCCTTGCTTTATTTTTGCTTGGTACTTTGCTTTCTATTCAATTATTAGAGAAGACAGAAAGTTATTTTCTAGCCAATATTCCAAATTTAAAAATGAAGTTTATTGCTTATGGAATCACTGACATAAAGAATATTTGCAGGTTTTTGCCAATGTAAGGAAAAAGAAATTACTTCTTCACATGCAAAATGGAAAGCTTAGTCTTAACTACACAAGACTCCACCAAGTAAAGACCTGACACTGGCTAATCTTTTATAGCCACAGTTGGCTTTTTCACAGAAAGAAATTCAATTGATTCATTTTACATTCTGTTTCAAGAAGAGACTATCAGCATCCAACCCACACACCAGAAGAATCTCCCAAAAAACACCAAATTTTTCATGGGGAAAGAACAGCATGGATATAAACCCTTGGAAAATTTACTGACTACCTTGCTTCTGCCATTTGCCATAAATCCCCATTAGTTGCAGCAAGGTAAAGAGCATCTCATTTGGTGTAATGAGGAACATTATAATTTCTTAAGTGTGATCAAATGCAATTATATTTATTGCAGCATTTGGCTTTACAAGTATCTCTTCTGTTTTTAACTGATAGTAGTGTAAATCTTGGATGTAAATAAGTCCTTTATTTTTATTTTTTTTATTTGCTTCAACTAATAAATTTTAATTTAAAAAATGTGAATAAGAAAGAAAAGAGGTGTCTGTGGGTTTTGTTTGCTGTTAACAATTACATTGCAATTGCAGCTAAAGTATTTAAAGTATTTTCATTGGTATATCCTAGCATAATATAATATTATATAAATGTGGATATATATAACACTATATAATTTATATTGTTATATAATAATATAACTAAATTAATTAGTTAATATAATATGTAACATAATTTTAAATATTTATATATAGAATACATAATATATAATACATGTCCTGGTTATAATATAATGTGGAGACAGGGGAAAAAATTACCTCAGTGAAAGAGCCCCTGTTTTCAGAGATTGTGAGTCTCTTTACTCCTTTTGACAATGATTGAAATTGTGATTCCTCAAGAGTCTTTGAAAATCAAAGTTAAGCACAAGACAAGAGGGATAAATGGTCTTTTACTTATGTCTTTAACAAAAGTCCTTTAACAAAATTAGCTCCTGCTAATTCCAGCAAGAGCAGAATTTGGCTTTCAACCAGCAGGTTTGGTCCATCTGTAAATAGTCCAATTCCTCCTGTTTAATACTTCCAAATAAAAGGCTAGTCATGCTCCAAAATTAATGTAAATGTACCTAAAGGTTAATGTTCCTCTCAGGATTACATTGCCTTAAGGTTACACATGCAATTTCTCTAAAGAAGATGTGTTCAGGCATACGTAAGCTGGCTGTGCTTGGAAAAACATCTGGAAACAGTGATCTAAAATGGGGACTGCATTTTTAATTCTAGAGAACAGAATAGGAAAATCAGGTAGCTTCCTGACAAATTAAGCTGAGACATAACTTGTCTTCTGGACTTTGTTGAAAGGATCTAAGAGAAATTGGCCAGCAATGTGTAGTGCTAGCAATTATATAGAGAAAACTATCATTAAACTAGATTGTGCTCCTTGGAAACTATTCTTAATAAAGGATAAAATGTTTCTGTTCAGCTCCCTGACTGCTACTGGAGAATTTTTTATTATTATCAAATGTCCCCTTTACTATTTCAAAATGGCAGTTTAGCAAAACTGATAGAGATTTGACATCAGTTGTCATTTCTTCTTATAGTTCCTTTCCATTCACTGGTGTGTATTCAGGATTGCCTTACACACTAAGACAAGGACTTTAGAGAGAAGGAGTCTTTTCCTGAGTAGCAGAAAAAGTGCCTGCAATACCCCATGTAACTTTCTCACAGGGTTTCTGAAAGTCAAAAATTTCTCAAAATATTTTGAGACTCTTGGCATATAGTTTCCCTGGAACTACAGCATTTCCGTTGTCACGTTAAAGCCTTCATTACCTTTCTTTCCCTTGTGCATACTCCTCTGTATTCAAAATATTTGAGGGGGATTATGAGCACTATTACAATAACATCTCTCTGTCAGCATCTGCAGCTTGCTGGTATGTCTGCAGCTGCACAGAAAGCATTTTGCAGGTGGCTGTGTGAAATCCAAAAGCGAGCTGAGTCCTCCCTGGTTTCAGTGCTCTTGCACAGCTGATTTCAGCTACAACATTTAAGCAAGACTCACAACATCAGAGCATATGTTTGATAACTGAAACATTTGCAGCAGGGCAAAGCCTGGGTGTGTGTTGATCATTTGGCTGCTGGGTTCTACATCTGCTGTAACAAAGAAAATACATGACTAATGTTGCACCTCATCTAAAAGGAAAATTAGTCCTTCTGAAGTGGTAACGGGCTGACAGATTGCCAGATATTTCAAGGGGTGCTGCCAAAATCTGGCCAGCAGAGGATCTGAAGCGAGGACCAGCTTTAATGGGGTTGAAGTTACTTGTTCTACTGAATAGGGAAACACTTCAGCCCTGTTCATCTTTGAGCACACAAAATTGTAAAATAAAGAGGAACTACATGCCACATCAAGAGAAAATAACAGTGCTTTACCAATTACAGCCCCTTCTTATAGGGATTAAAGTATGTTTTAATGATCAATAATGAAATTTCACAATACTCCTGGAGTCAGGTCTTTAAGGAGCAGAGGGAGAAGAAGGTAAAAATACTTGCAAAACTGCATCAGGGACAAAACAAATATACTGAATCAGCACTTTTTGAATATGGGAGCTTGTTTTGGTTTTGTTGTGATTTGGTTTGGTTGGCTTTTGCTGATTTTTTAATTAAAAAAAGAATCTCATCACAATGTTTTTACATTTTTTATTTATAAAAACAAGTAAAATAAAAAAGTAAAAAAATTGTGATTTGATTTGATGCCTAGTTTTATGACTTTCTGTTCATTTTGAAACACATGCTTTCAACAGCTTCGTCTCTCCCTTTTTTTTTGTTCTTTGCTTTTTAAGTTATTCAGCTTTTGTTAATAAGGTAAATGAATTTACACTGTATAGTTATGGCTCTTTTTTCTTTCATTTATAACAGACACGATTGTCATATGGACTTAAATTTTTGTGATATTCCAGATTCCAGAAGACAAGTTCAAGCCTATTTCAGAGTACTTGATTTTACTTAAATTCTATGACATAGTAAAAGAATACTTCAGAGAATTATACTGTATACTAGTGCTGAAAAGAACTAAGAAATACTTGTTTAAAATGTAGAATTAACAGTTCACACCAAGGAAAACAATTTTAAATCACTATTTGCTTTGCATGAGAAATAATATAAACACAAGTGCAAATGTTACAGACAATATAATATAGATAATAATCTTGTCTAACATGAACCCATCCATAGCTGTTAAAAAGCTCAAGAATATTAAGCACGTGATATTTTTGAACATCTGTGTTAATTTTTCTCTGTAAGTGTCTCTAAGGAATTTGTTCTCTTAAATATGTGTTTTGAGAGAGGAAAGAAATACCTCTCTTCAATATAACAAAGTTAGAGCACTAGGCTAGAGCAGAGTTTAAAAACCTAGCTCTTTTATTTTATTTTTTTTTTTTTTTTAAACAAAGGCACATTCATTTTTGGGAGGTTGTTAGCTATTTGCCTGACAACTCATAAAATTCCCCAGTCACAATATTTGTTTTTGGTTTTCTTTCAGGAATTTGATTCCTTATTTAAAAACCCAAACAACCAAACCCCCTATTAAAGACTTACTTAGTATAAATCTCATCTCATAGGTGCTGCACATGCCATGAGGGCACAAGTTCCTTCAATACCTTCAAATCTTTGCTTACTAAAATGTTATTTCTTTGTGTCTGGCATTAATGGTGCTGCTCACCCTTTCTGGTGAATATGCAGGCGGTTTTGGATTTCTGCATTGCAGAACCCCAAGAGAAGGGGCACTCTGTGATTGATTCAAACTGAACTTTGTTTAGTTGCCAGTGGCATGCTATTTGGATCTCTGCTGTACTGCTCAGTAAAAAGGAATACTACTGAGCTGACAAACTTTGATGATAAAAAATGATTCAGAACAACCAAAACTAAACCTGTCAAGAGTTAGTCTTGTGCTGACTGACTTGGCAATGAAATGGCAAATGAAATCCAATGTCACAAGTGCAAAATAAGACATGTGGGTGAAAGTAATCCTGTGAAGCACTAAAATAGTGTAGGTTTTTTTGTGTTTTTTTTTTTTTTTTCTCTTCCTTAAGAAGATGATTTGATGTGTCACTCTCAGCTGAAAATTCAGCAATTAAAAAAAAAAACAAACAAAGAAAAAGAGGTTCCAGACAACATCAGCAATTATTAGCAAAGGAATTGAGAAATGAGCAGCAGAAGTACACTTCTCACAGAAGCAAAATCCAGGGTATTGCATGTAGTTCTTTCAAAAGGATAAAATGGAGCTAGAAAGATATAGAAAAAGCCAGTAAAATGCTGAACTTATGGAAATTCTGACATATGAATTAAGAACTATTTAACAGATGAGGTAAGAAGGAGACTAGCCACGAATAACTTGTAAAAAGAATGCATTTTCCCAAAACAGAAGCTGCAAGGAGAAGGGTGCAAGCATAAAACTTTAGTTTGTCTTTTAGAAGTTTTAAGACTCTTTTTTTTCCAGTAATATGCAACGATGTTTACTGTAAATCACTGACACAAACATGTTGCTCCTGATTACATGAATGATTGAAATCCCTAAAAGAGACAATCTTCTTGAAGGAAAGTGAGTAGGGATTATTGAAGGAAAGTGAGTAGGGATTATTATATGCAAGATGCATTGATGGGGATACAGCCTCAAGTTCTCCAGAATATTTGTCTAATTAATCTTTGAAAGGAATTTAATATATACACAGGAAAAGAAAGCTTGATGGGTGTATGTTGCCTATTTTTATGGGAACAGTAGGCATTTATAGTGAAAACTCTTTCTCTAGGTTCTTTCTCCCAAAAGATGGTCTAAACCTGAATCAGGTACCCTGCAAAAAGAATGTATAGACAGATTATATGCAGGTTATGTTAAGCAGAAAATTGCAGTAGAATCAGAGGGAAAACATGTATCACAATTACATGATGGAAAGGAAGGGATATGAAGGGATTCAGAACATATTTTGGATTTTTGAGATCTCCAGGTATATTGGCATTGGTATTACTGATAATAAAATTCAACCAAATGCATTTTAAGAGGGCCAGTTTAATGCCTATAGAATTCCTTAGTCTATTAATAAAGAATCTTATACCAATTGCAGGAGATCTCATATTAATGCCCAGAAAACAAATTGCTTTGTCCTGTCAATAGCTAACTTTTTCTCTGCTCTAATCACATTCATATTACACACATAGTGCTGGATTCATTCTGTCAGAGCAAGTGAAATATTCCCCAATTACTGCATATGTCACCAACAATGGTACAGCTTCTCTGATGGAGCTGAAAGAGTTTAGAGGAACCTGCTTGGCCAGCAAGTGCCTTATCTCTTTTTATAGCCTACTAAGCTCATTATATAAAGATGCAGAATGATATTAAGCAAAGAAATTTAAGACTGAACACTAAGAAAAAATTCCTGTCATGATTATTCTGTTAACTTCCTGAGAGAAATGTGAAATGCATTCCACTGGACTAGGTAAAAGCTTGGTAAATGTGACCCAGAAACATCTGTCCATCTCTCTGGTATTGAAAAGTGGTAAGACACCCCGAAATGTTTACATCTCTAATTTCTGTGATCACAAGAAAACAATGGAATAAAGCTCGTGAACCATTGTTCTAACATCCTGAGCTATTGCAAAATGCTTTTTTGATGTCTGAATGAATCCCCAGTGCCCGCGTCACCACACAGCAGTCCGTACTCATGGTAAAAGCCAAAGGATATCAAGGCAGTTTGAGGGAAAGCAAGGCAGGCAGCTATAAAGCTCTGCATAAACTGATTTGCTGATAGCCTGGTTTGCTAAGCCCAGCCTGCTAGGAGAGCTTCTGCAGCTCCCTCTCTGCTCAGGGGAGGCAACACAGGAGGAGGAAGAGAGGCTGTGTGCTGGTAGTAGCACAGCCTGAGTGATAGTGAAAAGAACATGCTATGGTGGGGAATGTCCTCCCCTTTTTCTGTCATGATTTTGGTAGCAAAGCACTTATTCATCCATGAGGGACATTTTGGAGATGATGGATGGACTCATCGTGCCTGTTTATACATGGAAATTCCAGTTGAAATTATCTCTGGGAGCAGAGCATAGGATTTGAGAGTGGTGGTCTGGGAAGTTCAGAGGCAGATAAATAAAGGGAAGAGTTTTGGCAAGCAAATAACAAAGGAGAAGGAGTAAGAAACAGTAATACGGGTTCCTATTTTGTGAGTGCGACCAAATAGGAAATGGCAAGTGGGTGCTGCCGTGAGCCCAGATACCCTGGTAGTGAGCATTACTGTTCCTCCTGCGACATGAAACCGGGGCAGCTAAGGTCACTGTCATCTTGGTCTAGAATCTCATCAATTACGAGGTGCAGAACTTCTAGAAAATAATTTAGTTTCAGGCTTAATTGTGAAGTCGGGAGTGTATTTAATTTTATCATTGTGATAGATGTTGTCCATGTTTAGAATTGGCAAGGAAGAAAATCCCTGTTAGCAAATTTTCATATCTTCTTTTTCTGAGGATTGAATAAAATTCTGCCACCCTCATCCTCACCTATTAGCAAATCCTGGGAAATTAGTCTCATAACATCTGCTCTCCCCATTATATTTTTACATTTCTTTGATGTAATATTTTCTCCCTTTATTCCTATGAGTAAAGTCTGCAAGGAAGTCATGGACTTCTATAATTAATTCTTTTTTCAGTGCCATATATATAATCAGATAATAGCTATCTTAAGACATCTTGTTTACTGTGGCACAGTTTTCTGATGGGTTACAGTTATGTAAATGAGAACACACAACTTGTTTAATCTGGCTTGATTTCTTCCTCCCAGATCAGTTTACAATAATAGAAGTAAGCTGCTCATTTTGCATCCACTAGATGCCTCGTGGTAAGCTAACACCAGGACTTTTTATATTTGAAATTCATCACCGTGTCAAGCAGAAAGATGCTTTTATTTAACACAGGGAAACAATTGGATGCCTGAGGCACCTGTGTTCTATTTTCTCATCAGTCATTAATTCACTATGTCTTAAGCAGTTCACTGAGACCAAGCTGTTTACATTCACTCAGCTAAATATGCCTAAATAAACAGCATGATTTTGCAATTTTTTTAGTTTATCAAAAAATTGCACTTCACTGTTAAGTGCTTTCATGTGAATTCAAACTATTCATAAATTTGAAAAATTTAGAATGACAATGATTTTCCCCTTGATTTCAACATATGTTTCATGGATATAAAATATCCACATTATAGGCTGTTTTAAGAAATGCTTGACTTTCTGAGAGGATACAATACCTTCAGATAAAAATATTATCTAGAAATAGAATAGATTAATATTCATGGAGAGGCAAAAAATTTAGAATGTAGGAAATAGCCATGGAGTTCTCTTTCTCCCTGTTCCATCTACCTCCCTCCTACAAAACCAGGAACTCTTACCCTGTTTCTTAACCCCTATGATTCTCATTAGTGATCAAGCTCACTGATGATTTTCTGCTCAGCTGTGTTGAATGTTGCATCAGAGCACCATGATCTGGATCAATTTCAGCTAATTCAGTTATTGGTATTTGGCTAATCCTATAAGCTTAAAAATCAGCACAAGTTACAGGGTTTTTTAAATGAAATCTAAAAATTTCTAAAACACATTTTAGGGACAGAGACTAGGCTTTGGATAGGGCTCAGACTTTGGGCAATACACTCAGATTCTTACTGCAGCCTTCTAGTCTGCATGCATTTGAGAATTTTCTAAGCTCAGCTATACTTTAAATGAGGATAGTAAAAGTCAAGAATATCTTTAAAGCTTGGATTCATTCTGCTGATGTTACAAAAGCATGAAATAAAGCCACGAAACTTGAATTACACTTGTGTCAAGAGAAGCCAGTTACTAAGTGCTGATCATAAAACCTGTGCTCTGCCTACCCCAAACAATGGGATTAAAAAGCCTCCATATATACCCCAAGGAACAGATGGATATGAGTATCAGATCCCGTTTTCCCTGACCCATCAGCAATTTCTCATCTCCTACCATGAAATTAAACTGGCATGGGCTTTTGGGTTTGACCCACTGGTCTGCAAGCCGCCAGTTGTATGCCATGTCTTGAAAATATTTTCTGGCACAGCAACAAGTGCTGCAAAGAAAGGAAAGTGTTTCCACAGGCAAGAATGTTTAAAGCTCGTTTCTCTATATTATGTAGGCCTGTTTATATTGTTGTGTCTCCAGATAGCAAATCAAAATTGTCTACCAAAACCTAATATTGTAAAAAAAAATTGTCATTTTTATTTAATTTTTGCATTTGCTCTAGTTTTTGTAATTTTTTTTTCTTCTTTAATTTATCAAGCCTCCTAGAGCATATAATTTATTTACAAGATTAGATTGTCCAAGACCAATACTGATATGGCATATGTAGCTCTGGTGAAATGACTGTGAAAATCTGTTCCACAAAATAATATATATATAATAATATATAATAAATCATATATTTTTTCTTAATCTAACCTTGTCCAAAATCCTAACAAGGGAATTTTCATTTTATTTTGTATCTATTTCTATTGTAGCTGCCACTACATGTTTGATTTCTGTTATAATGATGAGAGAAAATTTAATCTTATTCTTCCTGTGGACTTTAAAATAGGTGTCTCAAAACCACAAGCTACCTCTTGTCCACTGCCCATAATATTGATTATTTCATCAGGAATCACATCAAGAATAATTCTTGTCCTTTTTTTCCAAGAACATATTTAAGTCATCAGATCCAAGTATTTCTGTTGATTTTTTTCTTAAGTCAATATTACTCTATTTCTTGGTTTCTCTTTACCTAAAACCTCTTTGATGTGAGTTTGTTAATCCTTCTGTGCCCATAGTGTTAGAAATATTTTCAAACCCTTCTTGATGTAACACTATTGTCTACATCTTCATTCATTGTTTCCTGTTTCCAAAAAACAAATCTCAAAAAAATCCAGGAACTGTAAAGCTTACTTCCTGTAGTCAAGCCTAATAATTCTTTTTTAAACCAGAATTGATCAATTACCACCCAGCAATTTTAATAAAGATCAACTTAATTAGCGTGTTCAGCCTTTAAATACTTAATTATGTGTAGGCATCTTTGTTGGTTTTGTTAATTTGAGTGTACACTGAGATAGCGCTTCATGAACTTGTTACACAAATCATTTCTCTTTGAATTGGAGAATGAGTCTATTAGTCTGCTTCATTATGCAATCTCAAGAGCATGGAAAAGAAACTTCTGAAAAAACAGAAACAAAGAGTCATGATTAGACACTTATGGTACGTTCCAGTTATGTTATGACAGACAAAAGGGATTTATGTCCTGAAGTTCTATGCACATGTAAACTGGAGAAGTCTTACAGCAGAGCACACACCATCCCCGGTCTGGATCTCATGACTTCCATAATGCCCTTCCAACATCAGACCCTAAGTCTTATTGGCTTTTCATACTTTTGAAGTGATTCTTCAAAACCTTTTTTTCCTCAAGTACATTCTGTCTTTCGTAACAAAGGGAGACTTCCTGTGATCTTTCTTTTTTTTTCCCTACTTCTGATTTATAAGCTAGATGATTGTGTCTGGTTTAACCTTGGCTGATCTTTAGTGTTACCTGTACTCAGCTGGTGCAGCTGAATTACTTTAGCTGTAAGCTAAAATATGTGCCAGAACTGGGATGTGCAACCAGTACTCTTCAGGTGCCCTTTTGACATTTAAACCCCAAGGACAACCTTTGTTTTATTCTTGGCAACTTACAAGTTAACCAGAGATGTGCTCAAGGGATGTGTGACCTAAACATTAGCACACAACAGAGTTATTAATTTCTGCCTCTTGGTGGCTAAAATTAGAGCAGTAACTCTTTTGCTTCTAAGAAACTTAGACAAAGATCTGGGAGGAATTTTTGTCCTTGGCTACAGTCCACCTAAATTTAGTCATCAATCTTTAAGGAGTAGCACAAGGTATTTTATAGTAATATGCTGACAACATTTACCGGCTAATTCTAAATGTTTAGACAATTCTACAGTGACTTGCTGTATTTCTGTATTACAGTGTTGAAACAGGCAATTTCAGTTAAAGTGTTGTGTAAAGAAAATGTGTTGCCTTCTAACTTTAAAGCACAGGGCTCCATGGAAAACCAACCAAAAACTCCTGGAATCACTATTTAATGACCTACTGTCCTTCTGTATTCCTATTGTGTTCATATTTTGAGTGAATCTGAAATAAAAGCACTGCTTCTCAATAATTCTCTCTCTGGTTGGTTGAGACCATCAGTTTTATTTCTTAAGTGATAATAAACCTGAAGGACACCTTCTGTCTGATACAGCATGGAGCCAGATAAGGACAAGATTGAGGTCAATAGCTAAGCAGCAACAAAGAAACATGAAGCTTCTCTGAAAATCTTCAGCAAATTTTTATACATTATTTCTGACTTAAACTTCCTTAACCAGAAAGTTTCACATCTTTATATGAGGAAACTGATAAAAAAAAATAAAGGAAAACCAAGAAAAATTAAAAAAAAAATCCCTCCAAAAATCAAAATAATTTTGCATGTGTTAATAAGGCTCTGGAATAATCTCACATGAGTTTGTGATATATATATATATATGTGTAGGAGGCCTAGGAAGTGCCAGATTCTTGCTGTCCCCTTAATGGTTTTATTTACCTC
Organism: Sitta carolinensis; assembly: GCA_032173965.1. NCBI lineage: Eukaryota > Metazoa > Chordata > Aves > Passeriformes > Sittidae > Sitta > Sitta carolinensis. The sequence continues at coordinate 2,590,921 of JAVUNC010000006.1, forward strand.
ACAACTAGTGTTTTCACTTTAGACTTAGCTTGTTATTCTTCTGCTCTGATTATGTACTGTATAAACTGCAGGAGGAAGTGATCTTTGATAGATGATTGCAATCAGGATGATAATATATAATTTTGATTAACCAAGAGAGTTTGATTAATTTTGATGTTAGAATTAGAATAATCCTATGCTGGAAGAAAGAGCTGCTTGCTGTCATTTAAAAAGTAATAACATAGATAGAAGATTGCTTATTTACAGCTCATCCAAATACTGAGCTGCAGCTTTCCTAAATTTTGTCAGGAAAAGGTAAACAAGACAGTGCTGTAAAGTGAATTCAATATCAGTGATGCATTTACAAGAATATGCAGTGGATGCATTGTCTGTTGCCTGAGATCACTGGAATAACCCTCGTTTATTTATGTATTTCATTTCTTAAAAGACAACAGTGACTATTATGATCAGTATCATTCTTTCTACATTTTTGCTGTGCTACCTATGGTGCCATTCCTACAAAAGTCACAGAGTGCAGCACTGTGTGTTGTCCTCTGGATGGTCTGTTATATTCTGTATTCAGACTTAATACATAATTGGAAGTCAGTTCTCTGTACTCATTTTTGTAGATTTTTCTTGGAATTGTTGTGTGTCATACTTCATATTTATTTCATTAATCTTTTCTTGGCATAATTACATAATATGATCTTTCTACTCCTTTAATAAATAAGACCAGGTATGAAAGTATGAAAGACCAGAAGAAATAATATTGGGCAATGCACACTGAATTACGAAAAAAAAAAAAAATAAGGAAAGGAGCCCAAAAAGTTATGATGGGCTGCTAGCTACCATTAAAATCAAAACATGACCTTTGCATTCTTATTAATTTGAGAACAACTAGTAGGATAAGTGGTTATTCAAATAAAACAAGAGAAGTCTCCAGCTTTGGAACTGACACAGAGTGTGGTCGAGTACAGAGCTACAATTTTGATTGCAGCATGTGTTAAACTCACATTACAGATTGCATTCTCCTATATTCTCCTGAATTAATTCTGTTAATTTAAATAATTGACTTTATTTAAAAAATCGATATTCCAGTGCCAAGCAGAATCACATCCACTGTGACAGAAAGACAATTACAATGCATTTCATTCTGTTTTATTGATTTAGTTGCTGTTTTCTACTGTAAATTTTAGCAGAACTGTCAGGGTTACAGAGAATAGGAGAAGTGATAAAGATACCTTTCAATCACTTTCTGTGCATGCCTGGATGGATCCAAGACACAGAGCATATGTTTGAAACCAGATAGACACAAAGTCTATTATAAAAACACAACCTAATTCTCCCTTCTGGCCCCAGTGTTTGGTCTGGCATATAGACAGTCTCATCTCTATTGCACAGAGCTGAGAAAAGTACACTGCAAATCTGTTATGGTAATATCATCATTTGCAATTGCAGCTTATTGGAACTCTGCTAAATGTTGTGCTTTAAGGTCAGAATACAGTGATAAATAGAAGCATGTTTTCACTGCCATTGCTCCATACACAGCCAAAGAACAATGAAGGTTAAATACAAGTTGAACCACAGCCATGAGATATGAAATGTATTACAAGTTTTATTACTACTGTAATAATGGCAAAGAACATTCCAGTTATAATGGATAAGAAACACTTCAAACAGTCGAGAAGATGCTCCTAGGGAGAAATTTTAAAATAATTTGCTCATAGCTTTTGGCTGCAACACATGCATGTAAATACAGAGGCTTGCAGCAAAAAAAAATGAGTCTGCACTAGAAAAAATTAAAACCTAAGTAGTAAATTGTTATTATGAATTCTTAAGTATTCTTTTGAATGCCTCTTTGTGGTTCATTCTGAGGCTTGCTTGCATTCCTGCCTGCCCTCGTGTGCATGGATGGCTATAACCAACACTCCCCTTGGAAATAAGAAGCTGAGGATTGCAAGGTCCCAGTCAGTGCACTTACTCCTTAGAGTTCTGTGAACTCTCAGAAGTGCTTTTCAATACAAGCAAATAACACAGAATTCTGGACTGGTGAATACAGCACACAGATAAACCAGAGAACAACTTTCTAATTTATATGCAAGAAATAGCATCACATTTGTGTTCTGATTTCAAAAAGCAAATTGTTCTATAGTTCATTTTTTATGGTTTGTAAAAATTAAAGGATATTTGGATAGGACTTACATTAATTTAAAGTGCTAAAATCATGAGCTTAGAGACTATTTAAGCTAGAACAGTTTAAATGCATCTAAAAAGAAAACTAGAATAGTTTAAATGCTTCACAACCCAGTATTACTATGCATAATTTGAAACTGAAAAATCCCTCTCTTATCTCCTTTGAATCAAATCAGTAAAGTTTGTGATGGAGTTAAAAGTGAACTTTAAGACAAATATCTCTCAATAGTAACCATACAATGAATTAGAACAACTTTTCTCTAAAATTTGACCAGTAATAGCAGAGATTTTGAAGGGGGGAAAAAAACGCCTAAACAAAATAAATTAAAACAGGCCTTTTTTTGTTTTTCTGGTTTTTCTTTCTTTTCTTTTTTTTCAATTAAAAAAAAAAAAAAAACCAAAATAACAAACACACAAACAAAAAAAAAAAAAACCAAGCAAACAAAAAAAAAAACCACAAAAAAACACCAACACAAAACCCAAAAGAACAGGAACTATATAATACCCATTACATATATATATAATAATACCCATATTATAATGACTTAAAATAGAAATATAATTTTGTTATGATTTAACTCCCAGTACCAAATTCTGGTTCATTTAAACTACAAACCACCACGTTGCCTGCATTTTCCGTGCATTCTGTTATAGAAGGAATTGAAGGTTGCTTTGGCAAGAAAATTCTCTACTGTTTGAAGAAGTTTGAACCTCTAAGTTTCTTTTATCTGAACTCTATCATCATATCATGTCTCTGAGGAGTCAAAAAGCCTCTTATAAAATGTTAAGAGGAGGGATACTTTGAAGGTTTTCAATAAAACACATCTAATCAGATTCAAGTTACTAATTGTCAGGGCAAGAGTATGTTCATATATTCTCCCTTGCCTGTTCAACAGCGTTCTAAACTTCTATTTTTCTGTTTTGAAGTTGAATATTTTAAAGGAAAGAAAATAATTTTCATATGATTTGGAAAAAAAAAAAAAAAACAAAAAAGGTCTAAGATCCCTTTGCTAATGAAATGAGCTGCCTTGAAATGCACAGGAGTCATTGCAAACATTGGCAGAGCCCTCCTAAACTTGTGGACTACCCACAAAAAAAAAAAAAAAAAACAAAAAAGCTTTTTTTTAAAAGAATGAGTTATAAAGAAATTCTTTATTTTTATATTCTCATGGACATGGACCATCTTTTTGAAGCAGTATTATTTTGAATCAGTAAATTTTGAATGTATGAAAGTACAGTAAGCTGCAGTTTATACTGAAAAAAAAAAAAAGTGCTTCTTATTTAAACATGTCTTTTCTTCATCATCCATTCACTAAACGGTAACCTTGGTCTTAAAATTGTGGACTATGCTTCCACAATTTATTCAGGCAAATAGACCTTTCGGGTTCTGGATGCAGTGTTGGACACAATTTATCCATGCAGGCATTCTTATTAGACTCCTGCCATGTAATATCGTGCTGGTGAACTTTTGCTCCTTTTGCTCCATTTTTTATCACAGTTTCTGAAATAAAATATATTGCTTCACTATTGTCAGGGAGAGACCACAACACAACTGCAAATTCTGTTTTGGGTCTAAACATTACAGAAGAAATAATTGCAGTGGAAATAATTTCAATACAAGTTTACTGTATTTGAGAAAACAACTGTGTTTTAAAATCTGTTGCTCTTGGAAGATAACAATGAGCTACTCCTGGCTTTTAGGTCCTGCAGAATTGAGAAATCAAAATCAACTGGTTCCCACCTATTACTGAAGTCCCAATCAGCAGTAAAACCTTCTTTGTACAATTGCATAATTTTGTCACCATGAAATTTTGCTGCTGTAGCTGAATTCAGAACTAAAAATGAGCTTTAATGACCAAATTTTTCTCACTCATGTATAGACTAGGTACCTGCAATCATCTGAAATAGCTTCTTGTAGCTTAAAGGTGTTATAGTGGTGGCTAAAATATTGTGACATGAGACAGGCAAGGAAGATTAGACCCTAAAAAGATTTATTTGAGAAAGCACAGGCGAAATAAGCGTTATCATTTTCTTACATGGGAAAGAGCTTTAGACAGAACCTTGCTCAGAATGACACTTTATGCTGTAAGCTAAAATTTGTGCCAGAACTGGAATGTGCAACCAGTACTCTCAAGGTCCCCTTTTGACATTTAAACCTCAAGGATAACCTTTGTTTTATTCTATACTGTGCTAGAAGGATTTTATTTACTGGAAGCAAATCTTAGTCTCCTGCGAAGGCTTGGGGCAGCTGCTGTGGTTTCACATTACAGAGAAGAGCAGTAGGATTTTTTTCATCTGTGCAAAGAGGTACACACATTTCCCTTTGAATTCCAGAAATGCAGTAGAGACTCCTCATGGTCTCACTCTTCATTTATAGCAGGGGTGAACTGGAGAGGAATCAGGAGCCTAATTTGGTGTTGCCCTGGTTGCCAGTGGGCTACAGCCAGCAGTGGAGCACCAAATAGTCCTTTGCTCATGGCCTCCCCACCCCTCTGCCCTGCTCCACCCCAGCACGATGGGGAAGGGAACTGGAAGAGCAAATGTGAGAAAAAAATTGTGTTTTGAGATAAAGATGTTTTAATAAATATAGTAACAAAACTCAAGTGATACAGACATCATTCCCCAGCTTCCACATGTAGGTCAATGTCCAGCTATCCTCAATGAAATGGTTAATTTAAAAAGATTAGCCCCTGTTTTTCTGGTCTGAAGATGAAAAATAGAGATTATCACCAACAAGCTCTGACACCTTCCTTGTTTTTTTTGGGGGTTTAATATTTTATTATATTATTATTATATTATTATTATTATTATTATATTATTATTATTATATTATTATTATTATTATTATTATTATTATTATTATTATTTTTCCTCAGCCCCTCTAATTCTTCTCCAAAGGACTTATATTAATAAAATAGAATCTGACCTTATAAATTTCTTATTCAGTTTTACAGATCATGAGGTTTGAGCTATTCAGATAATGTCAGCAGCTGTTCTTAATATTTATTTTGCCCAGTGTGAACTGACCCTGAACTGAATGTTTGTCACTAAGATATAGACTGTTCTAATGAGTTTATTATTCATTGTAATTTTTTTTTTCTTTTCAGAACTTGTTTTCATACACATGTATGGGAGTACTTTGCCACACAGTAAGTCAGAATGTACAGGGGGGGTCATTTTTTTCTTCTATTAGCTACTGCCATGCAAAATACTGTATTTCAAGTACTTTTTAAGTGGAGTGAGAGATGTAGCTGAAAGAGATTTTCACTTTTGCCATCTAGGAATACTTCACCTTGTTAGTTTAACCACTTGACACAAGAAACCTGAACATATTTACAGGGATCATAAAATTTAAATAACCATTTTTTGGGGGGTGTAGTGTTTCTAGATTGCTGACATCCAACTTAGCCTGAGAGTTTAAACAAGTCACCTTTTCATTGTTCATTTTCTAAAGGACAATAAAAAGCCCATGTACCCGAATGTCTTGACAGATGACTACCTCAGGCGTGTAAGTTTTTATGTTCTAAGGTTTTCATGTTCTAATGTAATTGGTTTAAATTCATTTCCTAAATCAGTTGGACACATTAGAATTTTCTTGGCCTAAAAGTCATAAGGGTGACAATTTTGTTTTCAAAATGTCAGTTATCAGTTTTAAGTCATATAAATGTAGTTGTCTATATACATTGGATTTTAAGATAAAACCCTGTTATTTCATGCTTACTGCCCAAAACCTCAGGCAAGAACAGCTATTGTTTTCAGAGCTTTACCTTACAGCTGTAGGTTTCCTTTTGGACTCTCAAAATTATGTCTCTCAAAAGTGGCTGCTCCGAGCAGAAAACAGAGGTGGGAGGCAAGGATGAGAGGCAGGAGAGCCAGGGCCAGTGCCCTTCCAGGTGAGCATCCCCAGGTGAGCATCCCCAGGTGAGCATCCCCAGGGCAGCTGGCAAGAAGGGCAGATCTGGAGCTCAGCAAACCCCTCAGTGCCTAAGCACAGATCTGTGCTGGGAGAGCAAGGCTGAGCCCAAAGTGAGCACAGACACAGCTGCCAGGGGTAGGGCTGAGTCTTCAGAAGGGTCGAGGGCAAAGGGCTGGGTTTGATGGAGCTCAAACAGCACAGGATGGGCGAATGCAGAGCAGGCTGCCAGGAGTGCCTTGGGTGGGAGCGTGTTCCCAGGTGTCACAGCTGTGCCATGTCAGAGTGAGGAGCAGAGGGAGCAGGGATTGCAGAGCTCTGCTGGTGTAGAACCCTCACAGCTGGGAGGGACGGGGACTCTTCTTTAGGCAGAAGTGGTGAAGACTTGTTTAGACAGATTTCAGGCTCACTACTGTCGCTGTCAAGGCGGTCACGACACGAAGCAGAGGCCACAAGCAGTCTCAGATGGCAACTCTTTAGTATTGAACATGGCTGGCCTTTTATACACTTTGAGATTGTTTATGTTTCTTCTACCCTAATTATTGGATACAATAAATCAACATAACACCGTTGGTGAAAAGTTACAGTAATTTAACTAACTTTTTAAAAATACTTCATCCAACTGCAAAGTTCTTTTATCTTTCTTCAGTTCTTCACTTCTCTTAGTCTCTTTAGTTACAACCTTAAAAAGAACTCCTTATCAGCTTCTTCTTTCTTCTCAACTTCTTCTCACTCCTTTAACTAACAAGCCCGCTGTTAGCCCCTTCCACAAACTACAGTGTTAGGGCAGATTTGGGTGGCAGAAGATGGATGAGGGGAAGTTTGAGGTAAGGCAATGTAGCTCACAGGAGGCAGCAGTAAGATGTTCTTTACTTCTTGTTCCTTACTTCTTGCACTCTCTTCAGCTGTTCTACTACATTGCTTGGTCTGTGATATTTGCTTCCAGCCTGGATTTAAATATGCAGCTGTGAACAACTGAAGATTTTGTGCACTGAAAATGAGCAGCACTAGGTTACGGTGCATAGTTTAGCAAAGCCATTTCTACTCAAAGATTACTTTCAGTTGTAAACACAGGAAGAATTCATGAAGGAAGTGTACAAAAAAAATTAATTCTTCATGGAGATGTTATTCTGACAAGGCTCTTCATGCAATACCTAGCCCTTGCTTGCTTATATATAAAGCCTAACTTCAAAAGACCTAAATTCAGTGGATTTGGAGGTTGTTTGCTTTTTGTTTATGAGAATCAAAGAACTACTTTCTAAACAAAACCTTAAAGCATCAAATAAAATGTGAAATGCATTTGGTCTAATACTCCTTTTATAATGCCCTTTTTTTTTTTTTTTTCCTTAATTCACTGGAATGCAGTAATACTACTGCATCTTCAAATGCACAGTAAGAAGTTCAAAACTCTTGCCTGGACCACAGGTGGCAGTACATGTTTAACTATGAACATATCTAAGCATCTTGTGACCATAAAATAGGGAACTTGATTTTTGCTTGTTCTGGTTCAGCTAAGCGAGATCAATTATTATATTTCTGAGACTGTGTGAAGACAAACCTGAGTTGAAAATGTTGGAATAAGTATACTAAAGTGACATTGCAGCACATGAGAGTGCCCTAAAGTAGCTGTGAGTACAATAAGTGACACTGTTGAACAGGAAAAGGTGCTGGATGTTGTCTGTTCTGAGTTCTGATTGGCTTTTTTAAAGCAGATGAATTAGCTTATCAAAGCTGGGCATGGATGGATTTATTCGTGGCCACATTCCTACATGTGCCTGCAAGAGCTTGAGCATTTTTTCTGTTCTGCTTTGGATTTGTTTACTTTTCTTCTAGAAGTAGATAGTGATGGCTAAAAGCTTTTAATATAACTACCAGAAGCTGACTCAAGCTTTCAAGACCCTATTATTCTGAACTAAAGTATGCTAGAAAAAATTAGGGAGATATCTGCAACCAATAACAAAACATTTTTTTGTCCTTTGTAATAAATAATATGTCTGCACTAATTAACTACTTCCATCACTATAACAGCTTTTACTACAGATATCTGATAAATTCTGAGGTATGAAGTGGTTAAAATGTTCATAATGAAATCATAAAATGGAAAAAAAGTACTAAGAGAAAAGATTTTAGGTTTCATTTTTACATTTGAGATTCATCCTTCATTAGCAAAGCAGCATCTAAGCATTCAGGAAGAGTGATCCAAGCCTTTCTTTTACCTGCTAAGCTTCCTAAATGGCCAGAGAGCAGCATGAAGGGGAGAATGAAAAATTATGTAGCTAATACACCATTATCCCATCTTCTCACAGATATAATTTACTATTTCCTTGTATACTGTCAGAAAATAGAAAAAAAAAAAAAAGTTATGTTTGCACTTATGAAAATAGCTGTGTGGAATTGTTTGTATCTAGAAGGAAAGGATCTTGAATTCAATTTCTGCAAAACACTTAAATATCATTTTATTGTCTTTTCTTACGTAAAGAGAAGCTGTGCCTTTTCTAGTATAAAGAGAGTATAGAGAGTATCTGGTTCATAAATCTGTTTATAAAATGCCATCATGACACTATTTTCTGACTCCAATGACTGGTGTACTCAAAAACTGGATTTTAAAAGACTTTAAGGTAAACAGGTTTTATACATTTGTTATTGAATTAGGAAAGACCTGGTTTTTTTTCTTTTTTTTTTTTTGTTTGTTTTTTTGTGTTTTTTTTGTTTGTTTTGTTTTTTTTTTTGTTTTTTTTGTTTTTGTTTTTTTTTTTTTTTTTTTTTTTTTTTTTGGTTTTTTTTTTTTTTGTTTTTTTTTTTGTCCTGGACATTTCTATAGAAAAGTCTAGTCCTCTTCTGTCCATATTTTGGAAGGTTCAAGTAAAATGCTTAGACACACCAAGTAGAAGAGCTGTATGAACTTGTACATGGCCACACTGATATGTTATACATAAAGTCTCCACAAATTCTAATGTGTATACTTCAAACAGTGTATCATTTTTTATTGTAGGGGTTTTTTTTTTTGGCATAGGGAAAGGTTAAAAAAAATGTTTGAAATAACCAGTCCTAGTGTTCCATCTGCAAATAGCTGTGTGCATGTCTAAGTTTTGACCTCTGTTTACTCTTTTCCTAATTTTCTCAACAGAATGCAACTTCTGATAAGGTAATTCATAGAACTCTTCCATAAGTGTGATAGAGATTTTATTACAGCATTAAGTCACTCTCACAATAAATTATCTCTTTTATACACTGTGTACCTGTGAAATTATTTCCTTTTTTGCTCCAGAATTTTTCTATGAACTAAGGAAATATTCCACATCTCCACAAATCACAGGACTTTCACTTATTTATTCATGTAACATTCTTTCATTAACCTATCATCAAAAATGTAAGCTCAGGTTTTTAATGGAAAAGATGCAATAAGTGTAAAGCATTTGATATCACATTTTAATTGAGAAAAGAATGGAATAGTCTGACAATTAAAAATGTTTCTATAGAGTTTTACCTAATGTTAGTGAGTGCAGTTTACAATGCTGAGATTTTAGAACTTCATTAATTCTGAGCCCTACTTTAGAGAGAATGAGAAAAGAATCAATATTCTTGAGTAGTATGAAGGGCTCAGATCCTTTCATATATCTAAGAAACCTGCTTTAGGGGGCTTAGTCACATTGAGATTTTATTCATATTGTCATATCATCAAAACCAAAAAAGAAAAACTTGCCACTAGCTTGAACTTATGGTCTAGAGTTGTCTCTTGATTATTGCAAATACAGGAGGACTGAGAAGCCACTACAGCCAAACAATTAGTAGAGCAACTTGAAGGGAAGTTTGATAAAAAATTTCATAACAAAGGCACACTACAAGAAAGTTTTATGATTGAAAACTATCTGCTAATACAGAATATTGTTTAGTTACTTTTTTTTTTTTTAATGAAATTCAAACATAATCAATGTAGAGACAGAATTTAGGTTGCCTTAGATTTACTTCTATATTTTGAAATTATCAGATGTTCACTCAGCAGCAGTAGTTTATTGTATTTCACGACTGATACTTCAGATTCCTAATTCTGAATTACCTTCTTTTGGAAAACTAAACTTAATTTTTTTTCTTTTATTCCTTTTGCAACTGAAATATTACACAAATGCCACACACTAGAGTGGTGCACCACAAACCTCTGTGTTCATAGATTCCCAGGGGTGACTAAGAGGAGAAGGGATGCAGCTTTGTCCACTGGTATGTGGGCAGAGCTGGGGCTTCCATCCTTGCAGGAGCTCCCAGGAAGACTCTCTCCATCTGGGCTCTTGGGGTTCTCTTTCCAGCCAATGTCTCTGGTATTTAGGGTGAGGAGTTAAAAAGGTCTAGGAGGACAACTATACTTTATGCCTCACCCATAGATGTTATTTAAATCCTTTTATTCTGTGGTGGCTTGGGTTGTGAAAAACCAGGTTCACTTTCCTGGTAAAATTTAAAGCTGTTTAATAGAGACAATAAGAGACATAAAAATAAAGCAAAGGTTGAAGGGCCAGGTGCCTTGGTGCACTGCCAAGAGCACCCCGGTGTCTTGGAACCCCCCCCTTTTTATCCTGTTCTTCATGCATGGACTTCTGCACATTCACTTTTCCAGGAACTGCTCTGCATGGCCAATCCTTGGGTCCATCAAGAGAAATTCCACTTTTATTGGGTTCTTAACATCTTTTGATTTGGGCTTGGGTCTCTTTTTCACAGGCAGTGAATGCTGAGAGTCACTTGGGCCTCTTCTGGAAGTTATCTATTCAGGCAGCTGAAACACACTGCACCTAAATTCCAAACTACAGCAAAGAAAAAATCTTATGCATCTATTCAGGCAGTTAAAACACACTAAAAATTACAGGAAAAAGACCCATCATACTTATAACATTAATTCCAACACTTGTGAAAAGCCAACAGCAAATTATGTATTTATAACAGGGTTTTCTTGGTTGATTTGTGCAGTTTTCTCTCATTTGCATCCAAGCTCCCTTGGTGCCCCCTTCCTCCTCACAGCCCCAGGTGCCATCCCAGAGGATGGAGCAGCAGAAGATACACTTGAAAATAACAATGGAATCATTAACGGTGCTTAAAACTTTAACTGAATGTAATTATTTAATATTATTTTGTCTAACATATCAACTTTATAACTTTTGAACCAAGTTATTTTGGGGATTAATTATAATGAATATTAATATTAATATTAATATTAATATTAACATTAATAATATAAATAATAAAATTAATATTGTTGTTGTTTATTTATTATTATTTATTATTTATTTGCAGCCAGGGGCACTGCTCAGGTGCTGCTGCAGCAGGCAGCACACACCTAGCAAACTGCTAAAGGCTTGGAAAGGATCTTGAAAAGCACTGCTGGAATGTGTGAAAACTGAGATTGTAACAGCTTCTATTAATAATGAAATAATAGTGTCAGAAACGCTTTTTCTGGCTAGAAGCAGTTTCTTAATGAAACCTCTTTGATTTAATTAAGTGCCTTACACATATGGTTAGGGCCTAGATCGTTTAATGCAAGACCTCTCTCTACACTCATAGAGGTACTGTGCATACCACATACAAACTCTGATGTTTCACTGACTAAAAAAGAAAGGAAAAAAAAAGGAAAATGTTAGGCTATTTCATATGCAAGTTTTGCTCTGTGTGCATGAGAGTTTTGCTCTGACATCCTAATTGTGAGCAAAATCATTTATGTCCCATTTCTGAAGCCCAAACTTGACAATAAGTAATAGTAGATATTGAATCAAGAGTACAGTTAACTGTATTGTTATTTTTGTAAAGAAGTAATTGGTGACTGAGCTCAAACATCTTTTACACTTGTAAAAACCAAAAAATACGAAGAGAAAACCAATGTCAAACAAAATACTTCAGGGGTCAATGAATAGGAACTGTTCTCCTGCATGTTTTATAGCTCCCTTCATGATTCAATGCAAGAGTGAAAAAGATCAGCACAGGAGAAAAACGGAAGACTTAAAAGTACATTTTTCTGGTCCTGCTTGGTATACCTTGTTAACTTTTTGGCCTGTTTTTGCTTCTCTTGATAGAAGGCATAGTTTCTCTGTGGTATCCTATTTTATTTAAAATGTAATGCATTTTAAGTTATTGTTTCCTCTGCTCAGAATCGTTGCCTCTTACCCTCTCTGCCCTTCAAGTGAGAGACAGAAATTCATTAGAGATAACTCTGATACACTATTGTGTATGCAAAGTAACTTCCCCTACAGTGAAATTGTCTTCCATAGAGGTGCTTCCAGGGCAACTTTTTTTCAGGTGATGGAATTAAAAAAAAATACTCAACCAGCTAGAAAAATATAGTTAGATTCTGTAGTTTAACATGCAATTTTAATATAGTAACAGCTTGCAGAAGGAGTGTTGTTTCCCAAAATGAGCCAGTTTTATCACTTATTAGGATCTAACTGTACTTTCCTACCTCATGAGATTCAGGTGTGGTACCCCACCATATTGCCTATTATTTGTAATTCTTGTTCTGAATCTCAAATACAGAGCATGGAGAATTTCATGGCTTTTAAGTCATGACACTTTTGAAAATGTTAGCTCTGGCAGCTGAACTGCTCTCTTCTTTAGCTCTTCATTCCAGGGCTGGAAGTTGATACCGAGTAAAAGAAGGAGAAAGGATCACAGGTCTCCTCTGTATTATTGGTGCAAGGAGCTGCAAAGCAGCTAACAGGGCAATACAGAAGCCATGGCACATCCTCTAACGGCAGGCTGATGATCACAAAAATCAAATTCGTAATTTTGAAATTACAAAAACTAATGTGACCTCCCCAAAACGACTTTTCATCATTTGTTTTATCATTAAGTGTCCAGAAAACAACAGGTGTCAGTCTGCTTTCAGAAGGCCAGCAATCTCCAGGGTCAGTGAAAGGTGTGGCAGTGAGGTGTGGGCCACTGTAGCAGACTCTAATGAATGAACGAGGTATGAGGAAAAATCAACATGTAGCGCAGAAATCCTGTGTCGGAACCCAGAACATTCCTCTGAGTGCCCTGGGGGATCAGTGCCCAGAACATTCTTCTGTGCCCTGGCACAGAATCAAAAACACCTGAATGTTTGACTTGAGCCCGTGGAAAAAATTACCAACCTTTTATGGAGAATTACAAGCCACAGGAGTTTAGGTAGAGTGATAGTTAACTTGTCACAGGGTGAAAATGTAGAATTTTAGGGGTTTTATAATGAGGGTTTAAGGGGCAAAGATGGAGGATTCTGGGTGTGTCCCTGCCCTTCTTGTTCTTTTAACTGCTGTGGTGGTGGCACAATTTTGATTGGTTTAGAATAAAGATACACTGTCTAATATAGCTGATAGGTATTGGAAAATTATTGTCAATAAAGAATAGGTAGATTTTAGTATAAAAATAAACACCACCCAGAGGGTGTCAGTCTGCTCCATCTCAACCTGCAAGACAGATCTGTGCAGGCCAGAGCCACAATGTTCCAGATAACAAACAAGAAACAATCCTTGGACACGAGAACAGAGAGATCTCGGGCTGTTCTTCTGTGCCTGTCTGGGAAAAACAGAGACTTTGGGCAATTCTCAGGTCACAGCAACGACACAAAACCCGAGAATCCTGCACTATTCCCGGGAATTTGTAAGCTGACAGCTTGGTCACTGAAATCAAGGTGGTGATTTCACCATACTGGTGAGACGAGAAGGAAGAAAAAGCTTTTCCTTTCCCAGATTTTCCCACAGTGCCTCTGGAGAGAAAGCAGCAGGGACTGTGGTGTCTGAAATTCACACCTCTCTTCCAGGGGAGCACAAATTCTGCTCCTCACTGGTTCGAGTGTCCCTTAACAGTGAAAACTCCTCAGCACACTTTGGATGTTTTCACTGCCTTTAAATGATAATCAATGTCAATTGCCAGCTCATTACAAAGCTTTTTCATGGATCATCAGAAATGCAGTACCTGAGGGGTTGGCCTTTCTTATTCCATTGAAAACCAATTGTACCTGCTATTCGCTTTGAGGTACAGCAATGTAGTCTACAAACTAGCAGACCAAAACAATGACTACGTCAGGCTCTAATTATTCCTGTTGGGAAATCTTACTTTCTCTATGGGCACAAAATTATCTAATGACCTTTAGCAAGAAAGAATTTAGCAATGATGGTCTATCTGAAGGAACATCATGTTTAGATCTATGTTTTTTTGGTTTTTTTTTTTTTATTTACATCATGAATCTCAAATAAGGGGAGAACATTGCCTTCTCTTTCAAACTCATGCCATCCTCAAAAATTAAAGGATGAAAATTGAACACCTTTGCCATGAACAGTTTTCTGCTTAATACATTTTGCCTAGTTTGGTGGGTTTCTTGTTTGTGAGTGGTGAATTGTTTGTCTGTTATTTTATTGTTTTTTCTAGGGAATTTATAATTTGTTTTTTGATTTAATCGTCTTGATGAAAATTGAGTCCAGTTCTTTAGGCTGTGCATTTGAGCAGCCAAGAAGTTCAGATGAACTCAGGAAAAGAAACAAAAGTGCCTTTATGAACAGACTTTGTGGTTGTGCCCATATTGTAAATCAAAACACTTCTAAGATTTACTCTAGCGTACACAGTTTAAGCCAATTCACTGTGGAGTTGTCTGGCAGTGAAGTGCTCAGTCATGGTTACAAAATACCTGCTCCAGCCTTAGGTAATATGAGATTTAGATGTTGAAATTTTGAGATTGTTCTGCTAGTTCATTGATATATGAGGAACTGAAGCTCACCATGAGAAATTCCTGAGCTGAGGGACCTGAAACTGTCAGGGTTTTTGTGTTTTGTTTTGTTTTTCTGGTGTAAGAGCAAATCTGTGTCTCAGATACAGTACATGTTCATTTATCACAGCAGAGGTCTGAGGTTTAGGAAGCCTGGGTTCTGAGAAACAAAATATTCCTGCTCTATGACAGTTTTGTGAAACAAGCACGTTGTCATGCATTATTGCTGAAGAATGCTTTAGCTCAACACGAACACCATAACCCAGGCCTCTCACTCAAATGTATCAATGTTCTTTTCTGACTGTGGCCCTCTTTTGGAAAAATTCCCCCGTTACTGAGATTCGGAAGCAGATGTGCCAATAACTTGAGCAGAATATAAATTAAACAAGTAAAAATTAATATATTTTCCTTATTTCTTCTCCCCCCTCCCTTTCTTTTTTTTAAATTTCTCTCTCTTAAGAAGGAAGAAAATGAAGTTAGGTACTGTTAAGTAAAAGACATAGTGAGTCTTGACTGTCAAAGGGATCAAAAATCTGCTTTAAATATGGGACACTGCAAATGCCAATCTCCTTTGCTCATTTCACATTGCAAATTCATCCTGATTACTCACCACACGTTCTTCTGCTATGTATTTCTATTTTAAGAAATATATGTAAATACATACATGTCAATGGAAAAAAAAAATATCAGCAGTGGGGTTTTATGTTTGTTTTTTATGTTATTTTAGTTTTAGCTTTTCTTTGGTTTCTTTTTTTTAATGGAAGGGGGCGTTGGTGGTTTGGGGGATTTTTGTTGTTATTTTGTTTGTTCAGGGTTCTTTAAAGAAACAGTTTTACAACTTGGATAAAAAATAAAATTGGACTTTAATGAAAGCATATGGTCATACTTATATGAGGTGTATAGATGTGTATGATAAAACTTTGCTGAAAGCACTTTTAGTAAAAGTTAAATGACAAGACTCTATGAAATTTCTTCTTAGTTTTTGACCTGCATAATGAGTGGTAATTTAATATGTATTTTTAACCACAGAAATTTGAGGTGGTTTTTCTCTAGACATCTCTTTATGGTAGTTATGTCCTATAATTCCCTGTGGACTAATAAAGAAGGTCTTATATGGCACCATAAACCAGAGTTCAAGAAATAACAATGAACAGTTAAAACTCTAGACAGCAGATGAGAGGGCAACATGAAATGTGGAGCAGATATTAGTTGTACTTTTATAAAATTAAATCATATTCCATGTGGTAGAAGTGACTTTTCAAAGCCTATTGCTCAAGCTACCAGATAAACTGGAAATCTATAAAACCTCACTCGAATTGCTCTGCTTTAAATGGTACTTTTCAAGGGGACTCTCCTAATACTTCAAGCCCTGTAATGATTTTCTTCACAGTCCTCAACAAATTAGCCTGTTCTTCTGATAAGCAATCAATGGTTCTTGCATCTACTGTACAAATAAAAAAAAATATGCTTTTGGATTACTGGAAAGGTGATGGTTTTTTTTGGGGGGGTTTTCTTTGTTTAAATAGGATTTTTTTCCTCTCCCTTTAGACTTCTAAAAGAAAAAAACATGATAGCAGGATTCCCTTTAGCTTGTGAATTCATGTCATAACATATTAAAATACCTAGAAAAGTGTCAGTGTGTATTCCTTGGAATGTTTAGCATTGCTGTGCTTTCAGTAGCACCTTGACAGATGTGCAGAATTTTGGTATAGTCATTAGAATGTGCACTTTGATAGATCACCTGACCCATGTGCCAAATAAGCCACCCCTGGCTATACCCACCCATGAGTTAGAGAATGCTTGAGCACTGAACAGAGATCCCTGTGAACTCAATTAATGTTTTCTACTTGTTCATGCAAAGTAATCCTATTGATGCATTGTGCAGGAAAGAGCAGATAACCCCTGGAAAATGCATTCTCCTCTGCTTTCTGCTTCCCACTCTTCTGATCTCACTGGGGCTCTTTGTGCTTCTCCAGGATGTTCTCCTTCCTGGTGACTGCAGTCTTGGCCTCTGCCTTTGGTCAGAACTGCAAAGCTGTGATTGTGGAGTTGAAGAAATAAAGGTGAATAAATAAATGAATAAAAATAAATAAATAAAGTAAATAAAAGTTATAAAATAAATAAATAAATAAATAAGGTATTTGCATTTCCAGGTTTGATGTGTCTCCTAAGGTGTCTGTACCCTGATTCCATTTCAGTTATTGCTTCTTGATGAAGGTGCTTAATGAAAATTAATGGAAAAAGTGAATAATATATTCAGGAGACAAGAAAATAGTATGAATTCTACAAGGTGTTATTGTAGCTTTTTTGTTCTTTATTTTCAAGTCTACCATTAATGAGGTTTGATATTCCCTTTAGGCAACAACTTGACATAAATCAAAAGAATTTTAATTATTCTGAGAGAGACGACTGATTAGAGCAACTTTTTCTTTAATTCTGTGTTTGTTCATTTTGAATTTAATGCAAAGTTTTATTTTAATTACTTAATGTTTAACCAATTTTAGAGGAAGGCAATGAGAACACTAAAAATCAATATTTGTTTTAAATGTATACAGCATAAACAGTCCTTTAGCCTCATTTTGAAGATTTTTATTAGATAAAATGTATTTAATATTTTGCCATAGTTATTTTTTCTTCTTTAAAGGCAATTTAAAATTGAATTTTTGGCTTCAGTGAACCAAATTGCAAAACCTGGGACAAAACCTGAGGCATCTTTTCAGGAACTTCCATACGCTACAGTACTGAAATTAAAAGACAGAAATGTTCCTCATACTTATGAACTGGTAAATGTAAGAAAACTTCTGGTAAGAAAACAATTTAAAACATTCACAGAGTTACACATACACACACACACATATATATATATATATATACAGTAATATCTGATTGCTGCTGCTGAACCTTGATCGTTGTGAGAGAGATTTGGAAACCTCTGTAAAGACCTCACTGTGGCAGGATTCTGAAAAGTTCTAGCTACAAATGACTTTTAAAATAATGTATTGTAAGTTTTTCTTAAATCTAGTATTTTGTTAAGGAAATAGAGTGAACATTGATCCAGAGCCACAAATAATTTTTAATTGATGGGAGTATTGAACTGGAATTTAAGAGTTTCAGGTTTTGATTTTGGTTTCTTAATGCAATTTTTACTCTTTCTTTTGTACTAGAATTAGTAGTTGCATTCATCAATATAGATTACTCAAGGAGGATTGAGCCATTTTCTACTTTATATTCTGTCTCTAAAAGAACTTTCATTTTTATATGCCTAATTCCCATGTTCTAATGATTTAATTTCACTACGAATATGACTAATGAAACTCAGGAATGTGTATTTCATATTTATGGACAACCATCAGTTCAAATGAAAGAGTTTTTCTATTTATTTCCAAATTATGTATGAGGAGGTTTATTTAGCTGATAGTATTTCAGACAATTAAAAAAAAAAAGTAATATTTTTCTCCAGGCAACATTAGTCATGTGACTTTTCAACAGTGGACTAGTCAATTAGGTCAAAAAAATTTTATCTGAGTTGTTAGTTGGGAAAAAAACTCAAAGGAGAAGCACTGGAAGAACCTTTATTTTTGGCAGATTCAATAAAAATGAAAATTTATAAGAGGAGAAAACCACACCATACATCAGTATCAACACTGGCCTGGAAGTCCATAGTTCACGTGGAATTGTGTAGAAAACAAAGTTGGTTTTGAGAGTGAAAGACATTGGATCTGTCCTCAAAAACTGAATTTACGAGTAAACACCATTGGCAATTCATGCTGAAATCACATTAACTCCAAATTAATTCATCTTGATTAATGTTGCTATGATGAACATCAAAGACATTAAAAATGTTCAGCCTATTTATTGCAGCATCTTGCAACCTGGAATAACGTTTTGTAGAGCTGGCACTGGCGTTGTGCATCTGTCTCTGCTATTTATGTAGACCTGCATGCAGAATAATTTATAGGACAACTGCTGTAGTTCTAAAAATGCAGGAGCCTGGCTGTTTCCATGCCTGACTGCAAATCCACAGGCACGTGCCAACAGGCTCAGTGAACACCAGATGTGTTTTTCTTTCTTTGTTTTGTAAGCTTGCAATGTTATGTATCAATATATTTTTATTCCTGACTGCTCAAAAGTGATGGGCTTAACTTCCATGCTTTAGGTGTCTTTTCCAAGGGGTATATATTTAAAAAAAAAAAAAAAAAAAAAAAAAAAAAAAAAAAAAAAAAAAAAAAAGGGTACATGCGAGCAAAGAATTCCTTTATTCCCACTGCTCACCATTGGACTTCAAAAGATACTTTGACCTCTTTGAAGTTATTTAACTCACTCAATAGGACGGCTAGATACAGAAAAATTTAGATATTCATACAACTCTACAAGGTGGAAACCCTACAGTACTATTTTGTATGATGCCAAAAGTTTAATTATTTCTCAAAAGCTCCACTTGCTGGAGAAAAAAGAAGGGTGGTTTTTCAATTATAATAATACCTAGAAACAGCTGACTTTTTTCCTTTTTTGGGGGATCATACAAATATTAAGACTTATATCCATCAACACATTTCTAATAGAAATTAATCAAGGAGACATGATTTTGCTAAATTAAATAGATGTGAAGAACGAAGTGGTTTTCCCTCTGTTCTTTTTAAAAGAAATCCTTATAAGACTTTGACACAGACACAAGTATACCTTATTCATGAATAAAACAATAAATCAGAAACAAAGCTAAAAAAATGTCTGATCCCAAAGTAGATGAACTCTAATAACTCTAATAACTTTAATAATAAACACAATGGAAGTGTTTCTGTTGGATGTCAGGAAGAACATGACATATTTTGGTTTACCATTTCTATAATTATATGTGTTTTGGAGGTGAGGAAGTAGTGCCATACGGCAGAGGAATAAGTAGAAATGTGTTCTAGACAATTGTGAAAGTTGATGGGCAGGGAGGGTTGTTTGTCCATTTGTTTCTTAGTACAGGATGCTGTATTTGGGAAATGTTAAAAAAAAAAAGGATTACCTTATTTTTTCAACTTTAACTCAAGCACAAAATAATAATATGTTAGAGATAATGTGTGTTCCATTAAACAATTACACAGTGGGAGGAATTTTATATTTACATGTGCAATTTTAAGGATTTCATCTGCTAGGGCCTGATGTTTTAAATCTGCAGTCTAAATTACTCAGGAAAAACAAATTCCTGAAAGACTGTAGAGCTCATTAGTGTCCTTGGGTGTATCCTTGCTGTATTAGGTGGAATAATCCCTTCACACTACTCCCACAAACCACCCAACACTGCATATGAGAAAGCACAGAAGACACTGAAATTTCTTCCTGTTATGACATTATTATGCTACTGAAAGGAGCATGAAGGTAATCCATGTCTCAGAGGTGTCTCAAAGCATTACTATTCCTGTAGCTCATCTAGAGTTTAGTTAGCCTCACTATTTAGGGGAGGCTTTTTAAAATAACTTAGCAGTAGATTTTTTTTTTTTGGGGGGGGGGGGGCAGGGCAAGGGGATGGGCAGTGCAACAGAAGGGAACATTTTAATAATGTAAAATGAAAGAATTCCCTGACCCACCTCAGGATCAGCCGTGCACTGTGTACCTGTTCAACAGCAAAAAGTTTAAATGAAAAATAAATCAGAGACATGAAGGTTCTTTTCTTTCATTTCTTTCACCTGTTAGATTGCCTTTTGGCAATTCTCACTTTGAGGAAGGCCTGTAACCCACACTCCCCATTCCACTGAAGCTAGTCTGTACTGTAGGAGGAGGCACTGCAAGAAGGGTGAGATGGTCCAGAGTTGTCTCCAGATTTCAATAAGAGCAGCCTGCCAAATGTTTTTGTAAAATTGCTCCTTTAATAAAAATATTTAATATGCTCCTTTAATAAAAAAATAATTAATAAAGAGAGTGAGCAAGTGCTGCATTACTCCAAAGGATAAGCATCTCCAATTTGGGCAGCATCAGGCAAATCCTGCACGGAATTTCCCAAAGTAGGTGCTGTCTGTCCATGGAGAAAAGCTGTCCCTTGTGGTTACAAGAGCTATTATACAATTACCTTAAAAGAAATCTATTCCTAAATTATGTTCTTGATAGAACCTCTTGTTGCCCTTTAAAAAAAAGGTAATACCATGACTAGTACCAGATGGGAGCTGCCTGCTGGCTCCTCTCTTGCAATGAGCTGACTGAGCTTACTCTGCAGCCAAATTATTTGTGCATCACCTCACAGCCTGAGAGCCACCCTGCATGTGCAGCTCAGCACAGACCTGCTCTTGCTCAGGTTAAATTTATGTGCATCACCAGCTCTTAAACCTGCAACTGTCTTCCAGTCAGGATCTATACTGTAGCCATCATTAAGGGAGTAAAACTTTGTCAATGTTGTAGAAACAGAAAGGTGAAAATACGAGGGGTTTGGGTAACTCTAAAGTTGTGCACATTGCTGGGACAGCTTGTGGTGCTCACAGGACCTGATCTCATTTTGAATCTGTGTATGATCCTGTAGGGACATAGACAGACAAGGCTGGGGAACAATTGTGATAAATGAAGGTGTTCTAGGGTGCCTGGAGGAGTGGAAGAATAAAATTAAAGTTTACTTTTCTGAGAGCAATTTTTTCCGCCTTCAAAAAAGGAGCTATAAAAGGTAGTAAAAAAGAAATCCACTTGGTTCTTATTATATTTGTGCCACTGGACTTTGCAACCTTTCATCAACATCTTCTCCTATTAAATCCTTTTCAGTTTGTCTAACGTTTTTTGGCAAGTTCTTCATCATAAAAATGTCTAACCCAAAAGGTGCTTTGTGAGATAGATATAGCAGGTGCAGATCTGAGGGGCAGAGCTTGCTTTGGTTTCCATAGGCCAGGGCTGTTTCCTTTTCAGTCACTACTGAAGATGGATGCACAGGCACAGGTGTGATTCGTGGGGATGTTCTCTGCAGGGACTTCAGTGATCCTCGTGGATCTTCCAACTCAGAATATTCTATCATTCTATGATAGAGCAGTTTACTGTTAGTGAGAATATGGGCATCTCAGGAAAGCAGGCAGTTATACAGAGATTTTGCTGAGATACATGTAAAGATAGGCACTACTTTAGAGCTTGTTTCATTTTAAAATCCTTTAGTCAATGGAGATGTGCCTTATGCAAAGTAATGCACTTTATTGTTTTGTTTACTTTTGATTCATCTTTTGATGAATCTGGATGGATTCCTGTTTGAACTGGAGTTTCTTTTGAAAACAATATCGAATAAAAATACACAATTACAAGAAATTCACCATAACAACAGCCAGTTTTTCTAATAGCTAATTTGCACTTTAAACAAGAGGGGTTTTGATCTAGTCTGTATTAATCAATCTACACTCAGTGATAACCACTGTAGAACAAAGATAACCTGGTTGATAGCTACCAGATCATGAAGCCCTCTCTTATTTTTCATTTCCAAATGTATGTCTTTTTTAGGATGCTACAGAAGCAACTTGAGCTTTTATTATAAGGTTCTCTTCATATTATCAACATTCTCTCTGAGTTATTAACAACATTGTTACAGTACTAGTCAACAAATGTCAAATAAGAGATTATATGTTCCCCTTAATCTTACTCAGTGTTCTCCTTTTTGCCTATTCAAGGATACCATTTTTTATTTTTGGCACAGCATAGCACTGAGAGTTTATTTATCATTTTCCTGCTTTCTCCAAGCAGTAGCTGACAGAATGAGAGGACACAGTCTTAAGCTGCATCAAGGGAAATATAGGTTGGATATTAGGAAAAAGTTTTTACAGAAAGAATGATCAAGTAATGGAATTTTCTGGCCGGGGAGGTGGAGTCATCATCCCTGGATGTGTTTAAAAAAATATTGGAAGTGGCACTTGGTGCTATGGTTTAGTTGAGATGTTATGGCATGGGTTGGACTCCATGATCTTGAAGGTCTCTTCCAACCTGGTGATTCTGTGAATTCTGTGATTCTGTGATCATCTGTGCATGCTTTTCAGAATTATTGTTTCTCATAGTGAATTTTACCATGGTAGCTTTTGTGATTAGGAGCCTTTTTTTTATTATTTCTGTTACATGACCTTAAATATGAATGTGTTAAAACTTTAATTTATTAGTCTGTTAATGTTTAGCCTTCCAAGAGAATCTGAAGAAAGGCCCTGAGAGCCAATATCCACTAATACTAATACTGATACTAATACTCATACTGATACTGATACTAATACTGATACTGATTCTAATAGTAATACTAATACTAATATTAATATTAATGCTAATACTCTCTATAAACAAATAATTTTTTCCCGTATTTCACAGGCATTATGCCAGAAACCTCTTTTGACTTCAACCAAACTTGATAAGTGGAGCTTCAGTGCAACATTGATGGAAGCCAGAGAATCTGTTAACCTATTTCAGACAATAACCCACCCCATATATTTTAAAATTTAGTCAGCAGGTGGCATGTCCAATAAGGAGCAGATTTGTAAGAGTAAAATGGGTGGTGATAAGGACCTGGCATCCACAAGGCAAGAGCTTGGGTGTAATCTATTTCAGTTTTGCTTTAATTATTTGCCATAAATGAAACTGACATTTTGCTGATACCATGTGACTCTGATAAAGACATGTTATTTAAGAAAGAATAAAAGTTCTACCCTTTCCTACTTTTTTCAATAACCTGTGGAAAATCATAACTATTAAAGATTTAACATTACAATAACACAAATCTTCCCAAATGCTAACAATATAGACTAGAATATATTCTTATAAATAGGACATTCCAAAGCTTTATATCATCTTTAGGTGAATAAGTGGACCATCATATTTGTCATATTTCTTTCTTTTGCTTCTTACATAATGTACATTAACTTAAGTTTAAATATTCTGTCTGAATACTTGGAGCTATTTACTTAATGTGCTTGGTTCTCATATGCTATGGACTGAGTAACTGATTTTCTAGGTGAGTATTTTCACTGGTATCTATTCCATTTGAACAACTGAAATGGTAAAAATTTCTGCAGTTTCTGTAATGAAAGATGCTAATGGCTGCATGGCTTCTGAGCATTAGATAGTCTCCCCATCCTAGTGTCACCTTCACATCTCTCATCCTGCTGGAAATTACTGACTGACAGGCAATTTCCATTTCTATGTGACCTTTTGGGTAGTGTCATTTTTCCTTGAATCACAAGTACTAATGTTCCTCAAGCCACTCAGAAGTTTCAAGAATTGGAGTTGATCAATAGAGTTATTGCTCCAATCAATCTGTGTGTTATCAAATTCATCTCCCTCTGGTAAAGCTTTGGCCTCCCACTCTCCTGCCCACTGACTGGCAGAGCTGCTGCTAGGATAACCTTCCATCCTGAGTGGGTGTTTGAGGCTGGAGCAGTCGTTCAGCACTGCAGCAGGAGAGTTTGTGTCTCACCAGGGGTCAGCACAGGTTTGCTGTTGATATGAGGGGGTGCCCTGGAGGCATCTGACAGACACTGGTATTGGCATGTACAGCAGTTTTTCAGTCTAATTCTTTTTGCAGTCTAATTCTCCAAACCTCCATGTAATAGAAATGCCAAGAAATCACAATGTGTCTTAAAAATAGGAATGTGGAAATGCATCCATTCCTCATAAAAATTAAACCTGACGGTGCCCACGGCAGCGTTTCATTTTCAGGTTTTTTAATGTTCCCTCAGGGTGAAATTTTTCCAAGAGATCCAAGGTGCTTTTATCTTACCTTTCAAGTTTTTAAAGCAAAACCTACACCACCTTGCATGTGTTTTTCTATAGTCTTATATTGTCTATGACTATTTCTTCCCTAAACCTTATCTTTGCAAATTCTCCTTCAGGCACGCTAATAACTTGATTACCTAAACCAAAATGTTTCTCTATATATGGCAAAGGTACATCACCTTCTTACAACTCTGGTGTTTGATGATATGGTTTCATACCTTAGTTCTTACATTTCTTGCACTTTTAAGGGATGCAAATGATATAAGTCTGTAACAACACAAAAAAAAGTTTAGGTGGACAGAGGAAGAGGGCAGCATTGTGCCCATCTAAGACACAAAAACCTGCTAGGACTGAATTATACAGATCAGATTAGCATTTTATTGTGTGTCTGTTTGGTGGTTGTCTTTCTCAGATCATCATTTCTATTCTTAATTACATTACTGAACCATCACAGGCTTTGGGGCAAACTAATAACCTTCAATAATATGATTGCATTTTGTTACTTTCTGTAAAAGTAATTGTGCTATCTAATTTTGAAATGTCAGGGTAGGAGTTCACCTTTCCTGTTCGTGTGTGCTACAGAGCATAATTCAACTCTTGAATATTTGCAGGTTTAAGAGTGTATTGTTCAAAAATAAGCTAATTTTTTATACCTTTTCCATGATCAGTGGAGAGATCTTTACTGGTCTTAAATACTTGGAATGAGCTATCCTCTGGAACTACCCATTTCACATCATCAATTAAAAAGGGAGCCAAAGCAAACAGCTGTCATTCATCCAACTAACCTTCAGATATCTAACATCCTTTTTTATTCTTAAAGGTTTGGGTTTTTTTCTGGTTTTTTTAAAGCTAAATATATCATGACCTATATCAGCTGTTTTGGAGGTACACATGGATAAGTCAGAAGATTGTAGTTTGTCAATGTTAGAGATATGGATTTTCCTGTTGAGTTTATAAGTGATTTTAATTTCCTTAATTATTGTTCTAATATCTTTTTTTTTGTTTGTTTGTTTTCACCTGAAGTGTTTTTAAAACCCCCAAATCTTTCTAGTGGCTCTCTAGAAGACACCTTCTCCTCCTCTGGTGTGGTTGGTGATGTGTGTCTCCAATAGCCCTGTGGGATTCATTACCTCTTGTTAGCAGTGCAGAATTCCCAAAGGTACAATGTGCAGAAATAAAGTGCTGGTGACTCCCTCTTAAACCATTCAGATAGTGTTAGATAACAAATAATCGACTTAGCCAAATATTTGGCGTCACATATACAAATGAACTGGTCCTGCTGTGTTTTCAGAACAATGATTAAAAATTATTTTGAAAGTAATTAAATCTTGAGGCATAATTTCAGTATTGACTGTTTTCTCTCCAAACGCAAAGAAAAAAACTTTTACTTTGCAGTTTCTGATCAAACCAGGATGTTGATTCATGTTGGATGCTGTTTACCGTTTAATTTCAGCATTACTGAATCTTGGTAAATTCAGTATGATATGAGATGAAAAATAAGTAATTTCCTCTTTCTTTAAAATGTTTTAGACATGTTTCTCATCACTATTTCACTATTTTTCTTGGTGTGAAACCCAGTCTTTTTAAGCTGTGAAGCTCAATAAATCCTATTATTACACATGCCCAACATCAGTTATCAATAATTGGAAATCCATGTTTACATAACTTTGTTCTTTTCTATGTGGGATGTTTGCAGTGAATATGACAAGACATAGACTTCTAAAGACAGATTAATTCTCTTTGCCTTTTCTAGAATTGCAGCATAATCTGTGCAAAGTCTGACTCAAACCCTTGATTTGAACCCTTTGCCATTCTTTAATATCCTCCTCTTCTAGCCAAATACTAAGAGCATAACCACTGAGATCTTTGAACATTTCAGAACATTTGGGTGTGCTGCTTTGACGATAAATGAAAATTCATCCTCCTAAGTTAACCCAAGTGCTGAATAACCAGTGCATTTGTTTTGGACTCTCTGTTGCCTGTTTTACTTGCTAATTGGCTTTGGGGTCCATTAGCACTAATGGTGTATTAATAGGTAACACATGACATTGTATTAACTGATTATAAAATAGGGGAGTTGAAGCACATTTAGAATAGCTTGAGATCAGCATTTGAATGATTTTAGAAGTTTGGTCTTCACACTTGTGGAATATATACTGATTTCTTTAAAGTTTTTAAAAAATATATCTAACTACCTCAAATGTTTTTACAACAAAAGTCATCAATTCTTCTAATTTTTAAAGCAGCCTAAAAATGCAGATCAAATTATTTTATTAAAATTTAGGTACCATGAAGGCAAATGAATTAGGGTTTTTGTTGAATTCCAGATTTTGGGCTTCTCTGATAAGAGCTAAAAATAGAAGTCAAGAAACCATTTTCCTACTCAATGAAATAATTAGTACTTCTGAAATAATTGTGTCATAATACTGCTGCTGCTGAACGTGATCTGCCAGCTCTTTTTTTTTTTTTTTCCCTGAAGCTTCTGAATGAATGCTTTGTCTCAAACAAACAAATAAACAAACAAAACAAGTTTTTCATTCCCAAGGCTATAAGAAACAGCTGTGATTAATATATCTTCTGCAGCTCCCAGTAGTTGCATATAACATTCCAGGAAAAGCAAAAAAATATCTTAATGCCTGGGGTCATGTCGAAAACAAGGTCCTTTGAGGGGATCAAGTGAGCTCAGTAATAACTAAGGGGAGCTGTTTCTGACTGGAGTGGAAGGAACAGCAATGGAGAGTGAAAACAGAACATAACTGATTTTCATGCTGCTTTTATTCCCTTTCTGTCCAATTTCCAGTTCTGAGTTTGCACTTCTTTCTCTTTGTATATTTGTGTGCGTTATGGGGGGCACGTGTCATGGACTTTTCTCATCTTTGTAAGATCAGTAGGTTTTTATTTTGTTATAATGTAATTTTGGGCAGTTATCAGCTTGATGCACCAACTGGTAAAGGCCAAGTGTGAACTTGCTTGCCAACAGAGCTTATGTATTACTGTCAATTTTTGTCTGCTGAAAACACTCCTTCCTGCAGCAGCCAGCAACAGAGGGAACAGAAGCCAAGAATCAGTGATCAGATCTTTCTTTCCAAATTGTATCATGTTGCACAGTTGGAACCTGGAGGGGAGGCATGTTATGTATCTCCATTTTTTTAAAAGACACTGGGACTTATTTGAATTATTTCGGTTTTATTTCTAATTATTTGAAAATTTGTAAGTAGAAGGCAAATTTCATTGTTATGAACGATGATGGCAAACAATACACAATTTGAACACACTGAAGTGTATGTTTTTCTTTGGCTCCCAGTAAATCACTGATATTAGATGTAAAGCTTTGAAATACCAGCTTTGCAAAAATATTCTCATCTAATTATCACAGAGTAGATTGAAATGATGTCCTACCTAAATGTAAAAATATAAAATGAAGTTCTGAATTTGAATGAAGCATTTCAAAAATATACACTCATTAAAAAAGATATATCTAAATCCACAGGAAAATTTTCACAGATTTCTGTGCAAATCCTAAACCACTGTAGTCAGGAGTTCTGGATCTGGTGTCTTCAAGAAACCATTTTGTGTCATAATACACCACCTCTTATAGGTGTTCCATCCTGGGAGAACTCTCTTCTAAACATGAGATAAAGAATAAATATATGTAGTTTAATACTGATGACAAGAAAATCGATAATTTTTCTCTTTAGTCTGGAAAGTGGGATTTTTTTTGACTTTCAAGAGAACACCAAGCAGGTTAGGTCGAACCCCCTTAAATCAGTTATGCTTTCATTTTGTTCAGAGTATATCCATTAGATTCTAAAGGAAATTAAAGATAAATTAGGAGTAGAAAATTACTTATCTTTTGATTTTGAAACTAATTTTCCTAAGAATTGCCCATAAAGTATAAAATATTGGTTTATCTTCCTTTTTTTTTTTTTTCCCAGAGACAGCTTAGCTCAGTCTTCATCCCAGAGACTGAAGTGATGTGAGATCCCCCCTCCTGTTTAAACTGTGCTACTGGACAGTCAGGATTGCAAATTTCCTGGGACTCAGAAAGTGCTCACAGGAGCTGAGGTTCCTAGTTTGACACTCTCCTTTGAGAGTCCTTGTCCTCTTCCCAGTTTTATGTGTTTTGCCTAATAACAATTTAATGCAAACACATAATTGAGGCTCTAGAATTTCGGGTGATCAAACGAGATTTTTTTGCAGTTAAGTTTTATAGCTCTCTGTGAAGAGCCAAGCTAGAGCCCAGTGCTTCCCCTGGGCCCAATTAATCTTGGTTTCCCTTTTAGCAAGTGAACAACTCCAACAAGAGAGGTGCATATAGGTTGTTTGTAATGGTCCTCTCAGGGGAGGCAGGAGATGCAGGTTCAACTCTCCTGGGCAGGAAAAAAATCAACCTAAAAAATCTGCTGCATCCCACACACACTCGAGCTGCCAAACAGCTCTAAAAAGGTTGAAACCATCACTAACATTTTTCATCTTAAAGAACTTGTGCAGAAATTGCCTGGCTTCATGATGTTGCTAATGATTACATATGAGTTTAGAAATATAATAATTAGCCAAGTCAAAGCTATTGCTGTTAGAAGCAAGATGGAAGCATAATTCTAGGTGGTAAATCTTAATGCTTACCTTAACAAGGTATTTCAGCATTTTTGTTTTATTTCAAAAATTCCATGCAAGTTCTAATCTTGGCTGATCTGTATGTTTAAATCTACTGTTAATATAAAGAAATGATTCAACAAAGTTATAATTTGATCAGTTGCACTCATTTTAAATCAATAACACATTTAAATCTTCAGAAAATATTTCTGTGATACTGTTCCTTAACCTGTACACTATAATGCATATGGATGTGTAGGTTCTAAGAAAACTATGCAGTAATTGTTTTATTCTATAAGGCAAAAAAAAAGGAAAAAAAAAAAGAAAGAAAAAGGAAAAAAAAAGAAAAATAAAAAAGGTCATCTCCTCACTCCCAATGGAAAATGCTGCAAAGCTCAATGTTGAATATTTACATGCAAATCAAAATTTGGAAACTTTTGCCCTTCTCAAAAGGTGCATAAATCTAAATGATTCCTCAACACAATTAACTTATTAAGATTTATTTGTTAATAGGGAGAACACTTCTGCAGCATTACTGACTGTAGGGCCACATTTGAGATCAGATGGATGTGGGATAATAATCAATAGTGCTCCCTTATTTAGGAGTTTAAAACAACATGCATATATAAGTGACAGATACAGGAGAGCTAAAAAATGAGTTATGAGCAGGAACAGAGTACATGCAAATGCTCTAATTTTCATAGAGAACAGATTAATAAAAATATTTTAACTGTCATTGCTCTAAAAACAAACAAGAATACTTCCAAACACTTAAGAAAACAATTTTCAGATCAATTGACTTTCCAACTAATAGGTATTATTGCTTTCTAATTTCTATTGCAAAATGTTTAGCAGCATGCTGTTTATTGCTTATCATAAACAACAATATTTTACTAATAGCTTTTTAATGAGCAATAAATAATTGCTCTATTAATACAAAGTACTATAATTTGTTCTATTCTTGGATTAATTCCTCTCCTGCTTGGTATGCAAATTTATTGTTTTTTTTTTAAAGTGATGTTTGCATTATTTTTAAAAATGCAAGCAATTCTGAGATAACTATTTGATAGGTGCCTGTTTACAGACTGATACTTTAAGGACATGAAAATGATGCAAGTTCTCACAGTTTATGACTTTGTTTTATCAAATTGATTATTTTTTTTTAATTGAATTTAGATTTTATTTGGCACATTCATTTGGATAGAAATAAAAAAAAAATGGAGGTAGAAACATCTACTTATTAGGTCAATTCTCAATGCATTGCATAAAAATTACCATTCCACAAAAATTATCAAGTGTGTGGGGAGAAATAGCAGATGAAAATCCATAAAATTCTGAGGTAATTACCTAGTAATGAAAATCGCAAGGAAAAGAAATTCAAGATAAAATTACTGTATCACAATGAAAACCACACAAAATATATTGAGTTTATTCTTCCTCTCCCTCTCCCTTGTGTCCCTCTCCATTTTCATCAGTCCTCCCTCCGAAACAGGGCCCAATCACTTTGCATTTTATGCACAATCCCACTAATTCTTCCTCCAGCACATAAACACATTTAGGAAGATTTCATCTCCTTTAACTGCAGCTAAGATGCTGGCTGAGTGAAAGCTGAGAATGCATGAAAAGAATACTTCAGATTCCAGTTCATGAGCAGGATTTTCTCCCTAAAGTAGAGGAGAATCTGGGTGCATATTTGATGTGAGATTAAACTTGAAATTTCAGTGGTCTTAACTGGTACACAATCTTTGACTAAGCTCCATGCAGAGATGAGATTCTTTCTTATGGGAATGCATTTTAAAGTACACTTAAGGTGTAAGTATAGAATTCTCGTCAGTTTTAAGCTCTGAAAACAACACTTTTGTGATGTAGTTATATTTGCATTGTCTTGCTAAATTGGTAGCTGTCCTCAGTGGTACATGATAATGACATGCAAAATTTTGTGTGTATTCTTCTTGTTTTCTGATGAGATACTATGTCTCCTATGGGACTTCATTTTCCAGTACTTTTATGCCTATAGAATTCTTCTGTCTCTAGATAAATTCTCCTTGTGACACCAAATGCCAATTTAGGAATGAATGTATGCCTATGATGATAATTCTGGTTTTGTTTAGGGATTTTCTGGGGATGTTTTTTTTCCCCCCTGCTCATTTGTGAGTGTTTGGTCCTTGTTGTGTAAAATAATACACTATTTTTTTGGTTTCTAATAGAATGCCCTCGATCTCACCCTAAATTATATTGTAGGAGTCTAACCTGTTTCTTCTGCTGACTGAAATCTTCTGGTCTGTATGGACACAAGTTCTGTGTATCTAGAACTCCCCCCTGGGGTGCACAGGGATTTTGACAGATTTACTGAGTGAAGGCCCTGATTCTGCCAGCTGTTTTGTACCTTTCTTTAGCTAAATAAAAACAAAATCCAGCGGAGGGCCACAGAGGTGACTAAGAAGTGTCTCTCTCATGAGGAGACACTGCAGGAGTTGTGCCTGTGTAGTCCAGAGAGGACTGAAGGTGGGATCTAATTAATGTGTATAAATATCTCAAAGTTATCTCATCCAAGGGGATGGTGCATCCAGTTTTTGTGGTTTGAAAATCTCAGTGATGCAAATACTGACAAAGAAAGCATGCCATATATATCAATAGATGTTATACAATAAGAAATTTGCATGCTTGTTTTCAAAACATGGCAGTGTGTGAAGAGATGCTCAGAGCTTAAAATATCCACTCCAGGAATAAGGAGATTTGCAAATCCCAGGTATTTCTTATTTTTCAGGTAAGCCAAACCATCATTAGATATTTGTTTAAGTACACACTCTGAAATGTTCTTCAGCAAAAATTCTGTTCAGCACATAAAATAAAGTGCTGTAAGTCAAGAAAAATAAAGCAATCCTAAATACCCTAAAAATACTTAGTGACCAGAAAATTGTTTTCTTCATGCTTCCTTATCATTATTATTATTGCCCTGAGATGCCTTAGAAGAATGTCGCCTTAGAATTCACAATTCAAATTCTCTGTGCACACTTAGTGTGGCTTCAAGATTGCCAAGATGAAGACTTTGAATTGTGCATTCTAAGGCGACATTCTTCTAAGGCATCTCAGGGCAATAATAATAAGAATTATAAGGAAGCATGAAGAAAACAGTTTTCTGGTCACTAAGTATTTTTACTTAACAAGGTGGGCAAAATGCCAGACTACAGTGTGGGGAGCAGAGGGAGCAATGGGAGGCCAAATATTCAGACTTAGAAAGTTCAGGATATTTGCTGAATTGGCCCCCTCTTTTTAGTGTCTCTAACCATCAAATACATAACACCTGGAGGGAGAAAAAAATCAGAAGTGAATTTAGCAATGTTTACCCTGGTGTCAAGAAGTGGTGTTTTATTAATTTAAATTTTCACACAATCTCTTTTCCAGTTAATTACTTTAGATTTCTGGTGTCAATGAGTAAAATATGAGAAACCAGAGCACTATGAAAAAAATGAGTTTTTTTGAACTTCAGTGGTCAAACCAATGAGTGCTCAGGTTTAAAGACTGGCACCTGGTGTGGCCACTGAGGACAAGGATCCGCCTCTGAGAACACAGGGGTTCAAAGCAGAGGGCTCCCCGGAAAGCTCTCTCTTGGTTCCGGTCCCTGAGGACGGAGGGATCTCCCCTGCCCAGCGGCTGGCTGGGCGGGCAGGGGAAGCCATGCGGCCTGGGCGAGGTAGGCTGGAGCCTTGGGCACAGGGGGGAGAGGAAAATCCTGCAAGATGGAAGGGTGGAGAGATACAAGAACCTTGAGAAGCATCAGGCAGTCTTCTTCCTTCCCCCCCCCCCCCCCCCCCCCCCCCCCCCGAAAGAGAGAGACAGAGGACGTGTCTGTGATCTGTGTCACCTTGAAATTTGATATCACAGCTGGCAGCACGGCCGAAGGAGTATGGGGGGGTGGCGCGAGAAGAGTGCCCAACAGCAAAGATACCGTGAGAGTTCTGGGGAAACAAAGCCCAAGATTTTAACCCTTTTCGTAAATGATGGAAACTTCATAAATGCTAATCCTCCTGAATTTGAAGAAGAAAGATAGAGAGAACTAAGTAGAGATGATGAAAGTTTGTGCAAGTAGAAGATTGTCAGAGAATGCTGAAAAGAATCTTAGGTGGGAGGAGATGATGGAGTGGCTTTGGCTGGACTCTTTTGTATAGCCATGGACGGACTCATTTCTTTTCTGTGACACAGAGACTGCATCTGGGGAGAGGATTGGCTTGGAGCCAAGAGTGGACAGTAGTGTGAACAGAGATGAGAGGAAGAGCTCTGTTCTCAAGGCCCCTCGGCCCCAGGGGGTAATACTGGGGGGGACTGGTGTCCCAAAATTTGAGAAGCTGTCGTTTCCTGGAACTAACCAAAGCATCTTTAAAAAGAGAAACCCTAGAAGCAGCTCTGGTCCATGCACAGTAGTGAGAGCACTGGACATGGAGGAAGAGGCCACGATGTGGTGCAAGGAAGGACTCCTATCTCTCCTTAATGAACTGAGTACTGATTATCGAAAGGGTGGTAATAGACTAAGGATTAATTATCTAAAAGGTGGTAACGTGATTGGGAATTTTTAGTTTGTTTTATTGTGTTGAGAACTGGTGGGGGGGGGAGGAAGAGTGTTTTTTAAAGTTTTCATGTTCTTCTGTATGTGTCTTCTTTGCATATTATAAGTAATAAAGTTCTTTCCTTTTGCTTTCTAAATTAGAAACTGTTTTGCTCTGTTTTTGGTCACATCTCACAGCAAATACCAGGGACAGTATATCGTCATAGCGGCACTGGCCTTGTGCCAACGTCAAAGCTTTGACAACTATTATGTCATTATCAGATTAATTTAAATGTTTAATGATAAATATTCAATTATACTTCATCTTCACTTCCCCCTTCTTCCAATTTAATCTTGTCTCTAAGAGTAGATAAAGTAAAGTTTATTTGCATCTCACTTCTGAGAGTACTCTGCAAATATAATTTCCCTCAATACAGAGTGAAATTAGATCACCCACATCCTTCACTGAGTATTTGAGATAATTTTATTTTAGATTGTTACTTTTAATCTAGAATACTTTTTTTCTATTAAAAAAGAAATTTCTATTACTATTAATAAATTGCAGCAGACAAATAGAATAGTGAAAACAATTCCTGGATCTTCTAGGTGAGAGTGTATAACATCAACACCTGGCATGTAGAATTTAGACCATCTTTTCCAAAATCTTTACTCTGGCTTTTTCAGTCATTCCTAAAAAGAGAATCTTAGCTCTCTAACCAAGATTCCATACATTCTACATATATTGTCATGTTGTTCAACAACAACTGTGTTAAAATTCCAGGCATGCAAGATTCTTTAATCATCAGCTCAAACCTTCCTAATTAGAATATTCTAATTTAAATAATTAGTCCCCCTCCTGAAGGTCTAATCCATTGATCTGTATTACTTCAATGTAAAGCCTTGAACTAATGCCCTTCCCAAGATGAGACTTATCAATAACAAAAGACCAGGAATTAAGTGCTGATTAAAGAGATTTCTAGTTCTGCATGTAGTTTCATTAGCAGGTGTTTGTGTTAGTAACATTCTGCTGGTATTGTATCTTTCATACCCACAACCTGCTGTCTGTATCTACTGAATAGTTCATGACACAAAAGCTTTATTTGATTTACAGAAGTGTGTCATCATGTGGATATCTCTCGTGTTCTTTCTCCTCCTCCTCTTTCTGCCCAAACAAAATCCCATTAGCCTGAAGGAGAATTTCCAAAATGGAAAGTGTCAGGAGAAAATTTCAGCCTGAACAATTATTGTTTGGGAACTGAAAACTATACTGCTAATATTAGGCAAATTTAATTAAAGGCAGAGCTTGCCCTTCAGCATTTGTGTTCTGTGGGCTGAGCCACCATCTGTGGAAGGTTACATTTCAACTCACTGCACATATATTAAATCAAGTAATGATGAATAAAACAGCTGTAATATTGGAGTTTGGGGGTGGATGAGTTTCTCTCTGCTTCTCCAAAAGTGGACATGAAAGTGTTCCAAAAAAAAAAAAAAAAAAAAAAAAAAAAAAAAAAAAAAAAAAAAAAAAAGGGGTGAATATTCAAACCTGCTCAGCTCTGCTCACTGTTTATATAGCATCTGAGCATTAGGGAATGCTGATCTGTGCAGGCTTAACATCCTTCTAACAGATTATTTATAAGTGTCTTTATCTAAATGTCAACATCAATTTCAGTGAAACGTTAGTTTGATTTTTAAATCTTAACCCTGGGAGCCTGATACGTTGTGTCTGGTTTTGTTTTTCTGCAGACTTGTTTCTTGGCTTGTGCTCATTCTTTTGAACAAAATATTTAGAAACTTCATCTATATTCCTAAATTCAAGGGTAAGCAACTCACTGTAGAATTTAAAAAACCCCAGACTTACAGACCTGAATCTTCTTTAATGAATCTGGAAGATATTCTACAATGTCAAGAGTCAACACTTATAAAGGGGGAAAAGTAAATTTTGTTTTCTATATTTTTCCAGAATATCACAGGACACTCCACTTTACTAAGGAAGGTAAAAATTGCTTTTATATTTCTTGATAAACAGCTTGTTGCCCAGTCCAGTTTTCAGTATACCTGAAGCAGATGTGTTTTTTCCAGCTTAAAATTATTTTAAAACAGAATGTTTCTATGATGTAAAATACACCCTTTTCTTTAAATTCAATATAGTAGTATTGCAAACAATAATTTTTATCAGTAAGAGAAGCCAGTACAGTAGGACTCCACTACAATAAAGCAACAACAATGGAATTTGTCTTTATTCTGCTAATAAAATAATAATAAATTCTGCTGTTTGAAATAATAATTCTGCTGTTTGAAAAGGAACACTGCCACCCTCTGTGCACATATTAGCTAGAAAATCTAAGACGAAAAACAGCCAGTGTATCTTCCCACACACACAACCAGAAGCACACAGTAGAGGACAAACAGCAGAATGAAAGCAATTCAGGTCAGAGAAAGAGTGAATATAGAGAGAATGTGGGAAAATATTAAACAGAGGTTTTCTAGAGCAAATTCCACCAAAGCCATGAAAATTTTAGCTTTGGTCTTTCTGAATCTACTCTGCTGCTCCTTGTCTAATGACATAATAACATAGGTTTGCCTTGCAAAATTATGCAGAAGATTCCATGTAAATGTGCAGGAGAATTCAACAGAGAAATTCAGATTCCCTTCACTTACAGCTAATCCTACTGGTAGCATTCTTTCCAGAGCCAAGGAATCATCGGTGTTTAAAATGGTATCACAGCAGCTGAAACAAATGTCTTCAACTTTACTGAATTCTATTTGTTTAGATGACATCACTCTTTACTGTTCCTTGTGTTGCAACTGTGGGAAAACATCCTGAGTGCTTTTGAAATTAATGCAAATTGCAGGTTGTGCAGAGGCACTGTCATGCTGGGGATACCTGGGTAATTAGTGAACAACTATCTTCAATGCACTGAGTCCAATTACATGTTTCTGATTGGAAGTGAACAAAACAAATCCATATCTTAAATTCTGTGACAAAGTATTAACAAGCCTCTGAAGTGTTTAGGAGCCTAAACTTCAATTGGCATGGTTAATACTGGTGTTATTCTTTGAATATTTGTATCTATATAATTTTGAAGAAAAACTAAATGCTACTGAGAATCTTTACCTTAGACACCTTGTCATGGTCATAAACAACTACTTGTTCTCTGATATCTCAGAATCAGTATTATGCTGCTAATATTTAGTAAGAGACATCTTTAGAAATTCCCTTCTTTATGCTTTAATACCAGTTTGGCAGTAACCTTGCAGAAGGAAGAAGAATTCAGAATACCTTACATAAGAGCAAACGTGAACAAAAGAATATAATATTCCATGTAGGAAAATTTGCATATGTAGGACATTATTAAAGTCAAAACTGAAGGACACTTAGAACTGTAGTTCAAACGTTCTATAGTCTTGAATGGGAAAAACACAAATACATAGGATCAATATTTTCTGGTAAAGTAATTTTAAAAATTTCTTTCATGATTTATTTTATGCACTGATGTGTCTAGACTTTACTTTTAGAGTTATATTGTGCTAAGATTTCATTTAGAAACAAAAGTTGTTTTGAAATGAAAACTTGAAAGACTTGATTCTGGGAGGAAAACACACCATATCCATGGAGATTTTTCTCAGTAAGAGTTCAAAGTTATTCTTATCAGAATTTTAAAATTCTTAAAATGAAAGTTTGATAAAGCAAAATTAGGTTTTATTAAGCATTTTACGAAAAAAAAAAAAAAGTTTCTTCCCTGTCATGACAGATTTGTTAAAGAAACCCTGGTGAACCTTTAAGACACTTTTTCATAGGGTA
Organism: Sitta carolinensis; assembly: GCA_032173965.1. Lineage (NCBI taxonomy): Eukaryota > Metazoa > Chordata > Aves > Passeriformes > Sittidae > Sitta > Sitta carolinensis. The sequence continues at coordinate 2,628,347 of JAVUNC010000006.1, forward strand.
CACCTAGAAAAAAGTGTGCTAAATTGAATTCTTGTCTCATGTGAAAACAAAATTTCTCTAAGGGGAATAAATCTATGTAGTACATGGCATTTTTACAAGAATGAGCTGAAATCCCCTGCCATTACGAGAACAAGACTTACACAGAACCACTGCTGCTTCAGACAGTCCAATTTTGCAAAATTTCAGACAATACTCAAATAAGAGCAGAGCAATAGTGTAACTTGTAGCAGTTTAAAATCTAGGGCACAAATGCCTTCACTGAGAATAAAGGTGGCATTTATGGTTAGCTCTGGAGTTCTGCTGCACAGAAATCTGTGTAGTCAGGGCTCTCTTCTGTCAGGGGCACAGGCAGTGCTCCCTTCCATCCTCCCTGCTGGAAACTGGGACCCAGGGAGAAGGGGATGAACAGAAGGAGTAAATGGCTGGCTGTGTGCATGGAGCCACACTCAGGGCTTGGGAGTCTGCTCTGGGACCCTCCTTAGATGGAGCAGACATGCTGATGCTGGGTGGGTCACCCCAAGTGGGATAAGGTTGTTCCAGGAAGCACCCTGGCTGGGTTTGTTAGCAGGACTTTAAACCAGATTTGGTGAGGGAGGAGGATGCTGTTCTGAGTGCCAGGAGTCAACAAGGAAGTGCCTGTAAATTACCCCCCAGGAGCTAAGGCTCCCCCCATGAGGTGAAGAGGTCGATATTCCAGCTGAAGTGCCTCAGTGCACACACAGAGGGTGGGGGCCCTGCCCTGGGGAGGTCGAGGGGGTTGGAACCAGATTTTACAGCTCTCTTCCAACACACACCATGATCCCAATCACACTATTGTAAATCTATTTATATCACTATTCCTGCAGGATTTTTCTACTGAAATCTATGACAAATATTAGAGGATCCTCAACCCACAGTGTTGCAATTGGAGAGTTGTAGTGCATTAATAACTGAATTCTGTTTAGTGGTGACACTGCTGTCATTACCCAGGGAAATTGTGACTCATGGTTGTCCATGACTTGGCATCTATTCCAGAAGCACTTGTTCCCTAATGTGGAGCTCATCTCCCCTGTCTGTCTGAGGTCAGTTTGGTACCATTTCAGCCTGATGAAGGCTACAAAAGACATGACTAGATGCCCTTTGTGCATCTGGGAGCAATAGTTTATAGCAATAATTCTTTTAATAGAACATATTTTATATTAATTTGTTTTCATTTTTAATACTTGTAACTATATTAGAAAATGACAGCAATAAAAGAGGAAGAAGAATAATTTAATATGGGCAAAAGTGCAGCTTAGTCAGAAATGAAAATCGTCATATTGAAATCACAGGTGGCTAAGAGCAGTGCTTTATTACTTCCTTTATTTTAGTTTAAATAATTTATCAGCTCTGTGTCCTACTTATTGATTCTCTGAGCATGCCAAAGGAAAAGGAATTGAAAATATTTGATGCACTTTCCTCCATTTTTATCAAATTCATGATATGTAATTCATTCATTATTTCAAATACTAGAAGCAAATGATGTTTGGCCCTTCTCCCTGCTGGAAACACAACAGAGTCCATCAATAGATTTCTTCAGGAAACCTGGCATTTTTCAGAAGAAAATATTTTTTTAGATAAGATTTGGAATTTGTACCATCCTTTAGCCTAGACTGAGTCTTCAGGAACATAGTGATAATGTTCTGCCATAGTAGGCAGGAAATTGCAATTCCAAATCAATTTTTTCTATACTGCAAAATAGAAGAAATATATCTTTTTCCTTCCTTTGAGTTACCTCATTATCATTCACTAGATCTGCAAATACAATAAAAAGGGACAAAGTATTAAAAACACCAACAAAAGTCCACAAAAATTATTCTGACATTTCCTATATCTTCAGATCTTTTAGGCAATTTGATTCCTTTTTAGCTTTTCCTAAGACGGAGTTTATCATATTCTTCCCTAACAGAGGACAGCTAAGTTAGTAGTGCATAAAAGATTAGATGGATCTTATTATCCTCTTTTCCTCAGCAGTGCCTTAAAGAGAATCACAGACATTTTATCAGATTGCTGTTTGCAAGAATTGGACTTTAACCTAACTACCTTTTTCAAAATTACATTTCAGTTTTTATAAAATCCCTGTTTACATTTGAGCATATTGTCTGTCTTACTGAACAAAAGCCTTCTGCTACTAAAAATTGCATGCCTTTGCTTGGAAATGCAGCAGTGGTAGAAGAATTCCCATGCAAACAAAGAAAAAAAATCCACATTTAGGGATAAGTGAAAAAAATTACAAATTAGTTTGGTGTCTTTACAAGATTTGAACATTGATATAACAGAAATAATACTCTTATTGTATTCACCCTTGCTAAAGTAAAAGTTTTCAGGTGGGAACCAAATCCTCAGAGATTGTCTATCAACTGCATTGATGGTAAGGGAACTACTCTGGCTTGCACCAGCTGGAGGGAAATCCCAATGATTCCAACAGAAATGGGAGAGTCTCCCATCACCACCACCAGCTGGGAATGCTTCTGTTTGTGTCACAGCTTTCCAAACTAGAAGAATAATAATACTGTCCATCTTACAGATACAGGGACAAGAGTCCTAGTTAACTTTTGTGGAATTTCTACAGCCCTGAGTGCATTATACATGTATCACCATCACCATAACAACGGAAACAAATAAAGGCAGGTAGCAACATGGAACTTTTCTCTCTCTGAAGGAAGCACAAGGCACACTCCAGAGGATAAATCCTTGGAAAAGAAAATAAATTCTATGTCTCCTCAGAGCTTACTGTAACCAACAGCAGACTCAGTTATTAGCTGAGACAAGTTTACACTTGGAAGCCTTGAAGAGGAAAAGTGGCTTACTTTTAAGCCACTTTATTGGTGTCCCAATACTGCAAATTGCAGCACTGTGCATGGAGTGCCAATTTAGCTTCAAAGAAACCAGGTATCACATCAAAAGCACCGTAGTCATAGCAGCACAGCAATTGGCACAGAAAAAATAAAATCCTGGTAAGTAGCTTATTTCAAGGTAAGGAATAAGGACAAAGGAGTCTTTCTGTGCTGCTGTGCTGTATGTTGAGATGTCTCTTGGTTTGGGTCAATGCTATAACTGAGAGTGTTTTCTGGGGTACTGGGGGTCTGCAGGGGTCTGTAACATTTTTGTGACACCTTCTCATTCCCTTCACATACTTGAAATGCTTTGTGTAAGAAAAAGTTGGGAATTCGAGTATTTGTGTTTTAAGTAACATTTCACTTCCTGGAACATTTTGGTGGAGAGAGAAAATTTTCTTCTGTTAAAATCTGTTACCTCTAGTATTTGTTATCCTGTAGTTTTACTGTTTAAGGCTCCTTACAGTTCTAACTCAGATTTTCCATCGATAAACACCAAATAACATATGTTGGAAGTAATTATATAAGCTTTTTTTCACCCCTAGATTCTCCTGAAATGAAATCTTTCAGATATCCTCCCAGGGCAGATTTGTTTCTCTAATCTCTAAGCAGTACCAAACAGCTGGGGCCCAGACCAAAGACCAGGTACAAACACATTTCTTGTTGCACTCTCTAAGCAGTGTCTAAGACTCAGACATTCACATGTCATGGAAACTGGTATGTGGTGTTTGATATTCCCACTTAAGTATATTGTGTAATGATTTTCTTTGGTTACATTGAAATAAAAGATTTCAAGGCCCAAAGATAAACAAGCTTTGGGTGCTGTTGAATGCTATAGATCACATTGAGTCCCCTTGGGAAACCATGCTGAAAGAGTTCATCCAGGTAGCAATATTTTTATTTCTATTTTATAGATCAGTAGTATTTCTGTATTTTTTCAACTAGTTCCATCAATTCAAATTTAGATTTTCTCACAAGAAATAATAAATTTAAACTATGGAAAGCTTTTCTGAGATATCCTTTTAGCATATCAAATGTCAATAAAGAAAAGAAATTGGTGTGGCCTTAATTCCAGTGAGGTTAAACTAAATCAGTAGTACACCATCACTAAAGACTCAAAGTATACATCACATGATTTAAACATACAAATGACAAGCTGAGCTCTAATTTTCTCTTTTAAAAAAATCCAGAATGCCAAAACCCCTGCAAAACAAATAAACAAACAAACAATCATATATTTTTTCATTCTGATTTCTCATTTTCAAGGAGAATCAAAGAACTTCCCCTTTGCTTACCTTTTATACATCTCTACCATCATCATTGAAAAAAAACCCCAAACAATAAGAATAAAAATAAACCAAATAAAAACTACATCTATTGCTTCTGAAGGATTTCAAAGTCAGTTGTAAGAGTTACAGACTGAACAGTATAGTGCATGCAGACTGAACAAAATAGTAAATGTTAGCTTCAATTTTTAACTTCCATCGCCTGCATTATTTTTTCCATATACTTTGTAAACCTGAAAAAGAGGTTAGGAGAGAAACCACAGCTGTGTCTTTTTATTAGGGGCAATCCATTTTTATTCAATTTGTATGGAAAGAGAAATAAAATCTTCATGTCACTCAAATAATTTCACTAGCCAAACTACACGCTCATAAAAGTCAATCCCCTGACAAAATTTTTAAAGCACCTTTTCATTTTGTTTAATGTAATTTGTATTTTATGGAGCCTTACAACTATAAAAAGTACATACAGTTTTTATTATTGCATCTCAGTGATTTTTTTAAGTTAATGAATTCTTGCAGCACTAACCTTTTTACAAGGCTGAAAGTTTTCCTTGGCATCGGTATGTGTTTTTTTTCTTCTTGCTTCTATAGTGAATTATCAACAAATAATATTCAAGGAGCTTTTCTTGTTGATTAAAATAAATTGACACATGACTAATAATTTCTTTGAATAAAGATGTGACTGTAAATTTTTTCAGGTGATAACATTTTGAGCAGCACGAACCTTCTAAATTATTTCTTCATTAATAACTGAGAAAGAGGAAATGGTGTGCAGGTCTGATTTGACATTATCAGCTTGGTGACTGATATTGAGCAGCATTTACAGTGTGTTTCAGGAAATCTTTCATCACTAGAGTATTTTTTTACTCAAAACTTGCTGTGTTAGAAGTAACCCTTTTATGAACTGGATTGCAGCTGTCCTGGGTGTATTTGGGAACCAAACAGGACCCAATGAACGAGTTCAACTAATTGGATCTTTGTGTCACTGGTAAAACTGATTGCCTTCTGTATCTTATTTGCCCCTCAAGGATTAAAGAGGTATGAAAAATAAGGAGAGATGGATCTATTGCTTCTAACAGCCAAATCACTGAAATTAGTTGTGTTTTGAAAATTATTGTTAATTTTTGAGTGGCAGAGGGTTGCAGAGGAAGCTAGTTCCTGGCATAGGATTTGAGGACCATGCCCCAAGCTGCTCAATCTCAGCTAGTTAGACAGAGAGAAAGTGTGCAAGTAGTTATCTAATCAATGCATTTAAAATACTTTTAAAAACTCAGATGGGAGATGATTCTACCTTGCGTAGACGAAAATGCAGTTCTCTTCACTGCTTCACTTTCTTTTTCTAACTATAATATTTATTGTGTGGGCCATAACGTCTGGCAAATCACAGTTAGTGACTACAGTATGATCCATGCACATAATTCAGCTCAAAATGTTATCAATACAGCTTGCCCTATGTGGGCTTTAACCCACCAAAAAGGTTAATGCTTGTTCCATGGTTATGGATAAGTAATTTTACCTCGTGGAAAAGGAATGTCACCGAAAATGGAAGAGTTCAGGGTGCAATGAAACCTGGGTCAGTCCAGTGAGTGGGGTGAGTTGGAGTGTGAGATTCATCTCTGTGCTGGTGATGGTGTGAGACAAAGGAGAAATTAATTTACTGGGTATTTTACAGCACAGGATAAGGTTAATGAACACCTCAGAGTGCAAGCCTCCTCCTCAGCCCCAGCCTGGCTGCAGCAAGGACTAAACTGGGACAACCGGGGCACAGAGCTCCAATTATCTCATGGCTCTCATTTCTCTCACGATGGATTTTCCTACTCACAAACCTCAAATTTCTTGCTTATTCTAAAATATGTGCTGTCTGCATATTTTGGTTGGAGCCTACAAAGTTTGAGAACACAAATGTTTTTCTCAGAATTAATCTCGAAATTGCTACACAGAAAAAAAATCTCAAAATTACTACGCAGAAAGATGATGTCACTCTGAAAAGAAAGAAATATATGAGTTAGGAGTAAGATCTTTAAGAAAAGAGGTTTTTTATGAGTCAGCTGTTTCAGAACATGAAATAAGTAATTTCTTACGTGATTTAATATGCTCTTCTTGGTTCTTAGATCTGGAAAAAGCTAGAGATTTAGACTGTCAGCTGTAGGTAAAGGGAAAAATGTTTTATGTCTTGTCTTCATTAAAAACAGCTTTCCTACAGTTTTCTCATTTAAACAAGAGTGCTTTTCATTAGTGAATATGTGGTCTGATCTTACTAATGTGAGCATGGTCTTGTACTATTGTGCTCATTTTAAGTATGTTCTCATGCCAAGGTCAAAATTAACTTTTTAAAATCAAATTCAGTAGCCATTAGGCAGTCAGTACAGAACACCCATAACAGCAAGACAGCAATTTGCTATATTCTTCTATGTTCAAGTATTATCACCTGTTTGGGGGTTAAGGAAAACGGGTAGAGAAAGTTCATGGAAAAGTTTGTACCTGACAGCTCCTGCCAACAGAATTTTACTAAAAACCTCTATTAAATGTATTTAGTTACAAAAGTAAATCTATTAAACTTTATTCCCTCCATATTCATGTTCTGTGGATGGTATACCTGCAATTCTTAGGAAAAAAAAAAAATAAAAACCAAAAAAAAAAGCCCAAAAGCAAACCCAGCTACTGGATAACAAATAAATTCTCCCTGTGGAGAGATTCAACATATATGCTCCTGAACATAAGATACTGTGCACACCCTTGTCATTCTTCTTACAAAAGTTTTTAATCAATATGCCAGTGTTGATCTCCATGCTAATAGCAGAAAATTTCCAGAAAATTCACAAGAGAAAATTGTAGATCACAACACTGGTTCCCCTCTTAATGTCTCCATCTCGTCACATAGCAAGAAATATTAAAGTTGATGGAGTCACAAAAACAGAGGATGCAAAAACCAGGTTTTTGATGAATAAAAAATATATTGTTCTGATTCTAAATAGGTCTTCTACTTAACTATTCAGGGCCAAGTCCTGTTGATGATAGTCTGCTGTAAGAGGGAGTACAAATTTCCAGTTGTTTTGTTAGTAGGGAAAACAGCTGTGAAACAGGACCAGGTTAGAACAGGTGCAGCTGGAGGGTGAATGCATTTCAGTGGATTCTGACAATCCATAAGCTCAGCATGGAAGCACAATTGGATATAGACTGACATACACAATATATGCACACTTGCAGGAAACTATATTTGCAAAACTAATTTTGCTGTATAATTGTATTGTAAGAACTGTCATACTGAATGTGGACAGCATTATTTCAGTTCCTGACTGACATTCTGTGGAGGAAGGTGCTCTGCCTGAGTGATGAGGTTGCAGTCATGCTTTTATGAGAAAAGTGGTATAACATCTAAAGCAACTGCTAAATCTCTGTGCAGATGTTCCCTTTTGTAGAGAGAGTAACCAGCATATATAATGTTAAAATATTAAAATGTACATAAGAATTTGAAATATGAAAGAGAACCTGAATCTGCTCTTCAAGAAGATGGAGGCACTTATTCAGGTTGCTGAAGATCCAATGATTTGGTGGATTATAGAAAACAAAATGAGACTCTTGGGTTTAAATGGATCCCAGCCAGTGTGATTTTAGGCTGGAGATCACCAGGGTTTATGCATAATTCAAAGACACAGTTCAAGGAATTTAATCCACAGCATCACCCAATATATGTTATTCAGTTATATGTTGTAGAATGTTTTTAATGTTTTTTAATGTTAAAAATAAACATTCTTAACAATGATGACAAAAGGGCAGAACTCTGAATTAAGATCAGGTTTTGCTTTATCTATAAAATAGCTTTAAGATTTGACTAGGCGTTTGCTTCATCTAAAGGATTTTATTTTTTATTGAAATTCAAACAAAATTACAGATCTGTATACATATTTCTGTAAAAAACCCAAACCAAACCAATTAATTGACTCAGTTTGCAGCATGACAAGCTATCAGGAAAAAGAAAAAGCTGAGAAGGAGAGAAAAAGGTTGCAGGGGATGAAGCAGAGACTGCATTCTGACATTCATAGACATTATTTCTGTTTGAGTTTGAAATCCATCCTTCAATTCTACCAACATACTCCTTGTGTTCAAACAAAACTTTGTGATGCCCATCCTGCTTATGTATGGGCTGACCCCAAGGTCTGAGTAGCCAGGTTCTGTCCAGCTCAGCAGCTGGTGGTTTGCTATGTAACATGTTTGCTGTCATGAACTGGGTCTTTAGCTGCCCCTTGTCTTGTTGTGTTTTTATTTCGTGATGAGTTAAAAAAAAATGTGATAGCTTCCACCTGATTTTGTAAAAGACCAAACAAGGCGATGAAAAATACAGGATATTTCACTGAGTCTGGCATGGTAGTCATCATCAACTTCAAAGAAAGAAAAATACCTTGGATTTTTAGTAGGGTAATGACACTGACGGGGCTCTATCTATCACGCAGTCTCTTCACTAAACTTGCCAAAAGCACAAAGAGAAGAAAAATATCCACTGAGCATATAAGCAATATTTAAAGTGTGGCCATACAAGAGCCAGAGTGCTGGATCAGAAAAGCAGAGTTTCTGTCATTAGGTTCAAATGCTCAAAAGCTATGACAAGTTTCATCTGGATAAAACTGTAAACCAGAGAAGTGTGGTACACTTTTGATACAACCCTGTGAAAATGAGTTTTCTTTCCATGTTTAGATCTAAGTCCACATTCATCCTTTACTCTGGCTTTATAGCAGGATATTTTTTTTTTTTTTGACTGTAGTAAATGCTGTAAGGGAGATCACTTTGATTTAGGTTTTGATTGGTACTACTATGGACTACAAATATAGACATAAAAACCTTAGAGTTCCTTCATGGACATGAATCACAATTATTTTCAAAATCAATTTATATTGTGATGAATCAATATTTAATTTTGAAAAATTCTTAGTGACCACTGTCCCAACTGTTTATTGTTTGCTGGCCAAAGCAAATTTTAAATTGATTTAAAACATTATTTTGAAATTTTAAATCTCAAAAACTATTGAGACTATGAACTACACAAATCTTGTAATAAAGAAGTTGTGCCTCTGGAACTGTTTAATATTAGCATGAAGGAGAAATTTGATAAGTAACTCATGCAAAATTCCTACTGGAATAAATATTCAATAATGCTAATAATAATGAGTCAAATCTTAATTTAAAAAATATTCCTGTACTGGTTTTGATTTTCTGTTTCCTTCATGAAATGATGAAATGCTGAAAGGATATTTAATTTTTGGTAAGTGTTCTTTGACCCATTTTTTGGTTTGAGGTATTTTCCATGCTCTTTGGAATTTACAGCAAAAGTAGTTTTGCTGCTATCTATAAAAAATTATTTCTACTCACTTCACAAAAGAGGACACAGTGCTATTGAGCAAACAGATTTTACAAGAACACAGATTGTTATTTTACACATTCATATTAAGCTTCAGAAAAACTTGTAAGCAGCAGAGTACACCTCCCTTAACTTTATTCTCTACTTTTTTTCAATGGACATAAGAAGATTGTCTTGGGCAGGGAAAATTTAAGAAGAAAATTCCTAATTAAATTAATTCACCAAGTGGTAGCTTTTCTTTTTTTTCTTTTTTTTTTTTTTTTAATGACATTGAATCATTAACTTCCATAATTTTTTCACCATTATGTCAGTTAAATTGACTAATCTTTGTTTTCAATTATCTTGGTGGCAGTAAAGAGAAGAAGCCAACTGACCTGAATCTAACTAAGGACTGTTATTTTTGGTAAGGTTAATGTAGAGCAGAATTGTCATTTATATTGAAGAATATGTATTGCTATCTGAATTTGATAGTAATTTTATTTATGAATTGATATTCATCAGTAAAATTTTATTAACTGAGGTTGCCATAAAAGAGCATTATAGGAGATAGGGTTTTTTTCATAAAAACTTGCTACTATTTCTGTATTTTCTTCTCTGCTTCTTCTTTACCAGCCCAAACCTGTCCCAGTGATGTCAGAGCACATTCAGAATTGTCTGAACTAAGACATGACAGCAGTTTTCACCATCATAAAGTGTTTCCATGATAGAATATGCATCTGGCAGACACATAAAGACATCAAAAATCAAATGTACATGATAAACAAAAATAGACGTGAAATGCCAATACCAGTTTCTGACAGAATTGTTAGGAAATCCTCTAGAAATTGTAGTGTCTAATTAATTTTAGTACTTAAGTAAGTGTGGTATTTGTATCAATGGAAACATCAATCTGTTATAGGGGCGATATCTTCTGAAAAACAGAAATAATCAATGTATCATCTCCATGGACCTTGCAAAACTGCTGTTTTCATTTCCTGTCACCAGTTAGAACATTTCCCCTAGGGTTACAGCTAACAGGGTGAATTTCTGTAAACAAGCTTTGCTCAAAGCTTAAGTATTTGCTGCAAATACTTCCTAGTACAAATACTTCAAAAAGTATTTGTTGCAGAAGCTGCAAATTTTTACCACCACTGCCAGTGATCAGGATCTGTTGAAAACCCGCCATAAAATCCTGTAAGCTGACAGAGATGTGTCTGTACCTGGAGAGGAGACCTGGGGCTGCCACCTCCCTGTGAGCAGCATCTGAACACCACTGACTGAGAATGTGGCATTCTTCTCTTTGGCTTGTCTCTGAATGCTTGCCTAAAGGCCAAAATATACCTGAAATTGCAGATTTTTTGCATGAGACATTAAGGATGTTTTAGAAAATTTCACCCTGCTTTTCTTTACAGTGTAGACATTTAAAACCTATTTTTCTGGCTAAGGACTGACTAATATTTTTTTTTCTTCCTTTGGAATCTCTACCAGAATTGCGAGTAGTTAGTAGTATAATAAAGTGTTATGTCATTTGTGGTTCCAAACTCTTGACTAATTCCTGACTTCCTGCTGTAATAAAAGCTGCATTCCAGCCTGAAATGGCTGTTTGAGTTAATATAGATCTCCACACAAAGTCTTTTGGCAAATGTCGTAGCTGGTTATGATTCAATTTCATATATATATATATTAATAAATATTAAAAATGCAATGTAGTTATGTATTTGCAATGAAGTGTCAATGCAAAGAACCTTAAGAAACAGGCACTTCAGAGATTAAACAATAATTTGTTTAATAATTGCTTTAAATAATGAATATTAAGTTAGATAATTAATTTAATTATTTGTTAAATAATTAAATTAACAAATTGTTAAATAATTAAATTAACAAATACTACATAAGAAGGTAATAAGTTTAACTCCATTATATAGCTGCTTTATTACGAGACTCTTGGTTTGTGACTTGCATGAAATGAAGGTTATGTTGTCATAGTTTGTGCCTGCTCCCCAGCAGAATACCAGAGTTCACTAACTGGGCTCTACTTTTGGCAGATGATAACTTAGTTTTGCTTGCAAATAACTGCCCCATTTTCTGGACATCTATAGTAAATTCCTCCAGAACCAAGAAGGATTTTTTTGAAAATGTATTTTGCAGTGATATAATTTAATAGGTGTTGAGTTAATGAATAAACTAATGAATGCCTGAGCAAAACATCAGACCTTACATTGGCTCTATATTGTCTAAAGGTTTTTAAAAATTTTCCTACTGAAGAGATTTGGCTTCACATTCTTTTTTCATTTAACCTTTATAAGCCATTTAAACAATGACAACTGCAACTAAACACTTATTTGCTCTTGATACCAAAGTACTATCTGTAATCCTACTCAAAATCTCTGGTGTGATACATTTGACATTTTCCCATGGCTCTCATCAAGTGGAAACTTGTTCCAAACTTACGCCCTTATGCTTTTTTTGCTTTTTTTTTTTTTTTTTTTTGTTTTTTTTTTTTTTTTTTTTTTTTTTTGTTTTGTTTTGTTTGTTTGGTTTTTTGTCCTTATTCCCCTGCTGGCACAGAGTGTGCCTGCGCACGAAGCGTGGAGCAGTGGAGGGGCTGGCAGCCCCCTTGGCACCTCCAGAGGCAGCAGCAGGAGCCCCAGCAGGAGCAAAGAACACTCCTGGTGCTCCCCCTGTCACACAGCCAGCCAGCTCAGCCTGCCAAGGAGGTTCTTCTGCCTTGATTAATTCTCTTTCACTCTCTCTCCATGGAAATTCTTATTTAAAGAAGGGAAAGAGGATGAAAGCTATTTTTTTCGTGGCTTTTTAAAAATGTATTTGAGTCCTGCTATGCAGGTTTCTGTTGCAGGAGTACTTTGTAAATGGAACCCACACGTTTCTTTAAATAGATCGACCACAGTAAATGAAATTAATAAAGTAGAACGGTACAAAAACAGAAACTGGTGATGAAAATAACAGTGTAAAATACTTAGTGTTTTCTTTTAATGAAAGAAAATATTACAGTGGTTTTTCCAAGCCACTTAAAATTTGCCAAGTGAAACAACTCACTGCACTTCCCTAGTGAGATTGTTCTGTTATTTATTAGGTCTCAGGAAATGTGTATTTGATATTCACTTTGTATTTTCACCCTCGATTTTACCATAAGCAGTTCTTTTACCAGCCAACAACGTTCCTATGTGGAGTGAGCCATTTAAAAATTTAAAGCCTTTGCCTCACTCTTTTTAGAACAAATATTTTATTGCAGGAAAATTCAGATGGAGTACTAGGTTGAATTAAATTCCTACTGTAATAATTTCATATGAGTCAGAAAAATAATGAAGACTGGCGATGACAGCCTTCCATCAGTTTGTATAAAACACTCAGTATTTAAAATAAATAAATAAATAAATAAAATAAAGTATTACATGTCGTGGTTATGTTGTGAATTACTCAAACAGTGATGTCTTTGATCTTTCACCAGACCTAGATATTTTTATCTTTAGTATTCTTCAAAAAAATTTCCTACATTTCTACTTCTGTATAATAAACACACATTCATATGAGTTAAACAGTTTGAACCCAAGTGAGAAATAGGTGAAATTCCTTCAGAATATTGTCTCCCAGTTCAGTCTGAGATCACTCTTACCTATAATTAATCACAGATCCATGGCAAATGTTGCTGATCACCATGCAATAGAAACAGATGGAATTGAGTGGTATACTAGGAATTAATAATTTTGATTGGGTTGCACTATTAACAAAACTAGAAATAAAAGTCTTCCATTGATTTCCTTCATGTGCATGTATTATTCTACAGCACTTCTACTATTAATAAAAAAGACATGCCTTATAATTTCTTTTCTAAGCAGAAAAACTGGCCATGTAGAATGCCAAGATAGGAGAAAAATATGGAATTACGTGCTTTTTACAGGATAATTTCTCTTACAGGTTTGTTGTATCATTCCTTCATTCTAACACTGAAATTGGTTGAACAAGGTCCTGTTGGAGAATTTATGAGTAAATTGCTATATGAGTCATTATAACAGAATCAAAGGTTACTGTAAGTGAGAATGGATGAATTTTCTCCCAGCATCACCACCAGCATTTCTAGAACATTACTTAAGGTGTGCTAGGGTGTGAGGCAGGTCTCTTTTTCCCTTACAACAAAAAAAGAAGTTGCCACCTGTGTCTTGCAACATATCTGTAAATAACAGCCTGCAGCAATTATGCTGGAGTTCTACTGGCATGCAATAAAATGAAATGCAGCAGTGAGTGTGAGCTATAGCAGAACACAACGTTTGGGTTTCTGCAGCTGATAAGCAGAGAAGCATCAATTATTAAACTGTGCTGCAGCTTTCTGGAGAGGCAAATAATCAGGATTTGCTTGCACAAAACAAGAAGGCAGTGGCTAATTCTTTATAAGGATTTTTGCCTAACAAAATGGAGCGTCTAAAGGTCTGCTTAGTAATGGAAATAAGAGCTCAGGAGAAAGGTGTTCCTTTGCCTTCGTTGTACCTGCACACAGACAATGGAGTACTGAGTTTTGAGCAGAATCTTACCATTTCCATTTCTTCTAATATGACTTAAAAAAAAAAAAAAAAAATCAAACCAAAACAAAAGAATTCGTTAACATATATTCTAGAGAAAAAGAATAGTTAAAGATCAACGGTTTGGGAGTGTGAATTTGCAAAGAACCAATAAAGAATCAGGTCACATATAAGTCCTAAGAGTGCATTTTAACATTGAGTTTATGAATCATAGTAAATCAGGATTGACTTCTGGTACTTCTTTTTTTTGTCGTTGTTTTGTTTTTGAGAAAGATGGAAATTAATTTAAAGAGTATTTGTATTTTTCTCCATTCTTCTGCCCTACCCTCCACCTGTTTTAAGTTCATTGGATAAAAAAAATAAATCAGAGATGAGTAGATATGAAAATTTTTCTTTCTGTATTTCCAGAACAAAAAAACTCCATGTTTTTTGTCAAGACAGATGTTTTGTCTTTAGCTCAGTTCCTATGGTTACAAAATTCTTCAGTACCTTCTGTACCAAAGCAATATCAACTGTGAAAGTCTCAAAAATAAAGTACTTGACTGGAAAAGAAATAGCACAGAAACATGCCTAGGGGCATATCTGGAGCTACAATTTTAGGAGGAGAATTTCTTGAGATTTACAAAATTAGCATGAAACCTCTAGGTACAGTAAGCAAAGCAAATGAAGACAAGGTGAAATAAAATCAATGACTCCATACTGCTGCTTCACTCTTGTCCTGTGTTCAATTCTCTAGGAATGCAGTGTCATCTCATGAAAGCTGTGAAGGGTACCAGATCTGAGCAGATATGGGTCAATCAGAGGGGCCTCTCCATTTTTACAGAGCTGGTAAAGTCTTGTTTGTGCTGTCATGCTGATCCCTGGGAGGGAACTTGTCTTGCCCTACTTCTTGAGGATTTCTTTGCAACTGCTTTGCTGTCTGTGAGCACTAGGATTTCACACAGCTTTCTCTGTACTCTTCCCTTCAACATTTTGTGTTTGTAAGCATCTCCTGTGCTGATACCTATTCCTGGAGATACCTTTACTGAATTTCTCCTGCTTAAAAAGGGTTCTTTCCCTTCCCTTGTCTAATCTCCGCATGTTTTTCTTTAGCATAGGGGTCATTTCATTTGTTGTAAGACATCTTTAGTCAGCCTTCATTTTATATTACCATCTCTCAAGATTTCCTTCAGTGCTATCACTACTTTCCTCATTCCTTTGTTTTCTCTTAGTACAAGATGTTTGGTTCCTTTTTGCTTTATCAAAAGCCTGAAGTTCCAAAGGAAGAAGACAAAGAAATTCGTATCTGAGACCCTCAGAACTATTTCAGCACTTTCACAAAGACTGCAAACAGTCTTGTAACTTAATGATGACAGCCCCAGTTCCCTTTCTGATGGCCTCTCACTGCTTCCAGAATTTGCATCAAACATTTGCAAATCTTCAGAAACAGATTTAAAATATTTACAAGGCTTTGAGTGTTTTACATTTACTGTCACCTTGTAACATTATTGATCTCGAATGTGGGTGCTTGCCTTGATTTAGAAATGCTTAAAATATTTAATGCCTCTAGTTTGCTTTGAGTATAACAAAATGAAAGAAAGCGTCATAAAGGAATAAAGAGTAAATTCACATGTTTCTAGAGAAAAATAGCTTAGCTCAAGTATGTAATAGTGTCTCACATAATGCTTACTGAACAAGCCTTTAGGAATATTTCTTGGGGAGACAAATTTAGGAGCACAGAATGAAGGAAGGATATGTTAAGAATGCAGAAAATCTCTTCCAATAAGCAATGGACAAGAGATGTGAAATATAAAGGAAGTTAAAGCAGTTGTGCTTTCATTAAATCAGAGTTTTTTTAAAGATCAAAGGGACAGGCTTCCCTTATTGATATTATTACTACTGCTTGTCTGTATTTATATAGTAAGGATAAGATTGTTGCCAATGAAATGTCTGCCAGACAGATATAGAGGTCAGCTCTGCAGTACTGCCTGCATATGCCACACACCAGCTACTAAATCTGGAGCCAGCTTGTGCACTAAGCCCTTTATAGCTTGAGGAAGAGGATAAATAAGCTGTGAAGAATACTTTTGTCTAAGTACTCCTTTACTCTAAATCCTAGCAATTAAAGGAACCTGTTGCTTCTAATTTCATTAGGAATATAGGAGTAAAACGTTTCATTTTAGTATCTATGTAGGCTTTAAAATTGAGCATCCCTACATTATTTGGAACCTGAAACCATTTTTGCTACACCAGAGCAATTGAGCTTAAATACCTGCACTGTTCCTCCCTTCTGCTTTCATGTCATGTGTAGAACTGAGGAAAAAGTGATCATTGCAAACAGAGAAATACCTAGACCTTGGGGACCACCATAATTTAATATGTGCTACTACAGTGTCCTCCAGTTGCATGATTTCTCACCCTACTTTGTATATATGGGATATAGGAAGCAGAAGTTCAAATTCTTAGTCCTTGAACCACCAGTTCATTATCCAGTTGTTGAAAGTGATTACAGCTGTGATGTTTTTATTTTTTTTCCAAATTTGGAAGTTTATATCTGAGTTTATACCCATCATGACAACAAACAAAAACCCATGAAAGTGGCAAAACCTTCCATGGGGTATATGTTCCCCAATTTGATTTATCAATTCTTAGGGTCCACTTGTATGTCTTAGAAAGAGATTGGAATATTTCACGTGTGCTAGAAAATAGGTTGTAAAATTATGCAGTTAGGAAAAATTAATTTCTTTTCTGTTAGCTTGTAGATCATTGAATCTCATTATTCCTTTCATTCTTCCAGTATCCATGAATGGTGAGCTGGGGCAACTATATGCAGGATTTTACAGTTTTCATTATAATGCTTTTAGCACATGTTTAAAAGTACAAAACTGTCATAAGACTGTTTTAAGAAATGGGCAGTGGTTCTTATTGTCTTTAGAATGTTATAATATCCTGAAATGAGAGTCAAGCAGAAGAAAAAAGAGACTAAACAAACAAACAAGCAAATAAATAAATGACACTGCAATTAATGCAGTCAGGATCCCCAAACTGGTGTTTTGGTATCTAGTCTATCAATCTACAAGTAAAGGCTGGCACAAAGTAACTGGATTCATATTTTCAAGTGTTTCTAAACAAGCAGGTTTGAACAAATAGGGTTGCTGAAATTTTTCTACAACAGATTTATTAATTTCTGAGTGATACTCAGAATTCAAATTAATCTGTCATCAAAGCAGGGAGAGCTGATCCTTTCCTCCTCTGGAAGGGCTGTGCATGAATCAGTAATTACAGAACACTTCTCTGTCGCTGTGGGTGATGAACAAATGACACCAACCTCATTTATGAAAACTTCATCTGACTCCAATCTTTATTCAAAACCTGACCCCCTTTATATAGCTTCCGGAGCAGGCCATGCCACTGGTCAGAAGAGTGCCAGAACTCTTCATCTCATTGGCCCAAAACTGAAAGACAAGAGAAGTCCATCCTACAGACAGGAATCCAAAGCATCACTCTTGTTACAATAACACTTGTGATATTTATGTCAAGCCTGTGAGAACCAGGTCTTCCTGAACCAAAAATCATGAAGAAACTGAGTCTAGAAACTCAGAAACTTCAGGCCCAGGAGCCTCAGACTACACTGCTCAGCCCCTGCATTTACTCCCCTCCCTGAGGAGATTAAGAGCCATCCTTGGGACCCCACCTGCCTCCCATTTATCCACGGGGCTGGGAGCTCTGCTGGATGAGGACGGGCAAGGCAGGCTTTGGTGAGCCAGCAGCACCTGGGCACTCAGGCAGGAGGAGGAGGAGAACCAAGAGCTGGTTTGCACACCAGATCCTCCCAAACACTCCCCATTTCCACCCGGATCTCTTCTCCTTCTCAGCTTAGCTGGCTGTCCAGACCTCAGGCAGAGAGATTGTGCTGCTCCAAAGAACTGTAGCTTAATTTCCTTTGAATGCCTCTCCCTTTGCTCACTTGTCACATCACAACAAACAACAAGTAAAACTTATGGCAAGTAGAGTATTGTGAGTCATCGAATTTAAATTTGGAGAGCCATTTTGCATTTCATATCTCTATTTTCTGTGACTGCATCAGATTCATGCATCTTTCAATTTCATTTTAACTTTAAACATGACGTGCTTCTATGCCTTTGTCTTCTGCTCAAAGTATCCACAAAGTCAAAACCAAATATTTAAGTACTGTGAGGTGTTTCCTTTGGATTTATTTTTAATTTTATTTACTTTTGATGTTCCTTTTTTGCCATTTCTTCTCAAATATGAGTAAAAGATTGAATAACTTGGGTAACATATTAAGTGATTAATCTGCAGTTCATCTGTCATTTATATTTCTCCAGGCTATTGAAAAGATTGTTCTTCATTATTTTAACAGCACCTGGATTTAGCCCTGTTCCCAGCTGCAGTGAAGATGGTAACACTGGACCAAATAACAAGAATTATTAAAAAGGGATTCACACTTGCAGTGAACTTATGGTTTACTGATAATGTTAATGTTGATGTTCATGATATAGATAAAAGATTTAAACATTTATATTCATATTTAGATACAAAGAGAATCCCACTTGGCTCAATGTGCTTGAGGTTTCATGGAGTTTTCTATATTTATATTCAGTAAGTGCACAAATAACGTTTTGAATATTTTTTCCAAATTTCCCAGTTCTCATTCTTTAGTTACAGTTCAGCTACCAGGGTGGAATACCACATAATCCTTTATGTACTCCCAAAGAGGAATATAATACAGTGCTTATTCTGATGGTTAAAATGTATCTTTTGGAGTTCATCTATCTCACTATTTTGTTTCATTAATGGGAAAAAAATTGAAATTATAATGTATATATTAACTTGATCACACAGTTTATAAAGTATTATTTTCAAAATCTTATCATAGTTTTCACAAATGAAATTTGCATTGTGTTATTCCAGGCATGGTATGAAAAGAACTCTTTGCATCCTACAGTGAAAATTACTGACAGAAATTATCTGGAAAGATAGAAAAATAGATAGTTTGTTTCACAGGTTGACAAATAACAATGAGTAGCAGAATAAGTAAAAATAATTAATATTACACTTTTCAAGATTAGTCCAGTTCTAAAGGAACTAGATTTTTTTTTTTTTCTTTTTAACACATTGAAAAACCTGACATGAAATAAGATTTTAAAATAAGGTTCTCCAAAGGCAGTTAATTTGGACAAGCAAAGTTTTGCAAGATAAATTTCTGTGTAGGTTATTGTTACTTCATTAAAGCCTGAACTAATATAAATATTCCTTTTATTCAAAAGGTATTTTTCTGAGGTTTTTTGCCTGCTTTCCTGCTTATGAGTGGCCACATATTTAGCTGTAACACAGCTCTTATTTATGTATTTCAAATGATTTACATTTAAACTAGGCAAGAGGGAAGACTAATTTTGTTTCCTCTGTTGGTCATGCCCAAGTCACTAGAGGCTCAGTAAAACCCTTCCAGAGCTTTCCTCCTGCCAGGAGCTTCCTCTTCTTGTCTTGATGATTTCCAACCTGTTTCATGGAGGTTTAGGGTTCGAGGGATTTTATCTACTATCCTTTATTCTTGGACATAAAAAAGACAAATGAGATCATTCTGTATAGTTTTGCCTTTGTTTTTTATCCATATTACATTACAGTACATCCCTGGGCAATACAAGTATTTAAGTGATGTGGAAAATATTGCAATGAACTTTCCTGGGTATAGCTATAATATAATTTTATATAGTTTATATATATTATATAAATATATATAATTTATATAAATTTGTATAATATAATAAGCATAGATATAATATAATTTTCATAATGGTTAATAAAAATATTGCAGACTAATGGTTTGGTCAAGAAAATCTGAGACTCAGGATTCCTGCTTTGTGTGAAATATAGTCAAAGCATAAATCTGCAGACAAGTGATTTGGTACATTTATATTTTTTGCTTTTTCTTGTAATATGTGGAAAAAAATCATTTCTTTGTCTTCTGTTGTACACAACAGTTAACAGTTTGTATGAAGCTTTTCCTATGAGCTGAATGAAATAACTGTGGGGAAGTTAGATGTGATGATTTCCTTTGGCTGTGTCTTTGGCAACTGTAACCAGTAATCTCTTTATTGGGGTGTGGGTACTAATATTTCTCATCCTTGTTTAACTCAGAGATTAGTGTTTTCAGTTTAGACACGTTAAAATCACTGGGTTTGATTATTATTATTATTTTTATTGGTTATGCAGTTGTGCATCCCAAGCAAGAACTCCACAAAAAAGAAATGTTACTGAAATCCTGGAATTTTGTTTGCTCATTAATAGTTAGCAGATTAAAATAAAAAAAATATTTAGGGGAAAAAAAACCTAAAGAATTGAAAAGAGATTTGGAGCCTAGATATCGAGTACCATAATCTTTTTGTATAGTTTTTGTTCTGGACCAGATTACCAATGATGGGATCCAGAATCCGAATTTGTGCAAATTCTTGGTTTTAGAACATTTTGAATCACTGTATTCACCATAAAAATAGAATTTTGAAACCCAGGTGAAACTATTCATAGAGTTAAGCAGAATTTTTCAAATTTCAGCCTAAACAAAAACTACATGATATCTGTAAAAGCAGAATAGCAAAAAAAAAATAAGTTGCAAAATTAGTTATTTGCTACCCTTTCTGGTAATTTCTCTCAAAAGAAAAAAAGTGAGCAGTTATATCACAAGTTTTAAAGAGGAATAAAATGTAATAATCTTTATTCAGTAGACTTTGAATGCTCAACAAACATGTCTGAAGACTCAAGGAACATTTACTGGGTATCCCTAGAGGAGTTTGCAAATAATAACTTCCACAGAGTTGGCATTATCCAATAGAAAAGTGTATATAGTGCCTAAAATATTCATTAGGTTTCAGAAGCAAGTTAGGAAATGCAATCTCTCTATAGTATGCAGTGTTAAGATGCTCACACTGAAAAAATGTGCTTTCTGTTCAGCTCTCCTCTCTCTGGTCAGTGGAATTTGGTCTTGTGCAGCTGCTCTATTTGCCTTCTTGTGTCAGAGCTGCAGCCACACTCCATCCCCAGGAACCACAACCAGCAATAATGGCTTGGCCAGACCCATACAGTGCAGCAATATTCCCCTTTTGAAACTGCCAGCTCATTATTCCATGTGATAAAAGTCTATGTCCAGTTTTGTGTGTCCAGTTTTGAACAAACACGATTGCTCAGCTGATAGACTCTGTTCATATTTCTATGTGTCTAAAGACAATCTGGCCTATGCTGATATTTTTGGGTAGTTTTTGCATGTCCTTACACAATTCTAAACAAATGTTGTGGTTCCTGGGCAATATTGCCTTTCAATATTGCAGTTTTTCTCCCCAGCACCTGAAGGAGGGTGCAGCGTTCTGGGGTGTGTGTAAAGGCTTCCCTGGCACAGCTGAGCCCTGGGGCTGCCCTGGTGCCCACCCAGCTGCTCCTCCAGTCCCCTCCTTAGCTGGACAGGAGAGAGGAGATAAGATGCAAAACCCCCTGTCAGATGAGACAAGGCAGTTTGCTACAGCCAACCCAAAGATTGTGTTAGGTCTAAGTTCATTCTTTGCCTTAGAGATGAACACTGAGTCTTTTCTGTGCACTACTGCCTAAATATTTCTAGTTTGTTTTTTTGGTTCGGTTTTTTTTGTTTTGTTTTGTTTTTTTTTTTTTCTTTTTTCCAAGTCTGATATTATACCCAGTCCAAAATGCAATGTCTAAGCTTTTTATTCATTCTGGAGGAAAACAAGCCAAAGTGACAAACTGTTTTATCACAAACAAGCCAATGTGATTCATGTTTCATAGTTTAATACTGGTTATGTTTGAGGTGTACAATGAGTGTTCTAGTCACATAAGTTTGATTTCGTTGGTGCTCTTGCCAATTATTTTTTCATGAGGATCCTTCACAAACAGTTGCAATAACTTTGTCACAGGCAACTATATTTCTACATTTTTCTCTCAGCCAAAGGAAAGAATCTTGGCCCTATAATTTAAAATTAAATTAGTTCAGAGCTAATTATTTTGTTTCATAGATAAGAGCTATTTCTTATTTTAATAAGTTATTATTTTTAATAACATTTATAAAGACTAGTAACAAGGAAAGGCACATTCCAGTACTCTAAAACCCTTCCAGGGAATTAGGGACTGGGGAGTAATAGAACCTGTAAATACACATTGGAGGTTCTTTCTGTATTAGTTATCAGTTAAAGCCCTCTCCTGGATTTTCCAGCAGGAGGAAATTGTTGGGGATCATCCAGGCTTTTGATTCCATTAAAAAACTCTTCTATGGAAGCTGAAGATGTACACTATAATGCTATAGAAATTGTAAGGAGTGAAAAAAGAGATTTTTTCTGTATTCCCTTTGAGTCAGACTCTGGCTATTGATTGTAATTACTGCATTTAAGAGAGTTCAAAACCTGTTTTTGCTACTGCCCATTATTTCAATGATCATGCACTTTTTAGTATAGCAAAGCAGATATGCACCTTCTTCTGACAGAGGCACTTTGTCTTTCTGATTATTCACATATGTCAGACTTCATTTGAAAATACATTATCACATACATATACATGATCCTGAGAAAAGCTTAGGAAAGGAATGCAGAGTATTCTGCTATGAAGAGAATTTGGGGAAAAATATTCGGAGACAAAATTAATAAAAATTTACTGCTTTTTGTGCAAATCTCTCCTCTCTTACGATTCTTATGTTCTCATGACAATAAGAATGTCATGAGGAATTTTTATGGCTCTAATTTTTCCCTTTCATAGAGAAAACCTGGCATGTTTGCACCATTTCAATTTTAGTGATAAGAACCCGTAGTGTGTGGACTTTTTTCCCCTTTGTTTTTCATCTTGCTACCTTCTGGGAAATGTATTAATACAAGAAGTGCTGGGATTAAGGCAGCTGTGGTTTTTTTGGCTTTAAGTCCTCTAGCCCACAGAAGTGCAGGCTGCTGGATGAGAACAAGGCCAGCATTGAGGATGATGAATGTCCCTGCACTGCTGCCCCAAGGCTCTGACCTCTGCAGGGTGAATCCTGCTCCAGTGCAGAACTCATCCTTCATTAAAATTACCACAGCCTGGCCAAGATACTGAACAAAGTGAATCACTAAATGTTCCTTTTATGAATAAGTGTAAGCTCTCCATGTATGGTTTTTACAAATAGGGACTGAGGCAAAGGAAATGTGTATGAGGAGGAGAACAATGTATAATGTATGGTTATTTTTCCTTTCTCTCTCACATGTTCTTAAATTGCTCAGTTGTAACATTAGCAATTACATGAATCATGCTACTTGATTTTAACCTTCTCAGTTGTTATATAACAATAGCTTAGGAGCTTTATAAATCACTTTCATTATGGCTGTGAAACTGTTCAATTATTCAATTTTTTTAAGAACAAATTATTTTCTGGGTCTTCATTTTATTACTTTCAGGAAGTAATCCCAGCAAATCTATCTGTCATACTCTGGCACTTCTATATCTTAATAATAATGCAATTAGAGGTTTTTTGGGTTTTTTTCCTAATTCTTTATTGTGTTTATACTTCATTCCCTAAACATCCACTCTATGGACTTCCTCATAAGCAAACTCTGCATAAGCAGAGTAAGTATTTTCAGAAGTTATTTGTTTCTTCTATCATTTCTAGGAATGTTTCTATCCTGGAAAGTCAATGAGAGGAAGAAAAATATGCAGTTAAAAACCTATCAAGTTAGGTTAGCCTATAAGTTTCAGTCAATGCCAGAACAGCCAATGGCAAAAAAAAAAAAAAAAAGTATTCAATGGTATAAACAGAATCCCTAAATGTAGCTGGGATATTGATTAATTACTTCCCATATAATAGACATATAGAAAGGTCAGCAATCAGTAGAGAGGTTTCATTGCTGTAGAGGAAACTTTTTCTCCAATCAAAAACTCTATTTGATAAAATGACATTTCAATATACTGAATTTTAAGTTTCCATTTTAGGGAACTGTTCTTATAGATATGTGCCATAATAGAGTCAGGAATAGAAGAGGAAGAAGCTCTACAGCAATCTAGGTTCTAAATACTGATGGCAGCTTGCATGAATTTCTCTATTAATAATAGTTAATTCTAAATATCAATTCTTTTTAATAGTTAATATACTATTGTTTTCAATAGTATATTAACATTTGTATCACAATGGAAAAAAAAAAAAAAACAGTTAAAGAATTTGCCTATTTGTATTTAGGAGAATAAGAAATAAATACCAAAGTAATTCAAACTAAATTTTTAAACTAGAGTTGGGCTGACTGAATATTCCAAAGGAATAAATGAACACCTATATCAAAAAGCATAAAATCTTAAGGAACAGGAAAAGCATAGCCTCAGAAGACTGATGAGAAAAATCATGTTGCTTTTTGGGATTTATATTGAAATTCTGATAACTTTTTTTCCCCTGATAGTTATTCTGTAAGGTTTGCTTGTTTCTTTCTACAGAAAAATTATTTTTTTTTTCAGTAATTTTCAGTGTCATGCCCACTTGTGTTACAAACTGTAGGTGTTCTTTCTGAGATGGCTGCAACAACTCTGACAGATATTTTAAGTTAATTAGAATTAATTTCGATTAAACAGAAATACTGTGGACTTAGACTTGATATAAGGAAGAACTTTTTTTTTTGTTTTTTTTTTTTTTTTTTTTTTTGTTTCAGTTTGGTTTTGTTTGATTGGTTGGTTTTTTGGGGAGGAAATCCTTGGCTATTCCATCCTTTCTCTCCTTTACCTTGTCCAGAGATTTTAGGAAAACCCACAAGTGTTCCATCTTCTTTTTCCCTTCCCAGGATGTCCACATCATCATTTAGCTCCTTCCATGCTGGTCATTAGTGGATAAAGGCTGCAGTGAGTTCAGTTGAAGGCAGACCGTGCAGGAAGATCACAATTCTGAGTTCAGTGCCTCAGCTGCTGCTCTGAACACTCCCTGGGCTTTGCTTAAGTGCATGTGCAACTCACTACTTTGCTTTTCTGCATTACTTTTTGGAAAAACTGTGCCTTTGTCTCAGAAAATATAATTTATTCCAAAAAAAAACCATTTTTCTCTGTCTTCTTTACATAATAACAAATTTGGTATGCAATTTGACATTGGTACTGACACTGTGTCCTCACACAGCAAATAATAGTACTAGATAAACTGCTTAATTAGTCTAGAAAAACAAAGGTCTCCCCAGGAACTTCACTCCCTATCAATTGTTTACAGTCACATTTATCCTCACTTGTCTACGTGAAATAGACAGTTACAACCATTATCCAAAACACAGGAAGCATATTTACTTTTTAAATGTGTATTTAATAATTTAACAGTACTCTAAAAATGAATTTAACACTCAAGAAAAGTGTTGACAGCCTTAGAAATTGATTTGTGTCTCTATCTACAGAGGCCACATCACTAACAAAGTACAAGCTCCCATCATAATTCTCTAAAATTAAGGCAGCTGAATTATTTGCTCTGCTCCCTTACTGGGTCTTTAATTAGAAAATTATACAGGAAGAAAGATTATGCAGCTTAAAGTTGCATGAAAAGAGAAAGCAGAGATGGAGGGGAAGAAGAAAAGATAACTGAGAACACTTTCTTAATTATTAGATTTCATAATTGTTTATGATGAATTTTGTGAGTTTATGGATATACATGGCTGAATGAAATAGCTTAATAAAAGACACAGGATAAAATAATTTAAACAATCTTAAATTTTTATTTTATTTTAGTGGAACGTTATTCTTGCCCCTAAATATTTTTTTGTTGTTGATAGACACTATTCCATCCATGTTGTTTACTTGCTTCTCAGGTTACCTATATTAATATATTTTCTAGAAATCCAAAATATCTTTAGAATATTTTGATTCTGGAGACAACACATACAGGCTGCGTGTGTGTTCCCCTGAGCTTCAAACTAATCAGTTGTTGGTTTGCTTTTCAACATAAACCACAGCAGACAATATATTAATTTATAGACTAGCTCAGAACACTTTTATAACCTGGTTTGCAGTGGAACTGTGTAGTTGGCAGCAATGCAGAACTGAGCAGAACCCCAGGTCCAGAATTTATGTGATGCAGAATTATCCAATGACCATGACAGGCTGCTGTGATAGGACAAAGTTTAAAATCTGCAAGAATGGATCTGACCTTCAGAGACTTTTTTTTTTTTCCCCAAGACCTTCAAAAACTATCAGACAGTAACAGTTTTTATTCACTTCCAAGCCAAGAGTACATATATATTCTTTAAAAAAAATCCCAATTAATTTATTTGGCTGTAATAAATTCACTTAATGGTGAAATATAAATACACTTTAAAAAGCAATTAACTGTTTAGAGATCTGGCTTCACAATTTGAAATACTATTAAAATATACAGTTATCCAACCAATTATTTAGGTAATTATTTTGACCTATGTAATTATTGCATTAAAAAGGATTTAAGCAAAAAAAAAAAAACCCTTGAGCAATTTAATTTTATTAGTGTAACATAATAAAGTAATCAGCAATGATAACAGCAGCAGTGACTTTTTCACTTAGAGCAAATAAAATGGACCTTTTTAGAGTATATTAAAGTACATCATTAGCATTTATGATTATGAAAAATGAAGTATAATTAAGGGTCATATAAGAATAAACATATGCTTCCAACACACATTTATGTTGCACTGCCTGTGGTGGTGGTTTGAAAAATCACAGCAGTACTTCTGTGAGACATTCTGTGAAATTTTTTATTCTGCCCCTTCAGGAGAGCAGTGGAGAGCATGACTGGGGAGCATATGAGCCCATCAGAGGATACAGAAAAAAAAAAATATTCCAATCTGCACATTGTAGCTGCCCAGCAAAGTAAATGAGTTAGAGCTGGATACTGTGCAGAGCTTCGCTCTGTCCAGAAGAGTTTAGGTCCTGGAAAAGCACTTTATGAGTTTTGTGTGTGTGTAAAAACTGAATGTAAACCACAAATGTATGTGCAAATATCACTATTTGGTAGAAAAGAGGTTTTCTTGTGGTGAATAATAATAATAATAATAATAATAATAATAATAATAATAATAATAATAATAATAATAATAATAATAATAATAATAATAATAATAATAATAATAATAATAATTAATAATAATATATTAGTAGTAGTAGTAGTAGTAGTAGTAGTACTGGTGTTATTATTTGTTTTAGAATAAAGCTGTTGATAAAGTAGTGTATTAAGAGGTTCTAACACTACCAGCTTTCTCTTGATCTCAATTTTTACTTAATGCTAACTCCTGCAGTGTCACAGTGAATAGAAACAGAATACATCCAGAGACTGGCTTTTTTTCTATTAATTTCAAATTCTGATGCTTTCTATTTGAAGTAAAATTGCAGAAGAGCTTCTGCCATTTTAGTTTTCATACTTTTCACTGCTAAAGTACAGTGCAAATTTATGGTAAAATTTGTTAATGTTCCCAAAAGTAAATTTTTCACTTTAGGGAAGCACAATATTCTTCATCTGGGGACTGACTGATTGATATCTCCTGGTGCTTTATTCACTAGCTGGAAAAGACACCACTTTTCCCTCCAAAGAATCCTTGTTTTCACTTTTAAAAGTAGTCATTAACTTGTAAAAAGAGATGTCACTGAGGATGACAAGGTGTTCTATAAATACCAGCAATGTATTTGTAGGGTGTCTTGTAGAGGAATATCACAAATATTAAAGACAAAGCAAGACCTGAAATAGGAAATAAATAGTAGGAGACAGTTTCAATCAAAGCAGACTTTCAATGAGTGATAAGCTCACTTTCAGGCACAAGTCCTCATATTGAGGAAATTGCCTTTTTTTGTAGCAAATTGGTGGCTTCTCTGCCCATCTGAGGAAATGGACTTACAGGGAATTTAGGTTCCAGCTGATATTGAGATTCCCACATACAGTTGTAGGGGTAGGGAGATTTCACACAGCCTGTGCTCTCTGTCCTTGAGGAGGGATAACTATTCCAGGACAAGCCAGATTATCTCTATAAAAGTTAATTTGGGACAGTTCCTCTTTTGGAGATTCATGTCAACACAATCTGGGGACTGGAAGAAAATAGAGAAGAGAATAAGATGGTTCTTGAGGGGGGGAAGAAAAAAAAAACAACCACGAAACGACAAAATAAAACATTTAAAAAATTCTGATAAAAAAGTAGCCTCCTATAAAGCATATTGGGAATGATTCACAGGGAAAACAGAAACTGATTCTTCTCATTGATTCCATACATGTCTAGCTCTGCTTTCATGCACATTCCATACATCTCTAGCTGTATTTTCATGCACATTGCCTGTTGCAGTCTATATGAAACCAGCTTGGTTTTTAGGGCTGCTTTTGAGTTGCATTCCTCATAGAAGCCCCAGCTGAAGGTAAAACCCTGTGTGGGATCTTAAACCTGACTTGCTATTACACTTTTTAAATGGGCAAAGGTTGACTAGTTCTGCAGAGGAGTAAACATTGAGCCTGCAAGTAAACAAAGAAGGAAATGCCATGGCCAGACTGCTTGGAGAATTGCATCACTGTTCCCATGGTTTATGATTTTTGTATCATGAAAAAGCATGGGAACTCCTTCTGGGTATGAAATAATAACCTGTTACTGCATGGTTTATGGAGTGGTTTGGCTTATCTGAGGAAAATAAATATAAGGTAGTGCTGTGTACTTAATGATGGGCTCCTGGTGATAGGGATGCAGCTTTTTGAGATTGTTTGTTCTTTGTAATGTTACAGTAAAAACAAATCAATAATGCCAATAACATCATGTGCTGTTTTACAAGTTTTCATAGTCCCATGCATGTAAAAAATAGAATGGCATAATTTTCTTGTCTCCTTATTGCTATCTGAGTAGTACATAAACTATTCTGTAGTGATATATTACAAACTGTCTGGAAGAATAGGAAAAACATATTTACAACAGTTTCTGAGGCAACATAACTAATTTCTAAAGATAAACTTAATGATTTATTATCTGCCCTGTCTACCTTGTATGTTCAGTGCTCTTCCACACCATTAACTCTTTTCTTGAGAAATCTATACAAGCTCCATGTTAAAATGAATTATAACCAGTCTGCCACACAGAAAGCCATCCTGTAAACTTCCTCTGTTCTTATTTTATTTTTTAATGTGTTAGAAAGGAATAACAAAAATTAAGACTAGAATTACTCTGTCAGATTAAGTGAAAAGAAATAATAAATTTAGCACATTATTTTTTTTTAAATTGAGAGAATAATATTTTGCTGTTAATCTAAGAAAAATTACTTTCAAAATAGAATTATTTTGATTTTCATAAGTCATTTTAAAAATAATGGTAAAAATGCCAAGTGAAAGAAATCTAACTAGGTTTGTCATGGATTGAAAACACCACTTTTTAGAATATATTTTACAAAATATGTCCTTAATAGTTTACTCCAACATGAACATAAACAGCTCAAAATTCTATTATTTTTAGAGAGGCAAACTTGGAATTTTCTCTGTTTCATCAAGAGGGTAATATACTAGGCAATTTCAGGATCAGTACATCTCTGGTTGCAATTTTGAAGACCTCTGATCTTTATGAAGACTGGGCTGAAGCTGGGAATCAGTATATTCAGAAGATCTCTTGTAGCCATCACATCAGAGAGAAAGAATTCTTACATTCCCTGGTTTCTTACAGCAGATGCTGATAGTACCTTGCAGAGATTCTAAGAGATCTGTGGGGTATAAAGTAAACCCATATTGAAAGCAAAGACAACCTAGAGCCTTTCCTAATGAAAAAAGGTTGCCAGACAATTTTCTGAACAGAGAATTTGTAAAGTCCTTTTCTGTGAAGAACAGTCCTTGTCTGTAAATTCTGCAGCACTGAGGACATCCAGTAATGAGTAGGAAAAAACTGAGAGGATTTTGCTTGCAGGGTTTCCTGGTGTTTTAACATTTCTTTGGAAACAGCTATGCTATTCATTGCATCTAACAGCTGGAAAACTTATATCTTCTGCTTTTTCACCTTTTGAGAGAAAGGGAATTTGCATATATCCTTTTTGTAGATGATGGATTTTCCATGTATGTTTTCTTCCTCACCTTTTACATCTTTCCATCTGAGAAGATTATCTACTAAAATTGCCATTATGACTGACAGCAGAGGGACTTGCATATGCTTGTGTTGGTCTTAAGTGTTGAAGGTTCTGATTTCTTTTGCACACCAAACAGTTGTTTGTAAAGCAAAAAGATGAGTAAAATGCAGCCAGGGCATCAGCTCTTAATTGTTGCTCAGGTTTGAGGGAAACATGCTCCCTCCAGAAGCACAGCAGAATAAACACACAGAAGTCTGCTTCTGTATTTGTATGTGAATTCTAAACTATGCTAATTTTATACATAACATTTGTGCCAGGCAGACTCTATTTACATTATTCCTGTAGTTAGCAAGACGTTGATATTTGCTGGCAATGAGTGTTTCCAGAAGAAAACCTGCTATTGTGGCGCTGCATTCCCATGCATCAGTCATATGTTATTATGGTTTGGGACTATCAATTAGATACAAGAACTGAAATTATAAAAAATTACAGATCTTTTCATTACTTGAAGCTAGAAATTTGCAGAAGAGAAGTATAAAACAAAGCATGGTGAAAGGAGCTAATACATAACATTGAGAATTTATGAGCTTGAACAGTTTACATTGAGGCTCTTCAAGACCATGAGCTAGGATCTTTCTGTCACATGAAAGAGAAATGGAGACACTGATTCTACAAGTCTGATCCTTTCTAGTCCTAACAACAGGCTAAATTAAAATAAATCTGTAAAATTTATGTTCTGATAAAGTGATGAAGAGGTGGTGCTTAATCTTTATAATCAAGTCCTGGATTTGATTGCATTTGTCTCCCTGTGTTTGTCAGAGGCATTCTTCTTGTTTGCACAAAGACTACTTCTTGCAAAGTCCCTGCTACTCTTATAAAAACCTAAGAAATGCATTAGTTCATCAATGCAGATTAGGCTATATGCAAATGTGGTGTGATTGGATACAAATGGGAAAAATGCCAAAGTTCAAAAGGAAGAATTACAAGGATCACAAAACAGGAGGAAAATATATCTAAAAGCTGCAAATAGATTCACCATGGCGTCAAATTTTAGCTGTGCACTTGTATTAAGAATTGCTGAGAGTTTAATCTGTGGAGTGAGGCACTTTCAAAATTTAATTATGATCTCAGGTTGAATGAGTGTGGGCATTAAAATCTTCATTCAGAGCTCTCATCATGCACACTATAGAAACATAGAATGTTTCTTTATAGAAACATAGAATGTGTATTTACAAGCCTTCATTTTATCTGAAACTGTGCAAATCTGGAATTCTTCATAAAAAATGTGAAACTTCATATCCTGTTTTTTACTACTACAGGTGTGGATATACCTTCTTTTCTAGCATACCTGTCTGACTTTTATTCATGTACAGAAGGACAAAGATACCTCATAACATTTTCTTACCACATTGCTAACTGCACGCTAAGTTTGGATTAATTAGAGAGTTCACATTTCAAAGAAAATTATCTTTCTCTTATTTGTATTCTAATACACTTGTTCAGAGTCAATCAAGTAGATTTTGATACAGAGATAAAAACATCATTGGAGATTTTTACCCTGGATTGCAACTCAGAATATTCTATGATTTTGTGATTGTGATTGCTTTTCCGAATAGTCTTTAAAAAGCTGGGTATAGAATCACTAAAGCTTCAGGAGAACCATAGTGAAATACTCCTCACCAAAAGGGTTGAAAAAATGCTGAGAGAATATAAGAATTATTCAGATAGATCAGAACATGGGAAGACAGTTGCTGGAACAATGATGTTAGGAGGGGTGAGAATTTCCTAAAGTTTTCAGGCAGGGTCTGGTAAAGGAGGGACAGCTTTCCCAAAGGCTAAGTCACTTAAAGCTGATTAGCTATGGAGTAGATGGGAGTAAAAAAAAAGATCTTAGGATGCAGAAAGAAGTGATCAGGGCTGAACCATGGAGAATAACCAGAATATTGTGATACAATGGTGGGAAAAACCACCCAGAGATGAAATGTATAGGTAGAGGTATCTTGTTGCCAGATGTGAAAAGATGTACCTGGGCGAATTATTCATAGGAAGGAAAAGTACTGCACAGCTTCTCAGTCTTTGATATTGGGGAAATGATCCATTATCAGATCCAGGGATAATGGAGCACTTCATGAGGTGGGACTGGGTTTGGGCATATTGTAAATTATTTGTCTCGTAAGAAAATGTTCATGTTGTGACATGTGACTATAGTATTATGCCAATGTTCTCCATAATAGTTATTCTTGGTCCATGATGTTTGCAAGACTCTGCTTTTAGTGCTACAAAATGTATTGTTCATTTACTGTTCATTGCTAAAATGCAATATTGTTTCAGTTTCCTTATAGTGTTTCAATAATCTACAATAGTTCCCACAAGTCACTGAAAAACAGTTTAAATAATTAGCAGGGAAATGGTTAGTCCAGATATGATGTAACCTTTTTAATATGAATTTCTAATATGATTAAAGGAACTGGGAAAGATACAGCTAAAAACTGTTAAAAAATCTGCATTAATTTTCAAAAAAATTAATGCAGGTAAATTTATTGAGAAGAAATGACGGTGTGCAGAGCACTTTCCAGTTAGACTATGCAATAAACTGAGAGAAAATATTCTGCCTTACTTCACTTTTGAGAATTTACTCTTATGATGAGCATAATGGAGAGTTTCTATAGCTAAGAGTAATTTTTGCTTATGTATATTTTGTGCATTTCTATGAAACTGCTTTTGTTTATTTATTAATAACTTATATTTTGTGGCAATGGTGTTAAAATACAACCAAATAAAATACTTTCTTAGCTCTTATTCCAGTATTTTGAAATAACCTGTCTGTATTTTAGGAAGTTGGGTAGTATTAAATGAATTTTAGTCCAGTAGATATGTAATTCTATAAATGCAGCTTATGTAGTTTTCCTTTCTTGTCATAGAATGACTGAGTATCCTGTAATATCACTAAAGTGTCCTGTATATCATAACACAAAATTAATTGTTTAGCAACTTTATATTTATTTGTATTTTAACTATTCAGCTGTAAAGTGACTCACATAATTACTTCAATTCAGCAGTCCTCCTGTCTGACAGAAATCTCAGTGGACAGACAAAGGGTGTGATGTTAATCCACTTTTTATGTGAATGGGAATCCTCCCTTTATTCTCAGTGATAAAAAGAAAAGCTATGCAATTTCAACAGCTATTTTTAAATGTTGTGGTTATAATATATGCATCAAATTGTTTGTAACCAAAATAACTCGCTTTAAACTCTGTGAGAGTACCTTGAAAAAGGCCTCCTTTGATTTGTAATAAACACATTTGTTTTCTACAATTACATTTAAAAATAAGTAAAATTGTCTGCAATATTGAGTGTAATCTTCTTGATGGGGAGGACACTCACTAAGGTGTCATTTCTGACTGTTTCTACGGTGTGGACTCATAAGGCATTTAGGAAAATATATGCAGGAAAAAATTATTAACTGGGTGTTTCTTAAACCACTGTGCTGAGCTCAGCTTTCTGTGATTGCTTGCACTGACTCCACAGATTCTTTATGGCATGAGATGCCATTTGAAACGTGGTTAGAATTAACAACCACTGCAGGGATGGTTTCCATGTTCCTTGGAAATTGTCCATAGTCACCAAAGACTAGAATTGATTTTTTTTTGCTGGAATCAATTAACTCAATGCTGCCATAAAAAGCCAGTAACACAATTCATTTTTGGAGAAGGCATGTTCCTCTGGGGAACACACATTGTATGAAACACTACAGTTTCTTAGAGAATCTCAGTAAAATCTCCAAGAGACATTGTCCATGAACCCAAAGGAGAATGCAATTAAAGGCTGAAATTCCTATAAACCAAAGCACTTCATGGGATGGTGCAAGAAGCAGGAATAACTTGGGATAACCCTTGATTGGTCTGGAGCAGACTTGGTTGTGAAAGATAGATCTTAATAACTTTCTCTTGCAAAATTTTTAAGTCATAATTTGCAAATACTGAGCAAAACAATTGGGGTCTTGTGTTTTGAGACTCTGTTACTGAAGGAAATGTTTTTCTGAACCCTTGGTTGTATTTGTTAGCACCTTTTAGTGGCATTTTATGTGGCATGAATTGTAAAGATTCTGTCAGTACTATGACTTTTTGCTTTGTTGAGTCGTGCTACCTTCCAAGTGCTCTCAAGTTACTGATGATCTGAGCATTATTCATCCACCAGTCCTGGATTTATTTATTCACTAATATAGACATATAACGAGGTAGCAGTTTCAAGACCTTTTTTATTTATTTTTAATTAGTGTAATCACTTAAGTATACTACTTAACTTGTTCTTTTTAGTTTCTCCCATGTTCCCAAGATCCAGACAATAGTGTCTAAAGACTGTGGCAGTGCTTCTCTAGTGGTTTGGAGCATCACTTCAGTCAGCCTACCACAGCCAGGACTCCTGGGAAACATGGAAGGATAGATGGAGCAGGAAGTCCCCTGAGCTGTTTTCTCATGGTAATGTCCACCATATCAAGCAAAAATATACAGTAATATTAGGTATCCATTAGCCTGACCTCTGAGATAAATAAGGATGGCTTTTAAGAGAAGCATGATTTGTCCAAAGGCATAATTAAAGAGTGCACTGGAGCGCCCTTTCTGATGACATCTGTTTGCTGATACATTTTGCTGCATCTTCCAAGTGGGCAATATTGTCAACATAATTACTGTTTAGGCAAAGAAGAAACTACTTCCATGCTAATCTAAGAATTTTTTCATGCTTTATTTTGTGGAGGATGACTGCACTGGCCCTCAATTACCCTTAGATGGTTTATTGACATTGTCTGTTTCAAACCTGCAATTAGTAACTGCATCTGCTGAAAAGCATAAACTAATTCACATCATTGGGTAAGCAAGATCTCAGCAGTGAATTTGCTAAGAAACTGTTTTTGTGGCTTTTATCTTGGAAGAAAATATGTAATATTGAAAGGCTATTAAAGTTTAAAAAAAAAATTTTAATCAATTTAAGCGCATTGAGACCGACCCTGCAGAGAAGGACTGATGGGTGTTCCTTGCTGAGCTCCACAGGACATGGCAATGTCTGCTTACAGCCCAAAAAGCCACCCACACACAAAGAAGTGTGGGCAGCAGGTCAAGGAAGGTGACTCCACAGCTCAACTCTGCTCTTGTGAGACCTGGAAAGGCTGTGCCCACCTCTGTTGTCCCTGAAAATCAGCCTTCTGATTTGTTTTGGTATAATGGAGTCAGTTCTCGTGAATTGTAAGATAAACAAGGATCATGTTTGCATTCCTTTGTGAAAAGATATCACCTGATGGATTTCTCAAGTGACCAGTGGAGATGGAGAGGTGGGAACTTCTCTGTCCAATCTCTGCTCACTGTCCAGAAACTGAGAGATACGAGGGCAACAATAAACTGGAGAGTTCTTTTCTTCTTCTCTGCTTGAACACCTGTGGTGTGTATTACTGTGTTCCCTCTGTGTCACAGTGACTTAGCTCTGAGATCCCAAACTTAAAGAGAGTCCAGAGGAGGGTGTCAAACATGGTCCAAGGGCTAGGACACATCTCCTACACAGCCAGGTTCAGGGAGTTGGGATAGGTCCACCTGGAAAACAGAAGGCTCCATCAGACCTTAGAGCAGCTTTCCAGAGTCTGAAGGGGGCCTAAAAGGAATTGGGAGAGGGACATTTTACAACCATATGAAGTGACAGAACAAGGGGAGCAGCTTTAAACTGAAAGTTGGTTTATATGAGATATCAGGGAGAATTTTTTACTATAAGGGTTGTGAGACACTGGCACAGGCTGCCAGAGAAGTTGGTGATTCTCCCTCCTTGGGGGGGTGCAAGGCCAGCACTCAAGGCTTTGAGCAACCTGCTCTAGTTCCAGCCATGGCAGGGGCTTGGAACTATGTGATTTTAATGTCCTTTCCAACCCAAACTATTTTATGATTCTATGGTTCTATGATTAGATGATTCTAAGTTAGCCCTAAATATGACCTGGTATGTCCCAGGCATGACCCCATCTCCACAGAAAATGCTCCTCAAATTTTCCTGTCTCAAACCAAAAGCAGGACTTACTCTAAAAGACAGGACAATAAAAACCATTATGCAGAAGTAAATGAAATTGGAAAAGAAGGCATTAAGGATCTCATCCTTTTCCTCATTCTTTGTCACTGTTTCCTGCCTGCTCCTGCCAATAAAGGATGGAAAGGCTCCTTTGCCCTCCTTTTGTTGCTAATGTATTTATAGAAACATTTTTTGCTATCTTTTAGGGCAGCATCCAGATAAAGTTCTAGTATTAACATAACATGTTCTACTGTCTACAACATATTTGAGGGTGGAATTTTAATTTTTTTCATAGTTTGATAAGTCATGATTTTTCTCAAATTTAATGATGTCACATTTCCATTAAAATTGAATATTCTGAAAGAAGTCATAACTGAAACTTAAATTAAGAAAAATGTCTTTAAGAACAAAAGCAAAGTATGCTCCTTTTTTTTTTTTTTTTTTTTTTTAATACGTGATTACCTTTGAAATAATTGTGTTTATTTTACCTTAAGTACTAACATAATTTTTATGATTGGTAACACTTAGAAAGCTCAGGGAAACCTCCTAGGAAATATGCCATCTAGAGTCTCTTAGCATCCAGTTTATACGTGGGTGTGCCCTCTTTCATTTGTGGTTGTGTTTTCTGAGCTAAGAAAGAATTTTTCTATCAATGTAAATAGACCAGTAAATATTAGTAGGCATATTTTTTTTTGTAACTAGGGATCAAGGAAAAGTTTGCAGCATTTAATCATAGGGTGTGAAATTGTTTGCTACAAGGATTCAGTAATTGACATTCATATATTTCTCACAAAATAATTTTAATAGCATTGGGTAATTTCAGGTCTTGTACAAAATGTGGTTTATGCATGATCAGATAAAAATAATCAAATTTTGGGCGTCTGGGTAGAGGCAGACCAGTGTAAGAGCTGAAAAATGTACAAACTTCTCTCTCATCTCATGATGCCTTAATGTCTATCACAGTAGTGGTGTCCCATTTTATTGTGATAAAATTAGGAGTGAGGGGGAAAAGGAGGGATGGCTATTTCCCTCTTTTTGTGTTAGGTATTGACCTAAGATTGTGGAGGAAAGATTGTAGGTACTAAATTAATTGTCAAGATGTTGTGGCATATATTGTGCTAGCCCTGGAAAAAACACAAAGGAAAGGTATAAATAAAATGACAAGTTTGATTAGGCAAAAGCTTAATGCAATACAAATAAAACATAAAAGCGTAGTTTCTGACATTTGATTCTATTTTAAATATTTTAGCTACTTAAAAGTCATATTGGTGTATATCTGTATTATCTTCCCTTATATACAGGAAAAATGAGTGTCTGTCTTTTGCAATAACAGGAGGCACTCTGCCTTCTCCTCACATTATCATATTCTAGCAGTAGTCGGTGGAATGTTATCAGTAAAAGAGAATTTAATGATCTCAATTCATCTGTGTTTTCTGTTCAAATTAATGCAGTGTTGGAGGAAGTAACCAACTTAAAAAAAGTACCAACTCAAATCCCAGCCTGTTGTTTCTGCCTTTGAGCCCAAAGGTGTTATATGTTACTCCCCCGCTTCTTGCAGCTTCGGTGATGTGAAGAAATGTATTTTCATATAGAGAACACAGGATCCCAATTATGTCAGTCAGCTGAGGTAGTATAAAGCCTTGAGTCAGTTGCAAATAATAGATAATAACATTAAAGTCAGTCTGTCTCATTACTCCAAGAACATATGATGTGTTCCCATTCTCATAATTACATTTCTTCCTATACAATATTCCCTGAGATCTTTCAGTAGCATCCTCCTTTGACAAGATGAAACCTGAATGGTCAGAATATCCTAAAGTATCTTTAACTTTTTTCATAGTACTGTAAAACAAACAAAAAAGAAAAGAATGCTTCAGTTTCTGTAGGTCTTACTGCTCTAATTAGAAGGCAGAGCTCCAAGACTTCTTATGCTATTGCAATGAAGGTGCTAGAATTATATTGAGGCAATTTGAGTTCATTTGTAGCTTTTCAAAGCACTCTCTCTAACCTTGTCCTCAGATCATGTCTAATTTTTTTACATTTATTTGGTAGAGAATGATTGCTGTTCCTCAAGCTCAGATGATTTGAACTTTCACACACTCATGCTGGTCAGACAACACTGGCTGAGGCTACAGAACATCCAATCTGTCAAAAACACAATTTCTAGGGTGTAGAGGAGTTTGATCAGCCTTGCGTGGTGGGAGGGTGGGGTCTGAACTGAAACCAATATTGCCTGTTGTTTGTAACCCCAACCCTCCACGTTTCTGCATATGTTGAGTTTCCTTAGAATTAAGCATTTATTACTTTGTTTTACCTCTTCCATTTAACAGCCAGTGTATCTGACCACAGCTACATGCTTTCCAAAATCCACAGTGAATTATAGCTTTTTTTTCACTTTGACATATGACGCTCGGAGTTGAAACATCACTGCAGCTACACTGAGCTTATTCATGGGGGGTGAAGAAAACGATTTTTTTTTTTTTTTTTATTACTATGGAAATATATGATACATGCAGCAAAAAGTTCATAAGATAGTGCTGTGTAAATATTTAGTTTGAAAGTACTTTTCTTTTATCTCTTATCAATGCATGAACAAGTTATCCTTAAATACACAGCGATATATAAAGGCTCTACCAAAATTGCTCAGGATCTCAGGGTCTCTGCTAAAGCAGAATTTCAAGAGAGATGGTAGCCACAGCAAGTCGATGGCTAAATGCCAGTTTGAAAATTTTATTTTGCAAGTACATTTCACAGTTCATTTCATAACCATGGACAAACATGTCTCTTGCCTCTAGAGGCAAAAAATTTCTAGGGTAAGAAGATGGGAACTATTCTTTTAAAGACAGATTAAAACTTTTTTTCTTATCTTCTTTTTCAATAATTATTGCTCTTATTGGTGCAAAAATCTCTACAGATAAATTTCAGAACACCTTTATTCCATGCAGGTCTACATTATATAATATGTAAACTACAATCACTGTAACTTCCTTTATGTAGAATACTTTTTTTTTTTCCTTGTCACTTTCTCTCCCTTTTGTTCTTTGTTCTGCTTTAATTTTCTTTTTCTTTCTTGGCTGAATATGCCTACTCTTCATAATGTTGTTTATACATGTGGTTTTATAATCAGGTCAATTGCTGCCAAAAGTCTAAACACTTACCAAAGACTTAAAATAAGGCAAGTGCTATAAAGTGATTTCCAAATCATGATGTTCATACCGTTAAAACTGAATGAAGTTGATGTTGAATTCCAAGTTTTGTAAGAATGCTCTTTGATATATCCGTGTTTTTCTGAAAATATCAAAAGATTCATCGCACCCAGATCTGTTTAAATTTTGTCTTAAAATTACACTAGTTTGGAGTTTCAAAGGCACAGCTGTATTTCCACAGCAGTCAATGAATGCTGGAAATGAGGAGAAAGAACCAGGATCTCTTTGTCTGTCCTTAGAATTTCCTGTAGGAAACGGGGGAAGAAGTCAAGCACTGGCTTTGCTTGTTTGTGCTGCGATAAAGTAAATAAATAAACACAGGGGGAATAAGATGGCCAGAAAGAAAGAATAAAAGTGAGCAGCTTACTCAAGAGTGGAGCTGAAACTCTTCTTTTTTGCCCTCTCTAACCTTGGCTGAGCATTGTAGGAGCACTTCAGCTTTCACAGCCCGTGCTGCCAGCCCCAGCTCAGCTTAGTGCTCCCACCTGCCAGCAGCCCAAGGGCTCTCCACATCTCTCTACATGGAGCTTTGCAGCTGAGTTTTGCTGCAGTATAGCCTGCTTTTATTCTCATGTGTGCACTGGCTGAGGAGGAAAAGGAGACAGTTTAATGTATTTATTTATTTTGATTAAAAGGCAGTAGAATTAAAAATGAGCCAAAAGAAACCCCAAGGCTTTGGCTCCTATTATTAAGTGAAAATCAGCTGTGTGCTGGTCTCCGTCTAGTCCCTTTATTAAGGTCAAAGGAATGTCTGCATCCAAGTCCTTCTGAACTTCACTCTTGGGAGGATAGACCCCTCTTTAATAAAACCAGCACTTTTTGTTTGTCTTTTTTTAATACACAAAAGGAAAAAAAAAAAAAGAATCTGCTTGAATAGAAAATATCATTCTGGATAAAGTTTTTTTTTTATGGTGCAGAATAGGCTGCTGTGACTACTAAAGGAATCCAGGTTCATGTGCTGTAAATACAGCCAGGAGAGATCCTGAAATAGGATATTCAGTCCCACTGCACTGAATTTCTCTTGTGCCACAGTGTGCATTATCAAAAGTCTAGTAAGATTTCAGGGGCTTCATCACTCTCATTCCTTTACAAAAAAAAACCCCAAAAAACCCTCAAAACAAACAAACAACAACAAAAAAACCCAAAAGCAAACAAACAAAAAACAAACAAAAAAAACCCCACAACAAAACAAAAAAGCCACCTAACCCCTCCTTCCTTCTGCCATTGCAGAATGTTTTAGGGAAAGAAGAGGGCCCTGTTATTTTCATGCTCTGCAGAGTTTATTAACAAAAGAACCAATTCCTACCGCCATGGCACCTTAAAAATCTTAATAAATTACAGCAATAATTTTCTGTTAGCCATGCTACTGATCCCATTCGGATTTAAAGTTATGGCTCGTTATGTTTAGCATCTGCTTTATGCACACTGTTTTCTCATTATGAATCAATCAATAAATCAATTAGGGGCAGTGAGCTTTGCAAAGGCTTGCAGCAGAAAAATTGAAGATTATGTTAGTTAACCCATGGTGCATCAAGTAACAGTTTTCCTAGTACAGGCCCATCCAGAAAAGAGAGAATACTGATAGTATGATGGAAGAATACGGGAGTAATAATAATCATAATTATGCTTCCAGAGATGTAAAATTCTCCCAAAATTACAGTTTGTGGGTTGTTTTTTCCCTCTTTTCCTCCTACCTCACAGAGAAAATTTGGATTTTTTTTCCCTAAAACCCATTTACAATATCAAAAAACACACATATAGTTCCAGGGGCCTTTTTAATGTTCATAAAATGAAATTTTGTTTGAAATCCACATATAAAAATACCACAAATAGTCCATTAAAATCCCTTATAGTTGAAACTGAACAGTCCCCTGATAGTTTTCTGTACTTTCTCTGCCACTTCTTCCCTCTGCTCAGGTGGCATTGTTTCCTTGGAATCAAGAAGATCAAAGCAGCTTCTGACCTCGGGTGGTTCTTGTGATGTGAATTATGGAAACAGATACAGCTGCCTTGGAGACTGCCACATTGCCTGGAGTTTCAGCTGTAAATTTAGAATAGCAGGAACTTGAGAGTCAAGGAAGGAAAAGCACTTCTGGGAAGAAGGGATACTGTGAATTTGTAAATTGTCCAGAATGAACTAATATATTTAACAAGTCATGAAAGCTTATCCTAGAAGTATTTTTTTCTAGGCTTTTCTTTACATACAATATTATGTATTTGGCTGTTCTTCTCAGAAAGAGCAAGAGAGTGAGTTGTCTAATTTCCTTCTGTTCTTCCTATTCTGCCGTTCATGTATAAACCAGAAAGTTGTCTTGAAATTCTGCTCTTCCTGCATTTTTCCTTAAGTTAATAGTTTCTTCTCAACTTCTAGTCTAATAAATTGCATGTTTCTACCCTAGAAAAAAAAAGAAAAAAAACCAGCCCGCCAACAAACAAACCAACCAAAATAAACAAAGAAAATCCCCAATCCCAACCCCTAATCTCAAAATATTATTTGGTTTGGAAATAATTTCTCTTTATAATATTACTTAGATGGAGAGGCACTGGGCCAGGATCCTGGAGAAATTGTAGATGCCCCATCCTTGGAAGTGCAGAAGGCCAGGTTGGCAATGTGCTCTAGCGGAAAGTCGGGTTGGAACAAGAAAGTCTCTTGGGTCCCTTCCAACCTAAACTAATCTGTGATTATCTTATTACATTATATTTGTAATAATAATTCTTGTAATAATTCTTATTACAAGAATGTGCCATATATTTTTTTTAAACAAAACCAAAAGTAAATAATTGAAGGCAAAGGAAAATTTGCCCACGACATTTGGTTCTGCTAGAATTTTGTTTTTTGTCAATGACCATCTGCTGCTTTAAAATGTGGTAATATTCTGCACGTTCTTTGGGTGTCAGCTCTTGTCTTCCACA
This sequence comes from Sitta carolinensis, assembly GCA_032173965.1. Taxonomy (NCBI): domain Eukaryota; kingdom Metazoa; phylum Chordata; class Aves; order Passeriformes; family Sittidae; genus Sitta; species Sitta carolinensis. The sequence goes on from JAVUNC010000006.1 coordinate 2,670,527, forward strand.
GAGTATGACAAGTTTCTCCAGTACAACAGCTTCTCCAAAAATTTCACTTATTGTCATAAACGTTTTCTGTAAGTATGAAAGCCTTCAAATATAATACTGCTTAATTTGTATGTTTATTTAACTTTCTGTCTTTTAGTGTTAACTTTTATTCAGGACTTACTTTGACTGTGTAATAAAAAATTGAGCAGAAATGGATATTTTTCTGTTCTGCTCCTTCTATTCATAACCTTAAGTATTTGGCTTCTGTTCCTCAGAGTGTCTTTGTGAAAAAAAATTAAATATTTACAAATTATTTTCAGAATGTGTGCACTATTTTAAAAATTATTTTTAATGGTAATTAAGGTACAGTGTCCTCAAGGCTTTGAAGATTTGCTGATAGCCTGAGGTCTTGGACTAAAAGGTTAATTTATAGATTTCTTCAATTTAACAAGAACAAAGTTCTAAGTCTTCCTCCTCAGCCTTATCTCACTTTAAACAATTGCGAGTATTCGGTTTTCTGAAAGACAAAGCCTGGTAAGAAAAGCACCACCTCACCAATTTTCTAGTTTCATTTTTTTGTCAAATACTTGAGAAATTGAACAAATAATCCATGATATGTTGAAAAAAAAATCCCCCTGAGTTTATTTTTTCAAATCAATTTGCACAAGAAATTTTGCATGAGTTAATTTGAGAAAATGTGAGCAAATTTTGACACTAAGAAATGGAATTCTACTAAATTAATTACATAAAAGTTACCTAATTTTCATAATTTCAAAGGTGATTTTACATTTTAATTTGTCTGGGTCGCATTTAGATGTGAAAATCTGCTTCAAAATCTTCCTGTTATTTTTTTAAATTATTATTTATCTTCATGGATTGCTTTTTATTCTCTCTCTTCTGTCTGCAAACATGTGACAGGCATATTTTTATCTGATTGTGGCTATAAAATCAAATAAATTATATCTCTCTCTGAGCAGACCTAAGTAACATGACAAAAATATTATGTTTAAAAATAATAATAATTAATAATAATAATAATAATAATAATAATAATAATATAATAATAATAATAATATATAATAATAATAATAATAGAAATAACAGTAATAATCCTGGATTTTTTTGGCCAGTGTATCTAGTGTGGGTTATGACTCTTCACTTCTGTAGCCTGAGTGATAGCCATTAGTTATTACTCAGCAGTTCTGGGTACTGATGGACAATAACCATCTTTCCCTTAGGGGATGCTCCTTCATTTCTTCACAGGAATTAGTGTTTGTTTAGAAAAGAAAGGCACTGCAGGACTCAACCCTTTCCACTGCTGGAACTCATACATTCCAAATTAGTGCAGGCACTTTTCAAAATAATGGCAATTAACTCTTGGAACCTCTGCAGGGAGAGGTAGTGAATTCAGCACCTTCTCAGGTTTTTCAAGCTCGGGTACTTTTCTAAAAGTTTCTCTGTTAGGGACAGCTGGGTGAGATTGTTTTGGTAGTAGGAGAGTCGGCAGAAGGTGGTTCAGGAATTTCTTCCAGCTCTTTTTGGCAGAGAGGGAGTCTTGTGCTCTATCACATGACATTTCCATTGCCCCACTTCACAGCCTAGATGGAATCGCTGGTGAAATTCTGACAGCACTCTAGAGTTCCTCAAGCTGAAGTCACCATATTCCTGGAATAACAATTCTTAAAGATTTATTATTTTGCTACTTAAAATCCTACTGCTATTCCAAATTCACTTTTGTTCCCTAGATCACCAGCTCAGGAGGAATTAGAAATTCTCAAGGAAAATAACTTTACACACTTGCTGACCTTGTAGTCAGTAAAATTTTAATAAATAGCATGACCAGAATTTAATTTTCTCTCGGGATTGTTATATACATTATTTATTTCTAAATAAATCAAACCCAAAGTTTGTTAGAGACAAAACATTTGTAGCATCAATATTTGATATGGAACAGGACACAGATTAATAGATTCTGACCCTTTTTGAACAGCAATGCCCAAATACCTCTTGGTTGTGTCTGAAAATTTCAATATCCATTGACACCTAAGGATGTGGTAATTTTAGCTGAAACTGAATGAAAGCAAGACCATTATAATATTATACATATAACCATTTTAAAATATTTATAAATTATTATTTTATAATGTATTATATAACATATTATAACATATTATATTTATAAATATAAAATAAAAAAGTAATTGCTATTTTTAGTAATATTCTTTTAAAAACATCTAGATTTTTCTCGCTTCTTTGTTTTCTCTTTTAGTAAAGTGTCTTGCAGCATAATCTAAATTCCAGATGTGCCCTGCACACAGAGGAACAAGCCAGGCACCTTCACACTGCCACCTTTCTAGGAGAACCTGGCCTCAGAGGCTCCCAGTGCTCTCTGTGCATCACAGAATTCCCCCTTCTGCTCTCCAGGAAAACAGAAAATATTGTTTTGCTCTGGCCGTGTCTCAGCTCAGCCAAAGGAATTGCTCGTTTAAATCAAAGCAATAAGGTGTCAGTAATGAACTGCAGAAATAATGAAAAAAACTCTTTGCCTCTATTGAAAGCATTGTAGCAGTCAAGGAAACAAAATTGATTTAAAATGTTTTTAAAACAAAATAAGAAAAAAGATAAAAAGAAAAAAAGAAAGAAAAAGAAAGAAAGAAAAAGAAAAGAAAAAGGACAAAGAAAAAATAAGAAAAAGAAAAGAAAAGAAGAAGAAAAAAGGAAATAGAAAAAGAAAATTAAAGAAAAGAGGAAAATAAAAGAAGAAAAGAAAAAGAAAAGAAAAGATCATTTATCTTGTTTCAATGATTTTTTGACCTTGTGAAAACAATTCTGAAGTTCAGGAACTTATTGACTTAAAAAACCAAAATTTTGTAAAACTCAAGGTAAACCCTGAGTTTTACAGAAAGTATATAAACTGAGAGAGTGATATGGGGAAACAACAGCTATGAAAAATAGAAATTGTGCTGGGGGTTCAAAGAGTCTGCTGCGTTTTATCTTGTTTGTTTGTATGTTTGGATTTTTTTACTAAATAGAGAAGCATCTCTTACTTTAATGGTGCCAACTGAACAGGAAAACATTTTAGCTTCAGCTCCCCGTGACATTTTGAAAATTAATGGAAGTTTCAACACATCATTTCTGCTGGTTTGGATGTGGTTGTTTGCATAGTCTAGATAAATTTCAGATGAGCTCCCAGATCTCTAACATCTATCAATATCTGTCAACAACCCAAAGTTTCAGCACACTTCATTTCATTTCTAAAGCTCTTCTGAAGCACCAGTGTTCCTTTGATCCATGTGTTTTCTGAGTGTTGTAATCTATGTTTTCATCAAGGCTGAGCTTTTTATTACATCAAATGCTCAACAGAACGGAATACCAGTGAAGTTGAAAAAGAATTGTCCTGCTGTATTACATTTGTCAAAATAAATCTGTTTTGATGATGGAACTGAATCTATAGCCCTTGTTTGATTTTTAGTTGACTTAATAGAGTTTTCATATGGAAAGGAGTTTGTTCTGAAAAACACCAATTGCAAAAACTCCCCACAAACCGAGACAATTTCAGCAGTGTGCTGATGTTTCTGGGGCTTCATTTTCAGGGTTTGGTTTATTTGGAGGGTTTTTTGTTTGGTTTGGGTTTGGTTTTGGTTTTGGTTGTGGTTGGTTGGTTTGGTTTAGATTTTTGACAGTGATAAAAATTAGGTTTCGAAATTCCCCTGGCTGCTTTGCTGTGTGTGTGAGCCGGACAAAACTGGTGACCATTATTCCCAGGTCTCCTAATCTGCTGCCCCAGAAAGGTAAATGGCCAGAGACTGCTGAGCTCAGGCTTTATGCTCTCCCTAAGCACTGGGATTTGAACCACTCATATGATGTGGCTTAGAATCAGGAAATCCAGACCTTAAAGGACTCTACTCTTTACTTTAAAGAATTATACTCTGCTAGAGAAATAAAAATATGGAAGACCTACAAATAGCAAATTCTTTCAGGTCCACACCGTGCAAACCTCCCAGGGAATTCTGGTGTTTGGTTGGACATCTGTGACAGTTGAAAAGCAAACTATGAAATCATCTTCAGTAAAGAATGAGCAGCCTGTCAACTCACAAAGGAGATTTGTTCAATGGTAAAACTTAAAAAAAAAAATATCTAAAGCAAACACTTGTAAGTTATTGTCAGCTATAAACCAAAATCAGATTTTCTTATTTTTTGTGCGTTTTTTTGTTTTGTTTTTTTTTTTTTTTTTTTTTTTTTTTTTTTTTTTTTTGTTTATCCAATCAGGTTTTTCAAACTAGATATAGAGCATTATAAGGTCAGATGAAATCACAGATCTGTTAGAGGGAAACATTACAAGCAAGGGTTATGTCCAGAGAGAGCTGAGACATTCCAAGGCAGTATATACAGAATTGCAAGAGGTCAAAGACACAAACACAGGGAAATAAAGGTTTTAAGAAGAGAGAAAGTATTTTTGGGTAGAGTAAGAAAGGATGAAGAAAATAACAAAATAAATGAGTTATTTCAGTATGAAGATAGGTAGATAATACTCAGAAAAAGTGTCTCTAGTATTTTCCCTATGAGCTCTGCAATCCATGGGATATTATTGTTTATGAAAATTTATTAAAAAGTAATCAAACGGGGCATCACTTATGGATGTTAAAAGCCGAAGTGCAAGAGTTCAGTTTCCCTAAAATTTTGTGGAGAGTTCCTTTAAAGCTTTGGACTCGCTGTATGAACTTTGTGAAATGTGGCGAAGCTGCCACTATCATCTGGTGACATTTAAAACCAAAATATTCTGTGTCAATTCTGGATTTGACAGCAACAGATTAGAAACCTTAAGTTATCTTAAGAAAAGCTAGATTTGACATTATTGATAATCCTCTTCTTTGTATTAATAATAAATATTATAGGGCAGAATAAACAAACAGGAAATGGCTTGTCTAGAAAAGAAAAAGCTCTTCAAATGCAAACATATAATTTATTAGAAAGGGACAGAAAAATATCAACAATTACCATACGACATTTGTTTGAGTGAGGGCTGTGCATAGATCCTTGTGCCTCTTTCATCTTCACTGTCACACGAGAGGAGGATTTAAAGTGTCACAGAACTGGAGATGTAATATAGTGAAAAATAATATTTTGTTTAATCAGTTGTGCATATAGAATTTTCGAGACATAACAAAGAAAACAATATAGCCTGGTCTTCACAGCTATTTTGTAACTCAATCCTTTCCTTCTATCCTTCTATCTAAGGAAGTTCCTTGGATTTAGAGGATCCCACATTTTATTTAGCATAATGTCTTTGCTGAATGGTGACTCATTTCCCAGTGCATGCCACTCTTTCAGAAATTGCAGCAGGGCTATCACCTTAATTTGGCACTCAAAGCCTTTAGCATTAAGGTAAAGAGTTTTCTAACTTTGCAACCTTTGGGGCGAGCAACTATTTTCCAGGGTACATCTGAACAAGATACTCACTGCTGTGAATCAGTTCTCCAATATTATTTGACCTTTACTCTGCTCAGCTTTTCATCAGGAAACAAGGAATCTAACTAAAACAAGGAGACAAATAGCAGCTCTTAGAAATTAAAACCTGTAAAAATCATGTCCTTCTCTGGTTAACTTGAAGGCCAATGGAGCTGTGGGAATTGATGAGCATAAACATGCTACTGTTGCTGAAGAACTGTCTGCAAAAGTTTCAAAGACGGAGTAAAAAAGAGAGGCATGCAGATGCATCATCTTAATTTTGTTTAATTAATTTGAAGTGCTATGTTATCTAAAAGGGGCGACCTCTCTTGCTGAAGTAGCTGGGAAAATACTTAGTGCTAGGCAGAAAGGCCAGGAAGCAGCTGTGTGTTTAATTTTAATGCATTAAAGTGTTTAAATAATATGTTAAAGTGTCCAGGGGGTTTATGTCCTGCCTTTTCTAATGTGAACAGCTGCAAGCATTCAAACTGCTCTGACACAAAGAAGGCAGAATCAAAAACTTTCTTGATAAATTTCAACTGTTATAAGCAACTACTAAATTTTTGGTAGCAGGTTCTTATGGAAGGGTCTGTTGCTTCTCACGCTGTCTCCAATATGAGAATAATCCTTCATTTCCCCTTCTTTAACATTAAGGGGAATGTCCAGTGTTCTGGCCTCCATAAGATAAGCAAACTGTTCATGTTACGGTATGGGCACTGGCTGGGCTGTGCTGGTCATGTCAGCATTGTCCCCTCAGAGTTAGAGGCTCACAGTTGCTGCCCGACAGGTGGAAAGGCTTTGCCAGCACTGGGGGACAGGATAAAACTGCACAGTGAGTCTGGATGGATTTCTATTTCATTTTGGGCACACTGAAGAGTGCTACTGTGATGCAGATAGAAACACACAGTAACACACACAACAGGTGTTCAGGCAGAGAAGAAGAAAAGAACTCTCCAGCTTATTGGTGACCTCGTATCTCTCAGTTTCTGGACAGTGACCAGAGATTGGACAGAGAAGTTCCCACCTCTCCATCTCCACTGGTCACTTGAGAAATCCATCAGGTGATATCTTTTCACAAAGGAATGCAAACATGATCCTTGTTTATCTTACAATTCACGAGAACTGACTCCACTATACCAAAACAAATCAGAAGGCTGATTTTCAGGGACAACAGAAGAGGTTTAACTATATATTGCAAACACAGCTTTCCGTAACAAGTTTTTTGGAAGACACCACTCCAATTTCACCTGCGGTGGCTTTTCAGTGTAACAATGCTGTTGGCAAGGCAGCTGTATCAGTATTAACAATTTTGTGAGCTCACAGCTAAGATGACATTTTCAGCATGCAAAGTTAAGGGGCAGGGGGTCAGAAAGCAACCAGCAGAAACAGAAAGCTACTTTGCCTGTCAGTGATGGTATTTACAGAGTGGGAGAATCGGCATGGTAACGTGGTTATGCAAGTTGACATATACCTGCACTTTAAATGGCCTTTATTTCAGATCATGGGATGCAAGAACACAGGGTTGATGATTCATGTAATGAATAAATTCTAGAAGTACCAAATGTTGTTTCCCAGTCATAGGTGCAGGATTAAATTTGTTGGTATTCTAAATTCAGCTAGTAGTGGAAAATTCAATATCAAATTACTAGCAACGAAGCTGGCAATCTGTAAAGAGGTGAGAAACCTGAATGAGTAATGACAGATGAACTGTCCTTTAACTTACTGTGTCTATATCCAAGGTAGACTTAAGTTTGGAGAGAAATGGGAGAAACAGACTTGTCATTTTCTACTTCTCCCTTGCGGAGGGAAACTTTTCAATCAGACACTTTTACAAACTTTCATGTAAAAATCTTTCAAAGCTGCAGTCCTGAGACATTCTTAACTTTTTGACATTGATAAAAGGAAACACTTTCTTAATTATTTATCCATATGTCAGAAATATGCAGAAAAGTACAGAATTATCATTTCCCATAGAGAGTGTTTTTTATTCCAGTGATCAAAAAATAGAAGATAAATAAGACTTTTTCCATCTCCTGGCACTGTAGTTAACATTTAGACAAAGAGAGCACCTCCCATGCCTTTACAATAGTTTTCATACCTTAGATGTTAGGCATCAGTGACAGGATGCTACTGCCTCCTTGTCCAGGGACATTGGGAGAAGGCATTTTCTTTTCATGATGTTTTCCATTACTCTTTCTTGTCTTGTCAGATATTAACTTGATATTACAAAATCCAGCTTAATTTCATGATGTGCAGTACTATTGAAAACTTAAGAGAAATGTGTTAAAAAAGACAAATGTGAATTTTTCCAAGTGCTAGTGTTCTGGTGCTCTGAGCATAAAACTACTTTTGAGACTCTCCCCTCTCTCTCTCTCTCTCTTTCTGCCTTCTTATTCTTATTCTTGCAAGCACACAATATGTTCTTCTCTGGCTAATCTACTTAAAGTGTTATAAAATTTATTCCACTTACTGTAGCTGTTTCTGTCTATTATTTGTAACATCAGAGATATATGACCAGTTTTCAATATATGAAAGTCATCTTTATTAATTTTAACTAAGTCCTTAGCAATCCCTTTTGGATTTTTCTCCCCTTCAAGCTTTAATGAAAAGGAAAGGAACAGAAGGACATTGCCATCACCCTGCTCACAGAAAGCTTAAGCTGCAGAGCTGGGTGCAGACTAAGGTGTGATTTCCAGGTGGGTGAGTGCATACTCATCAGGGCCCCAGGGACTTTAGCAGACATGCTAGTTTTAGTTTGATTCAGTTGTGGTTAAGATTTTATGTTAATGGTTTGTTCTCCTGTTCATCCCTGTGTTCATTCCCAAGTTGGTTTGTTCCCAGAGTTGTGTCCTCCCACCAGTTTCCCTTTATGGCTTTTCCCTGCCCTCTGTTCCAGTCCTTTCCCTATCAATCACTGTTACCCAACCCCTTGTTCCAGCTCTTTCCATGCCAGTCCTCCCCAGAGCCAATCCCTTTGCTGTCCCTCTCCCTGGGCGTTCTGGGGTGTCACCCAAATCATTGGTGTCCGTGACCCCTTCCCTCCTCCCATCTACCCTGATTTGTCCAAAGACCCATGACCTGATCCTCCAACTACACCCCTGAGTTGTCCCCACTGGACAGTGGGATGTACCCACCCCCTGATTTGTGTCTGTATAAAATCCTGTGCACAGAGTGGCGCTGGGCTTTTCTCGCCTGCTTCCCTTGTACTCTGATGTACTTCTGGTTGGAACCTCAGACCTGGCGAGCCTCTGTTTTGTTTCTCAGCCCAAACCCTGGACATGGTGAGACATTTATCACCTAGGAGCATTGGCTCTGAAGGTTCAGCTGAGGGCACAAACCCCACGCCTCAGCTGTTCCCCACCCCTGGCACGGTGCTGGTGTGCTGTGAGCCAGCTTGGGCTCTGGTGAGCTGTGTCAGGAAGGGACACAAGGACATTGCCACCACCTTGCTCACAGAAAACTTCAGCTGCAGAGCTGGATGCAGACTGAGGAGTGTTTGCCAGGTGGGTGAGTGCATACTGCGTACTCATCAGGGCCCCAGGGACATTCTCGTCCCTGCAACATCTACCCCTGCCCCTTCTAGGGGCAGAGCTGCCTGAGGGAAAGGTGTGAGGAGCCTTTCTGGGGGCAGGCACACAGTCCCTCTCCTCCAGAGCAATGTTTATCTCATCCCCGAGTGTCGTGGTGGGTTTTCTGTGCCTGGCTGTGTCTCTTAACGCCTTACACTGAACCACAAAATTACAGAATGGCTTTGGTGGAGTAACCAATAGGGATCATGTGTTCCCAGCCCACTGCCATAGGTAGGTAGAGCTTCCCCCAGACCAGGCTGCTCAAAGCCTGGACCAGAGAAGGCTCAGGTGTGACCTCAGCACTCTCCTCAACTCTCTGTCAGGAGGTTGTAGCCAAGTGGAGGTCAGCCTCCTCTTCCAAGCAGCCAGCAACAGGATGAGAGAATACAGTCTCAAAGTGCACCAGGAGAGATTTAGGCTGAACATTAGAAGGAATTTCTTCACAGGAAGTGTGATTGAATATTGCAATGGACTGTGCAAAGAAGTGGTGGAATCACTGGAATTGCCATCTTTAGAGGAATTTAAGAGCAGACTGGGAACTCAAGTGCCATGGTCTAGTTGACAAAGTGGTGCTTAGTCACAGATTGGACGTGAAAATCTCAGAGGTCATTTCCAACCTAATTGGTTCTGTGATTCCATGAAAGCCTTTTCCATGTCCTGGATAAACCAGGTGTCCTGTTTCCCTCTGTAGAGGGCCCACATTTTCTTTACTCTTTCTTCAATCACCAATGTACCTATTGAAGTTTTTTTTGTCGCCTTTGACATCCTTGGCCTGATTTAATTCTGTATTTTCCAGACATAGAAGCCATTCCACCATGTCTCTATGATGTCAATAAGGTCACAGCCCTGTAGGCACGTGCATCTCTAACTTCCCCAGTTCTCCTTGCTACGTGCATTTGCACAGAGGCACTTAAGCTGAATTCCAATGAAGCCTGGCTTCATTACTGGCTGGAATGACTGGAATTCCTTAGTCCTGCTCTCCAGATGATCTGCTGCTGACTTGAAATCCCTCTCCAGGCTCTGGGCATCTCTTGCTGGCTCTGGCACCAAATCAGTAGGAGAGGGATGCACGGAGTTGCCCTCCCCTATCACTGACCCGGGCACCATGGGGAGACTGAACCAAGCCCCAGTGTGTCTGCCTGCCTCTGGCCTCAGCACTGAGCTCCACAAATGCATTTCTCTTTGGCTGTTCTGGCAGCAACAACCCCCAGGGCTGTGGCCAGAAATGATGGCAGACAAATGGCAATAGAGATGTGTAGAATTCCCTTTGGCAGGCAAAGTCCTCAGGGATGAGTTGTGAAACATCTTTGTCTCTGTTCTTGATGGCAGGACCTCTGGCCCTAGGTTTTGAATAACATTAGGAGGCTGGGTTTTTTTCTTTGTTTAATTATTTATATAGTATCCCTACAGAAGGTGCATGAGGCTCTGAAACAGAAATATTTGGTGTTCACACTAATATAAATAATAGTACACATCACTGTGCATGCATAAATGTTCTTTTGCAATTGGGTAATTGCTCTTCTTTACTTATCTAGTGGTAATAAAAGGGCAGTTTTTTCACATTCAGTGATAAGGGGGAGCTGTCTAAACCCAGTGGCAAAAATAAGTAGAATGGAATTTACCAGAGGCTACTTCTGAGGGACTGACTGTAGGGTTTTTTTCCCTTATTTCTGTTTTTGCAATGTAATGGAGAACTCCTGAAATAAGAGAGACACTGTCTCAAGGTCAGTGTAAGAATAAACTTAATGATGATTTTGAAAGTATATTGCACACGTTTGAACTGGTAGGGATAACAAGCAATCAGAACAGCCTCAGTTAACAATTCACTGGCCAACACAAAGCACAGGTTTGCTTTGCTGCTGTATAGTGTTCTGACGGATTTTCTGATCTTGATTAGAATAGCTGGACGTGGTGGGTCACACCTCAAGCTGGTAGGAGCACTTGAACCAGCCACTGTTTGAAGTAACCTTTAATAGCTGACACCACCTGGTGGTTCAAAGATCTAATCTGTGCACTCCTAGCTTTCTGTGAAAATGCCATGGATTATTTATTTCAAGAGACTGAAGGAAGCCATGTTCAGCCTTGATTTTTGAAAAAAATTATCCAGCTCTGAAGACCAGTAATGAGCTAAACCTCTGTTTAAGGTCAAATTTTAAAGCTATCCAAAGCCTTTAATGATAGACCCATCTTCATATGATTTTTTTTCCTGTGTTTTGTCTTTAATTAGCTTAAAACTAGATCATGTAATCTTCTGGCAAAAAGAAAATAATAAGTCAAAAAATCATTATAACTGTCTGTGTCAAAAGTGCCAAAGAGTAATATCTCTGTGAATGAAGGAAAATATTCTGAAATACTTCATTATATACACTACAAAAATACCACCATTATTGTTATCAAAGCTCAGTGAACACAAAATTTTCAAAGACGTGAATACCTCTTGCAAAGCTCAGAAAAGTTGCTTTTAAAATATTCTTGACAAAAATTTTCTGGAGATAAAAAACTATCTCTGTGTAAAACTATCTGTTTTGCATTCTGATTTTACTTATTCATTTGCTTGTTTGTTGCAGGGGCTTTTTTTTTTTTTTTCGTTTCTAAATAAATCTTAAAAAGAAGGTGCATTAAAATTTTACATTTATAGATTCAAACTAGAGCTACAAAAATGAGAGTCTAACCCTAAGCCTGCTATGTCCCTATCATTTCTCAGAAAGCATTTTGTAATTTCAAATCATTATCTTAAATTCAGAAACTTCTTTAGCTAATACTTGATAATACATGGCAATGAGCTTGTTTTGGGCGCTATAAAAACCCCAAAATCACCTTTTCATCTTAAGCTAATTAGCACATATGAGACACCTCCTCCAGACAGAACCTTGATGAAGATGGAGATCACCAAACCTCTCCAGTTTGCTTGGGATAAGACTGAAAATTGTCACATTCAGATTGTGTGCTCAGATGCGCATATACACACATTCAATAAACTTCTGTCAGTAAAGACAAAACCCTTTCTTTCTGAAAAGGAGAAACAGGAGTGTAACCCACAATCCACCTGCTCAGGTTGTGTTATGTTTTCATTCTCATCATCACATTTCTGCAACAGCTTGAAATAATGAATGTCAGAAAGGTCATTTGAAAACTACCAAGTGTAAGTTTAAATATTATGGAAAATAAGTTGAATTGAATTACTACACGCATTTCATTTAAACATTTCTTGCTAAATTTTAATTATTTTTAGAAATCAGAGATAAAACAGCAACTCATAAATATATAAATACAATTAAAGTGTCTAACAGAAGTATCAGTTGTATGCAACTTATGATCAGTACAACTTGAGTGAATAGAAAAAATCACACAAGTTTGTTTTGCACAGGAGATCAATATGGTACACAGGATATTAAACAATATATTTTTTTTATTATTATTATTAAATACAGGCAACTAATTTAACAATAAAAGATCCAAAAATGGGAGTGGATAGAGAGGGGAGAACACTTTAGTTTTTTCCAAACTAATATCTCAGTCTGTCTACAACCAGTTTTTCCAAAATGTGAATATTAAATTTTCTTCACTTGGTTGTAACCATGCATATGTAAGTGATAAATAGGAAAAATAAGCTCTGTAAACTTCTGTGAAGAAATTTCATTACCTCCATCAGACAAGTATTATATCCAATATTGTAAATCTACTGCTGGTAAAATTCAAATTTAATGATTTACATTAGAGATTAATTTTTTCTTACAGTTTCAAAAAATGTTAATCTGGGTGAGGTTTTAATAGAAAGCTCTTTGTTGCATTGATGCTTCCTACAAAACATGTAATATGTTTTTGTGGTGGGTTGACCTTCAGTGGCTGCCACATGCCCACCAAGCCACTCCATTAGTGGGGAGAAGAAAATGAGATAAAAATGCACTCACAGGTCAAGATAAAGGCCATTCATCATTTTAATATATATATATATATATATATATATATATATATATATATATATATATATATATATATATATATAATTTATCTAGAGATCTCTGTTTGTGTTTAGTGATTGTATTTTCAACCAGTACTTCAAGACTTTGAAGTTAGACTGTCACCACTTCCTTGATCTCCTCACAAAAATAATTTACCATAAAATTTATCTGAGCTTGCAAATGTTCAGTCTGATGAAGTTTGGAGCTCACAGCTGTTTTCTCTGCATTTTATATGCTTTCCATGTTTGAATATGGGATTCATGCAAATTATTCAAAGAGTTTTCATATGAGTCTGTGAAAGTCTTGGGTTAAGTTAATATCAAACCCTTCTGGCAAAGTAAGCAAGAGGTTGTGGAAATATTGACACAGATGGATAGATTTTTATCAACTGTATTTTCAGTCCTTTAAAAATAAAAATCTGTTGGGAAGAAAGCTCTTCTTAAGACTAAATTCTTGCAAAATGCAGAAGTAGGGAAAAAAAAAGACAGTTTTTTTATTAAATATGACTTTTCTGCAGATCATGAAACATGTTAACACAAATAATGAAAATTAAATACAGAGAAACTGTGCAAATATAGTAAGGACTCCCTAACCAGACATAATGAAATTAATATTTCTTGTATGGCTTGGCAGAAGCTCTCTTTTGACCTTTACAATACAGCAAAACTCTTATCTGTTCTTTTTTGAAGAGGTGGCTCATGTTTTGATGGTGAAAGGACTGTTAGCTGGGGTTCTTTCCCCCTTTCTCAACTGGAACAGAAGACAAAATTACCTATTTTGTACTTTTATGTATATTACACATTTTTTCAACATAAGATGGTAGAAATGCAGTAGATCTCAGAGCTCCCTTGGATATGTATTTTTAAGTTTACTTAGAGACAAAATCTAATTCACGGAATCAAATGTTTAAACTGCCACTGTTGCATTTACCTACTGTCAGCATTTATAAAGGTGCAAAGGACATATAAAAGATTTTTATTCATCTTTTGTTCTACATAACTTTTTAATTCACATTGTATAATGTTGGAAAAGTGAAAAAAAACCCATAAAAATAAAAAAAAAATATGAAGAAATTATTTAGATAAATAATTATTTTGTTCCTCTAATCTAGAGACAAATATTGGACCACACTTATAAGGCACCAGAATTTCTAAATAAATGTTTCCATTTTTTTTTTTTTTTTTTTAGTAGAGGACTTTGAAAAAAGTGAGAAATCTGTAGGAATATAATTCAAAACAGCCTTCTCAGAATCATGATTCCAATCCCTGGAGTAAAGAAGAAAAGAATTGCTGAATTACTCTTGCTCAGTAAAATTGGTTCTGAGCAAAATGTTTTACAGAAGGAAGAAAAGCAACCTCAGCTGTTTAAAATAAATCAGAAATTGGTACTATCTATCACTAGGGGCCATGAAATGACTAATCAGCCCTAAAATTGATAGCAGAGCATTTTGCTTAATAATGCCATCTCTTGTTTGCATGCATTTATTCAAAGGCAGCCCTCTTTTGATAGGGCATTAAAATAACACCAGGTGTAATGAAGGTATGGTTTAAAAAATTACATGTAGTTGAAATCAGTGGTGACTCGGTCAATCCCACAGCTAATGCATATGAAAATTAGATAATTTGTTTGGGAGGGAGGGAGGGAAGGAAGGAAGGAAGGAAGGAAGGAAGGAAGGAAGGAAGGAAGGAAGGAAGGAAGGAAGGAGAATAAATCTATCTATAAATGAAAATGAGTCACCTGACACAGTTCAAAAGGCACCTGAACAATGCTCTTAGTAATATGATTAACTTTTACCCAACCAAGTGGTCAGACCATGGAATTAGATAGTTGTAGGTCCCTTACAACTGAAATATTCTAATCTATGTTATTGCTTCAATTCACTTTGGTGTGATAGAGTTCCATACTGTATCTTACCCTATTATATATATTATTATTTATAGTGATTCTGATTTTTCTAGGAACGGTATCATTTATAGTGTTACATTTTTGCCATTTTGGTTTTCTTTAACTTCTTTGTAAAGCACCCCATTCTGCATTTAACCCTGCAGAGATGTCTTGCACACAGATGTCCTCTGTACTGACACAGCAGAATTGAAATCTTAATTTGTTTTTTTTTTTTTTTCAAGACAGCTATCTCAGAATGAGAATGCTAGAGACAAAAACTAGTCTACAGAAAGTTTCTTTCCAAAATATTTTTTCAGATAACCCTCACAAATTTCAACCACTGAGGTTTCTGTTGAGTCACTGAATGATATTACTACAGCCTGTTAAAAGTCTCCACAAGAAATGAAGGTTTTATGTGCCTCCTAGACTTATCTTCCAAAATTACATATGTGTGTACCTAAATCAAAAGATGATCTTCTCTAATGACAATCAGATGATTTTCTTTAGCTTCTTCATCAGAAGCCAAAATAGAGATATTAATTTTAACCACCACTTAATATGCTAACCATTTGTCAGGAAGCCCTAATGACCCAATCATTGGCCCCTAATTCTTTAATTCATCCCCTCCTTCCCTGCAGTGCTGCCAGCAGGGCTCACAGAGGCTCTGCTGCCAGGGCCAGGGAGCTCAGAGCAGGGACACATCCCTGCAGCACCTCCCCAGCACTTGGGAGAGCTTTTGCACGAGTGCAGTGCAAGGCTCCTTATTTCCTTGTATTTACACAGTGATTTGCAGTGCTAGGATTTAAGAGCATTTCAGATTTTCAAGGAGCTCAGTGAGACACTTTGTACGGCTGCATTTTACAGACTTGGAGCCAAAACAAAACCCAGGTGTCCTCTGTCATACCTGAATCCAAATTCTAGGTGATATTTCCTAAGCTCCAGTATCTCTTTCTACTCTATTTTAGTGTTTATTCTGATGAGGTAATTACTGTTTGTGGTTCAAGGACAGAAAATTGGTGTTCCTGTTGATTTTACTGATCTTTAAAAACTTAACTGTTTGTGGGCATTACTGGACTAACAAAACATATTCTACAATATTAATATTCATTGTATGAAGATACTGGACACTTTAGTAATATCCAAATCATTAAGCAAACATATCCCATCAAAGACTGAAAGACAAAATTTCAAATTACTTTTATGACTATTGTTCTGCAGTTAAAAAATGAACACATAAAAGAAATGTATGTCAAGAGCTGTTAAACACAAAGTTGAAGACAAAGTTTGACTTAAGATACTAAATTCCAAATTGTTGGAAGTCTTACAGTATAAATTTCTCAGTTCTGATACATTTTTTTTTCCCTAAGCATTCACAACTATCTATTTTCAGAAACATGATAGTAGGCTAAAGGGATTGTGATAGCTGTTCCTTACATTCTTTGGCAGAATAATTCAGTCTTAAAGAGAAAATTTTAAGTATGTCAAAAATGCAGCCTTCCCCACCATTAGTTATGCAATAAATACAATAAATTAAAGCAACTGCTTATTTTGAATCTATAGCAGAATGTAAGCAAACGTGGGGTTTTTTTAATTTACTTCACCATGAGATTTAATATTGGATAATATTATATTTATATTTATAATATAAATATCAGCATATTGGACTAAAAATAATTCTTCATCAAACACACAAACAGGAAAAAAAAAAAAAAAGAGAGGAAAATGTGTATTTTATCTTTATCATTTCTACTTTTTAAAATATTGTGAATGCTAAATTTCAGAGATGTTACCTCTGGGGTACTCAATAGTCATATTTTACAAGTGAGAACATTGCAGAACAGACTCAGCCTCCCTCCATTTGATGATAAGTGGTGATGGAGTGTGTTTATATTCTTCCCCTGTATATTCTACCTTGCATCTTTGCCAAACGTGAGCACCCCAGAGGGCACCCGGCTCTTGCAGACCTGCTGTGATTTTGCACATATCCTAGAGCAGCAATACTCTAAATATTACGTGAAACACTTACCAAGAGTCCGAACTGGATAATCAAGGCGGGGGTTATGGGGTAGGAGTTGAAGGATAGAGATTCCTGGGTACCTCTGAATTCTGGTATTTACATGAACATCCTGTGGCACAGGTAGAGAGTGTTTATTAAGTCCTGAACACTGTTGTACCTTAAGCTGTAGTTTTGCTCCCCATTCCCAGCAAGCAATTTGCCTATTGTTGATGTTTCTTTGCAAAGTTTTTCAAATGTCCTTTAAAATTTTCATGCATTCTCTCACTGACCTTTGAGTACTATTAATTTTTTGAAATAGCAACAATAGAGAAATTCAACTGGTAAAGTCAAGGCCATATGAAATAAAAGACTTGGTTATGCCTTCAGTGTTCAAGTCATGTTTAGACATAATTGCAGAACAGATCATATCCTATATATATTGGATAAATGGGTATCAAAAATATTAATTCAAAGAATTTAGGCTGAGCAAAATAACTTATTGCTTTCACTCTGTCATCTGTATAGTGAAAGATACTGTGAGAATACTTAAATAAAATCAGGAAATGCCACCTGAATTTACCACTGATGTTGGTGCTTTACAAATCAGTCTCCACCATTCATCTGTAAACTTTAGCAAGTCCAAATTATTTTCTTAAATAATTCAGGTCCCCTGTCAAAGTAATTTGCATTGTATTGAAATTTTACTTTTTTAGTGTATTTATTCCATGGTTACTAAGACTGCAGATCTTATGTCATTGTGACTATCCTTCACTATAAGCAAACCATATACTATAAGTACATAGTTCCATAAGGAGATAGAATTTTATTTTCCCCATTAGTTTTATGATTTGATGCTGTGTTTCAAAAACCCTGCTAGAATATCCTTATTCCTTTCCTCTAACTGTTTTGCTTTTCAGAATCCCAACTATAATCTACACTTTTCCCCTTTAAAAATGCAAAACCACAATTTTAATTCCTAGAAACAAGATTGAATTTGTGCTTTGAAATGTAAACATCACAACATCTTTCAACAAATGTTGGTTAAGCGCAGCTGAATAGTGTATTTCTGAGCACCATTCCCTTTCACTAGTCAAATACTTAAAAATAAACAGCTGAAAATAAGAGTTTGAAAATATTTGTTAATTATTTGGTTAAATTACTCCTGGGACAATGTTTAACTACTTCTATTTTTCTCTTCTTCTGTGTTCATTGATTCCAAACAGGCATGAAACATGGGATTTGTCTTGTCTAGTTTCAAACGTCTTGAAGACTGTCTCAATCTAAGCTGGTTGTATAAGCTCTCATTATCCAGAGAACTAGACATTGTAGGCAGACAATTTGTCCAAGCTGTCTCAGATGCTCATCTTCAGTGAGATAAATCACTCCCTAAAGGTGTTTATTTCTCTCCCTTGACTAAAAGGAAGACTAGATGACTAGTTTAGATGACAACTTTTGCTTGTCTGATGTTTACTGAGGCACATCCAACACAAAGTGCCCCGAAGCATTCTGGTTTATGAGGCTCTGGAGTATTACTTCTTAGAATACCAGATTTCCAACAAAAATAGTCTGCATTTCTTGAGACAGAACACCCTCCCCCTGCATTCTGTGAATTTGATTTTAGTATTAAAAAAAGCCAAACAACAACAAAAAAAAAGCAAAAATAAAACCCCCACAAAATTGCTTGCTAATGGATTTTCACAGAAGTAGAATTTTGCCCAAGAGTTTGGATTCAGTATTCTTCAGCCATAGTGTAGAGAAATAAATTATGTGAATAGAAAAAAAAAATGTAAATATTATAAGAATACTGCCATATATTATAAGAACACTGCCATATTTTCTTGATGATAGTCCCCTTTTGGGTCAGGGTTATGATAATGCTGAATAGATCAAAACTGCCTTACTGATTTATTATTTGCCACCAACTCACACTTAATCTTAGCTTTCAGTCACCTACAAATCACCATTTTATGTACAGCTTTTAAAGTTCACAACTCATTTTTCTTCTGAAAGTGTTAGGATATAATGTACATCCATAGATGTAACCATTAACCAAAAATTCATTATTATTTGTCAATGTTACAAGGTTTAAATATTTCTCCTGTAAGTTCTTATAATTGAGATAATATCTTCATGGACAATATTGGAGTGCTCATACTCCTGGCATGAGAAAATTTTGGGAAGGCTTGCAAGGCTCTCTGGCAGAACACACTCTTCAGGAAATGATGGAGAATGACAGAACTCACAGAGTTCTTGCAAAGAGCCTCTAAACTTGAATTTCAAGGTTTGTAAAAAAAAAAAAAATAAAAAAAAAAAGAAAACCAAACAAACAAATAAAAATACTGCAGAGAAAGGTGAAATGCAAACAAAACAAAACCCAACCTCTTGACTGGTTGTTTTTATTTTAACAGGATTGATACTAGCTTATGTTTACATAACTGTAACTTTTCAGGTGTCAACCACCACCTTCTATTGTGAATAAACTAAACCACACACACTGGCTCATTTGACAGAATTATTTCATTATTCCAGATTCCAGCTGAAATCAGCTTTATCTGGTGGTCCAGTAAGAGAGACTGATAGAGCATTATTAGCAGTTTTAGATATTAATGTAAGTAAAATCATAACTTTAAATTTATCTTAGTGTGTAGAAGACTAGTCCACATCAATATTTCGACCCTAACAATGTTAGTCTTTTTACCCTTTGCAGAAATACCAAAGAATGAGCTAGGAAAGTGTCCCCAGAGCAGAGCAGGGGGTTATGGCCTCCAGGCAGGTGTCTGTAAAGGGGAGCTGCTGCAGAGGCACAGCCAGGGTCTGGCAGGGTGGCACCCACCCCACTCCCAGCACAGGTGCTTCTGGGGCAGCTTTCCTGGAGGGAGGGTGGGGAGGATGCCTCGCTGAAGGTGGGATGTTGCTTTGTCCAAGTGCGGAGGCTCGGAGCTCACGCAGCCCAGCACTGGGCACTCCTCCCCACCTTGTCAGAACCCAGGCTGTGTCTGACACTCCTGGCTGATCCCAGCTCCAGCCAAGGGGCTTCAAAGCCCTGGCGGGGTTGCCGGGGGGGGGCGGGGGGGAGGGGGTGTCACAGACCCTGGCAGGCAGCCAGGGACTCCTGGGGCTTTGAATTTGACCCGTGGAACAAATTACCACCTGTGAATGAGGAACTAAAGGTCACAAAAGTTTTAGATAGCATGATAGTAGTAGTTGTAGAGTGAAAAGGGAAATTTTGGCACTTTTACCATAGGGGCTAAGATGGAGGGACTTGGGTGTTGTCCTGTTCTCCTTCCTTCTTTCCTAACCCCATCTTCTTGGGATGGTGCACTTGGGGATTGGATTGGAGTAGAATGTAACTGTCTAACACAGGTGACAGGCATTGGACCATAACTGTAAATAACTAACACGTAGTTTGTAGTATAAAATCAGTGCCTGCCCCGGGGCGAGAGTGTGCCTGGGGCTGCCCTGCTGAACAGACCTGGGCAGCCCAGACAGAAAATATCTTAGATAAGAAACAATAAAGCAACCTTGAGAGCATCAGCTGAAGACTTTAGGCTCCTTCTTTCAGCAGCAGGGTTTGGAGACAGTGGAATTTATATATCTCGGGGTCATCCTGACCGAAGCAACCCCAAGACCACCTGACCCTCAAGCCAGAATGGTGGACACCTGTTAGAAGAAGTGGCTAGGTCACTATCCATCCTATTTGAGAAGACATGGAGTTCAGTCATGGAGTTCTCACTGACTGGAGTAGGGAAAATATAACCCTCATTTTAAAGAGAGAAATAAAGAACACCGGGGGAAGGATATGGGCTGGCCACCCTCACTCAGTGCCTGTCAAAATCATGGAAACCATGGCACATGGCAAGCAAGGTGACTGGTGACAGTCAGAGAGGCCTCACAAAGGCAAATCATGCCTGACAAACTTGGTGGTCTTCTATGACAAGGCCACAATAACCCTGAATGAGGGGTGAAGGATTGTTGTCCCTGAAAATCAGCCTTCTGATTTGTTTTGGTAGAATGGAGTCAGTTCTCATGAATTGTAAGATAAACAAGGATCATGTTTACATTCCTTTGTGAAAAGATCTCACCTGATGGACTTCTCAAGTGACCAGTGGAGATGGAGAGGTGGGAACTTCTCTGTCCAATCTCTGCTCACTCTCCAGAAACTTATATATACGAGGTCAACAATAAACTGGAGAGTTCTTTTCTTCTTCTCTGCCTGAACACCTGCTGAATGTGTTACTGTGTGTTTCTATCTGTGTCACAGTAACAAAGGATTGACATCCTGTCCCTGGACTCGTGTAGAGCATCTGACAGGATATCTGTGCCCTAACTTGGAGAGATGTGGCTCTGATAGAGGGACCACTCAGCTGTAAACTGCCTGGCAGTGGATAACTGCCTGGAAAGTGGCACTCAGAGAGTAGGGTCAATATCCCAGTGTCCGAGTGGAGATGAGATCCCTGGGGATCAGCCCTGGACTGGCACCGTTCAGCATCTTTGACAGGGACAGTGGCATTGACTGCATCCCCAGGAGTTTGCTGACTCCACACTGGAAGGAGGAAGTGCCATCCAGGGGGACCAAGGTAGGCTTGAGAGCTGTGACCATGTGAACCTCTTGAAGTAATCAGAAGTTGCAAATGCCTTTTCAACTCCAGGTAATACTCTTGTGTCACTTTTTACATTGGTATTTCTGTTCTTTGGTCTGATAGGACTGAAATGAATAATGAATATGTTTTGTTTTCATCAACTTGTCTGAAATGTTAAATATTCACCAATAATTATCAAGATTATTGATTTCATTGCTAGTAGAAAGGCATAGAATTTAGATATAATGATGGGAAACTTGACATATGCAGTATTAGAAGATTTAAAATAATGTTTTTAAACCTGAACTGCACTATTACTGCATTCACTTTTTACATTGGTATTTCTGTTCTTTGGTCTGATAGGACTGAAATGAATAAGGAATATGTTTTGTTTTCATCAACTTGTCACCTTTCTCTGAAAAGAAAATAAGCTAAAATTACCTAAGTTAAGGTATCACGAGCTGAAGGCCTTATATGGACTTCTGAAATGTTTAATATTCAACAATTATTATCCAGGTTATTGATTTTATTGCCAGTAAAAAGACATAGCACTTAGATATAATGATGGGAAACTTGATGTATGCAGTATTAGAAGATTAAAAATAATGTTTTTATACATGAACTGTATTCTTATTGCATACTTCAATTAACTGAAGGGTAGTAATAGCACTCAGAATAGCTCATTTGTTAACAAGATACGAAATAGGTTATCAGCTCTGATGACCATTCAGTGTAATGTCTCAATAAAACATATTGTTACTTTGATTTGTTTAATTATAAAAAATCATATTTGCATTCCAAGTCTCTGGAGGCATTCCTGGGTTTTTTTAGATACAGAAGGATAGAGGCTGCTATTATATTTTCCTCAGAACCTTACAAACAACAGTTTATCAGGACTAAGTTATTAAGCTATATGATGAAATAAATTGCACCCATTGGCTTTTCAAAAACAATATGAGTAGGTAATATTCTCTGTTATGCAACTGTAAAACAAAAAAACAGGTCAGTATCTGCTCAACTGCTTTAATAATTACATTTGAAGTGCTTGTTTAAATTTAAAAATACATAACAGTACAACATACTAAATCAAATTGTACAAGTTCTGTTTTCACCCAAAGCAATGAGGTGACTAATTTATAGTCCTGCTGATGAAAAATGTGAAAATTCATCATAACCCACAAAGATTATAAAACACAGTCCAGAAGATCACATTTTAAGCACTATTTTTCTATTTCTATCCTCTACAGGAAAGTAACTTGAGCATTATTGAGCACAGTTCTGACAGCTCACTTTTGGTGTCCCAGGGGATAAAACATTCTGCAACTGAAACAAAAAGATTTATTTAGGCTTGTCATACAATATTTGGGGTGTGGCCTGTCAAACAGGTGAAATGACCATCCTGACCGATGTTTACCTGAATTCATCAGGGAGAATTTATCTCGTGTTTGCACAGGGAGATTGCTGGTTTTAAGCACTGAGCACATGGAGATGACAGCACATATGTACATGTATATATGTACCTAACATCACATATGATGCCACACAGCATATCCTTAAGCCACTCTGTGATGCTGCAGGTTCTTAGGCACACCTGTAAAGTATTTAAAAGTCTATTTGCACTGTCCTGAGGTGAATTTGTTCCAACGTTGCTGCTGAATTGTAATAAAAGTCAGTGAGCCAGCAAACGCCCTGCTTGAGATCCAGCTCAGCCTTTTCTGTACAGCTGCACTCTGGAGAGATGCTCTCTGTGGTGGTGAGAGGGGCACAAAATTTCCCTTCCTTCACATGAGGCTGCCTGAGGAGTCCTTATCTCGTTCCCATCAAGAAGCACATTGGCTGGATATGCAGCCTTGAAAAGCACAAATGCTGCTGCTTCATTTTTAAAACTGAGGCACGGGAGAAGGAGAAGGTGGTCGTGCTTCACCTCTCTGCTTTTCCAGGGATTTTAGCAAGAGGTCCAGTCTGTCCCCCAGTTCATTTACCGCATATACCTTAAACCTCACTGATTAACAAGTTGCTAAAATCCTGAAATTGTGGGCTTAGGCTCCACCCTTCAAGGGAACTTACCCCTGAAAAGCAGCCACTGGAACCCTCTCTTCCAGTCTCAGTGGAACACCTTCAAGAGCACAATCTAAAACTACTTTCAAAAGGTACATTTCAGTCTTTCTCTTGAACAAACCCAGCTACTCAGACTCAGCTATGGTTTTTTCCAAGAATAAAACTCTGAATAAGCATGAGTGAAGTACAAAATCAGAAAAAAGTTGTCCCAGATAACCGTAAAAAGAGAAATTTCTGGGGAGTATTATCCAGAAGTAACAGAGGAGAAAAAAAAAAAAAAAAACCAAAACTGAATAAAACTACTATCTATAGAGCTGAAATTTCTTTAGGTTTTTTTAAGATGCCCATGATGCAGATCCCACTTATAATTGCACAAACTTGCCTGCATTCAGTCAGTGAACACCCCTGTGAGGTAAAGGGACTATCGCTATCCTAAGGTGATAGACAAGGAAATTGAAGCTCAGAGAGGACAAATGTTTTGTCCAAGCTTACAAGCCCAAGCCTCTCCCTGTTAGAGAGGCTCAGATCTTGAGTTTGGCTTTTTACCATCCTTTAAATTTTCCTGATAAAGGAAAAAAAAATCACTGGTGAAATGTTAGACATTCTGAAGAGCAACTGTCAAAGCATTTTTCCTAATGATTCATTTTTCCTTACAGTGAGGGGCATGGGTCAGTCTCAGATATGGTAATACAGGTGTCCCTACATCTTCCAAAACTGTTCTTTCTGTTCTTTTTTTTTTTTTTTTTCTTCGAGAACCTGACTTCTCCTTGTCAAACTGACTTTTTTCCACTTACTAGTGAAACTAGTGAAACTTCCTCAGAAGTTTATGTGTATTTTTATTGTTGAAGAGCAGTAATCCTCAGAATTACAGAAATCACATTGTTTCAGTTTGTGGAGAAAGGGAGACAGTCCTCTCATAGCCCTTGCCATTTCTGGTAGATAGCACAAAGTATAGCATGCTGAAAGAGAGCATTGCACTATTGGCCTTTGTGTCTCCGGCTGTCATCCTGAATTCCTCTGAGACCACCACAGATATGATGTTTTGTATGGTTGACAATACAGGGATAGAAATATTCTGGAAATTGGTAGTCAGATATGGAGACTTTAATTTTGTTACATTAGTAATTTCAGATAAAGTTCATAGTGATTAAAATACATTATTACTTGTAGACTGCTCTTTCATAATGAAATTGGTGTCTATCCATTTCTTAATAGAAAAATATTAATCTCGTTTGAAAAAAAAAATGTCATTACAATTGGCATTAAATAACCCTTTTCAAAGCTGGAATCACCGGGGTAGAAAGACATGACAAATACATTTGTTCCTGAAAACAGGAAAAATTGAGGTGCTTTAACATGTCCTTAAGATGCCTGGCATTGGTAATGAACCTTTACCAGGATGAAAGGAAGAATAAAGAGAATACAGAGCTCCACCATGCCATCTCAAACTATGCTTTTCATAGCACAATTCTCCTTTTTTGAAACATAATCAATTTCTTGTTAATAGCATGCAAATACAGTAAATACGGCTGCTAATGTGTTGTTCTGTAGTCATTTGTTGCACCTGATTAGGGAGAGAAATGTAAAAGGTTAATTTTCTAATTGCATACTCTCCCCAGGTAAATTATGCATGTTATCACACCCATTGACACCCTACAATGGGCACTTTTTATTACAGAGTGATTTTCTAGGAAACTGTGTATCTGCATACATTTTATTTTTAGTAAGCAAGAAGATGGAAGGAAGGAAAAAAGAATATCCATCCTATCAAAATTTCTTAACTCTGTCTGGAGAGCTTGCTGACAGGATATTAAAGCATTCCAAAAATATCTTTTCTCCCTTTCTTCTCACAGCTCATTTTTAATTTCCATAAAACTGTAATAAATTGAAGAGGAAGAATGAGACTGAGCTAAAATACACACTAATGCTGGATGCCTCTCTGTAAATTTTTGAAAAGCAGCAACATCTGAAATGCATATTGAACAAGAATTTCTTCTGGATACAAAACCATGTCCTCCATGGCAGAGGTGCCTGAACTCACCAACTATAAAATCTTTTAATTTTATAACCAGATGCTGACCACATGTAATCTAAAAACTGTCTGTTACTCCCTGTGCTTTCTAGAACAGGGTCAGTGCATTAAGATCAATTGTCCCCAAAAGCTGAAAAAAAAGATTGTTTTGTTAAGTTACCTGCTAGAACTTTCAATTGCTGTCTCAAAGGTGGAACAGAATAGCAGTATGGACACGGGTGATCACTAATAGTCTAAGATGTCAGCTTTTTTCAGTCTAAAACCAGGTTGTTTATATTTGATAAATCTGTAATTTATTAAAGATAATAAATTAAATAACAGGGAAAGTAAACCTAAAAAGGGAAAAAAGATGAGATAGAAAATGATGAGGATGTTTCTCTTTGTATTTTTCCTTATCTCAGAATTAAAGTTCTTAAAACAGAAGTATTTTAAAAGAGTAGAGCAAGGGAATGTTATGCTTTCATATTATTTGAATCAAATTCAATTATAATAATATAAACATGTTTTATACATATATATACATCTGAATGTATACTTTTTTTTTTTTTTGTCAGAAAGTAATTTCCAATCCAAAATTGTTTCAATAAAAATTTTCATCTCTAATGGACATATTAGCATAAAGTAGAAATATTTAATTATCTCATGTTCCAAAGCTGTGTTGTTCTAAAAAACTTGCTAAACAAAATCTGGAGGACTGAAAGTAGCATAAAATTTTAAACTGGCAGATTAGACAGAGGAAAAAAGCTGGAAAAGAACTCTGAATTAGTGGAGATCATAACCTCATTTCATCCCCACTGACAATAATCCATTTTTCATGTGGCACTGGCACAGCAGCAGCTCTGTTCTCCTTCCCAGCCTCTAATATAAAGGGGGTTTAGGGTCCTTTGCTGCTCTGTAACCTTTGCATCTCTTCAGAATTTACCACTGTAACCTGTGTCTGGTGTAGGCTGTGTATTTGCTACATCTAGTCTTACGAAATTAAAGAAGGACAAAGTGTTTAGTGTGTCTGAAATGTGGCTGCGACTAATGGATACAGACAGCTCTACTGAAAATTAGTTGTGTTACACCAAAAAATATTTGGCCCTTCTATACTTTTGACATCAAGCTACATCTCTGCTTTTTCTCTCCTTTTTCACAAAGGAATTCTGAAGAGTAAGCTCGGAACTTTCATTTACTTTGTTTCTGCCATGCGAATTTACCATAACTTTAATACAAGAATAAGACTATTTCTTTCCAACTTTTGAAGTTTTATCTGATAAAAATCAGCCAGCGTCCTTCTCAGTGCATAATTCTAATATTAGTCAACCAGTGGAAAAGAGGTGATGATTCTAAGCTGATAATGACTGATGAAGGTGAAAGGCCAGAGGGACAGATCTCCTCAAGCTATAGCAGATCAGCACCCCAGGTGAGAAAGAAGCCAAAAGGATTTTTGTTTGTTTTTAATTAAATTTAGGCTACATGAAATGCAAATGAGAAAGCCTAATTGTTGTTTTTAATAATAACAACCCTTAGGAGCATTTTTAAAGGGTTATGGAACATTTCTACTCTATGACACTAATCAGTTTTCTAATTAATCCCAGTTGGGATGAGTAGGTTTCCATAAGTAAGTTGGGGTCTGTTCCGATCTTTTATTATATGAATGTTCTCCTGTCAGTCACCACATTTTGGATCAAGCTAATACAGAAGCAAGCAGAAGTCATCTCCTTTAAGGTCTTGCCCTGATACTCACTATAGTGGTAAAATATAGGGGTAAAATGATCTAACAGTGTTTCCTATATATGTGTGTATATGTATGTATATTTATATGTGTGTGTGTGTGTTATATATATATATGCATATATGTATATGTGTAGATGTATATGCATGTACATTTTTATATATATATATAAAAGTCAGAAAGTTCCTGGAATGGGAACTGCATCAAAAGCTACATGGATTTATAGAATTATTAATTTAGTGATATATATCTATATCTATATATTATATAACATATAATATATGGAGATATATAACATATCTCTATATTATATAATATATTTCTATATATTATTATATATAGAATTATTAATTGAGTTAGACTGAAGTTTCAGGGAAAGCTGCTTGCTTTTCAGCTTAATTTGTTATATTTTGGCTAGGTCGTGTGAGTTGAATTCCAAAATTCACTGGTAAGAGGTAAACCCAATGAAGTGCATTCAAAGAAAACACTTTTATGATGGTGATAGCCCCTGTGATTATGGGTTTATTGTTCCTTTGTTGTTTGAAGAATGAAATTGACATTGTATTTTTTGAAGAGAAAAAGGCCAAAAAGAAGCATAAATACTGACATTTGCCCTAAACAGTGTCAAAGAGAACACTACTCAGTTACTGAATATCTAGTTCATTCTTTATAAATCCTACTGTTTTCCCCCTGGCCATGAAACCTCTTTGTATTTCACATTTTCCATCTTCCAGGAAGGCAGATACCACCATAATTTCCCATCCTTGTGCACACTTACCCCCAACTCCTTCCATCCCTGGAGTAAGCACATTCATTCCGATGGAATTAGACAAAGCACGGATTTGGCCTGGGTTATTTATTCAGGCAGTAACGGCTGTGACTGTTCACACATCAAGCCAATCCCAGGATTCACTCCCCCTCCATTCTCAGTGCAGAGATTGCCAAGCAGCTGGGGCAAGGAGGCCAAGAACCTCTGACACAGCACAGGGCACATCCTGTGACTAGTAGGGATCAGAGGGAAAATCACAGAAAACAATAGTTGGCTACTGAAAATGCCACAAGAATGGGTGTAATTACAGAGGGGAATCTGGCATCTTGCTTTGACTCTCTTGACATTATTTTTAAGTAAATAAAATAGATCTCATAAAATGCAAATGTGGATTGCATCTATGCAAACATGGAGGGTCTTTCTTCCCCTTCCTGTTGTTGACTACTAAATTGCTAAAATTGCAGTTTTGATTGTATCATAAAACTTCCTCATTTTTTATCTTATTTTAAAGCTCTCAATTTTCTGTTTTCTTCTGCTGACTAATTCTAAAATCCCACTTGAAATATCCAATCAGCTTTCCTGTAAATTTTTTTTTTGTCCAAAAAATGACATCTATAACATGTTTGTTCAGTAACATATGAAACAATATCATTAAAAATTTACATGCCACCTGCTGAAGGTATTGAAGTCATACTTTGAAAACTTTTATTACAACCTGTTCTTGATTCTTGCAATACACAAACCAAGGCTGTTTGGTTCATGGAGATTTAAGCAGTGAGAGTGAATGTTAAGAGCTAAGGGCTAGTTGCATTTTTCTATTTGATATCACAATATAAGATTTATTGCTTGTATTTGCTACTAAAGGTGTTTTGAAAAACTTAATGTCTGTACCACCCTATTTTAAATGATTCTAATAAAGCCTATTTTATGCTGGTAGCAAAAAAATAATCAAAATGAGAAATAGAGGTCTTTTAAACCTAAATTGAGGTCTTTTAGAGGTCTAGTGCTATGGGTCACAGAAAACTAAGATTCCAATGTCTCTTAATTTAAGTCTCAACATTTTTTTAATATCTAAAAATTGTTGTGTTTTTAAAAATAAATTACATGTTTATTTGTGTTGGTTTTAATTGATACAGTCATCACTCAAAAGAATCTAAAATCAGCCTCATTATAATGCTAATTTCATCTCTCATGAGTTTTAAATTGGCTGAGGATTTCAGATTTTGTCATCAACGTTTAAATCTCCTCACAGGATTATATCCAGCAAATATACATTAATGATGCATCACTTTATCTAAACTGGCTTGAAACTTACTGCTCATCAGTCTTGCATAAAACTTCAACTTATGTTCTCTGGGCCATCAACCACCATAATCATCCTGATGCTGTTAGAGTATAAATGTAATCTGTTGAACAGTTTTAGGGTTTAAATTATTTAATTATAGTTTGCTTTTTTTGTTTTTTTTTTTTTCATTTAGGGATATCTGTACATGAGTTGAACTGATGGACAGGAATTTTGGTTCCTTTGCATTAATGCTTTTAGTGACTAAGAAGTTACATTTCTTTGATAACTTTGATCACATAATCACATACCTGTAAAAGCTCTAACATGGCTTGCTGCAACTTAAAAAGACAAAAAAAGCAAGGATAATTTTACAAAATCATTTTAAGACTAGAGGAAAAAGAAAAAGAAAGAAAAAGTGAAAAAAGAAAAGAAAGCAAGAATTACTTTTTTTTTTTTTTTTTTCTGCAGACTTCATCAGAGAAAGTGATAAAGGTGGCAACTTTCAGCCAACTTTCAGGAGCAAAGAGAATTACATCAGCATTTAACTAAAAGTCTCAGACATGTCCAGGATAGTAAGGAAATTTAAGCTACAAGGAGTCATACATGTATTTTCTTTGCAAGAGAAATAATTTTTTCAATAACATAGCACAGTGTGTTATGCTTATCAGCTGCCACATGTGCCTGGGGAAAGAAATTTAAATTATATTGGAACCGAATGTAAAATGTGCTTAAATACTTGTAATATTATAGAAAGAGCAACTTTTGGATGGGTTTTTCTTTTTTTTTTTTTTTTTTTTTTTTTTTTTTTTTTTTTTTTTTTTCTTTTTAAATTAGCCATAGGCAGCTTTTGGATAAGCCATGGGAAATGTTGCTGAAGTTTATTCAAGACCAGAGTGACTTAAATGGCTAAATTCAACACAGTGGTCCCTTAAAACCTCTGCTGGTGAATGTTCCCTGGATGGTGAGTCTCCTACACATTCCCTTTGTGTTTCCTGCCAGCTACCAGAAACTTTTGAATCTTTTATTAATGCATGGTTATCCAAACTTGTTTGGATTTGAAACTCAGAGGGGAATGAGAATGAGGAATACATTTCTCTTCAATTCCAACAAGAAAACATTGCTCTTTGGGATTATGTGGTGATGGTCAGGCAGCTGTTGAAATTTCAGCAGTGTTCAGCAGTACTTTGAAGATTTTTTTTTTTTAGTTTGTGTGGAGAAAGTTGGTTGTTTATCCCATTTTCATTTTTGGAACCAAATATTAATATCAATTGTACTGTTTGGTTTGTATTTGATCTAGTTCAGATTTAACCCCGTTTCATTCTGGAAAGAAGATTTGCTGAGTCAGAAGATACCTGAAGATATACTTCACTCCAGTTCAGTCTACTTTGAAAATTAGGTAGGAGAATACACTCACTTACTAATAATCTAATTATATTGGCTTGATTTGTAAAATGCAAGAACAAAAATGCATTTCAAATGAAGTTACTATACTTTTGAAAATCCTTGAAAAGCTTCAGTGCGTAATTCAACTCACTCTTCAGACTCAGTTGACTCTGAAGCACCCCACTTACTTTCCAGTCTTCTCTTAACTAAAATGCTTCCTAAATATAGAACTGCTGGCACGATCCCCATGGTAAAATGTCCAGTATATCTTTAAATATCATGGAGATATTCTGTGTTTAGCCCTGCCAAGTGGCTGATTGCTGGCAGCTGAAACAAGGGACAGATGGCCATCCAGCACTCTCTGCACCCTATTGAGATGAATAAGTGACAATCTGCAAAACACTCAGAAGTAATGTAAACTGGTTTAACCTCAGGAAACCTGGGAGCCTCTGAGGTTTCTTTGGTGGTGTGTAGGCAGATTTTGTGCTTTTTGATGCAGCCTTCTTTGACAGAGGTCTCAGAGCTCCCCACACAAATGCAGCCCATGATGGCCCAAGCACAAAGGCAGAAAGCTGTTGTGGAAAACTTGCAAGGTCAGTGCCGTGCAGGTGATGCTGAGCACCGTGCAGAGTTTGAGAATGCACCCGCTCAAGGGCGTTCACCAAACACATTGCTGTAAGACAGCACCATACTGGTACTTCCTCAGGCCACACATGGAACCAAACCCTGAAAGTTATTGGGTTGTTGTCCAAGAGGTCTTAGCAGAAGAGATGGAAGTGGAAGTCTAAAGGAAAATTGAAAGAAAAAACATTAATGAGTTTAGGTGTACCAAATTTGAACTCAGAATTAAATGCTTCTAACAATGGATTGGCACATTTCCAAGCAAAAATAAAGGTTGTGTCAAGAATAGATTAATAGGAGACCTGAGGACAAGGATTCGAAGTTTTGGTGGAGAAGAAACTTAACATGACCTGGCAATCTGTGCTTCCAGTCCCAAAACCCACCATACTTTGGGCTGCATCAAAAATGCATGACCAGAGTTTGAGGAGTGAGATTCTCCTCATCAGCTCCATGCTTGTGAGACCTGGAGTTTGGTATGATAGTGTGGATGTCCATGTTACTTGTTTTATTACTCTTAAGTCCTGTACCAGTCTGTACTCCTGAAAATGAGGCTTTTTTGCAGGTAAAGTAGGAGCATTAAATTCAGATTGATACTCTCTAAGCAATCCATACTTCGAGAAAGTATTTATCAAGGATTCTAATCCTTTATGTGCTTCCAGTCTAATAGGATATTGATCTACCCTCACTGGCTTTGCTCATAGTTTGAGTTTTGTTTTAAGTGAAGTCACATTCTTTGCTTTACCTGGTTTCTCTGAAGCCCATCCCAGGGAATTATTGCATTCAATGCCACATCAGGGATATCACCCTCCAAGGTCTGGCCCATTAGTCAGTGGATTTGAGCTTTCCATAGCATTTCTTTCGAGTTGGGTAGCTGTACAAAGTTTTCACAAGTTATTTGAGAATATCACTTGCATAATCAATTTCATCTTAACAATGGAAGAAGACATTCTGGCATATATAGAATGTAAAAACTGAAAAATCAGTTTAATATGTCCAATGGTACATTTTACAGGTTGTAAAGATGGCTATAAAGTTCTTATTCCCATCACTGCAACAGTTGGTGTTTACTTAGTGGGCCCTTACAACTAGTTATTACTGGCTGTGCTATCTCTTAAAAAAAAAAAAAAAAAAAAAAAAAAAATCTATTGTTTTGTTCCCCAGCTTTATTGGAGTTAGAGGATTGACTGGAGATGTCTTCATATTTTCCCCTGGTCTTCTTCAGTCATTGTCAGAATCCTCCAGCACCATAACATTCATTTCCTCTGATTGATCCTGCTGTTTCATACTAGAACATTAATTTTTCCAATGTCCTTGCTGCCTACAGCCAGCACATTGATTCAGGTCACAAGGAGGTGCCTTTCAGACACCCAACCTCTGTATTTTCTTTCACCTTTTCTAGTACTATTTTATTTTTTTTTTCTTCTGCAGTAAAAAGACATTTAATATAGCTTGCATTTCTCCTCAGTCGGGGCTATGAGGCAACATGATAGTCTCCAAAAGTTGATACTTTCCTCCAGGATTCCCCCCATGTGAACCAACACATCATTTCCAATTCAACAAGACTGAAGTAGTAAATGGAATACCTGCAAAAAGACATTAACCCTCTGACTTCACTGCTTGGCTTAAAGGCACCTGTATTTTTTATGTGTATGTGTATAAATATATATATAGCATATATGACTTGCACTCAGCTCCAAGTTCATCAGCAAAGGTGTTTGTTCTTTCAGAACTGAGCAACAACATGGGAAAAAGGGATTCCACCACTTTGTGCCACTCACACTCTGCTGTGATGTACCAACAAAAGTACCTTTTCCTCTGATATCAAGCAACTACCTGCTATAAAAATTAAAAAAAAAAAACAAAACTTATACCACTTTTCCTTGTGCACACCACTGATTGTTTCCCATGGAAGAAATGAAATATACTTACCAGTCAAGGAATTCACAGCTCTTTTGTCCTTGCTCGTGTCTCCAGAGCTTTGCACGTTTGAGTCACTCAGCATCTGGACCCTGGAGAGGATGAGGTGGAGCAGCTGCTGAAAGTGGTCGGTGTGCTGGAACCCAGTGTGATCCCATTCCCCATTGCTGGGGGCAGAAAGATGAGCTGTGCAAGGCTTTACAGCTGTACAATCTGGCTCACCCAAACTGTTCTTTCATATGGTGTGCATGAGCCAGTCAGCACCCTGAGTGCCTGGTGGTCTTAGTCCAGCACATTATAATATGATTTACATATGCAAATTACCCTTAGGAGTATGTTTTTAAACTTTGTAATGCTCTAAGGTAATCCAAGGTGGTATTTTTACCACCAAATTATTATCTAACTTTTTTACTTAATTATAATTTTCGTTTGAATATTTCTGAAGAATAATTTTCGACAAAATTGAAACAATGTATTTTTTTTTTCTTTTGCCAACTCTTCACTGCTCCATTGCTCTGGCACCCAATTTTCATGACTTCAAGACCAACCCGTAATTGCTGTGAAACTTTTTAATTTTCACAATGCCACAGGTAAACCCCACCTTTAGTCATGTCACTGAACAATTTATCTATTTATACATTGGTTTATCAATAAGGCATTACTACAGGAAAGTCTACTTAATACATGTTGGTTGCACCATGACAAATTGGGAATTTCAGTGAGTATAATTAAACATTTTATAAATATGGCCAAGAACTAGTCTAATTCATCATCATTGCAGAAAAACCCTTGGAATAATAATCACTTAAAAGTTTTTGGAATATATTTCATCCTTGAACAAACTAGATCACCCGCCATTGACCAGCATTAGCACAAATAAAGTCACACCTGAATGTGAGATAAAACATTTTTACTGAAAGGAGGGTTTGAGCATTGAAAAATTCAAGGGAGGTTGTGGAATTTAATGGTGGTGAATATATTTCCCAGGATCCCTTCATTTTTTTGTGGACACCTGAAATATATTAATATGTACAAATATTTCAGAAAATATTCATGTTCCCTGAACACTAAAAGCTAAGGATCTTATGTAATTTGGGCCACTAAGATTCTCTAAAATCAGTGGGGAATTGCTTTTAAAGTGAGATTAATGGCAATATAGATGGAATCAGAAATAAAGGTAAATAAGTCTCCTGATGTGCAGATCTTTACTCTCTGTGGAAAAAGACCAACATTAAATATATCATCTCAAAATTTTAATGCTTTTACATGACAGATGGTATGTCTAAATTTTCTTCCTACTGACCCCTCCAAAACGCCTGGATGTTGGGGTTTTTATATAATTTGGTTTGGATTTTTACTGCTTTTTAACTCTTAAAAAATCAGGACAGTTCTTTTCATATTCAGAGTCTGTAAACATATAAAATTTTCACCAAATCCCTATGAGTGTGTTTTCTCCTTTTAAGACTACTAGTTGTCTTAAGGAGTTTCTCAATATGATTATATAGCCTATTTTTAATGTGCAGAATGCCTGAGAGTGTATTCAGCCTGAACTCTGAATACACAAATAGCAGAGATAATATTTTTATAATCCCTCAGTACTGAAAACCACCTTCAGAGCTGCTGGGAGATTGAGGGTGTCAGTGTTTACTATTAAGGACAGGACTGCTAATGCTCCTCAAAAAATGTTTTAGCTACATACAGCTAGAAAAAAAGTAGTTTTATTAAATAATTTTGATAAAGCAAGAATTCCCCAAAATATTTCATCACTGCTGCTTGAGTTTATCCAAGCTTTAGCATGAAAAACTAGAATGAAATTGTAAAAGTCTTAAGTTGTTCAAGTCTAAGTTAAATGGTTAGATTTTGACTAGTGTTCAAAATGCTTAAACATTTCTTTTTTTAACTTTCAAATTTAATTGGCATGTTATCTAATTAGAAAATGAATTGTAAGTAAAACTTCTGAGTTTTTTTGGGTTTTTTTGTTTGTTCTTTTTGTTTGTTTGTTTGTTTTTGTTTTTTTTTTAATTATTGGTACAAACGTATTTTGGACTTTAAGTAACTAATTCTGATTTAAATAGTAATTTACCTGAAATATAATGTTTATGCAGTCTCACTATCACGAACTTCACCATAATTAGGTGAAGGAAATAATAATAATCAGGAAACCTGAAATACGTATTATTTACATAGTAGTGGAATTTTTTATCACTTTATCACTCTGGATCTTTAAGGGTCCTCTGGCAAATGCTGTGATGAGCTAATTGATGATTTGCAAGGAAATGAATCACGTTAAGTTTTCATTTCACTTATAACGATAGCAGGAGATTACATCAGTATTGCTTCTGAACAATGGGTAGAGCCAAGCCTGGCATTGTGTGCAAACCCATCCCGAGTCATTAACAGGTGTGAATTGTTGTTTGCTGGAATGAGCCTCCCACTGTGCAGCACTTCTGCTGGCTGCAGGCTGCTTTCCTGCTGTAATTCCTGCTTTCCTGCTGTAATTCCTGCTTTCCTGCTGTATTACTGCTTCTAAACCAGCCGATCTCACTCTAATGTAAGATTTTACAGATGTTAGTGCTTTGTACACTTGTCTGTTTTTAAAGTAGTTGAGGCAATAACAGCAAATCTTTTCAAAAAACCTGCATTTCTGCAAGCTTCTGTTTACTTTGCACATCTCCAGCCTGTTTTGTCTCTCTCTTTTCAGCAGGCTCTCACTCAATGAAAAAGAACTATTGCAGTAATTTGTAGTAATCTCACTATGTCTCCTTAACTGCAAGACTGAAGCCTGTTCTGTGGTTTATAAAATCAAAATCTGCTGCTCTGGATTCTTAACTATAAATGATATAAGAAAATTACAGAGATTACATGCAAGCCTACAGACTTCTGTATCGATGGGCTCTCAAATGGAATTTTTAATTTTGTCTTTGAAATTTTCATAATTATTTGCAAATTCCAATAAGGTTCATCAGTGAAGACATAGAGGAAGTCCCGAGTTGTAAAAAGTTTGATGCATTAGAAGCTCAAATAAAAAATCCCTCAACATTTTTGCAGCTTTGACATGGATTAAGTGTGAGATTTAAATCTCAGACTAAAACTCATCCATAGTGATTTTCTACTATTTGTGTTCTAAATTGAGTTGAGAAACTGCAGGTCCAGAGGTAGAAAACACACAGGCTAGTAACTTTTCCCCATGTCCCTCTTTTACATAAGAATTATGCCACAGAATTGTTTTAAATGGTTTTACATTTTTGTAATGCCATTAAAAGAAAAATTAAAGTATCTTACTAATTGAATCTGTTTTTCCATGTGATACAACCAAGGTGTCAATTGATTCAAGTTATTGTAAACGTAACACCTTTACCATATTTTATATTTTTCATCTTCCTTGTTAGTATAGATCTAAACACTTCTAGAGGTTATAGTTCATGTTTTTAGCCAAAGAAACAGTTAGGTAGTCAGATCTCTTTTATACCATCAATATTTTCAACCTCAAAATGTAAAAGTTGGTCTTCTTAGGAGAGGATGTGTGCAAACTTCTTTTAATGGGACCTTAGGACAAGTTCGATCAACTTTTCCTTGAACTTTCTGATGCTGACTCATTGTGCTGATGACTTTTTCTGTCACTTCAGAAAATCTGGTTTGAAACTCGAAGCACAGATAAGTGATATTATTTGGTTTTGGTTGTTTTTTTTTTTTTTTTCCTGAAGCTAATCTAACACCAGTAATTTATTGTGGCTGAAAGCCTGATGTTTTTGCTGATGTGTGGGCAGATCCTAGGGCATCTGTTTTCCACTCCTATCTCTGCCATCCAGGAAATGTTTTCCCGTTGTTAAATTGTATATGTTTTTTCTTTATTCTGGTGTAGTCAAAAGGCTTTTTTCTTTCCCCTTTCTCCACACAAGAACTATTGTTATCTCTGAAATTCTCTGAAAAATGCTGCAACAACTTAAATGCATTGTCCTTTCTCATATTTCATTTTAGATGTTATTATTTGGCAAGCTATGAAGAACTAGAGCTGCTTTATACAAGAAAGATCAAATCTAAATTATAACAACCCTCAGATTCCTTTTTCTGGAGAGAAAAATATATTTATGACACATTATATTTTTTTATTTCTATTGGAGTACCAGGTATCAGTGGTCATCACATATTTTGACACATATCTGCTAGAAAACTAATCTGAGAAAACATGGAAAACTTCTTAGAAGGACAGTTAAAGTGTTAATCTAAATGAGGCCAAAGGTATCTAGTTAGGGTGTTGAACTTCACATAATAGAGAAATAATAAATAACTTTTGTTTTCTTTTGTTAGATAAGTGCAATTTTATTGTTGGATTGTTTAATTATTTGATAATATGGAAACTAATTTAAAAATTAATATGAAATCTGTTTCTCCACCACATCTAATCTGGAGTTCAGATTTGTACCTAGCATTATTCTTTAGGGTTTTTTTTCCTAACTACATCTCACAATAATTCATCTATTCTTACCTGAATTC
The DNA here is from genome assembly GCA_032173965.1 of Sitta carolinensis. Classification (NCBI taxonomy): domain Eukaryota; kingdom Metazoa; phylum Chordata; class Aves; order Passeriformes; family Sittidae; genus Sitta; species Sitta carolinensis. Next base: position 2,708,221 of record JAVUNC010000006.1, read on the forward strand.
TATGGGGAATTATTTCTTAAATTGCGTCTCAGCACAGGGAGATTAACACAAAGTCTCAACAATTTCACATTTGCACTTGTAGAGTCGAATTCTGAAACGAGCTGCTTGTTCATTTACACAGTTGAGATCTGCAGCAATCCACGAAGTTTGGAAAAGGCAATGAAGCAAATCTCAAACCCTCTGCAGCTGTTGGTGTTGCCCCAGTGTGCAGCACAAAGTCTCACACCAAGGCAAGATGCTTCTATTTCTAATTCCACTTTGTGCAAAGTGGGCAGCTGGGTGGAAAAATCTAAGGAGAAAACCTAAATCCATCTCCTGCATTCTTTCATTCAAGACATCAATCAGTGCTGAAGGCAGAAGCTGAAGGATTACTCAGTTCAGGATTTTTGCTTTTTCTGGCTTCTGTGTTTTTAAATATGGCTATCAGGTATCATGATGATGAGTTCAATGAAGAGAGGAGAATTATTCTCCTTTCTACTAAAATCCCTTGACATTAGAGGGAAGTCTCTACTTTTCATCAACCAGCTTTACTAATAGCATTGGGCAGTGCAATATAAAATCCTTATTTATAAGCCCAGAAAGAGCTCGACGTGTGACTGATGTTACACATGAATATCTCAAATTGATCCTGGTTACTTGTTCTAAATAAGAATACCCAATGGAATGTAGTCACTGCTCCTATGTGATTTCTGCATGCTAATTATCATTTTTAGAGGAAAAGGCCCTCCTTTATACCTGCTGAAAAAACTTCATTAAAATTGAGGAAGTACCTTACACCTTTTGCCATCTTGCTATGCAGAGAAAATAAATTTTCATACATTTCTGTGTCTCTTCTTGAGTACATTTACTCCATAATGAGCTATCTGCACTTTCTTTAAGGCCAAATGTTTTGAACTCCTGAAGGGCTTTTATACTGAAGGGATTTTATGATCCCTTGGAAAGTTCTGTATTTTGAAGAACATTGGACAAAGCTTTTGTAAATGTGCCTTTACTCAATATAGAGAATCTGTATGTAGATTTATTACTGTCCTTCATATCCTTATGTTCATAACTGATAATAGCACTTGATATATTTTTCACATATATTATACATGTGCTGATAACTTATACAAGCTGATTAGAAAAAAAAAAAAAAACAGGAAAAAAAGCTGTCAGAAGTATGTCCTTTTTTTTTTCACTTACCTTACTCTCTCAGCTGCTTACTTCACCTGTTTATAAATGTGAATATTACATACCAATTACTGCAGAAGAGATTTATCAATGTTGGCTGATATACATTAAAATAATTTAGTCTACCTTGATCTATATATTGGTTAGGATCACTATGAGGACGTATTTCATGAAATCATTTCACTGCCTGGAATATTTTGTAACAAGTCAGATGTAGACCTGTAGACAAAGTCGTACTGAATCTTCCAAATTATTTAAGTAAACAATAATTCAATGATTAGATTTTTTTTTTTTTTTTTCAATTTCATGTGCTCTCTCTCTCACTCTCTCTCATGGCAATTTCTTCTTGCTTATGTTAATTACCCAAGAGAAATACAGAGCAAATACCTTTGTTTCAAACAGAAGAGATTGCTTTTGTATTTATTTGTGTGTTGATAAATATTTTGCTGATCTTGCAGAATTTTGGTGTGCATTGGGAAATGGATCCTCTTTGTTAAGTGTGCAAAAAATAGATGTTGTATAGTAAAATACTTGCACTAAGCAAAAATACCCTGCATTTCATTTTTATCCTATTACATTATCAACATATACTATTTAATTTTAAATCTCATTCTCAATTTTTATTCTCATTTATCATCATGTTTTAATCCTACTGCACCCTGGAAGATGAGATAAAAGTTGCTGCCAAGTACAGTCATAAAAAGTGAGAAGGGATTGAGCAATTTTATCTTTCATTAAGAGTACTTTCCCAATACTTAATAATGTCCTTTATATCCATCATAATACATAGCTGCTAAGACTGGACACATCTATTGGCAAGTGGCTAATAGCTGGGTTTAGAATACGATTTTCAGGGAGAGTGTAAATAGGCTAGCTGGAACATATCTCTGTAAAGACTGAAAATCCTTTCAAGAATCTCTGTAAGTTACAAGCTTGTTGTCATATTTGTAAATAAACAGAATTATTTTTATAATAATTCAGCAGTGTGTGACATTTATTTTAGCTAGAGATCTGAAGAACAGCTTTAGGGCTGAGTAGTGACTATATAAATATAAACACTAAGACAAGCAAACAGATTTCCTCTCTATATCATAAGAGCACACGTTGTATCAATGCCAAACCAACAAGCCTTATATACAAGAGAATGTCTTAAAAATAGAAAAAAAAATAGAAAAGTAGCACTGACCTTATGAGCTCCTGGCATTCCCTCTTCTCTGATGAAGAGATGCTTCCTATCTGGACTACACAGGAAAAGGTTTTATGAGTAATTGCTTGGCACACTCATTCTTTAAAGTTGCCGTGTTCTGCGGGGGTAATCGAGTGTCCCATTTCAACTTAGCTGGATTTATTGGGACAAGCAGAATTATTGACTGTAGGAAGAAAAGTATTTTCTCTAATATTATGAATGTAAATCAATTTCATTTTAGAATGTGTTTTGAATGAAATTTTGGTTTGGGGAAGTTTTTTGTTTTCTATGTTATGGCAGGGATGGTGCTGTCCAACGAATGTGATATTTCAGACAGCTGGGTTTTGTAACAATGCATACCCATACCAAAGTTGGTATAGTGTGTGTGTATGTCTGACGTAGAGTGAGTGGTGATAAGAGCAAGGAAATGCTGTCTGAGTGCCAAGCCCTTCATGAGAAAAGCTCAGAGTGTACTTCAGGCAGAGTGGAAGCACTCAGCAAGTTGTTGATGTGGAACATCCCTCTGTGTCTATTGTGTAGCTGTAGAATTGCTCCAGGCACAGTCTTCTCCCAGGCAGGCTGCTACCAATACCTTATCAAGGCATGCAGATACCTTTATAAATTATGCCACAAAATGCTACTCCTATGGGAGAACCCCAAGGGCAGCAAAGCTTGAAAGTAAAATCAAAATGTAAAGGTGAGCCCAGCACTGGAAAATCAAAATCAACCTTAATGGATTTGTAGAGGTCTGACTAGAACTGTTTTACAGCTTTTTCTCAATCTGTTTGGGATTTTTTGTTTTGTTTTGTTTGTTTGTTTGTTTGTTTGTTTTTGTCTTTTTTGTTTGTTTGTTTTGTGGTTTTGGGGGTTTTTGTTGTTGTTGTTTTTTTTTTTTTTTTCTTGTCTTCCTGAATGCTTTCTCATGTATGCCTAATGAATATCTCTTGTACTCAGTAGAAGACGGGAAACAGTATGTGGCAGGATGGGCTACTATACAGTTTCTTTTTCAGGCAGATATACTGATATATTGACAAGGACTTGCTTGATTTTTTGCACAGGGATTGTTAGAAAGGTTGAAGATCTCTCATCTAGTCATATCTAGATATATTGTCTAACAAGTAAGCTATCAGATATAAAAAAAAAAAAAAAAAATTTACCTTGGGCCTAGAGACATACATTTCTAAGTACTCTGTAGCCAATCTGCTCCACATAAATCCCAGGGTGTCTTGTTTTGGATGGCACAGAGTTTATTTTTGTCTGAGTATCTGTTCTAGTGGTTTGTTTTTTAGACTTAGTATCAAAATAATGCTGATTACACACTGGGATTTTGGTTGCTGCTAAGTGTTGCTTATTCTAAGTCAAGGACTTCCAGCATCTTGTGCTCTGCCAGTGAGGAGCTGCAGAAAAAGCTGGGAGGGAGCATGGCCAGGACAGGTGACACAGAGGCCAAAGGGATATTCCACAGAATATCATACCCAGTAGATAAACTGGGGAGCATTACCCCAAAAAGGGGAAAATCCCTGCTAGGCTGTCAGTCAGGGGGTGCTGAGTAATTTTACTGTGCATCACTAATTTCTCTTGGGTTCTGCTACTCTCTCTCCTCAGTACTACAATTATTGACATTATTGACAACAACATTGTTGTGGTTGTTGTTGACAATGATGATGTTGTTATTATTGTTATCCTTATTGCTACTGTTTTTATTTTTTTTTTTTTTTTCAATTATGAAATTGCTCTTCTCTCAAACCATGAGCTTTATCCTTTCCCTCCAGTTCCCCTCCCTGCCAGGGCAAGGTGAAGTGGAGTGAGTGAGCAGCTGCCTGGTGCTTGGTTGTTGTCTGGGGTTAAAGCACGACATAAGGAAAACCCTGAGAGGAATGACTGAGTTGTGACACCAAATACAATGATTTAGCACATGAGCAAATTTCTGTTCATACCATCTGCTGAAAAGGACTCAACAACCTCAGAATTTACAGTAGACTCCAAACTGTGGTTCATGGAAACTGCTCTTCCATAGGACTCAGGAAGCTGAGCTAAGACCAGTGAAGCAATTTCTACAAAAAATAAATTATAGAGCAACCTTGCTTTCCCTGCACACTATAATTCCTAAATACTTAGAGTAATAAAAAATGAACATAAGAATATTTATGATGCATTATGATTCAGTTTCCTTTTTTTAGTAGGGGGAGGGAATTATGGCACTGATCAAAAATGTAGGATTACTACTGCAAAGCAATGAAACTGCAGTCTTGCATTTGCCATATTGAGGCAGCATCTAGTCACAAAAATTTTTTCAGGGCAAAATTATTAATGACATTAAATCTTCATAATTTAACACAGTGACCAGAAAACAAAGTCTTTGCTTCCTGCTAGAAAATACAGTTTTGAGGAGTCAACTGAGCTGGAATGTTTTGCCTCAAAATCTTGGAGTTTTTATGTGCACTGTTTGAATTGCAGTGCAGCCAAGGAGACCTGTGACATCTATCAATTGTAAACATTTCCACTAAGTAGGAAAAAGTTATTAATGTGCCTTGAGCCTAAATACAAACATCCTAAAGTAGTTTTAACTAATACAGTTAAACAACTTTTACAAGTACTTCATAAAACTGTCATAATGTAGCCAGACACAAGGGATGAATGTTTTAAGTGAGCATATGAGCAGTGTAACCACCAGCAAATGGGAATCATCCAGGAGCACACGTCTGGTCACATAACATTCTATACTCACAACTACTTTGGCATATAAATGATTTATAATGAGTGAACTTGGTAAATTTTGTCTTAAAATATGGTGTTAATGAACTGCATAATTCCTCTGCACTTCCACCACAGGGATATCTAATTCCCTGATGCATACATTACCTAACATATTTGCTTGCAACAAGAACATCATGAGATATTTTGTCCCCTGCTTCCTGTTGGATCAGTTATCCTCATTTTCACACTGGGTCATTAATGTGAACACAACTTAAGAGCTGTGGCCTTTTGGCCTGCTCTTCCCATTTCGTTATGGCTAATGGATATTTCCTTCCCTTTCAGTAACACTGTTAACTAAAATAATGGGTTTTACCAAAGACAGAGAAGTGCAGCAAAAAATGTAGTCTCTTATCTATCCTGCAGGGTGATGATAATAAGACAGAAAAAATTGTTAATTAGTAACTGTTTGGTCACAGGTCATCTGGATAGTGCAGCTGTCAGATTTCTTTAAGAAAGGTCACCTTTGAGTAAAGAAAGAGCTTTTATTCCTAGACATGGTAAAGGAGGTGACTGTTTCTTGCAGCTGTGTGTTAGCAGCTATGAATGATCACAAAGCATGAAGGCAAATAAACAGGAAAGTGGCTGTTTTGTAAACACTAGGGATGTGGAACACTCTCTCTCTAGAGCTGCAAGTGTTTGAAAAATATGTTTAATAAAGCCTCACACATTTTTAAACTGACTAGTATTCTAAGGCACAACTCAACAGCAAGTTCCAGACCACTAAGCTATATGTTCAGCTTCTTAACTAAGACATCAGCTGCTTTAGAAGAGTTGTTGGAAGGCTGTACAAGAATGCACTATTTTTTCTGCTTCTCTGTCTTCCTCAAAATATGTGTATGCCTTTGTTTATCTCATTACTTGCTCCTGAACAGCATGGCCATCCTATCAATGGTATCATTTACCACATTCTTCCCTGTGAGCATGGTTTATTGACACTTTAAGCCTGGACTCTGTGGTTTAAGTTTGTTAGTCTGAAATATGCAGCAATCCAGTAATCTGATGTCCCAGGCTGATACTGAATTGTATCCCCATTTGTCTGTTTAAATCAAAAATAAGTTCTACACCTTTAAAACTGGATCTGAGAGTGAAGGAGAAAGAAAAAGAGGATAAGAGGAAGAGTGCCAGGCCATTTATTCTTTCTCCTGTGATTTCCCTTACATGGAAAAGCTTGACATTGTTATGTTATTTGCTCTCTGCTCCCAAAATATGGGTTCTCTTTCTCCCCATACCATTTAGCACCCTTTATCTTTCTTCTTTCTTTGCCCATTTGTTGGTGACATGCTCACAGTTATGCAAAATGCTAATAGATTCTTGGTGGCTGTGCCATCAGTGTTGTGAAACACCTTTATAGACTTACTTACAATCTGTATTTATCTTTGTCTTCAAGGCTCAGTAATACCAATATCACCCTTCCTAATGCACATCAAATTTATAGGTGTCACAAGTCAGCTTTGGATGCATTCCTGAAGTTTTTTTTTTCACTTCAAAAGGTGTTAAGATGCTTGATATCTGCTGAGAGATGTTTTTAAAAACATCTCTTGTGCTCCATTTTTCCAATATGACTTCTTGTTTTTAAGCACTAAATGATACTACATATCTAGCTAGTTGTCCTAGGATTCCTCTGGCCTAACTTTAGCATAGATTAGATGTCTTAATTTTAGATGAATATTCCCTTATGCTTCATCCATAGTCAAGAGAAAGAGAGGCACAACAAGAAGTGATTCATCGCTTCCTAAAATAGATGTTTCAAGTAGGTGGGCTTCATCACAAGTAACTAGCACTTCAGCTGTAAAAAAATTTAATCTAAACTTGATTAAAAAAAAACAAACAAACAAACAAACAAAAACCCAAAAAACTAAAAACAAAACAAAACAACCAACCAAACAAACAAAAAACCAAACAAAAAAACATAGCTATCCTTAAAAGGGAATTTGTAAGATTTCCACCCTTTCCCATGCAAACCATAAAACCTATAAAATTAGACTTTGGTTATATCATTCTCTATCATTCAATGTATGCTAATGCTCAATTTTCATTTTTGCACTGAATAAATTAACAGCTATGCTATTGCAAGAAGCAGATGAATGATGCTGCTTGTTAGGGTCTATAAAATGGATCCATAATTAACCCTTACAGAAGGTACAGACAACTTGCTAGGTAAAAAGTAAATTACTATTAAAGTGATTCAAATTTCACACTAGTGCAGAGACTGAAAAATTTGCTTCATTTATTGTCTGTCCTATACCACTGTTGCTACAGCTACTGGTATCTTTGACAATCTGAAATATATTAAAAAATGTTTCACAAAACATCTTTTATCTCCATTGAAAAGCACCAGCAACATGAACACAATGCACACAGAGCTAAGTGAAGCCTCATCCTTTTTTGTTCAGGGTGAAAAGCGTATGGTGGAATGAACATTAAACCCTGCTGTATTTGAATTCAGCATCTGAAATGCCAAATGCCAAATTATTAATGATAGTTGTGGGAACCAGGACTTCTTGACTGTCCTGGGAAGTTTATAAGTCACAAGAATTTAGACAGAATGATAATTAGCATGTCACAGGGTGAAAAAGTAGAATTTTGGGATTTTAGAATGTGAGATCAGGGACAAAGATGGAGGAAATGGGGTGTGTCCCTGAGCTGCTTCTTGGTCCTCTTGCTCTCCGTCTTCTGTGGTGGTGTGGCACATTTAGGTTGGTCTAGAACAAAAGTACACTGTACAACATAGTGGATAGATCTTGGAGAATTGTTATAAATAAAGTATAGGTAATTTTCAGTATAAAAGATAGTGCCATCCCAAGGGCAGGAGGGAGAGAACACCACAACCTAGCGTGAGGAGCACAGTGAGGAGTTCAGCACAGCCTGGCCTGCAGAGAAGATAGTGGCGGGCCAGGGCAACAAATATGAGATAAACAAAGAATAAACAAATTCCTGAACACGAGAACAGATGACTCGACCTCTTCTTCAGACACAGGGCTGGGAGAAAACAAAAACCCTTCACAGAGACAGAGACAGAGACAAGCAAAGTCAGGTGGAAGTCAAGCTCATAGAAGCCGAGAAACCCCAGAGAGAAAAACAAAACTAAAAAGAAAATGTATATTTTTATATTTAAAAAAAAACCCCAGACAGATAGTCACATGAATATTCGTTCAATTTAGAAAACAACAAGGGTAGTGTCCATTGTTGAGAAATAATTGTGTTATGCAGCAGAAGAGGACAAGTCAAGTTGTTTAGTTCCATATTAGGTTGTGCACTGTTGATCCTAGTCCAAATTCCTGCTTTGTTGAGGCTGCAGGAAATTTGGAACACTGCACATGACAAACCCTTGGCAGGCACTGGAAGAGCACAACAGGGTCAGTGTGCAGCTTGGTGAATCTGAATTAAACTGGAGAGAGCCACTACCTCTCCTGCCACCAACTTCCCTTGGAGAGGCTGGGAATTCCTTACAGCTCAGAGTTTAATGCAGTTTCTAGGCTCCTATTTGAGTAGGAAGTTTTTCCATGAAAAAGGATGGCATGGAGGGATGGAGAAGAGGTTGACCTATGAGGCAAAAAGTGAAGGGATGAAAAACTCACATTACAAAAGAAGATAATTAGGCATGTGTCAAGTTTCCAAGCTGATTTTTACACTCAGATCGTGAAAGACATATGAGAAGCAAAAATGATAAAAAGCTATTTTTTTCTGACCAGAGCATGATCCATGTGGTAGATCTTTGTCTTTTCTGCCAATGTTTCAGATGATCAAGGACTTTCATCTTATTTTAAAATTTTGACATCTGGACAGTTCAAAATATAAAATTAAAAAAAAATCTATTTAATTATTAAGTAAATGTGCTTACTTATTTCACTTTCTCATGTTAAAACAAAACAAAACAAAACAAAACAAAACAAAAAAACAAAAGAAAGAGGAAAAAACTTTACAAAAATACTACATGCAGTTACCATGGCAACAAAAGTTGCTCAAACCACAGGCGTTGATGTTAGAATCTTTAAAATATAAAAATATGTATTTTTTAACTTTGGCCAAGACTCTTTACCTATCAATTTTAATATAAAGAAATTATTTTCTCTCCAGTACTAAAAGAAAAATAAACTGAGATTTACCACTAGTGTATACAGAAAAACTGAGCATAAAACCAAAACATAAATTTAAAGAATATAAAGGAAGAAAACCAGCTGCCTTGTCACCACCTCACATAAAGTGTTGTCTATCTTACTTAGTAAATGGTTCTAAAGTATCCCAGCAACCTTCTATAAAAATAAGAATTGTCATGGCACTGGACAGGAGCTGGAAATCGAGGCCTCATTCAATCCTCAAACCACAGACATACCTTACATTTCTGAATCATTCTTCCTAAAATCCACACTGTGCCATGGCATAGCACTTTAAAAGTATATTTTAGTAAGGCTGGTATTTCATTTGTTTTTACCAAAACTTTTTCCAACCCTTTGTCAAATCCTCTACTTCAGGACCCTGGACTTTGTCTTTCCTATCAGGCTGAGCAACTCTAATGTCACACAGATAGTTTCAGCCTATGAAATTTGATGTTTCTACAGTTTATCTCAGCCACTACAGTTTGGGACACAGAGAAGAAGATTCTGATTTTGGTTTATTTCTTACAACAAATATTCACAATACAAATTAATTTCAGATATGTGCACTAAATGCTAAACTTAGGAACATTCATAAAATGATAGATCTCACAGATGAGGATTTGCCTACAGAACAGCTTGTGCATTTGAGTAAAAGGTGAAGAAAGAAGGAAGGAAATACTGCCACGCCACATCAAAGCAGAGGGAACATTGTCCTTCATATTTAGACTATCTGTCAAATCTAGAGGTAAAAATATGAAGCGAACTAGATGATCTACTAAAGTTTCTTCTAAACTTTTTTCTGTGATCGAGCTACTCTAAAATTTTCTTTCTGATCTATTCCTCTACACCTACGTATGTGAGTGTTCTACGTACCTTGTTCCTTATTCCCTTGGATGTTCTAAAGGAAAAAATATGGTCTATTCAAACAAGAAGAAAAGTTACCACCCATTAAAGTTACCACAATTAAAAGTGCATTTGGATGTAAGTTAGGTAACAGGTTTTGCCCTTCCTCAGCTGAGGACAGCTGAAAAGTTCATTATGAAATTGTTATATTAATGATGTCCTTGTTCTGTGTATATTTTAAAAGCTAGAAAGACAAAACCTCTGACAACATAATTCCATCATAAAATAGCTTAAAAGAATTTTTATCCTCCACCCACATCTCTAAGAGAATGAATCTTTCTTTACCAAGAGGCCTTGTTCTACCTAGTAATATTATCTTTGTCCCCAGGGTAGTCTCTGACATTCAGAGCCTGACAGCTTCATCAAACTTTTCAAAATGCATTTTTTCTCTGTTTCAAAGCAGAAGATTTTTGCTAACCTCTAAGTGGAACCAGGTCACCAGCCCTTCTTAGCTACTGGGGCCTGGTGCTGATGAAGTTTTTATGCTAACCCTTTCACATCAGTATTTTGTATTGTCCTCATTTCTAAACCTTATTCGTTACAAAAGATGTAGGTATTTGAGTCAGAATGATTGTGTAGGCTTGGGTAGGATAAAAATGAATAGCATGTGGTTAAATCACAGTATTTGGAGAATTCACTGTGGCATATAATGTGCTAGATGCAGACAGAAAAATGCTACTGCTGCTTTAAGGAGTATATGTAACAACTCATTGCTTGGTGTCTGTGTGTCTATGGGAATCACACCAATATGACTAAGCTTTTCAGTGAATTTTAGCTGCTTGTGTTCTACTACATAGACACAATATTTAAAGATGTAATTGAAATAAAACTGCAGTTTTTCGAAGTCACAGAGATTAGACACCCTTGGACGTGGTGGCTGTTTTTTTCTTGCCCAGTTGAACTGAAAGAGATCTGGTGCAATTAAAGAAATTTGGTGTTAGGTTTTTTGTGACTAAAAGTCATGAGGAACATCTGTAAGAGAATTTAACTTGAGTGAAACCAGGACCCATGGTCCAGAACTTGGCTTGGAGCTTAAGGTTAGTGGGGTAAAATGAGGCAGGAGCAGAAACACCATGTCAGACTGTGAGACTGTGCAACACACATGACAGGTAATATGTGCTAAACAAATAACTCACATCATTAGAAAGGCTCCAAACAAACTATTACATATGAAACAGACAGTCTTTCAGTCATAAACAGTGTCAATATTCATGATTGGTTTTGTGGTTTTGTTTTTTTTTTTTTTTCAAGCCACTTCCTTTGAAATTGTTGGAAATCTATTGTTCTCTGTCACATCTGCAGGCAAAGTTAAGAAACACTTTGAATGCACAAGCCTGAACACATTTCATATGAACTTTTTGCATACTGGGCATCATTCTAACATGCATGAGAAAAATAATGAAAAGTCACATATTTGTAATAAAAAACCTATGTGCTCAAAATAGGAGGCAAACATTTGAAAATAAAACTTCTTTGTATTTTTAATAATTTTTCCCTATCAATCATTATCTATAAATTCATTCTCGTAATTCCTTTCTTCATTTCCTTCTTTGCCATCACATTAAAACTCTCATTCTCACCTCCAAAGCTCTGCAGAATATTATGTGACCTTATATCTCAGATCTCAGTACATCTGTCTTCATTTTGTTTGCGCTGCCATAGTTACTGATGCCAATATTACTATTCTTATTTTCAGGCTTTCTGCCATGGATTTCCATGTACAGAAAACAATTCATAACATTCAGACTTTGCACATAGCCTCAAACTCTGTGTCAAAGAGAACTTTTCCACGTGTAGAGATTTTATAAGAAAAATAGGAGTATTATTAAATTTTAACTCCAATTTGACAAATGTCTCATCATGCTCACATTTTATTTATTTTTATCTTTCAGGCTGAAATCTTTTTGTGTAAAACCTGGTAATATGTACTTGAGTGGACATAAAAACTTCCATCTCTGAAAAGAGAAGCCCATTACAATTTTTTCATTAGCAATGCAATGTTTCAGTGAGGGCCAAAACACAGTTTAGGACTCCAGTGCCCCTTACACGTGCATGCGATGCAGTAGAGGGTGCTATTTTTGTCTCTGGATCTACAGGTTTGTCTTGATTTTATAAGTGATCTTGCTTTAATAGTGTGGTTATAGGTAGAAAATCACATGCTGTAGAGTATTTTTATGTTAAACCCAGATTGGGAGACTAATATACATATATAATTTCTGTTGTGAATAAAAGGGAGAAATTCTTCTGGGCTCAAATTCAGAGGAAGTAAATAAGTTTCTGGAGGGCTCTGACTTTCTCTTTGCTGCAGAGGGAATTTGTATCATTACCAGGTTAAAACAGACTCACTAAGTAAGGAGTTTTATACTAAAACCTTCTGATTTTCCGCCAGAATTGTTATTTTCATTAATAAAGTTATCAGTTAAGATATTTTCATATTTCTTTTAAACCAGATCCCAGTGAATGTACAGAAATTCCATTCTGATAACAGTGTGTCAAAAAGGCTTTGCATTGGTAGCTCTAGTTTGTGGGTGGGAGCTTGTATAAAATTAGTACAACTGTCACTCATAAACATTCCAAGATTATGGGGGATTGGAAAACAGGATGAAATTGGGATAGCATTCAACAGGAAGAATCAATTATGTATGTCATCAGTGCCTTTTTATAAGCTGAATAAAGTTAAGCAGTTCAGTTTTGTTCATTTGTGTGCTCTTCAGCTGGTCACAAGTCAGAAATGGTAGAACAAGAACCACCCTTCTCTTCTCTAGAGACAGAACCTCTACTTCTCCATACTTGATATTGGAAAATGGGCATCTAATACAAAACAGCAATAGATAGTAAAATAAATGCTAAGCCACTTTGGTTGCTTATTCTTTATCCTTTCCAGAAGATGTCAAGTACCAATCTGTTATCTGAATCACCAGGAGGCTTTTTCCTTTGCAGCACTAACTCAAGAACTTGAAAAGGTTCAGTGATCTGTAGCAGTACTTATACTAGTCAGCTGCAAACACAAATTATCTCATTAGTAATGATGAAACCAGGAATAAACTGAAGTTCTGTGTGTATTCTGCAGCCAGTCTTTCATGGTATAGCAATTTGGTTGATTTCAGTTATTATTTGTGTGTTAGGCTCAGTTTGTACCTGACCAGGTTAGCATCAGACTAGAAAGCCTGGACTATCAGAGCAGCTCAGAAGAGAGAGGTCAGTGCAGCCTGCTGGTTCCTGCTTCTAGAAGTCCAGCAGAAAATGGAGGGCACAGGCATAAAAATGTGAGGCTTATGTCTGCATGATGATAGCATCTGTTTCTGGAATCAGACCTGGCTACTAACACTGGGTACAAACCCTCTGCAAAACTGACAGTTCCTTACCCATAGTCTTTCTGGTAAGTCCTTGACATTATTCCCTGAATAACTAAAAATTATTTCCCTCAACCCTAACTCCAAATCCTAATGACAAATTTGGGTGCCCCATGGCCACACTGGGTGCCCCACAAGCACTCCAAGGGTAGCACCCTCTATCCTCTATCCTATGGCCATGTTGTGTGCCCATGACCACAGCCACCCCAGGGATACACCTCTGTACAGGAAAGCACTGTGGGGTGGGAAAAAAAATAAAAATCTAATCCCTTTCCACACAATTTTTCTGGTTGAAATAATATTTTGACTTCTTCATTCATTATATGTTGCACCGTTTCAGGGTTGCCAGGGAAAAACATGCCACCAGAGGATTGTAGTGTATCCTTAATATCCCAAAGGCAATTACACATGGTATCTTTCATGTTTTTCTCACAGATGGCATCTATTGCTGTGGTGTTTTTAAAAATTCCCCGAGGTGAAAATGGATGACAGCATCATCCTTTCAAACTGTCAGAAGGACAAAATTCAACACATTTATAGTAAGTGGATGAGAACTTTCCCATTTGTTGTGCTGTTGAAATTTGGTTTATCTGATTTCTACCATACAGCCATTGCTGGGACCAACCCATAACGTTTATCTGCATTGTCTTCCCGTGCCCAAAGCTGAACCAAATTAACAAGTTTAGATTTAGGGGGCTTTTTACAGGATATTTGATTCTAGATTCTCAGTCTCCATGTTATCAAAAATTCATATTAAGATTAATCTGAATTACCTCTGTAGTTCTAATACTCCAGAGCTAAGAACCTGGCAATTTTTAAAGTCAGAACTATGTATTTCAGGATTGCTAGCCTGCTGCAATGGTGATTGTTGGTGAGATATTAGACTAGGCTAGGTGGAAAGGTAGATTCACTGAATTCAGATTAGGTTTATGTTGCAAAAATTTTACATGCCTGCAGTATGAGCACCTCATATTTCTTAATTATAAATGGTGCAATCATTCATCTTACATATGTATTACAATATTTGCTTTTGTTATTTTTCTCTCTTTCCTCTCTGCATTTAATTGAACAAACACCTGATTGGCCAATTTGCTTTTATTTCTTTTGTGATTACTGCTGCTGTTGATACTAAAAGACTCAGTTGTTATGACTGACATTGAATCCTCCCTGTTCCTTGTTGTACTTTATCCATGAGTTATGCCCTAGCTAACAGACAATAAATAGTTTGGGAATGGACTATTGTTCCCAACCAGTTTGTACATAGCCCAACAAGACAGGCCTGGAATTGATTGTGACAATTAGTATTACTGTGGTGGGAATATTTAGCATATTTAACATTTGCAGAGCTATAGAAAAAGTGGCTTTGGAGGTGTTTTTTGTTTGTTTTGTTGATGTTTTGTTTGTTTGTTTGTTTGTGGTTTGCTGACTGAACAATACAAACAAACAAACAAAAAACAAGCAAACAAAAAAAAAAAAGAAAAAAAAAAAAGAGAGAGAGAGAAAGAGAGAAGGGGTGGAGGGGAAATGAGGTTTTCAGGTAAAACAATGCAACCTGAGATTCAAGTGCTTAGACTGGGCAGCATGTGCTCCATGTACAATCACTGCAAAGGTTAATTCAGAAGATGATTCATCCTACTTCTGTGAACAGCTATATAAGGATGAAAAATATTTAGAAATAAGTCTCTCACTTCTCTTTTCTTTTTAGTAGCTTCAGGGTTAGAAATAAAAAGTGCTGCTAGAGATGAAGATAGATTAAATATCTGAACATTATTATTTATTTGGCCAAAGTTAAATGCAGGAAATCCCATTTTAAATACCTGCCTTAAAAGGTGTGGATATAATCCAAATTTCTAAATAAAGTGTTGTTTAAGCTGAAAACCATCTTTATTTTTTGGTCAAACTGATTCGATAAAAAATAATCCAAAACAAAAAACAAACCCTGAATTCAAGTTTTATGTGGATCAGAGGAAAACTTTATCCAACTCTATTGCTTATTATAATTACTGTCTTATTGCAGGTTTTCATTTTATTATAGTTCATTGATTGATTCTTTCAAAACAGGATTCCATTTGCTCATACATCATTATCCCCATGACACTTACATATTGGAACCCAAGCATTTATATATGGCAGACTACTGAAGAAACAAAGATGGAATTTGGAAAGAACAATGTGTGTGTTTGGTACAGTCCTGAATTTTCAAGACAATTTTAACCAGCACTGCTCACAAGTGTGTGAGATGTGTGTTTCTGCAAATCTGGGCTCTTATACATGTCTTCAGAAACATTTGGAGAAAAGTACTGCTGGTGGCAGCAGTCCATCTATGGCTATTTTGAAATATCAAAAAAACTAAATTCTTATTGAAAAGTCCATTTCTACCTATAAAAATAATTGGACCAGGGGGATTTATGCACAGATTTCTAAAGTGACAATACTTTCAAGATAAGGGCAATCCAAGCTCCCACAACAATACCCAACAGACCAGATAGAGTTTTCCCTAGATCCCTAATCTCTCAAACACAAAGTCTCCTGCAAGGCTGTTGATACAGGGATGCCCAGGAAAAAAAAAGAAGCGAGTGAAATCAGCTTTCAGTTATAAATCCCTATTATCTGCCCCCAGAGGAATGATGGAAAGGGTGAACATAACTGTTTTTTTCAGTGGCATCTACCTCTGCCTCCCAAATATCACTGCAAAGTCTGGAAGCAAAGCACAAAGGGGTCAGCAGCAGCACAAATGATGCTGCACAGACGATCACTTGGTACTTTATGCAATTTTCTCTGTACTTCATTGTTGTAACTAATAGCAGCTCCAAAACTTGATGCTCAGCTTGGACCATCATCCAGGCCAGACACAACAACTTTGAGGCCAACTTAGTGCTTTTGGTGTTGAAATACAGCAGAGGAATCAGATGGTTTCCTTTAAAAGTAGTCAACAAATTTCCTGAGCTCTTCAAAGGTTCCTTTTCTGTCAGAAAATACTAGAGCAATAGAGAGAAAAAATGACAGTACTGAAGACAAACCGTTAGGATCTGGAAAAAGGCAGAGAATATGCTTTTCCCTTGAGAATATGCTTTCACATCTCACATTATTTTTTGAAGGAGAAAAAACCCAGCAATTAAATTAATGTTCTAGACTAATCTTATGGGGGCATCACCATAGTTTCAGAGCTTTGGGCTCATCTCTCTAGAAAATTAGGTCTATTTTAGTATTTAGGTGATTAGGACTACCATGAGAGGTGACTAAGCACTAAAGAACATAACATCTTAAGAAAATTAACTCACAGCGGCTTCCTCTTCATTACCTTTTTTATTCTGGGTTGTCAGAATAAAGAGCACAAGACAAACTGCATGAATACATTTAATCACAATCCCTGCTCCTCAAGGTTACTGGGGGCCAGGTGGGAATGAAAATAAAGGGGGACTTTACCAAACGGGCATAAAGAAAGAGCAAACAAGGGTCTTGAGAGAATTCTGCATTAAATAGTAATAGTAATAGTAATAGTAATAGTAATAGTAATAGTAATAGTAATAGTAATAATAAAAAAATAAAGAATAACAACAACAACAATAAAATATTCTCCTGGACAGTTATATTATAAGATCACAACAAAATCATCACTCTTATGGCATTTTATATTTTCTTGAAGGGGTTGGGATGTACACTTAACTGAATAGAATCCAGGGAAAGGCCTTAGCACTGGAGCCAACTTAAGTGGCTTTCTTAAAGGCAGCTCACTAAAGGCAGGAGGGTCTCCCAAAAGGCCTGAGTAACTCTGTCAGCAAAATTGCTCTCAGCAATACCAGGGGTCAAGCAAATGTAAACATTTGTTTACTTTTTATTCTTAAAGAACGCTAAAATTATCTTTTTCTAAAGGGAACAAAAAGCATTTGGTTTACAAGATAGAAATTATCATAATGATAAGGAATAAAGAAGCCGGAAAAACAGCAATAATTGCATAAATGCATATGCAGTATAGCCAAGGCATTAAGTGAACTGTTACTGATCAAAATCCTGAATAACATTTTAATAATTGTGAGCCAGTCAAATGTCATTGCATTTAATCTCTGTCATTGCTCAGGTACCTGCTAGGTACATTATGCTCACCAGGTCTCAAGAAACAGAACTCACAACTCTCAACAGCAAATCTGAGCATTTTGGTGATTTTTCTCTTTTTCCTGCCAAGTATTTCTCCTTTCAATTCCTTTAGTTGCACAGCTAGATTACAGAATGCACAATCCAACTTTGTTCCAGAGTAAAAGTTCTGCTTACAAAGAGGTGTATTCCATATTCTTTAGAAACCAGTTAAGTGCTGTTCACTCTTCTTATTATAAACAATTTTCACTAAGCAGCAAACTTAAAGCAAATTTCAGCTTTCTTTTATTAGAAGTCAACATCTTATCATGGTTACTTTGGTGTGATGCTGAAGACAATTAGAGTTAGGTTGAAGTTTACTTAAATTGGTATTTCCAAGATTGAAATTTCATCCTAATATCTTCTCTGTATAAGGAATTGCTTAAATCCTACAGAAGATTGCATAATATGAATGAAAATTAATACACAAAGGAGTTGATCACGTAAATAACAGGTTTAAGATACTGTTCTCAAACTGTAACCACCTGGTCTGTCAGAAGGAAATACTTTGTACTGATGACCTCCTAAATTTAGAGGACTTTTTTATCTTTTAATAATCTCCAGTGCTTTAATGACTAAAGTGTAACAAATGACATTTTGGTTGCCATAGTGACATAATTTCTCTTATATGTTCCCAGGATGAATGCTTTTTTTTTTTCTTTTCCTTGTGCTTTGTTTTAGCAGGATAAAGGCTACAGCTATAATAAATTCAACTTCATTATTCTCTATTACAAATAAGTGAAAGCAAAAGGATATATGCTCTAATAATAGAATATGTTCATACTTAATTACTAGGTGCCATTATTTTGAAGGCGTGACGTTGCTGACAAACAGAGTGGCTCACTGCTCTACAGAGTAATTAATAGTGTTGTTTATTGTACTATAAGTTTTTCTCTTTTGTCAGACACAATTTGTTAAGTAAATTAGATACTGAAATTCATGTGGGTTTAAAAGATAGTGAATAATAAAGTATTAGCAAGGATTTAATGATACTAAAATAGCTGGAGAGAAAAGTAGTAATCTGATGCAAACAGTTTCCATGGTAATGACTTAAATCTTTCAATACTGAAGGAAAAAATATCATAATTTAAAACTTGCATGCTTGTGTATACATTTTTAAAACAGGCATGCATCAGGCATGCATGGGCACTCCATTTCAGACAAAATCTTTCATCTTAAGATTTACTGCTATCCAAAGCCCCAGTGGACAGATATTTCTGTCACAGAGTATTGGTCACCTCTGCAAGAACCAATGTGGTTTTGCTCTTCAGCAGAAGTGAGATTGTTTTACTAAAATATTTTAAATTTAAGACAAAAGAAAATCCACTATAAAAATTACTCCTGTCTTTATTAAGCTTTATTACATGTCATCATCTACCTATAAACAGGTAAATCTTTTCTTCACAGTTTTGCTGTCCAAATTTATTAGCCCATCAAACTATGGCTATGAGTTGTGAAATTCTTCTACATCACAGAAATTTGCTTCCCTTGAAGTGCTTCTCAATACACAAAACAGATCGAGAATAATTAATAATAAAAGAAAGATTAAAACTTCAGCTTCCCAAATTAGGTCTTAAAATGTCTCTTCCAATTAATAGAAAAACAGCACCTGCCTTTGTTACTGTTTTTGAGAATAAGTACAGTCTTAACAAAATTTCTTTCACCATTATGGCAAATTAATTTAAAAGCTTAAAAACAAAAATAAAAGTTTTAATTTATAAATGGTTCTTTCAGTTTGCAAGGACTGTAAACATAGTGTTTACACTTTTTCCATCCCAGGTAAAGCTTTGATTTGCATG
Source organism: Sitta carolinensis (assembly GCA_032173965.1). Classification (NCBI taxonomy): domain Eukaryota; kingdom Metazoa; phylum Chordata; class Aves; order Passeriformes; family Sittidae; genus Sitta; species Sitta carolinensis. The sequence continues at coordinate 2,727,617 of JAVUNC010000006.1, forward strand.
TCAAAAGAATTTGGTTGTTTCCGTGTTAGTGTAAAAGGAACTAGAACATGTTGATTTAGAAGATATTGATTATTGATTCTTATGACCAAGAATATTCTGGCTGAAATTTTATTTCCAAAGGCTATATTAAGAAAGACATTTTTCTTTTGACTAGAGACAGAAAATTCCACCTAATGACTTTAAAAATGTGTACATGTTCTCTTGGCTTTATACAATTCCCTGTGTTCCTCACACAAAGGGCACAACAACATTTTATTCCCTTACTTTGTGGTTTACCTTGGAAGAACAAAGCCATTGAGACTATTAAGTTTCTCTGGGGAATCTCTAATTATTCAGCTGAATAAGTGGAAATTATCATTATAATTATATGTCCATACAAATAAGATAAACCACCTAAAATCCTTAATTATCTATTTTATCGCAAATTAATTTGTGATAATTTCTACTAAATAAATAAATAAACAAATATATATATATGTATATATATGTTTATATATGTTTATATATATATGAAGTTATTCTAAGTCTGCATCAAGACCAACTATCCACTACCACAAAAACCTCAAAATGGACTAGGAACACCAGAAATAAAAAAAAATTATTTGCTGTTTATAGACTTAGATTAAAACTGTGTTTGCATTATGAGCTGACCTGAAATCAAAAGCATGTGAGTTTCTATAGACAGGATATCAAGGAAAACTAATTTTTTTTTAATGATACTTTTCAAATACTATTAAATGCTGGAAACATGTAGAACCATGAATGTGATTTTGAACAAATCAAGTGTTCATTTTAGTTAATGGTAGTAATATCTGTTAGAAATACAATACAACTACAAATATAGAAATGTAGATTGGGGAAGGGAGGGGTTCCAGCTAATCTACAGATCAAAATCAGAGTCAAATTTATATTGAAATTATACTTCGGGTTATTGGAAGTAAAGATCATGAGTCAGAAGGAATTAGACTGAGCTCAGTCATTCTGTAATTAAATTTATCATTGGTACAATTTATATTGCAACACTCTTCAGTATAAATTATCTAATATTATTACAGAAATGTTATTTTCATATAAAGAATCACTTTTGAAAAAATGAATTCTTTCAGTCATGGTTGACAGCATTAAAACATCTTTATAAAACAGATGCCTTTATAAAATAGATGAAATGAATAAAAAGGCTTCTTTTTGCATACAGTGTATGCTTGTAAATACAAATACTTGTAGAAATACAGGCATTTGCAAATACAAATGTAAATACAAATACTTGTAGAAAGGGACTTCAGCATGCAGAGGTTAAAAATCAGAAAGACAGAAGGACATGGTCATCATTTTGTTAAGGGAACTCTCTTCTCTAGCCTCTGTAATGTTCTGTTTTACTCTTTTTCAAGCCCTACCTGAATGAAAAAAATTACACAACAGAAAGGGAGTAAAAACAGAGATCTGTTGATTCTTGAGGATGGCTTCTAAACCTTGTTTGCAGGTATTTACTGCAAGTGCTATATTGGCACAGCACCGAGGGAGTCTACTGCAGATCCCAGCCTTTCATGTACCCTGTAAAGTCTCACCTACACACAATTCAGTCTTAGAGCCAAATTTGTGCAGAAATAATGAAAATAATCAAAATTTGCAGACAAATCCTCTGATAATTGCCAAGGACCAAAGAATCATGGCTGTTTTGATGCCTGTTTGACTTGTGAAATGTATGAAAGCATCACTGAAGCACATGTGCTTTTTTTGAAAAAATGCTCTTTTTTATACTTACAATTTAGAGTGAGACTAGAGAGTTTGTTGGGGAATTAGCTGATTTCTGCCAGGAAATTCACAAGAGAAGGTTTTAGCATCTAAATTATTGAAACCAAACAGATTATTTTCTTCTTTTGCATATTCTTGTAATTGTGTACATCTGTACCACACACATATTTTTTGCAGCAATGGCATGTGTGATGCTGAGCACTCATCCACTGTCAGGTGCTGCACTCTGTATCCTCAGCTGGGAGCAATGGAAGCAATGCTCAGATGTGCTGTAACCCTCTGAGTTAAGAGTCTAAAGCTGGATTGGCTGAATATTTCTCCCTGATGATCCTTCAAGGGAATTTAGTGTAACAAAACCTACCAGAAGAAGGTAACTCTGTCTTGGTTCATACAGGAAAAAAGCTTTCTCTTGAGGACAGGTTTCTAAGTTTGCCTGCATGAAATGAGATGCACTTTAAGCAGAATAAGCATTGGAAAAAAGAAGGAAATGGAGCTCAAAGTTTTGATAAAAAAAATAAAGATATAAACTTCTTGATGATATTAGCAGACAAGTTATTCCAAATTTAGATAGCAAAGAAACAAAGACCTTAGATGCTTAAATAATAGGTCTCATGTCTGACATTTATTAGTGAGCCAGAGCCTGCTGCTGTGAGAAAAAGAAATGAGCTGTTCTTCCCTTATCAAGCACCATATCAACTCCTGCATTCAGGTGTGCTTAGCTCCAGGAGGAACCATTAGATCACTTAGTTCCACCATAAATGATCCTAGTTTTAATCAAGCTAGATTAGCACTAGACAAAATTTGAAGCAAACATCTGGAACACCTGTGACATTATTACCTATATTTGGTTGGTGTTATGTTAAAAACCAAACATACTTATCACCAAAAAATCCCAACAGACCAACAGGTTATTTCTTTAATTTACTACAATGTTGATTATATTTCTTATGACTCAGAGGCTTGTGCTTTTGTATTCTTAGCAGATTTTAGGGAAAATTAGCATAAAAGAGCCTGAGGTGTTCTCAAGATATGATATCTAAATGATCACAAGTGTGCTATATATTTTACAGAAAGGCTGGTAAGTGAAAGCAAAACCAACGTTAGAAATTTATCAGTCTAATCAAGGAGGAAGTTCACTCTAAATTAAGTGAACAATATAATCCTGAGCATATAAACAAGGCAAATGAATCCGGCCCTCTAGAGGAATTTTCATATGATATCTAAAAACTCATCTACCATGACATTGTATTTCCTTCTCTGAGTTGCTGAGTAAAGAACCAGCTAATGCTTCACACCATGGTACAACATCATCAATGAAACTTCATTTATTTCTTCCTAGTTGCTATCCCATATCTCATAGTCATCACTCATGGCTCCAAGGAAAATCACTAATGCATACATATTTGCTCTGCTCATTCACATTTAGTTAAAAAAGAAAAAAAGGAAAAAAAAAATTTGAAAAATGCAACTTCTTGGAGCTTTACCTTCTTTCTTTACTTTCATTCTACCTTTACAGTAAACCAAGACATAACCTGTTAAGAAAAAAAAAAAAATAATAACCCTGCAAAACTCCCAGAAACAAGCACCTTATTTGGTACTCTAACTAAATATTCCACAGAAATGCCTTTGCATGCTTTTCCCCCCGTTGGAGTGGGTTTTGATAAAGCTGACATTCTGACCTTCACATACACCAGACACATACAAACCATGTCTGCAGTGACTATTCATAGATCCATTGTGACCTGTATTGCCTGTACCTTACACATGTATAGGTTATAAAACAGAAATGGCCAAAATAAATTATTTTTTTTCAGTGTTCTGAACTTGAAGATCAATTATTTTGACCCAAAAGCTATGAATTTATAGGATTCAGATATTTATCTTCCTTGGAGATATAAAATTAGCCAGAGACTAATTAAAATGCACCAGAAGATAAACTTAAATCTTGGATTTCCATTCTTGTGCTACTTACTGTTTTTTTAAACAATTTTTCATCTTTGTTTTATTTCTCTAGTTTCTCCATTATCTCCATAGCCTAAAAGGGACAGCAGATAAAAATTGCCTGGTCTGAGTAGAGATTTGTCAATCTAGTGACTTTTCCATGACTAATCATTTAAGTGATTGTTCTTTCTATTGCTACAATTATTTCTCCCTTGTATTTAATGCGCTGGTTTAATAAACTGAGATGTCTCTAGGATGAATTTATCTTCCTCACACATACAGTATGTTGTTCTAATGATAAATGATGGTTCCTTTTGCTTCAGCAATTGTTCATTACGTTGATAAATTCAACAGGAAAGGACAGCTGTCAATGGATTCTTTGGTCACAAGCAGTGGTTAAATCACTTTGATTTGATACATTGACTTTAAATATTTATTCCTGTTAAATAATGCATTTCAGGTCAACTATTCAAGCTACTCCTAATGATTAATGTTATGACTGTAACACCCCTGTTTTGATAAATAAATTGTCTGAAATCAGCCTTTTTTTGGCCCTTGTTTTTTATGTACCTGTATGTAATCAATAAGTTGATGAAGACTTGTTAATCAAAAGCTGTGAAAGACTTTGCTGAATGCACATTAAGCAATGTAGTTCTCAGCTCTTCAGATGTGCTTGATTTCTTGGGTTATGCATCTTCATTTTGGATTCTTGGAACAAGGGAATACTGACTGATAATATCAAGTATTACATTTCAGAGATAAATTCTCAGGTGAAAGGAGTCATCAAAAACTCAAAGCTTATGGTTTGATTGTATGCAGTTTTCTAGACCTTATTCAAACATTTCTCAGCAACAAATATTATTATTATGAAGTGAAACCAAATATTACTCAATGTAGCAGTTTTTCCCAGAAATATTCACTCAGCAGTTCTTTCCTTTCATTGCAAGTCAGGATTTGTACCTCAAATGTCAAATTAGAACTGATTAGGCATAAAGTGCAGGTTTATCTCAAACTTGTCCATAGTTAGTATTTCTATCAAACTGAAGAGCTGAACTTTTCTATGTTGGAATTCAACTTCTTTTATGAACACAGTATTTCAAATATTTTTCTCCAACTCATCATAAAATGAACTGTGATCTTACATTCTGTGCAGTGTGTTAATAGTGTACATACACACAAAGTGTGTGTTCATATGTTATGACATCTGTATTTGAGTTATGTGAAGATGTTATAAATCCAGATTACTTTGCTTCAAGTAGTAATTGTTTTCTCTTTCCTGTTTCAGGAAATGTTTCAAATAGCATTAGGCCAGGACCTTTCTGGCTACTGTAAAAATTAACCAAGCCCTGCCTGAAAGTGGGACAGCTCTGTACATCACTTCAAGTTGCCTGGAGTTCTATTGGAGGAGCACAGAGGGACATTACAACTACCCTGTAGATTGCACAGTTCAGCAAGACAAAAAGTTCTCCTTGGCAACTCAAGACCAGAAAATAAAAAAGGTTTTAGTATGAGATGTTAGTGCTGTAAAATGGGCATCCTGTTGATTAAAGTTGTATGTGAAACTTTCTGATGGCACCATGCAGCAGAGGAAGCCACTTTTTTTTCAATCTTGGAAAGATTGCTAGGGGCTAAATCAAGTAACTTAAAAGTTTCTATCTGTAGTTGTCATACAGTTTTCCCATGACTCAGTCTTGCCCTGATGGTGCTGGAGGGCAGATGTTGAAGTAGAACAGGTGTGGGTGGGAGATATAAACTTAGAATAAGAATAATTTACAATTTCATTGCTTCTTTTTCAGCCTTAACATGTTTAGTTCCTTGAAATATGAGTAAAGGTGATAAGAGATTAAAGTGATGCATTGGAGAACTTAAACTCTGGACAAAAAAAATAGTCTTGTAATTCTTTCCTACTTTGTGGATAGCTTTACCTAGGAGGGAGGGAGGGAGGAAGGGAGGGAGGAAGTGCAGAAGTGCGGAAGGAAGTGCAGAAGGAAGGAAGTGCAGAAGGAAGGAAGGAAGGAAGGAAGGAAGGAAGGAAGGAAGGAAGGAAGGAAGGAAGGAAGGAAGGAAGGAAGGAAGGAAGGAAGGAAGGAAGGAAGGAAGGAAGGAAGGAAGGAAGGAAGGAAGGAAGGAAGGAAGGAAGGAAGGAAGGAAGGAAGGAAGGAAGGAAGGAAGGAAGGAAGGAAGGAAAGGAAGGAAGGAAGGAAGGAAGGAAGGAAGGAAGGAAGGAAGGAAATAGTAATCTAATTTATATTCGAAGTGAGGAAATGAAAAAAAGAAGAAAAACAAAAATTCAAGTATAAACAGATGGTGGTAAAGACAGGCAAAGTCAGTGGTTCAAAGCATGTTTTTCTGGAACACAGTGATACGTGTATACAACCTCATTAGAGATGACTTGAGAATCAGATTATGGTTTTCAGTGCTGTTGGTGAGACAATTATTGCTGAAAGAGTGGATAAGTAACTTCTGTTCCCAGCTCTGCCTTGCACTAAATGCATCAGCAAAAATTATTATGCTGCTTCTTTTCCTGCTAAAAACTGGATCAGTCAGAATTAGACGATGAAGACTTTATTTCATATTTAAAACAACAAATAGATACTGTGCAAGGTTCAGGCTGAACTAAAGACCCATATTTTAAATGCCAAAGTCATATTTTTTAGCCTGTGGTTGTGCCATGTAGTCCTCTTAGTTTCAGCCAATGAACCTAATGGCACTGCAGAATGCTTTTTTAAAAAATATAGATCAATTTTCTCAGTTTAATTTCTCTAGAACTAAGATAAACTGTTTTGACTCTCCTGTTTCAGGAATCACCTTAATTGAATTTGCCTTGTCCAAGCAAAACATTTTTTCAGGCAACTTAATCCTCCTTGTCCAAATGTATGATCCAAAACCTAAGGGCAGCGTACATTGCCGAAGATTCATTTTTTCTAACACCACTATCTCTTGATTAATCAAGGTAAGCAAATCCTCCAAAATGTTTAATTCAACTATCTTCTCTCTAATAATTTTGAGATACAAAAGAAACTGGAGTAAGAAAAAAATCCTAACTGTTTTTCTGACTAATATTAGCTGAAGTCCTAAGTCAAAGAATATTTCTGTCTTTCACAGGCACAAAGATTTTTGTGTAATGAAATAAACATGATTGAAGTATATGCAATGTTTAAATCATATGTATCTTAAACAGTTGTTTTTTTGCATGCACACTTAATTCAGTCTAGTTTGCAGATCTGCCACTTCTGCTTCCTGTTAGTTAAGGCTGGCAGCAGCACAGACTAAAAGCTAATGGGATCTAGCAAAGTATTTTGTGTCACAAACACTGCTGTGACATTCTGAAATGTCCTTGGTCCAAAGTACCTAACTTCATTGTCCCCATTTTCTCTTGACCTTAATGGGACTGGTAATATTGGGTCCTTTGATGACAGAATGAATTAGCTGAAGTTACAATTAGGATACAGTTGTCTTATTGTCAACAGGAGCAGGTGGCCTGGAGGAAAGCTTGCTTTCATGCTTTCTGCAGGCAGAGGATCCCTGGTTTTCTGCAGAGGACACTGTGCACCTCCACACCACACCAGACCATGGATCCCAAATTATCCTTCAGCTACCTCCAACTGAACAGGCACATCCATGTGGTACAGTACACATGGAAAGAGCAAGAGCTTTCTCTAACTCCATCCAAAAGGTCTCCATGAGAAAAATCATTCTAGCACGTGGTTACACTCTTGATTCCAGGGTGAGTTTGCTGGAGGTGCTCTGAACAGTGGTCTGCCAAGTAACACGAAAAGCTGAGATTCCAGCTGAAATTTCTGTTATGATTTACGATTTCTGAACCTTGTGCAACACCTGAGAGCAACAAAACAACACATCAGAATCTTAAATATGGGTTTGGTGAGGTGTCACATTGGCTCAAAGATCACAGGTGAATTTGGTGCAAGCTGTCATTAGTTTAATTGATAAGCAAGGAAGAGTAGGTATGGCTTCAATATGAGGGTGGTGTCAACTAAAATATCTCCTCCTAGTGCACCTCTCTTTTCTCCCAAGGAATAGCAGATGCATAATTTGTGGAAAATATCAATTGTTTAAATTGTTTGTTCCTTTAATGTTTTTATTCCCCATGCCTATCTGTCAGATCTTTCCACACATCACAAGAATAACAATATGGTATATTTAATACAGAGGATGGGTTGATGGGAACAAAACTCCCAATCAGAGGGGTTTATGTCACCAAATCCCTGTAGACTATTCATCTTCCAGTTCTCTGAAGCCCTTCAGAACAATAATCAAAGAAAAGCAAGCACAGACAGGATATGGGGAGTGAGGATCATTTTTTGTTTGTCTTGTCTTGTTTTCCTTTTATAGTGAGAGATTACTGAGCCAGAAAAAGCTATTAGGACCCAAACAGGGAGGTTTCATACCTCCTACTTATTTGGTGGGGCCATGACCGTGTCTCATTCATATTCTAGTGGATTGGCCTTTTGTGGCCTGCTGAAAAGCCATAAAGGCAATGACAGCAAGATTGACTGCATTGCAAGTGCACCCTTTCTCATTTCCATCTCTCCTCTCCTCTGAAACTGACATTATTAGAAAGTCAAATGCAATGGCTGCAGGGGTTCCTGCTTTTTTTTTTTTTTTTTTTTTTTCCTTTTTTTCCCCTTTAGATTTTACTTCTTTATTTCATGGCACAGTCCAGGCTCACTACATTAATGGTCCAACCACTCTCCAGTGGGCACACATACATCAGTGCAGTCTGTCTCTCTTGTTCTCTGTTTTCAGTTTGAATTTACTTATTCAAATCTCAGCTGCTTTTGTTAGGTGGCATTTAAGCCTGAGAGATACACTTCTCTGGTGATCTAATTCACAAAAAACCCAGAACTCTATGTAAAAAAATAAAATAAAAAAAAAAGCTAAAGAAAAAAAGTGAAGATCCTCCCATCACTGATACATTGAATTAACTGATGATGACTTTAAAAGTGTACTTACACGCTAATGCTTTCATTAGGATTGAAACTTAATAGAATTATAAACTTATCAAAGGACATGACTTGACTCAGGGAGATTATTTAGCACTAATAATAACATACAACTCAAGAGTGTAATGAGAATTAGTGGACAAAACGTACAAGAGAGATTTAACACAAGAGAAACATAAGATTACATGAACAGCTCTCATTTGAAGATTTCAAGAAAAAACTTATTTTGATCATGTACATGAAATATTAACCCAGCTCTTTAGGCACAAGACAAGTGCCTCCTAACTTGTTTTCAGTAATAGGTGTCACAGTAGAAATATGGGAATAGAGGTAGTGGACAGGCTAGTTAATGACCTTTGCTGACTGAATGGACATCTTTTGTAAGAAAAATGCTAAAAGGATCTAAAGCTTTATGTGAGAAGTAGCTGAAAGAATGATGTGGACAATTGACGTGCAAGTGAACAAAAAAATAATCTCTGCACTAGAACGGTGAATGAAGAAGAGCACTGTTGGAAAGATTGTGTTTCATGGTAAGCATTTAAACAGCATATAGGGAGCAAATAAATGGAGTGCCATGGCATTTACTACACGTTGCTCTTTCTATGCTGCATGGACATTAGATAGCCTCCAGCAGTTTCACTATCAGCAGGATTTGTCCCTGAGTCCTTGACCAAAATTTGTCTTTGTTTCTCTTGCTGGGCTGCATGCTGATTTTCCCTGATCTGCTTGTTTGCCAACATCTATGACAGAGCTAAATTTATTTCAGTGATGACTGTGGATACACAGCTGTAGGACAAAATGTTATACAGAAATTATGAATGAAAAATTTTGTCATTATTATTACTATTACTATGTCATAAACACAGAATTTGGAATTCCAGCTAGCATTACTTGAGTTCTTAGAACCAGTGTTTGAGATTCAGTGTTCTTGTTCTGCTTCCTAAGGTTACCCTCTCAGTAAACAGAGTTAAAGCTTTCCTACTTCCAGATGCATAGCCAACTTTCCATTGTGTAACAGTGCTGACTTCTCTCCTCATTAGAAGGCAGAACATTAAAAAGAAAAAGAAGGAATTTTTGATTAAAGTAATAGAATTGCATAGGACCAATGCTAATTTTATAAACATGTTTAGATAATGTAACATAATGGGCAGTACACCACCACTGAGCAAAATCTCACTTTTGGAGAGAAATTCCTGACACAAAAATTATTGACCTGCATCAGGCACACACTTGTCCTAAGCATTATTAAAAACATGGAATGCAACTGGTTTCTTTCTTCATGAATCTTCTGTGATGATTTTCAACCATGACCTTTTATAAATATCCCCAGGCTTTCACTTTCCAGCTCAGAAAGGTGCTTACCAGCAGATAGCCAAAAGGGTTCTCATCAGGTTTCCATGAGATCTGGTGAAACAGAAGCCTTTTATTTCCTCTGCACATGCTCCTTCTTCCATCAGCAGCCTAAAGAGGACAAGATTGTTTCTGTACACTTGGCTGTCATGGTACATCAGAGCTGACTTGTGTATCTTTGGGGGTTGGTAGATTGTTGCAGTGAGCAGTACAACTCCTCCCTGGAGACACTTCAAGCCACGACACCTTCAGCATCAGTGTACCCCTTGTCCCAGGCTCAAAAAGAGGACACCCCTGTTTTTAGGGACTCATTATATGGTGCACTTCTGGTCTGGAGCTGGCAGCTCCCTGCACAAATAGACCTGCACTCATTTAACCCCTCTGCCTAAGGTTCAAGGGTTGGAAAGAGCCAGCCCTTGTCCTCAGCACCACAAACCACCACAGCCAGGAGAAATGAGGTGCACCCTGCAGCCCAGGGTGCTGCCAGCTGCTGGCCCTTGGGACACGAGGAGAGTTGCTGGGGGTGATGCTGCAGCATCCAAGCCCTGGCAGGGATGGGTGAGTGGTTCCCTTCAAAGCAGGCAGCAAAATCCCAGCGTTACCGTGGAGACAGGGAGAGAGAAAGAGAGAGGGAGAGAGAGAGAAAGGGAGAGAGAGCACATCCAAATTTGTGTGTGTGTGGTGGATCAAGGAAGAAAAATTGGGAGGAACTGGAGGGCGTTTTCTGGCCTATTTTACATCTAGAATTACCAGTTTGTTCTTCTTTACCAGATCTTGCTGCGATTCCCCATCCTTCAAATGGGTAATGGCAACCATTCCAGCAGCAGCTCTGTACAAAAGGTCATCTTTTTGCTATTTATATCATATTTGCCCCTTTCTAACTCCTTTCATCATGAGGAGATTTTAGTGCCATCTTGCAGAGGTACTAGAAAAACATGATTCAAAACACTGATTGTAGCTTAATTAGACAATACTGTTTACCAAAAGTAATTCATATTGTATTATTCTTTTATATTATATAAGAAATATTTCCAAACAGTTCTTCAGCAGCTGTATGGAGTCTCAGTAAACCTAAGGACTCTGCAAAGGTCATTGTTACTGAAGGAGGCTGAGTAGAAATTCCTCTCTGCGCTGTCCTTTCACAGTTCATTTCTGTTCTTTATGTGCTGTATTCTGTCCCTGTGATGTCTTTGCCATTATGTTAAATGGATGATCTTTGTATTCAGACCTTTGAAAAGGTTAATGGTTATTACAGCTATATGGTCCAGGAGGTAGAGTTCAGAATGATAGTTCAGATTCATGCCCATGCCTATTTATGTAGATGTTTGTCTGAATAACAACTGAGTCTCCACTGCCTCCCTCCATCAGCCCAGCTCAGCCCTGATTTTTCCTTGTTCATACACAGGGCTACAATGCCACAAAGTTTTTGTACCTTCTAAACCTTCCATGCTCTGGGTTTCCTTGCTCTTGGTGGAAAGCAGCCACCTCCAAGGCTGGACATTCTATCACAAATATTTTCCATTTTATGGCTTTTTAATATATCCGATTAAATCAGGATTAGCATGAAAATATCCAAAGGAAAAAAAAACTCATCATTTCCCCCCCCGTGGTTGACATATGGTTTTCCAAATATTCTAACTTTGAAAGAGCTTAGATGCATTTTATATTAGAGAAACACACAGAGACAAGTGTACTTGTTGACTTAGAGTGGCATGACTGGCACTGTCCAGTTATAGTTCATGAATTTATTTAACAAAAATCCAATTTGAGGTTGTCAACACTTTTGATGATTTTAATATTTGGGGCTGAGGGTTTCCCTTTAAAATTTGTTATCAGGCCAACTCATCTCATCATTTGAAATAAAATAACCAGGTGCTTTATGAGCATTATTTTTTTCCAGATTAAAAACTCTTCCATCTTCCCCACTTTGAACTTGTAGTATCTTGCTGCAGGATTGAGAAAGACGTTTCACTTTGGGGATGAAAGTCTTTTAGCTTTTGTTGTTATGGCTGGGATTTTTTTGTTGGTTTTGGTTTTATTTCAGTTAAGGAAGTCTTATTTTTAGAAAAATTACAAACTCCCCTGGAAAAATATTTCTTAATAAAGCATCAATTTTTCAGAAAAGAGTAGTTCTGAAAAGACACATCAAACCAGTTTTAGGAACCGTGTTTATTAACCAGGAAGGAAAAGGAAAGTGAAGGGGAGGGAGAAACAAACAAACAAACAAACAAAAAAAAATGTAGTGAAGGGAATTCAGAAAGCTAAAATATTTCCCTCAGCTGAGAACACTGACCAACATCTTGAAATGGATCCTTTAGTGGAGTCTGGATGTGTTGTCCAGATATGTTTAAATAATGAATTGTTCTTACATGATCAGCTGGTTTAAGGTAGGAATAATTTTCATTTTTGCTGGGTACAGGTGGCTGCAGCAATTCAAGAACCTTTCCTTGTTAGCACAGATGGATGGAGCTCTTTCATCTACCACTAGATGTCATGCACTGATATCTGTCCCCACAGTGTAGGCCAGGATTGCAGGCACAGACAGAAACTTGGGAAAAATCTTCCCTTAAGCCTTTTCAACTTTTTTGTTGTAATTTAAAATATGAGAAATATTACAACTCCTGATCAGTTGATTTTTTTTTTTTTTTTAATTTTAGCAGATTTTTTTGTCATGTTTCTGCATTTCTGATATTTGACAATTGTTTGCCCAAATGTAAATTGACTATTTCAGTTTTTATTATACAATGTCCTAAAATGTTCATTGGTGGTTTTCATGCTTCTGTAAGCCACATGTAAATATTATGACAAATTTGGAAGTGAGTAGAGAGAATCTTAGAGATCAGTTGGACCATTAAATCTTTTCTTTCCCTAAGCATTGTACAATAATACAATAGCACTCTAATTTACCTCTAGCACAATCTATCCCACCTCCCACCTGCCCACATCTCATTTTAGGCTGCCTGTTTTGGTAAGATATCTCACACATACGGTAACAGAACTGATAAATATTTCCTTCAAAACATCCTTTCCCTAGCAGAAAAATGGTTTATTCAATACTTTTTTTTTTTTTCCTTAGAAGTTCCTTTTTACTGGGAAGCAAGGTTTATTTTCAGTTTCAAGCCAATGTTTTGGCAGGAAAAGGCATTTTGATTTTGCTTTTACCAAACAAATGAAAACCAACTATTTTCAAAGAAAAATTTCTACAAGGAAAGGAAATAATTCACCAGAAATATAAATGAAGAAATAAGGTTTTGCTGGTGGCTCTGCAAAAGCCTTTTGAGATAAATTTTACTATGACATTTTTTAAATGAGGTAAAGTGATTTGAATGCCTTGCTGACAGAAGCATAAATGGACCCCCTAGCATCCAGATTCCAAATCTTTTAGTTGATTATTCCAAGTTAAACAGGTTGCAATATAATCTGAAGGCCCCATCTCTCTCAGTTTCTGTTTGCCACTGCCTGATAATTCCTCCTCCCAAAGATATGTATAACACCCAATTTAAAAACAGACTAGATGTGTGGAGAACCAGAGAAAACCATGGAAACAAGATGAGGTTAGTGGCATAATTCCATGCACTATATATATATTGAATGTTGCAGTTACTTCACTAAGCAACAGCTTAGTGTATGGTATAAAAATAAATGTAGAACATCTTAAAATTCTAGATTAAAACAAAATGACATATAAAAGCACAAAATTTTACTGGCAGTAACTGCTACATTGATAAAAATCTTTTCTGCTGACAGAGTGGGACCTGATGCTGTTTGTTAGATTCTCAAGTGGCTCTAAAGGTCATGAAAGCCTCTCTACCTAACATGATTATAGTATAATAGAAAAAGGTAACTGACTCAATCCCCCAGTTGCTGCTTGCTTTTATTGAATTTTTGTACTCATTTCTGCTTAATTACAAACAAAATCAAATTTATTTCAATGCCACGTTGTCGCTGCTGTTTTTTCAAACCACGTTAAAAACCAAGATGAATATTTGCAGATAATATTTATATTTTGCAAGAAAATTTGTCTGCCTGGTTTTTATCGCCTGAGAAAATTCATCAACTGGGATTGATGTCTCAATTCACTCCTGGTGAGTAATGGTGAAAATTAAATGATGTACACTTAAACTGAGCAGAGATACACTGTGAGTTAGAGCAGGCTGTGATTTTAAATGCTGTGTTGCCATCTCTCATGATAAAGGAACAATTTTTTTGCTAGCACAAATGAAGCACTTGGTGGCACTGAGCTAAGCCATATGTGTCAGAACCAGCAGGAGAGCTGTTGAAGGGTCAAATATGCCAAGTACAGGGAAGTGTGTCAGAACCTGCAAGAAATTCTTCAGCTGAAAAATCATCTGTTGGAGAATGTAGATTCCTTAAAATCAAATATTTAACAAACCACATTTCAGCATTACCAAAGTCCTGACAGAGAGTCAGGAAGGGTCTGAACAGCTCCTGCCTGCCAAAAACCTGACTGCAATGCACTCATCCATTTCCTAGAGAGTCCCACTGGCCAGGGTGTGTGCAAGGGGCTAACAGCGGGCCTGGTAGCTAAAGGAGGGAGAAGAAGCTGAGAAAGAAGAAGCTGATAAGGAGCTTCTCCAAGGCTGTAACCAAGAAGACCAATAGAAGTGAGGAACTGAAGAAAGATGAGAAGAGAACTTCACAGCTGCACGAAGTATTTTGAGAAAGTTCGTTAAGTCACTGTAACTTTCCACCAATGGTGTTATGTTGATTTATTGTGTCCAATAGTTAGGGTAGAAGAAGCATAACCAATCAGAAAACGTATAAAAGGCCAGCCATGTTCAATAATAAAGAGTTGCCATCTGAGACTGCTTGTGGCTTCTGCTTCGTGTCACGACTTCCTTGACAGCAAGGGTGGTTGGGGCTGAAGAGCTTTCTGGAACCAAGGTTTGGGTGACAAAACTGGTGCCAAAAGGCTCCCTCTCTGTCAAACTTCTGCTCTCAGGAGGATTGGGGCCTCTGGCTCCTGCTGCTGAAGCCTTCAGGCTCAGCAAGTGGTGAGTGCTGAGCTGGGGCTGTGCTGTGCCCTGCTCTGCCCCCCCAAATGCCAAAGGAGGATGTGACTGCACTCAAGGGCACGAGCTGGGGGCACCCGACTGGCTTGGCACTGGAAGTGCTGCCCAAAGACTGCCAAAACTGCTGACTTCGTCTGCTGCATGAAGCTCACAATGCTCTGGCAACACACCTTGGTCTGCCAGAGACACGAAGGGATTCACTCCCTGATGAGCTTGGATAAAGCAACACAGCTGTGACACATTATATGATATTTAACTTGTCACTGCTGCCTTAAATATGCTTAACCCGGCACTTTGCACAGAAAAAGAGAGTAACTCTTCCTGAGCAAGATAATTGAGGATCCTATAGCTATGTTCTTTTGAAACCTTTGAAGAGGTTTATACAAACTGAGTGATATTTAATAGTTAGCTTGAAGCTGCTATCTGTAATTTAACATTCATCATCCCTGCCCTTGCCACAGCAGCTTCATTGTATATGCAGAATAAAATATGCCAGTTTCTACAAACAGAGAAAATATTTAGGTCTTGGTCTCTGACTATCTTGAAACTCTTTGGTATGCACCCCCCTCCGATCTGTGACCACCTTTCTATCACTCTGTGAGGTCCCAGACATCTCCCAAACAAGAACAGTCTCACAGGCAGAAGAACATCTGGTGGAGAGAGCAAGTAATAACATAACATGAGATGACAGAGAAGTCCTTTGGTTATGTTTCTGCAACAAATGTATTTCAGGAAAGTTAATATTTATAGCTACACTCTTGTTGATAATGGTAAAAGGAAATAAAATGCTGTAGGCTAAGCTTTATGATTATGCAAAAGAGCAAGGCATGCCAGTAGGTTCTCAGCATGCTGTGGAGAAACAGAACTGGAGCATCTTAGACATAATAATATTCTGGCAAAGCCACAATTATCTCTTATTAGCATTTTAAAATTTTATTAATCCAAAAATAGTCTGTATATATTGAATTATGAGCATTATGAATGCTGAAAATTAGTTTTGATCCTAATCATCTTAGGTAGAAACAAGGACTGCTATCCCTCTTTCCTTTCATCAAATGAAACTGTTTATAAAATCACTCTTTAAAAATCACCCCACATCATTAGGAAAGTATTAAAAAGTTGTGAGGTAGAGTGCTCAGGCCACTGGCACTTTCAGTGAGAAGTATTTGTACAGCAAGCAAAAGCAAAAAAGTTATGCTTTGAAAAATAACGGTTTCCATTTTAATGTTAAAGCATTTCCATCCATCTCCTCAAGTGCTAAATATTACTGTGGAGAAAAGGTATATTTACTGATTACTTTATCCAGACATCTCACATTGTTCTTCTGAACTTTGTGAAAATGCAGTTTCATTTCATTTTGCCTGGGTGAAGATATTTGCTAAGAGTTAATGGGATCCTGTAATATAGGTGAAGTAAGCACAGATAATTATGGGAATAGATATTCCAGGAAGCACTGCAGCCCCACTTAACAGGCACCAGAATTAAGGGAACTGCATGCCAAGGCTTCCTTACAGATTGGGTGATACAATCTATAGGCACAGGTAGTGCCATGGCCTCTGAACTGGGGGAAGAAGTCCTGTCAACAAGCATAAAAAAGCTTATGTGATGTTTTTAGAAGCAGAAAGCGGATTCCTACATCTCAGAATTACACATGGCTATGTACCTAATTACCTGTCTTATTCTGCTGGAAATAGCAGGTGTGCTAAATTATCCATGCCTTGCATGATTCAAGGAGCAGCCCTGACATCTACTTTCTTCCTCTCACTCCCTGGGTATGTTGTTTTTTCTTTTTACCTTTCTAAATTTCTCCCTTAAAGGGATTGACAGCTTTGAACTCTCTTCCCAAAGATCTGAAGAATTCCGAAGAACAGCGGTTTCTCTAATAAATAATGTCACAGATCCCTATTGGTTTAAAGCACCTCAGAGAGCAACCACAGAGGACTGGGGCAACTGGAATCAAAGTCACCTTGATAGCAACGTTGTTAGGGAGCTGGTTTTAACTGCATGAGAGCATATGGTCTTTGAAAACACATGAAGAGACAAAAAGTTAATAGCTCTATCCATTTCTCTGCCTTCCGTTCCTCCTTAAAATTGTAGCAATGCATGCTATCACTGGGAACTTCAACCTAAATTTTCAGATGTTGTTGCTTTCCTTTATTTTCGGCTCCCATGGGGTAAAGTCACCTCTGATCTCTGTGCTTCATGGTCTGGCAGTGCTACCTGCACAACATCTTAAGATAGTGATTAACCTACATGCTCTCCAGAATGCAAGAGAATTCAAAAATTTCCCTCTCCTGCTGAGCTCTGACTGTCAATCTCTTTCTCATAGGAAATACCAGAAGAAATATTTTCTAGAGGGAGTGAATGCACCAAAATTAGCTTGAACTTTGTTTACTCTCTGTTAGGGAACACCTCATATATAACCCTTATTTTATTTTGGCTATTTGAGTACAACCTTTAAAACAAAGAGGCCAGATTATAAACAAAAATCTTTATCATAGCTCCACAGAATATATAGATTTCCACTACTGAGGGTATAACCTAAAAATAATCTTCTGTGATGACAGTACATTGCTTAGAAATACAACGTACAGATTTTTTTCAAGCATAAAAAAACCAAACAATACCAGTATCATGGTCTGAATGCATACATGTGTATATATATATATATATATATATATATGTATGTATATATATGTATGTATGTGTGTACTCTTTACTCATGTTGTGATGTGCTAGCTAAATGACAAGAGCTAAGAATTTGGCTGTATGTCCCTAAAAGGCCTTCTGTCTGTGACTTTTCCTCACAGCTGCCTTATCTGAGATTATTCTCTATGCTTGAGTAATTCCCATTGGCACAGTTGCAGGCAAAGCACTACTGTCTGCCAAGCTTCTGAACTAATCATTGGTGAGTGTAGTACCCCAGGAGTGAGAACCTGGAGGCTGAATTTACATGAATCCATTTTTACTTTTTGTAGCTCTGGCACTGAGCAAAGTGCGCTAGGGCTTGATCTGTTGCATTAGCTTTCCTTTTTAAAAAATAGAAAAAAATAAAACATTTCTTGTTCTCATTTCTTTCCTTTGGTGTGTGAGCATTTTGGGGTTTTTTGTTTGCTTTGCAATTTAGTTGTTCCAGTTGTAATTTTTCACCATTTTGCATGAATCTGCTATTTCATTTGAGCATTTCTGTCTGTCAATTGCTGTCTAAAAATAAACACCCCTAAATGAGCTCTGAAGTTTTCTCTCACTGCTATAGACAAACAGAGCAACAGAAAAAAAAAATAATTTTGCAGGGAATCACTGAGTGTTCCAGTGAAAGACAGGGAGACTAAGTAAACCCAGATGCACCTTTCCCCACTTGGTACAGTGATTGGCCTGCAAAAACTTAAGGCAGAAGTTTAATTTGTTCAAACCTTAAGTCTAAGGAACTGTTTGTCTTACAAAGAGAATGAGCTTATTAGAATGGCTGATAACCTGGGCTGGAGGAAGGGAGGGTTTAGGGCATCTGCCAGGGATGATTTGAAACACAGGCTGTGACTGTTATCTGAGTCAGGGAGAAGTGGGGTGAGGCAAAGGATAGCCTTAAATTCAATTGAGTGCTGTAATCACCAATCCATTCTGAAGTAGATCTTATTTCCAGGTCAGTTCTAGGAAACATTCCCATGAAGACTTTGGTTACTTTGCTGGACCTATTATTTTCCTAGAAAAATATTCTGAAGACACATTTCAAGTAAGGTCTTGCTAGGAATATTTTTTTGTTAGTCACTGAGTCTTAGACAGATACCTAATTAGTTTAGGGAAAAGAAAACCAAAACCAAAACAAACAAACAACCAAAACCTTTCATCCTTTTTATGTATGGAAAATAAGTTAAATCTTGTAGCAGTATTAAGGATCAATTGTAGTATTACAGACCAATGCTGAGGCAGCTAGTATTTTATAATTTTAAAATATAATTGTAATAAGAGGACTTGATCTGCTTAGTAAGGCTATAGAGCATCCAGAATATACTGGATATTAATTATTTTTTTTATTAATTGCTATCAGATGAAGCCAGATAGATTATACCTCTCCAGCTTCTCAGCACCTCAGACTCTGTTGACCTTACTGTATTTAATTTTTCTCCAGACTAGACCAGCACCTTGCAGAAAATGAGCACTGTTTTGGGATTTTTTTTTCTCCCTAGCACTTTCTCCATAAGGTGAGGTTTTAAATTTTATATTTATTCTAGTTAGCTTTGCTGGAATGTCTTCTAGTTTTTCCAATATCATTTATGTAAAGTGTAGACCACAACTTTTATAAGAATTACCATCATCTGTCTTATTAAAAATCATCCACATACATATATTCAATTTCCTGTATCAATGCAGTTTTTGACTATCCCAGCTTTCATTGCTGAAAACAACACTTTATATGAAAAATGTTCCAATTTTCCCTCCTTATGTATGCCCAACCATTCCTCTTTATTCTGTCTAGTGGTCTTCCTTAACAACTCTGTCGAATATTAGCAGTACCTGTTAGAAAGATTTGATTTACTTCTGTGAAGTTCTGTACCTTGGTCATGTTGCATGGACTTCCTCATTACTTTCAAGGATGATTGATCACTTTGAACTTGTTCTCCAATAATCTATCTCTAGAAATTTCCACTTTCTAAAACATGTAAAACAGCATGTCGGACATTATGACGTGTGAAGGATATAACAAACTGATCTGCCAAGGAGTTTTACTGAAATTGATAATTGCATCTGTAGTTTAAAGTCCAAATTTTACAAGTATGCACCTGCATTGTTGTTTTTAAAATGTTTTTGTACTTATTGTACTAAAATTACTGTGTATAAAAAAATGTCATGTTTGTAAGCTCAATATTGGTAACATTAGTCAGAAATAACCTTCTGAAACATGAAGATTTTTCCTACCCTGCTATTCTTGTTTGTAGCACTGATACCAAATTTTAACATAACCCACTTAAAAAACAAATCCTTGTACCACTGTAAGTGTATAGACAGACACACTGTGTTCCTACTGCTAATGGGAAGATTGCAAAATCTTTTTGTAAAAAGACAGGTAGAAGTATGAGACAGAAATTGGATAAAACTATTGTTTAAAATCAGACAATAGGGTAGCAAATGAAGCACCAGTAACACGCAGGGTATTTCAATGGCGTGTTCTCACCTTTGAGTACTTCTTGCTTTTGAACTCCTTTGCCAGGTTTAGTTTATATTCTGTAGGAAGAAGTCTTACCTTTGTTCCATTAGCACCTTGTACTTTCTTAATTGATTTTAGTGCTCTTTGACTTTCTTTTTGAGAATTTATTTTCAGTGAAAGGAACATTTGACCCTGAGGTCATTGTTTCTAATTCTAGCTTTTTCTGGTAAAGTTAGCAAAACACTCAGAAGAGGAAAACTGTCATTATGACATGCTAAGTATTATTAGACAAATTTTTACCGTCTAATAGGGCTTTGCCATTTAATAGGCTAATAGTTGTTTATAAACAAGTGGATCCATTTCAGTGGTAAGAAATAGGAAACAGGAACTGTCGTGGCAATCCTGATATTGGTGTCAGCAGCTGAGCAAGCATCACACACTTGAGTACAGCTCTTGCTCTTTGGTGTTAATCTTTTGCTGTGGGTTGCAGCCTACCTGGCACAATATCAGTGTGGTCACACAAAAGTTACCCTTTTGAAGAGACACTGTAAAGAATGCAATTTACGGCTTTAAGGTCTTAATAATTTCTACAAGAAAGAAATTTGCTGGGATTTTTGTGTATGGATGGAGTTCTGTGTTTTAAAAAGCAAAAGGTAATGCTGAAATTTTGTCAACTTTGCCTCACATTAAAGAAAATCCATCAAAGCCTTGGCCATCAAAATAAGGAAACAATTAATAAGAAAAAAAAGGTAATTAGTAGATAGATACTCCAAAATCAGTGTCAGGAGATTGAAGTCTAATCTGAAATCAATGATAAACAAAATCCTTACCATTTAGTGCCACCCAAAGAGACACCTTTTTTTGCAAAATACTAATATTTAACATTTTAAATATTATATTTTTGGTGGGGATGGATTTTAAGATCTTTATTCTTCACTCATAGAGGTTTACACAGGTGCTAAATTAAGCAAGATCTACATGTCTTTTTGTGCCTCGGTAAATCAAAGGAAATAATGCTTCTAATGTAACTCAGATGATCTGAGAACAAATCCACTGGTGATTATAAGAACTCAGACACTAATATGATTAACACTGCTCATAAGCTGTTAAATACAGAAATTAATTTACAATTAATGAGTTGCCAGCTCACTCCCACAACAGTGATTGCTTCTCCTGCTTCAATTTCAGACCCTGTCATGAAACTCTCCCAACTACCTATACAGCTTTAGCTTTAGATTTCTCCCAAGTTCCAGTGACATTTGTTCTGTTATTGCCTTCCCACCATCTCCTATTTACATTTGTGTACTCTTACCACCAGCAGACAAAGCAAACAGCAGTCAGGGATGTCTGTTAGGCTGCCTGTGAGAGGCATTATTACTGTTGCTTAGCAGCCAAGAAGACAAGATAATACATAACTTTCATACAGGGAATGAAAGAGAAAGCAAATTTAGGCAGTTAGAATATTAATAACCAGTTAAGACCCTAGCATGAAAAGTCTGAATCATGAATTATCCTGAGAGATCAGCATCAAAACTTTGTTTCAGTTTAAAAATATCTGTATATCCTGTATGAATTTTATTTCCTGCAAATGTAGCTTAATTTCACAAAGGGCTTTAGCATCACGACACCATGCTTTTAAGGTCTGTCTTTCCCTGGCCTCCTAGGCTCCTTAACTTATCAGAAGACGTGTAAATTGAATATCTTTACTATGTAAATTAATGGAATGCTTCCTAAAAATGAAATTTAGGAGCCACATGGATTAAAAGTTATATATTGGTGAAGAATCAGCATGACTCATGTCACAAAAATCCAGTGAAATTCATTGAACAAGTTGATAAGCATACTGGCAAGAGACATTTAGCTGGTGTAGTCTGCTTTGATTGTCAAATAACATTTTGCAAAGTCTTTCATCAAAGCCTCTTAAAGGAATTAGGCTGTCAGAATAAAAGGAAACATTTTCACATGGATAAAAGTTCTGTAACATATAGGAAATATGGTGAAAGTAATCACTTTTCAAAGCTCAGGAACATCTCACAGGTGGCTCTGCACTGGTATCTGTGTTGTTTCACATAATCACAAATTAATCAGGAAAGCAGATCAAATGAGGGAGGTGGAGAAGTCATGGTAATAAATAAATTAGTGAAGGAAAGAAATAGGAGGGTCTGCAGCAAAGCAGGACTTCATAATACTGAGTAACTTCATAACAAAAAAGCAGACCAAAATAAATACTAATAAATATTAAGCAATGCATATAGACAAAAGCATATTCTTACTTTACTTGTATATAAGTAGACTACGAACTTATATAACAAACTACAAACAAATTATTACTATTTATGATTGTGATATGGATTTATAATCATGAGTTCCAGAAAGTATAAAACCATGATTAATTATTGAGAAAACAAACAGAAGGCCAGGAACTATTTCAAAAGGAACAGAAATCAAGAGAGGAAGCCTTAGTTTGCCATAGTTAAATCCATGGTACCTCTGAATCTGGAACACCTGTTCAGTTCTATCCTTTCTATTTCAAAAGAATATGCTAAAATGGAAAAGATACAGAGAATTCTGGATTTGATGTTCAAAGATACGGTATGACTTTTGTTTGATGATAAAATAGGGAATTTATAGTTTTCCATCTGGAAGAGAAGGATGAGCGAGGAACATGATGAAGGTCTGTAAAATTGGAGGTGGCATGGAAAAAAATAAATAAGAGTCATCTCCCAAATAAAAAAAAAAAAAAAGATCTTCATAGAAGGTTCAAAATTAATGAATGGAAATACTCTGATACAACAGCTTTTTAATCTGTTCCATAGTTTAACAGTAATATTTTGAGTGCTGAAACTCTTCAAAAGCTTTTTGAAAAAGTCTGGAAGAAAAACATGCACATCAAGAGCTATTTAATGCAAGACAAAATTAAATTGCAGAAGTCTCTGAAGCTCCAAATGCTGAAGGCTGGTGAGTGCTGCAGGAAGGGAGGAGGCAATGCCCACCTCTGAAATGCTCCGAGGCACCCATGAGCTGAGACACAGTGGGTGATCCCCACCTAAGGCACAGAATTGTCCCCTGCCCAGGGAAGGATGGAGGCAGGAATTCATCCTCAGATGGTGCAGGCTGGGTTACTCCTGGCAGCACTCAGAAGCAGAGTTTTAGCTGCTCAAGGAACTTTACCAAGAGAAAAAGAAGATGCTGCTGGAATACTGGAATATGGGTATTTGGCAGGGCCACGTAGCAACTAAATGAGAACTGACCAATATCTCAGGCTTAGGAGCCTGAATCTTCTCATGGGCATAGCTCAGAATGTTTAATTCACGTATTATTTTAAGACATTGAATGCCTTGAATACTGAAGGCATTCCATATCAAAGCAAATATTTTAATCCACTTAAATTCCATTTAAGTTCTAACATAGTAGAATGTGCCTCTTTCCCCTTCCTCCTCTTCCACCTACCCCCAATCTGATCATGTAAAAATTTCCAAAGCAGTACAAGCATTAGGGGGAAAAAAAAGTGTTTTTAATTTTAGTTGCTGAAATCCTTACTATGTTTATGCATTCTTTATGGTAAATATGCAGCAAAATATATAGTATCACAACCCTGAACAGCTCTTCATTGCCCCTTAATGCTTTAATAAATGTTCACCATAAAGCTCAGCAGCAGACTATGCATGTCAAATCCATTTATATCATGGCTGAGCAAAATATTATGTTGATAGCATCACTTTGCTGATTGTAAATAAATATAAAGAAATGGGGGATCCACTATGAACCTTTTCTTTTTTTTCCAAGTCTCATGAGAAACAAAACAAACAAACAAACGACTAACCAAAAAACACCAAAAACAAAACTGAAGCCCCTTGAGTTCTGATTAGACTGAACTGCAATCAGTATGTGACTAAAATTATCTCTCCATTTATTTTTATGTAAATAATTCATGATCAGTTTGATCTGTCAGTCCACATCCATCCCCATCCCCATTTCTGATTTTTTTTTTAATTTAACATGAAAAAATATAGGAATATACATAAATTTTAAATTACAGAGCTTTTTACTTCACCAAGCACACATATTTACTTCAAAAAACCCTGATTTTTTATTTTTTTAACTACTACAGATCTCAAGGCACACCTTAGACCTTAAGGATTCACCCTTCCTGAGAAAGAACTTATTAGGTAGATAATACCATGGCCACTATTAGAAGCAGATGAAAGACCATAGAATTTAGAGGTTTCAGACAGTTTTCCTCACTACAATTCAGTGTTAAAATTTATATTGATTTTAACATGAGATGATTGTGCTCCAAACCTTTGACAAAAAAATAAATTATTGTCATGTTTTACTAGTGGCAGTTCTGACAAAGAAGCCACGCTATATACAGAACTGAAATTCTGCTTTCATTCTTCATGTTTAGAGGCAATTTGAACATAAAATGAAGTAATCTGGGAACAGGGCATTTGTGTATGTGATATGAAACTCCTAGACAGGCATATTGTACAAGTGTTGCTTTTAAATCTGTTTCTTATGTAAATTTTAAAAAAGGAGTGTAATAGTTAGGGCTTGTATGGGAAATATGCCATCATCATTAGACTGGTATCATTATGATTATTTTTAATTTAATTAATTTGCATTTTTAACTACAGTAATACTGCATTATATATTAGAGAAGTTAAGGGTTAGATTAAAAAACTATTTCCCTGCATGGGAACCCTCAAACATAGCCTGGACCCTTTTTTGGTTTCTTTTACATCAGAAAGCTGGTGTTCAACATCTGAGGTTCTACCAGGTGAAAAGGCAGATAAATGTGAGCAAGCTGGAGTTGGCAGAGCAGAGAGCTCTATTTCTCTGTAATATGCAGCCCTCAAGCAGAGCTTTGGGCTGATCCTGTGCCCTGGCCTTGCTCTGTGCAGAGCAGGGTGTGAATAGTGGCTGGAGGGAGCAGAAGGGCACCAAGCCTTGTCCCCCTTTCTGTTCCAGAACAATCAGCTAGGCCAGTGTAAATCACAGATGATTAGTTTAAAATTCTTCATTCCAAAGGGGAAAAATTGCTTAGATATTAAAATTGGACAGCCAGGACAACATTTTTGTGTGTGAACATTTTCCCACCTCTCTTTACCCGTAGCTGAACCTGAGCTGTTTGTCTTTCTTCTGGAGCAGAATGGAAAAGAGCAAATGCCTGCAAACAGTGTTAATAAGGATGCATCACCACAGTGTCACTTCCCTCCTGCAAAGACCAGAATTATTATGCCTGCACCCACATCCCAGCCTTTCCCTGACCCAAGCACTGCAGACAGAAGGACAGTGAGACAGGAACAGTGCCCTGCCTGTGAAAATGGGGAGTAAGTTCAGGCACAAACTCAATTTCAACGTTGGTCTGAAAAAACACAACAGAAAAATGCAGATATTGCATGCCAAATCACTCAAATTTTGGACAACATAAAGGGATTTATCAGTCCAGATAAAAGCTACACATTTTTTTTTGGTTTCTGCTTTGCAGCACGACAGTTTCAGATGAATTCTGATTGAGCTCAAGCTCTAATTAAAACCTGAAATTCAAGTTAGCAGTACAAGAAAAGAACTACCAGCGACAGAAATAAAAAACTCCAACCCTACCTACTTGAATTATTTTGCCTGCTGAACTAATTTCTGCCATGAGTATTATCAGGAGTGTCTTCCATGCTGCCTGGTGGGAAAGACCTTCAGAATCTCTTGGTGGCCATGTGAAACACTGTTACTGTGACGTAGATAGAAACACACAGCAACACACACAACAGGTGTTTAGGCAGAGAAGAAGAAAGGAAGAAGATTTTAGTTTATTGTTGACTTTGTATGTATAATGTTTCTGGACAGTGATCAGAGATTGGACAGAGAGGTTACCACCTCTCCATCTCCACTGGTCACTTGAGAAGTCCATCAGGTGATATCTTTTACAAAGGAATGCAAACATGATTCTTGTTTATCTTACAATTCATGAGAACTGACTCCACTATATTAAAACAAATCAGAAGGCTGATTTTCAGGGACAACAAAACACCAGCTGGGGAAAAGAAAACCTCTGCCATCAGTATCGATATGTGCCTTTTGATGTCATCAGACCTCAATGTCCTTTTATATCATCACAGATACATCTTATTATCAGTTGGAATGGAACAAACTCTGGATCATGGCTCAGCAATTTGGTCCTCCAGAGCAATTACTAAAAAACCTTTCGGAGCACTGGTGCCAAAGAATAACATTTTTATTGGTTGTCCTCTGCCAGCTTCAGCCATGTGCCTGCTGCTCCTTCATTCCACATCTAGGTTGGGTTTCCTCTCTTTATTCTCCTTTTCCACTCCTTGCCCTATGGGATACAAAGCTTTACTCACCAATGTTCTCTGACAATCCTTCTTTTGTCCTAAGCCTTAGGACTTTCAAGAAAAAAAGGAGAGGGAGGGGAGAGAAAGGATAATTCTCATAGCAAAGTTTAAGGTGCTTCCATGACTTCTGAAATAGCATTTTCCTTTGTAATTTTATTTTTGACTGATGATATTCTGATGCTATACAATAATTTGGCAATTCTACTTTCCCGTGGGTCTGTCTGGGAGAAAAACACTGCTACGAAAATATGCATTCCAGAGTAACAATTTACTTATCAGTTAATTTTTAATAGCAACAAATTTTAGAACTGTTTGCATTTCAGAGACACTGAAAGTTCTAATCAAATCAAGATTGATTTCATTGATTGAAATCAAGTCTTTGATTTTAAAATCTGGCATCAATCAAAATCAATCAAAAGGTATCTGTAGATAGGGAAAATATTATAGGTTTTTATTTACTTGATTTTATTGTTTTTATTAAATTTTGTAATTTTATTTACATTATTTTATTTATTATATTATTTATTTATATTTTTACTTGTTTTATTGTTTTGCTTTTTTTTTTTTTTCTTTCTCTGAAAGTGATGCATTCAGTAACGATAAACAAAATTTAATATTACAACTGGCATCCTGTCATCTGAAAGAACATGGGTAAAAGATAGGAAAATCCCTTCCAGCTACTATGAAAAAAAGTTTCTGTACAATTTAGCTTTACAAATTCCCAAAATCTCACCCCCAGCTGTTCAATCCTATCCTGGTACCACTTTATTGCCTCTTCACCTTATAACAGTTTTAAGAGACTTAATATAAATGATTCAAATGATGACCAGATGATTCAAATCATGACCAGAATTAAATAAACAAATGCTTCTGGAGGCTTCTTTGAACCCTGAATCATTTTGTGAATCTGCTTTTCAACACACTCCTGCAAACAGTTATGCTGACACAAGTGTACAGGCTGCAAATTGTGCTGGAGAACCAGAAAGAATCAACCAAGCATGAGAACTTCAGTTCCCAAAGCCCTTTTTAAGAACAGACAATTAAATTTCACGTGCTAAGACTCACAGAAAATAACTTGGCCTCCCACTGGCAGACCTATCAATGTCCAGAATTCCACTTCCCTACCTAACTAAATAATATCTCTGAAAAGAAGTGCCACAAAATATTTGCTAAAGGGTTTGGCATCAGTGTGGAAAACTGAGTTCACTTTTCTACCCTGAATTTAAGCCCACCTTACAGTTATACTCTCTGTACTAAATTAAGTCTGTAAGTCCTTGTCACAATAATTTCCCTTGCAAGGAATGTATCAAGAAAGAAAAAAAATCCATATTTATATTTGTTTAAGTATGTATCCCAAAGCTCAGCACAAATACTGTTTTCAGTTTTATAGGTGGTCCTCATTACCATTGCAAGCTCCAAACTTCAAGCTCACAGAAAGTGTAAATGTGATCTCACCATTTGAATGTTCTGATGGGCACTAGCTACACTCAGCCTAAAATTTGGATTATTGTAGGGATGTTTTTTTCTATTTTCTGTAGTCTTTTTTCTGATTTTTTTTTTCACATTTGCCTCATTATAATTTTTTTTCTCCATTGCTTCTAATTAAGCTGCTGCTATGTCTTATGAGCTTCATTTAATTAAATTAATTAAGGAATTTATTTATATAACAAAAGATAACCAACCCTCCAAGCTTGCTTTCCCAAATGCCCACAGCTCTAATAGAAAGAAAATTAAAGACTCCTGTTTTAAAGTTAAACACCTGCAGCACAGTAGCATTGTGATCAAAGCATCAGAAATATTTTACAGATATTTTGGGGGGTTTTAGCACTTTTTTGTCCCTTCAGTGTTTAGAATATGACTTTAGCAATGATGGTGCAATGACAGGGTCACCTACTGTAAAATGAAAGGTCTTACCCCCACAAGGGGGAGGAACTGTTTTTCACCTTCTGGGTCCATAATAAGTGATTAAAAATTTTTGTTAGAATTACCTAGGATTCCTACAGGAAGAGAAATCACATAATAGTAACGGTGCAGAAATAATTTCATTTTCTAATATTTTCTAATATAACTAAAATAGTGTTTAAGTTACACTGATATAAACTCTGATCCCCAAGTGTT
The DNA here is from genome assembly GCA_032173965.1 of Sitta carolinensis. NCBI lineage: Eukaryota > Metazoa > Chordata > Aves > Passeriformes > Sittidae > Sitta > Sitta carolinensis. The sequence continues at coordinate 2,756,268 of JAVUNC010000006.1, forward strand.
TTGTTCAGTGAAAGATTCTCAGTTGCAGCACTGTGTAGTATCCAAGAATTGGTAAACATCAATTCTATGCCAAAACTGGAGAACTTTTATTTCAATGCACTTTGAAGTTCTATTTCTTTACAGTCAGGACTTACCCAACTGGTTTGGAGACAAAAAAAACCCTTCCTAAATATGCCTCTCTTGGTAAAAGACATACTGCAGGCAGATCTGGATTAATCATTTCCATCATCACTGGAAAAAGTTATTAAGTGTTTGCCAGACAAGCAAGATTTAATTCCTCCAGCTGGATGCTGCCAACCCTTTTACAGTACACTGCTCTGGTCACAGTGGCTGGGCATAGTTTTAAAATACATTTACTCCAGCCTCGGGCTAGTGTGGAGCCTTTCTGCTTGTTTGCTGTTCTTTCACCCTCTTTCTCCCAATACACTGAGAGGGAGTGGTTGGTAAGGAAGGCTTTGATAAGCCATGTAAAGCCAGAGTGGTTTAAGAGTCCGGATAATATTTTATTCATCTTTCTAATTTGTTTATGAGAAATGAGGTTGGAGGTTTTTTTTGGGGGGAGGGTGGATGGTGGGGCAGTGCAATAAGAGATCACTGCCTGCCCTTTTGTCATTGCAGTGATGTGCACTGGGCCATTAAAATACCTGTGCAAATCAAACCTGGGCTTCCAGGCTACCCTCTCCCCAAAGCCTCTCTTAATCCCCTTCCAACAAAACCACTACCTGCATCATAATGTCATTATGGACCACCAATGTGTCCAAAAACACATAATGTTATTAAAGAATTATAGAATTACAGAATTCCTGAGCTGGGAGGAACCCATAAGGATCACAGCCTAACTCTGACAGTGGTGGTAACCTCAAGATATTACATTTAAAAATTTTCTATGGAAAGGGAAGACAAGGTAGCTATAGCAAAATTTCTGCCAAGTGAATAACAGGAAGGCTATCTGAAAAATTATGTAAGATAATAGTTTCTGATATCTGTACCATAACAGTTCTAGAAGTTCAGATCAAATTCCCTGCCACAGGCACACTCTCATGGAAATCAGTAGCACTATTTTGAGAGTAAGGGAATAAATAAGAATTTTGGAATATTACATTGCAGTGCAATTAAAAGCAGAGGTAAATTGGTCAGAAACTCAATTAAGCCCAGAGAGCACGATAAGCAGCTCGAAGCATTCTCTCACTTCAGAGACTGGCTAAAGACTGCTATACTCATTCTTCTTTTTCTGATCAAGTTTATCTGCGCTTGTTTGTTTGCATTAAATATAATTTTAATCACAAATCATGGGCCAACTCAGCTCTTCACTGTGCATTCAGCCATACACCCTGGGCAGTGTTTTCATGAGATATTAAAAATTAAGTAGGGTTGAACTAGGTCACCCCCTAGGTGTAATGAAACCCCAAATGAGAAAGAGTCTGAGTTATTTCTTCAGCTTACATGTCTGCCTGGAAAATGGCACTTACCTTCAGTAGAATATTTGGACATAAATTATGTAATAACAATAAATACATAGAGAATAGAACTTCAAAAAATCAATTATTTTTTTTTTTAATAACGACTCCATGGAACGTGTACCTCAAGTTACCTGGGAGTACCCTATGATGTATATATTTATATCCTATAAAAGACTATTTTTCTAGGTTTTCATAAACAAGCAAGTGATTTCTTTAACTACCCTATTAAAAAGCAGATGGAGCATGCATGCTTTGTCCGTGAGACAGTGACTGTACACTCATTTCAAGAGCCTGTTTCCTATTTCTCCATTTTGTCAGGCAACAAAACTTTAGTCCACGAGTAACCCCAAGCCTGTAAGCATGGGATCAATGGTGTAAAGGTGAGAATATATCTACAGTGACAAATAAACCAGGGCCAGGCACTGTTTCCCTGAGTCCAAGGCACTTCTGTCCTTGTCAGAAGTTATCCCTGGCTCTGCTGTGGCTTTGAGTTATCGTTAGTCCTATTTTACTCTTTCTGTCCTGTAGGTGTAAGGATCTAAGGGCACTGCCACTGTGCATTAACATGTTTTTTAATAGTATGAGCCTAAGGGGAAGTGCTGCTTACCACTGCTTGTGGTGTGATGGCTGATCATGTTAGCTGGGGGGGAAATTTCCAATAATATTGAATAAAATATAATCAAATTAATAACAAAGTGAGTAGTTTCTCTGCAAAACTTGCAGCAGTCCTGTTCATACTGCCTGTTCAGAATGCTGTGTCTCTCTCAGCCATACAAAGATCCTGCCTTGAATAGATTTCACACTCAGCAAGGCTGAACAGAGAAGGCACTAATAAATAGTAAATAGACACTAATAAATACTAAATAGTTTGCTAGAACTGTGCCTCAATTTCACATATGTTTTACATTTATATATAAAATATGTCTATATGCTGACCTCATGCTGGGCTGGACGTGTACAAAAATAACAGCAATTATTTGAAATTAACTTTTTCCCATAAAGACCCTTTAAAATATGACTATTCTGAAGAATTTCCAGAACAATACAGGTGATTTTGCATAAAATGTTACATGGCTTTTCTAAATATCTGCATTCAAACTACCAAATATTTTAATGAAAGTATTGCTCAGCTAGTTGTTCATCCTGCCTTATGGCTACAAGCTCTTCTTCATCAAACATCTCTTTAAAATAAATTCAAACTAATAGCTTTTACTGTCTTCAATAAATAATTTTCATGGAAATAGTTGCTCAAGTGAATAACAGTTGCTGGATTTGGATAATAATTACCATGTTTCTAAAAAATAATGTGCTTTCAAGTACATCATAGAGCAATGTCTGAATATAAATGGAGTCAGGACTCAAACCATTACAATATTTTATATAAATTAGCCAAAATTATACTTCTTGTCTTAATTATAATGTTTTACAAGTACAAGGACGTGAAAAATATTGGAAATTCTTCTCTGGATATACAAATGTTTTTCCAAAGATCTTGTCCACTTTGTTAGCAATTCACTTGCATTTTTATTCAATGTCTGTAACCCTCATCTGGTTTGTAACCTGAAGGTGGGATCCTTTGCTGCAGAATGCAGGGTTGCAGAGCTGTAGCACTCAAAGACAATTCAGGGCTCTCCTAACTGGCAGCAGGGAATCAATAGATGTCACAGGATCACAATGGTGGGTGTGATGGCATCTCCTTGAAGGTGGCATTATGGACAGCTGTCAGATAAAGGCAGGTACAGACAGGAAGCCCTGCATGCTGATGATCCTAAAGTCCCTTGAGATGATAAAAGCTTTGGCTGTACTATGCAAAAAATTGAAGGCAACCTAGGGGTCAGAAAGTGAATCTAGGCTAGGTGGGAGCCAGCAAGGCTTCAGAATGGGACTGCTTGAAGGAGCTTAGAGCCAATCAAAGCAATTTTCATACCAAAGAACATTTTGGCTAAAGCCAGGGGTCTGAGCCTGTTGAAAGCTCCCACCAGCAAACCCAGGAATGGATGTCTTTATACCTGCCTGATGCTCTGTGTACGAAGGACAACAGCTGCTGTAAATACATGTTGAATACCAAATTCAAAATGATCCATGGAAGTGTCTTTTGAGAAGAATATCTGGCACCTTCTGATGACGCCTCAACAGCCATCAATAGGCAGTCACAGCAAACTGGCACAAACTAAACCTCTGCAGCAGCTATGAAAGGAAGAGACTCGGAGGCAATTCCTGCCTCTAGTCCTTAAGCTGTTAATATAATATTACAGAAAAAATGCAAGATTTTATTTTCAAAAAAATCTCAAGTTTGAAAACTGCTGTTTTATCTCTCTGAGATTAAAGTATCAAAAACAATGATAACACTCATTTTCCTCAAGAGATTGTTATAAAACATAACTCTGCTTCCAAAGACTACGAAAACATTGACACTTTAAGCACTGCAACACCATTTTAAGGGATATCCTGATGTCCTGTGTACATCTATCTGCATATAGCAGAGAAATCAACATGCAGACTTTTCAGAATCGTCTGAAATTTCATCACAGTAATGCCCAAATTTGTGTTCCTCTATTTTTCACATGTGCATAAATGAGGTTCTAGGACAATGAAAACATTAGACACAAAGAAATGGATTCAACAGTTCTCTCAATAACTTATTTTCTTTAGCATGATATGTATTCCACTGTCAGTCCCTGCCTCAGGAGGGACTCAAACAAAGAAAAAATACTTGGTGGATAGTACAAGGAAGGAAACCCAACAGCTCTGGAAAGAGTAAAATCTGATAGTAAACAGTCCCAGGATGCCCATTTGTGGTTATGCAACATGACTTTTTTATTACAAAGGTTCTCAGGGTCCATATTTTCCCCAGCTGCTGCATCCATTGCTGCTTGAATTTAATAGCCAGGAAAGGTCATGCTGCCCCGACAAGACTTTGCACTTGTTATCCACCTGTAATGGTGGATGGGAAAGCACAGGCAGCAGTTGCTGTGCCAAGATGCATTCCCTGCTCTGCTTCAGCTGCACCTTCCAAAGACTTCGAATCTCACTTAAGATACCAGTCCTTTAAACTCCTTAAAAGCCAAGGGTGTAGGCATTGCAGGATGTGAACCTACAAGCGTTTGAGCTTGAAAGTGGAAATGAATGAAACAGCAACAAGCCTAAAAGCACAATAAATCAGTCAGGGCACGAGGTGTCCCAGAAGCCCAAGACTGTTAACACAAAGATATTATCTACTGAGGAGGAATCAAGGCTTCACTCATATCACTGGAAGGCTGCAGTAAATTAGGAATTAATGTTCTGAAGTTAATTAATTTAATTGATTTCAAGCTGAGTAAGGGAGTTAAGGCTGGTATTCAAACAGGGAGAGAGTATTTAAATTTAGCTGTCATTAGCAGGCATGTGTTGCATTCACCAAGTATCAGGATTTTTTTGCTCTCATAGTATGCATTGAGGCCTTGAAGTCTTTTACACTTGTGTTTCCTTCAGCAGAATGGGGAATAGACTCATTATTTTCAGACAAGGTCACAAACAATTAACATAAGATGTGCAATTTTAGGAAATAGAGGAGGCTCTTTGATTGCTCTCCATGGAAGCTTGTGGCATTGGTTCAGGTCAGGGGGCTGAACCACATTTTATGGAGCATCTCAGTGCTTCCAAAACAGGTCCCAGTCCTGAAAAAAACCTTTCTGACACATAACAGTCTTCTTTAGGAAATGCATCATTTACTGGAAGCTATGCAGGTAGGATTAAACTAAATAAGAACAGCAAAATATTTTAAATGCATAAAACATAAAATGAAATAAAAAGTCAGAAGAAAAGTCCTATGACAAAGAGGTGCTATTTCGTATTCTTTCACTGAATCTGTCTTAATGATTGAAAGTGATACTATGCTTTCCATCTTAGGCATAAAATACTAGATAACCATATTGATTTTCTAATACAGTGATCAAACTCAAGGGCTTTTTTCTCCAGTACCACTCTAAGCTTTCTCCTACTATCTTTAAATGAAAATGTCATATGACAGAATCTGTATCTAAAAAACCTTCTTGATATTCATTAAGAGTTAACAAAAAAGGAAATTAGATAAAACTGAAGAAACATGCAACTATTGTTAAAAATCTGTGCAGAGCAGTGACTAGGACATCTCTTTTACAAAACAGAGTTAATATTCGTGTGTTAATGTGCTTCACATTCTTTATTACATAAATTATGATTAAAATGATAGTAAAGACAGATGCAATATTAATACTAACAATATAGGACTTGCATTTTATTGAAGAAAAGTTTAGAACTAAGCGTTTTCATCGTTAGAGTCCAGTGTTAATATGTTACAGATTTTCTGTGGAAACTGTACAAGCACAAAGTAAATAAGTGGAATCATTGAAATAACAATGATTCTCAGCCTCAGAGAGCATCTTCGAGATCCAGTGCTTTAATGCCTGAAAAGAATTTAAAGAAGTCTGAGGAAAATGCACTGTGTAAGTGCAGATTATTCTTCTTGATGTTCAAGCAGCATGGGGACAGGTATAAGACTGACAGATTTTCAAATACTATACAGAAATCCTGAAGTTATATAAAAATTTAAGGCTCTGAAATCTCCTTGTCTCCTGTCTTTACTGACTGTGTGTTTGTGTGAATGATGCTTCTTTGGATAAACTTTTGGGAATCATTTTTCCCACTTCAGTCTGTAACATTCAAATGCACGTATCATAGTATACATGGGACATCTGTTATTTCTTCAGGAAAAGCCACAATTAACCTACAAAATGTTCAACATGCAGTCACAGAGCAGGATTACATTGTAATTTGTCTGGTTATTTATTGTGATTACTACTATTTTCTTTTTTTTTTTTTTTTTTCATATTTCTAAAATGTATTTTTGGATAAAAGGCCACATCATGAGATCTGATTTAATTTCTTGCATATAAGAATCCAATAAATATTGTTCCTGCTTCATGGGCTTAAATTATAGCATAAATTCAAATACAGAAGATGGACACCAAGACCTAGATGAGAACTAATGAGAAATGTTATAGAAATACAGTCAAAGATGCAGCTGTAATGTTGTTTAACTACAACTCTATTTCCAGGATAAGTCTGTACAAGATTTTGTGGAACAGTTCAGCAAGGGCTGCAAGGACAAGAACCATTCAAAAACCATGCTACATGCAGAAGGGCAGTGCAACACAGCAGGACATAACCTTTAAATATGTGCTGTCTGCAGCACCTGTGGTTTCATGGCTCTTACCATAAATCAGAATATCTCAAATACACAAAGACTGGTTTGCTAAAGAAAACCGCATATTTCAACCTAATTAAAGTTTTGAGATTAGGATTCTGTTTTCATTTGGACTCCAAAAGGGTTAACAGTTGTTACATATTCACTGTAATTGCCATATTTTCCTGCAAAAATAGTTGGATTGCAGCTTTTCTTTTAGTTGCAAAACTAATGTAATAGCAAATAATTGATTTAAATTATTTTATACCAGGATGAATTTAGAGTTTGGAAACTTTAAAAGAAAAATAATAAAAGTGTCAAAGAAACACAGCAGTCACACCCCCAGTCAGGGTGCTAGGAAGAAACCTTGCAATGTCTGATCAGCTTCACTGAAGAATTTACCAACCCCCATTTTCTTCACATTTGTGAAATAATGAAAAATAACCAAAGTTATCATTTCAGTAGAGGTACACAGTACTCAGACATTAACACCAACCAAATGAAAACTGCAGGAAGGAAAGATTTAAGAAAAAAATGAAGTCAAACTCAGCAGACTGAAAAGCAGTGGAAATGGTGTCAAAGTGATAGATGAGGAATATGTACAATCCATAATCATGGATCTCTTTGCAGTTTGACTGAAGGAATAAATCCTTACAATAAGTGATAAGTCATTATTAATTCCTTTGATGGAATCATGCTAAGGAGAAATGAATATATTTTTGGAGCTGGTAGAACTGCCCTGTGTAATTGCACAAGCATCATATCCCATAGAGTGTCTGAGCAGATGAGATGCAGACCATAGCTTGCTTATCAACATCACTGCTCTGATGCCATAAGAGCAACTAAACTGTGTCTTTTTCTAAAATAAAGCTTTAATTTCCCTCATTTAATATGCATTTCTGTTTGCGAGGGCTTCTACACTCATGGGGTGCACTTTAATGTGATTTTTTAAATTAATGACTTCTAATAACGATTGTAAATTGATATCCATAAACTAACTGTAATTTTGTGTACTTTATTTTGAAAACAACATGCAAGTGTTTGTGTCAAGGTAACAGATTATTTTTATGCCTAAACAATAGTGATTCTAATATATTATTCCTAGTGCAGCCTTTCAAAGTTCTGTTAGGAATAAATTGGTTTGTAGTTTATGCCTAACACAGATTTGGTAAGGCAGGTTATAACAAATAAACCATCTAAACATGGTTTTGGACACTGAAGTTAAAATGGGAGATGAAGATTCTTATGGAAATGCAGAACGGGAGAATGTGTGACTGAAAACACATCAGGACAACAATTTTATCAAATTTGGTCCTTGGACACCACAATGTCAATATTTGCCTCTAGCAGGAAATTCTCTGGGAGGATTGACAAAGGCACTTCATTCTCTGATTTAGTTCTGCTTCCTTTTGTTTTTGCATCCATATAGATTGGATGTAGGCCAGTAAAACCTCACACTGAAAAATTTTATCATAGATATAAATCAAAACATACAAGACTTTCCACATGCTTGATAAAAGAGAAACTTTGCAGCTTGCATGGTATTTATAAAGCACAGTTTTGGTTCGACATGATTTAGTGGAATCTCAATGATGTTCTGCAATTATGGATTTGTCTAAAAATATATTTGTGCCTAATGGGCTGGAAAGAATTACAATGACCCTCTCAGAATAATGGGATCTTGATTTTTCCCCTCTGTCTTGAGTGCCTGCTGAAAGGCAGTGAACTGATTGCGTTACCTGCACCCAGAAGGAAATAGACTGGAAACACCTTTTTATAGGCACATTACAAAACCTGTAAGGAGTCCTCTCAGTCCAGCTGTTTCCAAAGGAATTAAATAGACGTGGAAGACAATACCTGGTTTCCCTCTTCCACTTCCTGTTCCATGATCAATTTCAGCTCTCAGAAATCCATACTTAATTCAATCATCTGGTTTTGGTTTCATTTCTGTTGTTCTTCCTTTCAGTGTGGACTGATGGAAATGATACATTTCTCTAGAGCAAGTCTATTTCCTATCTTTTACACAGGTAGGTTTAGTGCTTTTGAGTGGGAACGGTTATATACATTAATCTGTACTGTTAGTTTATACAATTCTATTCTCAGTGAACTTTATTTTTATCACTGAAGCTCAGGGTAGTTAGTCACCATTTCATCATTATTTCTATTCACAAGCTTCTCTTAATGAAGGGGAAGAAATATTAAAATTATTAATTTCTATAATTATTTCATACATTTTAATTCTTCACTTTGCATTTTACCATTATTTTTTTGATTAGGAGACTGAGTAATTGGTTTGAAAGTTACTTTTTAGGGTACTTACATTTTCCTGGATATTTTCTAGGGAATTTCACCTTTCTCCCATAAGAAACATGAGTGAAGAATTAATTTGTCTTATTTGCAATTAGATTGTTTTTTCCCTCTAGATGTTTTGTGATTTTAGTTTCTTTCTCCTTTTTAAGATCTCTCAGCTAATAACTCAAATAACACAGATGAAGATCTTGTAGAACTGACCCTTAGCTACAAAGTTAGAAAATGCCCTGGAAAAAAATAAACCTGCAGTTACTTTAGGAAAATATAAAACAATTCTAACAGATATTTCCTTCTTTTAAATGCAATGAAGAAAACTTCTATTTGGATTTGCTTTCATAAGGCATGGATGATCAGCATTTAAAGATGCTCAAAACCCTTCAAGTATGTAAAGCTCCAGCTGGGAAAAAAAAAAAAGAGGAAAAAAATCCCCAAAAACCAGAGTGGAGGATTTGTGCCGCTGCTTATCCTGCTGTCATAGTTTCCTTAAGATTCTATTGACAGTCTTGCATTGCTTCTCACTCCTCCTGTCAATGTTTCATTTGCTTCCTCCTGCTCATATTTGCCTATACCGCATTTACTCCTGTAAGTCAGATAGAAGGAGAATTTGTTTCCATGTATTCCTTCATTATGAAACTCATTTCAGCTGGACCTTTAAATAACTCCTAAGCAGCAAGAAAGAGGCAGTACATCCATCACACAGTGAATGCAAAGCATTTAATGCAGATCTCAAATTGATTCCTTTGTTCAAATGCTAATTTTTATTTATTTCTCTTCCCCAGGAGGCTCAGCAAGTAAAAATTATATTCATGCCAGTGGGAATTTATAACACAAGGAGGGAGATGAAATAAGAAAGCTGAGCATACTGTATTTAGGTACTATTCCTAAACTATTTCTACTTGTCAGACGTTTGCTGTGAGGCTGAGAATGCAGTGCTTCACCCCTCTCTCACTTTGACCACAGCTGAGAAGTTGCTTCAAGTTCACCATCACTACAACTCAGAAAGAATTCCATGACTAAAGAGACTAATTCCTGTTTCCTGGCACACTCTGTGCCCTCCTCCTAAACAAAGCTTACTTAATATTCTAAAGGCAGAAATACAGACAATGTCTTCATAAACATAGAAATTTTCAAAGGAAAAAAAAAATTACTCCCTTCTGGGATTTTGTTCTTGATAGTCTTTTTTGACTTTGTTCCTATTGAGAATAAAGCAAGATGGGGCCTAGGGAGACTTCAATCTCAGTTTGGATTTATCTGTTCCTTTCTTAAGTGAAGCTCTTTCATATTACCAATTTGATTTAATGTCAATATGCTGCCTAAAGTTCATGTTGGGAAAGAGTGATGTCATATTTCAAAACTTCCTAGGTATGCTTTCATCTTTTCAAATAACAGACTTTCTCCACAACACTCTTTCTTATCTTCCTCCAAGCCCTCTATCCCCATAAAACCCCACAAAAAAAAAATTGGCTCATGATAGTTTTCAGCTTTTGCCCACGAATAGACCTACACATATTCCTATGTGTTATTTTTTGCAGATATAATTGTTTTAAAATATCAAGGCATCATAGCTTTTGGCGTTCTCATATGCTTTTTTTCTTTCTACTAGTCATTCTATACATTTAAGCATAAAATATATAGATGAAATTTACATATGAAACAGTCTGAAGAAGGGAAAGAATTTTAATTTGGTTTTAGAATAATGATAAATAAAATGTGGGTTTTTATTGACCATTCGATAATTTTCAATCTGTGAATGTGTAACTACATAATATTTTGAGCTAAAAATTAGGAAAGATGTGTTCCTATGTTTTCATTACTCCTCCACGGGGGTTATTGGCATTTCCAGTAAATATACATAATCAGCTGAATCCTGAAAATGTCTATCCAATAACATGCAGAGATGCTCTGATTTTTTAAAAGAAAAACGTTAATGGATGTCACAATTAAAAAGAGATACTAGGAAATTTGCCAGTGTAAGAATCCCTTATGTCAATGGTTTGCTCAAAAGATTATAAAATTTCTTTTGTCAGTGGCAGCTGAATATGAGCTAAGCAGGCTCCAAAATGTAAATCTGTGGATGTATTTTGACCCATCCATCTTCCACTTTCAGGATTTCCACAGAGTATAAATGATCTGAAGACAACATCTGATTTGGGGGAAAGTGTATGCCAGGAGTGTGTATTATTAGCAATCAAAATCCAAAATATACTTGTTTATATATTGCTGTTTGTTACTGTATTTTTGTATGTGTGCTTTGGAATACCATCCATCAATTTAGGGATTAAAAATACCGAGACTAATCTCTTTACCTCCTCTACCAATTTGATCTAAGAGTTGCAAGAGAATATTCTACAAACCACTCCGAGACTCCTAACACTGCTGAGAGAAAAAAATAAGTGCAATTTGTTTGATGTTTATAGATATATACTCAGCAGGCCAGAAAAACCTGCTGGGGATTACAGGTGAACATTACTGGGACACTGAAGGAGATCCTCCCAGCTTTTTATGAACACTGGCCTGTCTGGGAAGGACAGTGGATAAAACTGAGGATTAGGAGGCAAAACATACCTCTCACAAAATTGGCAGTCGTACTTCTGAAGGTGTCAGATTGAATTCCTCTTGTCACCCAAAAATGTGTTGGCAGCTGACAATCAGAAGTGGATTCAACCATCATGGTTTGCCACTTAACATTACTGTCCACCTCCTGTAAGCCAGGATTTTATTTCAAAGATAACATCTCCACTGAAAAATTCTCAACAGTTTCTTGCTTCAGTTGTATTTGCTTCCTTTCATTTTTTCTGTTTGTGTTAGGAGACTCAGGGATAAAACTTTGAGCATGTATCTTCAGCAAAAACCCTGGCAATACAGGAACCTGCCAGGGGTGCTTTATTTGATGCCATGGTCTCAAAAGCCCCTGGGGATGTATGTCCTGGGCACTGCTGTGTTTGTAACAAACCCCTCCGAGGGGTCAGTGTGCACCAGTCCTGCTGCTTCATCCCTTAATTCAGCTTTTTCACTCGTCTTGGCTCCTGAATGTGTGGAGATTTAGAGCTCACAGTAGGCTGTCTAATAGATATTCCCTTGGGGCTGACCTGCTGGGAGAATAGCTCAGGTTTGGGGAGTTAGGGTTTCATTTAACTTTCTGAAATTCTCCATGGCCAATGTTATTGTCACTGTTGCATCTAGTCCTGGTTTGCTGGAGGCAAATGCCTAAAGCAGTTTGTTTTATTGGTTTTGTTGGAGTTTTTTATTTGTTTCTGTGCTTTTTTTTTTTTAAATACCATCCTTCTCTTGTATTTCCTGAGAGGGATCAATGAAGGAGACTGGTCTCTGCCCTTTCTAAGATGCTGCCAATTCCACAATTCATCAGAAGGAAGCACAATCTTTGCATTGATATAGTTTAGACTCCATAAAGGACCTTCATCTCCAGACCATATTCCATATAAAACCAAATCCATTCTGACTTTGTAGTGGGAAAACTCATTCCCTTGGGATGGAACAAGAACCCTGCCTTTTACAACGAGTCTGTTTGCTGCACACTCAGCTTAAAGGCTGGAGAGCTGGGGTTTGGGATGCTCTGTGAAGTAGACTCAGTGGAACTTGCACAGGAGCTTATGGCTGAACATTTTGGAAAAACAAACAAACCAACAAACCCCACAATATCACTTTTTTCAAGTCTTTGTACGTTCTCAGAGTTTCTCTTGCTTTCTGCATAGATTACTGCACCACCATGAAGGTGGCTTGTTCTATCTATTCTGCAAAATTATCCTTTCCCTGAGGAGCTGGAAATCTCCCAGACAAAATCTCAAGCTGTGTGTTTCTTAGCACTGTGTGAAGATTGAAAGTGTGTCTCTGGGATGGGTCCTGTCACAGTAAGACAGGAACTATTAGGTGCTAGAAGGGAAGAAATGCATATATCTATCGTGCATTTGACACCTTTCATAATTTACCCTTCTTAGATAAGAAAATTCTGCATTTTCATACTCACAAAAAACCAAAGTGCCAAAACAAACAAAAATAACCCAAAAAACCCCACAAACAAACAAAACCCCCACAAATAAACAAACCAAAGAAACCACTACAAAAAAACCCAACCAACCAACAAAACAAATAAAACAAACAAACAAACAAAAAACCAACCGAAAAAAAAAAAGGCCCTGGGGGGAAAAAAAAAAAAAAAAAAAAAGCAGTTTTCACCCTTTTTAATCCTGCAATTTTTTTCTTTCACTTTAGAGCCAGACTACAACAATGTGGTGTCAATCAACTATAAAACTCCACTGTTCTTAGCAATAATTATCACTTATCTACCACATTCTAGAATCCACTCCTCCTCTTGGACACAGACAGTCTGGTTTGTTCCTTTTTCCTTCTGTTAAAAAAGAAAAAATAAAAAATAGCTGTATCATCCCTATAAACAGAGATAAATTAATGAGGAGAAAACTGGTAGATTTACCCCAAACTATTAAGTTTTGCCTCTGTGTTTCATGATTCATTAAAACTCCTGCTTTCTAGACTGCTTGTAACAATTCACCCAGTGAAAGCATCAGCTGAGAAGAAGGTAGCTGTTGTGATTTTCCAGGGAAATAATATTGTTTAAGATCAGAAATTATTTTAATACACAACCATTTTTTTTTTTGATAACAAATATTTCCTGTTTGATGATCTGCCTCTGAGAGCTGCTTTAAATGTTTGTGCTTTCATGCCTGGACTTCTAGGAAGCATGGGATTCTGTCATTTTTTAGGACAGTAACATCAAGACCAGGGACAAAATGATTTTTAACAGTTGCTTGAGCATGAACTAGTTCAAAATTGGAGATTTTTTACTTGGAGACAGACAAGGAACTTTCTGCATCATCTAAAAAGTCCAGATTCTTTTTAAGGCTTATGATGCTCCTTCTCCTCCAACTCATAAAAACAGTCTCAGAGCCTTGAGAATTCCTTTTCCTCATAGAAATTCACTCAGCTTTTTAGGACCTCCTGATCTGGATTTCCAGAACTGTTACCTTATTTAGTCCTTCATTTTCCTGGATATCCTAAAGGTATTCTGAAGGTTTGTGCTCCCCAGGAGGTTTGTGTAGCTCACTATAATGCAGCAGCAGATTAGAAGTGATACCAGCAGTTGATGGGGTTTATTTCTTATTGAAAAAATCAAACACAAACAATATAGTTAATTTCCCCTGCAACACTATATCAGCTATGTTTGCAAAATAGCTGCCAATTGGTGTCAGAGATGGTGGAGAGAAGAAATAGGAGAAAAATCCAAATAATGGATACACAGTGCTGAAAATTGATCAAAGTCTCTCAGTGCTCACACACATTTAAGTCCATGCTGTCCTTACCATGTAAGGAAGGGATAAAAAAAAATAAATAAAACTCAGCATGACTTCTCTCAAGTTAACTCAACTGTTTCTGCTGAGTTTTACTCTCTTCCTGGACTGGTGATTTCAATCACCAGGGATGAGTCACTCATTTGAGAGGAGGGCTGCAATCAAGGGATGAAGTGAACTGAAGAGCTAAAGGTAAATGTGTGCATCGAAACAACAGCTCTGCTGAATGCAGCTGGAATGAGACATTTGGAAAAGAAATCAGGGTTAATGGATGACCTTGTAAAAGCCCTGGAAATATGGGAGCACATCATCTAGCAGTGGTTGTACAACACCTAAATAGGTTATGCTCATCCAAGTAATATTTTTAGCTTGTTTTTCCTCTTATTCCAAATGTGCTTTTATGTATTTTTAGTCAAGCTTTCTGTCTCTTCATGCTGAAAAATTGCTGATGTTTTCACTCTGCAAAAATTGAGGACATTTCTGCTCTCTATGCCATATGAATCAGCAAATCTTCCTCTTAAGAGAAATTGAACACTTTCAGAACAAAGGAGGAATAAATAGTCATCTTTCAATTATTTTTTTCTTCTGCTTTTGACTTAGCAAAGGAGAGGAGAAACTAGTCCAAAAATTATAACTTCTTTCCAGAAATTTCCAAAATTTTCCCTCTAAAGCTTATTCTCCCTCAATTGTTTGCACTTTTGGATTTTGTCATATTACTATTTTTGAGATGATTATTTATATAGGAGATCAGTACAGAAAACTAAATCTCAGCTTTTGGAGGCAAAAAGCATGCAGTACACATCCAAAGTTTTTCTTTTAGAAAAGATTAGGAGTTTATTTTGAGCATACTTTTTCACATGCTTTCAGCATGATTTTTTTCAGCTCACTTTTCTTCACAGCACACACTTTGGTACTCTGCCTAGTTTGGTTTAGCCTGTCATAGGTATAAAAGTTCCTTTTTCTTTCTTGGTGTTACTTATAACTATATAGAATTAAAGAAATTAATATTTTCCTATTTTTAGTACAACCTTTTGTTAGTTTTAGTTGTTTTGTCAAGATAACAACTAAAAAAAAATTAACATTTTTTTTACATATATATGTCACTATTTATTTACCTGAAATTACATAAAGCACCCCAATGTATTATCTGCAAGTGAACAAGGTACTAAGAAGAGCAGAGAACAACTTCAACAATAAAAAAGCCCTGGTTTTGGCTTCCCTTTCTCAATATTTGGGAAAACGTCTTATAGGCTTATAGGGATTTTTTCTGGAGGGTCGGTGATAAGTATTTTTTCAAATCATGCACCTTTACTGTGTTTCTAACTGGTCACCCAAAACATGAGTCAATAAAATGTCATTATTTCATTTGAAAGGGAGGAATCCTGAGATTTCAATAGAATTCAAACCCAATTAAATAAAAGTCTTGGAAAAGACTAAATCCCAAACCTGTAGAAAACTGCTTTTCTCTTTAGTGGAAAGTGATACTTTGACTTTAAAACTGGGTGATTACAGAAGGAAAGGTGGCAGCTGGGGACTGTACAAGAGCAGTATTTCACCCTGAAATTTACAAAGCTTTAACCCAAAAATTCACATCTCCACTGTGATTCCTCTGTTCTCCTGTTTGCCCAATCAGGAAGAAGTTAGGAAGTAGTATACATTTATATTTTCATATACATATACTACTAATTGATGCTCAACATCATAACACATTCTGCAGAAGAGAGGTTTTTGTTCCTTTGTTTTTTGGTCGTTTTTTAAAAGATGGTATGGTGATATGCAGCCATCTATGATGGCCTCTGAGAGAAGGACAGCCATTTTTTCAAAAGGCATCAAAGAATTTTCTTTTGCCCTAGGTGAGAACATGTCTCAAGAACTGAAATTTCTGGGATTGATGGCCTAATTTAGGAAAGCCACACAGAAAAAGAGGAAAGAATAAACCTAAAAAAAATTATGTATATATGCTCCTGGGTACCACTTCTATTTTTTGTCCACCTCTGCTTCCAAATAACAGAAATAAATACCATACAGGCCCTATAGTTTCCACTACTGCAAGGTCAAGCTCAGTAATTTGCTGAATACCCCTAATACCTCCTAGAGTTTTAGTGTAGCTGTCCTGGGGGAACATTTATATCAGAGCTACAACGATTTAAGGATCAGCAAAAGAAGCAGGGCTTATGTTGCATCCCAACAGGCAAATGAAAGCTTGGGGAGGGAGATGCTCAGTAGTTTGTGATCCTCCCTGGCAGTGAGTTTCCCTCTCTGCTCCTTGGGCACAAGCCAGCACACAGCACTAATGGTGCCTGAAAGCAGCTAAGAAGATAACAGCCAGATAGGATCCTCACCAATAGCTCATCAGTCTCCTAATTCTTGTAATTTCCTCCTATTAGATTCTTCCTTCATCTGCCCCATTAAAACACACAATTCAATTGACAGTGGGACCATTATGCTGCTGCTCCATGTGGTAGCTGAATAGAGAATAAGGCCTTTTGCAGCAACAAACTATAAAATGTGCCTCCAAGTCATTGACTAAAGTGTTGTCTCTTTTTTAGGTAACAACAATGATACAAGCTGTGGCTAAGGAAGTGCAAATGTAAAGAGTCTTATGCTTATAAAATGCTACAAGAAAGAATAGACATAAAAAGATGGCAGCAACAGGAAAGTGAATATTTGAAATTGTTTTATGCTTCTTTGACATACCTTTTTTTCTCTTCTGTCAAAACACCATGGGAGAGAAGACATTAGGACTGTATTTGCTGGAGTTGAAGAAAAAGTGAATCTTTGAAAGAATTTCAATAACAACTACAGAAACTGCATTTGAGAAATCACTAAATACATTCCAGACAAAGGGGAATAAGCAGTGAGGAGAGAGTGGGCAGAGGACAAGCAGCAGACAGCAGTCACAATGTGACTAATCCAAGTTCAATGTACTCATAGTTATGATGTCAGTATTACTAATGCATGTTTTCAAGAATTTGTGTTAGGGGCATATGAACTCGAGGTGTTCACGCCATTAGTGTCACTCAGAGCCATTCACAGAATCACAGAGGATCTTGAGTTGAAAGTGGTGCATGAGAATCATCAAGACCATATAACCCAAGAGTCAACCCTTGTACCTGAGAGTATTGTCCCAACTCTTGAGCTCTGGCAGGCTGTGATCACTTCCAGGGAGAGCTGGTTTCAGTCTACAGAGCTTTGTGGTTGTGAGTATTTGGCATAATTTATTTCCTAAAGGAAACTACTTGTAATGTATATTTGTAATATGTAGTATACAAGCAGTCTCTGATTCAGTTTAGCACTCAGCATTTGGTTTTACTGAATTCTTGCATTGGATTGCTAGCTTGTTTTTAGATTGTGCTATTTAACCTACTCTCCTCCTTTTCAATTTAAGAATTTGAGAGGTTTGTGCTTTCCTCCCCTCCATCTTTCTACTGTAGAAGAAGTTTCAGCTCCTAAGTCTGTTCTCATTTAAGAGACATCTTTGAGAATATTTCCACACAAAACCTCTTTCACTGGAAGTCATCCTGGACACATTACCTTGCTCCTGCAAAGGGCCACACCTGGTGTTTTATCACATTATTATCACAGAATATTATGAGTTGGAGGAGACCCACAGGTCCTTAGTGAGTGCAGCATCCAGGGATCAAACCCACAGCCTTGCCATCATCAGCACTATTCTCTAACCAGCTGAGCTAATCTCAGTGGCAAATTTCCTCTGACCTTTTTCTCCTATTCATTAGAATTTAGAGTCTCTTTATTTTTATCATTTGGTGGTTACATGGTCAGGTAGTCTTCTTTTAAAAGTCATTTCAAAAATATGCTAACCAGTAACAATACCAAAGTCAATAAATAGCTACATTTTTTTTTTTTTTTTTTTTAATGAGTGTGCCCATTATTCACAAAATGGCTTTTTTTGTTTTGGTTTGTTTTGTTGGGGTTTTTTTTGTTGTTGCTTTTTGGGTTTTTTTTTTTGTTTTGTTTTTGTTTTTTGGGTTTTTTTTTTACTATTAGAATACGGTTACCCTGGGTTTAGACTTTTGTGTTTAGATTTATACCTTTCTAAAAAAGATATAAATGCACAAAATTGAATTATGGTTAATTATCTAGCATTGCTATAGCTGGTCTTCCACAGTTCATATATATATGAGACATGTACTGAAACTTAATTTTTTAATAATGTTGCTTCTGTCTGGTGTCTTGGCTTTGTTTCATTAGATATTCTAATTATTTTAAAACTTACATTTTCTTAGGCTTAACTTCATTATTATCTTTTTCTCAAAAAGGATAAGTTATCTCATATGCCAAATTTACCTGACATCATCTACTGTCTAAATCAATAACAAAATTTTAAAATGTTATTTAAAGGTTATTTAACTTAAACACACACTTTGGGTAACATAGCAAGAAAACTATTTGTCCAGTACATATTCAGTTGTGTTTGTATATGTTCTATTTCTATATTTTCCTCCTTAGTTTTTTCCTTCTAAGAAGCACATCATCTTTGTACAAAGGCAGAGCATTACTCTTTAAGGCTTCATGAGGAGACAAAAATCTTGTTTCAACATCTTTCATTGCTTCCCACACTTCTAGGATGTCCAGCCTTTATAACTGAGTGCTCTTTTTCTCCCTGTGCTGCATTTCAAGGGATGCTTTCAGCCCATCTTGATATTTGCACTGTAAGTCCATCTCTACAAAACAGTTGTGCAGTCTCTCTCTCTGGAGTCAATGCCAACCTAATACAGTCAGTGAAATCTAGAAAAACAATTCACCCAGTCCTCAGGAAGAGACCAAAACTTGATGTGATGAACTGTCAGAACCCAGAACGTTCCTCTGAGTGCCCTGGGGGATCAGAGACCCTGGCACAGAGTCAAAAACACCTGAATGTTTGACTTGAGCCCATGGAAAACATGACCAACCTTGTATGGAGAATTACAAGAGTTTAAGTAGAGTGACAGTTAACTTGTCACAGGGTGAAAATGTAGAATTTTGGGGGTTTTATAATGGGGGTTTAGAGGACAAAGATGGAGGATTTCGGGTGTGTCCCTGCCCTTCCTCTTGGTCTTTTAGCCTCCATCTTCTGCTGTGTGGTGGCACATTTGATAGGTTCAGAGTAAAGGTGCACTGTTAATTAAGTAGATAGGTATTGGAAATTATTGCTAAATAAAGAATGGGGAGATTTTATTATAAAAGATAAACACCACCCAGAGGGTGTCAGTCTGCTCCATCTCAACCTGCAAGACAGATCTGTGCAGGCCAGAGCCACAGTGTTCCAGATAACAAACAAGAAACAATCCTTGGACACGAGAACAGAGAGATCTCGGGCTGTTCTCCTGCACTGGGCTGGGACAAACAGAGACTTTGGGCAATTCTCAGGTCACAACAACAGCACAAAATTCAAGAATTAACCTCCCTCCAAGTCATATGACTGTTCTACTCTTCTCATCTTTTGTAACATTTCAAAATTTCTAGGGGAATATCTTAATAAACAGGAACAATTATTAATTTGTTAAATGAATACACTGTAATATTGTTCAGTTCTCCATATGAAGTGTTCCATAAGTTTGGAAAAATTTAATTGCCATTTTAAGTTCAAGGCAGTAAATTCCGCAAACCCTTATGGCAGATGCAGACTTTCAGTCATTATCTAGATTTAAATTAGGAATTCTTCAGATTAATGGTTTCAAAATGATGAAAAACATTTCTACAAGCCTTCTTCCTCCTTATTGCCTACATGAAGCAGATATCTTAAAAAGGAAAATAATTCTGGCAGTGCAGTGTTTTCCAAACTTCTGTATCATTTTGAGAACTGGCTGGTTCTTTCACCTTGGACATTAAAAATACTAGTTTTCATCACACAAATATTAAAAAAGCAGAATGACATAGTTCATTTTTTTCAGAAGGTCACTTAATTTCATGAAGTGATGCAATTCTTATTATTCTGATAATATATTTTGGGGTTTTTTTGTAATTCAAACCTTATTAGAGACCGATGCACTTAATTCAGGAAGCTTTCTTTGTGTCTGACTTGAAACTCTCCTGCTTTTGTGCATTAATCCTACAAAAATGCCTGCAGCTTTGGCTTCTTACTGAAAATGTTTCCATATAGACAAAATGACATCAGGAAAAAAGCACACTAGTGCCCAAATCATCAGGTAGAACTGGATTTTTCAGGACCTATGGATGAAAACAGAAAATAAGAGACAGCTTACTGTCAGGTTGTATTGTAAGTTATACACAAATATCTTTTGAGATCCAGACTGAAGGCGTCTCAAGAGTCTCATTGACTGGGATCCTTCCTCACAGCCAGAGTGCTGCCACAGCTGTGACAGCTGACTGCTGGAGCACAGACCTGTATATCGTGTCTTCTTCTTACCAGATTCCAGCTTGCAGCACAGGCAAAAGCCAGATTAATAACATTGATATTGTTCCCTTCTCAAAAACTGGAAAGCGATGAGCTAGCTCAGTTTGTTTCTTCTATGGAGATTTACGTAAAATAATCATAAATGGGCTATTTTAAAAGTTTGAGAATATCCCGGGAAAACAGGGAGACCTCAACTAGTAATTTCGGCTATCTTTAGTTGGGTTTAAAAAAAATAAAATATATCTGTTGGAACAGCACAGCTATGGGATACAGAAGGTCTTTCTATAATTCTTTCTCTTTTCAAACTTGCAACATTCAAAAGACCATTGCAGCCATTAAAGATTGCAATTTCTCTGCTTCTTTACAAACAGAACTTGGGGGCAAGGTTTCCATTTCATCTGTAGACCATAAAAGCTCCGAACCATTTCTTCCTTTCCTAGTATAAAACTACTTCCAGCATAAAAGTGGAGTTATTTTGAAGTTTAAACTATGACTTTAAAAAAGTCATAAAACCAAATCATACTTTCTAGCAAATTGCTGTAAGAATTCCTTGGAAACAGCAGAGGAAGAAAAGCCAGAAACTGTTTTGATTTTAAGAGGTTTATTTTTAATCAAGCATTTTGCTGTTCATCACTGGTCTGAAATTCTCCTGAATCTAGAGCACTGTAAATTTAAAACATTGAACACTGGAGACTCTTTAAATGCTCATAAACACAGTAGTTGTAATGTTTCATAAGAAAACTCCACTCTCAAAAGTACAGATCTGCTTTCTATATACCGATAACCAGATGCTGGGATATCTCTTCTGCAGCAATAATAACTTGGCATGGTACTGAACTGTTTGCATGTTCAGCAAAGGAGAAAGAAATAAATAGACTTTGGCTGATCATTGTTTTCACCTTTCAATTCCTATGCAGCAGATTTTTGAGTGCTTCATTACTGGTGCCAGTTCTGCAAACTTTAAAAATGGCAGGGGTGCAAGTTCACTCTGAAATGGAATGTGTTCAGAAAATAGGAAGTCAAAGGTGCTTCTAAAGTTTTACAAGTATGATGGGCACAGGTTAGCACTGCCAGAATTCTGGTGTTGCCAGAAGAGCCCAGAGAAGCCCACACATCCCAGGCATAGAATATTCTGAGCTGGAAGGGACCCACGGGGATCACTGAGTCCAACTCTTAAGGAAATGGCCTGCCTGAGGATCGAAGCCATAACACTGATGTCTTTAGCACTATGACCAACTGAGCTAACTGCAAGGTAGAGTTAGGCCTTCTGTGCAAAATCTGAAATTGCAGAATCACATCTTAACTATAGCTTGAAACTTTTGCAATAACATAGCAAGTAAATTAGCCAGAATTTTAAAAATAATTGCATTCTAATCAGATTTCATAAATTAAATTATGCTAGGTCAGCACTTAGAAAGAATAGACATGTGCTTGAGGAAAAAAAAAACACCTGAAAAAAAATTCAGTTCTCAGCAAGACAGATTTTCTTTTTCTTTGTCTTTAGGCAAGATAGAAAGAATTTTGAAAGGTAAAGGTAGATTCTGGTAGCTTTTTGAGGACTTCTCACTCCCTCCCACATTACTCTCCAGTTTCTCTGAAGTGGAGCACAGAAAGCTATGTTAGGCATGCACTTCTCCCTGCATTATGCAAGACCTCTTAAAATCAAAAGGCATTTGGATACAGAAAAGAGACACATTTAGAACTAGCTGAGTAAAACTGAGCAATGACCACTTTGGAAAACAAAACCCACCTGACATTCCTCCCCAGACAATTGCCTTCTAAAGCTAAGATCTTTCAAAGTTATATGAGAATATTTCTTGATATTTTAAGCATTACAGCATAGGCTGATAAAAAAGCAGAGAGAAGAAAATCAAGTCCTGATTTCTAGTCCTCATTCCTACACCTGATTCTGTATTTCACATCTATGTAAGTTTCTTTTATGCAAAACTTTGCAGAGTAGTTATTAAGAGTAAAATCTTACCCATTTCTAGACAAATTTGTTAACCACAGGAGTACCAGAACTTTATTTTGTATATTGTTTACTCAATGCTGACACTGCTTCAGCAAGAAAGGAGATATTTGCATGCATTTAATATCAGCCTGCCATGGCTGAGGAGGGCTTGATGGAATGGTACTTTGGGTTGATTACACAGAGTCTAGAGTGGCAAACTCCCACCTAGGAAAAGCAGCTGCAAGTTAACACTGACTAATTTAGGAAAAATCTGTGGGTTTAAGAGAACTGACCACAAGGCAAGTCCTATTAATAGGCCTCCTGTCATATTCGAATTTAATATTAATAAATCAAACAAACAAAAAATCCAACAGAGAGCACAGATTATTTACTTCAAGAGTATATTTCCTTATTTTTCCTCATTGCATATTATTATTGTATATTGTATATTGTAATATTATATTTCCTTATATTTCCTCATTGTAATTTGGCCCCACACAGGGTTATTGTTTAAGTTTTAACACTGATGTAGCCAAGGAAGAATTATTTAAAGCCTATGCATTTGATCGCTGAGAAAAATCAACTAAATGCTGAGGATAATTTCTAAATGAGAAAGGAATAAGAAATGCCAGTGCTAAGCATATTGTCTTCATGACAGCATCTAATTGCTGACCCTATAATCCTATTGTGCCAAATGACAGCGGATCTTACTGATGAACTTCCTGATTCTGGAGAGCAGAAATTAAATTAAAATCTTGGATGAGACTGCACTCGAATCAGTGTGCTTACTGATCTTGATGTGCTTCATCCTGGAAGATGCTGAGGGCTGCTCTGAAGCCTGAATTTTGTCCATCTTCCAGCAGAGAGCTGAGCATCTTTCCCCAGCCCCCAGGACCCAGCTGAATGAAGCTTCCTACCCAGGTCTTGGGAAATAGCTTTGGGACTAATTGCTGTGTGTTGTCTCCTTCCTCAGCACTTAGCATTGATGTCATCTGTCCATAAACAGAGCAGATCAGTTTCAAACCAAGACCCTGACAAAAACAAGCTCTAAGTGATTTCTTTTGATTGCTGCCAACATTTTTCATGTATGTGAGCCCTGCATTTGTCTTTTATGCAGTGTGCTGCCAATTCATGTAGGGGTTAAATCAGCCTTTGTTCACCTGCTCATATCTCCTGCTTCTCAAATAGTACAATGCACTGTGCAATAGCACTAACTGTGTTAATATATATGAATTTATTAAAAAAACAAACATAATATCTACAGGGCCAGTAAGTAAAATCATTAATGTTAAATGCACCCAAACCTTAATTTTGTCAATGAATATTAGGGATTCCCACGTTCTTACCCTTTAGGCATCAATAAAGGCATTAATTGGTGTGAGACAATGTCAGCTATAGTTTAGAGCAGCAAGAAGAAAACAGAAAAGTGAATGCTGCTGTTGGGATTGTCTGCTTCTACTTACTGTGGAATGTGTTCTCATGAACAGTCAGGAAAACAATGATATCTGTAAATGAACTGAGATTTTACTAATTATACTTTAGGCATACATTAGATTACGCAAATTCTCTTTTCTCTTGGCATTTTTTTCAGGACAAAATTTGGTATCTAGTGCAAGAGAGTTCAGTGATTTATTCACTCACTTCAACTCCCTTTTGCATTTCTTTCCTTGATCTCAAACAGGACACTGAACAGAAATTTTGCAAATATTTTGAAACTAAACAGTTGATCAATTCACACCTTATCAATCTATTTTTTTTTTTGTATGCTTTTAAGATGCTTCATTGGGCTTCACTTTTTTTCAATAATTAATTATCATTCAAATGAAAAACTATTTCCAAAATAAGTGAAACTCTTGTTGAAATAAGCAGTCTTTCCCTGCTCCAGAACTCTGCCAGAATGTTTTCTAAATGGAAAATTTATCAAAACACGTTCCTGGTTTTGATGAATATGTGTGTACCATGAAAAAGGTGATCAAAATATTGAGCAGCTTCACTGTGAAGCTTTATTAATGTTTGATCAGCACTTTGAGAGCTTAGCTATAGAAGTGCAAATTGCTCTGAATATGATAACTACAATCTCATAGCAGAACAAGGAGACAGGAAAAGTTGAAAAAAAAAAGAAGGAAAGTGACAGTAGAGACCAGGAACTTAATCTTTACTTCATAAATAACTTTTATGAAAAAAGTTATTTTTTCATTAAAATAAATACGAAAAAATTAAATATTAAATAAATATTAAGTTATTAATAACTTCAGGAGTCTTGAAGAAGGTTTGTTCATGAGGCAGAATTTTGGCCTATCAGGCTCAACAGGAGAGAAAGAAAATGCGGTCAGAATCACTATAAATATAAAAATTACATTTGAATTATTTCTACAAATAACTCAGGTGAACACCTGCAATGCAATTTAAAAAGATCAACCAGGTTTTAGTAAATACATTTCTCCCAATATCAGATAAACAGATATCTCAAAGAACTTTTAATGGCACATGTGGATTTCACATTTTTTGAAATATTAGCTCCTACTTAACTAGAACATCTAGAAATTCCATACAGACCAGTCATTTCTTACTCCACAGAAATTTGTTATGCTGGATACTTGAGCTGAATAACAGTTCCCTCATATCACAGGCATCAAACTAAGGCAGGAGAGGCAGAAAGCAGGATGCCAAAACTATGAAGTGCTCCCTTACAAAATAGAGATGTTGCACTTAAAAACGAGGAAGGCTGGGCTGAAACTGCTGCTTTGCAGGGGTGCAAAACCCCCTCAGCATGGGAAATCAGGCACAGGCCCCTTTCCTTCATGGATGTGAGCTGGTGGTGATAAGAGCTACCAGCATTTCCAGAGCTGCAGCCAGCTCTCCAAGTACCAAAAGCAATTGATCTCTGGTATTTGACCCCAGAGAGAAAATGACAGCAGAGATATGTTGCCTTCAAACGCTCCCAGCTGCTCTAAGGGTTCCAGTGTGCCCTGCCTCATTGAAGGGCAGGCAGTAATCTCAGCATTATCACACCTGCAGCTTTCTCAGGAGCACAGTGCCATGTCTGTGAGTACTGCAGCAGCAGTCACAGCATAGAACTTTACAGAGTACTGGCTGGGTGTATATGGATTGTCAGGGAGATACTGCAGACTGATTTACCTTTCTGCTTGCCCAAATATTTGGAAATTTTTTTAATGACCAAAGCAGTTTGTTTTGGTTTTTTTTTAAATCTACTATCTGTGTTTTCATCCTGTATTTTTTTATGCATACAGTGAACCTAGTCTCCTTGAGCTCTGGTGTTCCACTAAATAACACATTTAAAGTTAAATTGGAAACTCATCTCCTGAAAATAACTAGATTAAAGAATTCCCAGTTCAGTTCAATTTTTTCTTCATTTTCTAGTCTGCCAAAAAAGAACCACAGCAGGCAAAATGCTGGAGCATTTACTAGCTGACTTTCCAGTAAGAATGACACATTTTGTCCAGAAATGGCAAGTGCCCCAGTTTATCCTGTAGCTGCCAACCCTCTTTAATATTCAGAGTCTAATGTCTGCACAGTTATCAAAGGCAGACACTTGTTTCTGCTCACTCAGGCGAAGAAATATTCCACCTAAAAGTATAGCTTCCTTCCCCTGAGTTTTTAAAAATCCTTCCAAATAAATATATGGTATTTAATAAATAAATAAATTTTAAGAAAACTTAAAAGCTTTTTCTCTTCTATCAGACAATGCTAGATTAATGGGCTGTTTTATCTTTTTGACATGACTGAAACAATATAAAGCACCCTCTACCATTCATTCCTTTCTTGTGAAAAATAGAAATCTCCTCCTGATCAAACACCTGACACTTTGACTAGTGAAGGAAGAAAAAAGTAAATATATATGTCCACAGGAATGAACAAAACAAATTTATTGTTATCCCCATGCACCAATGGAATTAAAATTGCCTAATTTTATTCAAACAATATGAAGGTCAAATTTGCAAAAAGGTCCTAATCAAAATAAAAAAGAAAATGAAAGTCTAAAACTCTGACCTCTGCAGAACACCTTACGTGATCGCTTGACTTCAGTTTGTACAGTGTAGGAGGCAATGATTGTTGACCTCAGTGCTTCAGCACATATTTATCCAGAGAATTATGCAGTAGCTCTCTTGACAAGGTCTCCACAAAACAGGAATTTCTCAGTTGGTTCCCACTTCAGCTTTGTGCTAGCAATGCACCATTGATTTTGGTTGGGCAGAAATGTGAATTTGAAAAATGCAGGTATTCCAGCACAACCCTTGTATCTCTATTTAAAAATGGGTAAAATTAAATTATTTAAAACCTGAATAGAAAACATTACTTTTGTTTCAGAGACAACTAAGGTAAAATAATGCAATTTTGTTAATTCATGATGTATTTGGTAAGAAAGAACAACAAAAAAGCCTTTTGAGATTCCACTAAGACAGTCAGTAGGATAGATGTTAAATTCTATGCTGAAAACATTCTAAAATGTTTTTACTGAATTGGAGTACAGTGCCTCACTGAGTGGAAGTTACCTGTGTTATCTGGAACTCAAGGGGGTGCAGGGCTCCAAGGGCCCCCAGGGTCCAGTATGCTAATTAGAAATCATGGAGCATAAATAACATCTACTTTATTTTTATTTTTATACTTTTATATATTTTACATTTTTATTTTTATACTTTTATTTAAGAAAATAAGAAAATGTTTGATAGCCTTATGTGGTCTTGAGCATTTCCACGGTGTTTTATGTTCCTTTCTAGAAATGGATACATCCATATCTTGATTTTGCTGTTCTTTTTAGTATTTGAAGTTTGAACAAAAACTATGACTTAACAATGATCAGGTTCCAGTATCTACAGTTAATTCTTTTTTCCTTTACTCGAATTTTCCTGTGGGTTAATTGCTAGGATTGAACCAGGCCGTATGTATAGAGAAGTGCAATTTCTTTTCAAGACACTAGATTCTAGCCTCAATAAAATCAGAATAATTGAAGATTTAGCTTATAGATATGGTGCTTGTAATCTCTCTCTTTGAGGAGTAAATTTATTTTTTCATTCATTTTAAAAAACTCAACAACCAAGTAGTCAAGCTAAGAGAGCCCCAAAGACTTTTAAATAGACTTCATACTTCAATTCAAGCTGGAAGTTCACATATTTAAGAGAAACAGGTTTCTTGGGAAGTTTCTTCTAATTAAGAGATGTATTACTGAATCCTTTGGGTGTTTTTCAGTGGTATTCATGTAAAAAGTTGGTATTTTTGCAAAACTGCAGAAAACTAAGGACTGATTGGACTGATTTCAACCCAAGCTGCAAATACCTGTAGCTGCCAGGAGGCATTTTCCCTGCCCTTTCATATTTGGAAATTACAAAATCTACGTCTTGTGGGGATGCATTTATGCTTAAAAAGCACACAATAATCACATTTCTCTCCCTTTTGTGCTCAAACTGCAGGGATACACTCTGCCAGCCAAACCCAATCCAAGCAGAAGCAGGTAAAACTGAGCAGAGCTGCAGAGCCGCCACAAAAGCCATCAGGATTTCCTGGGTGCCACGTCAGCTGCATTACCAAAAGTTAATAACTGATTTTTTATTTTTCTTTTTGATTTCATAGATGGCTTTTGCTATACAAAAAGTTGATCCTCTTCACTTTTACATTCAGCAAGGAAAAAACTGGATATGATTGTGACACCAGCTACATGTAAATAAGGTAAGAAAATAAGCTAAACAATGCAAGAATATAAGTTGAGCAATTTTTTCAGGTTTGCAGAGCTTCAAGTAATGGAAGTCCCTGCAATTTGGGTTTGGCCTCCTGTATCTACACAGACACTTTCACAAGTTTTCTGGCTGCAAACATTTGAAATGTTCCTGTTAAAAAATTGAATGTGAATGAGAGTTTGTATTAGGAAATTATGGAGCTATTCACAGCTCAGCTAAGCCCTGGACCTTTTAAAGAAGACATCTTTTAGGGGATGTGGTAGATTTTGTTTTGACTAACATCATGGTTCTAATTTTTTATTATCTGGAAGAAATAATCTCTGAGCCTGAAGCATAAAACACAGAATCTACCTCCTTTTCCATAACATTAAAACACCTCAGTGATACCCATTTCAGCTCCTCTCCTGTTATATTTTAAAATTACAGAAATGGAACAAAAATTATATATTATCATCTAAAAAAAGGAAAAAAAAAAAAAAAAGAAAAAAAAAGAAAGAGTGGATTTATAGTTACCTCAATGTATCAATAATGCATTCATTATTGAATTGAATTTCAATTAACTGTATAAGACACCTACACTTATGAGAGTGTAGGAAAAGTAAATACTAATACTGTACCAGATTTTAGGAACTGGTTTTGTTTTCATGTCATGAATTTCTACTGCTCAGTAAAAATTCCCAAAGATTTCTGTTGCCATTAAATTTATAAATGGTTGGGGTTGGGCCTTATTGGGCAGTCTTAGAGTCTCATTCTCTTGTACATTGATACATGCCATCCTGAAGAATTCCTATGCGTTCAAGTTTAAATTTGCCCTCAAGTGAAATAAAGCCTGGTGTAAGGTGAAAAACAGTAATTCCTTTAATAGGGTTAAAGCACATTTTGTAAAAAAAACAACAAACCAAACCAAACCAACCAAAACAAAAAGGAGTCACTACCACATCCCTACCAAAGGAAAAAAAAAAAATAATGTACAAAAGAGAAACTCACAATAACCAACCAAAGCTAAAAATTTTATATAACATTCTATAACATTGGGGCTAAATCTGTTACCTTTTGAAAAGAGACAAATAACTTTGGGGGACAATTTGGATGCTTGCACCATCAACATTCTTTCGCTAGTGACCTTTAAAGCATAAGGAAAATACTCCACAAAATATTACTAAAACTTTAAAAAGCTTCCTTGGCTTTCAGACCCTCATTTCACTACTAAGTCGAAAAGGAAAGAAAAATAATCACAAGAGTCAAGGTAAAAAACCCCAAGATTGCTACTTCTGCTTCCAAAGCATACTTAAAAGTTTTTTCCTCTGCTCCTCAAACCCCTTTGACACAAAGAATATCAGCTTTTATTACTGTTTCCTCTGCTCTTGTTTTTGAAATCCTGAACATTAAGAGGAAATGCATGATGCAGGGTGGTGCTTTGCTCCTACAGCACAATAAACAGCAGCACAAGGTGGCTCAACTCCTTTTTAATTTCTTTTAAAGGATGCAGTTGGTAGCGTTTAGAACAGAACACAAAGGCTGAAGACTTTTTCCTTTACCTCAGCCTATTAATTCAATGAACCCATGGACTAAATCATTAGCATTACTTCCTACATTTCCTTGATTTTTCTTGGGGTCAAATGCCAACAAAGTCCAGACTTTAGGGGTCTGAGTGAATAGTCTTATGTAAATTGACTGATTATTCCACCAGAAGAGTTCTGCTTTCTACAGCTGCAATTTTAATTTTTTTTTCCTAAGGGTGACAATTGAAGAACTTCATTAGTTCTTTCTGCAATCCTTGTTAGAAAAGAAAAATTTGACCTCAAGAATTCTTGCTATTTATACTGAGAGTTTTGTTACTTCAGCCTCAGATCGTGACAAACATCTGTTTGCCCTGGTACACTGCAGTAGTTTGCACCCTGAAAATGTTGAACTACTTTTGCAAATTTATGATTGAGCTTTTGTCATTTCAGTGGTGGCTCAGCTGTAATATTGAGCTGACAGGAACAAAAAGTTATAAAAATGATTTACTACAAAATATTTCTGTGGCAGGTAATGTCATCACTTTTCCTTTCTTTTTGCCTAAATTTACTAGACTAATTCAAAGCTTGCCTCAGTTTTAAGTCTGGAAATATTAAGGATGAAGTGAAAAATCTAACAGCAGCAAAGTAAACCTTTTTTCCCAATAAGGGAAAAACAGATTAAAACAAACAAACAAACAAACAAACACAAAAAAAAAAAACCAAATAAGAAGAAAGTAAAGTGTTCTATTTTGCACTGCAATAGATTTTCTCTTTTAATTCTTGAAGAGTCATAATCTACTGAATTTTCCTGCTTTAGACAGTAAGTAATAATGTGTATGTGTATAAATAAAAAAATACATTACCAGTATTATTGGGTTTGTATTTAATTGTGAGGAATTATGGTCATTTGAAACTTAATACATGTCAACAGAGAGGAGTTTTTAAAATGCTTTTTAAAAATAGCAGACATATTTAAAATCATATGAAATATGCACAAAAGACTGTAGATGTGAAAAAGGTGTTGCATCACAAAATTGTGGAATTTGTTATGTTGATATTACCAACATGCAGGCAGTAGACATATGTTTATGTCATGAAAGATGGTAAAGTTGTTAAATTTACATAGACAACTGAAATCTAAACAAGAATATTTTAGCACAATGTAAATTTAATTGGACGGAATTGGACCAAAATGTCATAGATGTTTATGCAATCCTGTTACTGTACAATGCAGAAAATGAGGTCAAGGTTCAAACAAAACAAGAAGGAAAACAGAATTCTTGATCTTTTGGAATGCTAATAAACCCTAGATAGAAGCTCTGAACTGCAAAACAGACTAAATTTAGGCTCCATTTTTTCCTGGAAGTGACGGCTGAAGGGTGTTTTAAGATCCTTTTTATTCTTTGGTTGTTCTCCACTCAGGAAAGGGATTAAGTTACAGAGAAGAGGAAACAGCCCAGGAGAAGGAGTGGAAAGGAGTGAACTATCCCATGTGTGTCAAATTGCATCCCCCAAAGGTCACAGCTGGACACCAACTATCCTCTGTCCAAACAGGCTGATAACCTCCATTTTGTTTAAGATACATTACTCATTTAATTAATTTACTGTGTGAATAGAGTGAAGAATGAATCCACAGAGTACATCTTTTCAGAGCAATAGCGTAACTGCCAAGAATATAACATAACTCTGTAAGCAGTAAATTTTGCTTTACTGTCAAGTTAAAGAAACACAGTACTAAACCAATGTTAATCTCAGAGATATGAAAGAGTTAAATCTACACACAGTTGTTAAAAATATTATACTCAAATTTAGAATTTTATATTTCAGTATATGTATAAAAGGAACAAAACTATGAACGTTTCTAATGATGTTCATTAAAAAACAAATTGTCACTTCCTTCAAAATTGAAATAATGTTTTTAGTAAAAAAAACCCTATAAATAAACCAGGGAGTACATTGCAAACAATAATGTAAATCAGTTCATTCTGATATAACCTCACTGGCTTACCAGAGCACCTGGAAATCTTTATTGATTTATGATTTGAGTTTCTGCTGGGGACTGGGCTACATTGCAGTGCTGAGCTGTTCTCAGCTGTCAGTGAGATTGCAGAGAGCATCCTTGGAATTCTGGTGGAGTTGGAAAAAGCCATGAGTTTCTTATTGCCTAGGTGAGGAATTTGGGGAAAGAAACAAACTTTAAAATTGTTCTTATAAAATCAGAGTGGTATTGCAATCAGATCTTGCCACTGACACAATCCTGGAGGACCACAATTACTCAAAGAACTGGGAAAAGGTTAAAGAAGTTTTATAAGTTGTCATTTGCCTAAAGGCTGAAAATGCAAATGTCTTAAAAATATTCTGGTGTAGATTGTAGGAATAGGATTCTTCAAAAAAATTAACCTGTTAAAAATAAGACAATTTTGAAATATAGAAGATGTAATGGCCAATGCAAAACAACAAAAAATATTCCGATTTAATCAGACATCATCCATTCGGATCTCTTGATTTCCAGTTTCCTAGCATCATAATACTAGTTGATAAACCAGTAATTCTGTGAATTTCCAATATAACATAAATGTGTCTTTTAGTGAAGAAAACTGTTTGTTTGCTTGGGGGAGGGGTTGTGTAGTTTGGGTTTTTTTGGTTTTTTTTTTGTTTTAAAAATTGTTTCTTATCTTAAAAGGAAATTTGTTTTGTCTGCAAGCACTCCTCCTTCAAGTCATGGAAATAGAAAAATGCTTTCAATACCTGTTTATTACCAATTTTGAAAAAGAACTAATCTTTGTCTGTTCTTATAGTTTCAAGTGAGAAATGAAACTGCATTGAAAAAGATGAGTTGTTGTCAAATGTTTGAAAATTGACAGTGAATCACCATCTGAAGCTGTTAATGATTTTTCTGACTTTAGCAATGACACCTTTGTATTGCAAGGAGGAAGAAAAAGGAACATTTTCACCCACCTGAATGTCCAGTTTACACACAGTACAACAGAGCACAGTACATATAATTATGACTTGGCTCTCATGGCTGCTTAGCTAACATTCTTAAACACTTTTCATCTGTCCAAAAGTTATTTTGTGATATACAAAAAATGTCTTTTAATACAGTTTTATATATAGAACTAAACCATATGATATAATTAAATCAACCTGGCTGTACATGAGTTAGACTTAATGTTATGCTCGAGCATAAAATGCATTGATAGATGGTTATTTAAAAAAAAAAAAACAAAAACCAGAATATGGCAAATTCTTTCTTAAATTAATGTGTAAGATAGTAATACTAAACAAAGTAAACCAGTCCTTTCCAGTGTTAAATGCATAAATTGAACGATGGATTTCTTTTTAAGGAATAAAAAAAGGTACTTTTTCAGGAACATTTTGTTTTATTCAGAGATTAAATTTTGATGAAGATTGGATAATGTGAGTTATTTGCACAAAGAACTGTTTAATATATTCTGTGAATCCCTGGAAGTGTTCAGGGCCAGATTGGATGGAGCTCTGAGCAACCTGGTCTAGTGAAAGATGTCCCTGCTCACGGCAAGAGAGTTGGAACTGAATGGCCTTTAAATCCCTTCCAACTCAAACCATCCCACAATTCTGTAATTCCTTGGAAGGTCCGTGCTGTGTTAAGGTCCAATATTTTATAATCCAAGGTCGTGTCAGTTTTTCAGTACATGAAATATATTGCATTACTTTCTACCGTAAAAGCATGGAAATACTACAAATATAGTTTGCATGTAATCACATATGGATAAATTATAAAAAAAAACTATCACATTTAGTTTTTGCTTACCTGAATCTCATATTAACTTTATTAAAGTTATAAACATTAAAATATATTTTCAATAAAATGCTGGAATTGACTTGATATAATCAATCTTATAAAATTAAATTGACTTCTGTTGGAGGTTTGAGAATTACTTGTCAGAAAAATCATTATATGGTTTCAAGGGGTGTTTCTCTACAACAAATCTTTAAGTAAACCATATTTTATTTTTCATTAGGTCTGCATCAAAGTGAGGGAGTCTTAGTTCTAATGACAGAGCACAGAACCAGAACTGAATCTGGAGTAAATTAGCAGTTGTCTGCCTTTCTTGGGCATCTTTGCAAATTATCATCTTTTCTTTTGTGTTTGTTAATCTTTTTACTCTCAAAACTAAGGCTTTGAAATAATAGATTGTATCCTTCGGTTTGATGTTACAAAATTTCAAAGCTAGTTTAATTCGATTATTTTACTGCTTCTTCCTTGTTTCTACTGGTCCCCACTGGTTATCCTCCTTGCACTGCCCAAAGCGAAGGAAAACACTCCTAGTTTTGACTAACACTGCATTAATTTTCTTAGATTCCTGTCTGTCAGAGTTTGTATCTCCATGTTCATGTCATGAACTTTATTGAAGCATGATAAAAAATATGCTCAATTTAAGGTGGATAAAGAATATTGAACTTATGAATTGTTCTCCCAAAAAAGAATAATAATATTTGTGGAAAAATTTCCAATTTTGACTTTAAAGAGGGTTTGATTCAAGTTAAACAAAGCCTGTATGCTGTAAATATTGCTGACACCCAATTGCAAAACTGCTCTGCCTCTTTAGCTCTTGGTGCAGACTAAAAATCAACATCAGTATGAGCCAATATAGCTGACAAGACCAGATTAATGTTTCAGGTTTCCTGAACAGCCACAATATTGTTACTTGATGGGGTGGGGAAGATATAATGTCACTGTAAAGTAGAGGGGCATGTAAGGTGTTATATTTGATTTCTCTCCTTGCAGCTCCAAACTAGATTTTCTCTGGCTTAACCTAAAGCATGGTTCAGGCAGAGTCATGCTGGGGGCCTTTCCTGGTGGCATCTTGAAATCCAGTGGTGGTTTCTGCTGCCTGCTCCCTGCTGCATCTCTGCCCTGGCATCCGTGCTGCCATGCCCTAAAGAAATGAAATTCCACTGAGGCTGCAGGGGAGCACAGCCAGCACCCCCTTGGCTGCCAGAACACCTCAATTGTTGTTTTTTTTAATTTTTTTTTTAGCATGCAGGGTGTCGTAGTTTGGAAAAAATGAGTTTTTTCTGAACTTCAGTGGTCAAACCAATGAGTGCTCAGGTTTAAAGACTGGCACCTGGTGTGGCCACTGAGGACAAGGATCTGCCTCTGAGAACACAAGGGGTTCAAAGCAGAGGGCTCCCCGGAAAGCTCTCTCTTGGTTCCGGTCCCTGAGGACGGAGGGATCTCCCCTGGCCAGCGGCTGGCTGGGCGGGCAGGGGAAGCCATGCGGCCTGGGCGAGGTAGGCTGGAGCCTTGGGCACAGAGGGGGAGAGGAAAATCCTGCAGGATGGAAGAGTAGAGAAAGTACAAGAACCTGGAAAAGCGTCAGACAGCCTTCTTTTCCCTTCCCCCCCCCCCTCCCTCCCGGAGAGAGAAACTGAGAAAAACCGTGTCTGTGATCTGCGTCACCTTGAAATTTGATATCAACAACTAGACAGCACGGCCGAAGGAGTATGGGGGGGGGGTGTGGCGTGAGAAGAGTGCCCAGCAGCAAAGATACCGTGAGAGTTCTGGGGAAACAAAGCCCAAGATTTTAACCCTTTTTGTAGATGATGGAAACTTTATAAATGCTAATCCTCCTGAATTTGAAGAGGATAGAAAGAACTAAGCAAAGATTATGAAAGTTTGTGTAAGTAGAAGATTGTCAGAGAACGCTAAAAAGAATCCTAAGTGGGAGGAGATGATGGAGTGGCTTTGGCTGGACTCTTTTGTATAGCCATGAACGAACTCATTTTTTCCTATAACATAGAAACTGTATCTGGGGAGAGGCATTGGCTTAGAGCCAAGAGTAGACAGTAGTATGAACAGAGATGAGAAGTGTCCCAAAATTGAGAAACTGTCGTTTCTTGGAACTAACCAAAGCATTTTTAAAAAGAGAAACCCTAGAAACAGCTCTAGTCCATGCACAGTGGTGAGAGCACTGGACATGGAGGAAGAGACCACGATGTGGTGCAAGAAGGACTCCTATCTCTCCTCAACGAACTGAGTACTGATTATCGGAAAGGTAGTAATAAACTAAAGATTAATTATCTAAAAAGTAGTAACGTAATAGAGAATTTTCAGTCTGTTTTGTTAGGTTGAGAACTGGTGGGGGGGGGAGGAAGAGTGTTTTTTTTAAAAATTTCCATGTTCTTCTGTATGTGTCTTCTTTACCTATTATTAGTAATAAAGTTTTTTTCTGTTGCTTTCTAAATTAGAAACTGTTTTGCTCTGTTTTTAGTCACATCTCACAACAGATACCAGAAACAGTATATCGTTATAGGGGCACTGGCCTTGTGCCAACGTCAAACCTTTGACACAGGGTCATAGTTAAAAACCATGCACTTTTACTAATGTTATTGGAGTATTCAAAGAAACCTTTCAACCCAGAATATCCTGGGTGCTGCAGCCATGT
Organism: Sitta carolinensis; assembly: GCA_032173965.1. Classification (NCBI taxonomy): domain Eukaryota; kingdom Metazoa; phylum Chordata; class Aves; order Passeriformes; family Sittidae; genus Sitta; species Sitta carolinensis. The sequence goes on from JAVUNC010000006.1 coordinate 2,792,500, forward strand.
CAATGATTCACAAATGATTCATTACACACATGAAGATTGTTTGTAACTGTGTTTGAGGTGCCAATAAACCCTCAGCCAGAGAGGCCCTGTCTTTGCTGTGCATGTACAGCTGCTGTAACAAATACTTCCCTGAGCCTGAGAGGTATTTTCCCCATTACAGCATTTAGGTAATAAACAGCTGAGGTTGTGTTTGCCAGTGATGATCACGGAATGCAGTTCTGTTCTGCTCTTCTATTTCTGTTAATACAGCATCTAGGAAAAACAATGAGTATATGACTCAATTTATTAAATCTATTTTTTTCTGCAATGATATACAGAAAATATAATGAAAAATAATTTGGTTTTTGCCTCATCCACATATCATAATAATTTTATTTATTTAAGTGTATTATACGTACAGGGTATAATCTGTGAACTTGAGGAGTCCTTAACAATTTGTACTGTTTCTACCTTAATGAGAGTAACTGCTTTACTCTCTGAACAACCCAGCAGTTATTTCCACAGGTAAAAATGTGGATACAAGTTCCAAGCAACAAAAAAAATCAGGCCTTAATTACGAATTTTGAGCCTTCATTTTCTTTGTGTCCCTAAAACATGAGTCACTCTTGGCAGGAATAGCCAGACCTTCACGTGCACACAAATGGTATTCTGTTTTGACTGGCTATGCTTCAGTAAATGATTTATATATTAACAAAGAGTCAATGACAGACTGATTTTGGATCTGGAGCCCTGGACTGAGTCCATTGCAGACTCTGGCACTGATGATTCCTGATTGCTAGTGTTCACAATGGCAACATTGGCAGGGTATTAAACAAAAACTTATTTCTGTCTTCTGAATTGCTGTCTTCAACAGCTCATTATTTCTTCTTCAGCTGATCCCTAAATGCAGCAGATAATAAGACAAACTGGGGACAAGCGTAAATCAAATTATCTGAAAAATCTTTCTGTGCCTTTTACTAAAGAATTAAAAGTGTGAGACGACTTGTTGTTTGAAACAGCACAAGACCAATGCAATATTTACATTCCAGTTATATTTTATTTTAGGTTTGTAACTGAATTAAAATAAGTAGTTCACAGGCCTTATGCTGCCTGTCCACACAAACGTGAATTTCACTTTAAGATCGATGGTTCTCTGGAAAATAAGAATTGTATGTGCTGGGACCACATAAAAACCATTGCAAAGGGTGGTTAATGTGTTGCATAATATGTTTCATTTATATTGCTGAAATTTAAAATCCTTTCATGGTGTCCTTGATAGCAGCTGCAATTGGTTATTAATGTTTTGCTGGAGTCTGATCTAAATCCTGTATAGTCAGGCCATAAATATTCACTTTTTTTATGAGTTATATAGGCAGTACATTGTACATCTTGATGTTCAAACAGTGAGAATGACCCAAAATACCTGATAGTTCTGAAGACAAAAAATTATTTCTGATACCTCAAAAATTAGGTCCATGGAAGTGTTTCAAAACACTGAATACTATACCACTTACGTTTCAGTACACACTCTAATAAAGAAGCCACATATGTTGTGCTATATATCTAAGCATAAGAATCACAAAAATTATAGTCACTAAAATAAGGAAATACCAAAAAAACCTTGTTTCCTAAAAACTTCCCTTTCTCTGGGATATAGCATTTAATTTTGGTTTGCAAGTCAATTGCTAATTCCACTAATGAACTTTTATATTGAGATTGCCTTCTTTCTTTTATGGAAGAAAGCAGAAGCTGTGTGGGTGGAATATATATGCAGAGGCCAAGCAACCCACATTCTGCGCTTTCTCTGAAAGTGTTTGGACTTGCAGCTTTCAAGAGTCAACTGTTGCTGTAAGTTTTAAGGAAATAAATGATATTCAAGGTGGGTCACTCAGCATGTATTGTTTATGTACTACTATAACAAGTAGAACTCTTGAATAAGAGGTACAAATTCCCAAACAATTGGAACAAAAGAGCAAACAATTACATTGAAACTTGAATTTATCTTTTCAAGAGCTCATGAGTCTTGTAAAATATTGAATTGTACTGTGTGAATCAAGATACACAGATGACTGAGGGTGAAAAAAACCCCACTGAAATAGCAGAGCAAATTTATTTCATTATCTTGCTGACTGGAGGATTCAAAAATTGATTTTGCAGAGTCAAGCAAAACAAATAAACAGGTCCTGTCAAGCTCAGTCCAATCCTAGGCTGGGTGGCAAAACTGCTTTTTGTACCTTTTTATCAAAGGCCTGCACATGAGTAGTTTACCACTACATGCAGAATAGGTGTTCAATCCAAAATTAAATTCAAACCCAAAGAAGCTGTACAGCTTGGACACAACTTGCTTTCACAACTGAGTGCAGATCTATGGTGTACAGGTAAATTTGACACAGACAGTGCTAAAGCCTCTGGAAAGGCCTAAGAGCTACCTCAGGAAAAGGTGATGTGAAAACAGGTCCAGAATTATTTTGCATCAGCCTGGAAGGTCAATTAAGGAATTTTAATGCTGAGAATTAATGGATGGCTGCATTGTGCTTAGGAAGACATTAAGATCACCTGGACAGTAAAGCAGGATTCCTTCTGGAGTTGGAAAAAATAAAATATAATTTTCTTTAAGGAGCTATTTGGGCATTTCAAAGCTGTTCTCTTTAGACAATTATTCCCATTTATTTTAAAGGGAGAAATGATGTAGCAAAAACAAATTTCTTGACAAATGTCATTCCATCAGTCAGAGTCTTTAGTAACGGTAGCAAGGCAAAGTGGGGTTTTTGTAAGGGGGATATTTTAATTTCTACTTCTACTCTTAACTAAACATAAATACCATAAAATTTATTCACCAAGAACTAGATTAAATTATCAGATGGAAATACCCATGATGTCAGGAAAATGTAGTCATCCTTCTCATTATAATTCATACCTTCTTCTGACGGAGGTGGTAGAATATTCAGGAAGTGTAGGTGTCTGTAACTACTGTAAATATCTGTGGGGTTTTGTCTGCAGTGTGAACAGCTGTGAAGTTTTATTAAATAATATGGCTTTGCTGATTGGCATAGGTTATTTTTTAGGGTCATATCACCAATGTGTTGCATAAAACCAGATTCTGATATTGAAAATATCTTTCCCAAGGACAGAAAGAACAGGTACACAGTTTGTAAGTCAGTGAAGTATGCAGAACATTTTGTGATTCAAAGGTTTAAAAAGAGCCCTTAGATTATGGAAAATCATTATCATTCTTCATGATCACCTACAAGAAGGGCCAGAAGGAGGATCTGGAGAACTACAGGTCTGTCAGTCTGACTTTGGTGCTGAGGAGGTTCATGGAGCAGATCATCCTGAGTGGCATCCTGAGGCACGTGCAGAACAGCCAGGAGATCTGGCCCAGCCTGTTGTCCCTGAAAATCAGCCTTCTGATTTGTTTTGGTATAATGGAGTCAGCTCGCATGAATTGTAAGATAAACAAGGATCATGTTTGCATTCCTTTGTAAAAGATATCACCTGATGGACTTCTCAAGTGACCAGTGAAGATGGAGAGGTGGGAACTGCTCTGTCCAATCTCTGATCACTGTCCGAAACTGAGAGATACGAGGGCAACAATAAACTGGAGAGTTCTTTTCTTCTTCTCTGCCTGAACACCTGTGGTGTGTGCTGCTGTGTGTTCCTATCTGTGTCACAGTGACACCAGCCAGCACAGGTTTAGAAAACGCAGGTCCTGCTTCACCAACCCAGTCTCCTTCCATGGCAAGGTGACCAACCTAGAGGTTGAGGGAAAGGCTGTGGATGTTTTGGAGGTTGTGCAGAGGTGAGTCGCTTCCCTAAACAGCAAGTGAGAAGGAAACAGCCTGAAGCTGAGCCAGGAAAAGTTTAGACTGAATATTAGGAAAAAAATTATTCACCAAAGGGATTGTTAAGCATCGGAAAAGGTTTCTGAGGGAAGTTGAGTTGAGTTGCCATGCTTGGAGGAACTTAAAAGGTGTGTAGACATGGTGCTTAAGGACAGCGTTTATACTTGTTGGACTTGATAGAGGTAGGTTTACAGTTGGACTTGATGATCTTAAACTTGGTCTCCAACCTTGATGATTCCATGGTTTTCTCCTTCATTCAGAGAATTCATGCTGTGACTGTGTAGGAATATCAAGACCCAGAAACTAATGTTGTATTCACAGAGAAAGAGAAGCACCTTGAAAAGCTCTTTTTTTTTTTTTTTTTATCATTGTTTTCAGACTGTAACAGTGAAATGTTGCAACAATGAAAGCCACAGCAAATGAAAATGTTGGGTATCAACCTCCCTCACACAACCCTAGAAAAACACAACCACCCCCACAAAACTATTTTTTGAATTCACAGGTCATGCACTATCTGTGTTTTAGTCCAATATTAGTTATTAATGGAAGTATTTACCATCTAAATGTGTTCATGTGAGTATTTGTACAATGTTTATGTTTCTCTAGGTTTTTTCAGAACTGACATTTGGTAGATTGGAGTTTATTCTGAATAAATGCAAACCATGTAATTTACTATCACTCAATGCACTTAATAAAAACATTTAACCACAAAAGAAAATTGTTCTGCTCCATATTCCAAGGGAAGTCAGGGGCAAGGGGAAGGAATGGGGTGGGGAATGTAAACTTCTGTGTATATTTTAATGTTTTCAGCAGATTTAACTATTTTTTTCCAGATTCTAAGCTATATCTCTTTGGTTGAACAAATCTCTGGTAGAGATAAAAATCTACAAATATATCTGTTTTTTTTAAGACATGTATTTTTCTAACCACTCAGTGCAAATATCTGTGAAATGCTAAGCTGTCTTAGCTCCCTTCCATGAGAATGAAGGCTACTCAGCACCTCAGAGAATGGGCCTCATGCTAGTACAATTGATCACCCATTTCTGCTTACGTTTCAGTGGAATTCTTTAGACAAAATAGAAAGAAAATCTTTAAGAAAACATTCTGTTGATAGTCTACTGCAAATATTTATATTAAGTTCTTCATTATCCAAAGATATCTGTACCTCACCTGCTCTTATTTGAAAAGACTAGAGTTAATTCCTGATACCTCATATAGCTTTACAAATTACATTCACGTTAATAAAAACAAGAATTACCTGGAAGAAGTGGGAAAGCTGAGCATCAAACTTAAGCCTTTTCATGTTCAATTATGTATTCATCCAACAATTGTATTTTCTAGTTTCACTATAAAAAAACAAACAAGCAAGTAACAGAAACAAGTATAGGACATCATTATGCAGAAAAGAAGGCTTGACAGAATTTTCTAAATCAATAGCTCAAGTCTAGAGAGAGCTGAGAGTAATATTTAAAATGAGCTCAAAGTAGTCTCAGAGTTATTGATTTGATTCCACCACAGCACATTTCCAGCACTTCTATTCTCTATGAGTCTTATGGGTATAATTATTCTGTCCTTCAGGAACTATACTGGTTAAAGCAAAAATGACAAAACTGAATACATTTTGTCTTTTTTTTTTTTTAGTACTATATTGCCCTTTAATACTGTGTAGGAAGGATTTTTTATCTGTCATTTTTACATACTTAAGAAAGAAGGAATGATTGAAAGTGGGTAGCTCTTGACAATTTTTAGGTAGGCTTATTCTTTCATAAGCTGTGCATCCAATATTCTTACATAAACCATGCTTTCTGTTGTCAGGGCATTCCCAAAAATAAAGACAACAATGACTTCATTTTCTCCTGTCAGTTTTTCTACTTATGAGAGAGGATAAAAATTATATCTACCAGCTCACAAACCTACCACACAAGATGTATGGGAGGATGAACTTGTTGACAAGCTGCATTCTGGAAGCCTAGTGAAGATCAAACATCTATTTAAATTTGCAATGCAAGTGGATTTCTATAAAATTGTATACATGTGAGTCCTCAGTTATAATTTGAAAATAAATAATTGCTCAACATTGAAATTCTCGGTCTTTGCTAAACAAAAAAGTAGAGGCTTCCATTTCAGAGCTATTGAACAGCTGTGAAAATCAGGACACCCTGGGAGTGTGCAAGTCTTCTGCTCTAAGCATCACTAACATACATTCACAGGGTGCACAGTAGCTGTCAGGACATTGCCCATTAAACTGCTGTTGGAGTGTGTTGGAAACTATATTATATTATATTGTGTATGGTATACTCATCCAAAGATCATAAGAATGGGTTTCATTCTTTTCTTAGGCTTAACAGCATTGCATATTATTTTGTTTGCAGATGTTCTGACCATGAAACTGTGCAGGATGCTCTCCTCCTGCCTTAGTTAATGCACTTTTCTGTAGGGACATAAGGCTAATCAGGCTCATGTCACACCGTGCCAGGTGTGGGGAGCTGCTATGTGTGGGGAACGACCAATGGCTGAACCTTTAGAGCTGCTTGCTCTACAGGGCAGGGTCTGCCAGCCACAGCAGGGGTGGGGAAAGGAGAAAGAGGAGGCTTTCTGCATGAGGTTCCAGCAGGAGAGGTTTATGGAGCTGAAGGGGTCACAAGAGAGCCCTGAGCCCTGCTGGGCACAGGTTTAAAAACTGCAGCAACTCTGGGGTGGGTACAAATCATAAACCAATGTGGGAGCATCAGGGAAGGGGTGAGGAGGGTCAGGCACAGCCTGAGGCCAATGACAGAAAGTGGGGGCAGAGAGGGCACATGTCCCAGTGGGGTGTCAAAGATAAGGAACCCCCAGGAATGCCCGGGGAGAACACTGGGAGGATTGGCTCAAGGCAGGAGATACATGGAAGGGACCAGGAGAACGGATAGGGTAACAATGATTGATAGGGAAGGGACCAGAACAAAGGGAGGAGATTGCCATAAAGGGTAGCTTAGGGGAGGATACAATCTTCAGGGATAAACAAATTTGGGGATACCAAGGGGGAACGCCAGAACAAACCATCAACATTAAAACTATTAACTATAAACCAACAGAATAAAAACATACGAGCTGCATCAGACAGCTTCTGACTATGTTTCCTCTTTAAAACCTACACAGAAGTCCTAATTCATACTTAAAAATGTTGCAGGGTTAGTGTTTCTGATGGAGCTTTACCCTTGAGCTACACCACATAGAGAAGAGTAAAAACATGAAGCAAATATACAATACAGCATGAACAATTTTACACACTGGAAGTTCCCTGGGTTTTAAGGGCTTATCCCTTGTTGTACCCCTGGTGCTGCTTATGGAATTCTCTGCACTGTATGATGTGTTGTGTGCTGAAAGATTTAAAGCTCACAATACACCAGATTAAGGCAAAAACTTGGATATGTCCTTTGTGCAATTTTCACCGGGATCTAAATAAACTGAAATCTTTATCTCTGTGTTAACCATCTGAAAAACTTTGTCAGGAATTTTATCCTTCTTGTCTGAAAGAAATCGAAAAGTATTTTCAAAGCAATGTAGTGAAAGTGCAGCATTCTTTCCCCTCAAAAATAAATTCTTCACCAAAGTAGATCCATCCATCATAAATACTCTGTAAGATTAATTTTTGCAGAAAAAAAATCAGTCATTTTCTATGTATGTGCCAAAAGGGCTTCGTGTATCTTGGTATGCCCATATTAACAAGCACAAAGACATATATATATATATTACAATACCTAGAAATCTCACAAAGACTATATGAGTAGAATACCATCAGGCAGGGAGCTAAAATAAAGATTGAGATACATCCTGTGACTATTTCACCCACATATAAATATATTCCCGTTTCCAGATAGAATTGTTTCCTATCAGCATGCCATGATTTTGCATTCTGATGCATTATAAAACTTGTCTCAGTCTGTGCAATGTGTTGAATGTATTTTAGATCCAAATTTGTAATTAGACATGTAAGTATATCTCCTGATAGTGAGACTGTTCAAGCTGGCTCTGCCAATTGAGATCATTGATGGCATACATCCCCACTATTCTAGTTCTCAGTAATGAAAATGTTTGATTTGCTATTTTTATTTCCTACCAATAAAACTTATTCCTCTGTCTTGAGAAATACTGAGATTTTTAGATATCCTCATTTATTCAGAATTCCTACCAAGCAGCATATTTTATTATGCTCTTGTCATATTATCACCGCTGCCCAATTTCCATTCCTCCTTAGCTAACTTCAAGGATAATTAATCAGTATTTCAAACAGGTTTTATTGAGAGTCATCCATCATTTGGAAAGTTGCAGTTTCTATATGTGGCAAATACCTACATATTTGCATCTCCTCATTAAGAAAGATCCCAATTCTGCTGTACCTCATAAGGACATATAAAATGATTCTACTAGCAGCTCAACTCACTTTTAATTTAATGATTCCAGAGACCTCGTTTTCTCCTGGACAGTCTAAACTACCATAAATCACAGGAATCACATGTCCTTTCTCATTTACCCCACTAGAGTATAAAGTTAGTAAATTATAGTAGCCTGAGAATTTGGAATGGCTTTATAAAGATGATTGAAAAGGGGGGAAATCCAATTAGTTTAGGCTGTAATGTAAACTTTATTAATATATAGAGAAGTTCAGAAGAAATAACAATCTTATACTGCTCATACTCAACCCTGTAATATTTAGGTGTTTTTAGTTATTGTTGAATGTATTTATACTTGCATCTTAGATGTAAGGGTTCAACATAAATGAGGATTTCTTCTTTGAATTCAGCACAAAAAATATAAACTTTTTTTTTAGGCATATCCTTTAAAAATTAATAGGAACATTGTATTTCAAAAAATTTATTGGCATAATATATAAAGACTTGAACTCTAGTATTTTACATTCCTATTGTCAGTATTCTCTTAACGAGCAGTCACATATCACAAATTCTTTTATTAAAAATGCTCTTAAATTTAGTATGCATATAAACTTTTAACAGAAATTAGATATCACTGTAAAGAAATTAACATTTTTATCCAGCATCCCATGAAGCCAATATAGTATTTACACTCATAATGCACTTGTGGTGGCTATTTGAGTGTTAGAGACTGAAGAAAACTCTCTTACTAAATTTGTTTAGATTTGCTACAACAAATAGACAGTAGCTACTGGAGATGATTTTGAAAGAGAATGTAATTAACATGGTTAATCAAACTTTGGCTCTTTTAGAAGTTAAATAAGTTAGATAAACTGACTTTATCTGAAGTCAGTAATAATGTATGTAAGATTATAAAAAAAAGAAATCACATAGGAAACACTGAAGAAATTGTTCAGAACTGGAAAATTAAACATTAAGAATTTAAGGATTGCTTTCATTGTAAGAAAAAAGTTTTCTTTTTTTATGTTTGTTCCAATATAAGCCTCTGAACTGGACATTTAGGGTCTATACCCTCCTCTGAGGCTAGTAGGAACCAATTGCATACAAATATAGTTAAACTGACAACATGTTTTAACTTTTCCCTGTGTGTCTCTGTCTCTCCTTGTTTTTCTTAGGTTTAGAAACAATAAAAACACCAGTGTAGCTATTCCTGTTTTATTAGCACTAAAAAATGGTTGAATACACCCTTTACAATTTCCACCTGTGCAATTTTTGTCCTTTATTTACTCATATCTTTAATTGGATTACACTAAAACTTCCAGCATAAAGCTTTCTAGTGAAGCCTTTGCATACTCAGCGCAGTAGCCTCGACCTCCACTTAGTTCCCATTCTTTTCCCTTTCCTATTTCTGCCTGTTCCCTTCTCTTGACAGCTGCTGGATGTTCTGCCCTGGCTGCTGTGTCCTCCTCCCTTCTCTCTAGTTCTGCTGCAAGGCAGAAATGCCCATTACCTCCTTCCCACCTGTGCACAGGAGATCACCAGGGTGGGATGAAATGATGCAGCCCACTGCCCTCACTGCAGCCTGTGTGGCCCTGTGCCCTGTGCTGCAGGGCTGATAGCACAGCTGGCTGAGAGCACACCTGGTTGACAGCACACCTGATTGATGACACACCTCTGAGCAGTGCTGGTCTGTAGTCTGGTTTTCCTAGGCCTGATGTTTCTAAGTTTCTTAGTTCTTTTTCTTCATGGTGTTTTTGATCTGGAAGCTTGTTCTTGCAGTTTGAACATAAACATTGCCATTGTTTCTGTAACAAATGTTTAACGTTTTGGATTCTTTCTGTGGGACAGACTTTCCCTGATGTTTCTCTGATTTGGCCAATGTGAGCAAAGAGTTCTGTCACTCTCCCTACTAATGAGAGTAGCCGGTCCAAAAAGGTGTGAAAAGGGGTCAATTGTTTGAATAAAGGAGGAGTCAGATCACGTTCTAAACAAGGAATCATGTCGTGTTGTTTGTTACTCGCCACAACGAAATCTGGAGCCGAGAGACATCAGAGAAAGTCTGTCCCATAGAAAGAATCCAAAACATTAAACATTTGTTACAGAAAAAATGGCAATGCTTATGTTCAAACTGTGAGAACAGACTTCCAGATCCAAAACATCATGTAGAAACAGAACTTAGAAACATCAAGCCTAGGAAAACCAGACTACAGTGGCCCAGCAGTGATGCCTCCTGTTTCACTCTCCAGCACCTCTGCCTCATCAGAGTGAGGAGGGAGTGGGCAAGAAGTTGGGAGGGAACAGGCAGAGTGGCTGACCCTGCTGAACAAAGGGATATTTCCACACCAATGGGTATTGTGCTCGCAGTAATAACTGGGGGAAAGATGGAGAAAGGAAAGCACATTCATGGTTATAACACTTGCTTTCCCAACCAGATACTATATGTGCAGAGGCCTTTATTCCCAGAAAGCAGATGAAGATCTGCCTGCTGATGGCAAGCAGTGAATCAATTCCTTATTTGGCTTCACTTGCACACACAGCTTTTGCTTTTTTCATTAAAGTATCATTGTCTCAACCCAATTTCTTTTGCCTTCCTTCTTTTTTTTTTTTTTTTTTTTTTTTTTTTTTTTTTTTTTCTTTTTTTCCTTCCCATCTCCTGGGACAGAGGACTGACCTAAAGGGTGTGAGTTTAGCTGTTGGCAAAAGGCAACTGACTACATGATCCGTTGTTTATCCAGTCTAGGTTTGTCATTTATTGGCACAAATTTATCTTCTGTTTCTGTATAAGTTACTCCCAAGAGTCACCGGGTTTGTTTTCCCTGTGCAGAAAAGATCTCAAGACTTTAGAAATGAATTTTCCTCAAAATGTCTATTTGAACACAGCCAAGGTAATTCTCTGACCCTTTCCTTCCATGAAACCTTACTTGTTACCATCTTCCTTGGAAACTCTGAACTCCTGCAATATCTACCTGTCTTTCAGGTCCATGAAAAGAACATTGACTTTGACTGCAGTGCTTCATGAATAAGCTATGCCAAAATCCTGAACCATTTTTTAAAAAGGAATAAGATAACCCCCTTTTTGTCCACTATAACATCCATCCAAGTTATTATCCTTCAGCTGCAATCACATCCTTTCTCCAGAAAAGCTCTGTCTTTACTCAGTTGTATCCATGCTCATACAAAGACCAATTTCCAAGAAAATTTAGTGTGCATTGTTTAAACACATACAGTCTAATCTGCACAAAAAACATTATTAGGCAGATTATCACAACTATAACAGACATGCATTTAAGCCTTCATACAGCAAAGTACATATAGTCAGGTATTTAAGCATAAGTTTAGACAGACAGCAAGACAGTAATTAATGAACTACTGAACCTTACACAGCACAATGAGAGAATATTTCCCTGTTATTTCTTCATCTGTCCTGAATGTACACCTTCATAAATAACTAACCAGACAGCTATTATCTGATTTGCTGAAGAAAACCATACACCTTCTTGTTAAGTCTTATTCATGCACATTTGTGGAGGCTAGTTTTAATTCTCATATTTTTTTCAAGAAAAGTTGTCCAGTATGTAAGGTCTTATATTCACAGGTTATCAAAAGCATCTGTGGCAAAAAAATTCTTCTCTTTATTAAAAATACTATTACCTGTACAGTCAGCAACCATAATCTAACAATGAAGAAGATCTAGGAAAGAGCCCACAATCTTTAAATAGCATTTCTAGAGAACATATGTCACATGTCTAGGTTTCAGATAACAGATGATCTGAGTGTCCACCTACTTATACTCTGAAGATACTTCTAGCTAGACATATAGAAGTGCCAGGAAACGGCTTACCACGGAAATAACTTATGCCTTAAATCTGTCCTCCTTTTTATATAAGTGTAAATTGCTACATCAACAAAAATTAATAAAGTATGTTCTCAAAGAAGACTTAAAAAATGCTCAATTCATGTTGAATATTCACTATGACTATTTATTTATCTCCTGTCTTCAGTACAATACTCATTTTCAGCATCAACCATTTATTCTTGTCTATTGCAAGTCCTTAATGGAGACACAATTCAAACATTAGTGGAAAAAGAAAGCTCACCGATAATATGACACACAGAGTCAACACTAGATATGTTTCCTGACAGTAGTGAATTTCAATTGCTGTTAAGCACCATTCACGCACAATAAGATGGAAAATCTTAATCTTTATCTTTTATAAGTAAGATCTTTTATCTTTATCTTAATCTTTGACTTTTATGAGTCAAATGAATAGAAAAAGGAATGGGATGGACTACCTGTTAGAGTCCTACTTAATTTGTTATATTATCTCTGCTTAATTTCTAACATAATATCTGCTATATACATATATGGACTTCTTTAGATATGTAAATGACTTATAATTTGAAAAAAAAAAAAATTTAGAGTCAGCAGAAATTACATCTGTGCCTTGATAGAAGAATAGGCTCCTACGGATTATAATTGATTCATTAACCATGTGCACAGTACTGTGGGCAGATCTTTAATTGCATTAGGTTCTGATGAGAGTCTGTGTCACCATTTCTTATAGTGTTTACCTTTCCTTCAACTTGTGCAATTTATGGTGTGCTTATGTTGCACTATGTGCTCGTGGAAGGACATTTCAGGTTCAGAAGGACATTCACTCCTGTCATATTAAACTGGAATATCAACAACTTTCACCTCCTATTTCTCACCTGCCTCCCTGTCAGGGTATTCACACTTCCCAGGTGGCTGCCCAGGATGCCCATAAAATGCATGGAGTGACTTCACCAAACCAAACCAAAGCAAACCAAACCAAATTAAATCCTCTCCCCCAGCCCTCAAAATAAAAATTAAAAAAAAAAAAAATTAAAAGATTTCTACAAGCCAGGAAGTCACAGGAATAGTTCCCTAGCACAAAATACCAAGAAAAGTAGCAGTTCTTTGCCTCACTTTCTCAAGCACCAAGACACGTTCTGCCAGTTATTACTCATGGCCGTGACTTTACTGGAGTTAGACACCTGAGCTACACTTAGCCTATAAAAAGACAGCAATACTGCTGCTTCCTAAATGCTCAACTAGGTCAAAACATTAGCAGATATAAGCTTTTTTCACTTACTGAGAAGTGTCACTTCCATTGAAACTCTTCTACTTTCTAGAAAATATTTAAATAATCGTTGAGCTGTGTAGAATGGGGAAATGGCTCTGTAGCCAATGAAGCAGCATACCTGGAAGTGTTTCAGTATCTAAGTATAACATAATCCCTGTGCTCTTTGCAAATTGTTTTTTTCACAGATTAACTTATGCTAAAATTAAACAACTTCCTTTCTCTCATTTACAGCCCAAATGGACCATCCCAAGCCTTTTCCATTTATTTCTCAACAGAAATAGACAGACCTCAACAGAATTGCTTGTGCTACTCAGCAGCTTTCCAGTACAATAAACACAGAGCAAGATGCTTCTAAGAGAAAAGAATTTTTTTTAGTTTTTTTGTTAAAGAATAACTTTTCAAGTGTTAAGAAGACTGCAATCCTATATTAATCATCTGCTGCAGAACATTCTGAGTCCCAAATCAGATATTTATCATTAAAGTACATCTGTTTTCTAAACTGTGTCACATGCAGCTGAAGGAAGAGTACCAGTACCATGGACCTGAAGGAGGAGTACATATAGGTACAAAAACTCATATTTTAATTTCAGAAACTCAGTTGAGCCAGCAGCTAGAAGTAAATCCTTGAAAAACTTTTACACAACTCTTCCTTATTATGAACATCCATTTTACCAAATAAATAGTTTTGTATGACCAAAAATGAGAAAAGACAGCAAATTGGCCACATGTTTTTGCCTACTGTATAAACCCCTGAAATGAAATATTAACAAGTAATGTAAGGGAGAATGTTGCCTTTCTGTGACCTTATACTGTTTTGGTGCCTGAGACAAGGAAGTGACCTATACTTTCTGAAATCTAGTGGATCAATCTCCTAAATTTTTTCAGGATTGCATTGTCTTGTACAAATACAGAATCAAGACACTAAAACTTGAGGCAGAAAGACTTTTTTTTTTTTTCTTTCTTTTTTTTTTTTCTGGAGAATAACAAGAGTAAAATGGAATGAACCCTGTGTACAAGTGATTTCGTGTTATAATGTTTTAATTTCAGTGGAGGTTTTGCCTAATTAAGATAAGCATGGGCATGGAAAATTGTGGTTTGCACCTTTTAATTTCCTATCATATATTTTAATTTGGAGGACTGATATTCCTTGTCTCTGTTACTTTTTATTTCTCAAAACTTTTTGTATGTCCATAAAATCAGATACTTGTGTTTGTCATTTCACATATCCATCAACACCTGAAAGAAGCAGAAACTCTTGCTCATTTTGTGTATTCATACATCATAAACGGAAAAAAGAGGACCTGTCCTGACCATTCAATGCCTTCAAAATTTAAAGTTTGTCCTCTGTGAAGAAACTCCTGATTTCTTGACTTCCTGTGAGATGTTTATGGGGGCTGAAGCATCACTAACACAGACTGCTGCACTCTGGGCTGCAGACCCAAGAGTTTATTTTTGGCTAAAATGAGACCCGAAAATGTTCTTCTCTGCAAAATATCCCAAAAGGGATCGCTGTTGGCTGAGATAAACCTGGAGATGCTGGCTACAAAAAATTCTGCCAACATGACTTGACAAATGTCTTGAGGTTTCAGATGTTAATAGTTTAAAAATACTGAAAAGAATTATTGCTGAAGCAAGACATTCTAATTGTTTGTGTCATTGACAGGTTTTTGTGACATCTCAGTCACTCAAGAGTATTGATTTTGCAGGAAAAAATCTGGTAAGAGAAATATAAAATAACATTCCTGCTGAGGCAGTGTAAAATAGCCCTGTTCAGAAGATGAAATATGTTATTTCCAAATATGTGCAGAGCTTCTGAAACAGAAATTCCTGGTAGAATATATATACACAATAAAATTAATATATATATATATTTTAAATTAAACTACTTCTCTGTTTTTGAAGAATAAATATTCTGTAAGACAATATTACAAGTAGTCAGGTTTAAAGTTCTTTTTTTTTTTTTTTATGCTTTAAAAGAAGAAATAAAAGCATATAAAAAGACTGTGTATAATGTCTAGTCCACTTGCAGTAGTCAATCACAAAAGATAATGTTAAGATCAAAATTGAGACTTTAGAAAAGATTAAAAATTGAAGGTTTATATAGTTGATAATACAAATTTTAAAAGGATGGGGGGCAGGGGTGAGTGAATGTGTGAGAGAGAAATTTTCAAGGGAATATATAGAAGTGTTTAATTCTCCCTAAAATCTGAGCTCCACTTTTATATATATTTTATACAGATAGACATTAGAACTATGAAAAGTCTTACAAAATTGGAAATTAAATGACATTTTGGCATGGTGTACTATTTCAAACGTGTGAAAAATGAATTAAGCTGGATCAGAGTGACCACCTCTCAAACACCAAGAAAACCAAGTAAGATAAAATGATTTCCATTATTTTTCTTCTGCTTTTTATCATCTCTATTCACAATTACTAATTTGAAATGATCTAGAGGATAGCTTCACCTATATTTATATTTGTACGTAAGATTTACAAAGATTCATAAGAAAAAATTTCTATGAAGAGGCAGAAAAAACAGACCTAAGTTTTTTTTTTTTTTGCTAAACCAATCATATTTGTGAACAGCAAACAGCTCACGTTTAAACTTTGAAGTGTAAATATGTACTTATAATTACATTTTTAATAGTTCATTAACATCCAGCCCTGAAACCTGAAACCCATTGATATATGATAAAAAGGAAGGGCAGGAGGGGGAAGACAGGCTGTAAAGTCTGGGAATTTAGCTGGATGATTGCTTTTGGCTGTGGGGAAGATGAATACTAATGTGCAGCAAATTTTATCTTCTAGGGCATCTAGCCAACGAGTCATCCCAACACCATTTTTGCAGAACAGGTACATTACCTGTTTTGTGGTTTTCTTGAAGTGAAGTCACCATTCGTGACTTGGAATCCAGTGGGCTGAGGCTCTTCACCATGACTGACAAATCTAGTATAAAAATAGGAATATTGTCCTACTCCCCTTCCCAAAATTACTTTTTTGTTTCAAAGAAACAAGTGGCATGATTAGATTTTTTTCTAATTTAGAAAATTAGAAAATTTTCTAAAATTTTCTAAAATTTTCTAAAATAGAAAATTTAGGTGTTTTCTAAGATCACAAAAAGAAGGTAAATTCATACTAACGCTGCTCAATATATGCAGCAGTGTGTCTTGGGTCTGTTTATCAGGATTTGTGACCTCCATCTCACATTTTTAGCCACTGTGAACATGCAAAACCCCACCCGTAGACCCAGTGATGTGTTAGTCTGTAAGAGGAGCATCCATGACATTTTCAAGAGGTTTGAAGAAGAGGTGTTCCATTCTTGTGACCCTAAGCTTCAGCAGAAAAATGTTCAGATTCAGTATCTTATACTGATCTAGTAACATATTCTTTCAGTTGCTTCATGGCAATCAAAAACATTATGTGTTTTCCTGAAAACTGCTCTCTCTCTAGGCAAGCCTTTAGGTCTGCCTTCACTACAAGAAGTATTTAATTTCCATATGTTCATTTCAATTTGCAAGAGATAATCACATACTTATGACCCTGAAAAAGACAAATAAAAAAGATATAAAAGATCAGGAAGGATCACCTCCAGTTATGGAGATTACCCCTTTGAACACTTTAAAATGAATTGTAACTGTGTTTTAAATCATCCTGTCATCCCTCTGGTACTAATACAGGTTTAGCTACTCAGGGTATCTTTTTTATTAATGCTTTCAAATTTCCCTTTGATTTGACGAGCAACACAAATATTCCTCATTATTCACTGTTCTTTCCATTCCTAAGATGTCAGAGATTTTATTCTTGTCTTTAGTGCCTTTGAAGACAAATTTTCTTGAATGTCAGAAATGAAGCAGCCTAGAGGAGCAAGAAAGCATAGACAAACAAAGGAAAATTTCCTTTTTATACCTATTTGATAAGCATTTACTGCAACTTCCATTTGTTTCAGGTTTTTTTTTTTCCCTACCATGTGAGCGTGACTCCCCCAGTTAAAAAACAACATCATGTTCTTCTGGCTCACCCCCCCTGTGTCACATGTGGCTTGTGCTAAAAGGGATAGCCCTGAGCCAGCTGGGGAAGCATGCTCACTGCTCTTGAGCAGAGACTGAGAGCACTGTCTGAAATTATACAACAGCTGAGCCTGAAAGAAAGAAGCAGATCATTGGAGCCTTGGCTCTACACATCTGAGAAGTCCAAATGACTTGTGAGGGTTGGGTGGATTGGGTGACTTTTATTGCTTCCATGATCAGAAGGCTCAGATCTACTGCCTCAATGGATACCACAAGGTCAGTGAGGCTCACTTCTCAGGTTTGGTGCTGTTGCTGTGACCTGAGAATTGCCCAAAGTCTCTGTTTGTCCCAGCCCAGTGCAGGAGAACAGCCCGAGAGCTCTCTGTTCTCGTGTCCAAGGATTGTTTCTTGTTTGTTATCTGGAACATTGTGGCTCTGGCCTGCACAGATCTGTCTTGCAGGTTGAGATGGAGCAGACTGACACCCTCTGGGTGGTGTTTATTTTTATACTAAAATCTACCTATTCTTTATTTACAATAGCTCTCCAATACCTATCAACCACATCAAACAGTGCACCTTTACTCTAAACCAATCAAAAATGTGCCACCACCACAGCAGAAGATGGAGGCTAAAAGACCAAGAAGAAGGGCAGGGACACACCCAAAATCCTCCATTTTTGTCCCCTAAACCCCCATTATAAACCCCCCAAATTCTACATTTTCACCCTGTGCCAAGTTAACTATCACTTAAACTCTTGTAATTCTCCATACAAGGTTGGTCATTTTTTCCATGGGCTCAAGTCAACACACAGGTGTTTTTGACTCTGTGCCAGGGTCTCTGATCCCCCAGGGCACTCAGAGGAACGTTCTGGGTTCTGACACTCACCCAATAATTCCTGTGTGGGGCGTGGAATACCAAGCCTTGAGTGAAGAATGCAAGTTTACATCCTTTTACTGCCACAGAAAATTATTAAAAAATACAGACCTCACTTCCAACCTAAACTTGCAGCGTCTACGCTTCACTCTCCAGAGGTTCCATTTCTTGACATGTTAGAAAGCCATGAATTATTAGACAATTCTTTCTATCACTTTGACTTTATTTTAGATGAATAGAAAAGAGCTTCTTAACTCTTTCTAGAATTCAAAACTTTCTGTATCTGCTCATGCGCACACCAAAACTGGCACTATGTTTTCATCACAGATAGAGCAGGTCATGACAGAATCACAGAAGTCTGTACAAAGTAACACTTTAGCAAGTGTCTGGAAGGTTTCTTAGAAGAATTGAACCAATTAATGAGGGCCATAATCTCTCAAACTGTGTTTTTCTTGACTATGAGAAATTGTAACCTGATCTGTCAAGTTTTATGAAAATGAATCTGCACGTCATTCGAATACAAATATGAACTGATATGCATACTTGTAGAATGATAAACTTGGCTTACGGAAATTACTATGAAATTAAGGAGAGGTTTGAAAAGTAACTTCATTCTTGAACTGAAAATGAGTGTTCCCAAATACTTCTCTGTTATATTTGTGCAGCACTACTCATTACTGCCCGATTTTCATCCAGCAGTAGATTGCATCTTGATGTGAGGTTATCCTGTTCAACTCAAATCTTATCTGGGCAGTTTTGTTTTTCTGTTTTCTTGCAAAGAAGTTTTTTGATTATGTCACATAATCTGGAGAAAGTAGTTCTATTTTAAATATTGGAGAAGAAAGAACCTCTTTAATTACACTAATGTAGATGTCCTAGGTGGACATGCCCTTTGTTTTTGCTCCACTTCTACCCTTCTAACAACGCTTCATGTGGAAAAGCTTCTCTCTTTTTCATACGTGCCATTGCAGCAGAATGTTCCATCAAAATTGTGTGAGGCTCATTTTGGAATTTATATCAAAAAATCCCATATCAGGCTCACTTTGGGGATTAATTTCTATTTATCAAAGTATTTCTTATTTTAATGTACAGTTTAGTATTTTAAGCATCAGTCAGTTTCTTACCTATTCATAATAAAACAAAGACAGCTCAAAAATGCTAGCAGCACCAAGAGCAAAATTTAATTTTCCAACAACCTGAAAATTTTGGGTTGTGAAATTTTGTGGTGAAGACAGAGTAGGAGGAGAGCTGAGAGGTGAGCAAAGTGTGAGAGGAGAGGAGGAGGACATGGGGAAAGCATATGGGAAGGGTTTTTCTCTCTTTTAACATATTTCTTGTCTCCTCCTATCACCACAGTTCCTGACAAAGTAACACCCGCTGTTGTTAGTGCTGGTGGAAGAACAGTGGGCTAGATAGACCATCAGTCCTACCTAATAAAGGATTTATCAGGTTCTCACTTTTTCTCACTAGAAATCTAAAAAAAAGGGAAAATTTTCTGATAAACATGGTGAAAGACTGAGAAATGTACACACTTAAATACACATGTATCACTTAAATGGGTGTCATGCTCAAAGACAGAGAGCAAACCACAATGGAAAAAGGTTAAATTAACAATCAAAGCCAATGGTTTATTCAAATGCTGACCTATTGGCACTATCAGATTTTAAGCACATGATCTATATTGCCATGACTGTCTGTAGTCATCTGTGGCCTCCAACACAGGACTACCATGGCTGAGAAAGCAGACTAAATAAAATAAGAAGGGAGTCAATAGCAAATCCTAAACTGGAATTAGCACAATCCAGGCCATCAGTCCCTAAGAGAACATTCTCTAACAAGCAGTTACATAACAAGTAGCTTTTATTTGAACATCCTCCAGTTTTCATTATTATTCCCAGCTAGAGCCCAAGAATTGGATAAAGTATACCAATAGTAGTTATGGCACCAAAATACACGAATATAAAATTTTGTACTTTTTCTAAACCTCCTGATATGCATTAGTCCTCCCAAGGAGGAATTTTGGAGGAAGGTCTGTGAGTCTCAGTTTAGGGTCCTCTGCCTAGAAAACACTGATCAAGTTCCTGTTCTTCATAAACTCCTTTTTTATTTCACAACAACAAAACATTTTATTTAGTTATGCCAAATAATAAAGAATCCAGGTGGTTTTGTGCCAGGGACATGTCTTTCTTATTACTACTTCAGAAACTTCTATATCACCTTCAAACTTCGTCACCTATGGTTTGATGTGCCCCTTCCAAGCCATGGATATTAAATTGCACATGAGCAATGAGCAGTTAGTTTGTTGTCTCTCTAAAAATACATCAACTCAGTTTGTGGTATATTTTTCAGATCTATTTCTTTGCTCCTTAATTTGCACTTCATGGATTTTGTGTTATTTTTCTCCTTAAATTAAAAAGTAACATTATACTATACTAGTACTACCGTGAAAATTCTTCGATTTAAAACAGTTCCTCAAAGATCTGTCATTGAGGGGGGATTTTTCCTTCCTTTTATCCATTTTCTGTGAAGTAGTTCTATTACATTAAATGCTGTAATTTTCCTTTTTTTCTTGGTTTGCTATCCATTTTCTTCCATTTGTAGTCTTAACCAATATATAGTTTAAAATCTATGAGTGTTTTCAATGGTTTTCTTTTATACAATAGAATGGTTTTAATGTGACTCCCCGAAACCTTTCACATTTTCCTTTCAGGTATTTTTTCTCTATATTAGGTCACAGTTCTTTTCCATAAAGAAATCATACCTCATGCAAATCTTTTCTGCACCTTGTAGAGACTCTTTTGACCAATGAATATGTCATGTATAATTTTTTTAGAAATTATAGCAATATTTAACTACTGTAACTACTGGTAAATATTTTAGCAAGACTCTCAGGTTAAAGTCCCCAATGACAACAAAGGTGTGTCTTTTTCTATTTTTTTTTTTTTCTAAAATAACAAATATGTCCTTAGGGAGCCAGTCATCATCTTCCAGCCTCACACAGAAAGAGACCTCTTGCATAAAATGCCTCCTGATTCTTTTCATCCACTGACACAGCCCATCACCACTGCTATCATTCCAGTTATATGAATCACACCATCCAGCTTCACTAACATCAGGTTTCTCACACCTGTGCTCACAGATGAGTAATTTCTCAGGCTTTGGATTACAGTCACCCCAATAATTCCACCAATAAATTATGGTTCCAGCTCATATAATACCTGTGTTAAAATTTTGAACCGAATCTTTCATCTTTCACTTTTGCATTGTGTTTCAACGTCTTCCACCTCCACAAAGCACTTTGAAATGAAACAACAGCTGATAAAAAGAAAGCCCTGGCCATTCATTTTTAATGCAATTTTAGCAACGTTTTGCATGTGATAATGGACTTCTCACTGGGCTTGCCCAGTACACTAAGCCCAGACTCCCCTTTCTCTCTGAACCCATGTGTCAAGTCAGGATTACCAGTTGTATTTATTGTGTTTGGTCCCTGTTAGTTTTTTTGTTTTTTTTTTTTTTTTTCTTGCTAGGATGCCTACACAGTGCAAAACCAAAAGTGCAGAAAGTTTCAGAAACTGTGCTAATGGGATATAAGTATACTCTTAAAACCATATTTTTTCCAGAAGTACTTTTCCTTGCCTTGATCTTTGTTTCAAAGCTTAGAGTTTAACTTTTTCACAACATGGCCTATACATTAATTTTCACTGCCCAAATCAGCCTATTTGCATCTTATTTTTCTCTTTCTAAATTGATCCAACCAAAAAGACACTTGCTTAGCAGTTGAACTCTATCCTGTAGAGTGACAGTTTCCAACCAAAACAGAATAGAATTCAATCAACCTATTATATCATCCTGAGCATGGATATTCATTTGATAAACTGTTCACTGTGACA
This sequence comes from Sitta carolinensis, assembly GCA_032173965.1. NCBI lineage: Eukaryota > Metazoa > Chordata > Aves > Passeriformes > Sittidae > Sitta > Sitta carolinensis. The sequence continues at coordinate 2,814,570 of JAVUNC010000006.1, forward strand.
GTAAGGGGGAACAGTGGTCATTTTTATGTACCTTGCCAAGCTGTCCTAAGAACTTAATCATAAAGCCTCAAATAATGACATGGTATGTCCTTTTCTTTTTATCCATCCATTTATATTTGGTGTAATAATTATTAATGTACTTCTATAACAATGAAGTCAAATACAAATTTGCCACTATTAAATTTATAACTAACAATTTTCCATATGATGATGATGGAAACTCTGCTATCTCCTAGTTGCTCCATGCTGAATTCAATCACCTCTTTTAGCTAAGTAATATTACATGGGATTTGCTCTTGCTTAAGGCATGGAGAATACTCCTGAGGCAATATCACCATTTAAAATATCAAATGTCTTTGGCAATAATATAGTTCTAACTCTGTAGCTGTAGAGGTGCTTGAAAGCAATCACTTGTCATCATGACCTACTGGGAAAAGTGGGATCTAGATTATAAAGTCACCAACTTTTATTTTCTTTTTTCCCAGAATTTTTCAGTCAATATCTGCTTTTAATAGGAAATTCTGCCTCTTAAAAATTCTTTACCAATTTAAGGAAACAGTTTGTGGAGGGAAAAGTAAAAAAGTCTCTAAAACTGTAAAGAAAAATAAAATTGCTGAATAGATATTAGGGTATAGACAACATGTACATTGAAGACTGACATTGCAAAAATACAGTTCAGTAATGGAAATGGTCCTCAGGATCATGGGATGCTTCTAACCATCACTGTCAGAGAAAATGTGTACATCTCCTGATACCTGCAGAAAGAAACTTGAATCTGCAATAACCCAGAGTAAATGAATCATAAAACACAGAATATAATTCACTGCTCTTAGTGACAAGTCTAGCACCAAACTTTAACAAGTCAGGCTTTGATCCAACAAGATCCTTTCAAATTTTGATTAAACACACACAATATTTAATCTCTGACTATATGTTTTTTGGGTTTTTTTTAATGTTGGAGGACATGATTGTGTGAACTTCACTGGATTTCTGTGGCTGAAAAGAAACTTCATATAATGATGAAAAATAATTACTTTTCGTATTCTTTTGTCAAATGCTCATATTTGGAGATGATAAAAGGTGAAATAGAAAAAGTTCTTCCAATCAGTATGAGGCATTCACTGTCAGAGATCACGCAGTTCTTCACAATATAAAAATAGAGAATTCTCTGTCTTCACCAGATTAAAAGGAAATTCCTGCTATCCCCTTCCTAATGGAATTGCACTTTTTCTGCCAAGACAAGGGAATTTTAAACACCCTGGAGAAGAAGCCAGAGAAGCTTGTTCTTAGCATCATCAATGCAAACCCACACTGTCTTCACACTTTGTCTTTCTCTTAAACAAAACCACAAATGAATAGCCACCAAATCCCCAATCCTTCTAGACAGCTAGATTGCAGTAACTGAAGTTCACATCCAATCAATGTAAATGTTATTAGGTTGTGTGTTCCATTTTGCCTGTTCTAGATGACTGGATTGTTGAGTTAGTGCACAGAAAAGCAATGTACTTTGGTTTGCTCTCAAGGACTATGGATTACCAAGTGGCAGAGTCATTAAAACAATTCTCAAGGAGAAAAAATACAATTGACACTAACATTAATCTTGAAAAAAAAAAAAAAAAAAAAAAAACTCTATCAAATTAAGTTGGCCAGGGGCACTGACTACATGTATTTTTAAAAATCATTATGAATAGTGCTTGGACTATTTAAAAATCACCCAGGTAGGAAAGAGGGCAAAAAACAAAAATGTGTGTGTGCTAATGATGGAATGTAGAAGAACACATACTATATTTGGCAGAAGGTAAATCTACTATGAAATAGAAATGCTGTCTGTATGGAGGCTGAACATAAAGGGAAGGGAAAGAGCAGCAATTTCAACTCTTCTGCAGAGAGGAACAAAAGACATTTTATAGGACAAGATTATAGAATTGAACAGAAGCTCCAATTCTACCATGTATAAAGGAAGGAAATACAGGACAGGGTGATGTCAGACTGTCCATGATCCAGGGTTATCTTTATAGCAGGCTCCAGCAAAGTGTGCAAATGCAGGTTCAATGTGCCATTTCAGATTTCAAACCTATCTTTTGCCCATCAGTTTTGTTTGATTCTAGGAAGTTCTATGCAATTTCCCTGTTGGCCTTTCTCCCTTGTTTAAGACCATCACTACCAACAGTATGTGCAGTGCCCAAAAATAGAGGTAGTTCTTATATCAACTGCTATGGGATCCTGACAATTATATTGAACATCATAACAAAATAGAAACATTTAAGATTAAAATAAGACCTGTAGACAACTGCTAAAAAGAATATTTCTAAATGGTAACTTTCTCTTCTAGTAACTTAATATCCAAGATCACACTGGGGATAATCCAAGATTTTAAAACAATTTTCTTTTGAATAAAAAGATAAGAACAAAATATAGCATATGACCAGATAGTAAAAATGTCTCTGGAAACAAATTATCCACCAATAATCCAATTACTTGTTGCTTGCAAAACTTCAACCTGTTAATTATCTCCATTCATTCTGAGTAACTTCTTCATTACTGAGATTCATTGCAGGTCCATTCAGGTCTCTAAAACTATTTAACACCTTTTGTGTCCCAAAAAGTACAACATCATCAAACCTCAAAGGCAGGGCTTTGTCCTTGGATATATTTATGCATTGCCTATTACAGTCAAATAAGCTAGAACACAATAACTGATCCAACAAGGTTTTACTACATTTTCACAGTTTAAAAGATTCTTCATGAATTTTTATGATTTCTAACATCATCTGGAGATTAGAGAGAGTTTGTTCCCTGTCTACCTAAATACCAAAAATAAATCCCAAATCTAATATCTGCATGCAATCATACCTGTTTGATTTCATTACTCTGGACCCTCAATATGGTTCAGTAGATATCCAGGATAGTTAAGTTTTCACTTAAGATTATTTTTTGGGAATGTATACCCATATAATTATGTAAAGATTCAGATTTGAGTGGAGATATTCTAACACACACTCAGTAAGAAAACTGCACACAAAAGACTACAGTCACTGTTAGAACATAAACACAATGTAAAATTTAGCCATTGAATGTCCAGAGGAGCAGTAGGATCTTTATTGCAACACAACAATTAGGAAAAATAATCAGGCATAAAATAAAATTAAAAAAAAAAAAAATCCATTCCCACAAGATTTTTAGGAAATATTAAGATTTGGGAGATTCCCAGATCTATCCTGCCAAAAACACTGAGAAAACATAACTGAAACTAGAAGTAGATGTTATCTTTACTCAGGATTCACAAGAACTGAAACAAATTTAATCATTTCGACTTTGATGAGAGAAGTGAAAACAAATGACCTGTGTTACTTTAATATTTGACAGCCATCAGAGATGAGGAAAAGGAGGGTACTTATTTAGTAAAATGGCAAGTCAATGGCTGATGGGAAGCTGAAGCTGAGCCAGCAGTGCCCTGGCAGCCAGGAGTGCCAGCTGTGTCTGGGGGCAGCAGGGACAGCAGCAGCAGCAGCTGGCAAGGGAGGGGATTGTGCTGCTCTGCTCGTTCAGCCTGCAGGAGAGCTCACTGAGAGGAGACCCCACAGCAGTAAGGGGAGCAGAGCCAGGACCCGAGGGAATGGCCTGAAGCTGTGTTAGTGCAGGTTTAGGTTCGACATCAGAAAAACCCTCTGGATTTCCCCCAGAGGTGGCCGGGCACTGGAACAGGCTCACAGGGAAGTGGCCACAGCACCAACCCTGACAGAGCTCAGGGAGTGTTTGGACAAAGCTCTCAGGGATGCACAGGGTGGGATTCCTGGGGTGTGCAGGGCCAGGAGCTGGACTTGATGATCCCTCTGGGTCCTTCCAGCTCAGAATGATATGTGTACTATGTCAAACTCATATGATTAATGTGTATATTTTATATAATTTTATTATCAAAACATGTATTAACTCTTTTCCTGTGTTTCTGAAGCAACCTACCATTCAAGGTTGCTCTAGATTTTAAATACTCTGAATTACATGTGAAAACATGTCACCCATATTAACTCAAAATGGTTCATCTTAAACAACTAAGCACAGAAAAGAACCCATCCTCACCTAATTGCTGGCATGTTTTTTGAGAAATCTAACGTTATAATCAAATTTTTCTTAGTGTTGTTGTGGTGAGTAATAATACTATACGAATTTTTCTTTAAAACATGATCTGATTTTAGTTTTATTTAAACAATTGATTCTTTTTATTTTTTTATTTTTTTTTTTTTTTTTGATAGGTTACTCTTATTGGTAGCTAGAGTGGCAGAACTCTTCACTCGCATTGGTTAAAGCTGAGAGATATTAAAGAAAGTTCATCTTATTAAAATAATTTTAAACACTAAACATTTGTTACAAAAACAATGGTAATGTTTGTTTAAAATGTGAGAACAGGTTTTCAGATTTAAAATGTTACTAAGAAGTAAAACTTAGAAACTGTAGGCTTGGGAAAGCCAAACTACATCTCAATACAAAAAGACAGATCTGAAATCGATTTGCCCATAACCCAGAATTATTCTAACTGTGGGGATGGAAGTAGCATGGAAAGGTAGGGGTTGTCTTTTTCACCTGTGTGTTTTAAAGAGACCCTTCTTTTGAGAAGGCAGACTCAGTAAAATCCCTGAAGTACCTTAGGGCCTCACTAAAACCAAAAAATACTTTATTCAGAAAGCAATCCTCAAGCATGAATATATCTCTGTACTTTTTAAATGATTAACATCTTTGTACACTTTATCATTCTATACAGCTGGAATTGTGTGGAATAGCCTCCTCTGCAGCTGGATATTAACAATAGTGACTCTGTTATTTTCTAACAAATAACTTAGAAAACTATAATGTAGGCAAAACAGGCCTCTTCAGTGCTAAAATTCTCTTATATCCAGCTTTTAAAGCACTGGTCCTGTTATTCCAAAGATGGCTGGAATTTATTTTTTTTTTCCCTAAGCTAACTTATTTCACTTATTTTAGGTGGTATTTGAAATAAAGCAAGCTGAATTGCCATACTCTGTATCCTACTAACACCTATCACAGTGTGTTACAGGTTAAATGAAGCCAAAATGGGTAAGACAAGTTTTGCTTTTGGAAATGCACAGCAGAAAAGGTTTTTTGTTAGTTATTGGTTTTAAGAGGTTAATAGATGGGAAAACTCACACAAACTTTTATAACATTTCAGGAGAAATTTCTCATACGAGAAACGTTTTTGTGGGATTTTAATTTCATTAACAAAAAGATATTTTAGAAGTTTTCCAGATATGCATTCAGTAGTACATTGCCTGATTTTTCCAAGGTCACAACTGAAGGTTTTAGAATTAGTACCTTAGATTTTTCAAACATTCATTCTGCTAGAGAAATATTATTTTGCCCTATTTCCACGTGAATTCAACTATCAAGAAAAATATTTAATTGTCTAGAGATTAAAGCCTTTTTTCCAATATGCAAAAAGAATTATAAAAGTAGCAGCAGTTGAAATTTATCTTCCTTAATATGCCTCATCAATATTACTGCAATCTATAAGAGGACACTTTTTTCTTCTCCCACTTCCAGGAGAATAAGCAGATTTGCACAGACATTATGGAAACAGAATTTGGCCCCTGAATTTTTAAAATCAATGAGTGTGAAGCGCAAATCACCCAGTATGAGTAGCAGACCACAAATTACATTTGTAGACTTAAAATTCATGAAAAAGAAACCCAATTATAATTATTCAAGAAGTAAGATAAAAGAACAGAAGATCCCTTCTTCCCTAGATAGCCTTCTGCCTATAAATTGAAGACATTTGGTCTGCAAGCTTTGGTACATATTGAAAAATCTCACATGACTCCCATAGCTGTTTCTTTTGTTTTGGTTTGGTTTGGTTTGGTTTTTTTAATTTTAGAATAATTACTCTCCCTTAGCATGCAAAGCTACTGATTATCTCTGGCACTGATTTCCACAAGGAAACATCCAACCCAATATGGCCTTGGTCTTTCCTGCAATGCTGTCACATAAAAAGCTGGAGAGTTAAAAAGGAATTTAAGTGCACCAGAGACACATTCACGCTGCGTTGACAGCCACAGAGATGCCTTTCCAGGACTCTCTTGTTACAGTAAGTTAAGAAGCAGAGCTCACATTTTTCACTTACACTTGCATGGTTTGACAGATATGATAATGGGTCCTATTCCAGTGTTTATGACAAACCTGCAACATGCCAAGGGTGTCTTACAGCTTTGGTTGCATAACAGGCAGCTAGGAGCTGTTAGTGTGATCTGTAGCAGAGTACCTGCATGGAGCTAGATAACTTACTTCAAAAATTCAAGTATTTGTATGTACAAATACTTCTTTAAGATTGAGGAACTGTTAACACTAAGATGTAAAAATGTTTACTGGAGCAAATGCATTATATTGATATGAGAACAAGCTTCTAAACTTAGCTCTTTGAAAAGGATGCAATTTCCAATAGCTGATCAAATCAAATCTATTTTGAGATATATTAGTCAGCCTTCTTGGAAGTCTGTAATTACTGAATCATTAATTGGGTTGTCATATGCAAAATCTGATGCTAAATAGTTTATATTTCTATTATTTATTTTTTTTTCTAAGTCATGCTAAGGAACACAAAATGGAACAAAGCAGTGTGTGTGAAAAAAAAGACTCACTAAAGTTTCAGCTCATTATTTTCAGTGCCAAGTGACAGAAACAAAGAGGGTGTCATTTCCAAATGGACATGTGTATATCTATTTAGGAAGAAGGACATGAATACACATGGTGGCAGTGTCAGCCAATAAAACATAGGAAGAAAACCTTATTAACCGTCTTCCAATTCCACCACAGTCCCAAATTCTTTAAGCCATTTGCTTCAGCCTTCTGATAGCTGCAGAACAGAGATTTGATGCTAAAGTCACTGCAGGTTAAAGGGTGGTAATTAGCCTGAGGGGATCATAAAAAAAGAGGGCAATGCAAGGTGTGTAAGGAGAGTTATTGTCAAAAAAGGGCCAATGTGAATTTGTTTAAACTGCATCACCTCAGAGAATGTCAGTCTGAACTTTCCTCATTTCTCTGGTTGCCTTTGATAAATCCAATGAGGAAACCTGACAGCCTCATGCCAAGTTACTGGACTGAAGCTGTCCACCAAAGACAGCATAAATGAAAAGAGAAAGCAAAGTAAAAAACCCAAAATAAAGAAAGAATTTCTCAACTATATGTTAAAAAGCATCTCTGAGAATCAATAAAAATCTGAATGTTCAGCGTTATATCCCTTCCAGGTCATATTATTATCCTTGTCAATTTATTGTTAACAGGACAGCACCAAAGGCATGCACACATCTAGTAGTAAATATTACAAAAGATTTAAGGATTCTGCTGTTAAATTTAACTTCTAAACTTATGGTAAAATGGTATTGCTTGGGCATTTTATAACTGCTACTCCCTTATCAGTGAAAATCCTTCATATGCATATCCTTAACCTTGTGTCTATCAGCAGCCTCTGGCTGTGCTCAGTTTCAAAGGTCCTTTGTCTTTCCAGTCACGCATTTGAGCACGCCAAGAAAGGCTCCAGGCTCACGAGCTCCAGCAGCTCACACCTGAATCTAGAACGGTCACATCCACTTATCTGTCAGCAAATGCTCTCCCCTGATTCTTCCCAAGGAATGTTTGACCTTGCTGGCATAGATCAAACCCCACTCACAGAATGTGCTAAGAGCTGTCCCCAGTTGTCACTTTGCATAGCAGAAAAATCACTTTGGGCACAAGAAGACAGCTTAAGAATGTAGGGAAGAAAAGCCATGCCATGCCATTCCACTCAGAGCCAGCAAACACTTTCTGCACTAAATTTGAGAAGCAGAAGCATCTTCAAATCTGGAGCCTAGTGATTAAGATTGTCTTCTAGGATACAGATTTAAGCTCCTTTAGGCTAACTGAATTTTTCACCTTTTTGTTTAACAATTGCTTTTATAATTTAATAATAATTTAAGTTTAATAACTGCTGTTATAATAAGAAATGTAAGACATCATCCACAACTACAACTGGAAAGATTATCTTGTATGTAGATATAAATTTTTCCTAATTGTACCCCAGAAGCAGAGTAGCATTTTCTTACAAATTCCTGAGCTCTGGGGCACACAGTAAAGGGGCAGCTGAATAGGATTATGCAATTATAAGCATCTTGCTTAAAGCTGGGGTTTAGTGTTAATTTATACAGAGGCACTTAAACTCTTCATGCACTGGGCTGCCTTCAAATTCCAGAAGTTCCTAAGTATATTTTTACTGAGAGTCTACTCCAAAGTATTGCAGATACATTAAATCTCTACTAAATACTGAGCTTGTTTTGAATTGGATTGTGTACGAATTCATTTATTCAAATTCACTCACCTTGCAGCCAATATAATTCTTCCATTAAAAAAAAAAATCTATAGATTTAACAGCGAAAAAAAATTAATAACATATTTTGAGGTTTTCATTAATATTAATCTAGTCTTGGAGCGTGGCAGAAACGTATTCATTTTAGATTTATAAGAGGCACACACTGGACACAATGATGTAATTTACCTAAGTGAAAAACAAACAGAATAAAGATCACTCTAAGCCTTGTTCTCTCATTATGTTACCTCTAGTGCTAGAATAAAATGGAAATGATACATAAGATTTACAACATATATTGAATGTAAGGATTAACATAGTCCTCCTTAGACCAACTAGAAAAGCTGATTCCAGTGTTAGTGATTCTAAAGCAGGACACTTACCAATTTTGCATACTTGGGATTAACTCACAGACTCATTTTCTTGTCATTCAGGAAAGAGGCAAATAAATTATGCTTCAGTGAAATTGGGCTGGCATAAGCAAAACATGTGCAAGAGCCAGAACATACCTTGTTTTCCACTTGTAATTCAAGACTACAAGCCCTCAAACTTTGCAGGCTATGGAATATCTTTCTGCATTATCTGTATCTCTGTACTGCCTGTCTCTAGAGATGCTTAAATGTGATATATGAGCTCATAAGGTGGCTGCTTCAGATCCTGTGCAGTTTAGGATCAGTGTAAATGTTGTATAAAGCAGACAGAAAGAATTTGGCAGTCACCCGCATGTGAATAATTTTTAAAATGAGGGTCAGAGGTGTACAGTTGAAAAAAAAAAGTTATTAGATCATAGTTTCCAACTTAGTGGGTTTTCTGTCCCTGTAACCTTCAGTCCTCTGATTGCTGAGATGCATGAAGAACAGCCCTCCTATAAAAGCAAAATAAAGTCTTTTAATTCAAATACAATACATGCAGGATATTTCAGTGTAACTAAATTTAACACAACAGGGCCTGTTGGCAAACACAGAGCACCAGCTGTCAGCACCCAGAGCTGACACGGTTATTCTTTGTTCAGTTAATTATCTAGGTTGGTTCATTGCTGTATTGCAGCCTAATTAGGGTAAAAGTTATATGATCACTCCTTTCATGGATCCTAACTGCCTCTATGGGTCAAATCTTTGCTTCAGAAGCAAAATTCTCTCATTTGTATAAATTTTGAGCTCTAGGTTGCAGAGACATGAACTGGGAATAATTTTATTATTCTTGTTCATAATTGTAGTGACAGAATTTTATGGGTTTTACCATAGTCTTTATAAGACTACCACTTCATTTAAGCTCAACAAAGTTATAAGTGATAGAAGTGAAAATTACACCTTGGGCATCCTTCTAGAGAACCAAGTGCTCTGAAGTACTTAGGTCCCAGGAAAGGAGAGATTTTGTAATATTTTGGGGTTTTTTTGAATGTAGGATCTGTGTAGCTCTTGACACAGCAATCACAGAGGGAACAGCCTCAAACATTTATTGGAGCTTGTTCACAACAGGAATAGTGTGCAACAGGCTCCTGAAATTTGACAGGGATCAGAAAGTTTTGGCCCAGTAGGATTCAAGGAGGTTTTGTGTTATCAAAAGCCAACCCAGCCCACACAGACCTTTTTTCTCTTCCTACTGAGAAGAAATTTCATGAGAGACTCTGCTAATGAAGCGAGATAATATTGAATATTATTTTGGAATAAAAAACAAGTTCTCATAAATGCCAGTTGTGAGAAGTATACTTCATATACTCTGTATGGAGAATCCCATTACATGTGTTGGTCACGTGGAACTATTAAACTGAAAGACAGATTTTTCTTAGATGTTTTGGGCTTTAAGCAATCATTTTTTACCTTCAGATTTCTGTCATTTTATATGGATTTCAAAACAGTACTGACCTTGTTATTTAGTCTGGAAAGTTCTGGGAAGAAAAATGAATGTGAATGTACTGGGAAACCACTTTTAAGAAAAGTATTTACAAGGCATTTTCTAAAAGTATTGTGAAAATTTTGAATGTTTAACAGAAAGGTCATCACCTGCATCTAGTCCTGCACATGCAAAGAAATGTTTCTGTGGCACCTTGGAAACTTGTGTTTGTCCTTAATGAACTAAAGAAAGGCTTTGCTACAGGCACTTGCACTGAACTTCTCTCTAATGTGGCACTGAACCACACATCAAGTAGTTATCTCTTCAATTTATAATATAGAAGTCCATTTATAGCACAGAATAATGGGCATATTTTATTTCCAATTAAGATTACTCATCTGTTCACACCCACTAAGATTTCTACTGTGCTTTTAATTTATCATTGCTTACTTTAATGCACCCAGTTTAATCACACCAGCATCAGGAATCAGATATTATAACCAGAGCTGTACTGAACTAATTTAATCTTCTTGGGGGTGAAAAAAAGAGAGTGAGAGAACATTTTAGATTCAAAGTAATTTATAACATTACTTACCATCTCACTTCGTATTTCAAAATTGCTTAAAATAGTGAGGCTGGCATGCCAGTTTGGCTCTGCTGACTCCAAAAACGTGCCAGCTCTCCATCCAGAGCCCTACAAAAGGAGGCAGGTATAACAGAGAGAGTTGATTTGATCTAGAGCTCATAACCAACAACAACAAAGAATGTAAAGACAGGAGTAAAGTTCATTAAAATTCCTTGGAATGTTCACATTTTCTTTGTCACTTTTGCATACTTTCAAAGCACCACAGAATTCTTTTTCAATGTCTGTGCATTTCTGTTCCAGAGAGATCCAGATCCCAGCAATGTGGAAGATTTGGACTGAGGTGTTTTGACAAAGCTGCCTCTGGAGCATAGCAAAGTGGCTTTAGAAACTTGCTCAGGCTGAGATCAAAAATGATTCATGGAAATAGTAGAGAGCAGCAGATAAGAATTGCTGCTGTGTGTGGTGCACAGGAGAGGTGAAGGACAAGAGTGCTGACACTGTGAGCGCAGGAGGGGTTCAGGGCAGCACTGAATCACAGTCACAGCTGAAGGATCCCCTCTCACAATTTCCTGCTACAAAGGCATTTCCAAGAATTTAGTGTCATGATTGAAAGACATAATTTTAGAAGTGAACACAATTTAGGGTTAAAACTTTGCTGCTTGCTCATTTGACTCCAAATCTTTCAGTCAAGGAGACAGAGGACTCAAGCTTGTTTTCTTGGTAAGAATTACTTTGCACTGTGTAGTGGAGATTCATTCACTGTGGCAGTTAGTCAGCAAGAACTTCAACTAGTAAAGAAAGAAAGGTTATATTCCAAGGTGAATGTTTTAGGTTGCAAATACCCCCTGTCCTAGGAGATGCACTGTTAATTCTAATGAACTTAATTGCCTACAGAGTTTCAGGTAAGTCCCAGGCAAGGAGCACAGAGCAAGGAAATGTGACTATAATGACACTTGACTCTGTATCCACTTTGAATCACAGTCAGCAGAAACAAACACAACCTTCAGGATGTAACCTGTGCAAAAATAGCCACTGAAGAAGTGAAAAATTGTGAAAAATTTGAAAATGAAAATTGATGGGATGACATGCTGATCTCCATCAGCAGTGAAACAGTGAAACCTAAATACCAGTACCAGGTCTACTGATATGCATCTCTGCCAAAAAGTCCAGGCAAAGAAAGAAAGAATGTGAAAGAGCCACATGTATCTGCAATGAGTCTCAAAGGCACAGAAATAAAATTTCAGAAAGTGTTTCAAGTCAACAACAAATTGCTAAAAGAAGAGTTGAATACAAAAAAGTCCCCAAACAACTAAGGTATGCCATAAAATGTAGAAATGTCTACTCTTAAATACTTTCAATGGCCAGAGACAAAGTAACATGCACAACACTGCAGCTCATGTCAGGAAATAAGGAACAAGTGCACATAAGCAGTTTTCATTAGAAGAAATGGTATTTTCCTCACAGGCTTTGTGGCACTAGTTGCTCTATATCAGCTGGTTGCTGTACGGGAAATGAAGCTTTTCCTGTCAAACCCAGCCAGTCTTCATTACTTGTGGTAATGAACAACATACTTTTATCATTTGTCTCTTCCTAATTCAAATGCTACTGTATAGGAAGTGATATACTTCTTTTGGTAAAGCACCTGTAATTTTCATGCCAGCTTGAAAAAACTTTTTCTTGTTCATGTGAAGTAGATGAAATTAAGATTAATTTTTTTTTCTTGCAAGTGCTTTACAAATGGCATTCTCTTTATGGGTAAACTATTGTAGGAATGTGGACACACAAATCTGTCACTCCTACAAATAATTCTCACTAACAATATACAAAATTTCCCTATAAATCTTCAGACTATTTCTGCATAGATTTTGGAAGATTCCAAGGAACCACACACCAGACATACAAGTGAATGCGCTTTCAAATATTTTCTAAAAATGTGTCTACCTTTTTAACAAATGCCTGTTAGGAGAAATGTTTTCCCTTTCCTACAAAGAAGGTAAAGCCATCATGATGTTTTCTACATTAAATACATTGCAAGGGTTAAATGGTACCTTCCTGCACTCTAAACCCATCTTTATTCTAGCAAAGGAGTTCACACTCAAAGTTTCCAGAGATACTGTGGAAAGATAAATCCTATCCAAATACCGCAGGAAAAGACTCTGGAAAATAGAGAAAAGCATTAGAATATAAGAAGAATTTAAATAATTAAATTCAAGACAAATCAGCATTCTGCAATAAACTGATCCCTCTTCATTAATTCTGCTTGAGGTTGGAGCACAATGGTAAACACAAGGGAGATGTGGGTACCAGGTGGGGGGTCAGTTCAGTGCTGAATAGTTCTATAAATAAAGAGAACTTGATTCTGCACAATTGTCAATCTGGCCTTTTCACAGAACATGAAATTAATTAAATAACAAGACCAAAGCATTTCTCTGCCTCAGTTACTCCATCTTCCCCTGAAAGTGATAGAATATAATTATGTTCACATATGTAAGAAGGTCCTGTAAAAAGCAAAATCTATTAATCAGTTAATCAGGCCACACTTCAATAGAACCTTTAATGCTGTGCATCCAGGGGTGCTTCAGCAAAAGGCAAATTAGAAACTCAATTAATTATGAATTATTTTAATAAATTACTTGTAAGCCTGGATTTAAAGGAGATATATGCATACCAATGTATCAAATTATCATAAGTATGGGAACCTCAAAGCTATCATGAGCTACATCTGGAAACTTCATAAATAGAGGAGGCTAAGGATTGGTTTAATCTCAATCTAGAAAAAATCTGAAAGCTACTGAATTTTGAAGATCCCAATAGAAATCTAACCCTGCACATCAAAGAGGAGGAAGAAAGTACAACGTATTACTTATACATACAAACTTCCTAGTGATTTCCAGTATTCCAGATACTTTCAAAGTTCCAAAATTTATCATAAAAAAAAAAAAAAAAAAAAAAAAAGTTTAATGGCTATGAAAAAGTAAAGCTTACTACAGGATTAATGCTAAGTAGGTCACTTCATGTATGCTCTGATATGAACACAGAGTGAAGCCCAGTCCATGAGTGAACATCAAGAAGCCCCCTGCATCCTCCTTTCTAGCTATGTAATAACTGTGCCATACTGCCATCCCCAAAATGTGCAGCTGCTGCTTTACCACATTCCTGTGCAGAGATTTGAATGGTGCCTACAGATTTAATAGCAATGTGCTTTTATGTAAACATACTGTGTTGTCTTCAATATAATTTAAAAATATTTGGTTTAGGATTTTTATTGCTTGAATAGTTATAATTTACTAGAAGCTTTGTTCATTTTGCATGAGGAAAAAAATAATAAAAAAAGTAAACTGCAGTCTTCATAATTCCCTGAAGTACTCAAGAGAGCTATGCAGTCAAGGCAATAAAATGTTGTACGATATCATTATTTATATGAGAAAGAAAATAATTTTACTATCTGTGGTACTTGGGTATCATCAGCTTTGTGTCTTTTGGTTATATTGGCATCCTCAGCACCACACAGCCTCACTCCTGCCAGCCCTGCTTTTAGCCCTCAGTAACTCCTCACCCTTTCCTAGACAGTGAGCACTTACAAATGGCTCTAACACCTTCCCATTGCTCTCCTTCCTCTGATAAGGTGGTGAAAGCTGCCCCAGGCATGTGACCAGACTTTCAGAACACAGGGAAGGATGACTCAGGAGATGGAATACCATCTTTGCTGGGAAAAAGAAAAAAAAAGGTAAAATAGAGAAAAGGAAGGTGAGCAAAATCTGTGACAGCATAATATTTATGTTTATATATTTAATCTTATATTTATGCATTATATTTATATATTTAATCTTAGCAACTTAATATTTAGCTGTATGTCACAGAGGCATAAAGCCCTCTGTGAGTATTCCTAATCTAAAAGATTTTTATGGGGAAAATTCTTACAGCAGCTTACATTGAAATATCAGTCTGTCATCTTCTTTATAGACTGTACACTCAAGTGAAACATCATATATTTTCCCAAAATTATTCCATTGTTTTTGGAAAGTACTTTTCCCAAATGCACTTTTTTTTTTTTTTTCTGGCTAGGTAGTTTCACAACATGATATAATACTATACTGAACTTAAAGATTTCAAATAATTACCAAAGTAAATTTTTTGTCATTGTAAGTTTGCTAACCCTGGGTTGCATCCGAAACAAATTTTCCTTTTCTACTTTCAGTCATGTAATTCCTTTTGATTTTTACAAAGTACCTTACCAAATGTAATTAAATTACACTTTTCTCATTTTTTAGATTTTTATCACCAAAATTGTCCATACAAAGCGGAAAAGATGACTTATGGTCAAAAATCAGAAATAAATAGAATTTTTTGTCAAAACAAACAGCAGCTGTAGTAGTCATGGTATATTGGTACCATGAGAGAACTGTCACACTGTTGGAACAATTCAAGGACTCAAGGGTAGGAGTGGAAAATGAAAATTGTCAGAGGGTGTAGAAAGAAAACAGACTTGGGAATATCAGGAAGAAAGTTACATTTGGAATTTAGTATACAGTGCTGGAAAAGGCTAAAGCAGAACCTAAGTCCTGAAGATTTCTACAGCTTCATTTACAGGACCATTAAAAGTTTAATTTACCTCAGGCAAAGGTTTTTAAATTGCAAATTAGAACAAATTAGAACTGATATTTTAAATTTGTCCCGTTGCTTTGTGCTCATCAAAGGTGGTATTAAATCTCCTGGGTCCTTTGCATGATCCCAATAACATCATTTTCATAGAGTATTTTTCAGAAACTTACATGTACTTGATGGCATGAAAGACAGGAGGATGCATAACACAAATCTGGATTTCATGAAAATGTCAGTCTAGCTCCAATATCTGAAATAAGAGTGGTTATCCACTCGAGGCATTCAAGCCTGGAGACAAAACTTATTAGGAACCAGAATTAATGGCATATACATTATAGCAAAGCTTTACTTATATGCATCTCTGCCAAAAAGTCCTAGTAAAGGACTTTTATAAAATATTCAACAGTATGGCTTAAAATCAACAGCTAGTCAAGTTTGTTCTTTCAAAGGCCATTTCTGTGAGTGTCAATACCTGATAAACTGGTGGAACACCTTCAGACACTCTGATCTCTCATCAATCTACTGTAAATTCTCTAATTTACTGTTCTTACTCTTGTCTAGTTCATAGAGGACATAATCAGCAGCTGCTGAAGGGCAGTTCTAATAAATATGAACAAGTTCTAATAAATCACTGGCACTTCTAGCCAACTTTGTGCCAGGCTTGACATAATTTTATGACATTTAGTAGTTTTATTATTCATCATTAGTATTCATTTATTTGTAACAGTATTTATTCTACCTGAACCATGTACCATGTTGTTTAAGTCAATTATAGCATCATAGTTCTGCTCCTATAGTTTTATATACTGTGCAATACACAAACAGGTGCCTTTCCTACCATGCCTTGATCCTGAAGGTCTGTGGCCATTTGTTGTCTAGAACCACTTACTCAGCCTTTTGTCTTCCCCTCACTGAGGTGCCCAGACACTAGATAAGATTTCAAGGTCTGTGTGTTACCAATCACTTGCTGATGATGAGCTGCAGCAAGAATCTCTCAGGAGTGACCTTGGGAAGTGCCCCTGCTCAGGGGATGTCCTGGCTGACCTGCAGGAGAGCTCCACAGGACCACTGCCCATAAACTCAGGTGATAACTTGTATTTGCATGCCAGCAAGCCATCCAGGCCACTGGCCCAGACTCTGCCCTGCTGGCCCCAGCCCCAAAGCCCAAAAGCTGGAAGCAGCAGTCACCACCCCACTGGTGGTTGTGCCTTAAGCAGGGCAGTAGAAGGCAGGGGAGGCTCACCAAGTACCATCCTTCTTCCCAAAACTGTTCCAGGGATGAATGGGGTAATTCAATCTCAGTGTCCAGCTGAGATTCAGCAAATGAGAGATGATGAGTGTGTGGGTCTGCATCTGAGGGACAAGGGACTCACAAAAGAGTGGGAAGCTCGGAACTTTTTATTGTAATCAATATTTCTTATGAAATAGTTTGAGAGCTATTTGAGAAATGGCTGGAATTAGTCTGCTGTTGTGACCAATATGCTAATAGTCCAGGGGAAAAAGAAAATCAATACAGAAACAGAGATTCACCAGGGTCATGCTGCCATGGTTTAGCCCAGCTGGCAACCGAGCCCCACGCAGGTGCTTGCCCATTCCCACCCTCCTCCAGTGCCAGGAAAGGGAGAGCAGTAAAAAGGGAAAACCCATGGATTTAGAGAAAAACTGTTTAATAGGTGAAGGCAAGCAAATCCAAACAAGGATCCAAGTCCACAGACTCATGTCACAAAATTGATCACTGTCGCTGTGGGACACGAAGGAAAGACAACCCCCTCCACAGGTGTCCAAAGCACAAAAGAAGGAAGCTTTATTGAAACCTCAGCTTTTTATAATTTCCAGGACACTGACCAGGGATTGAGTAATGAAGTTACCATCTCTCCAATCCCACTGGTCAAATGAGAAGTCTCTCAAGTGATCTCTTTCACAAAAGAATGTAAATTATCCTTGTTTACCTTACAATTCATGAGAACCTGGCTCCAATCAACAAAAACAAATTTGAAGGCTTATTTTCAGGGATGACAGATCACAACACATAAAAAATGAAATTGTTTCGCTTTGGTTTTGACTTGCTTTATTTTTTCATCTTGTACTATAATTCTTAATAACATAAATACATTTTCTCGACACTAAAAATTATAATTTTTTTTTCAAAAGCGTCATTTGAGAATTAGGAGATGTTAAAAAGTTCATAAATTATATACAGTACAAATAATACTTCCAAATACAGGAATTAACAAGCACCTCATTTCTTCAATGCATATCTACTAAATCCAGTAATTTGAAGGATCCCTTTGACACCCATTAAAGTCAGAATGCATTGGCAAAATTAGCACAATGAAAGAATCCTTACATGGTCTGAGATCATACATGCTTTTTACTTTACTATAGAATTAAACAGAATAATTTTGTGCAGTATGAATATTTACCTAAGAAAACTGGAAAGTTGTTTTTTTTCTACTATTTACCTTAACTAGAGCACAGTTTGGAAAATTGTGATATTCTTATCTCTGCAGAAAACAGGAAAGCAAAGTTGAAAACCACCATAAAAACAACCAAGTTTTCCCTCATATTTCAATACCACAGGATTAAGCTGTGTTGCTCATTGACAATGGGAAGCTTTATATTCTGTCAAGAATATAAAACAGGCTGAATGCTTTTTAAAAAGTCAATATTATCCTGAAATGTAGGCATCAACTTTTAAAAATTTGGAAAGAAAATTAAACTTCAGAATAATCTATGATTTAAGATGCAACCAAATGCTAAAAAAAAAGACAAGAATGGATGTGGAAGTTTTACAGCTTTGTCTGAAACATTAGATGTTGGATGATTTTTTTTGTTTGTTTGTTTGTTTGTTTTTTTACATTAAACATACACACATTCAAAAATAGAGCTTGGGTCTGGTTCAGCACAGGAAAAAAATCCTTGGTTTCTTTTTACCTAAAATGAAAAATGTTTTTTACGTTCACTTTATATAGAAGTTGAGGAGAATATGAGATTATATACAAGCAAAATAGGAATAGAATGACTGGGACTATTGAATAAAATATTTTTAAAATTTTTCTGTAGTTCTATTTTACCTATATTTTCTGGGATACATATGCTGGCTAAAAACATGGAAATTGTAATTGGGTATATTTAAAATAATAGAACTTAAAATAGCTTTTGGAAGGGAAAAAGCTATAGAAAAAATAGAGACGCCAGATTATTAAAACAAAATAAACGGATCCAGGCTTGACTCTTCTTAATTAATTTCTTTCCAATTGGGTGCAATATATCTGTATTCTCTTCAGGGCTGTGAATTAAGATGTGTTGTTACAACATTGCTTACAAATAAGAACCTGTGATGGGCTGTGCTACCTCCTGATGGGCAGCACACCTCGTTATCAAACTGTCACCTTACTGTGCATAATGAGTAATGGTCACGGACAGGATGATCTCTGGCTGCCTATTCAGCTTGAAAGAGCTTGGATTTCAGAGTTCTGGAATGTGTTTAGCTCTTCTCTAGCTTCTGAAGCCAGAAACTGAAGAACACTATTTACTCAGAAAACTTTCTGTCCTGAACAGTGACTTCAGCATCAGTGGTCCTCCGTAGAGCACAAAGATTTATAATTTAAATTCATTACATTAAGAATGTTATTTAACATCAGGTAATAAATAAAATAAATTCATAAACCACAACTTATGTAAAATTAAAAAAGAAAATATTATTACTAGACAGAAAAGTGCAAGTGCAAAATTGAAAGCAAAGCTTTAGATATTTTTCTCAGATTCCTTGTATTTTCTGGGAGATTTTAAGCAAAGCAGCTTTAAATTCTTGGCTTGTCTTAAAGTGTTAAAGACATCAAATACTTCACTAATGGCTTGATATTCTTTATTGCTATGCTTCTGAAAAAAAAAAAAATGAATAGACAGCAATGAATAGAAAATCATGCTTGAAGCCATCTACTGTGCACTCATCAAAAGATCATTGCTCTAGGAAAATAATCATAACAAAATTTGCTCCCCTTGGTGGCAAAATTAAAGGCTGGGGGTTTTTTTTATTTTATTTTTTTAACTTCCAAGACACTACTTATAATCAAAGTAAATAAAGATTAGTAGAACAAAGTCAGTAGGTACTTTCTCACCCAGAAACAACAAACACTCTAAAGTGTACTCTCACTGCATCATTGCTATCATTTCTTTCATCTGCTTCAGGAACTTTATTTCCCCTCACTCAGCAGTGGAAATTGTTCATCTTGCCTGTCCAGAAATTCAATAAGTTTAGTGCTTGGCCTTAAAAAGTGCTGGAAACTACAAAGATTAATACAAATAGAAATTATGAGTATGCTCTAGCAGTTATAGGTGAAATCCAGAAATGTATTTCCTTGGTTCTGCCTTGTCCGTGACACTTTCAAAACATACCTTTCCCTCAAGGCAAAAATTAATACTTGCAAGGAACAGTGTCTATAATTCTGTGAAAATAATACTTTTTTATTCTACCCCCACTTTATGTGCATGGAAAAAAGATTCCCTCAGAAGGGCATAACCAGTATAAAATCAATGAACTATAAAGATGTATTTGTTTTTGAAGTTTATCACTGAATGTGAGAACAGGCTTAGAGTCTACTTTTTATTTGTCAAGCATAAAGTCCTTGACAGTCAACAAGAAACTATTGGAAATTACTCAACGTTTAAGAAATATATCCTTTTGTAACACAAAACTAATTTTAATATTCACTCGACATGAAAGGCAATTTGATTTTTTAAAAATTACTATAACCCCATAACTTTCTTACGGGAAATAATTCAATCCATACAAGACTCCCTTATCATTTCAGGACGAATCAAACCTAATCCTTTCATTAACTGATTTTTTCTAATTTTCAGCTAAGTGGTCATTCCAACATATATTCTGCCCCACTATAACCAAAATAAGGATATTTTCACAAGTGTTCTTAATAGAGGAGTGAAAATGAAAGGACGAAGAAACCTGGAATGCACTTTAGCTATCTATGGCAAAAAGGTGAGATAAAGGTGAGAAAGGATCTCTCCAGCCATGGCTATTAGATATTTCATTTTTCAGAAATTTAATCTTATAATGCATACTTTCCAGACAGGAAAAAAAAAAAAAAAGCACACAAGAAACTGCATATAAAAAAAAATTAAAAAACACATTTAACCACCAAAAATAATGAAAATTTATGAAAACTAGAACTTTTAAAAATCAGTAGAAAAACATAAGTTGAGTTGAACTTCCATCTAGGTCTGAGTAAATCTATATTAGAACACTCCTGATTACCTGATTCCATTTAATTCAGTGAACTTTACCTAATTTTTTCACTGATCTAAGATTCATTGAACTTACATGAGTGACTCTGAAACACATCTTACTCCTGACTATAATGGCATCAATTAAGATCAACTTCAGAGAGTTCAACACCAAGATCAACTTTAGAGAAGCTAGCTTCAAATTTATGAAGCTGCTATTAAGAGCAAATTCCTTTTCATTTGCTGCTGTCATTCACTATTTAATGTTTGGATGTCATTTACATGCAGAGTTGAGATGCTACGAAGATGTTCATTACCCTCTTTTTGTTATTATATATTTCATTACCTTTGCTGAGGGTTTCAGATGGATAGCATGGTTGAATTAAATTTCTTTATAATGAGATGGACATATTTAAGTCCCGAAAAAGTTCAAAGTCGTCTGTAATTTATTGTCAAAATACATGATGCATGTAAGTTCAATCATTTTGTTTTCCAGGTTATACATAGTTTTCAGAATCTTTGTGAATTCTGAATAAATACTTTACTGCTCTGAGGCTGCAAGCAATCTCATACAAAAGTTTATAGAATAAAAGAAAAAAAGAAAAGGCATATTTACAGGGAAAATTCTTCAAACTTCTGTGAAGATCAGTGTTTTGCTTATGCTCTAAAGTAGAAGGATAGAAAATTGAAGGTCTTTGAGTGGTCATTTCCCTTCAGCTCCTCTTAATCCTCTCCCCTCTCAGTTGTAGCTTTACTTGGTTGAACATCACATTATTCTAGTCCAGTAAACCAGGTTCTCTCTTCTCTTGATAATTTTATTTTCTCTTGTCTTTACTTGCTCTTCTTTGAGTTTAGCAGCCATGGACACTTGCTCTGGCTGCATACTTACTAGTGATTAGCACTACCAATATTTCTCTGCTGGTTCTCAAACTATTTTGCCTGTTACTGTCTGAAACTATATTTGATTTTTGAAAGCAGCTTGCTTTTGATAAATTTTAGTCTTTTCTAACTGCAGTCTCCCATGCTGGAACACACACTGGGGAACAATCTAATCTGACTATGATTAAAAAGTAATAGGTCTGAACTGTATTCGCATGTGTTTCAACTTACATAGTTTATGAAGTTGTTAAACAGATTCTTTTTAGCAGAACAATAATGTACCTAAATTAGGGTGTTTATTATCACTGAGACAAAATTTGCTCAACAAACTTGGCATAGCATGTAGTGTCCAGACTCAGACAAAATTTTGAGGGGACTTGTTTTATGATTTTTGAACAAAATTTTGATATTGCTCTTTTCCAAATGGTTTCAGCACTTCTGTTAGCTCCAGTACTTTGGATCAAGGTATTGTAATATTTTTTTTTTGATAATGAACTGTTAACCTTAAAGGAAGCTTGAGCAATCATAGTGATTTGCATTGTCTCAAATATTTTTCATGTGTAGAACATTTTTGTCATTCTATTTAAATCTATTTAAAACTGTGTTAATGCTCTACTCTGTATGATCTCATTGGGGCACTCTGGCTAAGCTGGCAGAGCAAAACACTCAGTGCTGAGGACTCAGAATGCACAGCGACATTACCCATGGGGTTAACTTTGGATTGGAAACATGGCAGGATGACTTGCACAACTGGAGGCTATAAATAGGGTTTGGTGTTCATGGATGAGAATCAGGGGAAAGGCCAGCAAGGCAGATATCCCACTGGGAGTCTGTTATAGACTGCCCAACCAGGATGAAAAGACAGATGAAATCCTCTAGGCAACCAGGAAAAAAAAATTCACCAATCACTAGTCCTCGTTCTCATGGGGGACTTCAACTTACCAAATGTCTGCTGAGAGTGCAAGACAGCAGAGAGAAAGCAGTCTAGGAGGTGCCTGGAGTGTGCGGCAGACAACTCCCTGACAGCTGTTGAGTGAACCAATTGGGGAAGGTGTCCCACTGGAGCTGTTGTTTGTGAGCAGGGAAGGAGAGCTGGGGGATGTGACAGTTGGAGGCCAACAGTGATCATCAAATGATAGACTTTTCCCAGACAGCAGACCTTGTCCTGTTTATGAGACTGGCTGAGAGAGTCCTTTGGGAGGCAATCTTGAAGGACAAAGAATCCAGGAAGGTTGACATGCTTCAGGAAGGATGTTTGAAAGGAACAGGAGCAGGCTGTCCACACATTCCAAAAGATGAGCCAGTGAGAAGAAGACCAACCTGTCTTAACAAAGAACTTTGGCTAGAACTCAGGGGCAAAAAAATGGTTTATAACAAATGGGCAGGCAACACAGGAAGAGTAAAAGGATGCTGTGAGGTTTTGGTGGGCCAAAGCCCAGATAGAATTTAATCTGGCTGCTGCCGTAAAGGAAAGCAATTTTTAATTTTTTTTTTTTTTTTTTTGAGAAACACATCAGCAGCAAAAGGAGGTCTAGAGGGGATTTCCACCCTTTATTGGATGAAGGGAAAAACCTAGTGACAAAGGATGAGGAAAAGGCTGAGGTACTTAATGCCTTCTTTGCCTCAGTTTTTAATGGCAAAACTAATTGTCTTAGGGTCCCCAGCCCCCGAGCTTACAACAGGGACAGAAGGTAGAAACAGGGAACAGAATGAAACCCCTATAATCCAGGAGCAACCTGCTGCTCCACTTAGACTGCCCAAGTCCACAGGGCCAGAAGGAATCCACCCAAAGGCGCTGAGTGAGCTGGGGGAAAAGCTCACCTAGCCACTTTTGATCATTTACCAGGAGTCCAGACTCACCAGAGAGATCCCAATTGATTGGAAGTCACCAAATGTGATGCCCATTTAAAGGAGAAGTTGCAAGGAGGAGCCAGGGTTCACTATGGATGTCTCAAAATAAACATGGGAGGTGAAGAAAGCTGCTTGAGCTGAAGGACAATTTAAGCACCACAATAAATGGAGATAAACTGATTAGGAGTGAACTTAGCCCATAAGGAGGTGGGAATGAGGCTTTCTCTTGTTATTTAGGTGAACTTAAAGATTCAATTTAAATTATTTATGAATTATTATTCAGGTTTGTGACAGACAGGTCCTGCTTCAGCAGCCTCATCTCCTTCTTATGAGAGGGTGACCCATTTAGTGGATGGGGGAAAGGCTGTGGATGTTATCCACCTGGACTTTAGTAAAGTTTTTAACACCATTTCTTGGAGGAAATGGCCTGAAGTTGTGCCAGGGGGAAGCTAGATTGGATATAAAAAATTGCTTCACTGATGGGGGTCGAGGCAGTGGAACAGGCTGCCCAGGGAAGTGGTGGAATTCCTGGAGAAGTGTTTAAAAGACACATAGATGTGGCACTCAGGGACATGGTTTAATAATGAACATGGCACTGCTGGGTTAATGGTTGGACTAGAGGATCTTAGAGGTCTTTTCCAAAATTAATGACTATCATTCTGTGACCTCAATGTGTTGTAAGGAAAACCTGCATTTTCTTCTCCCTAGCACGAGCCCGAGTGAAGCTTTGATGATCAATAGTGATTGACTTCAATAACTGTTATTTAATGCATCTACTGTGTGTAGTGCAGGAACACTTGTATGACCTTCTCTGAATTGATTAAATGTGCCACTGACTCAAACAGACCAGGATTCATATAATTTTGCCTAAGAGCTTCAGAAGAAGACAGACCCTTCCTAGGGAGCCACAAAGCAGGCAAGCCAGGAGACAGGCTTTCCCTTACAAAGCATTTCCTTAATTTAAATCTGGGGTAAAAGTAAGGTTAATTATCATTATGCCAGCATTTTGTTTATGTGTACCTACACAAACAGATTGTGGTGTTTAAATGCACTGTACCTAATTTATTAAAAGTTTATATAATAGAGGAACATGGAAGGGGTTTTTTTTCAGAGTATGGTTCATATTTCAGGAAAGACTGTCATATGCAGATTCATATATATATATGTGTGTACATACTTTGAGTATTTACATGGAATATATACTTTTGGTAAATGCGCATATCTGTATTAACAGTTGAAGAACTTGCCATAATCTTTAACCTTATTTCAGCTTGAACTAAGAACACGTGTAGTCTAAGTCACTGATTTACAGTTCTTTTCACCTCCCAAATCTCAGTTTGTCTGTCTGTAAAACTGCAGTGCAGGTAGTCTTTCCACAACAACTTATGGACCACTTTGGACCTATTTAAGCATTTATGTATTACTACCTATAAAACAGTACATACATTTGAGGACATGCTTTTGGGGGAGAAAGCATTTACAAAATTGGACAGAGGCATTGACCACAATAAAACATATCTGAGTAGTAAGTGGCAGATTGTTACAGCCTCCTCGTTTTAACACCTATTAAGAACAATCTCTGATGAATGTCAGAAAATACAGTGCCAAATACAAGGCAGTCTCCTGCCACGTGAAGCTTGAGTACAAGGACACTGTTTATTAGTGGGATCAAGCAGTTAAAGGCAAGGTGGCATTGATAGTGTTGGCCAAACCAAAGCAATTTAAGCCACTGTGTTCACACAGAATGAATTTGCAGACACCAATTACAGCTCAAATTATCACTGCTGGTATCCCTGTGCTAGCAGACTGAGAGGTGCCAGCCATAAAAGGAATTCCAGCATTTTTTCCAACTCTTCATTCCCCCACAGGTAGGGGAACTTATGGCAAAACCTTAGAGCCCAACGAAGGTAACAG
The DNA here is from genome assembly GCA_032173965.1 of Sitta carolinensis. NCBI lineage: Eukaryota > Metazoa > Chordata > Aves > Passeriformes > Sittidae > Sitta > Sitta carolinensis. Next base: position 2,839,823 of record JAVUNC010000006.1, read on the forward strand.
ACTCTTACTTGGAGCTCAGGAAGCAGAATAAGGGTTTGTTCAGAACGTGGCTCTCCATAGGATAGCACCAGTGGCTGCCACTGCCACATGGGTCCTACACTGTGCCACTGCTTTTATTGTTACAGTGAAGGCTGCACATGTAAAAATGAGCTAGATAATTAATCACATGTCTTACTAAAACATCAACAAGAAAGAAAAGTTCTGGTGCCACTTCTCAAAAGTATTAGGCTGTGCCCATTTTATTCTACTTTTTCCCATCAATTATGAAGTGGTCATTACATAAAGGTTTGGAATGAACTAACTCTCCCTAATTCCCCTTTATCTCAGTGTGATGCATTTACTTTGGAAATGGTTGATTACAAATAGATAATCCTGAAACTATAAAAGAAACCATTGTGCCTTTATTTTAAATACACATTTTCTTTTCATATCTCTAGTTCCTTTTTCCATAATAATTTCCCTGCTGTCCCTGAAAATAAACCTTCTGATTTGTGTTAGTATAATGGAGTCAGTTCTCATGAACTGTAAGATGAACAAGGATCACGTTTGCATTCCTTTGCGAAAAGATATCACCTGATGGATTTCTCAAGTGACCAGTGGAGATGGAGAGGTGGGAACTCCTCTGTCCAATCTCTGCTCACTGTCCAGAAACTGATAGATACAATGTCAGCAATAAACAAGAGACTTCTTTTTTTCTTCTCTACCTAAACACCTGTTGTGTGTGTTACTGTGTGTTTCTATCTACATCACAGTAACATTTCCCCTCCTTGTGTATGAATTTCCTTATGCAATTTACAAGTCTCTTTGGTATAATAAACCCTATTAATCTAAGGTAAGTGCAGATAATATCAAATTTATTGAAATAATGAAGTTGTGAGAGAAAAGAAAGGGACAGAGGACTTTTAGCAATCAAAGATGCTGAAGATTAAAAGTCCATTCCCTTCACGATCTCTGAATTCACCCAAAGGAGCCTTTGGGCTTTACAGAAACCATTCATAATTAAAAGATGACCTGTCACTTACAGAGGAGGCTGCAAGGCTGAACTGCATGCCTGATCTAATCTTCACCACCAAGCTGCAGTACAGGTGTAAAGTTACCAATTCTGATCTCACTGTGAGCTCTAACCTCCTCTAGTTCAGCCTCAGTGAGGGTGCTGAGCACTGCTCCAGGTTTCAGCTGCTGGCTGAAGGATGTCTGGCCATCCATCCTGCTGATCCAGCTGGTACCTCACTGAGATGTGCTCGGTTCTTCCCAGCTTTCAGCCAGAGCTGAAGGACAGTCATCCCACAGGGGTGATTTTCAGAAGTCACAGCAGTAGTCCGAGGCTGCAGTTTATTTTTCTTGGCATTTTCTACTTCTTCACAATAACATTTGTGAAGTGAAAGAAGATAGCACTTCCCTGCCACAGACATTATTTAGATGCCGTGATATGTCTGGTTCTATAATGATTACCACCAGAAGGACAGATAATTTGACACCAAGAAGCAGGCAACAGAGTTATTTTTGTTACAGGGTGAGCTCAGTACTCTGGAGAATGGTGTCTAGTGCTAAAGGACTTCAAACTCCAACAGGAGTTCTTTAAAAGCAGATAAAGGAGCAAATGCATAATGCATTTTAATAGGTACTTACATGTTAAATACTGGAAGTATATTATTTGGAGACATAGCTTTGAATTTATAAATTCTTTGGATTTATATATTTTTAAAGCTTTTTGATCCTACTTTTTCTAATTAAGGCAGTGCAGCCTAAATGCACATAATAGAAGGTGGCAGAACATGGCAACACACCTTTGGGAAAACGATTGTGTGCTACTTCTTGCAGCTTTGTTTACTCTCAGAAAATTAATCGTTACATTGACAAGCAATACTCATAAATTCAAGTCAGATAGTGCTGCTATGTTTCAGAGAAAAAAATAATTTCAAAAACATACTCTGTTGTGCTCAGAAGCTTGAATAACACCCAGGGCACACAATGGCCATCAGGGTTTCATCAATGAATCATCAAATTAAGCTTTATTTTAATGCTAATTTACATTTGTACACAAAGTTATAGTAAGAAATGAGTACAGTTTCATTTGACACTTTGGTATCTGTAAATTAATATATTTGTTTTTTGATAGCAGGATTGTGACTTTAAAAGAAAATAAATATTTATCATTCTATAGAACTCACAGGGAGAAAATGTATAAATCTCTTATTTATTTTCAGGTCTATAAGGAGCAGAGCACATGTTTCAAGATAAATAAATTTTGAATCACAAATGGATCTGACTGGGTGAACTCCAGAGACTTCTAACAAGATACAGAGCATTTCACTCCTATGACACTGGTTTGAAATTAGCCCAGGTGAACAGAGAGCAGGAGTCTTTTTCATCTAATGTCTGTTCAGCAGCCTACACAAAATGAGTTGCTGGGGTTTAATGTATGCATCTCCTTGGGGTCACACAGCTGCTTTTTAGAAACCAACATTAATCAGGAGTCAGCCTGAATTATGAATATGCACAGATAAAGCAGCAGTAGTATGCAAAGTAACCCACATGGGAAAGGGACTACTCTAACTAAACATACACGGCAGTAGACTGCAAAGGATCTGCTGCAATTCAGGAGAAAAATCTTGGTATCAGCACTGGTATTTCTTTGAAATCATCAACTCAAAGCATGGAGCTCAAAGACAATCAGAAAGGCAAACAGATGTTCAAAGTTAGTAGGAAATATTCAGAGAGAACAGGAAGCACCATATCATTCCAATTACGTTAGTTCCACACCTGGAATATTATTTTCTTTTTTTCATTGCCTCATCTTAAAAATGCTGCAGATCTAGAAGAGTCTTAAAAACATTCCTAGAAAATACAAGAGAGCAATGATAATCTGAAGTTTGGCACTGAGAGAAAATAGAGAAAAATTAGTTAGACAATTCCTCAGTCTGAACAAGGGTCGATGAACAGGACATATGAAAAAAAAAAAAAAAGTGATATCATGGATGGCATGAAGAGAGAGAATTTTCATGTTTATTCATTTTTTTCCACATAAGAGAAAAACTGAGGCATTAAATGAAATCACTAGGCAGCAGATATGAAATAAACAGATGCACTTTTCAATGCTATACGTGACCAAACTATGGAACAAGTTGCCACAGGATGTTGCACAAGCCAAATGAGTTTAGAAAGTGGCTGGAGAGGTGCATGGAAGGAAGAGCCATCAGGATAATTAACACAGTGCAGTGGCAACCTCTTGTACTGGAATGCTCAAGCTGCTGCTCAGAATACAAGCTTGGGGAAGTGTATTTCTAGGCTATCATTTAACTTTTAACTTCCAGCAAGGCATTTCTCCCAGGCATCTCTGCCAAGAGAGGCTTCTAGATTGAATGGTGTGGCTGCTTCTACAACAATCTAAAATGTACTACTTACCTATTTTTTTTTTGCAAATATATTCTCTATATATAGAGAACTAACTCTTTATTGTGGCAAATGTGCTTAAAAAGTATCCGGCGTCTGATATAAATGAGTATAGGAAGCCAATTATTCTTCAAGGGCAAAATACCTCTTAGAGAGGTTTTTTTTTTGTTAGCTGTGGTGTGGGGGTACTAAATGCATTTCTTTCATGATTAAATCAAAGGTGCTGTGATGGTTGAATCTCTAAATATGTAAACTGAAAAATATATGGTGAATTTACTAGATCAATAACACAGAGTTCAGGGGAAAATCTGTTTAATACTTCAGGGGAAAAAAAATATCTTCAGCATCTTGTACTTCATAGGAAAAGTATTTGTTTCAAGTTTAACTCTAGAAATGCTGATATTTTATAAACTCCTAAAGAATGAAAGCACTCAGATTATCTCCTGTAGTATCCACTATATTGTACTTTAGAGATGGACATGAAGTTCTTTTTCACAATGAAATTATCCTGCTCTTTATATAAATTGGAATTGTATATTATAACTTTTTTATTTTCATCCTGCATTTTCAAAATGAGAATTGCTGCCTATATTTGTTATGGATGAAATTGTCATTTTCTGTCTCTGTGGAACCAGCTATGTACATACATATTATATATTCCTTCTGTACTTATTTTCCCTGGACTTTGTAGTTTCTCAGTATTAAAAACCATAACAATATTTTTAATTTCTTTTTGTGCTCTCATATGTAAGTCTATAATATATAAAATGTAAACATCTCGAGTTTTCTTCTTTTAAATCAATAGGTTGAGTTTTCCAAAGAATTTTCAACATCTGGCATAAAAATATGTGTATTTTGCTTCAACAGAAAAGACATTGCAATAAGAGTTGTATGTAGGTCAAGACAATGGCTGGAGGAACAGGACCAGATTTGTAAGTTAATCAATTCCCCAGCAGCCTTATGTATGAGGGCTGCAAACATTCAATATATATATATATATATATATATTATATATATTATTATAATATATATATATTATATATATATATATATTATTATATATATATATTTATATATAATTTTACAATTCTCAAAATCTTAAAAAATATGGCATAAGGGCTCACGTTAAATTCTCATATCCAGAGCAATATTTGACTATCTATATGTTTAACATGGAAATGTTCAACCTTCTATAGCCAAAATTTTCAAAGGAAAGGAAGGAAAAAAAATACAGACGTTTCACAGGTTGGCATTGGTAGAACAGTGCATCGGTAGAATTTGCCATTACTGTAGTAATCAAATTTGAATGTCTGGATCATTATTGCACAAAATGGATGGAAATTTTTTTTTAAGTGTTATTTCTTTCTATTTGATTTGGAGTACTGTTATACATCATGAAAAATGATTTTTGAACCTGAAATGTGAACTAATCAGTCACTGGGAACTGGTTATCCTGGCTAATAAAACACTTTTTTTTTTTAAGTACATGTCTGACTAAATTCAAAGCTAAAATGGAGATTTTAAAACTTCTAGCTGTCAATTAAACATATTTATGAAAGCTCACAAAAAATAGAGGATCATTACCAAACTGAAGGCTCTTCCCATAAGAATGAGAAGCCACTGACAACTGACAAAATCACTTTAAGGCTTCCACACTGGGGAATTAAGTCCTGGCTCTAGGGAAGAACTAAAAACTTTATGCTGGCCCTAAAGAGCTTAATGAACAAACAGCAACACCATAGAGAATAGTTAAACAGCACTTTTCCTCCTAAAACATGGAGTTATCTTCCCAAACAGCTACTGAGATTAAATTGTTTTAGAAAAGGATAAGGTATACTTGAAAATTTTGTGCAGTCTTCAAGGAAAAAGGTCCAATCAGGCTGACTACAGTGTGAAAGTTTACTTCTACAGAAATGCCCTTTAAAACTCCAGTCACCAGAGGCTGCAGATCAAAAAAAAAGAGAATGCAGATGTTAATGATGTGAAGATGACAGATAATCTTAACCAACAGACAATGAATCCTGAAACTATGAAGATTGCACAAGAAAAGAGCCCAAAAAATCACAAGTCTGTGCAGAACAGTTTTTCACTAGGCAATATTCTGCAATCAGTGCTTCTCCTTTTGTGATCATGCTATTTCTCTCCAGCTAATATACCTATATTTGAAAACAAATCCTATTCTGTATTTACTTGTGTTCAATTAAATTGTATTTTCACTTGTGATAGGATAAACTTTTCTGGGTCTTCTATTATGATCATATTTATTTAGCAGACTAACAGAATAAATCATACAAATAATGCAGCTTAGTTTCTGTCTTTGCCTTTTTAAGACAAAATTTCTCACCTCATAACTTGTAAGAAATTATGAAGACAGCAAAATGAAATAAATTAAAAAAATTAGTGTTCCACTCAACATATCCCTCATGCTGGGGTGCAGGAACTCTCAGTGGAGAGGGACATATAGTGATAGAACACAGGGAATTGGCTTTAAGCAGGAAGATTAGATGCTGGATTTAGATTACAAGTGTCCAAGGCCAGGCTGGATGGGGCTTTGGGCAAGCTGGTGTTGTGGAAAGTGTCTCTGCTCCTGGCAGGGGGGTTTGAACTAGGAGATATTTAAGGTCCCTTCCTACCCAAACCATTCTCTGATTCTATGATGTCCACAGAGCTCTGGTTTTGAAACTGCTCTTGAAAATGAACTATGCAGCCCAACATCTGCATGTGTGACTATGGAACTGCATCAGTATGCAAGGCTTTCTATATTTCCATATGTTTTTGCCTTCAGTTAATTAAGTTCTCCCCAGAATGTCTGACTATAGCAAGATAATCTCTGCTTTGCAAAGATTAACCCCATTAATACCAATTAACACATAACAAAGAAGGCTTTTAATGTTTTACAGCAGCAGGCTAAGGAGGATGGTTCTGAGGAGGATTAGAGGGGATCACTTGTATCTGTGGTTTATGACATCTCATTAAATAGTTTATAATAACTGTCAAACATTACATAGTGATGAAGTTGTTAATGTTTAAGCAGTGGGATCCATTACTACAGGGAAGAAGTGGAATTTCTCTCATACACTTTAATACATGGGAAAAGAAAAAAATTACAGGATCTACAGAAAGCAAAGTCTCAAAGATGCTGTCAGCAACATCACAGGTTTTCAGAATGAAATCCAGGTTTGTTTCCTTCTTTATAAAAAAAAACCAAAACCCAATAACCCACAAAAAAACCACCACCAAACAATCAGCCTTCACCACGCTAAAGCACTCCAAATTCACTGGAGAAATTAGTTTCTTTTCCTGATTATGGATAATGACTACAGTGGCTCAGTTTCTTCTTTGCATTTTATGCTAAGAAAATCTCTGAAGGATGTCAGTGAATTAATATATTTTTCTGAATCAGGACTTTTAGCATGTTTTATTTTTTCATTGAAAATATCAAGCATATATTTTTAAATAAAAACAATTATATTCTTCCTAACACTGAATTCTTATAAATTTTTACTTGATTGAGAATAGGATTCTTCTGTGCTATGGATCTCTGCAAGAATAGTAATGAAGGACTCCTGTCCTGAGGCCTTTACAAGGGATATAAAAAAGCAGATATTAAAATGAAACCTTATTATCCAACGTCTACTGAATGGATTTATGAACAGGGTCATTTAATATATTGTTTCCTCAAACTCTACTATAACTGTTTCTCTCTCTTCTTTCCCATCAATATGCTCAAACTCGCATTGGAAAATAATGTTATTGGACATACTAACATCAGAATTTATTACATAAACAACGACTGAATCAGTAGCCCATGTTTTTTTTTTTTGTTTTTTTTCCCTTTCAGACACAGACGTTAAAAATATATCAATGGATGAACGCATACTGAAGTCCTTGGGAAGTATACTTGATATTTTTAGGGCAGACAGAAACTGCAAAAGGAATTTTTTCCTCTGTACAAGACAGTAACTTTACAGGGCATGAGAAAAATAGGACCTTGCATATTTGATAAGAGCCAATTAATCTCCAGTCTAATGCTCTGCTCTGCTCTGCTCTGCCACCCTCCTCTTGTAGTGACATTTTATTCCTTTCCCAAAAATGCGAGGATATATTGGGCATGGAAACTGCCACTGTGGCAGGTTCATGTGAGGAGATGCTGCTGTCAGACCTCGTCACACTGTCAGTTATTGCATCTCAGTAGCCACATCCCTTCAGCAGAGGTGCTGTATAAATGCAGTGCCCTATATAAATCCTGCTTTGCTGAACTGACTATTGCTGCCCTGCATTGCCTCAGAGCCCTCCTGCTCCCACACTTCCTTCCTGCTCGTTGCTAGGTAACCAGAAGGATTTCACAAGCCAGCCCAAAGCAGGTTTTGGATTTGGGCATGAACTTCAATAATTTGTTAACTAGCAAATACAGAAATCAGAATTTGCCATCAGACCCTGCTAGTAAAATTGCATCTCGAGGTTGTGTGTGATTGCCATTGCTGGCCACTAAGGCAGGCTCTTTGTCAGAACAGAGCCATCGTGCCTTTTTCACATATTCCACAGGGATATCAGCTGTAACCATCTGCTAAAAAAATTGCATTATCTCCTATCTGAACATGATGTACCTCCTCAGGATTTCGAGAGGCCATTATGAACAGTGTGCTATTCAATAACTGATATGTCAAACAGGCTTTAAAACTTCAGATGAAGCAACATAACATTAATAAGTACATATGTTTGTGTATATATCTTCTTCCTACTTTCACATAAAAATATCTCAGATTATTGTGGAAATACAGAAATTATGCATGTGTATGCAGTTTTTAACTTCTAGCAGGGTTCAGAGCACCTTTGAGAAAACAAGGAAAAGACACGTGTACATCAACCTCCCACTACCAATCTGCTTACAGCATATTTTTGCTTTCATGGTATAGCCACAAAGAGTTATAATGGCAATGTCTGAGTTTAATAATCTCTATATAACTGCAGAAAGGGACATTTTACAGCAATTCAATTACTCATTTTGTCAAGACAGACTTGCATCATGTCCATTGTCTTCTTCCGTACCACAGAAACACTCCATTCAAAATTAATTTCTGACTTTTTTTCTGCAGCACTTGCCATTGAACTTTCTCTTTGACAGCATTTGAACGCTTGGAGACTCTTGTGTCTGCCCCAGTCTTCCATGATCTACTTCAGGCACTTCCTTTAAAAGATAAATTTTCTAATAGACTATTAGTCCAAGGTTACACCCTTGCTCTTCCATAGAGGAACATTAGAAAATCATATGACAGTGCAAATTAGGCAGCTTCCTGCAAATCACAGATTTTCTAAAAGATGATAAAATACCAGTGTTCACTCAGCCACTTGGCTTTTGCTACATCCCATCACTTTAACATCACATCTCTTCATAAGAAATTCCCTTTGACTCCATTAGCCCTTTTTTCTCTGTTCCCTGAGAAGACCAGCAGTGAAAGAATTCTTCCAAGCCACAAACTAGCATTCAAAATGTGACACAAAAATCAGGAACTGGGGAAAAAAGTAATGAGTCTTCCGCATTGTTTGTACCATGTAAATTGTAATCATGCCAAACTGTAGTGCTCTGAAAGTCCTGTGCTCAGGATGATGTGCTTGCTTCCTAGCTTGCATGAAATCACCGTAAGGAGCTAAAATAATCTTCTTGCACAACTGACAACAGCAAATATTTTCAATTCCCGGAAACCTGATCACATATGATTCAGCTTGAAAACTTACTTTTCAATATATTGCATTTTAAATATGCCATAGCATGTATGATTTTATTGACTCTGCTACCTTTAAGTCCTTGGTGTCTTTGAATTAACAACAGGAACAGAATTCTCTGTTTACCTAAGAAAACAACCAACTAACCAAGTACAACTGTGCCCCCCACACACTATATTTTCTCCCATCCTTGAATATCACTTGAATTGCTTCTCTGTATTTCAGATATGACCCTGAGTAATAAATATTGGTCTGGGAATAATGCAAACTGTGCACTGTCCAGATGATTGTGACTGTCAAGGGGATTGTGATGCAGTTCTCTTACCCTAGAGGTGTATTATTGCAGGTACTTATAATAGACATGAATGTTTATCCACCTTTTGATGATGCTCCATGATTTGTTTTATTATTTCATAGAAATAGAAGAACTGAGCAATTTTTTTTTTAAATAAATGTACAGCGGGGAGAGTGGCTAGGAATTCACCAGGAATCACACATGAGATATTTGGATTAGATCATGAAGTTCAGATCCTGCGAGGTCAGTAGACATCTCAAATCTGATTTTCTGAGAATCTGCACACAGAAATCTTTATCACCATTAAAATATCAGAGAGCAACAGCAGAACATTTAGAAATCCTCGTGCCAGCACAAATTGCTTCATTGTGAGCAGACTTGGTCATCTTTTAGTATTGCTTGCCTCAGCACGGAGGAACCACCAAGCACCAAACACAGCCAAATGAAAATGTGAAGAGCAATGCAAATATGGAAAGGATTATTCAGATATGTAACCAACTGCTCTCGTTTTTGGGACTCACAGCAGCACAGATGTTTCTAATGCTAGCACAGAAACCACAGGAATCTGTCAGGAGGATACGAGAAGGACTGTGTCAACATGGTGCTTTCATCATAACTTCAGTTTACATTTAAAATTTTCTTTCAAACAAAGAAAACCTGATCTAAACAATATGTCACTGATTCTTGTTTCCAGGAAATCCATAAATGTGAATGATTGCACACCTCAACCCAGGGTACTTCCAAAACATATGATCAAAAAAGAAACTAAATATTACACATTGATCAACTGAAAACAAGCCTGCATCTCTTTGGGCACAAATCCATGTTATTCCGATATTTTATCTTTTAAACATTACATCTGTATGTTATTTTCCTGAGCAGATTTCTGAAGAGAAATTGTTAATCATTATATTTAAATCATACATCATGTGTTATGCATGAACATTGCTATGTCCATGTACTTGGAGATACTCAGGAGGTGAAAATCAAAATTAAATACTGGAACATATTTAAGTGGTAAGTTGCACATAAATTACTGAAAAAAAGTAACAGCCTTTAAATGACTATGTAGTTCTTAGAGAACAGAATTAACCTTGAAGAATAAGTTCATTAAATCAAAAGAGAGCAGCATTTCATTTGCATGGTAAGGAATTGGAAAACCTGTAAAATGGTCAAACCCCACTATAGTCAACAAAAAAACTCACAGCAAGTTCCAGTAAAACACTGATAGAACCTGTCATAGCTAAGAGTCAAGTTTGCAAAATGCTACATCCTCAAGTACATTTTCTGAAAATGAATTTATATAGAGAGAAAATATTTTGCATTTCACATTAAGGTTAAGCCCAAATAATATGTTCCTTTAAACTGAAGGCATTCATTAATGGAATTGTGCACAAGTAAATAATAGAATTTTATTTAAGAACTCTTGACAGAAAAAGCTTGAAAACTCTTCAGTGGACTGTTCAAAGAGGAATACTTATTTGTAGCTCAGTGAAAGTGACTTTAAGCAGTAGCAGAATTTGCCATCGATAGAAAATATCCTGGGAGACAATTTCATAAGCCTTTGTTTACTTTTTCCTGGTGTTTGCTCCACTGAAAAACTGTAAGAAGAACCACTTTCTTTTGACAACAAAGAAATTAAACCAAAACAAATGAAAAACAAATAAAACAAGCCTACCACTAAAAATTCCTGATAAGCTTTAAAAGAGTCAACATAGGATGAATTTTGCATGGGTCTTAATGTTTTCATTCATGATATATGAAAGGGTTAGCACATCCCTCAGCATGATTCAGCTCTCATCAGGCCATTAAGATATATAAATATTACATCTATTTCATTGCTTCTCTAATGATATTTGAAAGTACTTGCTTTCTCCCAAGAGTATGCTTTCAAGAAGAACAAATAAATAAACCCAAACATTTTTTTTATTTTTTTTTTCATTTACACTTAAAATTTTAAACTCACTTAGTTATAAAGGACTACAGATTTGCCCCAAAAGATTTAAAGGCTTATTAAAAGAAAAATGCTATTCAGTGCACAGGCTGCATGTGAGGAAAAATAATGTGGATACAGATCCTTTTGGTTTCATTGAATACATTTATGAATGCAGTTCCTCACACACGTACATACTCACACTCAGCCTCCTCCCAAAGAGGCTCAATCATCAACTTCATATCAAATAAACATGTATTACAAGAAATAAAATCTGTGTGATGCTCTTTAGAGCAGTACTCTTCATTAAAGTCTCTAACATCAATAATTTTGCTCATGAACTGACAACTGGGAAAAAAATCACTTTAAAAAATGTAAGTCCAGTATTTTTGGAAGTAAATTTACGTTGGCAACGAAAATCAACCCATCATTTATCTTCATTTTGTAGCCAAACTTCCTAATAATCTTACATTAAACCAAAAAGTAATGTTTTTAGACCCACTCCTCCAGTTCTAATCAGTTATGTAAAAGATACCTCACTCCTCTGGAGGTCACTGGCTTCCATGTGCCCATTATGCATCTCCAAGTTTTGGTTACTTGCTACCTGGAAGAAGTGCGACACCTGACATGATTTCCTGCTGTTGGATCTCATCACCTTCTGCAGAACTCTATCTACCCTCTCCCATATTGCAACTTCACACTGCAGAAAATGGAGTTAACAAATTGCATTCCTTTAAAATTTTTTGCTTGAGTACATTTTTACCCTAGTTCCTCTTCAGTTAGGTTAACAATCTGTCCATATCAACCACCTGAATGCAGCAATCCTAGCAAATTTTTCAATTTCTTCTTTTTTTTTTTTTTTTTTTCAATTTGGTTGCTGTTTCCTGTTCTATTTCCTGTTCTATTTCCTGTTACTTCCCAATATTATGTTGTTTCTTTATGCAATATATCATACTCGTATTTGTTCTCACGTACATATGGAAGCTGTGTTCTGCAGTCAGCTTTCTAATTTGGGCAGCTCTAATCACAAACACTTCAAGCTATTTTAGCTTCAGGAAACTAAATATGCACGAAGGCATATATAAACATACAAGAATACATACATATATTTATCTATTCTTGTGTGTATATATATATATTTATATATATTCTGGTATGTTATATAGCAAATCTGGGATTTGAGAGTGGGGTGCATGGGAAAAAACTGAAACAATGAACACCTAAATACTAGTAACTTAAGGAACCACAATCTTTGTTGCAGATCAAGGGTGTATGATCTGTGGAACCACTCTCTCTTGTGTAATTTCTTACTGCTAATTTTACAATTAACATATCAAACAAACTATTAGAGAACAAACTGCAACCTATTTTCTGCAAAGGGCGGCAATTTTCAGAGTTTAGCTTTGAAAAGTCCGCACTTCAATAAAATGTTTTATGCCCTTAAAGAATAATTTTTCTAAACTCTTTGTAGGTAAAATTTCCATTCCAAATTGACCATTGGTAACCTTCCTGTAGACTACACAGCACCTGTGGAATTTCAGAATAGAAACAGACCTGGATTGGCACTACTTTCCTTCAAATTTCAGTTGCAAACTACTTGCAGCATAGGGAGGAAAAATAAACTGAAAACTCAGACATATGAATGAGAGCCAGTTACAGTATACAACGCATGCATTTTGCTACCTGGACTTGAAAGTCACCCTGATTTTATTGCTAGAAATTATTGCACAGCCATTATAAAAGAGAAGATATAACACACTTATGTATTCAAATAAAGGTACAGATTTAATTCACAGGATTTCAATGGGAAGTGAAAGTGGCTCGTTGCAACACAATTCAGGAGCAGCACAGTTCAATTGTTTTTTGGTTACAAACATTTCCTGACGGATGAGTTACACTCTTTCTTCCACGATGCAGCAGAATTGATCCATTGGCAAACCAGTGCAATTTAATCACTTCTAGTCCACAGAGCTTACAGCACAAAAGTGGGTTAATAATCTTGGAAGGTGGAACACACTTTAAATACAGTTTATTCAGAAGCGATAGCTCCAGTCTCTTGGGTATTGCCTCACAATTCTTGTTTGTATCCTCAAATAATTACTGTCCAAAATATACTCGAAAGTAGCTCAGTCTATTTCTTTCTCTTCTCTTTCTGACAGTCATTGTATTGAGGGATGCAACATAATTGTGTTATTTCAGGCAATAAAACAGTCATCCCCCATAGACAAATAATCAAGCAATTTAAAATGTGGCCATGGTTGCCTGAGCAGGCAGATTCTGATTTCAAAAGGCCTAGCTATATAACCCTGAGTACATTGTGCTTTTTAAGGGAAAATACTTTCACAAAATAAATATTGCCTAGGGGCATGGGGGAAGGTATAGAGCATTTATTGTTTTTGCAAACATCTTGTCTGCTGTCTGGATATAATATCAGAAATTCCTTAAACTTCAGTGTTTTCCTTCTCACATACAGACACACACACACACAGAATTTTCTGTCTGCTTTTTACATACGTATAGGTTTGGGATACTTTTTGGTAGGTAGGTATATTTGATGGGGTTTTTTTTTGTTTGGTTTGCTTTTTTTTAAATCTAAGACCGAATTGTGGATATTTTGTTAATTTATTATGATACTGTGAAAGCTATGCAAAGTAGTTAGTAAATCCCACAGATGAGAGTCATTGGAGAAGACAGATGATAGTTACAGTAAGAACAACATGTTCTTGATAGCATAAAACTTATTTATATAGCCTTCACAGCCAGTCCTGAGGCACTGAATCCAAATGAAATTGATGTCACAAGTACCAGTTACCAAGTCAGAATGTGCAACTTCATCTACCAAGTATTTGAGGCTCTTCGGTTAAGACTTGACTTAGGCTTCTTGAAGAGTTTAAGCCAGAGCCAAGTGTAGCAATTAACAGATTATAAGATTTTGATTTGGACTCTTTTAAATTAATTATCAATATTGTATCAGGTACCACATTTCTATTGAGTATTTTAGACCATAAGACCGATAAGACAAAGGAAGAAGGGGCAGATCTCGTCCTTCTCCTTTACTGATTTCCTTTTGACCATCGAATGTGATTTCCTGCAGGCCTTTTCTCTGCAGAGAGACATATTTTCCAGCTCTCTAAGATGTGCATCCCACTCTATTCCTGGACCTACTGTTCATGTCTTTCCCTTAGCCACAGGACCTGTCCCCTCAGCATTCCCCCAGCATCATTTGTGCCTCAGGATATGCAGAATTTCTTTTCAAGGCAAAACCAGTGTGACCCAGCATCCCAGGGCTGGGCAACCACCAAGGAAAGCAATTTTTTTTTGCAGGACCTCAGACATTAAGTGAACAGCTTTGGTATTGTTATATATCATGAATCTCAAACTGTGACTCTACTAAAGCATAAATTTCCTGTCCAGCACCAGGCAGTAAAGCAGCATGGTCAGAGTGATTACATCAGGCTGGTGCTCAATGAGATCACCTGTCCCAGGAGCCCAGTATCACTGCAGCTCTCTCCTTTGCATCAAACCAGCTGCACTACTTGCTCTCAAACCCTTCTACAGCCTATTCTCTCTGTGTGCCTCCAAGATAAGGCTTTCTCCTCATATTTTACAGTTGTAATGAAGTCCTCTTTTCTCACAGTTCAGTACCCACAGACAACTGACAACTGCTCAGTTTCACTCATTGACAGTTTTTCATTAAAACGTTTTTTAATTAATATTTTTTTAAAAATGCTTCTGAATGCTCTTAAGTCAGCAAAATCCACAGAAAATAATAACTATAATGAAAATAAGTCCTCTCAGATAGTTTAAAAAATTGCATGAAATTTTTCATTTATCTCAAAAAAGAAACACTGCAAAAGCACATCCTATCCTTACCCATATTTGTCATTGACATTTCTATCTTAACTCACATAGACAATGGCAACAAAACCATACTTGCTTATACAATATTTTTCTAGACAATCATTCATGATGGCAAAAAAAGGTACTTTTTAATCATACAACACATTTCTCCTAAATTAAGAACTGAAACTGATGCAAATACTTTATTAGTGACTTTTCATCTGTTTCAAAGTTATTTTTCTTCAATGGCAGTGACCAGAAACTTGCATGCTTTGCCTTGGGAAAATTATTTTAGAGCCAGGAAATCTTTTGGCACCTTGGAGAACATAACTATCCCCCAGAATTTTCTCTGGGTTAGTTTTTTTTTTTTTTTACTTTTGTTAGTGAAATAAGGAGCTACAGAATATAACTTCCCTTTCCCCTGCTCCTGGAAATGAACAATATTAGAAGACAATAAGTCAAATTTCTCCCTCATATCCATGCCAGATTTTTATCATATGCTGGTCTGAGACAATAAATCATTTTATTGTCATCATGCATAGGTTTGCCTCATTATATCTTGTTGATATTAGAACACTTTGCTGGTAGTAGCAATGAGACAAGGTTATCCATCAGGTAAAAAAAAATACACTGCAAATGTTTAAACTGCACTGGTTATGCAAAATTTACTCAGTGACTGTATCACTACTAATAATTTATTATTAAACTAAGACTTAAAACGTATTTTAAATACAAATAACTTTCATAATCACTCATACTCTTCAGTGTTTATACTGCTTTTTCATACTTTGTCATTCAACTTGGAGAAAAAAGAAAACAGTTTCTTTTTAGCTCTGCTCTGAGCACATACTGAACCCAAAGATCTTGAAAAATTATTTCAAATACAAAAATCAGAAACTTTTAAATATCTCTGTATATAGTAAAATAATTTGTTTTCTAAACAGATAAAAGGAAACAGAACTGATACTGGAATTATTTAATAATCAATATCCCTCCCCTTGCTCCCTGTGCCCTTCCCTCACTCAATTCACTGCCAGCTGCAAGCTCTGAGTTCCCAGCAAACCTGGTTTTCCATCTCAGATCTCAGCACAGTGCAGCCTACCTGCAGGCTCTCAGCACCTTGCTTCTCCTGCCTTCCACCAGCTCCGACACCTCCCCTCCCAAAAAGTGCCCAAATATGTCCTAGGGAAAAGTTCCAGCAGGGGAACCCCCACTGAACTCACCTCGCACTGGGAGGAAAGCACCCAGATTTATCTCAACTTCCCTCTGACTGCTGAGGAGGAGGGAAGTGGTGAACAAGTATTTATAAGGTGCCTGAAAGGCTTCTGTGGAAAGATTTAGTGAAGTGGTGAGTGACAGCAATTCCTCCTTACCCCAATCTGTGGGAATATCCACTCTGTTTACAAGGCAGAGTTCTAGTTTAATGTGTTGTTTCCTTCCCATAAAGGTTTTCTGCCCTTTAGTTGAATCAATTTTCTTCAAGAGGGAACACTTCACAGTCCATATTTAAGATAAGATTGAAACAGATAAGCCTGAATGTGCTCTTAAAGGGCAAAAAATACCCACCACAATCTGCAAAAGCTTATTTATTGAAGAGAGGCCTTTTTCTGTGAGGAATAAAGATATTTCCTCCAACTTTTCCCAAATGAAGTACATCCCCCCCATCTCTGCATCTCTCATTGTTTCATGCATGTGTGCCTGTACTTTTCCTGCATCCCTTCACTTTGTTCCTAGAGGATGGAACTGCTGATTGCTGTGCCCTTGCTTGCAAACCTCATGTTTGAGAAAGCTACAAGAGAAATAAGGATGTTCCATTATTTGCTGGCATCTCACTCGGTAGGAATGTGCTGTCAATGCCTTTGGCAGTGCTGTCACAGGTGCACAACAGGCACAAACGATGCCATATCCTTTAAATACCATCAAATCCTGTATTAGTGTTACCTGGGGACAGTGACTCCTTGACCCTTCCATTCGGAATTCTCAGAAAGGAGCATTTAATGCTTGAGAAACACAAAAGAAAAGAAAAATAGTCCAATCCCAGCAAAGAGAGCAACAGCAGTAATGAACAGAATTCACACTGATTTTTGTGTCTGTGTTGCCTAACACATTTTGCAAATGGGGAAATTGCTACAAAAAGTGAAATGAAGAGATTTTACATATTGATTACAAAAACTAGAATTATTACAGAAAGAGATATTCACTTTTTCCCACTTTCAGATACATACACTTGAGTACTTTCCCACTGTTTGTGCATGAGGAAGCACAGTGTCTGCAGGACAGCAGATCCTCCAGGCTCCCTGTGCTCTTACCTCAGGGACAGGGGGCTCTGGCAACACCAGACCTTCTACCTTTGCTAAAAGCCTCTCTGTCCCGTTTTCCTCCTCTGCCACAGATGCCAGTGGGCAGCCTAACCACACAAAGAGAAGTGTGCTGCCTCTCCTCTGCATCTGCACTGTTTTCCAGAGTACATCTGATGAAAAGCATCAAAAGAGTAGTCTGGTGTGAGTATATATATATGTGTGTGTGTGTGTCTACAATTGAGGAATTAATGGATTTATATTTGTTTCTAATATTTCTAATCTATTTCTTGCAGTATTTTGTTTTTTTTTTTTTTTACAGGCACTTTACTCGAACATTAACCCTGCCTATGGAACCAGACAATTTATAGGTCGAGATGATCTATAATTTCCCTTCCAACCCAAGCCATTCTGGGATTCTGTGATCATCTGGAAGCGCATATGTTCTGGAAGCAAAATCACCAACTTCTTTCTTCTTGCCATTACTTGTGCCACTCCTTGGAAACACCCTGAGAAATGAAATGGAATAAAAAGAATTAATTGTGTCAATTGGGATTGCAGAGAAACAAGATTATTGGAAGCTTCCACAGGGGATGGAGGGAGGAATTTGTATGTAGACAATAGACATATAGTGATGACACTTTTAATTTTGCATAACTTACCCTGCAAAGACAGGCTGTCAGCTATCAAACACTTTGCAGCTGCACTAGGATAGAGCACTTGATGGAAACCTAAATGAAGATGATATAGAAATTTAACCCAAGGCCAAACTCAGAAGCAGAAGGTATCAATACTTATTACCCCATGATGAATACCCTGTGGCCTATTTGTAATGTTTCTGGTAGAGTTTTTATCTTAGAGAAAATGCCCAGACAGAGAACTGTATTTGTCAGAGAAGCCAGCTTGGAAGGGATGAACACTTCTCATGTACTTCTGGTACAACCTTAAAATCAAAGCTCCAACCCTGTCACAGCAAAGCAATGTGAAAGACTTGGTTCTCAGCCCATCGAGTCTCTTAGGACTTAATTAACATTTTAAAAGAACAAAATAATTTCCCCGACTGAACCAACACAGCAACACATGGCAGATCACAAGTTTTAAATTAAAGTAACAGACCAATACCAGTGCATTGGATGTGATGAATTTGCATAACTGTAAAATTTTGGCATCATTCCTAACAATGTGCTTCCTAACTGTGCTATCAGTACTTAAAAGGCATTTAAAAAAAGGTCTGTGATTATCTGTGATCATCACATAGAAAATCCATTTAGAAGCAGGCTGATCCAATTCTTCAGTGATATCAACCGTCTTGTGGCACCTCCACCAACCATGCATGAAATATGGGTGCAGTAATCTAAACTTCCAATAGATTTCCAAAATTTTAAATAAAAAACCCTAAAACACCTCAAGCAAAACCCTTTTTTTTGTTTCACTTGGACTGTAAAACAGATTTTAGAGGAGAGAGAGTATAATTCTTCTCCTCTTCAGAAGTAACATCTTCCTGCTTAAGGTATGCACGAGAGATTAATTAGCTCGCTCCAGTCAGGCTGTTCTGCTGATATCCTGCAGTCAAACCACAAATGCCACAGAAACCTGGGAAGTTGGAATCTGGGCAGTCATTCTGTTCTGCACTCCCATTTCTTATGGACACTTTTGAGTTTGTGTGGAGGAAAAATTCCTGATGACCACAGAGAGTGACACAACCAAAAAATGCCACGAGGGTACTGAATAAAACCAGATATTACCAGGAAACAACCTCCAACCCTGCATCATGGAGCAAAACGTAATTAAAAAGACTCAGCTTTTTAATTAAACAATATTTTTTAGGTATGCAAAAATGGTGAAACGGTAACCAGAGACAAAGGAAAAGGCTTCTAATCTGAAACATAATAAAATCATTTAATATTATCTAATTAGTGAAAGGAAACAGCATATTCATAGCCTAAAAAATCATGAAAAAATGTATAAGGAAGTTTTATTTGGGCTTTGTGCCCTTTTGCACCAGCAAATTAGAATGAAATAAGAAAACAGGAAGGACACACAAATCTTGCATGAAAATAATATGTTACTTGTGCCTTCTGAAATTTCCACATAGAGACAATTTTTTCTATTTTATAATTTCCTCCTATTATTTTGTAAAGGTAAGAAAAAGCAACTTAAATCAAAAAAGCATGCTACAAAATTATCACATTTCACAAGGCATCTTTCCTTTTTTTTCCCCAAAATTCTAATATCAGTTTTGTTAGACAGCCTAAAATGTTATCCTCACTTGAGGAGATAAAGGGGAAAAAAGCATAAGCTTCTTCTTAGTTACTAATGAAAATTATTGCATTACTGAAAATAACTTCAAAGGATAAAAATGGAAAGTTCTACTAAATTATTTCACTACTGTCATCTTTGTCTGTTCTATGCATTCTAGTGCTTCTTTCAAGTTGATTTTTATAAATCCAATTTTAAAATGAGCAGAAGTCAATGTTAAAATGATGCATATATGCAGAAATTACCAGTCGGGTTCTCCCTGAATGCAATTTTTTATTTCTTTTGGGAAATTATTTTATACTTGTAGAGTATGAATAGTTTATTTTTCAGAATTTCAACTTAAATCTCTTGCTACAGTAATCTTGAAGCATCCTAGTAAAACATCACAATCTACATAGTTCCCTGTAACTTTTTTGACCCACACAAGTCCAAGGAATGTTGCTTTTATTACTTTTAAAATAATCCCTAAAAGAGTTTCAAATGTGATGTATTTAAAATTAATTAATCAATGGGTTCAACTATGATCTAGCTATACCAGGGAACACAATGCACAAAATGAGAAGGAAAGAATAGCTTCACACTCTTCAACTTCCTTCATCTTTTCGATATATTTTTTTCTCCTCCTGTAATGTTTGTTTTCTCAGGACGCTTCCCTCACAATTACCACTGCATTTTATTTTATTCTTCATTGCCTGGTTAAGCCTTTTATTATTTTAGTGTTGTGTTAAGTGGACAAAAGCTTTTTTTTTGCAGTACAGAATTGATTGCTTCCCCACAGGAGTGTCAGAAATCAGCAGGGAGTTGAACAAATAAACATCCAGAGCTGGTGTTTCTCCAGATAGAAACAGGAGGAGACAATATTTCCAACAATAATTACTCATGTCCATCTTGATGGAAACACTCCTGACATAGGAAATAGAATTTATTTTAAAATTGTAAATAAGAGAACAGAACAATCTCTGCCAGGGAAGTTTTAGCAAAAGCCATGAAAGTTGTCAGTTCCTCTGTTTTATTCGGTCTGTTACTGTCATGATGACTTTGTTTAGGCATTTGCTGTCTGCAAATCTTAGTGCATTGCTTTTTACTGTCTTTTTTTGTTTTTTTTTTTTTTTTAATGTAGTTTTTTACAGTTCATAATCATTTAATAATTTAATGTTCAAAGACATTGAGAAGCTTTTCAAATCTTTATAATTTGATCAAATTCTTGATTTTGGTCTTCCTTCATCACAAGCGAACATATATTCCAACAGGGGGAAAAAAAGAAAATCAGAGACCTCTTTCAACGTGGGAGATAGTTAGTTAACTCATGGAATGTGGTCAACAACCTTAATCTTATAAACAATATTCAAAACATATACATTATTTATCAACCTATTTTGTGTTATCAAACAGGAATGAGTCGTTTAGCTGTCTTTGTCTCCCTGATCATTGCAATTCACTCTCAGCACAGGCTGGGAGGTTTCAGTTTCACAAAATGACAACTGAACAGCTCAACAGAAAAAGCAAACCCAGGAGGGCAAGGGAAAGGAAATCCTGCTAGAGATCACGTGGGTATGGACAAAACCAGAACTCAGCTTTCCTCCTCCTTTTTTGGACAACTCACTGTCCTTTTGAGGAATTAAATGAGTAAATTGAACCAAACTGAATTGCATCTTACAGAACTAAATTAGTTATAGGGGTTGGATTAATTCTTTGGTCAACTGACTCCAGTTCTGTTTTACTAGATTCTCTCTTGGATCATTTATTTTTCCCTTATTTTCTTTTTTTATACATTTTTTCCTTTATTCCTTTAATCTCACCTGTAGGATCACTTTTTAATAATACACATATACAAACCCATCTGCATGCAGAGCATTCCAATATAGTTTCTCTTTTTTATTTTTTCTTTCTTCTTTTCCTCCTTTTTTTTTTTTTTTTGTAATTTAGTTACATTTAACTGAGGTACTGTGAAAGGAGCAGAACGCAATAGACTACAAAATGTTTTACTAAAAAAAAAAATACAATTGCATTTTATATTTTAAACTTGATGAAAATATAATCCATGCAAAACTTCTCCAAACTAAGATATTAATCATATATTTCTATAATATTGAAGGAACTAAGGAATTTCTCACTGTACAAGCCATTTCAAGTAGATTGAAAAAAGCCCCAGAGAGCACTAGACATGCACCTCCAATAAGTGGAATTTGGATGATTTGAGAGAATTTCCTTTCATGCTCCGTGTGAGAAGTTGTGGAGCTGAAAGCCCACATGTTATCATGCATGTACAGCAAAATGTAAGAAGAAAAACATGGATAAAGCACGTAGAATCCTTGAAGAAGCTGCATGACACACAAAAAAGTAACTGATTTTTGAGTTTTCAAATTGTGCTCTTAAAAAATCTGGCATATATAACTCCTGCTTCTTGCTTTAAGCATTACATCTTAATGCAATGTTACTTTAAGTCCAATAATACATTAATTTATTCTGTCTTGTTGGGATTTTTTTTTCTGCCAAGAATTTCTATCTTAAAAACGGATTTTCTTTTTAAACTTCTCAAACATGGCAAACTATTTTTTTCTTCCTTATTTTACAAAAGACCATAAAATCATCTGATGATGTAATCAATTCAGTGTCTTCATTCCAAAATTTAATAACTCTCTGGAGTCACATTACATAAAGATCTGTCTCTTGTGAAAGTCAGTCAGAATTCACTGATGGAGAGCACTCAGATTACCAGACAATCTGAGTGCATGTTATAAACGTGAGAGCAAGGAGTAAAATCCAAGAGAAATTAAACTAAATATTTCCTTACACATTTCTCACCTACCAAGATCATGGTTTTTTTCTTATTGAAATAAATAGCATGTAACTAAAAGAGTACAGATCTCATTTGTCTTAATAAAGTTAATACTGGAAAAAACTATCCAAGAGTCAATCAAACCAACATTCATATTTTTTCAAAGCATGATTTTCCCATTTGTGTGAAACTTACATTGTAAATCCATTACTTTTTTATTCTTCAAGTTTTCCATTGTTTAGTGTTCACTGTTCATTAGTGTTCATCACAACCAACTTGTGATTAAATGTGGCAAAAAAATAAAAGGAAATGCTCCTCATTTCTGACCATGCACTGCATGTCTGGACTTGAGCTCTCAGCTGATTATTCTTGCACCTATGCTCTGAAGTGGGGGCAGTCAGTGAAGTTATTCCCAACCCAAATCTCTTCTGCCCTGCTGTGCTCTTCCAGCCACAAACTAGACACAACCACAGCATTTTCACGAGGCACCACCATAGGTGAGGTTGCAGGGCCAACAGGAATTGCAGATTTACCTCGTGGGTTTCCCAGAATTTCCCCAAGCCCATCCCGGGCTGATGAACCTCTGCAATGTCCATAGTGGTGGCTCCATGTGTTAGATTTTTATAATACTAATATATAATATTACCTCTGTAACAAAAGAACCACCACCACCTTTGGACTAACTGCAGATCAGATCTTAGAAATGAGGGGTATTTTTTGGCAACACGTGCACAATGAGAAAAAGATAAATTAAATAGTTCTACTAGGAAAAACAGAAACCTAAAAAGCCTAGCTGCTTTTACTACATCTAGAAGAAAAGGGTAAATTATTTCTTAATTTATTTCTTTTGGTATGAAATTGCAAGGTAGCTTCTAACATTTCTTAGACCTTCACCTCCTGGACTTAAAATAAAACAGTGAGAATTAAAAAGATTATGCATTTAGCTCATGTGAAAATGTGTTATAACCTTTAGACAGGGGTGAAAAAGTTGAAGAGATTTTCCATGTTTCTTGTTGAAAAGACTACACTAATGGTCATACCTACATATAAAAGCTTGTAACAGCTGTTATGAAACATTTGCATAAGACTATGAAGCTAGTATAACAAAGTACAATGTTAATTTACTTGTCATTTCCCTAATCTGTATCAGTGGGGACAGGGAACCTTGAAATTATTAAATATAATTTTTAATGTGTTAGAATATTTTAGCAAAAAAGACAATTATTCTATTACTTTTCATACATTTAGCCCTTTTTGAAGGAAAATAAAGTGTCCATCTTCTATGAAGAATTGAATGGAACTCACTTGGTTTGCTTTTCACATGTTACTTCTGCACATGGCAAGATTCGCAAGACTCGATGAAAATTCCCAAAAGAAAATGCTTTTCAGTTTCTATTTGTACAGGACAGCAGATAAACATCTTCAAACTCCATCAAATGAACTGAAGAATAATTCGTCATTTCTCATGAGCCCACTAGAAAGTGATGGATCATAATTGAGAACACAACTTTTTTGCACAATTGTTTTACATCACACACAATGAGGTCACCTGCAAGAGAAATTTCATTAAAACCTTCTGTCAGTTATGCTCTGTCACACAGAAGACAGAGGCTTCTTTCTTAACACTGTTGTCTCTGGAAGGCATTGGCACAGGATCTGAGCACCAAAACAAGAGAGCACAGCACTCCTTTCACTTTATTACACAGCTCAGTTCATAACTCAGACTGTGATCTTCTCTGATTCTAGTATTTAATTCACCTGCAAAAATACTGAGTGTTTTATGGAAGTAGGAAGCAATCAGAAATAATATCTGTGGTTCCAAGGGTAGGGAACGTGATGGGAAAATCATAACTAGTATGATTGACATGTAACAAATATATACTTACCCAACCAAACAAACCCAAATGTTTTTCCTTTATGCTTTTTATGAGCAAGCAGGAATACCTGAATTTTTTATTAGCCACTGAAACTGGATTTATACTCAATAAGAATAAATATATCATTCAAAACAGTCACTGATGGTATTTTGTATTACTGCAAAAAGGATCAAAGGTTGCCACTGATCCAGTGTTGTACTTGACAATAACTGATACCTCTTTTCTTATAGACCTCCTATTAACCTACTTTAGGGTTAGTAAAATACTTCATGTTCATAAAACTATATTAACCATAATTGCTTTCGCAAATTTTGATTAGAGTAGCCGTAATTTGTTAACATAAACCCATCAGTTACAGATTTAAATAGTCCAGATTTAGGTTTCCTGAATGGAACTGTTTTTCAATTTTCAGATTAGCATTTGTCATGGACAGACTTTTACTAGCCAGATGGGCAAAGAACACATAGGAATGTGTAACCGTAGTAGGAGCAGCAGTTTTGTACAGAATGTATCACAATGCTTAAAAGAAATCACCAATGAAATACTCCATTTCACTTTGAACAAACAGGCAAAACCTAGGAATCACAGCTGCCATGTTTTACATTCAGGTCCATCTTTGCCCTCTATTAAAATTCCCTTTGAGTAGATATTATTTTTCATGTAGCACATCAAAGGATAATACCTTGCCAAATGTTTCTTAGAGATTGTTATAGCACTCTGGGTTTTATTTGGTCTTACACTTATCAGACTCCTGGCAGGGTGTGATTCATTGTCGCCTATCTGCACTCTGTCCTCTTTAAATCAGGCCTCATACCACAGCATTCCCTTGCAACCTTGAGAACTGTGCATCCCACAGGAGATGTTTACCTCCTCAACCTATCAGGATCCCATCTGAAACTTACAGAACACAGGAAGGTTTTTCAGTGGGGTCTTCATTCTGCATGCTGTTCCAAACTAGAAAGAGCCAAACAGATTTTGCTAAGAATATTTACCTGGCACGAGACCCCAAAATGCCTCAGTATGGGTGATTAAGAAAGAAAACAGGTGAAAAGATGTTCAGAAATTATATACAAGATTCCTTTCTTTTCTGAATTTAAATCATCTTAAAATGCCTCTGTTCCACTGCCAGTGCATAAAGAAATTTAATTTGGCAGAACTTCTATTTGGAAGAACAAAATGTCCTGAAGTGGGTTTTCTTATGGAAAGCCTTCCTTTTAGCTTTCAGCATGCACAGTATACACCAGTCCTATACCAATAAGTTAAATCCAGAGAATGTCTATAAAAGGAAGGCCAAGGGTATGCATTTCCCATTGGGAAATAAGTCTGAGTTTAAATTAATGGAAACTGGGTGCTCTATGGGGTGTTTAATTGTCATGCAAATTACAGTAACTTATAATGTCCTCTGATTTATCTTTATTCTTTCTATTTTTTAAACCAAATTCTTCAGATTTCTTCCTGTGATTTAGTCCTTGAAAAGCATTTTGATTTGATTTTGCACATAGAGATACAGCTCTTATTACAGGTTTATATTGACTAAAGTTCTTTCATATTTGTCTCTAGAAGTCCCAGAACAACTGAACTGGAAACCACTAGCATTGTTATAAAGATGAATTTTCTTATTGGCAGTTATAAATAATAAAAAAACAGAAAAAAGTTTTCAGTTTTGTCTAATAAATTCAGTGACAAATGAAGCTCCTTCCAAAACTTTTCTGGCATTGTGGAAAGTGTCTTGTGATATAATAGAGATAATTGCAAACACCATTAGAAGGAATGATCTCAATCTTGCATTAGAAATCAAACACCCTTGTTTACCAGTATGTCATTTTCATAAACTAAAATGAAAACTGTGATATCCTTCAGTAATGATCCAAAATTATTTAATTATTCTCTTTAAAGTGATTGTGTTTTGGACCATCAGAGCAGATTATCATAAGAATTTTAACAAACTTTTGATGTTTAAAGCCACACTAAGAATGAGCTATATCCAAGTACAGAAAAAAACCAATATTTTATTTATAATCTTAGTTTAGTGTTTGAACTACAAACTCTGGTTCTAGAATTGCTTAAAAGATCATGGGGTTTATAGGCTTTCACAAGTAAATTAATTTTTGGTTTTTTTTTTTCTTTTTTACTTTTTTTTCCATTTTCTTCACAGAATGGTGTTCTCGGTAAATACAGAGCAAAATCATTACATGGAGAAAAAAAAGATTTACTTGTTTTCCTCACTTGCAAAGTTACTCCATTCTCTGATGAATAGCTTCAAAAAGGGCATGAGAAAACAAAAGAAAAAAGAGAAAGTGACAAAATAGACCGAATCTCACCACTAGAATTCACCATAAAAATTCCCGAAGTGTAACAGAATTCTTACAAAATTTCCTAGATCAGTTCTTTTAGGGAATCAAGATCTCCTATGAAAAATATGGCAAATGGGAATCAGGGTAGGTTGGGCAGGAAAACGGGAGCGAGGAGGGTAAATAACTGCAGCAAAAACAGGTTCTGAGGAATACACATAATTTTGTCTGCTTTAGATCACAATAGAATTTTTAATAAATAAATTTCTTTTTCTTTGTAAAGACACTTTTGAAACAGTAGATTTAGCCCAGTCATTTGTGTCATTTGTTTTATAAACCATCTTTTGTTGTCCCCCCACCCCACCCCTTAATGTCATAAATGTTTTAGATTTGAGTCTCTTGAACATTGTCTTTTGAGTTCATTCGGATCAATAACGGTTCATGCACTGAACTGTGTATTGAATTTATTGTGTTAACTGTTGTTGTGTGGTTGAAAGGAGATTTATAAGAGTTATAGTGATTTAAGTGCTCATGCTCTATTGCTGGCATGGGCAAATGACTCTCTATGGGTGTGTCACCTGCAAGCTCATCATCCACATTAATGATCTCTACAGTCCGTGTTGGAGCATGATGGTTCTGCCGGTGATGCTGTTTCCTCATTTTGTAGAAAATTACCAGCATCACAGCAGCCATGAGAGTGATAGCCACAAAACAACCAATTATGATTTTGGTAGTCTTCATAACCTCATCTATTCCTGGGATCCCGTTGTTCACGTCCGTCACAGGAATGGTGAATGTTTTTTCTGTCGATCTTGTGCTCTGTGGAGTAAGTGAGGTTGTCATGTTAATGGTTTCCCAGTTGGTCACTGGCGTGGGCCCAACCTGCTCTGTGGTCTGTGCCTCATCCTGAGAAGGTTCCACAGTCTCCACCGTGACAGTTGAAAAGTACGTGTAGCCAGGGTTATCCAGGGCGTCACGTTCAGCGTGGCAGAAGCCGTGGTGTTCCCCACAGAGTTACTCACCAGGCACGTGTACAGCCCCGTGTCTTGCACAGTCACCTTGGTGAAGTTCAGCGTGCCATCGCTGAGCACAGCAATCCGAACTCTGTACGCCCCGTGGGTCATCACAGACCCATTGGGGGTAATCCAGGACACGGAGGTCAGGGAGGTGGATGCCCGGCATTTCATCTCTGCAGCCATGCCTTCTGTGACGTTGAGGTCTGCTGGTGGCTCCACTATGACTGGAGCATAACACGTGAAGTAATTCAGGTCCAGCTCACCGATGTACCTTCCTTTTAAACTGGGAGGTGTGTGGCAACGGGCACAGCATGCAGTGTTGGAGGGTGCCTTGTCCTTAATCCACCAGCTGAGCCAAAGGATGTCGCAGTTGCAGTTCCAAGGATTGTGATGCAAGTGGATCCTTTCTAGGCGGAGTGGTGTGAACAGGTCATGAGGCAGTAGTGTTAGATTGTTGTGTGCCAGGTTGATCTCTACAAGTGACTGAAGGTTATCAAAAGCATTCCTTTCTATCACTTGGATCTGGGACTGTATCATCCACAATTTCTGAAGATGCATTAACCCTTGGAAAGAACCTGGCCGGATGGCAGTCAGGTGATTCCCAGAAAGATCTAACTCGTCCAGTTTTACAAGAGGAGTAAGGTTAGGAATCTCTCGAAGATTGCACATGGCAAGATTCAAATACCTCAGGTTGGACAGACCTTCAAAGGCACCTTCTGAGATGTAGGAAAGCCTTTTCAGTTCCCCAAGTCCAACCTCCGGAGAGAAGGGATTCTGTTAAAAGCATAAGAAGGGATGCTCTCAATGGGGTTGTTCCTCAACCACAGTTCCTTCAGTTTTGACAGGTATACAAAAGCCCCATTTGGGATAGTGGTCAGACGATTGTCAAAGAGTTCCAAAGTGTTGAGATTGGCCAGACCATTGAAAGCCCCTATTTCAATTGTTCTGATGTGATTCCTGCTGAGCTGCAGGATTTCTAGGTGCCTCAGATGCTTGAAGCTGTTAACTTTGATGATTTGGATCTGGTTCTCATGGAGGTTGAGGAGCCGGGTGTTGGTGGAGATGCCGTCGGGCACGTCTCTAAGATTTTTCCGTACACAAATCACTTTACTGAACTGGTTGCTGCAGGAGCAGACAGAAGGGCAGGTTTGAGCCCTCACTAGACCAGCCACCACGAGAAGCTGAAGAGCCAACAGCACCACAAGCAGGGGGTCAAATAGGGCCCTGTTAAACCTAGGACCTATCATTATCTGCTGTGGATGTAAGGTCATCTTGTTCAACATTCATAATTTATATGGTGTTGGTCCTTCTGGAGTTTGAATCGTCTGAAAGAAAGGAAGAAAACAGAAGTACAACATTAAATTAATCTCAGATAATTGTGTTCTCTCAGCAAAGGCTTCTCAAGTCCTTTCAGTCAACTCTACCAATTTCTTGAAATTCGAAAGTGAGAGCAGGTACAGAATTTCTAGCTTTATTTTTCTGTACAGATATGTTTATCAGCTGTAAGTGGCAATGAGATAAGGAATAGCCATACACTAGTTCTCCTGCACATTCCAATGTACAATGCACATAGGTGGATGGCAGATAAGAAGTTCAATTACCATGAATACCTAAAAGAAATGTAACTGAGGGGAGAGTTGAAAGAAAGGACAAGAGTCTCAAGAGGCAGAAGTTAGTAACAGGAATCTACTAAGATAGGAACTATCAGAGTATTCAAGGTGTTAACCTTTTTTATACATTGCAAGACAAGACAACAGATAATATGAAAAGCAAGTGGAGGCTCCTGTCTGGTATGGGTAAAGATCTTTGTCTATATAAACATGATTCCTGAATCAGAGTTTAACTAGAAGTAAATCTCTAAAGCAGAGTGTCATGCAGATGACAGGGCAAGATCTTGCCTATAAGAATTAAAAAAAAAAAAAAAAAGAAAAAATTAAAAATTAAAATGAAGAAGCATGCTAAGCATCATCCAATTTAATCATACATCCTCTTTAATTCTTTTGCTTGGTACCAGCAGCAGAGAAACACTCATTACCAAATGTGTTCTGAACACAGAAATGAGAATAGCCATTTATTTAAATGCTGAAAGATATCCCTGTAGCTGCAGGATTGGAAGTTTCATTGGCACCTTGAAAAAAACCTCAAAAATTCTTACTGCAAAGGGAAAAAAGACCTTTACACTACAAATGATCATTACCATTTTAAGAACTTCAGTACTGATTCATGTGTGGCAATTTTTATAGTCCCCAGCCTTCAGTTCATTTTTAATCTGCTGCTCAGTTCAAGATTCCTCTGTTGCTGAGATTAATGAAATTTCTTATAAATCAGCCAAAAGTGAAGTCTTTGAAATTACAGCAAGCTTAAAACATATTTATAACCTAGAGCACCCAGATGGGTAGTACATATATATTCAGTAAAACAAAATACCATAAGGCAACGGTTTTCCACTCCAGGCTCCAAATTGATTGATTTTGTGCTAGAAAAAAAAGACTCATCTTAAAAAAAAAAAAAAAAAAAAACCAAAAAAACCTAAAAAAAAAAAAACCTAAAAAAAAAAAACCTAAAAAAAAAAAAAAACCTAAGAAAATATATTAACTTTCACCTCATAATTCATTTCATGAAAGACTTTATTTTTTCTTCTAATTATATATTCAGACAATGTGTTTTTGAGAATTCATTTCTGCATTTTTAAAGAACCTGTTATAAGGGTTCAGAGTTAGCAAGCGTTCTCATCTCCTTTTTAATAATTTACTGCAGAGAAAGCCAATATGATGGTTAAAAAACTGTGAAGGGAACCAGAAAGTCTGGGCTGTGTGATGTTTGATCTCTCTGTATGTGCTATTTATAAAGCATCATTCTTGTTATGAAAGATTCATGAAACTAATGTGTTTTGCAACCTTGAGCAAGTCACTCAACTTCTCTCTTTGCAGCTTACACTTCTGTCCCAGGGCTCTGGAGAACCCTGTGGCTGTAGAGTTAAGTGCTCCCACCCCTCCATCCCTTCCCTCTGCCAACACCTGAGCATCAGCTTCATGGGTTTAGCATTATGTACTAGACTAGAGGAGGGGAGGCTGCTCTACACACCTTCCTTTTCACTGCAAGCTCACAAGGTCACTTATCTCTTCAAGGTGCTGAACAGGATGTATGGAAAAACACTATAATCATTAAAATTCAAGTTCGCTTGCAAAAGTCCAACTGTCGCAAAACTATCTTCAAAAAGCAGGTGAAAAGGCCATAGTTCCCATCTTCCTTACACAGTTATGAAGAAAAGCCTGCTGTTGTGGTCAAAAGAATTCCATTAGAGCCTAGTATCAATTTTAGGGTCCTTAAGATTTGTGATCCATGAATTTTGCTGCTGAATAATAATTAACCATCATCTGTAATAGTTAATGTGATTGTATTAGCATTTTTGTAACCTTTCAATTTTTTTTTTTTTTTTTTTTGTATGCAATAATTTGTTTTTCCTTTCTCATTTTCAAAATTCTTCTAAAACTTTTACCCTAAGGACTTGGACTGAATAACGAATTCCATTAACAAGTAATAAAACAGACACAGAAACACAACAAACCAATTATTTTAGCATTGCACGGGTGCGATGTTTTTGTCTTCACTGAAACTAGGAGAAGAGCTCAGCCTGCTGTGCCTGCCTTCAGAGCTGCCAGTCCCTTTTGTGCAAGGATGGGGAGGCACAGGCAGTTCGTGGGGCTGGCAGAGGTGCAGGAATCTTCTTCTCACACCCGTTCCCCACTAAAGACCAGCTCTGTAGGATGACATATATTTTCTCTACCTTTCTTTTTTGTGACTGTCTGCTCTCAGTTCTGTATCCTGGATTCTGTGAAGAACCAGGGAAACTACATCATTCGTAGAACAAAAAATGTACAGAGAAATAAGAAGGGCCATGGGAGAGCAAGCACCCTCAGCATCAGACTGTGTATGCACCAATCCCCTTAGCTGCTCTTTTCTAGCCTCCATAAAGCTGGTGATCCCAAGCGATGCTGCAAGCACTCCAAGGCACTTTCCTCCTGTTCCAATTACTTGCACCTGATGGCATCTCCCAATATTTCCTTTACCTAGCTCTTCATCCAGCACATCTTCCTTTTTCATCACTACACGTATGCCCCATGGGGAAAAAAAACCCAAAACGTTTTACTTGAATATGGTACATCATTACAGCAAAGAAAATATCCATACGAGACTGATCAGTATATGTTGCCTAAACCAAACCAAAATGTTTCCACGTCTCAGCTGCAAAAACATTTTGAAAGAAATGCTTTTATCTTCTTAAGATAAATTTCCTATATCCTTCCTATTTTTGGTTATTGACTGAAGCAATGAATCATTCACATAGAACAGCTTTTTTCCTTTTTTTTCCTTATACTGAAGGCCAAAATCGCCCGTGGCTTTTGCATGTGCTGTTCTAGTCCTGTGTTAGGGATGTCTCAATCAAACATACACCTCACAACCATCCATCAAAGGCTTCCAAATAAATCTGACACCATCAGGTTTCTGTAAAATTCCAATCTGTGCATGCTTCAAATACGAGTTTGGGTCCTGCTCAATTGATAGTTTCTCTGAGTCTATAATTTTGAAGAAAGGATCACCATTTTGTGATATGTGAGTACAAAGTTCTAGATATGTTTTCACAGGTATTGGTATATTTGATCTTTCTGTGTCTAAGCCATAAATTGTTTAACATATAAGTGCAGGATATGTACATTGCCATCCCTCTGCAACATTTTTCAAGGGGCAGTGAGAGCAAATCTTAGCTTTTGCAGCCACCATTTGATTTAACTTTGGATTTATTTACATTGCTTGACTTTTTCCCCTCTTCTTTGGCAATACAGGAAGCAAAATGTGTTTTTTAGGACAAGACCACACTAAGTGGACTTGGTGCTGCTAAAGTACAGGGGAGCTGATGATCCAAATAAGTGACCATGACCAGCAGAAAATATACTAGCAATAGCTTGTTTGTCCTCACTTCCAGCTAGTGAGGTTTGTATGAGGCTGACATAAGGCAGTAAGATTTATAGTGGCAGGAAGGATGCACTAAAAAGATAATTTCATTTATACTGGTGGTTTTCCAGAGCTCAGAGCTTAAATATTCAGGAAGTCTTGGTGCAGGTATTTCATCAGGATAATTTTAAATCACGAATATCTTGGAAATACCCTGGCAAAAAAAATTAGCCAGCACAAAATCACAGTGGAAAATTAATTTAAGCCTTGAAGTGTGTTATGGAAATATTTTAATGGGCTTTACATAAAGATCCATCTGGAGCTCTGTACTAGAGTAATTTGCTATTCAATACCTATTTATGTTAGAGACACATGAAGGTTTAGTTTTACAAACCCACACATGGAACACAGACCATCAACCAGCTTCTTTAGTCTTTGTTGACACCTCTTAGTCCTCTAAGTAATTTTTTAAAATTATTTTTCTAGTACCAAAATAACAACCAAAATGGTCAATCCAATACCACTAGTGCCCTCTGCTGTACAGACTAAAAATTTAGTTTCAAATAAGAATTTCCTTACAGCACAGTCGGCTCTCCAGACACACTACAATTATCAAATATGTTTCCAAACATGATCTTAAGTCTGTCCATGGCACTGCTCTAATTACCACAGCATATATCATCTGTTGTTTTTAGCACAGTAATGCATATTCTCTTTATGACCATGGAGACATTCCCAGACATATATGGAGAGTTGTTCATTTGGTTTCCTATTTGCATGGAAATAAAAAAATTTTTTTTTTTTTTTTTTCTTAAATTGACGTTTGATAGGCACGTTGTCCTCTCTAGAGCTCATCTGGCTCTTTGTTTCCCTCTATTGTTACACATTTTAGCTCAAAGCAGTGCCCTCCTAAGATCCAGTGCAGAAGATAAAGCAAGGGATGACAGTGCTCCTCTTCCTCTGCAGCCATGCACAGTGCAGCTCTCCTTAGGGACAGCTTGAAGGATGCCATCACCCTGCTGAAATGCAACTTGGCCAAATGTGTGTGCAGAGATGCCTTCCTTATGAGCCTTGTAACAGTACCTCCATTTTTTTTTTTTTTTTTAGTAATTAGATCTTGGGCCTGCTCTCCTTATACTACCAGGAGAAAGTGTCTGTGCTCCCTCTGATTGCTGAAGGATTTTCCTGTAAAGGTGGGCTTTGATAACAAAAGAGAACTTCCACACCATTTCCAAAGATCTGCCTAATGAGGTATGGCAAGAGGCAAAGATATTTCTCCAAGCTCAGTGACCCTTAATTGGATCACTGGTAGTTCAGTTGCTGTTGGCAACTCATACTTTGCTTTCTATCTTGTCTGTGGGTCTGTGGACAACTGTCTCAGCAGCAGAGCTGTGCAGTGCAAAGGCCATGGCTTTATCCCAAAAATTATATGGTTTAAGATAAACTATGATCTAGCACACTTTGGTTCATGCTGTACAGGTTCCATGCAAAAACTGAGATGTGATGCACTTTGTACTGCACTGAAAATATACATAGAATTTATCAAGTACCAAAGTACTTTATCAAGAATTTATCAAGTATCAGGTGTTTAAACTATCACAGTAAAATGACATCATCACAAATACATCACGGTTAAGTCTCAGCTGAAGAATTGTCAAATCACCAAAACTCTCCCTCAGCTGTGTTCCAGAAAATTTCAGGATGAGAAGCATTCAAATCACTTTTCTCAATTTTTTGCAAGTTGACAAATATGTGGATGCATTCAGAAAATGCATCTTTGCTTCATTCTATATTAGCACAGTTATGCATGGTGTAACTCACACCCCTTTAAACAGGTTTTCTGAGAGAAAAACCCTTTGCAATGATGCCTGCACTTTTTCAGAAAACAAGCCACTCTGCAGTTGCAAATTAAGTAGCAGATTTCCAGATGTGAAGAGGAGCTAGGTGTGTCAAGCACAATTATTCTGGGACGTCTCTTCCGGTAGCATCAGCCCCAGAGAACTGAAAATAGTTTCTGTATGGAACAGAGCTTAGACTACAGCAATAAAAATAGGTCCAAATCCCGGGATGACCTTACGGAGAAGTAACTCTTTTGACTCTCTTTTCAGGAACTCTGAATGCTCCAAGGGCCTGAGACTGATCCCCTTTTGGCAGCAGTGCCAGTAGAAGCAGCCAAGGGAATTTCAGTGCAGAGACATGCACACAATATGCTTTAGCTCCACAAAGCACTGAAACACGGGGGGGTTAACCTTGGTCCCAGAACAGAGACTGAACTGTGGGCAGGGAGTTCCACAGGGTCAGAAATCCTCTACCAACATCTGCTCTGCAAATGCTGCAACAGCCTCACATGTGTGTCCCTATATGGCTGGGCAGGGTTGAGCCCATGGAACCACACTGCCAGGGATTCACTCACCACAACCTCCTGCCCACCTCACCTCCCCCCTTTTCTCTCTGGAAATACCTTTCCACCTGGCTGAACCCTCAAGGACTTGAGCTCTCAGTTCAAGAGCAGTGCAAACAGTTTGCATGTTGTTCCCTGCCCTACAGGGTATGATACCATTCTCTGTTTCCATGGGATGCTTTCCTCATGCTATGCTCTTGACAGAGAACTACAATGCATCCTCATCCTCATGCAAAATCAGTGAAATGGTTTACAGTAGACTTCATATCTCCCTAATCTTATTTTTTTATTTCTTCATGGGTTGACTCCTGTCAGAGGTGTTTGGCTTTTTTAAAACAGATTGGTTTATAGTGAAGCCCCATGTCTGTGACTTTAGAACTGGGATTCTTAAAAATCAGTTTTCCCTTTTCACTGCTATAGGACTTTAAAAGTCTCAACAGCAGTTAAGGGAGACATTGCAATAATGCCTAAAAACGTTTGAGGTTTCAAAGCCCAGCAGTTTTTTATGTATTTGGGGTTTTTTTGGGGGTGTTTTTTGTTTGTTTGTTTGGGTTTGGTTTGGGTTTTGTTTGTTTGTTTATTTGTTTGTTTGTTTGTTTTATTTTTTTTTTTTTAGTGGAGGCCAAAGCAGGGTAGATAGACAGCCCTGCAATGCAAACTGATTACCCATGAGACCAGACAAATCAAAACACTCACAATGCAAATTATTCTCCTCTTTGCATGTTTCACTGCTTTGCTTTGGGACACAGATCTGTGACCCCTTGAAGCATTTACGTGTAGGAGGCAGAGTAGATATTGCTGTACCAATGATTCTTCCCTGTTCTCTCCTGCAAGCCTTTTAAGACTCAGCTGAATCACTAAGACACTGATCTGAAAGACCTAAATGTGATTGGACACATTCAATCCTCCTGAATCACCACTGATTTCAGGGGAGTTCAATCAAGGGTGAGTTTGACCCAGTCTGCCTTTTTGTTTTTGTCTTTCCTTTTGTTATACAGAAAACATCTTTATTTCATCCACCTCATTTTCCAGCATGATTTCATGTTTCCCCTCTCATTTCTTCCCAAGGTTTAAAACTTTCTCTTTAACATCAGGCAAAATAAATGACATGAAATAAACATCTTTAAAATGAAATTTGAGTGCACATTGGTCCAAGAAAAATATTTTCATTTTAGCTAGAAATCAAGATATTTCAAAGTGTTTCAACCTCAATCAGCCTGGTATTTCTCTTTATTTATAAATATAATATTACTCTTCAGCATCATTCTCAGTTTGTATCCTCAGTAAAACTAATTTCATAGGAAAAACACAGAAAACATCAGATGATATGTAACGAATATTTCTTTAGGACAAACTTAGATTTCTTAAGGGGAATTATATGACTTCTTTGTTGTCATCTCCCTGGATGTCACTCCAGGGAGTCACTCCAAGGATGCTGAGGACAAAACAATCCTAACATCTCTGTTCAGCCTGTTTACTGTGGTATGAATAGGAGCAATCTATGAACTATTCATGATGAACTAAAATTCTTTCATAAAAGCCACCACAATACAGCTTGGTTCTAGTGCACCCAGAAACATTCTAGAATTTTAATTGGAATTAACTTTTAAGTGGGTTAATTCTATTGCATTAAATCTTAGTGTGGACATTCTTGTTTAGAATTTAATTTAAGCTAAATTGAATCAAGGCCACTGTAACTTCAATTAAGAGTGTCCATAAAAGGATGTAATGTAGTTTAGCTAGTCCCTTTTTAAAGTTAATTTGGATTCATTTTCTCGAGACCCCGCATAGACATCAGGAACTTTTGTTCTGTATTGACTTGGGCTTGATTCAAACCAATTACATAAAGGTAAAAAGGTTTTCTGCCTCATCACTGATCCCCCTGGGTTACTGAAGTTCCATTTTGCTTCACTAATTCAGTTGATAAAATATATTTTCTCTGTCATTTTGTTGTTTGTTTCATCTCATATCTCCTTCTGGATAGACATTTATGCAGGGGAAACCAGGCAACTGAACAATAAAAATTTTACAATAATATCCTCTTAGTTTATAATTATTTTATAATAATATCCTATTAGTTACACAAGTTTGTCATGGTACCTCATATGCCAACCATGATATGACAGGAAATCATATAAGTATCTTCAATATTTCCCTTTATGGCAGAAATATCTCAATGAGTAGTAATTAAACTGCACTATTTCTATAAATATGCTTTCTTAATTCTTTTTTTCATTTATTATCAAACTGAAATCACAAAATCACAGATCCATGTTAGGAAGACATCTGAGAACCACAACAAAATTAGCATAAAAACAACCTTTAATAAAAAATTACAAGCTGTTCTAAAGAACTGGTCCAAAACAGTGCATGTTTTAGTCCTGTCATAATGGGGACATTTTTTGAAATACTATAGTATATTTTTGGTATTAGCAGCAATTTAACAAAATCTATTTAAACAGACTACAGTGACACTTTATTTCAAACAGACTAGTTTTGGTCCGGTAGAATATTATCAATTTTTATACATGGAAACATTGTATTTGTAAATTTATATTGTATTTATTCTATGTATTTATACATGGAAACATTAAATTGTAAATTAACAACCTTTACAAAAATGTACTAGGACATTTTAAACTGGTAGGTAAAAAATCTGCACTTTAAATATATGTAATAGTAATGTTTGTTTCTTTTCAAACATGGAAAGGTAAAAATGTGCAAGGCTCATGGAATCCAAGGTATTAGCCCTGATTACTTCCAGAATTTTCTTGCTACTCACAAATGACAAAAGAAGATGTGGGAAATGTCAGGTCAGAACAACTGAAGAATGTTTATGTGAATGTAGCCAGTATAATGAAGAGAAACAAACAAACAAACAAAACACAATTAGAGCATATGCCTGCACTTAAGAAAGTTCCATCCTAGCCTAAGAAAATTGGAATCTAGTTTATAAAGACCAAAATATATTTCCTGAATTACAATATTTGCACTTGTCCACTGAATGTGCTAACACTGAATATTCTTGTCCCCCATACACATCATCCTCTGAGCATTGCTGAGCTCTTGACCTCAACAGATAACAGAGGCAAGACAAAAGCATTTTATTTTGATGACCATGTAATGCAGTAGCAGTTTTCTGTACTTCTCTACACTTTGGCAACAGAATAAAATCTGAAGTAATTTTAAAAGATTTGAAGATTACTTTAGCGAATCAGAGAATAGTCCTTTTCAGCAGCATGAAAACATAAAGTTTGTACCAAAGCCACTGCAGTTTTTCCAAACGCACTTTGTATTATGTAAAACAGAGGATATTGAGGGATGAAAGGAAATTATATTAAAGCAGCCATGGAAAACCTGCATCAATATTTTTTCGAGTATGATTTAAAATAGGTATCCGCCTAAATACTTCTATGCCGTGGTGATGTGTCAAGAATGGTGTCTTCCTGTTTCCCTTTTTTAAGTGCTGAATTATTTGAGTGCTGAGTTGGAGAAGTGCTTGGTAGGTATTTCATAACCTTGATAACTATAGGCTATATCGTTAGTACGTATTATTTCAAAATACCTTCTGGGAAAAACATACCCAGCTAACAACACACCAAAGCACCAGGATCCATTTTGCATCATTGCATGTGCAGTGGCTAACTGAGTCCAAATTACTCCCTCATTCTGTTAATAAACAAAGCAATGAGAAAAAGAGACATGAGTTAAAAAGTTAAGGCTGCAAATAGCCTCAAGTCTGGCAAATGATGGTTAAACTTCTTGTCTTTGTAACTATGGAAACCCCTTAAGGTAAGAGTGGAACAGAGGCACTTTGTGGTCTGCAATTTACAAGCTGTTTATTTAATTATGAAGGAATATGAAACTGTTAGGGGCAATGCAATTATCCTACTGTGATAGTGTTTTGAGAGAAAATATAGGTACACAGAAATATAAGAAGTTAATTTTTTGGAAAATTACTTGTTTTAGGACTTCTATGAAACTGCAGCACATTGTTTCTCACTGAAATTGTGATTTTTTTTCTTTTTCCCAAAGAGAGTGAGGAGCCAAAATTAGTAATACGACATTTTGCCATAATATCCCTCAGTAGATTCATAGTAATTATGTCCATTCTATGCTTCATGAACAAAGCCAATGTCAGGGTGTATTTCAATTAAACCCTAGGTGTTACCAAAGTGCAGTACAGCCAGAATAGCAAGCACATTATTACCAGCTCTACCACTGCTGGGCAATGAACAGGTCACAGGTGCTCTTGCACACAGCATTTGTACACCCTTAAATATTGCAAGTGGGAGAATGTTTCAATTCAATTTAAGAGGCAGCTAGTGAAATAAAATTAAGAGTGAAACTATGTGGTGACTCAGGGGGGCTATAACAACTACTTACAAGTATTTTCCTGGATCTGAACGACAAACTTTGACCTGAGAGTTCTATTACTGGGAATTGCATGAATGTGGTGACCCCAGGGCCCTTTGCACACAATGGGAGATTTTAGCATCAATCCATTGGATTGCCATAATAAGATGTCAAGCATAAACACACCCTCACATAGCCTCTGGGAAAAAAGACAGGTAATATTATTCGCATTTACAGCTGAAGAAACTGAGGCAGTAATGGATGAAATCAGGTACCAAAATTTAGCATATGTATATAAGACACTTTGCAAACATGAACTTCACACTCCACACTGACCAGTTGTAAACAATACATGTATTATCAAGTATCTGCTGCAAGTAGTTGACACTATAGATGGCAATTCTGAAGAAACTGCAGTTTGAAACTGCCCTTTATGATGCTATTTCTACTTGAAACTCATTGGACATCTCTTCTACCCAGAGAACAGAGCAGAGACATCCATCTGGATCACTTGAGACACAGTCCAATCCTTCCAACAATGATAAAGATAAAATTACTACAATGATAAAAGCTGATAGAAAATTCCTTCCATAGGACTGTATAACTGGCAAAACGTGACATTCATTATAACTTGGGGCCATCCAACCATGGAGATGTAAAGCCCTTGAAAAAGAACAACAGCTCACCTTCAAGGAACCAGCCTCAGTGTCTGAAGAAGGAAAGGGAAAACCAACTGCATTAAACTCCATTCAGCACCACTCTCCATGCCCAGGTTTTTACCCAAT
Source organism: Sitta carolinensis (assembly GCA_032173965.1). Taxonomy (NCBI): domain Eukaryota; kingdom Metazoa; phylum Chordata; class Aves; order Passeriformes; family Sittidae; genus Sitta; species Sitta carolinensis. The sequence goes on from JAVUNC010000006.1 coordinate 2,880,022, forward strand.
GAAGTGTTCACCTGTCCACACCAGGATAATGCTGTGGAAGGCAGTGCCAAAGGCTAAATTCCAGGAGGACAACATCCACAGCCCTTCCCACATCCACTGGGTCACCTGGTCACAGGAGGAGATGAGGTGAGTGAAGCAAGAGCTGCCTTTCCTAAACCCATCCGGGCTGGGCCTGATCCCCTGGTTGTCCTGTACATGCTGAGTAAAGGCACTCAAGGCAATCTGTGCCATGACCTTCCCTGGCATGAGATCAGACTGATAAAAACTCTAAAAATCTCATTTTCATCAGCTATATTCTCTCAAGAGTCAATTATTCTCTAACAAACATGTTTCTGACCTGGTAAAGGACTGATGTTGATTCATGTATTACGGTACTGTGGAAAGATAATGTTTCAAAACCAGTTTCACTTTAAAGTGACTAATTACTAAAGTTTTAATTTATAGATTCCAATTATTAGTTCATTAAGCCCCAAATATCTTTGTATAAAGCATAATCATAGGGTCACACACGCACATATAAGATGACATTTGGGTTTTACCTTAACAGGGAAAAAACATCCTTACCCTTTAGATAGTATAGCTTAGTCAGGCACTGGAAACAAAAGTAGAGACAGAACTAGGTCCAGTTTTATAACTGTGTCAATCATTTTAACATGGCAAAATTAAATAATTATGTATTTTTATTTTAACCAGTTTTAATTTTATTCAAATGTTAAATTAGTTCTGGAGTAACTTAATATTGGACCATTGCAGTTTTTATGTGCTCAAATATGGCACTAGCAAAATCCCAAATCATCTATCCCAAAGTGTTTTCTTGAGGTATCCAAGACATAGTGCCTATCTTTTCAGAATACATCATCTGATTCAAGAATTGGTAATATAGATCTGCCTGGCAAGTTATGATTAACAAAGAGAGCTTTGAATGCAGCATAATGTAAATCCAAGGCTTTAAAGGAATTTGTGAGAAAATGTGGCAAATTATATGAGTTATTCTCTTTCTGTCCAGACAACCTATAAATCCAAGAATCATAAATTATAAAGATAGAATAGATATTATCTCTCTGGAACTATATACTAAGGAAGACTTATAGAGAAAAATAATAGACATGGCTTTAAAATTGATGAATACACCTTTATTTAATGGAATATCTTCTCTGTGTAGGCTCCTTAAAGCCTGCTTGTCAAAATCACTGGCCAGATTCAAAACATTATTACACCAATGTGAAATTCATATCAGATCCAGGGAAGCGAGCTTATAATACTTTAGAGGATGATAATTTTCACTGTGGTGTGTATATCTGCTTCAGGTTACCAGCAGGCTCTAATGCCCAGTACCAGCAGAGCTGCCTTGTTCAGCTGCTCACACTCCTGATGCTGAGACAATATTCCATGTTCAGGAGCTCACACACACTTGCATTTTTAACTAGTTCCATGAGAGAAAATCACAGGTAAAAATTGACTCCTACAGAAACTAAGGGGAGTTTTGCATTTGTTTTCAGTGGAGCCAGGACCCCATGTCACATAGATATAGATATAGATATATAGATATATAGATATAAGTATTTTCTACATAGTGTCAGTTGCAGATTATTGCTGACGTAAGCACTACGGCTTTGATGACATTTTTTTAGGATAGTTTTCAGGGAGATGGAAATGTAATTTTAATTTAATTAAAACTGTCACAGAACATAAAAGGAAAAAATAGTAACTGAGATGGCTAAAAAAAGAGTTCCTATATATAAAGTCAGTTATAAAAAACTCAGCAATGTAATATTTTAAAATGTCAATATATTAATGCATCTGATTTAAAGCAGCTGTCATACCTTCTGGTAACAAATAGCTTCCAGAAAAGGAGAACTGTACTGATAAAGACCCAAGCACTGAATTTAGGTTATTTCATTCTGTACATTGGAAGATACAGAGTTACTATAGGCAATACATGAGCTGGTCAATAGTTAAAGATAATAATAAAACACAGCAAAGCCAGTGATGCTTTCATCCAAACTCATGCATTTCTACATGCATAGCTGTACCTAAGACACCTAAAGATACCTCAACACTATTTTTAAAAAGCTATTTATTTGTTTTTTTGTCAAGAAAATAATTTCTGAATTTTTAATTCTAGCTGTTGTTCTACCCTGAGCACATTAAAAAAAAAAAAAAAAAAAAAAAAAAAAAAAAAGTCGAATGACAAAATTGCTCATGTGTCTAGTTCTCTTTGGCTCAAAATTATTTCCTGGATTCTGGTGTATACTTCCTACTCCAGGAAGATGCATAAGGACGAGGATATGAAGTATTTCCAAGGTGCCCATGTTAGCACTTATAGTAGATATGGATAATGGAGTCTCCTGGGAAATATCTGAAGACTTCTGGCATCATCAGACACTGTCTGACCAGAGTATTTCACACCAGTTCCATGTGGTTGTGAGCTACTGAAAGCGATGATAAATATAAAGGCTAATTTGCATTTAAATATCAATGATACACAGCATGTCTATTCTCAACATTGCAATGCCTTGCAGACCTGCATCACACAGTGGACTTTTTAGACTGGAAGATTGCACAATTAACTATAGAGTAGATTTTGTTATCTGCCTATAGGCAAACGCAGTTCTTTGCCTATTTCTAGATGTATCCACTTGTGCAAGAATGCCTCATGGCAGCTATTACTAAGTAATTGTCTGTCATTGTCTGTCTTTGATCAGCAAGAACAGTTCTAAAACTTGGGTTCAAGCATCTTCAGAAAAGCACCTTAATTTCTTTATTCATATTGCTGTTCATATGTTCAGTACTTAGGAAAGCTCCAAAAGTGACAAAATGTAATCACAGCAACTAGAACCAGCAAAGACTTCAGGGAGTTCTGTCTCACATTCTTCACATAGAAGCACACAGATTTCCTTTACTAGACCTGATTTCTGAACTGGGATCTAAATCTCAGAAGGATTTCATGGAAGACAGGACAGCTGCTGTGTATCAGAGATAAGGAACACGCACAGATTTAAGAATTTCCTCTAACACTGCAGCCATATATCTAAATCTAAGCTATGACTAGCTGGGAGGGGATGATGGAAAAAAAAATATATATAGGGAAGAGAAAGTGATATACATAACACTTTCCTGCTCTTTCTCTATTTTTTTTTCCCTTTTCAGTAGAGTGAAGGCAACATTTTTCTCTGTAATTCTAGGAAATTGTCTAAATTTAGTCCAATTTCCCAGATGGGATAAACTGGAGTTGTTTCATTCAAGTCAATGGAACCAATGATTTTAATTCCAGTTGAAGTTTGTGATTCTTGGTACCCTCTAAACTAGACTTATCCATTCTTGAAAAATAAGCTTTCTTGAGAGACCTTAGAGCAGCCTTCCCATACCTTAATGAGGCATAGAAGAATGCTGGAGAGGGGCTTTTTACAAGGACATGCAGTAATAGAATGTGAGAAAATGGCTTTAAAATGAAAGACAGCAGATGTAGATCAGATATTGGGAAGAAATTCTTTACTGTGAGGCACTGGTACAGGTTGCCCAGGAGGGCTGTGGATGCCCCATCCCTGGAGGTGTTCATGGCCAGGATGGACTGGGCTTTGAGCAACCTGCTCTAGCAGATGTCTGAGCCCATGGCAGAGGGGGGGTGACTGGGTGATCTTTAAGGTCCCATCCAACCCAAACCGTTCTGTAATTTCATGGGTTTATGAATATCAAGATGTTCAGACAGACAACTACTATGAAAATGGAGCTTTTATAAAGCAGGCTTAGAATGGTAAAGACAAAACTAACAGTTTTAACTATGTATTGAAGAATTCTGATTGATGAATACTGAAAGAACAGTAAGAGTGGATGTAGTTTTAGTTCTCAAGAAATAGACTTTCCTTTTTCTGAGTAATGAATTATTTCCTTTCTTTTTCTCTTCTTTCTTCCTTAGTGCGATAAATTATAGGGTTACAATCAAAATTATGAAATAAAAACAGCAGACATAATCTACATCAACTAAAGAGCCATTCTTAACTCCTCCTTTACAATGTTATCTGATGTACGTAAAATTTTAGAGGTTTTAGATTGACTGAGATGGCCATAGCTTAGAGTTATATATTGACTTCTATCTGTTTCCCTGTGAATTTTAAATTCTTCAGTGAAAAACACACATCTATCCATCTATCTATCTATCTATCTATCTATCTATCTATCTATCTATCTATCTATCTATCTATCATCATCTATCTATCTATCTATCTATCTATCTATCTATCTATCTATCTATCTATCTATCTATCAATCATCTATCACAGTTACTTTATTTCCCACTGAAACCTGAGTGTTTCTGGAGACACACATAGCAGGTTTTTTATAGTTTACCATGTTATATCAAGCAATACTGAAGGCTGCAGTCTTCAATTGAAATCGAAGACAAATTTTAGAAATGTAGGCTATGTAGCTATGCCCAAATTTGGCATAGAGCAATTAGGGTAAACTTCCCTAGTGTTTTGGAAAATACATTTGGAAAAGCATTTGCCTCCAAGTGGAGTGGATTTCTCGTTCACCTCTATCATGTTAAAGAACAGTTATTTCTGTCAGAACAGCACTGGAGCACTGCTGTAGAACTAGACTGGGAGAACAGTCTGCTTTTATGAATTTGACAAAACAGCGTTCTGCAACTTTCCATTTTGTTCAGCAGATGCAATGGATCCTTTTTAGGAGAGACAGAAAGCTGTCTGATGGGAAGAGACTGGTACCCTACATGCTTTAGCTAACAGTAAGCCAAGCACACTGACAATCTATCAGTATTTGCAAAAGCATGTGCCAGACAGCATTTCTTCCCTGGCATTTGTCCTGAGTGAGAAGGGTGTGAATTGGGAAACAGCCATGAATTATCCTCTTCCTCAGAGAGTAACCATCATTTGGTGGGATATACTAACATTCAGTATCTTCTGTCCAGACTGCCCTGAGCAACATTTCTTACTTAAAACCGGTAACAAATTAATGTTCAGTGGCAAGTACTGAGATTTAAAGTTCGCTCTATAGGTAACCACAAGAGGAAAGCAAAGGTATATTAAAATCTTTTCATAATACTTTACACCTGTTTAAAGAGGGAACATTTTCTGCAGCTCCACAAAGCAGCCCAGCAAGACTTCAGTATACTGATGTCAGCAAAACAGCTTAATAGTTTCTCCTTAATGTATAAAAGTAGAATAGCAAGGTGCCTTTCAATTTAATTAAGGATCTTCTAAAAATTGACAACATTTATTTCTCCTTCTTAAAGAATACTAAATCCTTCTTTTAGAATTTAATTTACCTGCAGTTTGGTGTCCAAGCTGTCAGCAATTTCTTTTTTTCCTTAAGTGTAGTACAAATTGCTAAGTAAGTTCAAAATTATATAGCAGCAAAATGTAAAGATTTTTTTTTTCTTTTAATGGTTTGGGGTGCTTTTCTTCTCACCTGGATCCCTCACATTTATACTAAATGCAGCTTCATTTCTCAAAATGAAATTTAACAAGCCATACTTAAGAGTGAGAAATGCACTTGCTAGACCATGTTCAATTGCTCTTTGATGTTATTTTTTATCTCCCAATTTTTACTAGAAGGCAAAGTAAGAACATACTAGGAAATGAGAGGAATAATTTTATCAGTCATTGCTGAACAATAGAACAGACAATGCAAAAGCAGCAGACAGTATCCTGGAAGATGGTAAAATTCTGATTTTCAGAGTGTTGATTCAAGGATTTTGAACTGGGTTTTGCCTCACCTTCCTTGTAGACTGCAAGGAATAGCACTCTAAATTCTATTCTCAATCCAGTGATCCTTGGCCACGCCACTCTGCCCATTATATAGTGGCACAATCATTAAAAGCATGAATAAAACTCAAAGATCCATACTTCACCCTACAACTAAAATGACCTGACTTTATATGCTCCTGAGAGAAAGATCCTGTTTTCTGAACACATGCTGAATTTTTCTATTTTTGAAATGTTTTCTCAATGGGAAGTTTCAATATCAATTCAGTGCCTAGCCATCACTTCATTCAACACCAAATTAGTTATGGATGCTGAGCCAGTGCTCGATGTCATGAAGAATGTCTGTAGAAAGTCCTGACTGTGCTGTAATAGTGGTTACTGTCAAAAATAAAATTCACAGGCCAGAAGCACAGCTCGTATAGATCAGTGCAGCTTCACTGGCACAGGCTCTGTCTCACTGCACCCATTTAAATAGTTTCCAAACTCCTGATCCAACATTTTTATCCCAGTGCTGGTTCAGGTAACTGCAGGCCAAAGTACATAACACTTAAGAAATGCAACAACAATAACAACAAAAGATACCATCTCTCTTTGTTCACTGTTAATGAGCAAGAATGAAGATTAGTTTTTAATATATGTCTGGTAATTAGTTCATTATATTCTTAGGGAAATTCTATTTAATGCAGTATTTCTCAAAATGTTTCCACTTAATCAACAGCAGGGTCATAAAGATCCTCTACAACACTTTGTGTCTCTGTCCTTTGCAATGACAATTGGACTTCTGTCACAAAGAATAAACAAGGGGAGGTCCCTAGTAGATGTGGATGACGGTTATGAGGAATTCAGTATTTGATATGCATGAGAATCTTTCCTCTGGAATGAAGACATTAGAAGGTTTAGATTATAAGTACTTAAATTTCAATTCTATTTTCCCTCCTCTTCTGATGAATTATGACTTGCCAAAGCCATGCCAAAATTAACAAACAAATTCAGAATCAAAAGTCCCAAGTTCAAGTTTTCTTTTTTATTTCAAACAGTGTTGTTTTCACAACAATACAAATCCACCTTAGATATACTTTCATTAACTGGTACTAAATAATCAGCTATTTTGAACTGCAGAAACTAAACTAATCACTTTTTCTCCCCTATTTTCTCAGTCACCTCTCTCAAGGATAAGTCCTGTGCCATTGCCCAATGAAGTGACTAAGAGGACTTCAGAATAGAAGCTGGAATGTTTCTATGAAATTGCTGTTTCCCACTTGTCCTTCAGGCAAATGTCATACCCCTTAACAGCATCACAATTCTCTCATGCAATATGCAGATATATCATCTTTCTGTTTAAAGGTACAGGTTTATCTTAAACATGAGTTAACAACTGGAGAAGGTAAGAGCCTTCCATTATTTTGAATGTTTGATCTTAGTGAGGCCTCACAGCACTTCAGCTGAGTTAGAAAAAAAAAAATGTATAAAGCTATCAGAATATTAGAATTTAAAAAAAAGTATTAGAAAAAAGTACCCACAGTCTTTGATGTTGATTCCTTTCTTACTCACAAGTAGGAGCTTCTCTTTTTCTTATACTTAAAGCAGCAGGCTGCAAAATCCAGAAAACGCAAAAAGGCTTTGCCAAGAGAATGAACTTCAAAAATTGTTCTGTAGTTTGTTGTCCAAAATGAATTTAAAAGTGCAATGTTGACATACTTTACAGTATCACTCAAAATGTTGGAATAGGAAAAAAAAATAGAATATCCATACTCACTTCATAGGGCAGAGCTCTAGTTTTGCTGGAAATGAAAGTAACATTTGTCCAAGCAAGTCAGTCTTTCGGGGATTTTCCCCCTGTGCTTCCATGCCTACATGTACTATCAGATACCTGATGTATCTGAAAGAACAGTCTTACAAGTTAATCTTAAACCTGTTAAAGAAGAACAGAATTAAAACTTGGCTTTTGTAAGCAGTGTGGGGATTTTTTACCCTGCCCCTCATTCATTCACAGTAGGGCTGAGTGCTGTGTGTGACATTTGCCATTACTTGCAACTCTCAGCTGAAGAAAGAGTTGAAGAGTTGCAGAAATTCGTTGTGTCCTGTGCCACAGCTAATGGGAAAATTCCTGCAGCACATGGAGCAGAACTTCTGTGCAGTGACACTGAGGATTATAAATTTACACCCTGCTGCTAAAAGATGCTGTTGGGGTCATTACTCTGTCTGAGCCAAAGCTGATTTGATCTTGAAACTCTGCAGAGTAGCTTCCCGAGTCAAGATTGCAAAGTCTTTCTCAATAAAGGGTCAGATTAAAAAAAAAAAAAAAGAAATCACGGGGTGGGGAAGAAATCAAGAAGCTCATTTCAGCTAGTTACTACCACCATATCTGGCTCATTAGTGCCACTGACTCATGTGGTGTGAAAAACCATCAGAAAAGATTGCACATCAGCAAACTAAACATGAAAAATACTCTTTTGCAATTATAAATTAAATAGAATAATTGATTTATGGTCAATTAGTCCTCTGACCATCTGATATAACTTAAGTGGCAAATAGGTAAATAATGCAAAAAACTTAGGACTTATGAGAAAAAAAAATAGAAAACATATCTTCTTAATAAGTTGCTTATAATTTTTTTTAAACAGTTTATTTACTTCCTCTCCTCCCCTCATCCAAAACTACTGCCAACAGAACAAACTGAACAATAGCCTATTATGCAATACCATGAAATGTACACAGTGGTTTTGATGATAATAAACTATTCAAAAACCTGGAAATAGTTTTTGTAGAGCCTGGGGATAAAAATCTAAAGATTTTAATTTCTACAGACTTTACAAGAGAGTTTCATCCATCCTACAAGAGAAACCCCAAACACTATCTAAAAGAAATAATTTTAGTTAGGTTTTAGGGAGGAAATACTGGCACCAGCAAAATAATTAGAAAAATACTTTCTTCCCTCAAGAAGTTCATTACACTCCATATATTTTAAGAAGAATAGAAATGCAGTCCTGTTCAATTTTTAGAAGAACTCTATTCTTCTCATGCCTGCTAAATGCTGGGTCCTCCCTCACTCATAAGTATTTTCTTGTGAGTCATTCAGAGACAAGCACAAATACATGGAGATTTAAAGGATGGAAGCCAGCATGCTTCATGATAATCAAATCTTTAATTCTTAAAGTAAGAGTAAGGTACTACCTAATGTTGTGGAACTGAGCCAGAGTTATTCTTTGCAGCTTGTTTTTGCATTGTTTGTAGTAACTTTCTTGGAGTTTTAGAAGCTTTCTTCTGTTGGGTCCAGTTGAGTAATATACAGCTCATCTATTTCTAAGGTAGAAAGAGACCCAGGCTGTGATGTCCTCTACCCCTAATATTGGGACATCCATCCCTTTTACTAGCCTGTGCACTCCAAATAGAAATAAAAACCCCAAAAGTGCAGAATTATCATGTGCAGTGGATGTTTATGCAGAAATCTGAAACTATTACCAGTCCTTTGAGCCAGTCCTGAGAGATTAGGATTCAACAACCTGAATATTGTGCCATGCAAATGAAACTGAATTGCTTCTAGGGAGAGATAATGAAATGGGAAGATGAGTGTCTTCGTTACCATTTTCTATTTCATAAAACAATCATGCCTTAAAGCTGCTGAGACCAGTCCCTCAGATCCTTGTTTGTGGTGTGGGGCTCCAGACAAATCATGACATTTACAAGTGCTGTTCATCCAAGGATGTTAGCCCAGCTGACTGTTCTGATGTTAGCTGAGAGGTGAATATATAAACGTACAAAAATGTATATATTTCATAGAGACACGCACTTATAAAGAGATAGGGACTGGATTTAAGGTCTCAAAAAAGGAAATTAACTCACTTGCCTGCTGACTAGCCTAGCCTTGTTTGAGGATATGCACATGATCCATTAATTTGAAATCTAATTACGCTCTACTACTAAGCACAAATGCAGGGAACTGCATGTACCCAAGGAGACATTTCAAAGAGCTTTCCTCTGCGGAATGTCTGCAATACCTATTTTTAAATCAGGACCCAAGATTCTGCCTTCACTGAAATGAAGCTAATCTCTGCACAGTGAACCAAAAGAGCATTCTCTTAATTAGTGGTGTCTGTGTTGGGCCAGACACAAACAGGAGAGAATTACATTCCAGTCCCCAGAATTACTCAAAATATCCTTCAAATGTGTCTTGTTTAATTGGCAAATATATGTTCTTATGTGACTAAAAATCTCACTTAAAAGAGAAAAAAAAAAAAAAGTAGAAAGTTGAAAGCTCAGTGTTTTAATTACATTAAATTTTCAGTTCTAGTTCATCCTTTGGACTTAACAGCATAGGGAAACAAATCTATCAACACAGAAACAGACCTGTGTAGTCTATCTAAAATTCACCCCAACTTTTCTAAGATGGATTTGCTTGGGAAATATTCCTTTGTTAAAGACCTGTTTCTTTTTTAAAAAACAACAGTTCTTATGGTCTAATTGGTGCCCTAAATTCTTATAGAATACTATAGGTACTGGATTAGGTGTTTCATTTGAAGACACATCCAGCAGCATAACATAGATGTACAGCTCACTGCAGCTGGGATTCAGCACATACTAAGATGATCTCCTAAAACTCTGCATCATCAAAGATTTCATCTAAAAATTTGTCACCCATGGTTTTAGTCCTTTTGAGACCTTGAAAATCAAACTACATTAAACAGAACATTTTAGTCTTGTTATCACTGTCAGCATAAACAATTCAATCAAAGTTATCACAGCCAATAAAAACCAGCAAAGATCACAGGTTTTAAAAATTACCTGATCACTAGAAAGGGAAACCACTATCAGTTTCTAAAAACAGCTGTGGATGGACTGTGCCTTTATAACCCATGAAAGTGTCTTAATTTGTACAGTTATCAGGGTTCCCCTATTTCACATTGGTGCTTCACAGGAGCTTTATCTGAACACAGTGTTCCATACCAGCAGCCCAGCAATCAGCAATAAAATATAATGAACCAGTGTTAACAGCACAGTGTGCTAGGTTTAGCAGCATGTCAGTCAATGGTTTTGTTAGTTTGGCCAGGAAAGTTCCAACTTGCCTGTAAATTCAGGTGGATAGAAAATACCTTTTTCACCAAGTCTATGCTGCAGATGTCATCTCTGGCTCTCACTACGTTTTTTCCCCAGACCAATTAAAGACAGCTTGTCATTATTGCTAAAGAATTCCTAAGTCCAGCTCCAGACACAGAAGGGAGTCATGGATTTATGGTTTATTATGGAAGTAGCTGGGGTTTCAATTCCATAGGCACCCAGAGCCTATAAAATAAACGCTTCCCTTCTGCCACACACAATCCTTCAGCTACATCGTTAGGTGCTTTCAGCTTCATTTGAGGTGCTGGTCACTGCTTAAAGCAAGATGCTGGATGTCAGGGGTGTGACCTGATCCAACATGGTACAACCTCTCCCTGCAGGAAGCAGACATCTCTGTGGATAACCCTGCGTGCAGTGCCGAGCCTGCAGGGGAATTTACGGGCACAGCCTGCAGGCAAAGAGGCTAGAGAGCCGGGGCAGAGCAGAAGGATGCGGGAACACCAGGATGGGCAGCGGAACAGGAGAGTGCGAGGGAGCTGCTGACAGCCCACACGCTGGGTGATGGGTTTCTTTCTGAAATGAGGAAAGTAAGACAACACTCAGCAGTGATGAAAAGACGTAAAAGAGCAGCCCTGAACTATCACTTCTTTCAGTTGCAGGGACTGGCTCCGTGCCCAAGGCAAAATTACATCTAAACTCTCACAGGCAGCTGAGCAGCTGAGAGGGAAATGGTGGTGTGTGCAAGGACTATCTGAGTGAAGTTCCCATTTCTAATTGATCCTAAAAGAAGCTGAAGATTCCAACCTCAGGATTCAGCTGAAATGTTACGAATGTTTTGGGTTTTTTTTTTTTTTTTGCAGTCTTGTGCAGCCGAATGTGGTGTTTTCAAGTGATACCAGTGTCCCTATAGGACACGTAAAAGTGCTTATTGGGGAAAGCTGCAGCTCACAGAAACAGTTCCCCAGTGCTGTGCTCTCACATCTGCACTCCACTGAACCTAAGGCACCTCCAAAAACACTCATGCCCTCCCCCAAAAAGCAGCTGGTCTCTGCTATTCACCACCAGGGTATCACCAGGGCAGAGGCTTGTGTAGATTCAAATGTGGGGGCCAAGGGTGTTTGTTGGTATTGCAAATATCTCAAGAGGTTTAAACCCACAATTTTGCTCTCTTTGAATAAAAGAGCCATAAAGCCCTGCAATTCAGAGCAAGCATTGATAAATTTATTGAGACGAATTTAAAAGAAAACTCCCTTAAACACAGGATATTTTATAACTGCCATCTGTCAAGGAATTCTAAATCTTCCACTAGAGCACTTGTACTGCCCACTCTCAGGGACGGGGAAAAATGGAGGAAAATAATCTCTAGGTTGAGCCAGTAAGGCAGTTCCTCAACTGTCTCTCTGCATATAAGGGGATGTGTGAGTGAAGCTACAGATGGGCCAGCTCCAAGACAGACGGCTATTTCATTTTTGAGATGACGAGCAGCAGATCACACTGCCAGCCATCTAAAGCCATGTTGTTAGCTGTTCTTTATGCTGAGTTAGGGTCACTGCCTGTGAAATCAGCTTGTCTGAGAATAACCAACATACTGTTCTCAACTATTTCCAGGGGAAACAGAGCTGGTTTTGTTTCCTGTCATTTCAAGTTTAATTTTCTCTTCCTAATCTGAGTTTTAAAGGATATCACAGAAGTGTCAATTCTGTATTGCTTGATGAAGGAATTTCATTAGTCTAAGGTGACATTTTAGGTTTTGTTTAAATCATTTCTAGTGTTATTGCTTCCTGCAGAGAAGGATTCTTTTAATTCACCAACACATTGCTGTGCACAGTAGAGACCTCCCTTGGCAGGATATGAAAGAAAAATCACATACTGATAGCTATTCATACTCGAAAAGTGGGCAGAGAGTAATGAGGAAAAAGACAGTCAGAGAAACTCTGAGCATGGACAATTTTTGCAGAAAGAATAATTAGAGGACAAGGCATGTTCCAAAGTTGTTGATGAAAAGCTTTTCACATAAAGAAGCAATTAAAACTCCCGTGACCACAGTTCAAAAATAAATCTATGGCATTTCCTTCTGCACTACACTTAAAATTAAGTATGTATATGCATAAGGATGAAACATGAGTGAATACATTCCAACTTCATTTGCATCAGCAATATCCTTTAAAAAGAATTAGAAATATTCAGCAAAATCTGATATATTAGAAATGCAGAAAACTCTCATAAAGTTCTTTAGACCACAGCTGTCAAAGTCTCTCTATATATTTTCCAACTTACCTAACATTTCTACAAATGTACATTTCTCCCAGCAACCCTGACTTCATTAAAATCAATATCCAGGTCCCAAATACTGTGCTATTAATTGTTCTAAAGTTGACTCTTAGAAAGAAAACTCAAGTGCCTGAAGTTAGCATGCTCAAAATGTATTTTAAAACTGTTTTATTGAAGGTGGCTACAAATAAGATGTAAGCATTCAAAAATGTAGCAATGTACAGAAATTATAGACAAAACTAATTTTTTATATCTCCTAGTTCCCTATCTTTTCAGCTCAAAGACAAAGCATTTTTTAAATTACTTGTTTTCATAGATCTCTCTAAAGCTTAAGATCTGTCTAAAACCTAGCTCTTTCCTATGCACAAAAATTAATTTTTGTTTATTAGAAAGGTCTTGAAGAGCAATATCAACCTTAATAATGAAATTTTCAAAGCCTTTTGACACATATCTAAAAGCGCATTCTTTAGTTATTACATTTTCCATTAAAGAAACAAGTATTACAGAAATGTACTGCTAACAGAAAATTTAATTTAAACACAAAGGATTATTTTTCACCTCTTTTTCACCTTTTTTTCCTAATATCTGAACATTTTCCTGCAGAGCTGTGATCACAAATAACAGCATTATGTTGGCACATGGAGGCAGAAACAGAACCTTATTGGTGTTTATTCATGTCCACGCTGAAGAAAGTGCAGAGTGCACATGCATTAGCCATAAAATTTCTGTCCACTTTAATAATTTATGCTATTATTAGTAACACTGGGTGATCAGGCATGCTTCCCAGGATCCTCTATACACAAGGCAGAGTTCAAAATTCATGTATGTCCCGTGGTTGGGCATCATTATTGCATAGAAAGTAATAAATTAGCTAAACATTTAAAAATATGGATGTTTCTATACAGACCTCCTCAAACTCAGCTGCTGGTGTTTGTCCTTCCTCAGGATGCCTTAATCATTTCTTTTTAACAGAGCCATTCCTACTTCTTTTCTATTTAGGTCATGATAATGAGTTACCTGCTTTGGTGAGTCATTGTGCTGCTATTGACAATTCTTACAATTTATAATGAGGTATTATTTTTAAAAGTCAAATTATTTTACCATCCTGCAGTCAGACATGACACTTTCTGCTCTTTAAAATGACTCCTGGCCACAGTATATTATATATATTGGAATTTGCTGCAGAAGTTGCTACAGTCCATATAAATATCTATTGTTTTCTTCTGTTTTTTAGTAAAATAAAGCCAGACTTCCCTGAGAGTTAATGGTTACCTCTTAGACTTGATTTTATGCTTAGTGGGCTGAATAATAAGACTGGTCCAGAATTTTACAAGACACTTTTTTTCACAAAATTCTTGGCATTTAAACAAATTTATCAGATCTTCCAGTGGAGTGGGAAGTCCAGAAAGTGTGCCAGCCCCATTTAGGGATATTATCTAAGCCCACCTCTCTGACTGCTTGAGTGAGGGACCTGGTGGTCCTGAAGCTTGTCTGTCTTAAGCAGATTCTCAAAAATTCTTCTTGCCCATCTTTGACCTAAGCTTATATAAGGAACACAGGTTTCCAGAGCAGCTCAGGAATCTTGATGCTTTAGCTATTTTTCTCACTTTAGTCTGCTTGAAACAGTACCTTAGACTTCTAGCACACATGGAAATTGCAAAGTTTATTCTGCAATTTTTTTTTTCTCTTATTATTTCTGTTTTAGGTAATGATCATCCATCCAGTTTTCCTGCAGAAAGAGATATGCACATATCAGGATGGCCAGAGGATGGCAAGGACCATTCAGGTAAATGCATTCTGTAATGCAGGGAAACAGCTGTGCAGGGGAGGATTGTGATGCAGCAGTGGTTAACCCCCTGCACCAGCACAGGGGCTGAGCTCTTGGAAAGCAGCTCTGTGGAGAAGGACCTGGGGGTCCTGGTGGAAAACCAGCTGTCCATGGGCAGCAGAGGACAAAGGGGCCAATGGGATCCTGGGGTACATTAGGAAGAGCAATGCCAGCAGGCTGGGAGAGGGGATCGTGCCCCTCTGCTCAGCCCAGGTGAGACCTCAACTGCAGAACTGTGTCCAGGTTTTGCTGCATGTATTAGAAAATAAAAAGTATATTCATCAGGACACAAAAATAAATACTTTTTCAGAAAGCAGGTGGTTATCCAGAAATGGATGCTAGACAAGTTTTTTGAAGAGTAAACCAATACGAATTATTAAATATAATTCTCCTTTGGGCTCAGAAATTAATCCAAGCTGAAAAGAGTTGGATACTGATGAATACATAGCTAGGGAGAGAGTATAAACAGTTGACAAGCTCTAGGTCTTTGACATGTTCCTATAATTCCTTGAGAAAAAGAATACCTGGGCTGGTATCACCACTCTTATGTTGAGGCATTCATCATGATGAAAACAGCTAGCGAGGTGACCTTGCATCAAAAACTGAGGAGACAAGCTAGCAGAATGACAAACTATCAAGAGTATCACAAAAATAACATCCCAACAAAGTTTTAAGTTGAAAATACCAGAGTAAATAAATACACTATTGCTAATATTTTTATTATGCTTTTGTTCTTCTAATATAATCTTTCCTATATATTTACTGTGTGCTACTACATGAAAAATATACTAAAATACATGGACTTTGGTCTGACTTGGAAAGACCATTCTTATGTTCCTGTTAGGTAGCTGGAAACCAGAAGTATTAACAATCTCATGCTTTATAAGAAATATGTTGATCAGCTGCCTCAAAGGACTGTTTGTCCTAAATGAGAGACCTCCTACAGAAATGAAAAAAAGGAGTAGGCATTGATATGAGAAGAAAATGGAAAGAACAAACACAAAATGGACTTTGTTAGATGTGGGAAGATTTAACCATTTTGCTCTTCTGCAAGAATTTGGGACTTAAATACGAAAACAAGTGTGTGACTAGAGCACAAAAAAGAAAACGCAGAACACATCCCACAAAGCGTGATGTTCAAGAAAAAAATCTCTTAAGTACTAAGCATTGATGGCAGTTGGAGTTAAAAAACATAATTAACCCTGTTCTTATTGAATTGATATCTGCATTTGTAGTGGAATGTTTTAATGTTGTTGATACCAGACAGTTACATTTATAATTCCCTTTTCTTAAATCAAATATTTAAAAAAAGAAGAACTACAAACTTCAAAATATCTCTCTTAATTCAAGCAGTGTATAAATTTTTGAGTCAGTGGAGGTGTTTTCCAATAACAGAGCAAAATAATAAACAATTCTACAGATGGGCTAGAAGTCTGAAAAAAAATTTCTATCAAGTATTTCCAGTGGAACAATACAGCATGTTCTACCACAGTACAAACAAAACACCTAAGTAATAACAGGATTCTTCACCATTTACCAGGAATGCAGACAGAAATATTTCATTTTCCTGGTTTTGAACAGCTTACATACCACCAATGTTACTCAGTAAAATTAGATGAACAGAAAACAATGAATTCCTTTCCCTGCTAAGTGGGCTTCAAAGTTAATGCTCATGACAAAAAAACACACAAACAGAAATATTTGACACAAGAATGCTACAGACGTATATTCCAACATGTGCACATGTTTGTTTGCACACATACAAATCCTTGGTTTTCATTCCAGACCTTCTGGATTCTTTCTACCTCCTAAACCACTTTGAACAGGTGAAAAAAAAAAACAAACAAAAAAAAAAAACCAAACAAACAAAAAACCCAAACCAAACCAAAAAAAACCAAAAAAAAAAAAAAAAAAAAAACAACAACAAAAAAAAAAAAACCCCAAAACAAAAAAAAAATGCTTTGTGATTATTATGTATCTGGACAAAATTTCAGTGCCAGCAGTGGAATTTGATCAGTTTTTGTATCCTTGATATAGTCACAGTAGCTATTAAAGAATTGACATGTTAATTGCCACTGCAACTTATTTTGCATTAAATCCTAATTCTTTACTTATACCCCAAGATGCAATATGGTAGAACATGTTCCATATGAAGAAGTTGAAATTGCAAAGCACAAATACAGAAGCAAAGCCAAACCTAAAGATACTGAGAGAAGCCAAACCCTGAAAATAACACACTTTTTTTCCCTAGCATTTATTTTTATTGCATGGCATAATGTGGCCTGCTCATAATGTCATGAACCAAGATGAACCCTGATCCATCCTTATTCCAAATTCCACATATTCAACACTGTTGAGGCAATTTCTGATTTTCTGAAGGTGAACTTCCATATCTTTCCATATCACTGTGTCAGAATTTAGCTAGCAAGTGTTTTCTTGTTTTCAATTGGGCTGGGTTTTTTTTTTTTCTCATATTTGTTTTTTTACCTACTACTATTTATTACAAACTCAGGAGCATTTTATGAGAGTGCTTCATAAGAACTAAACTTAATGAAGTTTTTTACTAAGTGTTAGCCTAACTCTTTTGTAAGAGAAATCAATGAAGTGGGAGCAAAGACACTTTCAAATATCTTTCTCCTATTCATCATAGACATAATCAAATGATAACTCAGTTGAAAACCTTGGAGTTTACATTAATTGAACTCAATGTCTTCTATGTTTTAGAGTTCAAAGTATTTTTAGTTTCATATTCCAGAGTCATACAGACATCTTAATTACATTGGTTTCTCTTTTTTTTTTTTTTTTTTTTTTTTTTTCTCAAGGATCTGCCACTAAGATTAAAATTGTTGTTCAAAGCACATTTAAGCAAGAAGGTGACTTTAGGGTTCATTATCTAATTGATCAAACAAGCTGCTAATTAAATGTATCTGGGCCTCATCAAAGTGGAGACATAATGCAGCAACACAGTGAAACTGTCAGCAAGGTGTGTGAGACTGGCACCATCAAGGGGAATGGAGCTCACTGTGCTGCTTAATTACATGAAAACTAAGATTTTCCAAGGCCCCTAGCTGAGAGAATTGGCTGCGTACCTTGCAATGCTCTGGATATATAAGGCTGTGGTTTGGAAGTCTTAACACAAAGCTCTTCACCTGACTGCTCTTGCCAAGCTTGCTCAGCTCCTGCAGTCTGGACTCAGCACGTTTGAAGCTGGTGTAAAATCAGGACTGAATGACCTGAGTGAATGGTCTTCTTCATGGTTCCAAAACCACTGGTCAAAACCAGACATATAGATCTGCTATATCTCCTGTGTTCAATAAAACCCTTGTTTCTCTTGCTTAAAAATAGTGAGATGCAACGAGATTCATACAAACTGACTTGTGGTCTCCCTTAACTCGAAAGCTAGTTTTGGTTTCTTTTTCATTTAGGCCTATCCTTATTCTGAAAATAAAACAAATAGCTGACTAATCTCAATAAAACTGCTAATGGCAATGACTCATCTAAAACGAAAAGGAGATTGTGGAAAACTATTCCCCACACCTTCTGCTGTGAAACAAAACAGCAACTATGTCCATTGAGGACAGATTTAACAGTCTAGATTGATAACATGGGCTGGACACAGGTGAAATATATCCTTAGATCTATCTGAATAACGGGTACGTCTAACTGACTGCAGGCTAATCTATTCAATCAAAGGTAATGTATGCTTTACACTCAATGGTTTTCATGACAAGGTGAACTATGATTTTTTTTCACCATAGGTATTGCATTTATTGCAGTAACATCTGGAAGTGCAAATCATGGTGGTAATGTTGAATGTTATTTGATCAAAACTGACCTTAAAAGTGAGGACAGAAGCAAGATTATTTGTTTAATCCCATGAAAAACATCAAGAGCACATCTATGACCCAGGCTCTCCGGCATCAGTCTTCTGCTTGAACTTGTGGGCAGAACTCCAGATGTTTAATGATGTGGATAAAAACTCTAAAGCATGGCTCTGCCTGGTGTCACTCCTGGTTAGTGACCAGTTGTACACTGCTGCAGTAGAAAATGCCCTGGAGCCAGCACAGTTTTCCCTATTATTTTACAGAGTGGCATCTGCAAAATGAAAGACATCAGCCACTAATTATGATCACACACTGCTGCCACATATCCCCTAATTGAGTATTTTCAAACTTCTCACTACTGTGAAAGATACATAGCAATAACCTCCAACAGAGAGAAATATCTCCTGTCAAAGAGGACACTTGCAGCCTTTTGCCTGGGTAGAGATCTCCAATAATAATTCATAAGGAAGTGTTTCCATAAGTCCAGGTATAATGGTTCTCACACTGTGCCTCTAAAGCCAAAACCAGAAATAGATAATATGGTTTTATAAACCTGAAATAAATAAAAGTATGTTCAAAAGTAAAGATCTAATGAAATTCACTTTAGTGTGAAGAGAACAGGAGGTAAGTATAGAATAAAAAAAAGAAAAATGGAAAGCCTATGTTTTTACACAGATTTTGCAGGCAAGCCGGACTTCAGGAGTTCTACCCATAATTATATTTGCACAGATTGTAATTGTTCCTGGGAAGCATCAGATGGTTTTAAACCACCTTCCTTCTGAGATTAGTTCAATATGTTTACTATTAGTTCCCCAAACTTGACTGACATTCTCTGATTTGAATCTTATCCATTGTGGGTATTTCTAGCCACTATACGCGAGTTTCCTATCAAATCCAGCATCATTTCATAAGCTCCAAAGGCTGTTACAGCAACAGAAATTACAACATAACCCTTCTAATTGAAAGCCTTTTAGCAATCAACAAAAATTTTGATGGAAAGTTCACATGTGTGTCAGGAAGAAAGCATACACATAGAGTAATATAAGTTTGAATATGTATATAAACTAAAATATGAGATTAACTAAAATATGAAATTCAAGTTTTGTTATCAAAGAAATTTCATATCTGATTTGCAGTTTTCAGAGACAGCAGACCATTAATCATCAGTGCTACTCAATTCCCAGCAGCCCTTCCAGTTCTTTAGTTTTACTTTTGAATTGTTTGTACATGGTGATGAACCAACTGGTTTTGTCTAAATGCAAAAAAAAACCCCCAAACAACCAAAAGACCCCACACCAATCACCCAAACCCAAAACTCATATCTTAATAAGCATGTGAAAAAAAATTAAAAAAAAAAAACAAAAAAACAAACCCAAACAAACAAACAAAAAATATCTTGCAGCTTTTCTCTAGATAATAGCCTAGCAAAAAGAGACATTAGTTCACAGACAGGAGTTGCCTGTTTCAAAAGTTGAGTACAACAAGAAATTTCACTACTAGATGGTGTCAGGGATACAGATTTGGGGAAGAAGCTTCATTGTAAAGTAAAACCTGTAAAGTTTTAAAGTATTTAGAGTGGCAGAAGATGAGGGGCCTGATGCAGATTCAGCCAAAGGACCCTGTGAGAATTTGGGTTTACATCACAATTAGGGCAGTGAAAGAAAACTCAAGGAATTAGAAGGGCACGTAAAATAGGCAATAACACCAATATTAACAGTCAAGAAACAGTCCTCACAGCCTAGAACATGAACTACTTCTTTAGCAAGAGCAATGGATTAACTTTCTAATGCTCGTGCTATACATGAGACAGAGGGCTCATCTCTGATTTTCTGAATTCTCTAGAGTGTTTCTGTAGGCAATCAGCAACTTTGCTTGTTCCAGGAACCTCTTCTGCAATGTTTAAAATCTCAAGAGTTCATTAGAAAGAAGTCAAAGAGAAAAAAAAATATTTTTTTTTCTCATTTTGATTACAAAGGATTGCCATTTTGGGGTTTCTGTCTCCCTAGAGGCTTCCAGAATTGAATTTCATAACTTTCCTTCCAGAGATTTTGTAAGAGAAAAAAACATTTAATCAGCAAGTACTCCATAAATATGCTATTTGTAATATTATTTTATATAGAGTGATTTTTTTTTTTAAAGAGAAAACTTTTGATTTGATTTTTTCTAGACTTCCAATAACATACAGGAAATCAAGAAGGCAAGAGCAGGAGATGTGTTTCATGCTCACACTCTATGTCTTTGCCAAAATGTCACCTTCCTTCCTGTTATAAGAAGAGACATCTAGCCCTCAAATTCTGGCTTTATTAGATTTTACAGAATTGAAGTGAGCACAGGTATTTATTGCACCAACATGGCAAATGTCTAGCAGCCTGCAAGTACAGAGAAAAAGCACATTTACAGGAGCAGGTCAATCCTCCTCATGCTCTGCTACTGAAATGTGGGTACTGCAGCAGAAAATTAATAGCTGTATTTTAAAACATATTGGGGATGCTACAAAGGAAAATAACAATAAGAATTCCCGGAGGTTGGAGGGAACACTTAAAGGATAGAAATAACACATTGTGAATTCAAAATGATTTACGTGGATGCTCTTTTGAAAGGGATTATTGCCTCTCCTGTTTCTAGCCAAAGTGGACGCCAAGCAGGGAAAGGTGGGATGCCTTGGGACAGGCACATCAGTGGCAAAACATGAGAATTCAGATCTCTGACTTAGAGCTCGATTTATTTCCTCTAGAGCAGATTCATTATTTACTAAAGGGGGAATTGATTCATCCAGATCAGTGAGTAATTGGACTCGTCTTATTCCAGTAACCTGCATTTTACATTTCTTCACAGTTTTAACAAATACAGTGCAAAATGCTCAGCCAAATGAGAACAGTTTCCTTTCGAAAAGCAAATGATCCTTGCATGATTTGCAGTTGCTGTATTAATTATGAAAAAACTCTATTTACTTATGATTTTTCTAAGCTACTCCAAAAGTAAAACCATTTAAATGTTGATTCAGTTTCAGTGCCCAAGAGAACTGCCCCCAAGGAATCCCAGCCACTGAATCACTTGAAAATGCCCTTGTAAATTAGCAAGCATTGCACAAACACTGCTGGCAAATTCAATCATTTCTGTGTCATGCTGCATTGTTATCTCCTGCTCACTGAGAGAGCTGAAGTTCATCCTGCCTTGATTCCATGTCGGCTAGTGAGATGATCTGAGTGACTTTGGTTAAATAGCACTGACTCTATTAATATTTAAATACAGAGAATAATAAAACCAGAGCAGAACTACCAATTGCTCGGTGTTTCCTCACGTTCTCTGGTTTTTTTAATAGCCATCACCTCTTCAACAGTTTTTTTTTTCCATTTAAAAAATTCCTTTTTATTAATGTAGAGCTTTTAGAAGAAAATTCACAAAGTCACAGTTCAAGCTACAGTATCTCGAATGTCTCTCAATCCCTATGGCTTTCACAGAATTAATCAGGGTCAGAATTTTGAAAATAAAAATTTTTGCTGACTGCTTTTGCCTAAGCCCACATATCAGCACCTTTTAGAGATGTTGCTATATAAGTACTTTCACAAATCAGAGCCTTGATACAATAACATCAACCTCTTCTTTATTCTTTGACTGAATTTTTCCTAAAGTACAGGAAACAGAAAAATGTTCAAAAATTTAATGACATATATATCCCTCCAGAAACAAAGACAACAACAATGCGTGAAACTATCCTATGAACCCTGTGTCAAAACCAATTCCTACTATAAAACTCAATTACACCTTCAAGTAGCAATTTATTAGTTGAGACTATATAGATAAAGGATAAAAAGTTAGATTTTAGAATTTATTCTCATCTGTTAGAAAATGCCTCCTAAATTTTAGACTTCATGAATTCATTTCCGTATTTTGATCATGTTATAAATTTATCTCCGTGTTTTAAATGGTTGCATAAATAAATGTTTAAAATGCCTGAGGTATTATTGCAAATTAAATATAAAGGCAGAAAAAAGACCGTGTTCTGGTTCTTCTGGGTTTTTTGGTTTTATTTTTCTTTTCCAAGATCAGGAGACAGTTCCAAATTCTATAAAAAAATCAAACCTGCCACATGACTTTCCATTTCATCAGGGTTAAAATTGTTAACTCTCAGTGGAGCAGTGAGGATATAATTAAAGTTTGCAGATGCTGTTTCCAATATTTGTAAAGGCATGTGAAAGACATGCAGAATAACTATTGCTGTAATATTACAAGTGTTAATAATATTTTCCCCATTTTATTCCCTTAACTCAAGTAATGCTAATATTGTTCTCAGGCATATTACAAAGGTTCTGCCTATTCTGTTCTTTTGGTTTTATAAACTCAAATAAATTGGTGTCAACTACATTTGTGTAGATAAATATTATTTAATCCTTTCTCAACCAATAAATAGAAGTGATTAAGCAATAATTGGGTAAAGAACTCTAGCCTCATTTCTCTCCTACAGCTAATATTTCAGCCTTAATGAAGTTAGTCATCTTGCATTAGATATAACAGGGCCAGGCAAATTGTCAGTGGTGCCAATAACTTGGCAATTTTCTGAAAAGTCACTTCAGCTGTTAAATTGTCCTAGATCTTTATTCTCATGTAGAAGAGAAGAATTCCATCCTTGCTAGAGGAATAATTTGAAAATAAGGCAATCTAAACTTCTAAAGATATAAATAAAATACAGTATTTTGCACTGACACAGGCTGAGGATGCCATTCTTGGGTCCTGATCTTAAAAGTACTTAATACAGCCACGTGTTTAAATGTTTTTACTTATGTATGAGATGTACTTACATTGTGACATAAGATTCTTGTCACAAAGGAAACCAGAGTCGATTTTAATGCAGAGAGGAAGCTGAAATGGACAATTTGCTGCAGAAGTGTTTCCATGTGCATCTCAGGAAGGTTCCCAAGGCCAAGTGGAAGCTCCTGCACCTGGGTCAGGGCAGCCCCTGGTGTCAATAGTGCTGGGGATGGAAGGGCTGGGAGCAGCCCTACTGGGAAGGGCTGAGGGCACTGGGGCATGGAAAGCGGAACCAGATCCAGCAAGGTGTGCTTGCATCCCAGGAAGCCAAACACACCCTGGGCTGAGCCAAAGCAGTGGGGTCAGCAGGGCCAGGGAGGAGACTCTGCCCCTCTGCTCTGCTCTGGTGAGAGCTCACCTGCAGGGCTGGGGGTACCAAAGAGTATTGATAACACTCCACAATTCAGCGCAGGATATCTCTCACCTGTAAACAACACAGTTTCACTGCATGCCTCTCAACTGAAGACAAGGTTGAAAGGAAAATAATCTACATTTCTCAAGATCCTTATTTTAGAATGGACTCCAGTAGTTCATATGGAGTATGAATAATGAATCCTTAAAATTCTCTTTAGTACATCTTTGCACAAGAAAAAATCATTACTTAGAGGTGGATCTGAGAAGTGGAAGAACTTTGTTACGAACCACAAAAGGAAGTTCTGTGTGTGGGGAGAGTAAAACAAAGTAGAAATCCCAAATCCATATGATACTGGGCTGAAACACAGGCAATAAAATAAATTTATTGCTATGACTATTGCATATTTATAAATCAACTTGTAAATGGGAACTTCAAAGGGATTTTCAAAGGATTCATTAATTAGATCACAATTATTCAGTCAATTAAGTATTATGGTATTCATTTTAAACACCATTAAAATTAGGCAGCTTAAGTGACATAGCCAAGAGTGTTTATACAAAACAATGGTAAAAGAACAAATTGGGCCCCTCAGTTCCCTGGAAGACTATGGGCTGAGACTTCAACTTTCTTTTATGAACAAGACAGTGGGAAAAAATATATGTTCTATCCATGAAAGAGGGTTTTAACCATCACAGATTTAAAAGTAAGTGCAACAAAAGATCAAAATTCAGTGAGGAGCAATGAGCATAATGAGCCTGGAAGACCTGGAAAATAAATAACAAGTTTTACCTCTGAAGTGTGACTTAGTTATCAACTGAGACAACAGCCTAATGGGAACTGTTATTTTCATAGCAGACATTTGCTAGATACCCACCTGATTACAAGAGGTAGAATGAGGTGGAGATGACAACTGAAATTCAAAAGAGGCAGGGAAAAAGATGGCAAAGGTTGCAATCAGTGGAGGGGTTTCAGTAGCTGCTTGGACAATAGCAATACATGGGATACATTACACTAGATTAAAAAAAGTCACCAGTGCAGCAGGCAGTCAGATCCAGTTTATAGTAGTTTGGAACACAGAAGAGATCATGTTTCAATAGGATTATTCCTGTTTCCTTTCACCATAGTTCCCAGAATATCATGGAGGGAGTGATACAGTGATACAGTTCCAATTTTCACAACTTGTCAGGTTTCTTCTATTCACGCACCACTGTCATTTGAAATACTGATCTACAGCATATATTTCTGCTGCAGCTTTGCTTGCAGCAATGTAATTGCATCTCCACACTGCATATATCACTTAAGAAAGAAGCTAAAGTTTTAAAATTCCAAACCTCTAAAACTTCATTACCACAGAGCTCTTTGATGAACAATATTGATCTTCTCTCGTCTGCTTGCCATCCTTCCCATTCTTTTCAATTCCAGATATTCACCATTGATCACTTGCTGCTTAGTGTCCACACAAGCCTGGTCATAGCTCTTCTTCAAGACACCACACTTTTTGAAGACATATATTAAAGCAACAACTTAGCTACAACTAAGACATCAATATCAAATCAAAGTTTTCATATTAGTTTTTCTTGTTTCATACAAAAGCAAAAAAAAAAACAAAAAACAAAAACACCCAGATAACAGTATTTTCAAATGCTACCTCTTATACGTTCATCATTCATCTTAGAGGTTCTAGCTCCCCAATAGCCACCTTTTTGCAAGTGAGGATCAGGAGTAAAGGAGCACTACTCATTAACTTCTCAATGATGTACATGTCCAGGTATTTTCTGAGCTCAGAGGCACTATAAGCACTATAAGCACTATAAGCAGAGAGAATGAAATTCATTTGCAAAGATTATTTGAAAATAATTTTCTATAATCCTGGTTTCAAAATGCAGCTCATTTTCCTCTTACATTTATAATATGCCAAGCTAAGCCTTCAGTCATAAAAGTTACAGATTGCAGCACTGAGCTAGAGGTCTGAATTTTGGAAAGCTCTGGTCACCCAAAAGCCTCACAGCTTGAAACACAACATAAAAGTACTTAGACCCTCACAGTATCAGTTATTACTTGAAGTGGTACAACAAAATTTCTGGGAATGCTCTGGGGCTCATAAAAACCAGGAATTTAATGGAAAGGCACATGAACTGTTCTCAAAAGATGAGGGATGTGTTGGAGCGGTACAACGACCTGCAGGAGCTGCCTTTGGTCTAAGGTTTAAATTTTCTGTCTGGTTTTCATGGGCTTCTCTCCTGTTCCCTCCAAGTTATACTGGAACACTTCCCACATCATATAGATTGTAGCAGCCCAAATTGTCAAATTCATTTGTTATGTGGAAATATTGTATGAATGAACACAATGAGAGAAAAGAAACCAGGAAATAAAACATAAGAAAAGAAGAATCCCTTGTATTCTTTAGAATGGAGAAGGCAAATACTACATGATTGAACTAATTTCAAATTATAGTCCTATCATGTAAGTATCAAAATGTACCCTGCTATAAACTTGAAAAAAAAAAAAAAAATCAGTGAATATACCTTATTTTATTTCATCATACCAATCCCACGCTCTGATATTGAGGGGTGTCTTGCAGGAGCAGAAAGAGCTTAAAATTTACTAATAATTTACTTTGATAAGCAATAACAGCAAGAACATTTGAGATGAAGCCAGATTGGGATCAGCTCCAAAAAATGCTGACACAAAAAATTAATCGTGCTTTAAAGTCTATATTCCTCAGTGGGTAATATGGGTAAAAATGAAGAAAAAGCAAAGCAACCAAACGACAACAAAAAAAAAGAGAAAAAAAAAAAAAAAAAAAAAAAAAAAAAGAGAGAGGAAGAAACTGCAGTCCTGCAGTCTTTTTTGAACACTGATGGGGAAGAATACCCATTCTTTGTAAGTAATAGGCTTCCAAACTCTAGACTGGAAACCAAGCCCAACAGTTCTCAGCTCCTTACATCATCCTCCTCAAATATAAAATTCCTGACAAGCCACAATCCTTCCATGGAACAGGAGCCAGCTCCTCCCACAGCAACACGGGTTTGGCACGATTTTATGAAACACGTATCTCTGCAGTAAAATAGACTGTAAAGGTAGCTAAGAGCAAAAACTAGGTAAGAACGCCTCCTTATGTCATCACTTGTCATTCCTTCTCCTGGGGTTCTGTCCAACTGGATCTCATGTCCCTGGCTCCTGCCTACTTGTGCCCAGTTGATTGAAATTGCTTCATGAGTTCTCTGCATGCATGGCTTCACCTTCCTGCCATAAATCTCCTAGCAACACCAATTCTCCATGTTGCATTTCTCTTGGTGGTGTTCCACAGGAGCAGAGGCACAAGAGAAGAGCAGATGACACATTTTATTGACAGAAAGGTGACATCTGAAACCAAGTAGGGCACTAGATTAGTACTGTTTTCTCTGGCTGTGAGTCATAAATGCCTTGGAGGTCACAGAGAGGTTGAAAAGGAGGGCTATCAGTGAGCAGCAGCTCAGTCCCTGCAGGGCTGTGAAATCAGAGACACTATTATTACTTACTCCAATTTTTACACTTCCCAGAAAACTCAAATTACCTTTAATTGCTGGAAACAGTTCAGCTCCTCCAAAATGAAGAAGTCAATAAGCACAGTTGTTTTTCACTCCCCTGTCCTGGGGGGATTTGTTAATACTGATTAGTGGAGATCACACCAAAACAAATGAGCTGAGAGGGGCTTTAACTTTCAGAAAGTTAGCTAAATGTAATCAACAAAACAAAAGATCTAAGGAGAGGTGGCAAGGGGATAGACCATTGTTCCACAGCTATTTCTCTTGGCAACTGTGTCTTTCTGTGGAAGATCTGCCTCTTGTGTCTCCAGCCAGGTTTCCATCCCCTGAACACCCATTTGGTTGTGCTGGTACAATTCCACTCACTGCAGAGATTTCTGGGAAAGCAGGTTATAACTCTCAGGTTAATAGCAAGCTTTCCTGTAAAGGCAGAATACTTTTAAAATAGATCTGTCTATTTCATCGTGCAATCCCATGAACAGTCATAGGGGCAAACAACAGGGACAGAATAAACTTAAAATGTACTACTCTGTGAGGAGGAGGTAGAAATAGAGCTTGAGGACACAAGGAAAAGGACTAATTACTAACTAGAACACCAGTCTGGAAGACAGAATAACAGAAGGTGTGCAGAAACCACTGTACGTATCTGGAGTAGAGAGGAACAGGGTGAGTCAGCAACATAAGAAATAAAAAAATTTAAAAAAAAATCATCATTTTAATGCAGACAAAATCAATGAGATGATGGCAGAATTGTTCCCAATAAGAATTGTCTTCAGTGTTTTCCATGAAGTTTTTAAAAGAACTAAACATGATGAGTCTCTTGAAGATAGCAAGGATAGAACTACAAGACAAAGCAAATATGGAAGCATTGATTAAATGCAGAGTATGAGTACATCAAAGGAGACCAAAAACATCTCTTCAGAGTTGCAGGAGGAAAAAATTGGAAAGCTAATCAATTTTCCTTTTAGCTTATATAAACAATAGCAAGTTAAACCAAATGTCATATTATAAATGTATGCCTCTTTCTTTTGGAGGGAAACTGATGGAGTGTACAATATGCAAATAGCATCACAAGTCAGGGCATCTGGAGTATTTAGTCCTTGACATCCTTTGTTTTTGTATTACCTACTGTCAGAGTTAAAAAATCAGGCCTAGGGACGAACCCTCCTTTCTCAGATGCACTGCTGAGCTCATCTTAGGAGTCTGCTTCCCCTCCATGTGCAGATCTCCAGCTGCTCATACTGGGAGTTCCGAGCATGCACTGAATGAGTTTCAAATTCCTGACAATAGCAGGGGAAATCATATTATAGCTAAAACACAAGAAAGGTGCTTTAAATAAAACCAAAACAAACAAATTAAAAAAAAAAAATCACAAAAAGCTTTCATTCAATTGCAAAGACAAACACTCAAAAAAATATCCCAAAATTTCTTTGCAGTTCCTTTTACAAAGACACCCTCTGCAAAGAATGAGGCAAGGTCTGAATGGATGGTGAATGTAAGGGAAGGAATGACTAAAACATGATCATGCACTTGAGAATAATATAATAATATTTATATTGATGTATGCAGTATAACAATTCTATCCCTCCCACATTTTGCTAGAAATATAAAGGATTTTCTGCCATGCATATGTACTATATTCCTTTTGAAGAGAGGAAACAAAGACGGTAAAGTATGGCAAATATCTGGTTTAGAAAATTAAGAAAGTAAAAATAAAAGCTGTTAATGGATTGTGCATGCACCTTTTTATTGCAATTGTCATAGGAGTAACAGAGCAAAAATCTTGAAAAAAATATTTGAATTTGAATAAAATAATAAAGCTAAGAAATTCCAAATTAACTTACCATTAATAGGTTTTGCAAACCTCATAATTTTAGTTTCATTTTAATGCTCAAAATAGTTAATGATTATATATATTATATATATATTATATTATATTATATTATATTATATATTATATTATATTATATTATATTATTATATTATATTATATTATATTATATTATATTATATTATATTATTCTCTATATAATATATATAAAGAAGGGGAAGAATCAACATAGTTGTCTCCATATCCAGCTCAATATAATTCCTTACATGCACTAAATTCATAGGCATGACTAGGGAATATGGAGCCCTTTCAAGTGAGGAACATAATGTATAATAATGAGACTGAATTTGTACTTTTCATCTGCAGGGCACTGGAGATAATAACTGTGATGTCTTTGAAATGACAGCATGGCAGGTATGGTTCTAAGCACCATATGTCAACAGGTCTGAAACTTCCCTCTGAACTGACATAATTGATTTTTTTTTTTCCCGAAAAACCTTAAATATTGTAGCAAAACCCCATCTCTTCTGCATTCTAATTAACCAATCCTATATTTCATTTCACTTTTTTACAACACTTCTGAAGGTTATGCTTTATCTGTAGTAATGTGGAAATCACCAAAATACATATATACAATTTAATCAACACTGAAGAATTTTCTGTCCAAGCTAGCATGAAAGCAAAATAAACAAAATTTCAAGCGTGTATATATCTTCATATACCTGAATGGACAGGCAATATATTATAAAGGCAAAGCTCCAACATTCCTCTTCAAAGTCAGAGCACCTTTCCATCAGAATTCAGTGGTTTTAGATCAGGCTATGTTTACCATAGCCCATTGTGTTCTGAAAATGTTCACCTTTTCCAATTCTCTTGTTTGTTTTGGGATGACTTCAGAGATCAAAAGTAACAAATGCCTGGAAAACACACTGAAATCTGTTTCTGAGACTAAAAATGGAAGTTATATCCTCCATTGTAGTTACAAAATTTTCCTACCTGACTGATCCCTAAGTTAATTTTAAATGTTCATTGATTATGTTAATAATTTAAGAAGAGAGGGATGAATAATGTGATATCCAATGAGAACCTAGAATACCTTTTTTTTAAGGAAGTCAGTTCTAAGTTCAATGGAACAAAACTTAGAACTTGATGGAACTTGTTATTTCATTCTGTGGATAGCATAGCTTACAGTTTTAACTCCAAAATTCTCACCAAATTCCACATTAGACTCTACTAAAGAAAATTCTCTGTTCACACTTGGCTCAGGGATATATGAAACTTTGGCAAGTAAGACAAGTAATGTCTAATATTCCATATCCATAAATGAAGAAAGCTGAAGAACACATTTAGCAAAATGGAACAGAAGATGCATGCCAATAAGTTCAAGAAAAGCACTCCTAAATAGAAAATTAGATTTACATTTCTCACATATCAGATTGAATCCTATGAATATCTGTTTTCTCTTGTCACCTTATAAAACCTTATTCGTATTGTGTTTTTTAATCAAGAAAAAAAGAAAATAAAAAGATAAAAATGACATCTATTGTGAAGGGTTGTATAACTTGTTTATTCAGATTTTCTTATTAGGCTTCAGCTGTTATTTGAATTTCATCAGCCTGTTATGCTGGGACAGTGGAAAGACCATCAGAAACAGAGTTGTGGTGGCATTTTGTCTGAACAGAACCACTAGAAAGAAAAAAGCCTGGGAGTGTTACAGAAGAAAACAGCAATGAAACCATTCTTCAAGAACATGGAGTTAAGGACATAAACCACACTTGATCTTGATCTGCTGCTCCAGGATTCTTCAGTGAGCACTCTCTGATCACCTGTCTCTGACATGGCACACCATGGTGCCATTGCTTTGCACAAATATCTAAACACAGGATTTATTTTTTTTTTTTTTTCTACTCTTTTGCTGCTAATCAGGTAAATAAGAACTTTGATGTAAGCAAGTGAATGATTATTGAGTTCACCCTGCAGCCATCCAGGATGCACAAAATTTACATGCAGTCTGAATTTGTTATTGCTAACACAGATCAATCCAATTCAGTGTGCAAGCCTCATTTTTCACTTTTTTTTTTTTCTTTTCGGACCATGACCCTTTTTTTATTTTTTATTTTTTAAAATTTATTTTTTAATTTTTATTTTTTTAAACTAGATGTTTAAATGATCAACAATTCAGTATCAAATGACAATTTTTACTTTATAGAGCCCTTCTTCTTCATACTGGCAATTTTAAATTTAACTTTTAGCTGCAGCAAAGGAATGGATTATGGTGGCTCCCAGATTTGCCACCAGTGGATACTTAACATTAATCATTATTATGGAACTCAGCAGCTAGTTGCAATGCTTACATGAGATCAGGGCAGGAGAAATAGGAAGATCTCTTGCTTATAAATCAAAACATGGTGGACTGCATGGTGCCAAAACTTTAGTACTCCTAGCAAAGCTAAATAAGGATACTTATGCAACTGAAGCATGTTTTCTAGTTTAGCTATTAATTCCTTGCTATAAAAAGTGCTTTATTTTTAAGGCGGTGTATGGGACTGGAGACAGGACCATCCTTGCCTCTCTCTATGCAATGTCTGCAACTTAAGAGAGCTTTTCTCTGTTTAGACATGTTAAGGTAATTTTCAATTGTAGCAGCTCAGATCCTCAAAGAGCTATAAAAATATGCAATAATAAATTCAAACAGATTAAGTGGAGCTTTCTGTGGGAAAAATGACCCAGATTTCCAGATCAAAGACAGAAGGGAAGAGGTTCTAACCCCCAACTTTCCTGATGCTAAATCTCTGTGTCTTCTTTGTAAAACTGGAGTAATGATCAAACAGATAAATTACCTACTCATTTTCACTTATTCTGCTTCTAAACATGAAATTTTGCTATAGAATCACATTTTTGAATGCAATATTCAGAGAAGTTGAGCACATCTGTGCTGCTTG
This sequence comes from Sitta carolinensis, assembly GCA_032173965.1. Taxonomy (NCBI): domain Eukaryota; kingdom Metazoa; phylum Chordata; class Aves; order Passeriformes; family Sittidae; genus Sitta; species Sitta carolinensis. Next base: position 2,912,187 of record JAVUNC010000006.1, read on the forward strand.
GTTATTAAATAAATTAACCAGTGTACTGTCATTTTTGTTCTAATGTAGTGTATTTTTCTGTATTCATCAGAGGCTCAGTGTGTTACTTCATGTATCTAAAGGGGTGAATGACTCAGAAGTCAAATACTCTTATATTCAGCCCAGTAAAAAAGTTTTAAAAGAAATACAAGTCAATAGCTGTAAATCAAGAGGATTAAATATATTGCTTCTCTCATTACAGCATCTGAATCATATAGACCTCTCTTTTATTTTGCGCTCAAATAGCTCTTTTCATAAAATGCCAAAGGCCATAGCATCACAATATCAGAAAACTATTAGAAATAATATTATGACAAAGTATAATAATCAACTTTGCCAACATAAAGCAATGCTGTAATATATTAGAAGTATACAGAAATATATACAGTTTCTGTTAGCTGCTATGTTCCATGTTGCATAAAATCAGCCTTTTTTGTACTGCTCATTTGCTTTATATAAAAAGTGCAGGGATTACATTCAAAATACTGTTCAGGTTTTTCTAAGTCAATTCAAATACCTGCACGACTGAGAGGAACAATGACTTTACTGGATTAAAGCAATCGCCAGCCTACAGAGGCACAGAATACCCAGGTCTGCCTGGTGATGTGAGCTTCCTCTTTGCCATCTGCTTCTGAGCAGGAGGAGCAGAGAACTGTTCTGCCAGAGGGAATTCCTTCCCCACGGCTGATACTTGGCACTCCCAGTTGCCAGAAGGATGCTCCACAGAGCAGCAGGAAGCGCTCTCGGCGCTCCTGCCTCCAGCTGCAGCTCCTTTTCCACTGCATCCCTCTTCTGACCTGTTACCTCTGGCCATGCAGACAGCCCTGCTGCCTCGCCCTGATGCACCTTGCTCCCCAACACGAGACAGGTTTACGCAGAAAAATGTTACACCTAGCAGAATGTGAGATCCAGGCTTTGTGTAAAGCAAGCAAACAGAGCATTGCAAGATAAAACCAGAGCCCAAACCCAGCAGAAAACCCCGTTCTGATCTCTGCTTAGGGGTATGCTTCATTCACATCCCTCACTCACAATTCTCTCAGTGTGCTCCTGCTCAAAGGCCATATAGACTTGAATTCTGTCCCTTCCCCTCACTTCATGAGGTCCCACAGAATAATTTCCATCTCCAGCTACTTTGGTATGGATTTAAATGTCCTGGGAGGTTCTACCTGCAGTCAGACACCTTGGTGTTGTATTCATTTACCATGTTAATAATCATATTGCCTAATCCAGACTGTTCAATCTTCAGTTCTTCAATCATTCAGATTTCAATAACTTTGTGATAAATGTTACATCAGACACTGGATATAATAAAAAAAAAAAGGTGTTATGCATCTGATTTCTGGTATGTTAACAATTTCTCACAAGATCCCACCTTCTACAGCAGATGCAAATGTCAATAAAAACTTATTTACTTGATGCATTTGAGAGTAAATTCTTTCCCTCCCCTCCATCCTGCTTCAATATGTTCTCTTTTGAAAGAAAAAGTTTAAAGTAGTTTGGAGTTGATTTTTTATTATCTATCAATTTTATGTTGCCAAATCAACAGCTAATGCTTTCCAAATCCCCAATATGTCAAGGGAATAAGGGAAAAAAAAAATTCTATTTGGTATTCAGATCAACTCTTCCGTACCCTATTTTATTCTACTGTAGTCAAAGCAAAATTTCCACTAAAGGAAATGTTAAAAATTGCAGGACATAATTCTGGAACAGTACAGGAACCACAATATTCAGAGGAAGGTACTTGAACATCCAGTCTTACAAAGAGTAAATACCACAAACTGTTCTCCTTCAGTATGAGATTTTCTGTCATCTATCACAACAGAACTTGAGAAATGAAAAGGGAATTCATAATTTATCAAACTAAGAGGAGAATAATTGGAAAAAATTAAATAAGAATAGAAAAAAAAAAAAAAAAAGCCAGATGACAAAGCCCAAATCTACAGAGAGGAGGAAAAGAAAGTAGTAAAATGAGAGACTGAATCTTTGGCATTCTGACACACTAAGGGGACCAGATTTTCAACCATTTTTTACTGAAAGAAGAATTTCACACCGTAAGTTTAAACCAAAAGGATATGAAACACAAGCAATCTATTATGAACAGTGTTAGCAGCTGTGGAGAGAGTAATTTAAATGTCATTTAGTAATGCAGGCAAGGCTGTCTGGCAGCTCATCTCTTTCATATTTGATATCTCAGATCATTTCAGAGGTCCAATGATCTACCCTTGTAATGTCACAGTCTTTAATCCTTTTGTGAAATATTGAAGGAATTGCTGCTGACTTGTCCTGTCTATTTGACTCTTAAAGGTTATTGGCTTTGGTTCTGTCTAAAGGTTCTTTCCTCTAAGACAAAACCCTCGGGGTCCCTTGGTGCTGCCTTGCCTGCCAGCAAGGGGCACTGCCAGCTCTGCATCCTCACACTTTGTGACTCTGCTCTTATTAATCTCCAGCTGTGTAGAGCTAGTTTTGCCCACACAGACATTCAAGAGAAAAGCTTTGTTCTAAACATGGCTATGGGATTTTTTAGGTGAAAAGAACTTCTGTTTTGTATTTGGGTATCTCGTTTCTTCTGTTCTGTTTCAAACTCTGGGGCATGCCTCATTTTCAAAATGGAGATTTTCATTATGCTTAAGAATATAATTAAATCTGAAGCTGTATACACTTAATTTGAAAGGGTTGGTGTTTTCCATAGATAATAGAAGACAACAAGTTTCTCATCTGTTACAAAACAAGAAAGAAAACCAAACCCTGTATTGACTACTATGACTTTACTATAAATATCCTCAAAGGGGCACAGTGACTGAAAATTCAGAACCATTCATCTTAAAATTTACTACAAGAAAATATTGATCAAACAGACCAGCAATATGTAGCCACTTGTAAACTGACCAGCTAATGAAATGCACAGAAAGAGCTCTATTTGCTTGGACAATGTGAAATATTTGTCATTCACACTAGAAGCAGAATGTGGTCAGAATTCAAGGATATATACTTAGTACTGATATCAGATCAATATCACTAGAGTCCAATGAAGATGAAAGCCTCTTACTGAAAATACAAATTACCTTTTACCATCAAGATTTTAAGTTATATTAAAACAGCAGTCTTATCTTCCCCTACCTTCAGTCAAAATGGCATTTCAAGAATAGTTCACATGAAACACAATTTAAGCAGGGAATCAGAGACTGAAACATCAATCTATTAGGCTTCCTATTTCTCAGGAAGTCTTAAGAGTAGAGAAGTTCAAACTTCACTTAATGTGTTGCAGATGAAGATATCACCATGTCATCCCCTCTAATTTCAGTTTCTTTGATATTTCTCTTGAAGGATTGTAAACTCTTTTTCCCAGTGTAAAGCCTGAAATCCAAATGATTCTCTATGGCACTGAGGTTGGATTCATAGAACCATGGAATCTGTAAAGTTGAAAGGATTGTCAACTCCCTGTTTCTCACAGCACTACCTAAAACTAAACCATGCGACTAACAGCATCCTTCAGATGCTCCTGGAAGTCTTTAGACCCTAAGGCCATGACCATTGCCCTGGGGAAACCTGTGCCAGTGACCAACCACCCACTGAGTGAGGAACCACCAATCTGAGGTGCCCTGGTGCAGCTTTATTGCATTTCCTTGTGTCTTGGTGGTGGGCAGGAGAGAGGAGATCCCCTTTGCTCACCCCCTGAGGAAGTTCTAGACTGCTCTGGGGTCACCCCAGCCTGCTCTCCTGCAAGCTGAGCAAACCAAGTGACCAAGATGCTCCTCATAAGTCTTGCTTTCAAGACTTTTCACCATGTTGGCTGCCTGTGGATAGTCTAATAGATGTCTATTACCACCTCTTTTGAGGCCCCCAAAACTGCCCTCAGTACTCCAGGTGGGGCTGCAGTGTGCAGTGGGACAATAATCTCCCTCAACCAACCAGTGATGCTGTGCCTGAGGTACCCCAGGACACAGATGGCTCCTTTGGTTACCATGGCACTGCATATTTAATCTGCCACTGACCCAGATGCCTTGAAATCATTCTGAAGGGCTGCTTTCCAGACTCTTCCTCTGGTTTGCACATACGACCACATTGGCCAGGACGCAGTGGAGAATCCTGCACTTGCTCTTGCGACTCAAACTGCAGAAGTTTGTGGAGAACTGTTGCCCATGGGATGGCACACAATGAAGAAGTTCATAGAGAACCATCTCCCTTGGGAGGGACCCCATGCTAGAGCAGATGAGGGACTCCTCTCCTTGAGCAGTGGCAGAAACATCCTGGGATAAACTGATCATAATCTTTGTGCTCTGTCTTCCTGCACTGCTGGATGTGAGGAGGTTGAGCTGGGAATGAAGGAGGGATGGGGGGAGGGTGTTTTTAAGATTTATTTTACCTCTCATTATCCTGCTCTGATATGGTTAGTAATAAGTTCAATCAATATCCCCAGTTTGAGTTTGTTTTGCCATGATGGCATTTGGCGAGTGATCACTCCCAGTCCTTAGCTCAATCCATTAAGTGTTCTTTATATTTTCTCTATCCTATCCAGTTGTTGAGGGGATTGACACAGCAGCTTTGGTGGGTGCCTGGCACCTGGCCAGAGTCAACCCCACTACACTGCTCATGCTGTGTGTATTTGTACAAAGGCATTTCAGATGTGCTCAGGGGTACTCAGCACATCACTGAGCAGACTGGAGGACCTGCCAGCACACCATCCCACAAACATTGGCATGTTTTTCTCTAGTGAGTCTGGTTTTATCCCTTTCTCCATCCAAATCTAGTTTAAAGCTCTTTTAATGACACCTGTTAACTATTGGGCAAAGATCCTTTTTCTCCTTTGAGAAAGGACTGTCATTAAAGCACCAACAAGTGAACATTACAGAAGCTCCATGAGAGTCTGAGCGCATTGCAGGTAGAAAAACACAACCAAGAAAACACCTGAAACACAGTAAGGGACTGACACTGGATCCTCTGGATCTCAGACCAGTTCCACCATAAGCAAGCTACTCCTGCCTTTTGTTTACAGCAAAGTAGCTAAGACAAATTGGTGCAATTTTTTTTTGTAAAGACTACTAGGCCCTCACTAAAAAACCCACATAAACTCATTTCTACTAGATAATAAAAGAACAAATTAGGCCTGGAGTTTTAGGTTGAATTGATTAGCAACAATTTTTAGTGGAAGACTGTTGAAAAGCAGATCATAAGCTGAAAACTATCACCATATGTATAAATGCAGGAGGCAACGCCTCCCTTTCCTGTATCAAACCTTTCTTCTTTCACAAATTTGTGAATTGTAGCAGTGGATTCTCTGAATTCTTTTAATGAATGAATGTCAGGGAGCTGGAGAGAGCTCATCAGCAACAAAAAGAAGGTATTTCCCAGACACATTTGAAAGCCTAACTTAGTATTCAACTAGCCAAAATATCTATACTGAGCAAAGAAAAAATATTTCCCCATTAAATGATGTTTTATGTTTTTTCGGTGTCTCGTGAGATGTGGGAACAGATCCTTATGAAAACTTTTGCATCAAAATTCCCATTTTATTTTCTACCAGTGTGATTCTCCATTGCTATTTTTCCTGCACTCTGCATACATTAAGGCACATTAATAAAGGAAAGAAGCAAGGCAACCTGTCAGACATTTCAAAACGTACCATGGGAAATGATGGGTTTAGGATGAGTGAACAAAATCTGTTTGTTCAGCAAACTTAATTTTAGCTGAGAACCATGTGTATAGCATGGACAGATGATAAGTTAACCGGGCTCAAAAATACAGCATATAGCTGGGCTTCTGTGACAGCAGAAATGTTTTGATGCTTCATGGCTCAGCTCTACCTTTTAACATGAAGGAGGAAGCATTACAGTTACTCTGAGGGATGACAAGTTTTTAGTTGGCACATTCACTTGGACTTCTGAAATGCTAAGAACAAAAACATCTATAGTTAAGGCTTCAGGGTGGGAAGAGAGTCTCCACAAGTACAGTAGCTAAGGTGAGACTGAAAGAACCCAATAAAACAAAATGATGTACTTAAAAAAATTCAACTATTAGCTCTCCCTTTGAAATAACATTTTGCTCTGTTAAATTGTTATAGGGTTTATAAGCTGGCATTTTCAGGGTTTTAATTCCTATAAGGAACTTCTTGGAAAGTCACTGTAAATTTGTGATTTCTATTCTCTAACAGGTCCACAGGAAAATGAGAAAACCCCTGTAAGATACAGCATCCAAACTCTCTTACACAAGGATGGGGACTGAAACTCAGCAGAGTTTAAGAAGCTCAGGAAAGATATTCAGGAGATGCTGTATGAACAGCCAGAGAACAGAGGTTTGTGCTCCCCTTCCCTAACATTTTTCTGCCATGCATTCCAGCACACCATGGAGCCCCAGAAGTTGACTGGCATCACGATATCCTGACAGGAATTACCTTTGCAGCGGCTTTACCGTCTCGGGAGGTGCTGTTTCTCCTCCTTTCCCAAACCACCCCTGGACTTTCTCATCCTACTAGCCCACTGGAGACTGTTCCTCAGAGCTGCCTGGACCCCCCCACAGCATCCACCCTGTGGAAGAAACACAGATTGAGAAATGGTGATGCAGCAATTAAATTTTCTCTAGACATAAACCGAAACATTGTGAGAGAATAACTCCAGCAGACTGAACCATGATCTGGAGCTGTCACACACAGTCTGAGGAGGGAGGGGACTTGCAGGATTACAGTGCCCCCTCAACCTAGGAAGGCATGACAGAACTGCTGAAGGCACCCTTAATTTCAAGACTTTTAAGGCACAAATATAAGCAGAGATTTAAAAGGCAGCAATTAGTCAATAATGTGATCACCTAATCTTGCAGATGACAACCTTGCCTTGCCTGTTAGAAATGTCTGTACTTTTGCATACTTAGCAGTAATAGGAAGGGGGTGGGTACTTCTGTATTTCTGTAATGAGTAGCTTCATCATACACCACACAGGGCAAAGTGACAGGAATCAGGTCTTTTCCTGTCATTAGCAACAGTGAAACATGTCTGTGTGCACCTATTGAGGGCAAGGCATTTTTTCCAGCATTGGAAACTGTCTTCTTCTAGAGTCTTATATGTACACCATGGCAAAACTTCAAATTGGAACAAAGTTTAAAAATCAATTAACTTGATAAATAATTTTCAAGTTATAGCCTCTATATACTGCATCCAATTTCTGTATCAGTAATAAGCAAAAGTTAGAAATAATGATCATGCATAAAATTTTATAGCTTCAAAATATAGATAGGTATGAGATCTAAATCAAGTCTTTTTTTCACATTTTTTGAAAACATTGTTCATTTGCTAAAGAAAAATAAATTCTACTGTCTATTGTTTATGACAAAAGACAATTGAGTAAATCATGACTTCAGAAAACCCATAAGTCACCGATTCTGTTTTTCAAAGACCTGCCTGCTCTCTATTCCACTGGCCTTGGCTGCCTAGCAACCTCCACAGAGCTTTCTTAGTCTATACTAATTCTGGAGAGTTTTCATTTATATATTTATTTATGAGAACGTCTATAAGGAGGATACAGGCACAAAGAGCTGTTTGTTCCTTCCTTCTAGCAGTGGATTCCAAACCTGTCATCTCAGTGCCTCAGTGAAGGACACAGTCCTGTTTTGCAGAGAGGTACCTGCCTCCTTGATTTTGCTTGGGAACCAAGCAAATCTCAATTCTTGTTAAACAAAAGCTTAGTCTCTGTAGGAAGCTACTGATGCAGACAGGCACTGGTATTTCTTGCCCTCCCTGTTGGTTTGATTCATTGATAAGTTTTTTCACTCTGGAATCCTAGGTGCTTATGTAAGGTTACTGTGCTCATGCGGCTGCAGCTCAGACAGTTGGTGCTACTGCTCTGGGTCACTAACAGTTCCAGTATCAACCAAGCTCTAGAGGGAAATGGAGATTAAAGCTGCTCTGCTGTGTCTGTGACTCAAAGCAGGACAATCTGGAAGGTTTGGATGGGACAGCTTGTTATAATAAGTAGTTTGAAACAGGATATGGACTGCCTTTCCCTGAGCCGGCCATCAGCTTTGCATGGAAATGAGTATTTCCTCAGGGATTGTTTGGTTGGTTTGTTTTTTAGGGGTTTTTTTTTTTGGTTTTTTTGTTTTTTTTTTTCATTCATTATAAGTGCAAAATTGTGGATGTCACAGAAAATATCCCTGTGCTACATTAAGAAAATGCTTATTTTCTTGCTAGTTCTATTCAACCAGCACTTTGTAAATACTTTATGCCCTTATCAACACAGCAATCTCCTCCAATTGAAAAGAAGAGGGGGAAAAAAAGAGAGGAAGAAATGGTCAAATATGTGCCCTGAAGAGCTCAACAGGCTCTCTCAAATGCTGTGGTAAGGGAATGCCAGGCATTCATAGCCTGAAGTAACAAGTGGAGATGTGGGGTTTGTGTCTCACTGTTCCCAACCATGAACTCAGAGGAAAGAGCTTGCATTTGCTTTTGGATCAAACTGAAGCCTGAAACACAACAAATCAATATGTCTTAAGATATCTCAATGCACCTTAATCACTCCATTCCATTTTTTTCTGATCAAGTTGACCTTTAGCTATGTTCTGTCCTTAAAGGACATCAAGGGGATCTGTGACAGAACATAAATCTGAAACTAGATCTTCTAAATTCCACTCAGTTTCTTACCAACAGAGATACAGACATAAAGATCAGGTTGTTGTGAACTTGTAGGATTACAGAAGAATTTTTAAATTTTGGCATTTACATATACTTAGACATCAATAAAAATTTACTCTCAATTCAATAGTAGGAAAAGAATATATTAAAAAAATCTTAATATTGTAAAAGGTAATAAATATATATATATGTTGGGTGGTATATCAGTGTCCAATGAAATAAAATAAGAGCAACAACAGAATGATAGGAATTATTAAAAAATAACCTGTTGGTTGAAAGAGTGACATTTTGTAGAGCAACTCATGAACAGTGAAAATACATATAGAAACTAAAATGGGCAAAATTATTCAATAATTTTATTCATTATAAATATTTATCATTATTTATATTGAATTATTCAATAATTCAATAAAGTTACTGGAAGTAAACAGAGATCTGGAATTTCTTTTTTCTATTCAAGGGCTGACTATAAGCAAATTTCTTAGTTCCTTTCTGTCTGTCATTTCAAAGAGTAATGTAAATTTATAGTTAGCAACAAATATCTCAATTTGTACTCCTCTGAGTTATTGTAATACAAATAAATTCCAAATATAATCCAAAACTAAGTAGTTGGTTATTGAAAATGAGTTTCCATACGTATGTTCATTTTTCACAGAGCATGATTATAGCAAAACTTGAGCATGTGGTGTTTCTTCCCCTTACGAAGTATGATCACAATTACATATGTTTTTAAATGTTAAGTCAAACTCTCTGAAAATAAACCTACTGAAGAGTACAGGAACCACAGACTTACATGTCTGTGTTCTCACTTTTGTGAGAAGTCTGCTTTTAATAAGTTCAAGGGCATGTAAATAGACAATAGAGAAAAAGACATTTACATGAATTTTTATTAAAAAAAATTATAATAGCATTTTCTACAGAATGACTAAAATTGAACCATGCCAAAGCAGCCAGCAAAGGAAATTCAACCAGAGAAAACGAATTTTCTCAACATGTATGGAAAAATAAGCTGCAAGCAGGCCCATTCAAAATTTTAGAGACTATAATTAGGTACTAAATCTACTACATTTACACTGGAAAACCTCACTTGCCACGCACTTTTGCTCCCAAGAGAAGGTTATACAAAAAGAAAGATTCATCCTTCCTTTCCAAAAGAAGAGGATACGAAAAAGAGAGAGAATCCTTCCTCCCTCCCTCCCTCAGAAGAGAGAGATGCAAAATGCCTTCGTTTTCTAGATATGGACTACAGAAAAATGAAATGCTAATGAGGGTTTGGAAAAAGATCATTACAAAGGAAATGAAGCTTTAGTGGGAAAAAGAGAACAAGGAAACGATTGTCAATATGAAAGTATAATCTTTGCTTGAATAACTAACTCACCAAGGAGAATTGCAAGAGACCTTTTGAAAACAATCAATAGCATTATTCCAACACTCAGCTACTCATTTCAAGTGCACTGATTTTACTTCAGACTTAAGCCAGTAACTGATCAAAATTTGGTCTAAAATATTTAAATATTTTCTATCAATTTATTATGGCTCAAATAAAAAAAGAAAAGCCCACTGAAGTTACCAGGCTTTAGTAATTTTCCCAAAAGTGGCTATAATTTTATAGATTGCCAAGGGATGAAAAGAGCTGCAGTGGAAGGAAAATTTATTAAAGACTAAACATAGTAACATATGTTGCCATGATGACAGTAAATAACATGAATAAGCAAAAGAGAAAACACAGTTACCCAGTTCCTGCTATTTTTAATAAATATCACTAACAGGGTAACATTCAAGTGCCAAAAGAAAGGAGGTTGTTATACTCTGTTACTATGTCTGGCCCTGAGTTGCCATTCCAGAAGAGCACAAGTTTCTTGTAGATTATCTTATCTGCCTGCTCCTGAAATCTTGGGTATCCTAGGATGTGTGAAACAGCATTAGATTCTGTTATTTATGAATCTGAATCACTGGCAAGCTGTTGGTAGAAACGTGTGTGAGCTCTTAACTCACATGCTAAGTAACAGCAGTAAAATCAATAGAGCAGAAAATCGTGGGGTGCTATGTCCATGTAAAGCTTTCAACTTGGGTTTAGAGAGAAAATACTAGCAAGTTCCTCAAAGAAAGGTGTCTGTATGCAAATTCTTTACTAGCAGTAAATATGAACAACTTGGAGTTAAATCTCACCTCGGATTGCTGACTCACTGTGCAGGAGAACAAGCTACTGGTGTTTCCTTGATGGCTCAAAAAGGTGTTCTGAGCTCTCATTCCCTCCAGTTTTTGACATATTCTGCTATATCAAAGCTCTATTTTGTTTAATATGCTTAACAGAATAGAACTATTTTTAGACTTCAGAATTGGCCAAACCTCTATAAACCTGGATTATTTATGGCCAAGATCGTAGCTGTATTTTTTCCTGATCTTTTAGCTTAGCTAAACCCTGAGTAAGGATTATTCTCCTGCATAAAACCTGTACGTTCTATATATACTGCAATTCTCCTTTTTCTTCTTTCAAGAACGCCAGATGGAAATAAACCAAAGAATAGTTGCATGCCTGGTATGCTAATATTTTTATACTTCTGCATTTGAGTTAAGCAGATGGCATTAGGTAATTCTGCATGGCTATCTCTCCAAAATCAGTTCAGATAATGTATACACTCTAAATTCTAAAATAATTTTCTCTGTGATCTGCTGCAGCAAAGATATTCACTCATACACTATTGATTGGAAATGTTTTTGTACATCTAATCAATACACGAGTTAATATGTGTTAAACCAATCTCCTAGACTATTTGTCTTGCTCAGCCTAACTAATACAAAGCTGCAAGTGATTCATTTCAGAGCAGCAGTACACTGTGAAAACCAGACTGGTGTCTTTTTAATGTGAGTGTCTGTGTGTGCTTATAAACACAAAATGTCATTAAAAATATTTTCCCCTGACAATATTTCCCCCATTTTAAGATCAGTTCTATTGACTCGTAATAATGGTCTCCAGATACTCATCTGACAAATGGCTGTTTAATTTATTTTTTACTGTGAAAGATTTGACCTGGTTTGTTCATCTATAAATACACATTTTTGTGCTGTAGATATAAATATGCATTTGTTTTAGCTTTCATCCCTGCTGTGTTTGTATAACACAGTGTGATATTCACAAACAGAAAGGAGGAGATTGAAATGTTGAAGAACATTTGATAGTGTTGTCTAGCATTTATATACAACAAAATAAAAAAAAATTAGCGCCCACTTTATCAAGTCCAAAATTCATTATGGTTGAAATGAAACAGAGAGTGGGCCAGAGAGAAAAAAATCTTCATCTTAGGATGAAGAAAAACAACTTTGTGGAAAAACAACTCATGTTGTTCAACAAAGCAATAGAATGATTGCTACTGAGTTCTACTGAAATGATAATTTTAAACTTATATTCACCTTCCCTACTAGCATATCTGATGTAGCTCCAACTTAGCAATAATTATAAGGAATTTTGCCATACCAGAATGTAATATCATCAAAGGAGTCTGTGAGGATCTTTATCTCTGCAGAAAAGGAAGGTGACAGTCTTAAAAGATCTAGAGCCACAGAAAAATTCAGAAAGCAATTTTGTGTTCCAGAGTCCTACTTTAATCACAGTAAGATACAAGTCATTATTTTTGAAAAGTAGCTAAACCCATTATTTTTCTTTTCAAAATAAAACCTAAAATTCTCTATTAATAGTAGTAGTATTGTTACTGTTATCATTTGTGTGAATTATTCCTATTTTTTACTCTTTTGCTGGTGTGTATGTTGTTTCTGTGAAAATTTCATTAATCTTTTACCTAAATACCATTTTGTAGAGATCTCAAACATTAATTAGAAGGGAATTTATGTAAACCATCTTCAGAAACAAAGCATGGAAGACAAGCAGCTGGCACTAAATGACCCTTAAGATCTGTTCTGATCCAAGCAATTTTATAATTCTGGAACATGAAAGGAATTACAGGATGCTCCTACTCACTAGTTCATGTGGATACTTCCTCGTCACAATTCATTTCCCACTTCAGAGAGTTTCCAAATACAGAAAATTTCAATTATATTAATAACACAGAAGACCTCCTCCCTTATTGAATCTATTTTTTTCTCTTTGTATCCTCAAGGTATTGTGAAAAGAAAGTGACATTATAAAGAAAGTGACATTGTTTGCTGGTGTTGCACATGGGAAAAAGCTTATTCCCTGAGTTATCAAAAAGAAGGATTTTGAAAGATGCCTGTTTTGTAGGTGAAGAACTTCTTTCAAAAGGATTTGAAGAATATGATTGTCTATACTAAAGAAGAACATGATTTATTTTACAGTGTATGTGCAAAGTCACATATCATTGTTACTCTTGAGGTGAATATCAGGTGGAGACTGACAAGCAGGGACTGAAGCAAAGCTAATATTGTTCCCTGCAACATACAGAGTAGAAATAGCTGAGGCTTGCATTGCTGGAAGATGGTATGCACTGTTACCTGCAAAAAAAAACAGGGAAAAAATCCCCAAATTGTTATTGAAAACTGAAAAAAAAACCACCAAACAATCGGTTTAGAGCCATTAAAGATCAGAATATTTTCATTGAGTGCTATTGCAACAGTGTAGTCTACTCGAATAAAGCAAAGCAGCGAAAAATATCAGTTGTTTTCTTATCTGCAAATTGTTCATAAATTAGTGATGCATTCCTCTGCTAATAATGGTATTTTCAAAAAAAAATTCAAAAAATAAATAAAGCTAAAAGTATTTAAAACCTATAAATTTATAGATTGATTATGTGTGATTGGTCATATGGTACAATGTTTATGGTTCAGACTGGATGATCCAACCTTAACAGATAGAAAGAGGAAAGAAAAATACTTAAACATCTTTGGGAAAAGAAACTGAGGTTTTAAACATGAAAAGGACATAAAAATATGTTTTTCTCCTTTAAAAAGGAGATGTTTTGGAAATTACATTTGATTTAAAACTAGTTCTCTTCCCTCTGAAGAGTAAAAAGGGAACAGTCACCACATCTCTTCCAGGAACATTTGCTTCCTGTTACACTGATTACCAAGATGTGAAAAATGCCATCAGTTCCAGCTCAATACTCCAGTTTTCCAAAACTGTCAAAGCCGTACTCATGCAAAAGAAGTAGCCACACAAGCATAATGAAACAAACTGATAGAAAATGGCACAAACATAACCAGGGGCAGTGGTGCCCAGCTTATGAACACTCATTAAGATACATGAACTCAGCTTGTACATTTTTCTCTCCAAAATATGCAGTGCTCATTTTCACATTGCAATTTTGGAGTCAAATAAAGTTAGCATCTAGTAGGCCATATAAAGTCTCAGAGCAGAACTTATGCTTTGCAAGCAGGTTATTGGTTCAGCATTTTAGAAATATTTTCAAGCGGAATTTTTTCATCCCAAATATTAATTTACATGGTCTGGGAATCACAGTTGTATCTACATTACCTATGCATTAATAACAACTTTTTTTTAATTGCCAATAAAGAATGGTGAAATTTGCAGAAATATCCCTTTTCCTTTTTTTCTTTTTTAATTCTACACTTAAATTTAGTCTACTTCTTTTAGATACAGTGCAATGCATGCGTAATAATCCATAAAATTTTGTTTAACATAATTAAAAGAGTGAAGTACCCACACATCCTAAGGAAAAAAGAAGGTTGGTTATTTAAGAGACCAGGAGTGCAAACTTTCTTCTTTTGCATATTATCTAGTAGGTAAAGTACTTAGTACTTACAAGGAACGAGGGATATTCACTTCAATTCCTACTTCAGTTTGAACTGAAGCTTCTCCAGAAAAAAAGTTTATTTCATAGCATTAAGGTTGGAAAAGACCTTTAAGATCACCAAGTCAAACCATTAACAAGCACCACCACAATGTTCAATGTAAAACCACAGCCTCAGCTGCCATACCCACAGGTTTGTTGAACACTTCCAGGGATGGGGACTTCACCACTCAACACTTCCCTGGGCAGCCTGATACAATGCTTGAAAACTCCTTCTGTGAAGAATTTTTTTTTTCCCCTAATATCCAATCTAAACCTCCCCTGGCACAACTTGTGCTGTTTCCTCTCTTCCTGCCACTTGTTACCTGCAAGAGACAAAGTCCCACCTCACATCAACCTCTTTTTGGGTGGGTGTAGAAGTGATAAGGTGCACTTCATGCTCCTGAAGCAGAACCATGCTTGCTAGTCATGTAAAATTTCTGGGGACAGAAGGAAAAGAGGGAGCACACAAGGTGGTGATCTGGACACAGAAAGATAGTACTGAGTTCTGACTCCTTTTTTTTGGGATTATGACTAAAGTAACCAGAACACACAAAATGTACCTTCAAGATCAGTAATCCAAAGCTGGTCTGGAAATCAACTGTAGTCTATGTAGTCTACCTTAGACATTGTTCATCAGAGTATCACAAGGATCTTAATCTATGGATATTAAATACAATATATTGATTAGTTCTTGGAATACACCCCAGAAAACAAATTTGTTCCTCTTAACAGCACACTCAAAGCATGGAAAACTTTTTGAACAGAGCTCAAGAGATTTCAGCTCAGTTAAATCTACAGAAGACAAAACTCCTGCGTGTATTCTTGGTTGCCTAGTCATATTTCAAGAAGGATGAAGAGAACACCTCACTGAGACCTACCATATGTTCAGCCTCCTGAAAAAAGGACTGTTACAAGTTTTATCTAAATTATTATAGGCTATAAACTTTACCACTTTTTGAAATTCTTCCTTGTAGATTCATAACATTTTGTATGAAAGGCCATTTTTATCCAAGATTAGGGAAAGTAAAAAAGGAAGGAAAAAAAAATCACACCTTGTGTGACTGCAGTTTTCCAGGGCTGGACTGTAGAGGAAATTGTGGGGCAATTTCTCCACAGAAGAGGGAGTTGTGCTGCACACCTGCTTAACTTGTCAAGCAGCAGCGCACATTGACCAGGGAACCAGGTTCAGGACATGAGGTAAAAAACAAAACCTGGACCACTTTTTATGCGTGTATTCAGTAATGTAAGGAAATACACAACGACTATACCAAACTCCAGAGTGGGGGAAAAAAAAAAAAAAGGTAAAAGAACCCATCTAGTAACAAACAGTTATGGAACTTTGCAAACATTTCAAACCACAAATTTAAATGACAATCTACATGCCGGAAAATTTCAGCAGGTATCAATGTATTAAAGAAGGAAACTCAGTTTTGCTAAAAAAAAATATAAATAAATAAAAAACACTGAAAATTTTAAATTTGACAGCAAATTCTCATGATTTTCCCCCTTTCTTCAAGTACTTTACAGAAATAAAATTCAATCCTTGGCTGAGATCCAATATAATGAGTCCAACTTACAATCTGAGAAGCAGATACTGTACCCAAGCAACTAAAACCCCGTAAGAAAACCCACAAACCCAGCAAATTATGCTGCTATCAGACTCGAGAAATTGGAGTTCAGACATTGGAGTTCACATCACATTTGTGACACAGCTTTGTCTAAGATGGCGGGTTTAATGATTTAGAGAAATATTAAATTCTGTCATGAAGAACTTCAGACCTCCTCTTCACAGATCAGTCTCCACATTTTCCCTGATTTCCCCTCACCTGTGGACGAAACTTCATAGCAGATGAGGATGGACCCAAGCCCCTGACACTCACATGGAGACAGGGATTCCAACATACCCAGTTCTCTGTCTATTCTCTTGTCAAGAGTTACATTCTATTATCTCCAAAGTCTGCATTTTCTTCAATTCAAATCATGTAATACAATCATGAGGTGAAAACTCGTATTTTGTTGACTTGCTAATTAAGAAAGTAGATGGAATACTTGAAACATGTATTACTAAACTTGGTTGTTTTTTTTTTTTTTTCTTGGTTCCTGTCAAGGAGTTAAACACAATTTGTGAAAGCTTGGAAATTCTAGCTGTTGCATTTTTACTCATATTTATTCATCAGAAAAATCAAAATTGAGCAAAGAAAATTGGCATATAGTTCTGAAAGCCAGTTCTAGAATCAGATGGAAACTTGCAATCCTCTTAATTCCTGTGCTTAAAGAATAATCAATGCAGAGAAAGAATACCTAATTTACAAACATTCATTCAATTCTTTGCTTATCAGCTAAGGTAGTCAAGAGAAATATCATTATACAAAACTGATGTTTGCTTCGGTAGCAGAGGGAAAGAGAACACTTTATAAACACCTCCAAGGTATTGATAAGGGATGACTGCAGTTATCAGCATCAGGGGCATAGACAAGGAGATTCTCACTTATTGCTAATGCCACAAGCTACCCAAACACTCCATCTATAATGACACCCACAGGAAAGCATCTGGGACCATCCTCTGCATTCTTCCAAAACATCCAGCACTGAACATTTCTTCCTCCTAAATATATATATTGCAAAAGACTTTCTAAGGAACTAGCAAATGAATTTATATAGTCATAATTCAGTGGGTTCCTGACTGCTGGCTTCTTTTAATGGCTTAGAGTTGCTAGTACCTAGAAAATTTATTTTACTTCAGGTGAAAGAGTTCTCTGCCTGTGTAAAAGGAGGATGCAAATTCTACATTGTATCTTACTATGTTCCAGATGGTCACAGACAGCAGCACAATGACAAACACAACCTTCCTGAGTAATCACAAATATGCTAATGAATATATCATATACAGCATACCTGGACTGTTACCTTGCCTGACTTTCTGTGTGTGAAATATTTCTCCAGAAATCAAATAATTGTTGAGCTAGGTTCATTGCTTTTCTGAATCATACACATACAGCTAATGGCTCTGAATCCCATCCTAAGAAATATGCACAGCACAGGAAGATTTTGCTGTACTGCAGCCACGGCAGGGCTATTTAAGCAAATGAAAATGTCTTCTTAAGAGCTGGTTTCTTTCTGTGCTTGCTCACATCACGGAGAAATAGAGCTAATGCTATGCTCCTGTGAGTGCTTTATGCATTCTGACAAACCAAACGAGGTCTGTCAGGAGAGGCTCTAGGCAGCATGGAACTGCTGCAATTTTACATCTCATTGATTGCCGCAATGGGAATTGAAAATGGGGCTCTGCTTGCGACATGAGAGTGAAAATACTGCTGCAGATCTCAGAAAAATATGCAGGTCCTTCAACGAAGGGAAAACTTGGTATAGCCTTGTTTCCTCTTGAATTTGAGTCAGGCCTATGTGACCTTTAGGAAGGCTAATAATAAAGCACTGAGGTGACAGGCAGTAAAGCATGTCATTCTGTGAGGCATTCTGCAGGAGCATACATGAGACAAAAGGGCAGCTCAGTGCCCTGAGGCTTTGGGGATCTGTGCTCTGTGGTGTGTGCATCCTGGACACAGAGCGTGTGGGAACCCACATGTCACAACACACAATGCTGAGAGAACAAGGCCTAAAAACAGCTGCAAGAAAATTAAGATTTGTTATTACTGTCACTGCCTTTGTCGTTGGCCATCTTGATGTTTTGGAGAAGTTTTCCATGAATTTTTCAGAAGAATGGTTGATTATTGCTTTTATGCAAACATCTCAAATATTTTCTGTTCCCATGTCTGCAGTGAATTTTTTTGCTGGATCCATCCACAGAATGTTACCATTTTGCAAGGGACAGTGTCACATTCTAAGCACAGCAAAACAACTCCAAAAGCATAGAGAATAATCTACAGTGACAGCAGTAGAAGTTTGTTCTACTCAGAGATTGCAAATGACATATGTAGTACCATGTGCTAGGCAAGCTGTGATAGTCACTAACCCTTTGAGGTGCCTAGCAACCCTCAGCAGCATTCAGGAGGAAGATTTTCAGCACTCAACAGAATTAAATTCCTAATAAAACTGTTTACTCAGAATCCTAGCAGCCCTCAATGGTCTCTAAAATCAAGCAGAGGAAAGCACACTTAGCAGAAGACAAAGTCGTTATTTACTGCAATCACAGCATCAAAACAAATTTAATTTTAAAAGGAAGTCTCTGTATTTAAAAAATAAATCAGACTTATAGAACTTCCTGTGAACTGGTCAATGAACTGGGAAGCAGAAGATCAAAGCTCTAAATTTCATCATATCTTTATGATAATTTTTGCTATATTATATTTATATACAAATACCAATGCTTTACATTTACATACAATTCAGTCACATTTTCAGCACATACACCATATAAACAGCAATCACTATAATAGGCAACCTAATCAAGGGAGTTTGAAATGATAGAAAAATTGAAAACCAAGTTTCAGTAAATTAATGGCATCTGTGGCATTCCCACCAGTAATATCCAGTCACAGGAAGTTGGATGCAAAAATTAAAGAAAAGCATTTCCAGTGACTCACATTAAAACATACTGGGATCCATGTGTCAGCTAAAACTAAGTCTGTATGATAAAGAAACATGCCATTCAACAAAAAACAAAAAACAAAACAAAAACAAACAAACAAACAAAAAAACAAAAAAAATAAACAAAGAACCCCCCCAACAAAAAAAAAACACCAAACAAACAAACAAACAAAAAACTCAAATGGCATTCAAATACTACCAAGTCATCAATAAGAATTAAGCTATCTGTGAGGACAACTGGTAGTTCAATCAGTAGCAGAACAGGAAAAGAAAATCCCTCTCACAGACCAAAGGTAGCTTTTGAGACTTCACAAATATTTTGTCCTTGCTGGAGAATAATATGGTAAAGGCATTAGTCTGCCTAGAAATCCAGGAAGCAATCTCAGAAATCATCTTGACATAAAAGACTAAGAATAAATTTGTGTAAAATATATTGTATTGGATTTCCTGATCCCTTCATATAAAACAAGATAAAGACAAATGAAATAAAGCCAGAGAAATTATATGGTGATGGGACAAGCCTCCTTATTCCACTTGACAAAACTGATTTTTCCAGAACAGAAGTCATCTGCTAGGCAAATCCTGCAAACATTTAATTTTTCTGCAGTAAGAAACTCTCAGGCAAAATTTTGTGATATGTACAATTGCATCTGTGACAGCTGTTGAGCTGTTGTCACCTACTGCTTACTGGTCTGCTGGAAAGGCATTAATATGAACTGTAATACTAATGGAATCATTATCACCCTTGGGGTTTTTATATATATATATATATGTATAACATTAGTAACTTATCACCTATTACTTCCTATGGTGATGGTGCTTCAGAGAACAAAACCCCTTGCAAACTTTTTGGCATACTGAACACAAAGAAAATGCTTTTCTGTGATTTTTTTTTTTTTTTTTTAATTTTGTACATACCATACATCTATATAAACTAAACCTTATAATAGCAACAGCAACTTAAACACGTGAGACACAGAATATTAAAAATGAAAAAAAAAAGCGCCAAACAGAAATAAAGAACTACTTTATGAATTTCAATTTCAATTAATTATAAGTTTCTAACACCAATAAATATTTTTAGCTTGGCTATTCTTTGTAACTGGCTCCAGGGTTCCAGAAGGTCATCAGCTGCTATGAAATCCCTGACCTGATGATAACAGCCACTGAGAGTTCTGCAAAGAAAGCAGTGGAAGAGTAATTTCATTATGGAATGCCACAGAATCCCAGAATGGCTGAGGCTGGAAGGAGCCTCTGTAAATCATCTGATAGAAAACCCACCCTCAGGGCCTCTGGCCCTGCTCTAATGCAAGGGGTTGTTCCTCCCCAGGTACAGAACTTTGCATTTCTCTGTAGTGAATGTCATGTGGTTCCTCTCAGACCATTTCTCCAGCCTTTCAAGATCCCTCTGGATGGCAGCACAACACTCTGAATATACATACATAACACATTCTTGGGTCACTGGTTTAATACACTGCTAATTTTGTGACTTCACCTTTTTTTCCTTTATTTCTTCCTGTGAAATATAAAAGCACTTTCTCCTTCTTCTTTTGCCATTTACTGAATTGATAATATATGCATTATGTGTTTTTTTTAGCAGAGACTGAATTAAATATCTATCATTACAAGTGCTGCTACAAGAAAAAAACTCTGCAGTTTGGGCCTATTAGCCTCACAACAAATACTCTTCATCTGAATGCATTAAATAATTTAAAAAAGTGATATAATAAATGAAACATCTGTAATCTTGGTGTTCTACTGAAAGTCTAAGGGTCTAAAGGACTGAATTATAGAAAAAGGGATTTTTATTTTTTTTAAAGAAAAGACATCAATTAAGGCACTAAAGTTCTGATTTTGGGTACCCAGTGATGGAAACCTTACAGCCTGAACTTCATGGTTACTGAAGTCTCAATGAAATCAAAGTTAGGCATCATCAACAATTTGTAAAATCAGACTGCAGGTATTATAACTTGGTTATTTGCATACCAACACATCCAACACAGAATATTAAATAATGTATTACAATCCTCTTCTTTGAAAAAGGATTATGTATTTTTAACCACCTTCTAAGAAGTGGAATGATTGTAATCAGTGAAAAAACAATAAAATGCTTCATAAATGGAATTCTACATAATTTTAAAGTTTTATTACACTATTCTTCACATTATTTTGGATTTAAATTAATAAAAATTAAATAAAGCAGGAATGAAGCTTTGAATCGCTTTGAAACTTTAAACAATATTAAACATTGCTAATACAGATAACCTCATTCATGCTGCATTCGTGGCAGTCTCAGTGTAAAGAAAATCTCTAGAAGAATGTTTCAAAGCTAACTGAAATTTTTTCTCAAATTTGCCTTCAGGGCAGAGGGAAGCCAAGAACTTGTCCTTTGCCCCAGCTCTTGCCCACTGCCAAGGATTGGTAACCTCTGAGGAGGAGACACTGCCTGTCACCACAGCCTTGACCATGAATATTGTAGTCTGGGTCTCCTAGGCCTGAAGTTTCTGAGTTCCTAAGTTCAATTTCTTTGTGATGTTTTAGTTTAAGAAGGCCTGGTTCTCACAAAGCTTGACACAAACATTAGCAGTGTTTTGGTCACGAGTGTAATGCTTTAAATAATTTTCTGTAGGACAGACTCTCCCTGATGTCTTTTGACTTTAGCCAATGGAGTGAAGAGTTCTGTCACTCGTCCTACCAATGAGAGTAACCTGTTCAAAAAGGTATAAAAAGGAAGTCAATTGTTTGAATAAAAAGATAAGAGTCAGATTATTCTAAATGAAGAATTCGTATTGTTTGCTACTTTCCACAATGACAGTATGTGGCTGGAACCCGAAGGAATTTTGGATTCAAAGCATTGCTGGATGACAATATACCTCACATTATCTGTCCATCACCTCCTTCATACACCTTACAGGAGTGTGATGCAATTGTGGGTGCAAAGCCACCCTAAGTCTTCACAGCCTTGCAACCAAAATGATAAAGACAAGTAGGAAATTCAGAGATGAAATAGTGACTAGAAATGCTCATTTTAGAAAGACAGATTAGTCCAACATGGACAAATTAAAAAAAAAAAAAAATTAAGAAGTGATTTTATTAATATCTGAAGGTTACACTTCTTGAGGAAGAAAATTGAGCATGATACAGCGAGAATGAAATGCCAATAAAACAACAATAGTATGAAATGAAGGTAATAAGCTGAATAGTAGCAAAACACTCCATGAGACTTAAATATATCCAATAGAGACATAATTCTGTGAGGCATTTTGGAAATAGAGTAGACAAAGCATGAGACAGCATGAATCAATTGTGTACTGATGACATAGAAGGCTAAATCATCTATGTTTGCCTTTTTGTCTTTGAGATTACTTCTTCTAGTCAATCATTCTGGAGCACCACTACATTTTAACACCTCTTTCTTTCATTTTCTTTTTCCCTTCCTCTTCCTTTTGAAAGCAGTATCAGAATAGATGTGACCTCATTTCACTTCTTTTTCCTCTGGCTTTAAAGGAACAATCTGTGTAATCACTATGTTTACCCGAATGTTTTCACATTTGGTTCTTTATATCTGAAAACCTATTTTAAGCAACATCTGGACACAACGCTCAACATTCCTCTCTTAAAATGTAGTTTTCTGTGGTCACATGATTTTTTATAAGGTCACCTTTCACAAAAGTCAGTGACCTTATAAAAAAGTAGATGAATGAGTGAGGAAAGATTTGGGCTGGAGAAAATGTTAAGTATAATTGCTGTTTACCACAAACATACATCCACACACAAAGCTCATTCACAAAGAATAGACTAAGGCACTTCCAAAGAGAGCAAAAAGCCTGGAAGCCTGCAAGCATTTTAGAGAAAAAGATTTAATATTAATACAAGTCTAGAAAGTAGTATTCAAAAGTTGTTGACAACAGAAGAAAATAAATGCTTCTCTCTCCTTGTTAAAAAGAACGTTTCCTTGTAAAGCCAGTTTTGGTTTTACTAAATACAGGAATATCTGTATATGTTTGTTGCAATGCTCTATATATGCTAAAAAGGATGTGTAATAAATTTCTATGATGTTTTTAGTAATATTCATTTTTCTTCCCAAGAATTTTTTTTCAAACATTTTTAAATGTCAAAGAAAAAAGAAAGAAAAATACAAAAATCCTAACAGCATATTTTTCTGCCAATAGCTGCTAATATTTGAATTCTTTTAAAGAAGTTATGCCTCTTATGAAACGCTTATCACTTTTTCAATACAAAAATTATTATCTACTTTGAGCTTCCTGTAACAAATATCTGAAATACAAGATTTGTGTAGCACAATCCTCTCAACATTGTCAATGTCAAGAAATGGAAACTTCATGTCATTCAATAAAATGCTGAAGGTTTTGATCCTAATGAAAGAAATAAAAAAAATTTAAAAAATATTAAAAATTATTTCAACATTTTATTTAGTTTAACTTGATTCTTGCTTGTAGTCTGCAATTGGGGCATTATGAAAAAGTTTCTACTGCCTTCTGTTGGGGTACATGCAATTGAAAAATCTCTACATTTGGTGTGTAAGAGCAGCTTTTATTAAAGGAAGCAAATCTTTCTCCATTTGTTTCTTCACATATAATAAAAAGTGAGGCAGTGAGGAACCTTAAATTTTTTTTTTTTTCTTAAATTCTCATCAGCTCCTTTCATCCTTCTCACTTCAACTCCAGGAAAAACGACATTTTTTTTTTTTCTTTTTGCCAGTCTGAAAGTATGACTTAAACTCATATATTTCATACCCTCTATTAAACTAGCCTTAAATGCTGGTGAAATTCAACAATTGGCAGAATGCTCTGAAGACACCCAAGAATGGAATAAAAGATATCTGGGACAGTGTGGGAAAGAAGATGTGATAGAAAAGTTTATTAAATAAAATATTAAAAAGTAAACAAATAAGTAATAAAATAAGTAAATAAATAAATAATGAAGTAAGAATAAAGTAAGACTAAAATAAATAATAAGTAAAAACAAAGTAAAACATAAATAGCTTGTGGTACTACAATCTCATGGCCCACTGAGATTTTGTATATCATAGGAACCTACAGATTGCATGAATTCCATGCAGAAGAATACACAAAAAGTACAAGGAATAAAATTTAGCTTCCTATCCCTGAAAAACTATATACACTGAGCTAAGTTAGGAAAAAAAAAAATCCCAAAGACTACTACGGAAGTATTGCTTGTTCCCACTAAACACTAATCTGTTTTGAATTCCAAAGAGATCTTAAGAGTTTTTCTTCTCTTATTTATAACACAATGGAAGGAAAATTTGAAATTAAAAGCCATTTCAGGCATATACATCCCCAACCCCCAAAAAAACACAAGGAAAAAACCCCAAAAAAATCCCCAAACAACCCTACCCCCACCACAATATTTATATTCATTACTGATGGAGAGGGGGAAATGTTAGGGCAGCCTATTGTAGTCAAGAAGAATCTGCTGGGTTTCTTGCCTTGGTAACCCTTGCCACCTCCTAGGACGGGTATTGTCAGATAAGAGAATGATTGCCTTGGGAGAACAAATGGTTCAGGCTAACCTGATACAAAGGCTCCATCATTTGTAGGACAGTTAAATAGGAAATTATTCCTCCAACCAGGCTCATTTTAGGGCAATTATAAGGAGCATAATACACAGTGATGTTATGTCTGTTATGTATAAATAAGAACTAGTTTTTTCTGACCATTCCATACTTTATTATAGTTAAAGGGTTTTTTGTTATCCTTACAGAACACTGAGAACAGCTAAAAAAGTTGTTTTAAAATAAGCCCCAACTTCATTGATTTTGGAGTTGTTCTGGTTTGTTTGATCAGGTTATTCTCAACAAGTTCTAGAAACCAGGAGCCAGTCCTCTTAGCAAAGTATGTGTGGCAAAACTGAGTCATGATCAAAATCTAGCCTTGCTCTGATGGAGATATGGAGCCAAAAAACTACAGCAGCACTTGGATCCTTTAGCTGCCATGTCCTGTGCCTTGGCACTCAGTTCTGGCTGAAAACAGAGGGTAAACACAATATTACCTTTGATGTCATGCTTCTAGAACAATCATAACAAAATACAACAACATAATAAAATATGTTGTCATAAAATAAAATAAAATGCCATAAAATAAAATGTCATAGCAAAATACCGTATATTTATCATATACCTGCAAACCAGAGGAGCTATGTGAGTCTACCAAGGAATGCAGAGAAAATAGTATATTTTAAAAGACAGTCTTTCTTTAATGACAAAGGGAAGCAAACTTCAACTTCTAGAATCTAGGAAGATGCAATCCTAACCCAGAACCACATTTTCAAATGCCATTACGTAGTTAGTTTCCTGAAAGAAGGGGATTTTGAAAAACTTAAGGTCTGAGTCAACAGAAATATCTGAAAGTTCAAGGAGTGCAAATGTCTGCAACCAGCAGGGCTCGATGCAGGCATCAGGCAGAAACTCTGAGGGAGAGAACTGGGATATCCTGCTGGATGCTAGGGTCATTTTCACTGAGTACTTTGGGAGAGCAAATGGTCATGATGAATTCCAGTAGTCCTTTCCATACAGTAATTTCCTGATTTTATTTAATTATAAAAGTAGCAACACTTGCTAGACATATTCACAAGTATTTTCTCTTAAATACACCATAAAATTAATTAACAACTTAAAACATGCAAGAATTAAGTAGAAATTTAACAGTTTTATGTAGTTTTAAGGGTTTAGGCACTGAGGTTTGAAAAAAAGTCCAGAAATCTTAGGAAAAATGTAGAAAAAATAGGCTTTTGTTTAAAATCCAACTTACAAAAACAGACATAAGGGCAAAACACCAATCACGGTTTAATTTTTTTTCAGATAATGGATATACTTTTACAGGTGTCATAAATTAATTTTACATGTGATATAATCCAATATTATTCACAATAATTAAAAAAAATTTAAATTAATAACCATTAATTTGAAAGAACAGAAGGCTTAGTTCTAAACCCACTTTCATTTGTTTCCCAGGGGTCTAAAAGGTGCTGAACAACTCCAGCCTCTAATGACTTTGTAATCCTATTTTGTGCTTGGTTTGCTATAGCAACTTGCATTTCTCTTGAGCGGCTCAATCCTGCACGGCAGAGAGCTCGAGTCCTGAGCCAGCAAAGCATCCTGCAGGCTGCATCCACATCACACCTGCAAATATTTACCCTTCAGTAAGGGAGAGAGAAGAAGGGAGAGTCTTAACACTGCTTTGCCAACAGGGAAGAAAGTTGGAAAAGGCTTATGTAAAGAAGGTGATAAAATGAAGAGATTGCAATAAATTGTTTTCTTTTTTATGGATCAAGGCATTGTCTGATTTGGGACTGTAACTAAACCACAATTCCCTTCCTGAGATCCTTCTTGGATATTCCTCTCCCTACTGAAGGAGTTGAACAACTGTTCAGGCTAGCTTTTCATTTGCTCTCATCTCATGCACCACAAAATAACTTGAATTTTCAAGCTGGGTTTTTCAGATAGATATGAGTCATGTTCATGAACTAGTTATACGTTTTAATACACTTCTTTACTTTGATATTTGACTGACCATTATTTCAAGTGTTGGGGTTTTTTGTTACTCCATTTGTTACTAATTAATATGTTTCTAACCAAATAATGATCTATAATATTTCAATGTAACAGCTGCTAAATTTTGCTGCACTTATTCTGCCCTACGCAAAAGCAAGAATAAAATTGTTGTCTTTCAGGAAAAGGGCTCCATTTAATGTTAATATTTCTGGGTTACTGTGTCTTGATCACTCTGGAATTTCTTCAGTCCAATTTACCTGTACAACAACTCGGAATAGAAGCACGGAAAAAAAAAAAAAAAAAGGAAATGACAATTTCTTTTAAGAATTAACACTGCATTAAATGCCTTTGGATGAAGGAGGGATGAAAGGGGGAAATGGTTCTTGTAATGATTGGGGCATTCTATTTGGACTTAGACAGGCTCTAATGCATCAATATGAACAATGAGAATAATTTCTCAATGACTTTTGATTTCATTTTTCTTGGCCAGCTCGGGGACACTGCAAAAGGAACCCAGCTGTTCCTTGATTGCACATTTGATATTAAATGGTGTTATATTTTCCTCAGTGCCACACAGAGAGTTCCTAGCACAGCAAGTCAGTTACTATGTATGTTCCTTGTAACACTCCAATCTCAGCAAATTGGAAAGAGATTTTATGAAAGAGTCAGGTAAGGAAGAAAGATAAAGCACACCATGGAAATGTGATACATGCCACTCTGATATACATACAGCAGGACTGGACTTAGGGTACCTGTGCTGTAGATACAGAGAGTTTGGATCTAGCAATAAATATAATTGCACAGCTAAGCTAAAAACATTTATCGGTTCTACTTAATAAGTGTTTGTATAACCTGTACCATAGGACCGTGATCATTCATCTTCCAGGCTATTCAAGCACACTGACATCATCTAACAACAAAAGCTTTGAAAAGATAAACATAATACTAAGCTACACTAATTCTTTTTTATTTGAAAGACAGGTCTGGTTAAATACATGATTTGCCTTACGTTAGAAGTCAACAGTTTTTAATGATATCATAGGAGCTGAAATCCATGAGAACTTCAGCTTTAGAGAATCTTTGACACAGGCAAACTATGTAAGTAGTGTTCAGATATAAGTTTAGCTGTCTCACCCCAAGAGCTGAAGTTTGAGGGCTTCAGTTGAAACCCTCTGCTACCACAGAGAATGGTGGTAGCTAATTCTCAGTCCTCTGGAATAGTGGTGATAAAGAAATTACAAACACAAAGTCTGTAAAATTTAAATTGAGGATTCTTTGTCCCAAGGTATTAATCTTGTTTATGCTTGTTGTTTGAAGAGAATTTGCTCCAGACCATCACTTGCTTTTTAGTAATGGTGCATAAAAACTGTCTCACATTTACACAGATCTCATTCACATTTATTAAAGAAGAATGTAGTCAACTAGGAATACCTATTTACACTGTTTGGGTAAGTCTACTGGTAACATGAGCCGAAATACAATGATCTTTAAATAGAATTTTACATTTTAAAAAACAGGATTTCTTTTTTAATTTCAGCTCCTTTAAAAGATTGCAGATTAGTATTTTAAAAATATTTCTACTTTTGCATCTCCTGCCTGAAGAATGATAAATGCTCAGCTTAAGTTTGTTTTGGTGTTTTTTTTTTTTTTTTTTTTTTTTTTTTTCCATCTGGTAACGGGTATTTACTTCCTTCTAAAGACGACTGATGTGCTGATCACATTTCAGTGTAAGAAAGTATCACCAAATAAGGCCAGAATTTTCCATTTGCTTCTGTTATTTAGGCAATACTTGTTCTGAAGAACGTTCTAGTCTTTCACCCATATTTAGAAAATGCATTGTATACCATGGTGAGATAGTCTGATCCTTGCCAGATTTGAACAAAAAGGCAACACAACGTTAGATAATTTTAGTCATAATGATAGCATTCAGTGGAATCACAGTTATGCAATACTATGTTTTCACAGCATTGTGGAGTTGTGTTAGGATACTAATTTCTTGGCATTGTAGCCCAATTATTTTCATTTATGAACTCAGAGGATGGAGGGAAATTTGCCATGCTAAAATTTGAAGCAGTCCTTTAGCTTTCTACTTGGAGTCCGCTGCTGCACATACACTATTGCCATAACAGCAGAACAACTCTGCTGTTACAGAACAGGCAAATCAGATGGAAAAAAAAATAGAGGAACACTGTCAGGAACTTTTTGATGAACAGTGTAGAAGTTTAATGTGCAGAAAAGTCATGTACAAAGCAGATCTCCTTTGTGAAATGGAAACCAAATGAAAATGCAAAAAAAAAAAAAAAAAAAATAAATAAAATACGAGTTCGTTCTCTTCATCAACTGAAGTTTATGCAGACATCTCTTAACCTAACACCCACCACAAAAATAAAGAAAAATGCAGTATGTATGGGAGACAAAAGTGTCAATTATTTTCTTTAAATTCCTAGACAGTCATGGCTCTGACTCATCCAATTTTCTCAGTTTAATAAAATATGACCCTGTGGGAGTAGCCTGTTGCAAAATTTACCATAACTATCTTCTGTCTCCAATGTGAAAAATGAATTCTGAACGTGTGGACAATTTCTCCTTTATTTGGTTAGTTAACTGTTGAGGTACCTCTGTGTAACTTCTATCCTGATCATTCTGGCAACATGGAATTTATGCAATGCACAAAACTTTGGTAAGTATCTCTGAATTAATGTAAACTTTTCCAAGAAGTTTTAATAGAGGATGAAATTAAAAGGGGGAGGGGGGGAGGGGAAAGGAATAAGACCCAGAATAATTATTATGTCAATAAACAATTAAGCAATTCACCAAAGCAACTCAAAATACCGCAGCACCAAAAGACAAAGACTCTATGTTGAATTCAATTCACAAAGGATACTTAATGTATCTCTGCCAAACAGAGGCAAGCAATCAGGTGAAATCCATTTCAGTGTTTAATTGTGTTGTTACCTCCATAGACAGTCATAAATAAAAGTAAAAAAAAAATAAAAGGAAGGAACCTAACACTACATTTTTTTCCCTTTCCCTAAGTCTGATAAAATTTTATTGGACTGAATTTACAATTTATAAACAGTGATTTATGTATAAGCACAGTACACTGGAAACATTCCATTCAGCCAAACTTCTGATCTTGAAAACCCCTTCTGAAATCCAGAGTTTTTACTGATCAGGGTATTCCAGACTCAGCAGCAGACATGCCTTCCTGTGCAAACTCATGGCAACTGCCAACGAGAGGAACTGCGACATCCCCAAACCCTCTGGCTCTTCTGGGAGCATCCTGGGGGAGGCTGGGCACAGTAAATTGTCCTTAGCTGTGAATTTCACTGTCCTCCCGAGACTCTAAATCTCTTGACCTGTGAGTCATTTCCAAGTCCACACACTCTCCATCTGCTTGTTTGCAGAGAAGGGAGAGGTTGAGTGTCTGCAGAACTGGAGAGGAGATTGAAAGGAGAGGATGTCCTGGGTTTGAGGCAAAAAGGGACATCTCTGTATTCATGGGGTGCTAGGGAAACTTGTCCTCCATCAGCAGGAAGGGGCTCATCTACTAAATGCATAACATCATTTCAAATGGAAGCAACCAACGTTATGAACTATGGAAAAAAGAACTTTATATGCTTGTGAACATAGACAATTGGCAGAGTAGGTAAAATTTCACAGTGTCCAGGAAAAAGAGAATTTGTGATTTTGACCATTATACTGTGTGAACTGAAAATAAATGAATAAGAATTTTGGTGTAAAATATGTCAAAAGCCTGATAAGGTTTTGCTTGAGTACTTTTTATTTACTTGTTCAGAGCTAGAATATTAAAAAAAAAAAATATTAAATCAGCTTATGTTTGCACCCTTAAGAGTAAGAATTGGTGTAGGCTTATGATCTTAGTTTTAGGGAAGAAAATTTTTGTTTGTTTTTTTGTGCAATTCAGTTTATGCCCAAAGTAAGTTAATAGGAAAAATGTCGCTAAGAGTCTGAATATAAAATAGGGGTATGAAATTGCTGACAGATCAGAAAAAAACCTTTCTTAGCAATAGAAAGACAAGGAAAAAAAAATTAGCCATGTCTCCAGAATGATTTAATGAATGGAACATTTAAGATAAAAGATGTATGGGTTTTTTTTTGTTTTCATCTTTTACTCTGCACTAAAAACACTGTTTTATATATGGTGATACAGATTGCAATAAAAACTGTGCTTACAAAATGCCTTTTATTCAAGTACCTTTCAAGCAAGTTAAATCTTATGTTCACAAAATCTATTTGTAAATCCCACTCCCACTTCTTAAATTACATTAAATTTGTTCTGATATCTGAACTCTTATAGAGAGTGTTGGCTGCATGCATTGTGGAAGGATCTGTCCTGCAACATGAGAATGTAATTTCTCATAAGTCACAAAGAAATAGAAAGGAGCACACAGAGTCTGTGTGGTTTGTTTCAAACAATGAGTAAGAGGCCACAGAAAGGTCAGAGTTTAGAAATGTCCTGTGCTTCCCACTACAGTACACAAGATTAACCATTTCACTATATTGAAATCTATCTCCTAATTACATCTTCCTTTCAAAAGGTATAATTTGAAATGACAGAGGGGAGCAAGATGTGAAACAAGATCTGATATGATTTTTTGCTTTTGGGAGATGGGTGATAGTTTTACTTGCTTTGGAAAAAGCTTATTCTTAAACCTCTCTGATAGCAGCTCCTTTTTTACCTAACTGCCATGTGTCATAAATCACCAGAAATCTAAATGACTAATGTGTGGAGATTTATATCTGACTCCTACAAAAACCAAAAAAAAAAAAAATGGAAACAGGTGCTTTGCTAAAGATTATATATATAAATTACAATTTCCCTGATACTTTTCTACAATGCAACCACCTTTGCAAAAAATCATCACTTTAATATGTGATAAGGCCAAATACACTCCAAAACTTTCAAGAGCAATCTATCCACTTAAACACACATACATACACTTGTAGAAATATATAGCTTTAGCAGTGAAAGTAGTTCAGCTCATGGCAGTGAAATTAAACTGACAGCTCCTCTAGTACATTTTTTTGCCTCAATATAGAATCTGTTTTTGTTTCAGTGAGGCTTCATTTTGGTCCATAGCTCCATCTGCATGGAAAAGCTGATAGGAACACTAGAAAAACTCGAAGTTTTTAACTTTTCATTAAAAAGAGCTACAGAAATGCTCAGAATCAGGCAAGAGTTCATTTTCCTGCAGTCTCCTCACACCTCTCCCCAGTGCCATGATCATTCAATGACAGTTCTAGCCTTCCAGAGACTTATGGCAGCAAAGTCTTCTTTGGGACCAAAACCTGAGAGAAGGAGCTTCAGAGCTCTGCTGGCACTGAGGAGAGAGATGAGCTATTGACAGACAATATTCATAAGGACCTCCATGCAAAGATTAAGGAACAGCCCTATCACAGTTAGAGTTCCTGGAGAGTGATCCAATCCTGTGTTGGACTCTGTGCTCATGAGGCTGGTCCTGAGCTGGTCAATGGCCTGAGAAGCAGTCACATGAGCTTCTGACAAGAGAATTTGCAGAAGGGACTGGAAGGGAGGTAAGAGAAAAGGACCATCCCAGGATTTCTGTAGTAGGGAAATTTACTGGGTTTTGTTGTAAGAGAGCAGTAAATGATATTCAATCTCCTTCCTTGAAAATCCAGGTCTACACTACATGGAACACACACATGGAATAATGCATAAGGATTAGGATGGGGTATGAATTTTCAAAATGCTGATTACTACACTGACTACCTAGACAGATATCATGTCATTTTTAACAGGGCTTTTGGACAATATAACCTAACATGCACTAGCCATGCCAGCAATCTTAGTGCAAGCTCAAGGCAAGTCATATAACTATATGCAATGCAGATAATGTTTTATACTCATGTGATGCACACTGTTTCCTCCTATAAACAAGCACATTAGATCACCAATTCACTTTTATTAATCCTGCAAAAGTCTTGTTATCTATCCAAAGAAAGGATAAAGGGTGCAAAAGGAGAATACAGAAAAGAGTAGTGAGGTAAGAAGTATAACTGTCTCTAACCTCACCCAGAGCTTCCTGACATTAGGAATGCCCCTCAGAGAATACAATCTCACAATCCAGCACCTTTTGGATTAACCACTCAGCTGGAACAATGAAATTGTACATTACTCCAGGAAAGTTCATTAATGGAGGAAACACAATTTATATGAAAAAAAAAAAAAAAGACTTGGACTACAGAATTCTAAACAAAGTGAACATCTACCTCACTATAGTATGAAATACAATAAGTATGAAAGATGCAGATTCATTTTAGATTTCCATCAGCAATTTTTTTCAGAAATGTTAGTGCAGACAGTGTCCAAGGAAGGTAAAGAGTAACTAGAAATATGAGAAGATAGCCCATGGAGACTGCATGCAATTTCAACCCATACTACCAAAAGCTATTATGCAGAGTTGCAGGGGAGAGTTCACTTAATTCTTTTTTCCTCTCTGTCCCAAACCTAGGACAGGAATTAGCAAAAGAAATAAATAAGTAAAATCAATTCCACAAATGGAATTATGTTATGAGGACAGAAATGCACATTTCTAGTCTGAAATGCTTAGTGGCCATTCACAGCAAGTGAAGGATATGTTCAAAGCAATCATTACTGTCCTGTCAGCAGAGAGCATGTTGGATGTCCCATCTTTGACTCCTCTATATCTAGTCCATTTCAGACCTGGAAAGTAATCTGGCATCTATTACAAAACAGGTACCATCTGACCAGCTACTGAAGAAATTCATATCTGGATTCATATCAGAAGCCTAAACTGGATACAAGCTCAGAGACAATAATTTTGGTTGGTTTTGATTTAGATGTTGAACACCTGTCCAGCTTAAACAAATGTTCTCCTTCAAGCTGGAGGCCCAGGTTGCTGAAAAGACAGTGTTTCAGAAGAACACCTAAAGCTTGCAAACCTCTGCACTACTAAGAGACCTCTGAAGGAGGCAGAAACTTGGTCACAAAAATGAGTTTGTGGATCCAGTACCAAGTGAACAAGTAAATAGACATGGTATTTGTTCACCCACAGCACAGCTTTCAAAATTCATCTTTATAGAACATTTTGGCTTTGACAAATTCACAGATTTCAAGGGACATTTTTCCAGCCCAGCAGAAGTCTGAGGCACTGAGTCAGAGTACTGTCATAAAGCAGCAGATGACCCAAAACTTGGGTGTTCTGATAACAATCTCAATCTCAGCAGAGAGGGAATGATGGACTGCAGAGTGAAATCCTTTGGGGTGTTTTGCTCATAACAAGCTACACATATTTGTTGGTGACAGGATTGGAAGCCTGGTTATAAATTCCCAGGTTACATTCGTTTCACCTGCAGGTACAGGGACTTCAGAATCATCTACTCTGCCTTTCTGAATTACCAAAATAGACAAAACACAGTAAGGCACACTTCACTACAACAGTCTTCCACAAAGACAAGGACCCCAAAAATAGAGAGAATACATGTCTGTGAATTAAAAAAAAAAAAAAAAACAAACCAAACCGGTAAACTATTTTCAACATTAAAATTATGCCCTTAATTTCTATTATGAATTGATGAGACCTCAGCTTCCATCTATTGTTGCTTCATAAAATTTTATTTTGTACATTACAATACATTTAAACATTTATTTTTCTCCTATTAAATTAATCACGTCAGTTCTTGAGCTTCTTAATGAATAGACTGATGTTAAAGTACTATTTTTTTCCTTTTTATTCATCACTGAATATTTTTGTAGCTCTATTCTTTTCGACAAAATTTTTTAACTGTTTACAAATTCAAATGCGAACAGCATTCCAGTTTTCCCAGTGACATTGGTAAAATCACTATTTTGTTTCACTGGAATGCCAAAATATTTTTTAACACTAGCACTGTGGGAGCTCATGTGGAAATTCTTGGAGGTTGTGATCTTAAATTCTCTTCAGAGTTGGTTTTACAGCTGAGTGTCCCTCATTCAGAATTTGTCCTCCTTATATGTAACATTTTGCATCCAATATTACTCAGTATGCCTGTCTTATTTATCATGCTGCCTCACTTGGTCTCAAGGAAAAACACTTCATGTGATTGAAATCACATCACTATGGTCAACGACATTTAATTAACTGGCACTCTGTCAGCTCAGGATTGACAACACAACAAAAAATCCACCATACTAGACACTTAAAAAGCAACAAAAAATACCTTTTAAACTTAAAAAAAAAATGTTATGTGCTAAATCCTCTAAAGCAACCTCACTCAGATATCCTCAGGGGCCGTGCTGGTTATGAGCACATCCCCACTCCCCTATTGTTCTGTTTCTCTTACCTGTTCAGCCATTCATGTTTCTTTTAGACTTTTTTTTTTCTTTTTTTTTTTTTTTTTTTTGCTACTGTCTTTGAGTATTGAAAGGGCATTTGTGCTTTTTCCTAGTTTAGGGAGTTGTTTCTGTTTTTCAATTCTCCTCTTTAGAAGTTTTGGGAAATGTTATCTCAGTTAGTTCAGTTAATCTTACTCACCTAGTCTACCCTCACATATTCATCCTACAGACGTTCTTATCAGGGTCATTTTGCTAACTGTGGGGCCTACACTTATATTGAGTGCAATTTTTTATCAATGATTAGTCTAGAATTTGGTGAAATTATTGCAAAAAGAGTTACAATATCAGTATAATCCTTTAAAAAAAATATCTCCTCACAGTACTTACTTTTAAATGTCCTACAAGTGCTTCTAAGCTACTTAAATATCCTCTGATTTTTAAAGTTTGAGTGTACTTTATTCCCATGGTAACTTCTATCTACCAGCCAGGCAGCATAAAAGGGTCAAATTGTTTGCTTGATAGAAAATACTTCCCACAATACCGTACTGGTGACATGAAACTTTTCCCTGCCTTACGTTTCTACCAGTTGAATCCCGTACTGTATTTTCAGTTACTTGGCCTAAAATTTATGTTGGGGTTATGTCAGTGGTTACAATGTCCATGTGAGTTTCACTCCTATCATTAGAATATTTTCTAGATACATAGTGTCAACAACTTTTTGAAAATGTAAAACATTACTGTTGATCAAATTATTATTTTTAATAATATTTTTTCCAGATACAGAATAAAAATATTAATTGAATTATTCTGACAGTTATGCATCACTACTGCCAATAGCTCTTCACAGGATGTGGCCAATAAAAACAACAAAAAGAACAGCAATACTCCCTTATTTCTGATGTATTCTAAGACTACCACACAATCACAACACTTCTATGGCATCAATTGTACTCCTTTAATACCTTATTTTTCAATAGAGGTTGTCGATTTCCTCTTTCTTCCCCCCTATATACTAATTTGTTTTGATACCAGTTTTGATTTAATTGTTAATTTTTTACTTCTTTTTCCTTTGTATCAAAGACAAACTCAACTCAAAGTTAAATATGAACTCTTTTATGAATTGGGTTTTTTTAATGGCAAAACAATATATTCCTAGAAACTGACCAGTTTATATTCACAGCCTTCTGTTTATATGTCCTTTCCAGTCATTTTTTCTCATCATTTTCCTCAGGTTTAGAAGATAGGTATTTCTAAAGGACTGTCAATGACTGCTTTTTATCTTTGATTAGCCACAGGCAATCATCAACTTCATCTTTCATTGCCACACAAAAAAAAAATCTTATCAAGATGATATTTTAAATTAGATTCAGTACCTTTTGTGATAGGAATTTATTATCTGTACTTCTTTGCAACTCTTAATGACATTTTCATACATATCCTCAAACCTGAAATTTCCCATTAAAAAATACAATTATTTTTTCCCACATGTTACGAAAACTTACCTAAGGACTAAGTCATCCTCCACTAGGGTTTGATTCAGGAGTCTTTAACAGATACCTCCAGGCCTTTACTTAATGTATGTAACTCAATCTTCAGGGCCAGACCACTCAGGAAAATGCACGTTACAGAAAGAGAGATATCAGCGTAAACACTCACTGAAGGTGAGGTTTTCTGACCTGTTTCTGGTTCAAAGGAGAAACCCATTATGGTTTTAATTCCCTGCACCATATACAGCCAAAATTCACACAGGCGTTAAATGCAATAAAACTCTTATTGAAGGAGCAGACTGGGCACTGCAGATGAGCAGCCTGAAAGGCTAATGGGGTCACCATCCCTCCCCTCTGTGTCATCAACAAGCTCCACAAAAATAAGCCTCAGTTCTTTACAGGATGTAATAAATATAAAA
The DNA here is from genome assembly GCA_032173965.1 of Sitta carolinensis. Lineage (NCBI taxonomy): Eukaryota > Metazoa > Chordata > Aves > Passeriformes > Sittidae > Sitta > Sitta carolinensis. The sequence goes on from JAVUNC010000006.1 coordinate 2,948,892, forward strand.
GCTTTCCTCCAGAAAAATAACATATAACCACTTGTAGAGGAAGCTGCCTGTCCAATAAAGGCTCAAAAACTGTGCAGGGGGAAAAAAAATCCTTGTAAAACCAATGAGCTAAGCAAAGAACCCTTAACACAGCATATATGCCCCTTGGCAATGCAGCTCATGGAATTGAATATATTTGTGCACACTTCATTTGCAACTTGCATGTGTTGAGAGAGGGAAAAGTATGATTCCTTAACCCACTTCTTTCTGTCCCTGTAAAGGCTCTTACAGCTTTTAAAGGCAAAACTAAAGCATTTTTGTTAAACGGATTATAACATGTCACAATATTCAGTTAATGACATACATAACCAATACACTGAGATTACACCATCCTAAGGACTGTAAATTCAGACCAAAAATATGTAATTTTAAAAACAGCTGCTTTGTTAATATGAGGTTTTGCTGTGGCAGTGAGATGAAGTCATCAATTATTTCATTGCAAACTGATGAAAAAGATGCACTAACACCTGGAATGTCAGCAGGGATGGCAAAGGAACACAGAAACTTTGGAAATTTTGAAGCTTGTAACATATTAACTCAAAATGGTATTTGGATCACCTTTTTATATCTATAAATATAAATACTTATTCTATTATTTATCTCTTGAAATCAAGAAAAAAGAAAACAAAAAGCTACAGAGCAAGATCAGTCCTGCTGAAGCAATTACTAAACATCTGATTGAGATCAGTTGAAGCAAAACTGGGTTTACATTCTTACAATGTCAGAAGAAAAAGGAATATAAAAGAAATTAAACTGGTTGCATAGAAGGTGTCCACAGAACCAACTAGCTCATACACTTTACAATGCTAAATGATGACTAAAAAATGGGCATTAATGAATAAAAATACTCCAATTCTTTTAATTAATTCCTGCAAGACAGAGATCTCACTTATACCAGTTCATGGAGAGACTGTCATCCTCTTCTCCTACATGAATAGTCCACTAATAGCTGATTTGGAGATTAACAAGAAAGTAAAATGCTGCTCTATAGCTGATGAAGCTCCAGTGTGATGAAACTTTCATCCTCTACTCACTCCCATGATAAGTTCCAATCAAGACAATGAATCTGATGATCTTCAGTAGCTGGAGGAGTGGGCACAGTGCTTGAGAAGGGAGGTGAGTGCCCCCACTCCAGCCACAGATGGCCACCTTTTTTGTCATTGCAAAGATTCTGGAGTAAGTTCCAAGGACATGAACAGAGCTAATGCCTGCTCAAGGCCTTCAGACAATCCTTAGCTAAAGAGCATGCCTAAGGCGTGATGATAAGCAGCGTGAGGAAACCTGCTCTGCTGTGACCCTTGCTGCACCCCCACACTGATAACCAGGCTCTTGGTGTGCTTGGCTTTATTCCCCATGTAACCTGGCATGGGAGGGAGCAGATTATTGCCATGAAACTGAAGAAAGGCTTGTAAGCAAAATCAAAATGTGCTGCAGGTTTGAAGGACACTAATATTTCTGGAACTTACTGCCACTGTTTTTCAGCATCAAGCCAGATGCTTTGGGCAATCATTCTTATATGTATGGTGAAATAAAAGCACCAACTCCTGGGCCTTCTAGAAGGCAGGTCATACCATACTGTCCAAACAATCATGAAAGGAAAACGCATCCATATTTCTGAGGATTATTATAATGCACAAGACGGTATGAATCCCATAATCCCATAGCTGTCAACTAACTGATTTTTCAAACACAAAGAGCATTAATGAATGCTCTGAATTGCTGCTGGTTTGCAGAGAAAACATAATTTATTCAACTTATCTTGTTGAGAAACTTCTGAGTAAGATTTATCTAGTTGCAAGTGAAATAATTGTTGATGGAATCTTTCACTTTGTTTTGAGGGTGGTTGGCTTCCTTTTTAATTCTGCTGGTTCCTGGTTATACTGCTCCCCCACAGTCCTGACATAACAAATACAAGCTTGGCAGCAAAACTATGGTAGATTTTATTCAGTGGTCTGATGCTGCCTCTCTCCCTTTCATGGGCAGCAAAGGTAAATCTTGTTTTAGCACTGTGAAAACAGAATTTCAAGACTTATTACAGTGGTGTTAGTATTTAAATTTACACAAGCTACGGTGTATACCTGCAATAAATTTTAATATGCCCAAGGAATCAATTCAGTCCTGGAAAGTTCATTGTTATTTCTAATTGTCAGCAACTGCTACACTCTGCTTGCCTGCAGCTATCCAATTAACATATCACCACTACAGAAAATATTGTAATATGCTCAAAGTCCAAACAACAAGTCTCACACTCCACTTCTATCCAACAATTGCCTTCTAATTGGGTTTCCAACATACTAGCAAATATTAGTGAAGAGCATACAGGCAGACCATGCGGCCTGCAAACACCTTTTCTTACTGCAGTGCAAAGTCCTGCTGTGGAGATATTCTTGGTAGTTTAGAACATCAAGAGAGACAGAGACAAGAGAGAGAGAGAGAGAGAGAGAGAGAGAGAGAGAGAGAGAGAAGGAAAGCTCAACTCCAGAAGTGGAAAACATGTAACTTGTGCCCTGAGATATCGCTATGGCAACATTTAAACAATGAACAGAAAGCCCTGCAGGATTCTGCTCTCGCTTCCTTGGATACCAAATGTAAATCCTGATTCTCTATTATTGTGTGCATGCACAAGCGTCTGATTTTTGCCTTTTTCACTAACAGATAGCCAAGTATCCAGGCCCCCTACCAGGAACTGTGCATTAATTCACGTCCGTGTATTGCATCTTGTGAATATTCAACTAAAACACACCACTGGCATAATCACCTCCCCTCTTGTGTCCCCATTTCTATGCCTTAAGAGAAAAAAATGACCATGATGCTACAGTTAAATAACAGGTACCCATTTTTTTTTTTCTTTTTGTTTCCACCCTGAATAAATTCATTAAATAAACCACTGTAAAGTGTCACAAGCCAACCCCCAATGTCTTCTGCCATGTCCGGAAGTAGAAGCAGAATCCTTTCCAAAGGCTGCTCATTCTCCAAGCTGCTAGACTCAAGCCTGCTGCAAGGCTGCCTTCCAGATCAGCATGGCTGCTGCTATTCCTAAATCCTTCTCATCTGGGTTATCCTGTGGGGGCTGGAGGACCCTTGCTTTTCTTTATGATTTTCACAGAGTAGCTGGCAATGGGATAAAAGGCCCTTGAGAACAGTAACCCTAAATCCAGTCAGCTTCACTACTCTAGAAAATACTTCATAGGTGCCAAGTGCATATCTTCAGAGCAATTTTCACCCCAGACTGAAAATGTCACTAATTCCAGCACCCTTCCCCCTCCTCTAGTTCCCTCACTAGCCACCAGAAACAGAAGCATCTCTCCAAGCCAACACAAAGCCACTCTGGCAAGCCCGAGATGGAAGCTCTCTGTCTCTCTCTTCTGCTGCTGCTGTGCGTGGTGCACTCCTTCAGTGAATATACTGCAACTTGGATAGCCTGGCTTGGCATTTGTCACCAGCACCAAGCTCTCTCAAAATGTGGTAAAATGCTGTTAGGAGCCCCATCCGAGAATCTTCATACCAAATGGGAGACAGCTTTTTAGGTCACAAGCAAATAACTTTAAAGCCTACATATGGGAAGCCATAGCAACACCTCTGGGATCCCTTTGTTCTTCTCCAGTCCCACACAACTGCTTGCATTGGCTCACATCTGCAGCATTTTTCTTGGGTCTCACCTAATTTGAAAGCCCATTTTTCACCTGTCAGTGGTATCAGGCTGGGAGATATTGTGACACAATTTGCCGCTCCAGCAGACTGAACCTGCTTCAATTCTAGATCAGTACAAATCATTCCTGACATGAGAAAAGACACAGACCAGTCACCCCCTTCCATTAAAAACTTACACTTTGCCTAAAGCTTGAGGTCTGTGATCTCTGACCTTCTGGAAAACAATTAGACCAAATAGAGCAGGACCTTCCAGAACAGCTTTATCTTTCCTCCTGTACAAGCATTTAGTGCCTAAATGTACACATGATACATGTGCAGTGCCAAAAGCCCAGCCTGGGGTCACTACCAAAAACACCAACCATGGTTTGAAGAGGAGACAGCCCTCTGGACCAAGGAATGACACACCTGTGCTCAGGCACCTGTGAGGGGAGCAGCAGACACAGCCAGCTCTGGCCCCTGGTGGAGGAGATTTGTTGCTTCTCACTTAGCTGGATGTTTGGATGAACGTTATTTTGTGATGAGCCCTTTGGGCTCTGGATAAGCCTCAGCACAAATGCTGAGCAATGCTACACTCATTCCCACTTTGGTATTGAAGGAGTTAAACTCGGAGTTGTTCCATGTGTCTTTTGGCTACTGTATTAAGTGAATGATTCACTGAAGTGTGAAACTGTTGCCTCTTTGGAAGCAGACACACATCCTTAGCTGTTTAATGCTGACAAGGTTTGCCTATTTCAGCCCGAACTGGTGACTAAATTTTCCCAATGCTTCCTTATCATGTCAAGAAAATACTCCTGCAAGTTATCGTACAAAATGAATAGGGCACCCATGACAGCCTTCTATTGTCCAAAACTGAAGTTGCTCTGTCAAATTTTCTGTTCATGTGTTCACTTGACAGCAATCCAAGGAAAAACTTGGAGATTCCTTTTCCTTATCCACCTGCTTGTTCATTCAGTCATTACTGAGCAGCAGCTTAACATAAATTTAGCTTTTCTATTACTGCAACTGCTGATGTAAGTGTAGCCCACAACAGGGCACAGACTTATCATGATATATGAAGGAATGAACAAGAGAGAATTTTGCACTTATTTTCAGATGCTGACAAACTTATTACCCATTTAGTGTCCCACCAGGAACCATGGGCCCAGAGAAAAAAAGGAGGCTAAAGCACTTCACACTAAAACGATTTAGCTATATTGAGAAGGATGAGAGTAATTGAACCTGGAAAGAACAATTTTTGCTGTGCCTGCTCCCTTCTTTTTCTGAACACAACTGCACAAAGGGTCTGATTTGTTCGCGTGGCCAAACAAAAACTCCCAGAGATTTCCTTAGGAGCAGAATTGAATCCTAAATCTTAATCTTTTTCAAGTGGCCAATGTTTGAGAGGCATGACCTCCAAACAGAAGCACATGGGTCACATTTGAGAGGCAGAAGTTCTCATTTCCATTATGCCAAAAGATAGGGGATATTTACATAAAGTAACAGTCATGATGTAAGTGAATGAAGAAAGGGGGGGAAAAAAGAGGAAGCTAAGAATGGCTTATGTATTTACCCAGGGAAATTACAGCTCTGTTTTGTGTTGTTTCATGCAGGCAGTTTGTGAAGTAAGAAATGCTGCCAGAAATTAAAAGGTAAAATCTGGATCTATCAACACTTCTTTCCTTCCTGACTGCTCTCTCCTTCTCCAGAATATTGCTGCAAGAGAAAAGTAAAATGAGTGGCAAAGCTAGTTCTGCACCTTGCCTGCCAAAAAAACCACCACCAAAAAATAAATTCCTATTGAATGGCTCATTTAATTAGTTGTTTCCTCCTCTCATTCTGCACCAGTTTTGGCCTAATACCTTCAGCTGGAGCCTTTACACATGAAGGCCAAGGTTGAAGAGGGCATAGGTGAGGGAGGACAGAGGGGAAGGAAAGGAAGGAAAACTTCCTACCCACAAGCCATGCAGTCATGCCAGGAGAGGGGAAGGAAGTAGCACTCTTCCCCACAGGAAAACATGGACCTCTATTTTAGACATCATGTTATCCTCCCTTTATTCTGCACTCCCACATGACATTTCTCCAGGAAGGGAGGGATATTTACTGGTCTGTTACACATCATTGCTAATTTGTGAACCCCACCGCTTACAAGCCATTTTTTAATTATTTTCATTACCAGCATAATAAGAAAAAAGTCTCCTGATGCCCCAGAATCCTCTCACTTCTTGTCAATCAAAGTAAAGCTCTTTCAACTGCCATGAAAGTCCAAGGGGACCCTGAAGGATTCACCACAAAATCACAGAGAATTTCCTAGGAGATCTGGAGGGCATGGGTGGCCAGTACAGCAGTTCCCTAAACTCCCCTTCAATGGAAGAATGCCCTCTCTCTGCCTGTTACTGTCCTTTATTAGCAATGGAGTGCAAAACATGCCATTTCTCTCAGAGCTGCATCCCTAAAAAATCCTGTAAAAGCCCCTGCCCCACACCCCCCACTCCTGCCAAAAGCCATCCTTCACCTCCCTGCTGGCTTATAAAATGTTCCTGTTAACACACCATATTGAGCTGCAACATCAGACTGAATACCAGCATTCGAATTACAGCCTTGAACTAAAACACTTAGTAAATAAATAAACCTCCTCTCTGCATCTAATTCCATGCAACTTGCATCCATTTGTAGAGGCTGGGCAATCAGGCAGCACCCCCCACACACACTCACTGCAAGGGCTTTCTCAAAAGATTGCTTTGCTAGCAAACATTTGCAAATGCTGTAGTGACACACAGGCAGGTGTCTGCAACACCCTTCCAATGCTCGGGTTTTAGGAATTTGAGCTCCTGTGAGAATTCAGTTCTACCCTCATTCCTCTCCTCCTCTCTTCCCAACCGCCCCCTTCCAGCCATTATCAAAATACAGACAGGTTCTTTATTCAGACCGAGAAAACTGGACTAGGTATTAAAGAAGAGAGGCAATGGGGCACATTTCCTTCTCCAAAAAAAAAATAAAATAAAATAAAATAAAATAAAATGGAAAGTGTACTCACTGTATCCTCAAAGACTATCCAGCTGGAAATCCGAGTGATTATGAAAAACCAGAGTGGGGGAGGGGTTAGAAAACTATTTCATTTCAGCAACCAAGCCAAAATTAAAACCAAGAAAGGAAATAAGAGAAAAAGGATATCCAATTGCAATTTCCCAGCAATTTCAGTCCATACAGGTGCCAATACAACCCAACAGTGCTGAACTCTCTCCCTCTGGCAATTTGCTTTCTTCTTCTCTGTCTTTTATTTTCTCTGTGGCTTTCAACTTTTTGCTTAAAATTTCTATGGTGGAAATGTTGATGGTTGCCTTCACTGAAGAACAGTGGTTAAAAATAAAAAAACAAAAATCCTTGAGGAGGATGAATGGTCCTTTTCCTTTCTGAAACTTTTCATTCCACTGTGGATCGTTTGCCTAGTTTCCTTTTTCTGAGGTTTTCTGCCTCTCTGGCTCTGCTTCTCGCCATTGCTCTCTATTTGTTTTTTCTCTGGAGAGCAGAAATAACTGTATTTCCTTTTAAGCAATCCTCCATCTGTATTCTTTTAATGTAATTTTGTTGTGACACTTAAGATCCAGGTCTTGCCAGGGAATTTTCTTTTTTCCCCTTCTTTGCTGCACTATCAATTATCCAATCCATGTGTCTCCACATTAGAATGGGGATTCCCATTCTTCTTTTCCTCTATACCCCCACACTCCTTTAGAAAATAGTCTCCTTTTGCATTTAAATTTTTATTCCTGTCTGACAAAACAATAAACTTTTAGTCTCTCTCCCCCTTCTCCAAAGATCTGATTAGATTTCCAATCACAACCCAGTGCGCAATTGGATTTTTGATTTCGGCAAGAAGCCAGCAATCCACAGCATCAGCACACTCTCCTTGTTTCAAACTCCACGCTATATTCTTTTGCCTTCCCTCCAACTCCTCTGCATCTTCATAATTTCACATTAAATGAAATGAAGGAGGGAGGGAGTAGAGAAAAATTCAGGGTTCCCACCAGCTGTCAAGAACAAATCCATCACCTCGTTATTTTTTAAACACTTGGGATGGGTATTTTTAACGCCCACTCTCGCCCTTGCCCCCCACTTCTCAAAATCCTTCAGACGTTGAAACTCCCCCGATGGGGTGCAAAGAAACCCAAGAAGATGTGATTTGTCCTCTTAGCTGTAAATTACAGAAGCACACTTTGCTTTTCATTGCAGCTTCCTCTCCATCTTTTGTCCAGCAGCTATATGAATCCAGAAGCACCGAGACGGATAAACTTCTATTTCTTCTTTGAGGAGAGGGAGGGAAAGAGAGACAGGAAGACGGATCAAAGCTCTCCCGTCTCTGCCTCCCTTTTCCTCCCTTTCTGTGTCTCAATGCAGGTCTGATCTCATTTCCAAGCTGAGCCTGGTGTATTTCAGATGTACAAGTTGGATTTCCCTTCTGCACAGCAGTGAGTTAGTCTCCCATCTTCTTCCACACACCAGTTATCTTCCCCCTTTTCTTCCTTCCTTCCTGCCTCCCTCCCTTCCAAGATGACCCGGTCCCAGGAGCGCAGCCGCTTCTTTCAGCTGTTAGTTTCATAGCCCTTGGCAGAGCCGGAACGCTTCCTTCCTCCCGCGCGCTGCCGCTGGAATTCTCCCTGTGTGCGCTCGTAGGGACGCATGGATGTGCGCATCCAGCTCCTGGCAGCTGCTGCTGTCGCCGGCAGTAGCTCCGCTCTGCCTTTCTGGTAATCCCCACCTTTCAGTGGCACCCTAGGATTTGCAAATGTCCCAGGGCCGGTCTCTCTCTCTGGCTACACTCCTCCTTCTCCCCTTCCGTTCTCTCCCCTCTTCCTCTCTTGCGGTTTGGTTTTGTTTTTTTGGTTTTTGGTTTTTTTTTTTGTTTGTTTGTTTGTTTTTTTTAATTTTTTAAATTTTTTTTTGTCCCCCCCCGCCCCTCTCTCCTCTTCTTCTCTCCCCCCCCCCCCTCCCTCCTTCCCTTTCCCTTTGCTTGTGATCAGTAAAATACAATTACCCAATTACCTCCCATCATCTTTGCACTGATTGGTCAATTGCATTAACACTTGATGTCAGGGAAAGGGGCCTGGAGCAGCTCCGACGTGGCATTGCTGCCACCTGCTTGACAGACTGGGAACAAACTCGGGGATACCTTAAGAAATCCCCCGTCAGAAAGCAGGAGCTGAAAAACAAGGGACCATCTTAAGGAACGGAATGTCAAAACTCATTTTCTTAAAAGCCTTCCTGATTCTGACAGTTCAACCAGCATTCGCAGGTTCCAGCCTAGTCGCTGAGGCAGAGTAAATGACAACAAAATGAAATGAGGTATAAAGTTGTCTTTACAAAAGAAGTACAGGGCAACTGCTATTCACAGGTACCAGCTCTGGCAACATATGCAGAGGCATGATAATAACAGGAAACGAGGTATAAAGTCATCTTTGCAACAACTGTAACAGTGAAAATAATTTGCACTGAAAGACAATCTGTTCTCCAATTACAGAAATCAATGTTCCTTTAGAACTTATATGCACATACAAATCACCTAAAAGTCCATTTTGGCAGATATTCAAGGGCAAAAGCTGATATTCAAGGTTTCAGTGAGTTTAAGTCCTACCTTGTGACAGCAACACAGCAATGAAATGTCTAGGGTCGCCTATCAAATCTTCCACAGTTTGATTAGAATGACTTCTGACGTGCATTTTGGAGTTTTCTGAACTGGCTCCCTAATTTGGGTTACTGAAATACTGACATGTTTATTATGCTCTTACCAGCTTACCCAGGTATGTTAGATATTCTTATTTGTGTTGCCTAAAGTGCCCAGAATTGGCTCAGCGTGTCTTGTTTCTCTCACGGATCCAAGTTCAACGATTCAAGATCCAGTTTTACAGAAAATTTTGCATGTGTAAGGTCACATACACTACTCACTTCATGGAAACAGAATATGCATGATGTATGTGCTGGCATTTGTCTCAAAATCAGAAAGGTATTATTTATAGCTCTAACTCCTCCAGACAAACCCCAAAAAAGAGTTAGTCAGGTGCTTCAATGGTAATTATAGCAAATTTCAAATATTAATCAGTAACTCAGAGTTATTCCATGCACACAGTAATATAACTAGCTCTTTGCTCAGTCCTCTCTCAAAAAGTCAAGATATGATTGGTATCCTTACTCAGACCTCAGCCTTTTTGTGAAACTGACATACTTGAAAGTAAAATGAAGTTTAAGTTCTATGTCACATTAGAAGTTTTCCCAGAACTATAAAATCTATAAGCTAGCTGAATTCAGTCAAGTAACACTTACTGAATCATTGTAACATTGACTTTCAGATTTACTCTACTGACTCAACAGGCTCTCTGGTGAGAAGGTCCTACAAGATAGAAGTTAAGCAACTGGAACCAGGCACATTTAACATCTGATCTTACTATCCCTGAAATCAGTGGCAAACACAACTTACCTGCAAGGGGTGAAAGGCTGAGTGTGCAGCAATAGTAAATAAACCAAACCTAGTGGTCTTTCAAAAATGCTAAAAAAGTCTCTGGTGTTTTCCAGGGAAGGTTGCGAGTGTGGTAGGAGATGAAGTTGCTGACAAGTAATCTTTTTCTCAGTTGGTGAGCTTATTTTGTTCCTGCCTGATTCACTGATGCTGCTGGTGTATTTTGAGTCTACAAATGTCTTATGAGAGTCTTTCTCTTTTTACTACTCAAAAATCAAAAAAAAAAAAACCAAAACCCACAAGGTTGCTCCTTTTCCCAGAAGGATAGAAACATTACAGCCTAATGCATTTCCCGCACAGTATTCTTCAGAAAAGTTCCTCAAAAATTTCCTTCTGCTTTTAAAGAATCTGTGAGTGAAAGGGAAGGTTTCTATAACTGAATTAAATATATATATATAGGTGTCAGTACAGAAGATACACAATTTTGGGCATCCAATTAGAATCTAAGACACAAACTTTGCTATAGCAAAAGTATCTCTGTTGATACAAAGTAATATTTATGAAAGAAGTGTGCACGTTTTCAAGTGACATCAAAATACATATTTCTAAGAGATAACTGCTTAAATAGATTATATATCTCTATATACAAAGCCAATATATTTACAGGCATGTATATGACTAAAAAAAAAAAAAATGTATCAAAACTGCAACAAGCTCTAAGCTATAATATGATCTCTCTTAAAGTTTGTTATCTTTAATTAGGCTTTATCACCTAATAAACATAGAAGATAGTGTGATTAGCTTCTTAGAACATAACTTTAAAGCAATCTAGTTTGCAATATTTATAGGATGGCATTCCACGCTACATGAAAAAGTAAATATAGTAAATAAAATAAAAATATATAATTGCATTATCTCTTTTACAAGCATATATGTCAAGTGTGTAAAACCTATTAAAAACAAATATTTTGGTACCATCACAATAACTCATTTCTTAATCAAATGTTGAAAGGCTATCATTAACTCTGGAAACAACTGTTTTTTTTTTTTTCCTGGAGCACATTTTATGCTGTTGCCTTAAAACAGTAATGTTTGTATATCGCCTTCAATCTCGCCCAATCCTGAGTACAGAAGGATAACAAAACTCAAATGTATGCACTGACAAATCTTGGCATAATAAACAAGAACAGCAGATTGTTATAAAGATTGTTGTATAGATTGTTTTCCTTTCCAACAGACAAGGCCAGTTACAGAACTGTCGCTCTGTGTAGGGCTAACACTGGAAGAGACGAGTGCAAAACATCAAATATTCACAATACTCAGTCATTTGGTGGGAGAGAAACGTGGCCAAAGCCTAAGAGCCTGAGACAAAAGGATTCTGACCCTAAACAAAGGGGAAGAGAAACATTGCAATTGAATAAACATAACCAAATTTTGACGGAAAAACAGTAAAACCAGACTGCTTTACATAGACAAAGTGAAAAGCAATGCAACATTTTCCTAAGTCAGTTGACAGTCCTGCCTCCTTTTTGAATAAAAATAAGGAAATCGTATAGAAAATGGTGGAACATAATATTCTTTCTATTTTATTTAGTTTTGCTGACAAGAATCTGTTTGCATATGGAGAGAGTACTTGAATTCTCTTATAGCTTTCTACTTTCAAAAGGGAATAAAACTTGCTGACAAACATATTTTTGACTGCACAGATCTAGGATCAAGCTCATTTACCAATTCATGAATTCAATGGTGATGCTAAAACTCTCAGACTATATAAAATATATTACGTATGATCTAACAGAAAGATTGTAAATTTTCTATTGTAATTGGAGCCCACAGTACATAATTTCTTGTGTATGTGATTTCACTGATTATTGCTCAATTTTTTTAATACAACAAGCACTAAAATCAGGTACATATCATCAAAATTAGCAGCTGGTTGATACTGCTTCATTTATTAATTTTCATGGGTTTTTTTCTGATTTTTACAGTTCTAGTGGGATTTTTTTTTCCCAGCTAATTTCTACTGGGTCATAGTGACTTAGAAGAAATGAAAGAAAAGATATCTTCCTTCCAGGAAAATCTGGGTAAAGCCACAGCACATGATTTTGGCACACAGATGTGTACATGACTGTTCAATCAACTCATCTCTTCATAATATCATAATAAGAATTGTTCCTGGTAAGGACAAAACTGAATGGTGGGATTTGTTGTGTAGATTTGAAGGGAACAACATTCTCAAAATTTCTGTATGTTTATGAACGTTCCTCGTGCAGTTGGGTTAATAGGACAAATTTAGAGTTGCTGTACATTTGTACAAATTTTCATTTTCCATGCTAACAATCCATGAGTGCAAACAGCACTCATGTTTAAAACTCATGTTTAAAAAGTTCAAAGAGACTTTCCAGAATTTCTCCTCATGGAACTGACTCACATATTGTCCAAGTTTCCATTATGCAGAGGAAAAAAACAATTTCCCAAGCGGACCAAGAGGCATGCCCTTGCTGCAGAGAGGCCTAATGATATCCTGGGCTGCACCAGGTGAAATATTGCCAGCAGGTGGAGGGACAGGACCCTTCCCTCTGCCCAGCCCCAGAGGCTGCAGCTGGAGTGCTGTGTCCAGAGCTGGGCTGCCCACCACAGGAGAGACAGGCACACACTGGAGAGAATCCAGCAAAGCATCATGAAGACAACAGCATCTTTCTTATGGGGAAAGGCTGGAAGAGCTCAGATGGTTCAGGGGAATCTTATCAATGTCTACACGTACACAGAGGGACACAGTGGTACCCAGTGACAGAACCAGAGGCAGTTCTCTGGTTCTCAAACACCAGAAATTCCCTCTGAATAGCATGAAAAGTTTTTTTACTATGACACTAAGAGCACTGGCACAGGTTGCCCCAGAAGGTTGTGGAGTCTTCCCCCCTTGGTAATATTTAAAAGCCATCTGGACATGGTCCCAGGCAATTTGCTCCAGAATCTGCTTGAGCAGTGGGGATGGACTGAATGACCTTAGAAGGTTCCTTCCACTCTCAAGTATTCTACAATTCTGCAATGTAACAGTCCTGGAAGTATTTACATAAAAGGAAAATAATAAACCTCATACTTAACTGGTAAAAATATTTTTTCTAAAGTGCTCTTAGTTTCTTCTCTTCGCTGTGGGCTTAGGAGAGTTGTGTGTCTAGCATTCAACTCTGCACCAGCAAAGGGTCTCTTTTTTCTAAAATGAATGATGTGTCAAGGAAAATAAATATGAGAAAGAAAAACTACTAACAGAACAAAGGCAAACATTTCCTAATTTTGCTCTTGGAATTGTGCTGCAATTCTGAGTAGGTCACATAAATTTCAAGTGTGTTTCACTCCATAACAGCTCTGAGAACAGAACCCAAATCCTGTCATTTTTTTACACCACTAATTTCAGGCTTTGAATTTGGATTGAGAAGAATTCTCCTTTCTAGGACTGAGCACCATGGACATTAAGCTGTTGTGAATTCGCTCCACAGGGAGGAATAACTCCTTTGATTTCAATGGACCATCTCCAGATTAATGCAGGTGTAAATGAGAATAGAGCATTTTTCATTTTACATCCATGCTCCATTTAATATGTATTTGGTTTTCTAAGTCACACAATTATAAAATCATTGAGGTTGGAAAATGTTAGTAGAGTGAAAAAGAAGGACTGTTTCTTTTAAACAGAATTTTTGAGAGTGTAAAATTTGAGAATATACACAACTAGACTTGGGCAGGAATGATCCATGTGTTTGAAAATAATATCTTTATAGTGTGACAACCTTTTTTACCCTCAGTGAATATTAAATAGGAAAAATATGATACTTTGACACAGAGATGAATGTATCAGACATCCTAATTTCTTCTCCTGTGGAGTTATTGTGACTGGAAAATGCAATTTCCACACATTGAAAATTAACTCCTAACCACAAGCTTCAAAGCTTTAATGAGAGACAACCTAGCACCCATATTTTCCTACCTTGCTCCTGTGTTTCACATATATTTAAAGTGAAATTCTGATACAGGGAAAAGAGTCACAATTTAATCTCTGAGCCAAAGAAAAGCTGGCATTCAAGATCTCTAAATTTTCATCATAAAATTCATAGTGGTTTGCTTTAAGCACACAAAAAAATTAAAGCTTTCAATAAATTGGGGATGAAAAGAAACGTTGCATAGAGAGGGCAAATTGTCAAAATGAAGAAAAAAAGAAAATATTCTGGCATAAATAACGTTTCTGAGGGGATAACTTTTAACTTTCAAGATCTCTTTTCGGGTACATATAAAATAAATTATTTCAACTGAGTATCTTCTATTTCTAGGTCCAACATTGGGAAATAGTCTTTACATGAGAAAAAAAAAAATCCCCTTCATCCTCATTTGTCAGAATAAAAAAAATCCTGTACTTGCATAATGATTTTTTTTTTAAATTTCTTTCCTTTTCCTTTTTTTTCCCCCTTAAATTACTAATGGTTCATCCTTAGCCACAAGTAAACAGCATAAGCTTTTTTATTTTTTTCCCCCCCATATTTGTCTAAATTCAAGTGGATTGAAATACTATAATTCATATTATCTAAGGACCTATTTCTTACTGTTGGTGCTTGTAGGACTGCTGTTAGCAATGTGGGCATCCAAAGTTTTAAACCAGGACTCACAGGAATTGTATTTCCAGAGTCTTTGGATGATCTCAAGGTGGACTATTTGATTCTCTGCACGCCTACAAAATGGAAATAATCCTTACTGCATGTGTTAAAGGGGAAGGACTCACTGATATTTGGATTAGGCAGAGAAAAGCCCTCCAGTTCTGTCAGAGCTGACCCCATAACCACCACATGAGGTGCACTGCACCAGGCAAGACAGATTGGAAAATATAGCGTAGCAAAAAGGGTAAAAACTTCATCCCTCTGAATAATTATTATTTTCTGTATCCTAGCAGTCAATATATTAAATAATTTAAGATCCCCAAGAGTGTTGTAATATAAATGTACATTGACAGATGTTGACTTAAACTAGATGGATGAGAAGTCAGGGAACAATTTAGGACCTAGAAATGAACAAAGGCAAGAAGCACTGTATTTGTACTCATAAATGTTCTGAACTATGGTAAAGGTTACTTTAAAAATTACAGTCTTGATTGCTCTGGATTTTTTTGTCAGGTGCTCAGCTCTCCCTTCTATCTCCACATACACATTAAAATTCTACATCATTTCAAAAGCATGTGAAATACCTAATCATCTTTCAGTACCATTTTGGAGAGGTGGATGAAACACTACAAGACAATGATGAGCCTCTGGAAACTCTCTTGGACTCTCCTGGGCTTCTGCCACTCCAGACCAAACCAATGGTCTGTCCAGTCCTCTGCAGGGCCATTTCTTAAAGAATACAAGATTATTCCATAACAGATCGTTCCCTAACTTTCACTTCATAAAACCGTATAAGTGGAAGAACAGCCAAGACAAATTTTCATTGGATTTGTACTTAAGCCCTGGAAATGTTACAAGTGGCAAAGGTAACTATATTTTGGAGACTATGAGAGGGAGCAGTTTTAATATGAATAAATATCTTAGTCCCCATCAGGGCAGGATCCTTTGAAAAGTTCTTAATCTGTGCTGAGAGCTCTTCTCATTCTTTGTTGACCCCATATTAGACATCCTAATAAGAAGAAATGTTCTCAGTCATAAATGGCAAATGTGATAGGAAGAATAATGATTAAAGAGTATTTTTTTTACAATTTCAATAACTATTTTAGTTTTATTTTATTAATAAACAATAATGTCTTATTATTTATTTTTAATTAAACGAATATTTAGGCTAAGTTTTGCTACAAACTCTTTGAACTTCATTCCCAGGTGGAATGGTACAGCATTAAATCAACACTCACCTTACTGAATCACATCTGATCTTCAAGGTCTAGGGAAGAGTTTCTTGTTAAAAAGATTATTTCTGGTGATGAACAGGATAAAACACCTGTAAGAGATGAAACACTGTTTTAAGAAGCTGCACACTATATATGATTAAATAAAAAAAACAAAGGAAAAAAAAAAAAAACACACACACAAAAAAAAAAAAAAAAAAACCAAACCAAAAAACACAAGAGGTGATACACAGAAGTATGGATTTTGTCCAGAGCTATATTAAATGGTTTTTTGGGTTTTCAGACCTATTACCTTCTGCTTTCACTTTTCTCCCAGTTTAGATTGAGACTGTATTTCCTTTAAACTGCATTTGCTTTAAACTACTTTGTTCATGTAGGTGGAAGTATAAAATATAAAAAAATCTATAATTTGAGATAAGGAGCACTACCGGCTTCAAAAATCCCAGTACTGATAGTCTTTGAACAATAAGAAGAATTAATATTAAGGAAATTAGAATAAGAGGCTAAAGACAACTCTTCTTCAAAACTTAATGGAAAACTATATTTTGTAAAAATCAGGACGTTAAGGGATATGACCTTTCACTTAAAATGTTTCAAGTGGGCCTTATTTCAAAAGCAGCACAGCAATATTTGCTAAATTCAGCTCCAGTTAAAATGTGTTCTCCAAAGAAGAGCCAACTACAATGAGTCATCACTTCTGGAAAACACATTTAATAACTGCATACATGAAGGCATAGATCTGGAAACAGGAATTAACCACCTAGAATCCTAAAGCACGCACAGTCCATTTTACTAGCATTTCTTTTCTGAAGGGACATTTAGAAGAAAATAATAGGTTCAAAGAAAAAATTCAATATAATCTCTCACAAAATAAAGGTTGCAAAGTTGTTTCAACTTCATATTAAAACCTGTCCCAAGAAATATGATGATTAAAGACAAATTAGTTTTACGTTTTTTGGTTTTTTTTTTTTTCTTTTAATGCTCCTGCCCTCAGTTATCTTAGGAAAATAATACAAACAAAATAGAAATCTATCAATTGTTATTTATTAATATTAAAAGAAACAATAAATATATGATTCTAAAATGATCTTTTTTACAGAAATATATTCCTTTAACATTTCTTCAAAAATTCAAATAGCTATTGAAAATCATGGAATTGTATGGAAATTGCTGTTTCCTTTCCTGCATGACTATTGCTGAAGATGGAAAAATCAAGGATTGGCTTTGTTAGAGATACATAACCTGTGTACATAGAAGTTTATCCAGACAATTGATAATATTTAAATGATTTAATGTTCAAATGAAACTGGAAGGGAGGTTTTATGGTCATAAAGATTTAAGGAATATATATTTATATAAAATAAACATCTATTCAAAAATGTGTGACATAAAGGAAAAAATTTATATATATATATTTGAAAATAAACTAGATTTTAGATATTAGAAAATATCTACTTTTAGAGAGATTGATGTATATTGGTCCTTGAACTCGATAGTTTAGGATTCTCTGCTTGTTTGTAGGCAGAGCAACATTGGCATTGTTCCCATTAAATTAATGTGTTTAAGATCAGAAATTCTTATTGTTCACACAAGAATTTGCACTTGTTGAAAATCTTCAATTTAAAATTTAAAATTTTCTGAGCAACATCAGAACATCACAAAACCTGACTTTATTCTATGAAAAAGTTCTCTAAGAGATATTTTTACAGGTGCCCAAACATGTGATTTTGGGAAAATTCAGTGATTTACATACTTTGTCTAAGTGCATTAACCACCTAACTCCCATATGTTTTCATCTTTAGAAGCCTTCCAGAAAAGAATATTATTTTATCCTTGCTAATATAGCAGAAATTAATAGGTGCAGAAATTTTAAGTTTCATATGTAACCTTGTAGGGGTAAGAAGTATATCTTACAGGTACTCAGCACTGTCCAGGGCAGTTTAATTGCAGGGATATTGATGACTACCCCATTTATTGAAAGACTTCACTTCTATTCCTTATTTCTTTTGAACAAAAGAAAACAAGCTGTTTGTCACTGTGGTATTAGGTGGGAGGCAGTGATATGAGTCAGTCATTAAGCCTCCTGGTCAGTTAAAAAAAACACATTAAACCTCCAAACAAACTACATGCAACTTGTCACAATGACTGGGGCAATTCTATGCAGAGAGAATGTGCATCAGGTAATTTATTCACACATGGGAATTTATTTTCAGAGTATGCTAATGCTAAGACAGAGAAAACATTTGAGATTCTTCTTCTGTACCTTGCTACAAAAAACTTCAAATACCTGCATCTTAGTCATTCCTACTTCAGCAAACTGAATAATGTTTTCTCTTGGCTAGTTCTGATGGACCCATGTCCATCCTTGGGATTTGACTCTCTAGGGCGTTTCAGTGGGATATTTATAGGGCAAGCCTGCTGATGAAGACCTGGTATGCTAAGCTCTAGAATGACAAGAATTTCTGCTTTGGTTAAATGAGAGCAAGTATATAAATATATCTCAGCCCTTTGTCACAAAAGTGTGTGGGAGAGGCACATTAGGCAAGGTGCTAGAAGTGAAGGAAGCTCTAACTGCTTGCAGATATGACACATTATTATTCATTGCATGGCACGTCACTCAGGCTGTCAGAATGCACAGCAGAGAACATGCACATTATCAGTGCTGAGCAGGGGCTGCAGGAACACAGGTTTTTGGGGGAAATACCTCTGTAACCATCCAGGCACAAGTTTGCTGGTCTTTGTGGAACAGATCCTGCAACACAAGCGAGGGGATCATCAACTGGTTACTAAGAACCAGCAAAACTCATCCATTGCAAATGGAGACAAACCTAAAAGGGCTTGTCTGACTCAGGTGGAGTCAGAATTCTGCATGCAAAATAGTCACTAAATATTATCCAAAGTATATCAGCCTTGGAGAAAGTGAACTGGGCAAGGAACAGGTGAAATGCCCAAAGAGTTGCATGGGT
Source organism: Sitta carolinensis (assembly GCA_032173965.1). Classification (NCBI taxonomy): domain Eukaryota; kingdom Metazoa; phylum Chordata; class Aves; order Passeriformes; family Sittidae; genus Sitta; species Sitta carolinensis. Next base: position 2,967,847 of record JAVUNC010000006.1, read on the forward strand.
AAGAGTGCCAGCACAGTGCTGTGCACTGAGGAAAATAGGTTAATCAAGAGAAGGTAGAATCTGCACAGTCAGAGAAACCATAAATAGAAAAACCTAAAATCACCCAGGAAGAATGAAAAAAAAAAAAAAAAAATGCTGGCAAAATAAGGAAATCAGATATAAGCACCAGGTTCAACCACACATGCAAGACAAATAAGTCAATTAGACAAAGAAGGCAGTCTGAATTTCTTGAACATGAAATTGTCAAATTATGAAAAATCAAACTCAGTTTTTATGTATCTGAAAATTAACCTTTATGAACAAAAATGTATGGGTTTTTCCCAATGAAAATTTTCTTCCTTTAGTATTTGCAGACAATGAAATCACAATGGGCAAATTTATTTTCTAGGGCCATCTTTTAAATTATTACAATATTGAGATAATTTCTTCAGTTTTTCTTCTTCTTTCTGTTTTCTTTCCCCATATACAGCAGCACTCTCTGTTTAGAGATTCTGGTTTTGCTTGATTTTAAAGTCAGGCTTTAGCAGAAATTCAGAGAATCCTCAAACAGACTTACCAGGTCAGAAAACATTACTGTAGTGCCATTGCAACCAGACCTGCATGAGACTTTCAGACAGCTGGTATCAGCATTTCCAAACCTTGTTCATGATATTTCTTTTAGAATACATTTTATAATATGATAAAAATCACGTGGTAATTTACCTTGGTAGACTATGAGTTTGTGCAGTAATGACTGAGTTGCAGAGCATTTCCTAGAAAACTACTAAGAGGAGCTAATTATCATGCTCCTCTCTCAAGAAAATAAATTATTCTTTATATTAATAATATTAAAAATATTAATATTTAATAATATTTATCTAACTATAAAACCCTGCAAACGTATTACCTTTCAATTAACAAAACACCCCCACATTAAGCTGTATCCATGCAGGTTTTTTCATCACAGTGTGTAGGAATCATCTTACAGACCCACAAAACGTGCCAGCCTTGTAAATTCTGGTAACTGATTCACTGTAGTGCCACACAGAATTTTCACATCAAGAGCAAGAATGGGGATTTGTGTCCAATTTCTTTCAAAATTTTAGTAGGCAGCAGACAATAATGTCACTGTCATATCACCATCAATTTTTATCATTATTCAAAAGACACTGATGTCAGAGGACCTGAACAAAACTTTCTAATTTGATCAGGAATTTAATGGTCTAAGTAGCACAAAGCATGTTCCTCATTGAGTGCCCATTTCCTAACTCACTGAGCAATTTGAGAACAGTAAGCAAGCAATTTAGAACAATGTGGTTGAGGGCAAAGGTGGTATGGGAAGGTCAGGATGAATATAATAGTGAAAACTAGAAAGGATTTATGTATTCATATCTTCATTAAAAAGTCAATTTCTTTCAATAAGCACTGCACCATGTATAATTAATTTTTCATAAGATTCAGAAATGTTATGTGACAACTTCTAAGAAAATTCTTTATCAAAACCACCTCATTTTACACTTTTTATGCAACCACGCAAGTTAAGACAAATAAAGGAGAGAGGAAATACACTGTTGCAGTTACCTGATGCTCTTTCTGAACCATTCTTGGTTTGGGTTTTGTTGGCGTTTTGTGTTGGTTTGTTTTTGTGTTTTGTGGGGCTTTTTTCCGTTGATATTTACAAAAGACAAATAAAATTACAGAGTCATAACATTGGAAGGAAAGGGGTCATCCTGTTCAGTGTCCTGTTCAAAACACATCTGATTAGAGCAAGCATCTCAAGGCACATCCTGCAGAACCATACAACACCTACAAGAGCTGGCAATCCCTCTGGCATCTCTTACCTGCTTTTTAACCACCCCAGAGTTTTAGGTTTGTTTTTTTTTTCCCTATTATTAATATGAAAACTGGGAGCTACAGTGAGAGAGGAATTACTTAGGAACGCTGCCTATGCTGTCCTGGGAAGAGAATTCACCATTGCAATGATGACAATCAATGTCTATTGAATGGGAACCTATCACATGATGTCAGAGAAATAAATAGCACCCACTACTCTCATCTATGCACCAGAAAGGTTTCACTGGGAACAAAATATTATACTTTTAAATATAGAATGAAAATATTGAAAAGGCAACGTTAAAACCAGAACAGCAGGATCAAGGAACTAAGAATGAACAGAGAACATCTGTATTTGCAGTACCTCAACAAGTTTATTAGCTAAAGAAGTCATGATCTTTATGCAAAATTGTCAACAGGGCACTGTGGGACATCTGGTTTGATTCTCTGAGTTTTACTGATATCCTGCTGTTCCTTGGGATACTTCGGTGTCCTGGACATATTCACTACTGAAAATCAAGTTAGGAGGAGTTATCCAACATAAAAATGTTCATCTCAAATCCCTTTGAATTACACAAATTATACCGGGTACAGTATAACTTTTACCCAAATGTGTCAGAAGCAGCTGTGTTTTCCATTTCAAATTACACTGGATCATTCCAGATGAAACTGGCCTACTTTAGCCTACATAAATTTACACTGTTATTAGATATGGCATATGTTTCTGAATTATTAGAAGTCAGACTCAAAAGGCATTCCATTAAAGATAAAATGGGGCAAACTTTAAAATCTTGATAAAAAGCATGCAAAGGTTTTCCTAATATGCTGATATGTGAGCTTAAAGTAAAATATTTAATCAAAATAAAATTATATAAAATGCAAAATTTAGACATAGGCAATTTTAGGATATGAATATACTAAGAAAGAGATTTACTGAGATTATAGAAAGATCCTGCTTTTGAATGGTATTTGAAAAAACTGAGAATGCATAACATAATTTGTGGTCAAACATGGTGTGTGTCCATTGAAATGGGAGGCCAAATGTGCCCCAAGGATTTATTCTCAGATATTTCTAATGATTACCAGCCAGTTCGGACTGGACCTGCTCAAGCAAGTTTACACAATGATTTTGTCAGAATTACCTTCATAAGAAAAGCTGAATTGCAGGGCCAGAGGTTGGACTTCAACGACCCCTGTAGGCCCCTTCCAACTCAAGATACTCTGTTTTTATTATTTTTATTATTTTTATTATTTGTTCACCTATATAAAATTACTGTCAGCTATTCTTTTATGCATACATATGCATATGTGTATACACACACTCTGTCTGCTCCACACAAGCAGAGTAAAAATAATTTTGTGTGCAAACAGAGCTGTAAATATTAACCTAGAGAAAATAACTTGGAGATACTGATAAAATTTAACAGGTAAAATATGAGGACAGAGAAAACTAAATTATCAGAAGACATGAAAAATCAACTAGGGATCAGCATATAAATGGAGGTATTTCCTGACAACTGTCGCTCTCGTGCCAAAGTTCAGGCAAGCAATGGAGATGTCTCACTCTGACAATTCCTCTGCTGCCTGCCAGCACTATCAAAGCATCAAGGCCTCTGAAAAAAAAAAAAAAAAAACAAAAACCCAGCTGATTAAAAAAGCTAGAGCAAAAGGAGACAAATTGTTTCCTTATTATCTCATTACCTGTTTACAACAGCTGTGTATTGTAAAGGAGATTTGTGTTATGCTGTTTCATCAGGGAACTTCGTACAGGTTCGGATAAAGGTGAGTGACCCAGCAGAATGCATTCTGGCTGTGGATACCTTTATTCCATGGACACAAGACACAATGCAGACCTGTGAAAGACTTTCTGGGGATTGCTGAGAGAGGTTTTGACCTATGCCTACTGTGCTGCACATGAATTATACTAAAAAGGTTGTTTAAAGAGTTAGGATGCGTTGTCAACAACTCTTAAAATATCCATTAGTAATAATAAAAATATTAATACCAAGTCTTGAAAAAAATCAAGAGTGATTTCTATTTTTTAATTCCCAAAAATAAAAAATATAACTGCAAGAGACAGTCCTGTACCTCCTCCAGAACACAGCTTATAGGAGAAAATCAGCAAGACTAAATTACATGTTTATTATTATAAATCGTTCTTGGCACCTGTATGAGTTAAAGTAAAAATGTAGCTTAATTTACAGCAACAGAAGAAAACTGGAGGAGTGGGGGGGAAAAAAAAATTACTAGCTTTAAGACTACGTAACCACAACTTTCTTCAAACTGCACAGTAACCTTGATTGAGATTCTAGCTCCAAAATGTTCAAATCCCCTAACAGAAATAAAGGAGCTTGCATGTCCCACATTCCAGGTTAATTCAGCAATACAAGAGTCAGGTCTCCATTTTCTTCTTGCCCTCAAGAACCACTCTAATAATACTCAAACCTGTTGCTATGTAATGTCACTTCACAGGAAAAAGTGGTTGCACACAGACTTTTCCAAACGTTTGTACTTCTATGACCTTAAATTACAAACCACATATTTTATGCTTGAATTTTCCAGACTTATTTTAAATCCTGATACGTGCAAATCAATTCACCCTTGAATAATTCTCAAGTTACTAGAAAAGTACAAGACAAAATGAAGGCATTCTAATGTCACTTGAATTTGCCACAAATTTGCCACCTTGCTACTAGAATTGGAGCAAAACCTCTGATCTGCACACATCTACTGGTTGGACTTGCCATGCTTTAATGGTTTGTATGAAATACCAGGGGGAAATATAAATTAATTTCCCTTAGCAAAAATTCCAGAATATTTATCTCGGAGTGAGTTTGTGATATTCTTCTATTCTATGCAATTCTCATGGGCTGCTCCCACATAACCATAAAGAGTTTGTTTGCCTCTTGAAAGTCATTGTCATTATTTTAAAGCACCGGTTAAATTCATTTATTTTACTATAGTTTCTGTTTGAGGAAAACAACTCATTTCTGCAATCTATGGGTAAATCACTGCTGTTTTGTATTCTGAAAGTCTGAAGAGAGGCTATAAATAGCAGAAATATATTATGAATATTTTCAAGTGTAGTACAAACCAGTCCATTTGCCATTTCAAAATTAAGAGCGGGTTTGTGCTTTGAATACCAATACAAATGGAACACTAAAATTTAGAAATAAAGTAATTTTATGAGGTTTGAGAGCAAAGCTAAACTTTACTTTGAATCTAGAAGCCATCTATCCTGTTTTATATTTAGAAAATTAGTTCCTTTAAGCAGGTAATTCTTTTAATGCTCTACATTCTCTCACAAGGTTGCTTGTCATCCTTTTTTATAAGCACTCTGCATTTTTCAGGAGGAATTTAGTAATAGATATTCTACTACCTATGGTTCAATATTTCAGTGTTTATATTAGAATGAATTTTCTAATAACACAGAAAAATATGTTACAATATAAACCCATATCCTACAGAAACCATATCCTAGATTAACCAACATATTCTGCCACATTCAGCAGATTGGCTTTTTTTGCAACAACTTTTCATTTGCTGAAAAATTTTATTTTTCCCCCACTTCCATACCTCATTCTTCTCCTTTCAATGTCACTTGTTTCAGTTCTTTCTGAAATGCCAGATTTTCTAGATCTTCTTTCTAACAGCTCCTTTCTGAAGCTGAATTTCAAATTTCATTAAAACCCTCAGAAATCCAAAGCACAAACACTGCATACAAGATCAAACAATGTGCCTTTTGTTCTGAAATTATTTTTTCAAAATTGATTTTAATAGAAAAAAAAAAGAGAAAAAAATTATTTTATTTTGACACTAGTTTATTTTTTGATTTTGAATTTAAAAGGATTAGCTGGAAGATCATAGCACATGCATGCATTCATAATTTCTGTCTTTCAAAATTAAGAACTTTTGCACGAACTCAAAGTTTAAAATGCAAACTCTTTCAATAACCTCAAAATCCTAATTATTTACAGATACACAATCTGCCCTGAGGAAATAGCTTGTTCATATAAAATTGTTTTGCCAAGATTGCCATTACACATTTAAAAATTACTTGTGAAAATGTCAATCAGTTTATAAGTGTTTCGCCCATATCATCAAGTACTTCTAGGTTATTTTCTACATTTTATTCTGCATTGCTTTGTAAGATTCAGTGTTAAGTGACTCCCAAATCATTCTAGTAACACATCTATTATTTTGTTATTCAGATGGTTCTGTCTGTACTTAATATTGTGATTTTTCATCCAATTTTTCTTTGTCTGGTTTCCAATCATTTTCCCATCTGAAGCTTCTGTATCAAACACATTACTGTGTCTTAGAAGACATACCGCCACTTTAATCACACTTGCTTAAATTCACATCTGAACAATGCCTTCCAGCTGCCCATATTTCTAGATATTTGTAATTTCGATCAGCAATTTAGGACTGAGAGAAAAAAAAAACCAAGAAATATTATGGCAAAAAACGAAGATGGAAAAATGTCACTGTATGTGACTCAGAGTGATGATTTTCAACTGTTCTTTCTACATTTGAAATGAGACAAAGTTGATGCATGACAAGGTACAAACAACCATTGCATGCAAACATGTCTCTGACATTCCCTCGAAAATGCCTGTGTGGGTTTTACTAGGAGGGAAAAACTAAAAACTACCCTCTGAAAATATCTTCAAGAATATTGCTGTGTTTAAGAGCTGAGCATCATCCTACAGTGCTTTTTCAGCACTTACAATATATGACTTTTTAAAACTTAAATAGAATGAGGACCACATACTCTCTGTAACTGAATTTTAATGACTGGAATGTCTGTGGAGAGAAAGTGAAAAAACCCCAAAATTACTCAACTTATCACATCATCATTGATCATAAAACAACTTGAAAAACTGAGTGTACCATTTAGGCCACACTGTCTGAATAGACATATACAGAAAAATTACATGTCACATTCAATTGGCGTGACACTGACACTGATATTATCAGCAAGGGAAGCCACATCTGTACTTATACAGGACTCTAATCTGTTTTCCATTTTGTAGATTTCTTTTAAGAACAAATTAATGAAAACAAGTGTATTCTTGTAAACTTAATCATTCTAGGCTGTTCTGGGAAGTTGCAAAAAGATTCTGACGTGTGCACTTGCTGAGGGCTTGACTTGAGAAGAAAGCAAGGACTGCTTCTCCCAAAAGATCACAGAGGAAAAGAGTTTTGAATATCTTATGTTCTATAAAATTCTCAAACCCACTAGTTATTGAGCAGTAACTTTTGGCACCTAAAATCTTAACCAATAAATTAATTGCAAGACAATTGAGTTCATCTCAAGGACTTTTTGAATAATATTTCCAACCAGGAGTTAAAACTTTGTAAATGGCACCTCATAAATCAAAGATCAATCAGGGTCCTGAGAGCTGTGGTATTCAAAAACACCCCACAGCTTTGCATCTGAGGCTTGGCCTTGGAAACCCTTCAGTGTCCTCCTAAATCCCAGATTGCTTGACCTGCTCAAACAAATCATTTAGCCTTGTTGATGGAGTTTCAGCTATAAACAAATTTTTTAAGGATTTCTGTTCCTTCAGTTAATGCAGTAATGCTAACACGACAAAGGCTTTTTAACTAAGAAGGAAAGTTTTCCTCCTGCTATTAGAAACCTTATTCTAAGTTTTACATTTTCTTGCATTTTATATACGATTAAACTAATTCACTGTGGTGTTTGAATGCTGTGTGAGTCATACCTGATTGCAAATGTACACTCACTTTTGGAAGATCTAGTCCAAACACAACAAGACACTTAGGCTCATAGCAGCTCTGTTTCATATTGAAAAAGATTTATAGGGAAAATATTCACATCAGCAGCATTTCTGCACCTAAAAAAACCCCACCAAACACCCATAAACCCACCCACCTCTCTCCAAAAAAATGCCGAACTAAAAAACTCCAAACAAAAAAGCCCAACCAACCAATAAACAAACCAAACAACCCACAATCCTTAGGAGGACAATTAATAATCTCAGTGAAAAACACTTAGATTCTGAAGTTTTAGAAAAATTTGCATGAGAATTTGCTAACCCTAGTTTTAGGATGATCTGCTTTTTCTTTAATTTGAACACCAGAGTAGTGAAGACACCTCTTTGCCAAGACAGCTGTATGCTGAACACAGTTTGTATTTCAGAAACCACACAATGCTCCTCCTATGGAAGATCCTAATTCATACGGATACATACAGGACAATAGACAGTGGTGTAGAAACCTACCAGAACTAGCAACCATTTACAAACCACCTTTTCCTTGAGAATTTAAATAGTCCACGGCTCTTGTGTGAAATTTTGCACAGTGACTGCTTCATCTGTTGAGGCAAAGCAGAGTCATGTAGATAAGCTAGTACCAAGCTGTGCGTAGAATAATTCCTATATCAGGTGATTTGTACATCAAATAACTACAGTCTAATACTGACTGACCACACCTAGAACATCTCATTAGGCAAGGGATGGTTATGTCTTTCACCCTGAGGTGATCACATCAGTCAGGTCCTAATAACCCAATTTTCAGGACATTGTTTTGATCTTGCACGTACATTGCAGTTTATTGTGCTTCAACTTCCCTGCAGTGTGGCAAGAAGAACCATGAAAAAAACACCAACTAAATCTCACTGTGGAACTGTTATCTCCACCCAGCCTGCAACATTTCAACAACTAAGTTAAAAAAAACCCCAAATTTACCATCTTAACATGCAATAGTTTCACTCATCAATGCCTTGATTACCACTCCTAAGTAGAACTAAGTTTAAAAAAACCCCAAATTTACCATCTTAATATGCAATAGTTTCAACACCTTGAATACCACCCCTAAGTAGACAAAATAAACAGTGATAGGCTTGGGGAACAGAAAAATCAAGTAAGTTGTTAATAAATTTTTTATTATTTTAACATAATCTATTAACTGTATGACTTGAAGCATTTTTATTTTCTTCTTTAATTAAGAAATACTGTGTTCCATATCATGAAGAGATTAATATTTAAAGTGGTACTGCTTATGAAAATAATAGAACTGAAAATACACTGTTTTAAGAAGAGTTTGAGACAATTTCACTAAGAAATTTCTGAAATATTCCAGAAGATCTAAATACTGAATTGACAAATCCAGTTGCCTTCATGAACAGCTACCTGAAACATCTTATGTCCATTAAAGTTTCTTTAGTGAATTATGTTGCCATGCTTTCTATTTTACTAATTACCTGATGGGTAGCAGGGAAAACAACAAATAGCAGTGGAAGAGATTCAAGAAATTTCTACATTCACAAAGGCAAAAAAGAAATAAAAAGGCATAAAAATCTGGCAAAAACTGTAATGAAACATAGCATCAAGACTGATTAAAAGAGAGAGGTATTTTTTCCTATTGAGTACTCAAAGAAAAGCTGAGTCAGCATTAAAACCCAATTCTTGTTACTGCCTCTGCCTGCACAAGAGTGAACGTTACTCATTCATCATTAAAGCACAGATGCACCATGAAGTGATTTTGCTAAACTTTGTGAAATCTATCTCAGCAACCCCTAATAATAACCAGGCATATTTACTTGGGATCATCAGGTCACAAAGGGCATGGTAAGCAAAGTGCCACATTCTTGGCACAGCTGAGAAATGAGTTTTGGCCTGGCTGAGGTCTCCCGTATGTGTCCTGTAAGCCCAGCTAACGAGGCAGGGCAGTCATTAAACTTGGAGGAATTAATATGACATGAATAGGAGACTCCACAGATGCAGTGACAGAGATGAAAGTAGGTCATGTTCTCACAATTTAAATGGAAACAGTCTAGACAGCATTAGCGTGAGCCTCAGAAGACTCGTACGGAAACCCTCAGCACAAATCTGTAACATCTATAAGAGCTGACAATAAATATAAGAACAGAAAAATGAGGAAAATATCACAGATATACATACAATGAGAAAAAACAGAAAAACAGTTTTGGCTTTAGCTGTCATTCAGTGGATTAAAAATATTTATAGCATACCAAATCAATAGGGTAAGAAACAATCAATATAACAATTATTTTGAGGTAATTTCCCTTCAAATGCTGGTGACTGTAACAAAATATACATCTCCCTGTTATTTAAAAAGCGTACTGAAAAAGGCTTGTTTTCTCGTAAGCTCTTGGCATAATACACAGTTTTTAAAAAATAAAAAAGTCTCAAATAGCCCACCAAAAAAGCTGTTGTATAAAGGAGTGTTCATTCTGTCCCTTCAGCTTTGCTCTTTTCAAGAGGAGAGAATGGTGATGTGACATGGACACTGAAGCAGCAATGACAGGAACAGAATGCCTAACATGGTAAACTGAGATAGGAAAAAATGCTGTCTCTTTAAATAAACAGGAGAATAATATTTATACAAAAATAACAAATATTGATTATCATTCAACATTTTTACAACATGTGATCTGACCAGTTCCCAGGTGAAGCATCTATTCAAACTTTTTGGTGCCACAGGAACTTTTTCTGGGCTGGGCACATCCCCTTACCACAAAATAGAATGACACAACAACCAGATAACTTTCAAAGTCATGGATATTTCATAGCTTGTAATGAGAAGATATTTTTGCAGTAATAAGCAGGTTATTTTTTTAGTGCCTGCTTGATCTGTGTCCCAGTAGTAAAAGGAAATACTAATAAAAAGATGTTTTAAAACTGTAGTACCTTCTACAAGAAAAATTGTTAAGCTTCATTGTGTGGTCACATTGCCTTTTTGGATAGTTATGTTCCACCAAAAACCTGTACTAGGCTACCCCAACTCTTTTTTTTCTCACTCCAACGTTCTTTATTAAAAAAAATAAGGTAGAGTGGAATGGTTAATATCCACATTTTTTAGCATTTGTCCTTGATTTTTACTTCTTCAAGAAACATAAGTCTGTGTACCTAATCTATATTAGGTGAGTACAGAAGTACCACTGGCCTCAATTCTTTAATATATAAGGAAAAGAATACATTGGAATCATACACATTGTATTATTTAATCTAAAGCTACGTATATTTCAATTATTTTTTAACAAAACCACATTTTATATATATGAAAAAAAATTCATTTACCCACCAATTAAGTTTTATAGTTTTAAGCATAGAATAGATAAATTTTCCTGTCTTTCCCAAACAAACATTTACCCTGTTTTCAAAGAGGTAGAAGACTCCCTGTAACACAGTTAAAGAAACAAAATTATTCTACGATGGCAAAGGGAAATACTTCAGTCTAGAAAAAAGGTAAATATTTCTGCTTTAACATTTGTGGGTTTTTTTTCTGAGAATAATCATTAGAAATGTAACAGTAATGATAGATATTGCCTGGTTTTTTTTACAATGTTCATATTGCTTCTTATTAGAAATCTGTTCAGTGTGTTTAGCCAAGTATATGTGCATATACCAGCTTTTCATTACTGCTTTTAACTGTCCTTTCAAGAGACACACATAGTTTTGGTTTTCACAGCTACAAGCATTGAAGCAGCAAGACTCAAATGTGAAGAAAAAAAAAATATACCATAAATCTTGTGCCTTGAAGGTCTCAAGATGCAACACAGAAATAAGTGATGTCTTCAAACTCTCCTTGGGCTCAGGAGAGCCCAAATTACTTGGAGAGTTCTAAGTCGACTGACTTTATTACACACATTAATGTCAAATGTTACACAGGTTGAAGGGCATCTGTCTTGGACATATCTTTGTGTGATTCTCAGCCATGGGTTTAAAGCAAGATTCTCCCAGGGAGATTAAACAGCTTAACAGCCAGCTGCTGGGGAGAAGTGTTTGGCACACGTGGAGCTGATAAAGTTACCAGCTCTGAAGTGAACAGAAGAGACTGCAAATGTTCCCAGTCTTCACAATCAAAACAGCAGAATGTAGAGGTAAAAACTTTTAGCTGAGTAGTGTGTGGCTAAAAGCAGAAATAAATACCAACTGGTACATGGACATTTAGACTATATAGGTTATTTCGATATATGTATATATTTTCCAACTTACACCAGAGTAGACAGGAAGGAAAGAAGACTTCTGCATTTAGGAAGAGCTGTTGCTTTATGTTCCTAAAGTCCTGAGAGCTCTCAAATGGGCCAATAACAAAGCTTTGCAATTTTACTGAAAAATATTTCAAGTATATAGGAAGTTGAATCATTTAGTGTCATAGACTGCCTTGATTCCAGCATCACCATAACGATGGCCCAAATTGTTACTGGTGTCAATAATATTTTTTAAATTATATGTATAATATGATATTTTTATTAATTCTAATCAATTAATTATTCTAATTAATAATCTATTCTAGTGAATAGTAATGCCTCAGAGAGAAAGATCCTCTCAGATTTCCAGGGTCAGTGGCTGTATAACATGAACAGAGAAATTGTTTCTCAGACACTGCTACATTAACTTTGCAAATAACACAAAACTATTTTTGCTTTCATTGCAAAGTAACTTTCTGGACGCATCTTTGCTATGGATAAGTGACATGAATAATGTCATGATTTCCTTCATCAGAATACTTCATTTTGTACTCAACAGTGCAGCCTGGAAAAATACATCCTTCTTCATTTTCAGGAGCAGAAAATTTCAGCAAAACAAGGCCAGCCATATTTTCAAAGTTTCAAAAGTCCGCATTTGAAAATCCTCACCTGCAGTATTTGATAAATGCTGCTGATTATTCTCGGTTCAGCAGTGCAGAATTTAACTAAAAGCAAATCCAGAAAAATTATTCCTGGAACACTCCCAATACATTTAACAAAATTTCAGGGAGCTGAAAGCTACTAAGCTACTTGCAGACAAAGACCTAGATGTTATTTTATTATTTTCTTGGAGGTCACATGCAGCAAATAATACAGTTCTCCCTTTTCCCCTCAGAATCACACCATGAATACTTTTTCCCAAGTTACAGTAGGGACTGGCAGGCCAACAATTATGGTTTCATGGATGAGGGTATATTATATGCACTGCTGTAGTGACAACACTCCAGAAAACCCTCTGGTATTAAGCCAGTGGAGGAAACATTCCATCTATCCCAGCCAGAAGACAGCAGTCTTTATTGTCTATATGAAATAGATTAGCATGTTTCTCTTACCTCTCAAGGAAAAGATGCCAATGTCTTAGGCTACCTCAAGTTTAGAGCACTGGCCAGCATTTTTGCAGCCAGACACAGCCCGTGCTGCCCACAGAGAAAAAGGTTATGGTTCAACTCCTAGGAGCAATCCCTCTGGAGACTTCTCAGGGGTTTACTGAATGTCAGAAGGTTTGGCAGCTCCTGTCTGCTAGAATTGTGCTGCAGATAGACAGCAGGATTTCAGCATACAGTTTGCCTCTTTCCATCAGCTTCTAAATTCTATTAAAAGTGCCTATGGCACTCCTCTGCTAGGAAACATTTAGCACTGTCACAGACACTCATTCCGAGAAGTCATTTCAAGGCACCAGAGTGCTTTTTAAAACCTCTGCAGTGTATGCATGAGCACCAGAGCCTGCAAGTACCTGCACACAGACACCATCAGAAAAAAACTACTAATGACCTCCATATACTAACCTAGAGGTGACCACAGAAGTAAAATCATGCCCTCAGTTAGTTTGGTTGCAGTTCTGTTATTTTGAGAGAACACTTATGGCCATATTTTACACAAGACACTTTTCCTCCTAATTTTGCTTTTTTCCCCCTATATATACCCTATGGTACCTCAGAAGAGAAAGGAGCAGTCATATGTTCTGGTCTGGCAGTAGCATCTCTCATGAGCATACAGCTACAATCTATCTGACATGCTATTGCAATCCCAAAGACTCATCTTGTCACTTCATCTACTGAGAGATAAGCAAATCCATGGTCATACCAAAGCAAACAAAATCAATGGATTTTGTGACACAGTAAAGGCCTCCAATCACTGGAGCACTGTACCATCCTACTTGCCTCTTTATCTCCATTATTTACCCAGAAGAAAAAAGGCATTTTAGGTCATCTACAGATTCCCCAAACAAGTGAATTGAGTGTTTTCTGAGTCAGGGCAAGGCAATGACACTAAAGGTTTGAAATTTATGTGAAGCTCAAATATTTGTGCTGAGAAAAAAAAAAAAAGGTAGGTATGTATGTATGTATGTATTAAGATTCCAATGTTCTTTGCTGAATATTGTTGTCATTAGCACGTATTATTTTTATATGAAAATATTTACTTTCATTTCTTTCCTAAATTGAATACAAACAATATCTTTCCAGTAAGTCCAGTAAGCAGTTATTTGTCAGAGCTCCATGTTGAGATGATAGCAAAACTGTAATTCTGATGTATATGTGGAAACTTTACAAGATTTATCCATATTCTACCTTTATTTCCACTCAGAAAACTTCATAGGGACTAAAGAGTCTTCATTTTTTTCACACTAAAGTTATTAGTTTAATTGGAAACAGAAGCTACAATTTAGTCTTTAAAGACAGGCAGAGAAATAATAAAAAACTTCCATAAACATTTCATCCCTCAAAACTTAATCAAGAAGTAAAGCCAGAGTGGGACTGAATAGTAGATGCGAAATATAAACATTATTTAGTTAACTCATTGGAAGGTGTTTTCCTGCTTACATTCACAACCACCACTCAGGTTGGAAGCTAAATTACTACCTGCTGGTGAGGGCTTAGCAATTTACATCAAAGTGGGTGGAGATCTCAACTTCATGATTTCCAGATTGTTTTGAGAGGTGTCTCCTATTTAGACAATGCAGGAAAGAAGCTAGTGACAGGGATTCCTTCTGACTCAGTTATTTCAGTAGAGAAGGAAGTTTTCTTTAGTTTGCAGTTTTCCACTCCAGTGGGTTTTAAAATATCTCCTACGATTCAGATAGAGGACATAGAGAAGAACAATAATGCAAGATGCATTATTAAGAAATGGTTGAAAACACTGAGATTGTTGAAAGGGAAAACAGTGGTACATAAAAATCCCTTTTGAATTTCATTTTTTTCTTTTAAGTAGAGTGCTTTTATGATTGGAGAGGAATTTAATAAGGTTATAATAGAAAACCCTGACCAAGTGCTATATTCAAATAGCATACAGAAAATCTTGCAGAATTACCCTGACAATCAGACAAACATCCTCCAACTATTTTTCTGTAATGGCCAGCTTCGCAATTCATATTTAAATATATGACTGAGAAGATTAAGAAGATAAATGCAGTTTAAGACTATTCTAGTCAATAGATTAATTTTATTTAGAAGACAAATTTGTTCCCAGGTGAAAAACGGTTGTATCTTGCAGTAGTTTTAAGTTAATTATATTATATCTCTTAGGGAAAAAAAACCCAAACAAAAACAAACAAAAAACAAAATAATGCTGGTAACAAAGGAAGTTTATTAGGTAGAGACAAGTTTTAAAAGACAACCTACTTTTGGCAGTGTTGCTAATTAGTCTATCCTTCTTACACAATCTTAAAACCTGGATGTTCAAGTAAATGAAAGCTCCTGTATTTACAAGTGTAAGAGGAATCCCAGCAGTCCTCCATCCTTTCACGTGTGATCACTGCTTATGGAAGCAGCTACTGAAGGCTGTGGCTATGCTGAAGGCACCTGGCTGTGTTCCTAACTGCACTCAGATGAAATGAGGCAGAGATGAGAATTACTGAAAGTGAAACCTCTACTATGTTCTTCCCAAGTATCATTCTGGTTTCTCTCATAAATCAAAGCTAAAAAGCTTCTCTCTGCTTTTTCAGTGGTTGCCAATAGAAACTATTAGCCACTCATATCAGGTGGGAGGCCAATATGTAATAGGATGTAACCAAGAATACTGTTTTCCTAGAAATAACTTGACATCTAGAAGAGAAAGAAATAATTTTTTCCTGATGCATGCACTCCTAATAAGGTAACTACATGAAATAAGGATGGGGGCAAACTTTTAGACCAGAGCCTGAGCTATCAGACATTCCTGTCCCAGTCCAATTATGCAGGAGGCTCACTTTAGAACTCCAGTGGTTTGCAGTGATAGTACAAACACTCACTCCCATGTCCAGGGAATGTGGACCTAAAGAAAAGAGGAATCAGTTAACTCATTTAAATCAATCCCTTTGTGCTCCCCACTCAGCTCCTGAGCACTGCCAGCCACAGACCTCAGACAGTCTGCTGTTCAGGCTTCCACAACTGCCTGACCTTTCCTCTAAGCACATTAGCCTACAGCAGATCCAGCCTCAGCAGCCTTTGGGGCCCTGGACTTTGCTGAGTTTTATCCCACAATCAGTGTTCTGAGCCCCAGGCAAATCCTTCAGTGCTGCTCTTCTTATCACAAAGTAATTACCTGGCCTTTCTTATGGCTGGTTTGAATTCATGAGTTGAACTCACTGAAAAGGTTTTGGAGTAAAAAAAAAATAAAAATAATTAGAACTTCTTTTCAGTCAGTTTTCTGGACTTCATAGCAGATGGAGTCAACAACTTGTGAAGTCTGACAGGCAACTTGACTGAGTCTATCAGCTGGTCAACTGATCACTTTCATGTTTGCCAAAACGTTTAGGGATAAAAAACGGAAGCATATTCTATTGATATTAAAATACATAGACTAGAGACAGATTTCTGAAATGACACAGTAAACCACACCAGAGTGGGAGGATTTTTTGCATAAGAATTAGAGACTTGCTCTCTAAGCAGAGTGACTGTTGTCTATGAACATTCAACAGTTTCATGCCGAGTTTTGGTCAGGGCAAGTACATTGTGAGACAGAAAAGACATTTCTCTGAGGAGCTGATTTATTTGCTTTCCAAAAGACAGTATTTGATTAATTAGCTAGTGAAGCATGGACTAAACCCTGGAGTATTTATATACTATGCTTTGTCTTGTTCCAAGCACACTTTTGTTAAAGCAAGCTGGACAAACACTGAAATCTGTGACTTTTGCAGATCACAACTGGATTAATCCCAAAAGGATTCATATTCCTGAACTCCCTGAATTTATTCATTTGAGGCGCTGTCATACCCAATACAGATCCAGTAGGATCCTTCAGCAGCCTATCACTGGGGGCCATCCTGCCCTCACCTTTCTGTTTACTAGACTAGAAGCTTAGAAAGAAGATATATGAAGTTATATTCTGCTAAAAACCTTTTTGTAAAATATATTGCAACTCTCTAACTTTTCGAGATAATACAATATAAAGCTACATAGTAAAGATAGCAAATATTACAATGGATGCATTGATATTTATCACAATTCACATTAAATGGATTTAAATTTAAAAATCAATGGCAATCCTCCCTTCCCATCTGTTATATTTCTCTCAAATTCTAAGATGCAAAATGTCATCGTTGTTAAGAAAAAGTCCACATTACTTGTGAAGGGCCTTTTCTGAAAATATTATCTTGGTTAAAGTTACAGTAATTCCTATTACTGGATGAAGATAATGTGTAACTAATTAAAGAAATACTGTGTATTTCATCTCCACCCATACAGTTTTTCTATCAAGAATTAGTTAAAAATATTATTTATAAGGTATTTTAATTTCCATTTTTCATAATGGAAATTAAAATATGTTATCTTTATACTCTGATAAAGATTTAAAATTGTGTATAACAACACTTGCTATATTTATGACTAAGGGAAGCAGATTTACTTCTGAATGTAAAAGCCCTCAAGAACAAAACATTTAAACATACACAGTTGTTGGTTGGTTTGGTTTTTTTTTTATTCCTCCATCATTACATGTAGCCCATATGTTGCAATTCACACACAGACTCTGTGTATATGTACATATGTATATACACTATATATTGTGATGCATATAGAGTTGCCAGCATAATACATGTCTTCCATTTATGCAAAAAGTAGCAGATATGACTACTTATTTTAGGACACTAGTATCAAAGTCTCCCACTCTCAGATTTTCCCACTTAAGGATTTTTTTTTTTTTAATAATTTAATATTGTATTTTTATACATCAAGCCACAGTTCTCTTCTCCCTCCTCAAATATGTATATTTGGACTGAATTATGTACATTTAACACTGTATCTGTGCTATATAAGTAAATAATTTTAATTTGGCCATCTGCCCCATATAATACATCTCCAAGGCCATACTCAGGCTTGCACTCAGAGGCATCAGGGAGGATAAAATGTAATAAAAGTTTATGAAGGCAGCAGATGTTCATTCGTGCTGTTTGATGTGGTGAGATCTGGAACTTTAACACTAAGAAATCCAAGAATATAAGTCACAAGATCAACATGCAAGCTTCCTGAAAACACAGTACTAATAAGGTCAGTACTAAAACTGGGAGGAATTTATGTGCAGGCAATTCCAGGAGTTTCTTTAGAAGTTTGCTCCTTTCTGCTATATTCCCTTCTCTTACTCATACACAGAACTCAGAACTCACCATTAGTCAAGACATCTTAGGAAAGCTGTGTAAGGCTTCTGAGGCTTGGAGGTCTTGATATAATCAGAGCCTTCTTACCATGAAGTCTTCAATGAGCACACAGGAATTTACTCAGCTGTTTATGCCTGTTGGTCTACAATTTACTGAGCAGAATAATTTTTTCATTCATATAAAAAATTTTTAAAAAAAATAAAACTATGCATATATCTTTATCATATATTCAGTAAGTGACAACAGAAAATTTTGTGTCCGTTTCTTAGCAACGAAATAGCATAAAAAAAATCAAGTGCCTAAATTATTTAGAAGAATAAACTTTGTTTTCCATGGTGTAAATGGCACTCACAGACCTTAAACTAATTGGTTTCCAATGGGTTTCTGGTTTCTATTTATGTAATTAATTTATGATTATGAGAATTAGGCTCCTAAGTCACCTAACAATCATTAACAAGTTTCTATTAATAAATAATTAAATTCACAAGTATGAAATGTACACTTACATGACAGATACACTGAGGGATGGAAAATTATTAGAAATTATTGTATGTGGATGCACTTCCATTCTGGTCTCTCAAACATCACTTCCATACAAAATATTCCCAACTTTTTACCTTTCTAGGAATAAGTATGGGTTTATCATATCAACAGAATTTAAAACTATCTACTACTGGCCTTATTTTTATGTCTCTTTTTTGGAGTGGAGAAAGAAAATACAGGTAGGGAAGTTTCAATGAAGAAAACTAGAGATTTAACATCTACTAAGATCCATATAGATCAAAATATGGACATAAATACTCAGAGAAAGAATCCCTATCAGTAGGTAAAATATTTTAGTGACTAGATTTTTACCACCTACATAAAAAATCTCATTGATTTCCATAAGACAAGTGACTATAACCTGAGAGGAAAGACAAATGGAAAAAAGACTTTCACACACTTCACCGGGCTTTAGATTAAGTTTTAGTGACCAAAAGATCAGAGAGAGAATAGAATGCATCATGTTAAAAAAACAGGCTCCTGAAACTGTTATCCATTGTTAAAATATATTCACCTGTATTCACAAAACTTCCTTTTCCATAGGTCATTTCAAAGGAAATGTACATTTCAAAAGGTTACATCAAATGGAAAACACAGGCAAGACTGAAGATTTTCCTAACTTTATTTTTCTAAGGAAACACTGGGCTTCCTCCACAAGCTGTAACATTCAGTCAGAATATCCCTCTATGCAAGAGAATGAAAAGCACGGCAGAAACAAATTATCCATGGCATTCCTAGAGGTGACAATAATAATTACAGAAGTTAAAATTCCTGTCCTTTTACATATTCCCTCCTCTATACATTTACATCTCATTTTCAAGATAATTTGGTTTCTAGTAAAATACTTCCAGTATTGTCAAGTTTTCATTTTTGTCATGTTATGACTTATTGTGGGCAAGGCAGCAGTAAAACAAAGTGAACAACGAACCTCCAGATAGATACGTGTGAAATCAACCTCTTTTCCATGGAGTCATGTCTTTGTGTCTTAGAAATTTTCCACCTTATTTGAGCTGTTATGGTTAGTGTTCTGTACAGCATGATTGAATGGGCAAATCACTGCAGATCAAAAATGTTCTTTCCCATACCCAGATCCTAATTAACCACTTTGAAATGCTTTTTATTTTAATGACAGAAAAAGATTGTGATATTATAAAAAATAGCATCTCCCCAGAACACTGTTTTATCTGTTATAGTTGTCTATCTGCTCCCCTTAATTTTATTCAGCAATTCCTTTTCTGAAAATTGTTTTGCTGTGTTGTGTAATGTAACAGGGGTACAGACACTGTTAACTAGTCATGCCTCTTATGTTTTTCCTGATGAATTATATTCTGATTCCCTGTCCTGACTTTATTAGAATCCAAATGGACAGAAACAACCTTAATGTCATAATTAGACACTACTGGCAAGATAAATGCAACCCAGACAGGCAGAAACTAACTAAACAAACAAACAAAAAAATCTTTTAATTCACACATTCAAGCCTTAGCCTTTCAATCTTCTAGATAAATCCCCAGAGCTTCTAGGTAAAATCTCCAAATTAACCCATTTGAAATTTTATCTGAGAAATGTTATAATGCAATAGAACTGCCTTTTGTCTAAACCACTACTAAACCTCCTAAACTACAGCATCAAAACAGCATCTTCCAGGAGAAACCATGTGTCTGAGCTCTGACATTTAGTGACTGAGAGCACAGGTCAAATGAATAGATGGATCAGATAGAACTATGTTAAGGATAAATTAAGCACTGATAAACTTGATAAAACATGATATTACTGTGGTGTGCCACAACACAGGATGACATACGGCAGAACCAAATGTCAATTTAAAATGTTGTAATGTGCTCCAGACTTGAATCAGCATGGTGAAATGACAAGAATCCTAAATAACAAAATTTTAAAAAAATGTAAGAGTTATCTCTAGTAGTGAAAACTTCAAGCTTTTCATTTCTAGTTTAGCCAAACATAAGACCACAGAAAAAAAAAGCCCATGACACATCAAAGCCAAGCCCAAAAGCCAGTAAATCTGATTATTATCTTTTCAGTTTACCTCAATAAAAATACTTTTATATTTAAATATTTGAACACTTGCTAGGAATGGGACTCAGGAAAAGTTTCAAAGGAAGGCTAGTAACCAACATTAAAATTATCAATTTCACAGTTACAAACATTGTCACTGACTCACTCAGGAAGACCAGTCCTGAAGGAATCTCATGTACTGTACATATAAACAGTAAGAGAAGTTCTCTGCTTTGGAAGCTGCTCAAGAATAAGAACACATAACTGATATTTTAAAAACCTGTATGCATAGTACTGCCTTGGTCCATTTACAAATCCTATTCTTAACCCGCTGGATGTTTGTAGGTTGGCAGTTACAAAAATCCATTAGTCCTTTAAAGAGATTTATTCTACAAACAAAGCATGATCCTTTCTTAAAATTTTTTTATCTCAAAAGAGATATTTAATCAAAATTAACCTCATATTTTTTGAATTATGGGCACGATTTCTCTGCTTCTAGCAGAAAAATAAGGCTCATCAGAAACACGGTAGAAGCAGATATGACGTGTGTGGTTAATTTCATACATCATATGCTGCTGTTGTCATACACATTTTTACTCTCATGAGAACAGAGAACCTTCTACCAAAATGTACAATCTTCACAAATTGACAGGATTAGCAAGGGACTCATCCAGGAAACCATCAGAAAAAAAATTATGTGTTCCATGTAAACACTTGGAATCTGGATCTCAGTTGAAACGCTCTGAGAAATGAAGGCATTGCACTGCAGAGACATTATCAGCTTCCATTTCATGCAGAAAAAAGAGCAAGTATGTGAAAATGTATTTTTCAAAGAAATAAAAATAAAAAAGAAAATAATTAATAAGGTTGACTTCTACAGAAATAAAAGTGGTGGTTAGTAGGTAATGCTATCTAAACTGTCTGCCCTGGAGACTGATGTAATTTTCTTTAGCCAGAATGCAAACAGAATGTCTCACAAGCTTTCCAATGAACTAAAACATGTAAGAACCATTTAAAGTGATGACAGGACATTAATAAATTTAAAAGCTCCTGAAAAGCCTGTTAAGAACACTATATGAACAGAATTCTTATTAGAGCTATGACAGGTATATAACAGATCTTTCACATTAGTTCCCCTGTTTTACACAGTTCTCCCAACAATCACTTACAACCTCTTGCAAGCATTTCACTGCAGATCACCAGAGACTGCTCCAGGCTCTAGAATGGGACTCAAAAAACCCAACTAACCAAGGTCCTTACTATTCTGAGAGTGGGTAAAATTACTTACTGACCTCACTCACTGACTAATGATTGCTGTAGTCCTGACACAACTAATACCAGATTTCTATCACAAGCCATACTTTCTCCATAAATTTTATGCCAGCCATTTTTTTAAATTCAAAGAGAGGAAAAGACACTAGTTACTGTATTCCTCCCACCTAAGACACCAGGTTAAAAAGCGTGTCTGTAGGGATATAATATTTACAAATTATGCTAAGGATCAAATAAACACAATGAGGACAGTGTGAATAAACAACAACAGTTCTTCTCAAGGACATCAGCAGTTCAAACTTTCATCAACTTAACATGCCATTAGAAGATGGGAAGAAAATAAAAAAAAACATAGAAAAGGCCCAAACATGATTTTTAAAAAGACAATCAAGTTCTGTGAGATTTCATATGACCAACATATCAGGCAAGGGGATCTTCAAAGTCTAGGTGATGGTTTTAAGTACAGGCTAGATAAATATATGTCAATAATTTGTTACTATCCTCATCTTATTTTTGAAGATGGAGGCAGCCTACTTGTCCTGGTCAGGTCTCTTTCAATAGAGTCCCACTCATCCTGCATGACTGATATACTAATCAAGAGTAGGCCTCCTTGCTGTATAACAAACAAAAACTATTGAGCAAGAGTTATTATCTTTTAAAATACTGAATTAATAAAAATTATGAAGTAGCTGAAGGAAGGCATTATTCTAAATCAGTGGAAATAAAAATCTTGGATGATCACCATTGAGTTTCATAACTTAGGTGGGATTAATACTGCACACAGCCAGTTTTGATTACTAAATATGAAAAATAACTGTATTGGCCGTGTCCCAGTATACTCTTCTAACCATACATAGTGATGCCACAGCAGAAAATAAAAAGTTTCACATCATATTTAACTAATAAATAATATCGAACCTTTTTCCACAGCCTTGATGCCAATTTACTTTATTGACATTAGAGCTAATTGGATAAGATTCAGGGCAAAATAAGTGAATTTCTTGTTCATCTTTTCTATGGAAGTCACCTGAAGCTTGAGTTACAGCTGTCACACATTAACGTAAAAAAAAAAAAAATATTTGTGCAATAAAAATATAGCAAATCCTCTTGAACATATTTTGAAAACCTTTGATATTATAACAAAAATAATTGACCTAAACAAGAAGCAGCATGAGAGGCATTATTACTTCTAGCTGAACGACAGACTGAGTTAGAGCCAAGCAAATGCAGACGACCTAGCAGCTATGTACCTCTCTTTTCAAATGGATGGATTCAAAATAGATATTGGACAACCAGTGTATGGAAAAACGTGGAGATCTGCTACCAGCCATCTGGAATAAGTTTCTTCTGCCTTGCCTGAGTATCATGTTTTAAGAATTCAAGCTGCAAACACATTGAAGTAACCGAAAAATCATTTAACAACTTGACATATAGCTTGAGAAAGAGCTGAGGCAGGAGCGAGGTATGTGGTTCCCAGGAGGATAATCCACCTGAGTTATAACATTTCCAAATGTGCTGCATAATGTAAGTATTAATAGGACACAGGTGCCTTTGCTGTTGCATAGAAACAGGTGCACTGAGGCGAATCAAGTTATTTTTAATAAAGCAATTTCCATTTTAGACAACATAAGGTGGAGATTCTAGAAACAGCTTCCAAATTCTGAAGAGCCTGTTGCTGCCCGCTAACACATGAGTCTCCATGCTTTGCAAAAACACATTAGCATGTTGGATTAAACATCAGAACTGGAGATAGGATAAAACCTTGGTGCCAGAAATTAATCCCAGAAACACTACCATTCAAGCATATCTACCAAGATAAAGATTTATAAAAGCAAATATGCCACTGGAAGCTTAACTGACTTGCAGATTAACCAAATTAAGTCAATGCCATAAAGTGGAAGAGGAAAAAAACAAAAAAGATAATTAGATATGCTGTAATAGTATCCTTAGCTTGCACTGAAGCTTAAAATCTAAATAATTTTGTAAAAATAATACACTACTGCAAACTGTTGTAATAATACTGCAATACACTCTCAGTCTCTGATTGCAAAACTGTCAACACTAGAGCAGGATTAGCTGTACTTGGACAGAAACATCACAAAAAATATGGGGTATTTCTGAATGCAATATCAGCAGCATATCAGCCAGGTTGGAATCCTTTTTTTCAGAGAGACAATCTAAGCCAGCATCTAAGCTAGGCGTGCAAAAACTTTGATGAACACAAGCTTTTCATGTCAGGTTCATCGCTAGACACAAGAAATTCCTGAAATGGCATGCCTTGGAGAAATCTGCCTGTTGTTGTTCCTAGGGTCTTCAGAATTCATCACAGTCTGAGGAAATTACTTATATTCTCAGCAGGTTGTTCTCTGTCTCCTTACTTAAATGGTTTTGAACCATTGTCCAGTGTTAAGGAACAGCTGTAGCACTGCAGCACAGAAATAGTTCGTTTAACCACTAAGCACATGATAAATAACTTCAATTACCTGCTGTCCAAAGGGGCAGTGTTTTATGCTGATTAAAGATTTGGTACCTTAAAGTCAGAAGTATTTGCCTTAATACCATTTTGGCTGCAGAATATAACTACCTTTCTGTACTAGATTTGATCCATAAAATCCAATTGCTGGGATATGCCTCCCTATTTCTGCAGGATCCAGCAGCATCCCCATTGCAGCTCCTGTACATCTCCAGTCCAAGTGCATGCAAAGCTTTTTAGGAGACTCTGAAGGCAAAAGATTCCATAAAAGAAATCATAATCACAGTCTATAAAACAGTATAACCTAAAGGAGAAATGAAGATGAAAATGAGGATACAGATGGGTAATTAAAATTGTGTTTTTACATCTGTTATTACAAACAAAGCCTGCATTAACCCTGGCCACAGGGGAAAAAAATAACAATGTTGAAAATCATGAGAACTTTCCAGTATATAGTGAAATACCAGATGCAGCCTAAAACATGCAGTTAAATATCATAGTTTTCAGAACCAGTGTTAAGAAATAGAAGTCTTAGAGGATTACAAATTTCAGGATCATTTCTCATTTTCAAGTTGAAAAAAAATCCATATTTGTGAAAAAAAAAAAATTAATCAACTAAGAGGGTTTTTTTCTTAGTTAACAATTATTAAAAGAATTTCAAAAGGTAACTTCAAGAGAAAAACAATGACCTAATCCTCAAGCAGGGAACCCTTGATAATTATAAGCCCTTCCTTTTTCCATATATCAACAGCTTGTTGTGATTTCTGGAAAATTTATGCATGAGTTTCTTCCTTCAGATAATACATCTTTCTTACAATGATAATTGTATATCAAACAATCTGAGAGGCACATTTATGTTTCTAAGTCTGCTATTGACTTCCTGTGCAATTCTGAATTTAATTTCATTGTATGTTTCCCCATCTGTTTTGAGGATGCTACGATACTACAATAATGAAGACCACATAAGATACCAGACATATGTATTGCACCCTTCCTCAGTAACAGTAAACTCGAGGCTTTTTTCTCCTTGGGAAGATAATAGTGGATGTGCAATCTTAACATCCTGGGAAGAAATATTTTTATCAGGGACAGTGGATCTTGATTAACTGCATATCTGTAGAATAAAAATAAATGTCAGGGCCATTAGGCATGAGCTTGTAGCATTTTTTAGTTCTAAACTCATAATCCAAAATTGTTAGAGTATTATATATGAAAAAAAATAATTAAATGTGTGTCTATAGAGTCTATATAGAAAATGCTCATAGACAGAAAAGACTTTTGTAAGAAGAACAATCTCAAATTACATCCATCACACATCAGTGTACCATACCGAGCAATGTATGTACTGATGGGATTAAGTTCTTGAGACCACACAGGTTAATCTGTTCATACTCATGGAAAAAGACAATTAATGTTAAAACATTTTAACCAAGATCAATCTAATGTCTTCATTCTGTTGGGTTTTATATTCATTGCTGCAAGCCCTTTGCTTGATTCTAGTCTGCACTCATCAGAAAGACCTCTAAAACTGCTTCTCCAAACTTCCTTAAGATATTTTTTTCATTTCCTGTGAACACAGTCAATATGAAGGATGATATTTATACATTTTCTTAGGAAGGAATGCAGAATGAAATTAACAGCATTATAAAACATAATTGACTGAAGGTCGAAAAGTGCAAATTGAGTCAAAAAGAAAATCTAAGTATTCCCAGAGTTATCTACTTTTCCTCTACTTTGTTACTTTGCTTTCTCAAAAACTGAATAATAAAAGCAGGATGATAAATGGACCCAATTATTTGTATAAAATACAGTTCTTCCAACAAAAAGACCAAGAGCAGTGTTTTGCATACTTTTCCATTTGCTTAACTCGGTGTGAACTGAATGAAATCTTTCAGCATGTTGAAGGGATGTTACTTCAAAGCACTAAGAGTGCCTAAATCCTCAGAGATCCTGGTGCTAGAAAAAGCAGGTTTAAAGAAGGACAAAGGCCCTTCTCTGGGTCATTATCACCCTCAGATGCAAGCCCATTGCTCAGTAGGGCAACATTCATGGAAACTGCACTCAGTAGAGTCACCTCTTTGACAGGTGGCCCCTCCATTAAAGGAGGGCAGGCTTTTGGAGAAAGACTTTTCCCCTCATTTCTTCTGCCTAGCACACGAACAGATGAAGGTGCCTCTCCAAACACAAGGGAGGACTGGAACCTTGGTCTTTGAAACGATTTCATCCACTGCATAGCAGACTCTGAACATTTTTTTTGGCACAGTGAGCAAGATAAACTGCAGATTTACACTTTTCTTTAGTGCAGACCATGGTATTTCAGGGGAAAGAAATTATATCCGTGTACTCACTTGACAGTGATAATAATAACTTTAATAATGTTAGGCAAATATTAATGCCTTAAGGATTTTCTGTGTTCAGCCCAGAATTAGTTTGTGGTTTTGTTTGTTTGTTGTTTTTTTAACTCAGCTCTTTTTTTTTTTTTTTTTTTTTGTTTGTTTGTTTGTTTTCTTTTACCTCTGGACAGAGGCTTACTAGTAGAGTTCTTTCTCAAAAATTACTGATAGACTGAAAATACCTACAGCAGAGTATTTTCAATTTATCCTATGTATTTATTCAGAGCAGGAGCTGAAGTCAGAGACATATAAAAATTTCTTTCATATTTAAAAATTCAAAACCCCACATTAAGCTGATACTTACTGAACTATAGAAGGATTATTACTGTAATTTAAACACCAAATATTTGCAAATAACCAATACATTGAAGAAGATGCCAATCTGATTTCAGATAAGTGAAAATGTGTTGAAAAGAAAGCATTACTTACCCGTTCCGTGTAATCACATTTTATCCATCTATTATAAGTGTGCAGAGAGAATCACAGAAGCAAAACATAAATAAGACCTGTATGAAGAGGTTTATTATTGCAGCCTGTGGAAAAAAACCAGCAGTGTTTATCTCAGCAGGCGAGTCCAGGTCTTCCAATCATGAAATAATTTGGAGGAGAATGAATTACACAGTGAAATATAACCTGGAAAATTCTCAATTTCCAAAAATTTAAAATTTAAATCTTTTTTTCCAAAACTTTGGTAAAAAATTTAAGATGATACCTTATCCAGTTTTATGCAGTACTAGAAGAAATGATATTTTTAACTAGATGAATCCATCAACTTTTTCTATCTTTTGTTTTCCTGTGTGGGTCTCATACCCTGTCACTAACTACCTTTCAAAGAGAGCAAAAACACACAGAGAGAAATTTTATTCCAAGCCCTTTGAGTCAAGATGTGAGTATGATTTTTAAAGACAATATCACAAATATTCTCATTATTACTTGAGACTAGAAAGGGCAGAGATTCAAGAAATTTTTTTTTCATATGTACAAACAGTCACCTGGAATTCACAAATTTCTTTTAAGCCCAATTACAATATTCAATAACTAAAAAAAAATTAGTTCGGTCTATTCATCCAAACAAATATCACAGATATATTAAGTTGACTAATAATCCTTTTTTAAAATCCCTAATAATGAAGAATATGGGAAAGGGAGCTTTTTTCCCATAGAAGTTTTGCAGACTATGAACAACAACTTTGTAAATAAACAGGAATTACTGATGCAATTCTTAGAGTACATGCTTTAGTGGGAAATGAATGCTGAATGTGGAATGATGCCAGCTTTAGCATCAGCATCCTTAGACTTCAGATATTTGGTAAGGATGTCTCCACTTTTCCAGTGAAAACAGGAAAGAAGATTATGAGACAGATGAGACATAGTCTTCCAAATAATGTCTTCAAACAGCTTCTTTTAACACCTACAATACTGAAAAACAGTTTACATGCATACAAAACAAGGCTGCAATAGAATTACAGCCTGCAGGCTCACATGATTCATCTGATATTATTGAAGTTCTGTAACACTTTTAAACCCAAAATATTTCATGAAGGACATGGAAAATAAAAATTTACATAAAAAGCAAAACTCCATCTGAACAGTAGTTTAAAAGACTTCATAAAATCTAAACTCTCCTCTCATCTGGATCTCCCATCATTATTGCCTAGAAGAAATCTAAGTTGTATTAATTAATGCTGCTATCGCCCTAACGCTGGCAACCTTGTGACATAAAGTATTGCAAATTACAATTACCAGACAGAGTCTGCAATTGCCAGACTCTAGCTGCTAGACAGATGAAGGGATCAGTATCAGTTGTTGCTTCCTTTTTCCTGGAAACGTATGCACAAGGAATTAGAGACACACTTCAGATAATGGATTTTGGATAGATTTATACTTCTGCCACTACTTTGAAAATGGCTTTTTATCTCACCAGACACCTCAGATTGACTTGGGGTGTGTACAGCTTTGATACAGCTGCCTTCAACACAGCAACATCTGCTCTAGACAGAAAGACATTGTCAGAGTTTTCTGATGCTGTGAAGATACTGAGACCAGCCATGTACTTCAACCAAGAGCACAAGACAACAAAACCAAACCACAGTCTCCACCTCATAATCCACAATCCACACACTTAGAGTGATTGCTGAAAATGCTGCAACCCAAGATAAACTTTGGGATTTTAGTGAAGGCAAACCCCAAGCCTATAATATTGATTTTCCTGTTTGTCAGCATTTGAGAACAGTCTGCATATTTTCATTTCAACTTTCCCTTGTGGCATTTAAATTCCTTTGATTGATTGAGCTGTGCAGCATTTCTTGATTTCTTAACAGCTAAACTAATTTTTTAGGAATGAACCATTTTAGAGTGCTGGATTGAAGGAAGACACTACAACTTATCAATTTGGGTAAACTGGCCTTCCATTTGTATTAGACTTTTTCTCTTTCTACCAAAATAAATGCCAGAGATTGAATGCAAAAAATATTTATGCACTTGTTAGCAACTAAGATCCCATAAATTATTAAAAATTATTCTTCATTTCAAGATTAAAACTAAAAACCATTAGTAAACACTACTTTTATGTCTTTAACACATGAGAACAATTCCATTGTGTAAACCAAATCATTACAGAGAATCCAGTAATAAAACACGCCAATTAGCTAGCCAGAAAAACTAAAAATTACGGGTTTCTTGCAATTAAATGATGTTTTTAAAAATTGGTCTGTTTAATTAAAGTTTAAAGTAAATATGCTGAAATTTATTCAACTCTTGAATTGAAAAGAAAAATTAAAAAAAAATTAATTTTCAAGCAAAGGTTCCAAAGGATTTATTGCAAGCAGTGTTCTTTTAAGAAAACAAATATTGTAAGACATGGCAGAAGTTTGTAATCATTATTCAGTTAGAGGAACCAAATTCAAACAACCACAAAATACTTGAAGGTGAAAGAAGACTCTGGATATCATCTCATCTAAGCTCTTTGCTCAAAGTAGTGCCAGCCAGAGTGGGACCCCCAGGATAATACTGCACAACCTCTCTGAGCAATGACTTTCATTGTGTCACCATCCTGACATTGATTTTTGTTTGTTTTGTTTTGTTTTGTTTTGTTTTGTTTTTTACCAATGTATAAATTATATTTTGCAGGGGCAAAAACATGTTGTAAGGTAGAAAGTGGAAGAAAATTGGTTTTGTTGGCTTTCAAAGATTTCAGAAAATGTGAAGAAAGATGAAATGTTCAGCTCAAATATTAATCAAATTGAAGATGAAAAGTTCACATTTTGGGAGGATATTTAGAGGAATGATATTTGAATAGTTTTATAGTAGGTAGGGAAAAGGCTTTCAACCTGAAAGTTGACATAAAACTTCAGCACAAAAACACCTAGAATATTGAATTGAAATTTGACTCAGTTACATCCAGTTCCAAAGGATCCAATTAATCAGTTAATCACAATTATGTTCCACTGTCACGCTATTTGCCTACAATTCTCATTGTTAAATTGGTTTGGTATTTGGGGCTGATTGTGCCTGCCCCATAAAAGAATATGGGAGAAGAGTTGTCAGTATTCAAGTTATCCAGTGCAAAGAGCCTGCTATAAATCACAAAACTACTTGTTGTTCTCCTTTTGATACCAAGGTATCAAATGATCAGCCTTCTTTTCCTAAGAGTCAGGATAACTTCTTTCTTTCTATACCCTGAGCTCTGAAATAATTCTCTGCACTGTCTGCACTGGGTCTGTGACTGCTTGGCACAATTCAGCCACTGCAGTTTATATCCCCCAGAGGTGATTATACACCCTCCCTTTGATCCTTTTTCCAAAACTCAATTAATTCTGCTAAGCTAAATATTACATATCAGGCTCAACTCATCTTTACTTGTAAATCCCATGACCTCTAATTTTTCTCGTAGTTCTTATCCACACCTTAAAAATGTTTATTCTTTGATCCTGACACCTCTGAGATTTTAAGGTCACATACTGATAAAGTTCAGCATGTCCCCACAAGTATGTCACCAGTGTTGAAGAAGAGCACTAAAAAAATGCATAAATGTAAGTAGAAATTGCCTCTCACCACTGCTACCATCTGCTTTGAGAATGACACCTAATCACAAAGGCATAGAAAATCAAACAGAACAACAAGAAGGTAGAATAAAAATAAAACAAAACAAAACAGCCTTAAAAAAAACCCAACAAAACCAAACAAAAAAAACCCAAACAAAACAAACAACCCCCAAACCCAAAACCAAATAAAACCCCCACCAAATTAGCCCTGTATGAATCCTTTAATTTTCAGTAGAAAATATGGATTTGCATTCAATTTTTATAGTTGCTATGAAAAAGCCACCTGATACATATCACTAAAATCTAGTTTATAGCTGCATTCCATTTGCAATCTAGCTTGTATTTGTATCTGCTGCTGATTAGAATGTAGATTACTGCAAAGTATCATAAGGGCTGACTAATTTAATCTCAATACATGACCTTCCAAGATGCTTTAAAAACCTTAGCAAATTTACATCTATTAGATCATGAACTACTCAGAAGAGCTGATGTATTTAATTACATATCTAGTAGAATCATTGTTAGTAACACACTAGGAGCAAAAAAATAAGGATTAGCATACCTTGCCATTATCTGCTTCTTAAAAATATATAAGCTGAGTCACTAAGTGCCAAGTGTATTTTTACATTACCAAAGTAATTTGTAGGAGCAGATTTGTTCCTATGTACCATGCAGGTTCTTCACACTCAGATCCTACAGAAACAAGATTTACCACTGAGATGAAAATGCATAAAGATATGACAGGCCCTACAAAAACTGTCCTCACTGTCAGCTGGCTGGTGCAGGCTCTGACTTATAAGATAAAGCAATGCTGTAAAGCTAAAATAGCTGATTTATCAGAAGATGTGAGCTATTAAGAGGCAATCAGGGC
Source organism: Sitta carolinensis (assembly GCA_032173965.1). Classification (NCBI taxonomy): domain Eukaryota; kingdom Metazoa; phylum Chordata; class Aves; order Passeriformes; family Sittidae; genus Sitta; species Sitta carolinensis. Next base: position 2,999,580 of record JAVUNC010000006.1, read on the forward strand.
TGCCTAATGACATCTTTCAGTAGCCAAATTCCAGCACAGAGGCCATACAGAGTAGTTCTTAAAGACAATCATGGTTAATTTAGTCTAGTAGAGACAGAAAGTAAATATTTCAAGGAAATTTTGCAAGATATCAATTTCTGAAATAGCTCCTCCCTTCAAAATATGCTGAAAACTTTAAAGGTTTTGTTGGCTCTTTTAAGAGAGGAAAATAATTGTAAAAAGACTATAGGAATTTGCAAAATATCTGTTCCAGATACTAGAGCCTCTAGCCACAGACAGGTATAAATGAAGATTTGTTCACTTTCACCTGACATTCCTTGGGCAATTTCTGAATAAAATAAACTCAGATTGCAGGAGAGAGATTGAAAAACCTGCTCAGCTGCCAGTCCTAACAGCAGCTGGAAATCTTTTGCCTTGCCCATGAAAAGCACTCAGTATGTAAAAGTTGTGCTACAAGGAACAGGCACACAAAGGAACAGAACAATTCTAAAAAACAGAAAAACTGTTAAAGACCCAAAGAAATCAAGGATGAGAATAACGTGAACTTGATTGTCTACCACTCTGACTTGCGCTGAATTTAACATAAAAGAGTGTGCTTTGATTTGATGGCAATTATTTTCCTGTAATAGCTGTGATGAACAAGGCATTTTTGATGTGACTCTCAGAAAATGAGAGCTGTGAATTCTTGTTGCACTTGAACAAACAAATTCAAAGGACAATGAGGTTTTATGATGTATTTTGATATGAAATTTTAATCATACATCAGTTTATTTTTACATGATTTTCCAACCTTCTTGCTAAAATATTAATTTTTAACATACTGACTTTTGCAAAATAAATTTATATATTTCCATAATAGTTTAAGAAAGTAGCTACAAAATATGTCAGGGTTAATTCCAAAGAGAAAAATCCCACAACTTTTATGATAAAATATCCTGTTAAAATAGCTTTTAACCTTTCTGTCACTCTAATTTCAGGAAAATTTCCCTTAAATGCATAAAAAACTCATCCATTTTCTGTATTTTCTCCCTCAAACATGTTTTATCCTTGAAGAAGAACACAAAATTAGAAATTGTCTGTATTCTGATTCGTTATTTTTTGTTTGTTTCTTCAATCTTATACATCTCCAGCCACAGTAATAGAAGGGCTGAAACCCAGCCCAGGCAGCAAATCCATTTTCATAGTGTACAGAGATAATAATAAATCATCTTAAGGTCCAAGTTTATTAGAAATGACTGAAATACATTACAGGGCAGCAATAACTTCAATGGTTGGTTTGCCAACCAGTGGTGTGGAATTAAAAATGCATTAAAATTTATAGAAAGGAAAGTAAATAGCAGAGAGTTTAGATTGGTTTTGACATAGTTAAATGAAGCATTATTTTTCTTTGTGTGGTTAATAAAATAAAACTCTACAGAATGTGAGAAACATTCTCTTTTCAAAGCTGAAAGGTGAAAAAAAAAAAACCATTATTAATTAAATTTAATGCTTATTCCTTCCACTGTGTGTCAATGATGCATATCAGAAGAGAAGTGCAATGAAAGCTTCTTCTCTTTCCTTCTCCAAAAGCACTCCTATAAAATTTTATAAATGTGTTCTGTTCAAACTTTTCAGGTACAAGTGTAAAACAAGCATGCCTTTGCACAGGAAGACCTATTGTAATAATAAAAGTAAAAATAGTAATAATATAATACAACACAGTTATATTGTTAGCCCAAATTTTTCAAAACTTGCCAGACTTTTTCCCAAATGGTTCCAGAGGAGCAGGAAACAATAAAAATGGAGACTAAGGAAGTACCTGCCTAAGATGTGCTGCCTGTCTGAGGAAATCTTCAAGGGATCTGTGGGGTTGGGAGTTTATTTCTTACAGGCTCAGTTGTCCAAGGGTGACAGGGTCTGGTTGGGACCAAAGAGCTGTGCAGCTGTTGAGCTGAGGACAAGATCTGTAGAGCTCATAGAACCATGCCATAGAACAGGTAAAAATGCACAAATTTTCCAAAACTTGCCAGACCATTGCAGGAAACAATAAGAATGGAGACAAAGGAAGTACCTGCCTAAGATGTATTACCTGTCTAAGGAAATCTTCAAGGGATCTGTGGGGTTGGGAGTTGATATCCTCGGGGCTCAATTGTCTCAGGGTTACAGGGTCTGGTTGGGAGTCTGAGCTGAGGACGAGATTTGTAGAGCTCATAGAACCATGCTTTTATTCAGTTGCTGTTGGAACAGGTAAAAATGCCACTGTTTTGTCCCATGCTCCGGATTTAGGAAGATATGAAATTCTCTCTCTATACAGTCTACATCCTAGGGGTGGCATAATCCAACACATGTGCCTAAATTATGTAATAGGCAGTAACAAGAGCAAGCTATCAAAATGTACCCTTTTTGTCAGCTAAGGCTCTAAGCATGGCTGAGGCAGGTAAATGCCTTTAATTTTCCAGACAAATTCAGCTATTTCTGAATAAAGCCATTCTTCAAACCTAGCTTTCAAACTACAATGACATTTCTATCAGATTGGGCAAAATGAGGGAAAAATCTTTACTGGTGTAATTGGCAATCTTTTATGCTCGCTTTGCATTGACCAAGCAGATTGCTTGGAAGGAAAGAATGCAAAGGAAGAAAGAGGTCATTCATTGCAACCAATAAAGAGAGAAAATTAAGTTTCAGAGGTGCAATATAATTAACCAAATTATATTTGATTATGGCATGAAGGTTAACAACTTGACATTCATAGTGTCAGAGTTATTTCATAGTTTTAACATGGAGCATGGTCAAGAGCTTCTCTATCTGCATGTCTAGAAACACTAAATAAAACATCCTGGAAATATTCCAGAAATATCCTTAGAAATATTCTGAGAAATAGCTGTAAAACTTTCCCACCCCACATTCCTGATGACACATGTTATTTTCACTTATTTTCCAAGTTCTGCCTGCTCAGCTTCATGTTCTCATTAGGCCATTTTCATGCTGTACAAAAATTATTGTAGTTGACTCTGTAAAAGTCACATCAGCAAAGAGCATCAGACTTGCTATTCTATAGACTAGCCTCTATCCCCGTTTGCAAAAATCTGTATCTTTCATCATTTGGTTTCTTTTAATTTCTTTTTTTTTTATTGGTTGGTTGGTTGGTTGGTTTTTTGGTTTGTTTTTTTTTGTTTGTTTGTTTGTTTTGTTTTGTTTTTTTGTTTGTTTGGGGGTTTTTTTGCACAACATATAACTGGAATTCTGGGCAAAATCTCTGATTTCAAGCAAGATATCTCCCAAACTCCCAATGATAACATTTGTTGTGAGCATACCAAATGCCAAATCATTAGCTTCTTTACAGTTCCAATGCTTTCTTTTGGCAAATAAGTAATTTGGAAAAATCCCTCATGAAACAAGCTCCTAACTCTATTCTCACTGAAATAAAAGAAATAACATCTACAGGTACAATTAATATGTGAATACAGGACTGAAAGACAAGTGGTTTTACCTAAATAAAAGAAAATAAAAGCTTTTTATCGATTAAAAATGCATCTCTCTGTGAACAGACATCAGATACATCAGACACATCATCATGAGAACTGCCTCTATGTAGCATTAAAATAAATCCAGATTTAATCTACAAAGATACAAAAAATTATGAAACTTTCATCATAGTAGCACCAAAATTTTAAAGCTCTGCTTAAAATTAGAAAATTTAAAATTAAAAGTTTGGCTTTATTAATTTTACTGCACAAACTGCACTACAGATACTCTAAGAGAGGCAGAAATACTTAAATATGCAACATGTAGTCAGCCTATGTGAGTTGGAGTACGAATCCCTCATGGTTCAGGAATATGAACTGTTAATCTCTGCTTGTCATAAAGAAGGCTCTTTAGAACAGAAGTGAGTATTAGACAACACAACTCACAGGGATAGATGCTGGATTGTTTTAATTTTATCTCCATCTGAAATAAAAAACAAAACAAAACCCACCCAAACCCTAATAACCCACCAAAAAAACAAAAACACATACCCCCAAGAAAATACCAAAACACATACCCCAAGAAAATGCCAAAACGTTTCAGATTTTTAAGATGTGATGTCGGCCATTGGATTGGTCAGAAATTCAAGGATGACTTAAACCAGATTATATCAATTTCCATCCAGGCAAATGTTATGATTTTCTTTCACTTTTTTCTTAATTTTTGCTACAGTATTTCATAGGGCTAAAGGAATTACTGAAGACATCCATAATCACCACAAACAAAGCAGGGTGTATCCACCCTCATTTTATTTTTAAAGACAAGGTGAAATGTGAGATGTGCCTTCTTCCCAGAGCAATATTAAACTAAACAACATCAGATTCTCACTTGCTTTTGTAATCCCTCAATTTCCCAAGGTTTCCAAGAAAAATGAACAGTTACCCTTTGATATGAAACACAAGGTCAGGGAGAATAAGTGGCTGCAAATGTCCATTGCTTTCCTGTCATCTGCTCAATTAAGGTTTCCAGCTGTCAGTATCTAACATTGCTGCACCATTAAAAATTAAGGGACATTCAGATGCATTGATCTGTATCAGAAGGGTTTTAATGGGGAGGAAAAAAAGGGCATAAATCATAATTTTCCTAAAGTGTCAAATTATTAGATGAAAACGCCAGAAGGAGGAAAGGAGCAGAGGACTCCCTCAGAGCTGCCCAGATGTCAGTTGGTTCAAATAAGTGAATTATTGCTCCTCACCTTTGACCAGGCACCTGAACTTGGACAGAAAGGTAAGACATTGTAGAGCGCACAAAGGGTGTATATCTGTAGATTTCCCAGGCAAAGACATTTTCATTTTTATTTGATGATTCTAAAATAAAGCTGACAAGGTGTGTACTGAGGAATAAAAATATGTTAAATATACTGGAACCAAGCGCCATAGCACAAAATTAAACATTGTGATGGTAAAATATTCTGCCTATAATGGCATTTGATTAACTTTTTATTTTCTTCTATTTTGGAAATTTTCCAAACAATTGAAACAAAATTACCTTTTTTCTCTTTTATCACATCTGGAAAAATCTATTATTTTCCAAGCATTAATATAATAATTTTAAAATAAAAATGTTACCTCTATATATTTTTCTATATCCATTTTGATAGGCATTTATTTTTTCTGCTTCTTAATTTTTTAGTCTTTTAGAGTCTCTTACTACAATTTAACAGAAGGAAAAAATATTTTCTATATTAAAAAAAGTCTAGCACAAGACAGTCTTTAATAAATAAATAGTTTTTGAAAGGCCGACTTAAAAATGAAAAGCATAAATTCTAGCACCTGAAAAATAACTATAAAAGAGAGAATAATGAACAACAGATTCATATGTTAGACATTATTGTAACTGTTAAGCCAATATAAATAAATTTTCCAATATATTTTTTGCAAACTGAATGTAGCTATAATATAGGTTTCATGTTTCCTTAAAGCTGTTTCCTTAAGCTCATAGTAGTTCAAGTTCATGGCAGGGAATGAGTCAAAATTTCAGACTTGCAGTACACAAGGATCATATAATCCAATTTATTTAGTCAGATAAACCAGACAGAAAACCAGAGAAGATCCAAAACAACTAACACCTTTCATCTAAGACCTTGATGAAATAAATAACATTGATTCTTGACTAATACTCCTTTCCTGGATGCCAAACCTTATTTTTATATCTGCCGTGTTGTTTTTAAAAAATTGGAACCCTTCGGAAACTGAAATATTATTTCATTTGTCACCTCCAAAGCAGCTATTCAAGAGGAGAGTCTGACTGCATTACGTACTGAGGTGTGTGCACCCTTAATTTCAAGCTCAGAACAGAGGGATGCCAAGTTATGCAAACCTAGAGAACAGCCATGCTTTTCACCTTCGGGTTTCTCGACTGCTGGGGCAGATATTCACCCTGGAGATAAACAGTAAATATTTGATTTTCTTCTTACATCTAGATACAGTGGAAATTTGCTTTTATACAATCACTGAAAGTTTATGTTGGGATTTTTTCAAGGTGAGATGTGGGCAGTTGGGATAAAATCACTTTTAGATAATGGTCTAGAGACTTTTAAATCATGTCGACTGTGTGTGTATGTAAACATTTATATAATATTATTTTATAGAAATACTTCAAGCAGTATTGAATTCACTATGATAATCATTACCTCCTGCATTAGATTTTCTTTTAACATGTCTGTTTTTTAACTGAATATAATGCTTTTCAGAAACACAAGTCAGACAATTTTGAGTACAAAAAAGTCTTGTGAGTAGGACATACTGTTTATATATTTCATTAGGCAACTAGTCTAATGCAGACCAACTCCTTCTTCTTGCCAGATAATTAAAGGTTTGGAATCCATTCAGATGCAGCTGTTAGACATAATTAGTGAGTTCAGTAGAATTTACAAAGATAGTGAAATACTACTGATCAAACTAAGAATTGCAAAATGTTAAATTAACCTGCAGAGTTAACATCAAATAAAGTTTCTCTTAGTCCCAGGTTTAGATGCATGCCATGTAAGGAATGAAAGATTTCCTGGATACTCAAACTCCTCTTCCTGCTTTAGTGGTGTGGTGGGTTGGTTTTTGTGACACAGTCTGGTTGGTGATATCCCTTCTGGTAGGGATATCCTTCCTTACAGAAGGAACACAAAAGACTAATACATGTCAGAACAGCTTCAGGAAAAAAGTCAAATAAGACAAAATGACCTGATTCAAACTAGAGACTGGCACTGAACTGAACTCTGTTGCAGAGCTGGGAACTGAACTGAAGCCACCCAAGCCTCAGGATGCTGGTGGTCCTTTCCAATGGATCCTGACCTCAGGCAACACCCTTAGCCACTGGATGGACATTTGCATGGATCATCTTGCATCAACAGTGCTCCCTGAATGCAGATCACCATGAATACACAGCCCAGAAAGCACTCTGCTGTGTAATGAGTACACCTGGTGTTGTTATTTGTCTTCTGTTCTGTATTCACTCAGAGGCAAGGCCAGCTCATTGCTCTCATGCTCATCATGCCATTTCACCTCTCTTGTTTTCCAAGGTGCAATGGGAACCACAGGTAACAGCATTACTGTATTATACTGCATTATTCTCTTCCCTTCTGTTAAAGACAAACTGATATTTAGAACAGCTGACATGACACTGGCTGTCTCAGTAGCAGTATCTCCCCACAATTTCCCCCCAGTAAATTCAAAGAATCAACTGCATAATGCAGACATCTCCCTTTTAATCACCATACTGACTATAAAGATCTCTCATTATCTAATGAACTTTTACTGCCTGTGGGTATTAGAAGAATGAGTGCTACCTTTCCATTGGAGGCAAACAATACTGTGATTTAAACACTACTTTAAAAGAGGCAGGAAATGGATGTTTCTAAGGTTATCTTAAAAGGCCAGTTCAAAATAGCAATTCGGTGGCATAACAATTAATTTTGACGTATATTGTACCCAGTATAAAACGCATTCTGCATTTACTATCTACAGAGAAATATGTGGATACTTGGGAAATCTGAAGCTTAAGCCAGAATTAGCTCAGTACAGACACACACAAAGAAAGACAGGAAATATTTTTGAAACTAAATTTTGGTCTCTTCAGGGAGAAATTCATCCCTATTTGAGAGCAGGTATAGAAATATTACTCTCTTAAATCCTGATTTCTTAGTTGGCATGCTGATTTTGTACTAATGCTGTGTTTAAGAATGGCTGTCCAATTGTGTACCTCATTTTTTCAACAAAGCAGATATAACAATTGCTGTCAAGACTATGAGGCATACTTTGCTAAGTGCTAATGACCTATATGATATTCTATATAGCAATATCTGTCTAAATGCTGACTATAATTCTTTAAAATGAAGGCTTATAACTACTGGTGTCCCTCAAGCCTGGGGTCTGGATACACTGTCCCACTGAAAAACAGGTTGTGAACTGGAATCACAAAAACCCTCTTCCCTTTCCTCTGGGATTGGGAGTAAACTTCACTCCATTTGAACAGCAGAACCTGCATTTCCAAAGCTCTCTCCTGAAAGGTACAGCTATGTGGGGAGGTAGCAAGGGCTGTTGTGCTCTCACTACACAAACACTGATGGTGTAAATGGCAAAGCAGAGGAGCAGAGCAATTAAATGCAAGGGGATGGCTGGGTGGAGAGCAGAGTAAACAGAGCTGAGCCACAAAGCCTTGCTGATTTCTTCATAGTTTTATTATTTTCAATGAATACCCATCCTTCTATTATTGTGCAGAAATTGCATATTTTCTGTTTTGCAAAAGAAAACCCTCACACGCTTACAGGAACCACTTTGAACCCCGTAAGGTTTGTAGCTAGCAGGAGAGTCAATTCTCCTCATGATAGGTTGTTACTGGAGTATCAGTTCCTCTTATCACTGCTCAAGCAAGGGTCACTGAATTTTAGCATCACTGTAGTTTTCTCTGTCTTTTTTAAAATCTACAGTGATATGAGCCTGACACCTCACTGCAGCATTATGAGTCTGATTCTTTTCCCATTTTTATAAAAAGCAAAGGTAGATACTTGAAGCTCTGTTTGTTGTCATGATGAGAAAGCTGGTTAATTTAGCTGCTCATTTACCACAGTGATTTTCTAGCAGACTTTTCTGTCCCCAGCATGGGCACAAATACCAAACTATAGAGCTTGCAGTACTTCGGAACAAATTCTGAGTTTTGAAGGGGCTGATCCAACACAGTCCCCACAACCAGAAAGGGAGAATGTAGACAGATCACACAGGCAATTAAAAGAGCTAAAGTAATGGAATCTGGCTTCTAGCTATGCCTTATGGATACCGGCTTAAAACTGTAGCATCCATAAAAATAATCCATATTCTATTAAGAGGGCTAAGCATTGCTGGGCAGCCTAGTTTTGTTTTTGTCAGAGGCTGAACCATTGGTCTTTCAGATGATCATTAATTTAAAAGAAATGATCATTAATAGTTCCTAATCAGCAGAAACTCCAGGCAGTAAGATGAATTTTAGTTATAGTCAATATATAAATTTCCAGCCATTCAGTTAACATTTTTATAATTTAAGTAAATGGCTTTTGTCATGGTTGACTGCATACTCGACCCTGATGCTCTTCCTGTCCCACATTTTTCCTGAGTGTTCTATACTGACCTCTCATGATTTTTACAGTTCTGTAGGGTGGTGAAGAAACGATGAAAACTCATTCACACTGTCAAAGACAGAACTTGTCAGGGTCATGTGGCATATATCATCCTCGTTTCTCTGGGACCCCCACAATTTAAGCCTGCCCTCACAGTTAGCTAGAAAAGTGAATTCATCAAAATGAGACAGCGCTATCATTCAACAATTATTCATGATAGAATACAAGATAAATGAATCAGAGTACATATAAAATACTATCAAACTGTATTATATTACTGTGGATCACTCCCATGTTGTCTTTTTAATGTTTTCATTTCAACTTGCTTCAAATGACTTTATAAAGTACAAAGAAAGACATCAAAGACTGTTGTGTCATCAATGGAACAAAGGCAAAATTTTAGTACTCACAGAAACATTGCAAAGAAATTACAAGTTAAAAATAAAGAAGAAACTCTCTAATTTGAAAAAAAAAAATATAGGGAAAAGTACTTAAGAAATTAAAGTTATTAGCCAGATTTGAGTTTGAACAGCCTTTGCCAAAATTTATAACAACAAAAATTGTACGGCAATATTATTGAACACAAGCACGCCTTACAAAGGTTTGGCCTTAAATTTCATTTGAAATTTATATAAAATTTTCTATTAGTTTTAAAAGCAATTTCAGCAAAAACACTCAGATAGGTATTTTATTAGTAATATGGTATATCAGCTATCAAAATACTTTAACTCTAAAGAAGATTGTGAATTTTTCATCACACAAATTGAATCAGAGATAGATTAACCGTCTCAACCACCCAAAGCAAAGCCCAGCCAGAAAACAAAACATAAAAATACCTGGAAATCCGTAGCCACGTGCTGTAAGAAAACATCCAGAGCCATCAATCACCACTGAGCTTTATTTACACAGGGCTTTAATGGGCAAATTCAGTGTAACCATGCAGCAGACTAGCAGCATATGCTCCCCAACTGCTGCCACCTTCGTGCCGTTACAGGGAGCAGCATGTGTGCACACAGGCAAGCTGTGCCTGATCTAAAGATCAATGTGGGCATCAAGTGATCCTCTAATTAAAAGCCACAGGGTATCCCAAAGAACAAGCACACCAGTTTTATGGAGACTGGATCCAAATATTTTTTAGCTACTTTTCGCCTCCTTCTATGAGGAAAAGAGGAATCACAACTCTTGATTTATTTTTTGACCCTCAATATATAGAGGAGCATAGAAGATGCATTTTAGTGAAAAGAAAGATTTAATCTTTTAATAGATTCAGTCTTGTGATATGAGAAAACATAGTACTTTTGAACCTGGTTTTATAGTCAACTTAGATCATTATTAACTAACCTCAAATTTTGGAACACTGTTGTTACAGAAATGTATTTTCTTGGCCATATAATCTATTTTCTGTTTCTTTGGCACTGTGAAAATACCTGATTCAGAGACAACAGAGAATCAATAACAAGTTCAGCAACAACTATTTCTTACATGTCACCATATTAAGATGAAAAGATAAGGGAAGTCTGCATTTTCAGAGTTTGAAGTTAGATTTTCAGTGAATATTGGTGTTTTAGTTCCTTTTACATGGGCAAATCACCCATGTAAAAGGAACGAAATGCAGGAGAGTCACATTGTGGTTGAACAGCTCCTTCATGGTATCTCTGCACCCCACATACATTACAGTGGATTAATCCAATCTTTAATTTACAGAAATTTCTTTAGGTATGCCAAAGAGGCAGTTGATTTCTTACTCACAGGACAGCCATCTCAACAGCACTTTTTTATACTCCTCCAGCAAGAAATTCTTCACAGGCCAACAATATTTCCTTAAAACCAGCAATACTGGAAGAATGAGATGGTAGCACACCGTGTCTCTCAAGCAATGGGATAGATGAAATAAAACTGAAGCATTGCTTAGAAAAACAATATCCCACAAACAATATTCCCATCCTAGAAAAAAAATTAATCTAATTTAATTCTAAATAAAACCCATTATCAGGTGGAGAAATGGAAGAGGAAGAGTGGAGTACCTTCCTAAAGAGCCACGAAATCTGGAGGCCCTGAATTCAGGATAACAACCCTTCAGAAGGATGTCACTTCTTCTGTGTTTTTCACAGTCTGGGGATGATTCCAAAGATTTACCAAGTTTTGGGGACAGTCTATAACCAGGAAATATCAATGGCCCACCTATTTTATGAGATGACTCAACAACATTGAGATGTTATTGGGCTGAGAACATATTGGGAAGGCAGCAAGGGAGTGTCTGTCATTAGCATCCTCTAGCAGCTGTGTTGGGTTTTCTCCCTGTACCTGAAACTGCTCAAAAGTTGTGTCTCTCTTGTACATCCATAAATTCATTATCTCATGTAATTGATGTCCTTAGTCTTCAAAAGTTTCATAGGAAATCTTTTAGTTCCAGTCTGATTTCACCAGTAAATAGGAGAGTAAACTGTTGTCTAATCACTGTTCCCTACTATTCACTCCTCAGGCAGTAAATGTCATGTTTAAAAATCCATCCAAAATTTCCATTATCTGTATGTAGAACTCAGCTTTCAAAAGCTCCTCTTTGCACAACAGCAGTGCTTTCTCCAAAATCTGTAATTGAAATAAGAAGTGCACATCTGTACTGTCAGGGTATTTTTGGTCTCTCCTGGCGAATTCATTTTATCTGCAAATTTAAAGCAATGCAGTGAGGAATATTAATAAAGGCAGCACTGATATTGATGTATAACAAGCAGGGATATTCCTTCTCTTCAGCTGATGCCATGTCCCCACTCCATGATCCCCTTGTCCCATACTGCCTCTCATAATGTGTTACTATTTTTAAAATTTCTGAAGAAAAAGGTACTTATTTCATCTTTATTAAATTTTACAGTAGTAGAGCCAATGTTTAAGCCTATTTTTGATCTTCTTTTTCAGGGTGGGTAGACCTTAAGGAGGAAGATGAGCAATTAGGATCATGTGTTGTACCTTGTAGCAGATGTCACGAATCACTGGGGTGGTGCATTCCCCCACCTCCTCAGGCTGAACTGAAATCTCAGAAATTATCTTTAGTTTTAACTCACTGTTCAGCTTTGAGTAATGACTTGGGCAATACCTCTTCCCCTGACCTTATAAGAAACTTATGGGATGTCTAGTAAGTAACAAGTGAACCTTGCCATCAAACTTTATCCTAGTATTCCAAATTTGTATTAAACTTACTTTTCCTGTTATATCTGCCAGTACTTCTTGAAGTGACCTAAACCAATCATTCATGACATTTATGTAAGAATCTATTATGAAATAATTAAGGAACTTGCTAACATGAAAGTTTAAATGCATTTTGGTAAAAAGCACTTTTACTTTAAAAGAAGCCATGATCTCTATCTCTCCTGGAGACTATCATTTTATATAATGCCCAGAATTCCTGTGAACAAGTAGTTTAAATAAAAATGCATGATCACCTGCCATCCTCCATCTATCTGAGAAACTCCACCATGCTTTGTTATGTAGTACTCTGCATCACAGTTTTTTTGTTGTTTTTTTTTTTTTTCCTTTAGAAGCAGAGGAAAAGATAAACAAGTCAAGTTCTTATAGTTCCAGACATTCCAGGGTCTTCCTAATCCATATAAACCTTAGGGATATGCTCTGGAATAGTTTGAAGCAGATGCAGACGATAGCTTCATATTTCAATGTCTGCAAAGAATCACTACCTGACTCTGGTTTGTTATTAGTCATAGGGTAAATGATGAAAATGAATGTGAGAAATTAATAGCAAGCACAGCCAGACATCATCCTAAACTGTCATAGCTATGACATATCAATATGACTCTTTCAGCTGCCATGTAGCTTCCCTCCTGGGAAATGTGCAAATATATCTGAAATCTAACAGGCACAGATCCCCACGTCCTTTATCTGAAATGAATATCTTAGAATTGAATATCTTAGAATTGAATATCCATCAGTACTTTGAAAGGCCATAGCTGAATTACCTTCCCCCACAGACAGCAGCTGCAGCTGATCCAGGTTGCAACCCCATCCTATAGATTCAGGAAGTTTCATTAACCTGGCTTTAGCTTGATCAAATTAGCTACAAGTTTGTTTTTACTGAGGCTCAGGCAAAGCAAGTGTAACTGCCCTGAAACATATATGAAATAAATATGAAAAGATACAAAGATAACAGTAAACTTTTATAGTCATCAATGTCAACACTTTACAGTTGGCAATCAAATCCACACCAATCTTGAGAGATGCCCATAGTTTCTAATGACTAAGTCTTCCATTGCACACATAATAAGGAATGCAAAATTTCTCTTATGATGTTGTCAGTGATATCCAGGATCTGAATATTAGAAATGTCATATGAACCCAGAAATAGCTAGTCTATATTTATCTTTAAAAGTAAAAACAATTAATAATTTGACCAAATTTGTTAGCCTCAAATTTAACATCTATCTTTACAGCAAACTGATTTTCCATCCAAAATACAGATCTTCTTCAGATAAAACAGCTAGTTATGCCCCTTGGAAACTTATCTAAAACATATCTTGCTTTCATTGATACAAGTTTGCAGTAAAATTTACACAAATCCCTATTGCCATTTCTTCCAGTCTTGTTCAATTTCCCACACTCTGTCAACATGTGTCAGGAAGAAAGCATTATGCCTTGTTGAATTATGTTACAAGTAGAACCTTCATCCCAAAGTGAAAGAGAAATAAATTTAAAAATAGCACTGGGTAATAACCTCATGTGGCTTTTTGAAATCCTGTCTGTTCCATGGAATCTGAAGTTCATCATTTTTACAGGCACTCAGGGACAGAGCCACTGAATTTCTGAATTCTCAAGGCACAGGAGTATGGTCTAAAAGGCTGTTGGTGTAAAAGACTCCAGATAGCTCAACATCTCTGCTTATATGTGTCAGCTAAAACTAGTCAGACTCCTGTCAGATACAAGAGTGGATTTGAGTGTTTGTTTTATAGTCATGCCTTAAGTGAATTAGGCATTTGAGCCTTTATAGCACACCAAGACACAACTTAAGAAAAGGAGGAGAAATTCACAAAAAAAATATCTCAGAAAACATACCTAGATTGCCATTAGAAAACACACAGTATATGATGATTTGAAAAAGCAACAGGTAATTAAACTTCAATTAAATTTCAGGTACTGCTGTTAGGACTCATGCTATGAGTTGTGCTTTTAAGTGCATTGTTGTGCATTGTCTATGAGCAAACTTTTGAGCAAGCTTTAAACAGCTGGTAAAATAGGATTTACTGGAGGATCCTAAGGAACCTCTCTACCTTAGTTCTCAAAAGTATATAAATTACCATCATGCTAATCAAGCAAGCAAAATCTCACCTAGAAAGGTAAATTTAGATGCAGATCCTCAGTCACACAGACACATCTACTTAGTTCTTAGTCCTAGCTGTTTCTGAGGCACTTTCATGCTCATTGAGGCTTTAACAAAAAGAACTTCCTTTCATTTTGTTGCCCATTTTGTATATATTGCCCTATACATTAAGAAGCAGACAGGCACATGGCATTGATCTCCTCTGAGAGGTATAGGGACAAAACAAGTTGAAAGCAATAAATAAGTAATCTTTTTACTGGATATCAATCTGACATGTCTGTGCAATCCAGAAACCTACCTTTTAAACCATAATATTATTTTGGGGATTCTTTGCTTTTTACATGTTAAACAAATTAATATTTGAAACTGATTTCAGGTACTATATCTGAGAGAGAAGATTAGACAGGAAATATAACTCGAGCAGCTGGCAAAACTCTAAACTGGTTATTTTAAAAGAAAGCAAGAAGTTGATTTGCCATCCCTCCAAGCTTTTAAGTTTTTTTCTTAGGTAAGGACTGGTTTTCTTTGTTTTCATTTGTTTGGGTTTTTTTTCCATTACCTCCCAGAGACAAACTCCCTCTAGAGTCTGTGAAATTGCTATTGCATTTACATTTTTGCTACAAGTGCTTTGGCCAGCACTTCCACAGTTACACCCTTTGCATAACAGCTCAGACAACAAACTATGCATCTGAAACCATATCTGAAGTTTTTAAAATAAATTTTGGATAGTCTTTATGCTTAATCTACTGTTAGGTGGAGGAGCATAATTTTAAACTTTTTACTTTTTTTTTTTTTTTTTTTTTCATGAGGCCAACAGGATTCTAATACATTTGGGAAGCCACCTACCTTCAATGTCATATGAGAAGGTGATTTTATTTTTGCAACATTTGGTGCAGAAAAAGCATTTGTTGCTTTTCTCCCACTAACTGGCATTGCTCCTGTCTCATTTCCATTGTAGCACTTTCAAGTTAGAGCCCTGAAGGTGTCTTGTCTAATTTACTTAATAAACATATGATAATTTATGTCTGTTCTGCTTCTTGATGCTGCATATATGTTCAGCTAGATTCTTCAATTTGCTTTCAAGGGAAAGATATCCTTAACTTGCATGGCTTGAGGTAACTGACAGCACTTTGAAGAGCAAAGACAGTCCAAAGGGTGGAGATGCACATCACCTGCTTTGTGACCTAATTCTCTAGTTTAATTGATTTGCAAAAAGGAAATATTCTCTATTCTAACTAATAAATTGTTAGTGGCAATCTTTGTATTTCAGAAGAGTAGTTTGTTTGTAGTTACTGTACAATGATTAACCTCAAATTTAACTCAAGACTGATTTTCTTAATTTTCCTGTTCTAAGAAATTCTGCAAATAGTAACCATTTTAAATTTCTGTTCTTGGTTATAGAATGTATAATTTGGACATCATCCAGAGCTTGCTCTGGAGCTCAAAGTGTGAAAATAAATAATTTCTTCTTTTATTATTAGGGTTTTTTTTTTTTTGGGTGGGTTTTTTGTGTTTTTTTTTTTTTTTTTTTTTTTTTTTTTTTTTTGAGGCAAGCCCTGCTGTCATTTGCACTGATAAGAACCTTAGTATTTGTCTAAGTTTTTCTGTCTCCTTGGTGCCAAACATTCTACATCTTTTCTCTCACTCTCTAACTTAAACTAAAGAGTTAAAACAAGATTTTCACAATATCTCATAAAGTATATTCTAGCAACATCCAAGCTGGTAGACTTCCTAAAGCAGAAAGTCACTGAAAGATGAGACATCATGTAGAAGACCATGAAACTCATCTTACCAGCAAAAAAAAAAAAAAAAAAAAAAATCCACAAAGGTGGAGTGAATTCATCTTGGACATGAAAATTATATTAATGGACCAGTAACAAAAATGGACACATAACTACTACTAATACTGTGGCTTGGTTTGGGAAGTACTCAGGATCAAGAGTGCACAGCTGAAGGGTTTTCTGGCAATTCATTTGCACAAAGTTCTGCTCTCTGAGCAGCTGGAAGAAATTTCCCAGCTGTTACAGCCCTGACAATCACCATGCTCTGCTGAGGATGGCTGCTCTGCAAACAGTCCTCTGTGGCACACACAACATACTCCATTGGCTGTAAAGTGGCAAACAAACCAGTTTGAGAATTCCTACTCAAAGAATTGTCCTGCTAATAATGGAGAAAGCTGTTTCTAATCCCAGTTTTACAATCCACACTTCATAATTAAAAATCAACATGAAGTGCTGTGGGGAAGATTTTAATTTTTTATCTGGACTCATTTAGTTGGCTCCAAATGTGCAGTAAATGACAGAGAACTGCATAAGGTACAATCTTCTGTGTAAAGTCCTTTAAAGATCTTTACTCAGAGGAAAGTAAATCAGAACTTTCTGTATTAGCATATGGAAAAGCTCATACAAACACATATCCCAAAAAGATAAGCAAGTCAGGAAGCAAAAGCAAAATATGTTCCAATGACAGTGGCAGGTCCCACAATAAATGGGCATGTCAGACACATAAAATTCAGAAAGAAACATGATGCACGAGTGATTCTTCTGGTTCAAGACATGTTCTCTCCTGAAGTTATGACAGACGGGCCATCATGAACAGATTCCTCAAGTGGAAAAATCAAAAGCTGGAGGTTGACAAATTAAGTTCAGAATAAAAGACTTAAATATTATTTGAATGTAAAGGCGAGAAAGGCATAAACCTATTATTTATAAAGTGGTTTCTCCCTTTAAGAATCACAAGGAACTTTATTATACAGGTACCCCAGTTTAGAAAAGTACACCCTAGTACAGAGAAGTATTTTTATAGAAAGCCAAAATATAACTCTCTGAAAGAGAGAACAATAAAGAGGATTGATGTTTTGGGGGTTGTTTGGGTTTTTTGGCAGAGGAGAGGATGGTGGGAGGGTCAGGTGTTTTGTGGTGGTTTTTCCATTTCAGTACAACAATAGAGAGGTTGTCAGACACATTTAAGAATACAAAATATAATCATCAGGATTCGGTAGGAGGCTGAAATCTGAGGGGTTTTTCCCTTGAAAAATCCCCGGGTCGAATTCATTCTATAAGGATTGTAAGCAGTCATTATTTTCCAACTGCTAAAACCTCAAAAGATGAGCAACAGCTATTGAGTCTCAACTTCTTAAAGTGCCTGAAATCAATGTTCCTTTTGAAATACTCTTAATTATTAAAAAAAATAATTGCCCCTCTCATATGACAGGACACATTATAACACTGTGCTCACAAAAAGGAATTCTTTTGGCAAGGATTTTTTTTTTTTTTTTTAAGTACAAAGACCTTCTCCTGAAGGGTTTCTCTGGGCTTGTCATTGGGACCAGCACTGTTCAACATTTTTGCTGGTGACATGGACAGTGGCACTGAGCACATCCCCAGAGAGTTTGATGATGACACCAAGCTGTGTGTGCAGCTGACATGCTGGAAGGAAGGGATGTCATCCCTAACGACATGAGTAGTGTGTCCATATGAACCTCATGAAGTTCAACAAGGCCAGGTGGGAGATCCCACACCTGGATCAGGACAATCCCCACACAGGCTGGTCAAGGAGTGGATTAAGAGCAGCCCGGAGGTCTTGGGGTGCTCGTGAATGAGAGGCTGGACATGACCTAGCAACGTGCACTCACAGCTCAAAAAGTCAAATGAATCCTAGGCTGCATCCAAAGCAGCATGGCCAACAGATTAAAGGAGGTGAGTCTCCCTTTCCACTCTGCTCATGTGAGACCTCACCTGCTCTCAGGGTTTGCTTTGGTGAGATGACCCCGAGATGTATAAAAAGTCTGTTTCCCAACCCAGCTGTTGAAGAATGAGTCAGAAGTCTTCAGCTGATGCTCTCAAGGTTGCTTTATTGTTTCTTATCTAAGATATTTTCTGTCTGGGCTGCCCAGGTCTGTTCAGCAGGGCAGCCCCAGGCACACTCTCTGCCCCTGGGGCAGGCACTGATTTTTATACTACAAACTATGTGTTAGTTATTTACAGTTATGGTCCAATGCCTGTCACCTGTGTTAGACAGTTACATTCTACTCCAATCCAATCCCCAAGTGCCACCATCACCAAGAAGATGGGTTAGGGAGAAGAAGGAAGGAGGACAGTACAATGCCCAAGTCCCTCCATCTTAACCCCTAAGCCCCCATGGTAAAAATCCCCACAATTTCTCTTTTCACTCTACAACTACTACTATCATGCTATCTAAACTTTTGTGACCTTTAGTTCCTCATTCACAGGTGGTAATTTGTTCCACGGGTCAAATTCAAAGCCCCAGGAGTCCCTGGCTGCCTGCCAGGGTCTGTGACCCCCCCTACCAGGGCTTTGGAGCCCCTTGGCTGGAGCTGGGATCAGCCAGGACTGTCAGACACAGCCTGGGTTCTGACAACCTGGAGCAACACATCCAGTCCTGGTGTTCCCAACATAAGAAGGACATGGACTAATTGGATTGTGTCCAGCAGACACACTGATGATGCCCAGAGGGATGGAGCATCTCTCCTATGAAGACAGGAAAGGAGAGTTGAAGATTTTAGCCTGAAGAAGACAAGGCTCTTGGGAGATCACAGCCTTCCTGTACCTAAAGAGGGCCTCTGTGGTAGTGTGCTTTCTCAAGTTTTTAAATTTTGTATTGTTAAATGGTTTGTTCTGTATGCCCCCCTGTTTTTCCCTTGTTTGATTCTTCCCGGTTCACTCCCAGACCCCTGTCTGTCACTCTGTGGCCTCACCTCCAGTCTGGAAAGTTCTTGCAAGTTCACAGAGTGATTGGACAGAGTCTCGGGCCCCCCGCTCCTGCTGTTTCCTAGTTTGTTCCCCAGTTTGTCAGAGAGCCATCCCCTGTTTGTCCCTCATTGGCCTTAGGTCAACCCCCCCCCCCGATTCCTCCCCCCTTTAAAAGGTGCTGTACCCTGGCGCTGCGCGGGCTTTTGCTTGGGGCTTTGCCAGAGCTGAGGTTGTCTCCACTGTGGGATAAATAAAGCTTTTCCTTAACCCCAAGCTGAGGCTCCCTCTCTCTATTCCTGCCATCGTCGCCTGCTGCCTGACAGACTAGCCAAGTTCCCCGGGATCCGCTAGGTACGGTCTGTGCCGAGCTGTACCCTTTGCCATAGCTGCGGAGCCAGGGCTAACCGGGACAGACACAGAGCAAACGCAGCCACAGGCCTCCAAGAAAGATGGAGGGGGGACTGCATCCAGGGTATGCAGTGACAGGACAAGGAGGAATGGCTTTAAACTGAAAGAAAGTAGGATTAGATGAGACAGTAGGAAGGAATTCTTTACTGTGAGGGTGGTGAGACACTGAAACACACTGTCCAGAAAAGCTGTAGGTGTCCTATGCCTGAAAATGTTCAAGGCCTGATTGGATGAAACGAACAACCAGGTATAGTGGAAGGTGTCCCTATCCATGGCATTGGAACCAGATGATTTTTAAGGTCCTTGTCAACCCTAACCATTTTATGATTACACAGTTCTAATAATTTCTAAGATAAAAAGTGAAACATTGTAATTCTGAAATGTTAGATTAAAAGAAAATATTTTTTATCTTCAAACTTTTCCATATTATTTCTCATTAGAATGACAGTTCAATACCAGGTTCAAAATATCTTGTGAAAGCACAGTGGTCATAGTTCAAAGCTTCCATTCAGAAAGTTCATTTAAATAATGAGCCAATGTAGAATGTCAGCAATCTAAGAACTCCCACATAAACTCCCCAGGATTGTGTATTATTATACAGAATGTTAGAAGAATTATCACACCTAATTAAATACTGCAGATACAAAGAGCTTTGTTTTGACCTTATGGCAGCCTTTGAGTTTTGAAGTTTATCTTCAAACTAGCTATTTATATCAATTAACAAATAAGCTCTGATTCTTCACCCTAGAAATTTCAGATCGTAGTTTTCAAACTGTTATAATCATCACAGCTAGAAAAGGAATGTATGTGCAAGCTCACCTACAAATGCAAGGTGGTAAAGAATTTGGGTTTTGCAGTATTAAAAACTCTTATTTGCATTCATTTGCTGTGGTATAGATTGTAACAAAATATTTAGGAGAAAGCAAATTTGGGTTAAGTGCGATCTAAATCCAGCTCCAAAGATACCAGAACTTCCAGGTTCAGAAACCTTTTTCGCAAAAAAGAATGAAATTAGTAGTAATATCTACTTTACCTGAATATTACAAGTAATAATTTTTAAACATGGAAATTACTGAGCACATATAAATAATTTCTGTTCTGTTGTCTTCATATCATTTAACTGGCATCCTAGACTTCCCAGTATGACCTGTGGTTGGCTGTTTGCTAGTTTTACCCTTGCATTAGAGCTCGGTACCACACCAAAACAATTCTTTTTTATCAAAACAACTGGCACAGACTCAGATATCTGAGGGGGCCAGGTCTGGTGCTTTAGCCAGCTGTGTGTACCTGGGTGTTTTATAGGTCATTGACAGAGGAGGTGATGTCACTCACTGCCTGCCTTGGTTCACTGCCAAACCACCTACAGCTATCCCACTGAAGAGATGCTTTTTGTGAACTCTTAACTGCAGAGCAGTACATCTACTCAGGAAATAATTTCTTCTAGACTGTTTCTGCTAGATCTTCATTTCTTGAGAACTTTCTAGTAATAAGCGCCACAGGTGTTCTGTAAACATGTTTCTAGGACAGCTATACACTGATATTTGTATAATCTCACTAGATACACCAGGTGGCTTAATTATAAAAACAAAATGTGCCAACCGCCCCCCCCCCCCCATTTTTTCTTGTTTTATACATGCATTTTCCTATCAATAACTTGTCTTTCCAAGCAAAACACTTTTTATATCCCTTGAGAAACAAATAATCCTTTAACCCCGTGGCTTTTGGGCCATAGTTATTTATCAAACACATTTACTAAAATTGACCAAATGACCTTCTGGACAACCAAAAGAAAAAAAAAAATACTTTCACAGGCACATTATTTGTTATTTATGATGATCTTCCTTTTTTAAGTCATACACACAGAAGCGACTGAAAGCAGGAAATATAATGCACAACATGATGTAGGTTGTGAATTCTGCCCCCATGCAATTCATGGAAAAGAAGCAGCTTATTTCTTATTAATCTAGTGACCCCTCACAGTTTGTGGCTACAGAATTTATTAAATTTGGCTTCGAAGAGCCTTTTACTCCTTGCTGTGTTTCTCTAGGTACAACTTTAAAAGTAATCTCCAACGTATATAATGTACAAGATATATTGGAAAAATACTATACAAAAGTATTAGGGAAGGCTTTCCTCTATGAAAGAAAGGACCCTACCCTGAAATGTTTACTGTCCACAAAACACAGATATATTGGTCACACAAAAAATGAAAAAATGTACCATCTCATCTGTTTTACCTAAAGAATTAGAAGCTAATTCAGTCTATGGATATATTTGCATTGACTCTTTGCTGATATTCACATCTCTTGGCACACAGATGACTTCTAACATTCACACAGTAAAGGGAAACTAGTTACCAAATTTACAGCAATGAAAGGCGGCATTTTCCTTTTTATTTTTTTTCTTTTTATTATCCATAGTCTTTGATATAAAGATAAATCCATCACTACAGAAGAGACACGTGCTTTGCAAACCATGAATTTAGTCCAGAGCTGGAGAAGGTGTCCAAATTTTGATTTAGCACCTTCCTTCCCTTTAAGTACCTTCATGCAACCTTTGAGTTCTATGCCCACAACGTCACAGCTTTCATCTATGTTTTTTACGTAACTACTCAGGTATGCCTTTTCTTGTTTCTTTTATATATTTTTTTCTTAAGAAAAAGATAACCATTCATTAAAAAACACCAAATATATTCTTTCTGAATTTGGAGAGTGATATATGATGCAGCTGACTTCCAATATTGTACTGCTTATAGGGCTTTTAATAGGCAAGAAACAAATACATGGGGAAGAAACAAATACATGGGGAAACAGCTGGCCCAGAAGAAACATGCATTCTTAAAGTATCTGGAGAAACTTTGCTTTCTCAGACACTCCATACATCTCGTTGCATTCCCTGGAGCATGGAAGCTGCCACAAAAGTTTTGGGTTTTTTTTATCTAAGAAAGTTGTTTTTAAATCACCCTCATATTCTTTTTAGTTTTTACCTGGCTATTACCTGAATATGAGCATTTCTTCGTCACTTAGCTTAAGCTTGTTTTTCCTCCTAGGTGCAAAGCAGTCCTTAGAACTCCCCTACGGATGCTTAGGTTGTACCACACAAATACCACAATCACAGGTAAAGAGGCTTCATCTGAATTATGACATGTCTCACAATCTGAGGCAGCAAGTGATGTGAGTTCATTCCAGCCAGCTGAATTACCTGGTTGCTACATACAGAAAAGTTTTGTTCTGCTAGTGGGAAAACAAAATCAACACAAAACAACAACAAACCCTGTTAGCATTTTACTTCTCTCCACCTACCTTCCTATCTTAACTATTTTTAAAATAAATTTGTACACGTCCCTGCCTCATACACACACTTTTGATGGAATCTAGAAGATGAATGAGAAAGGAATATGATACAGCCATAAAAGGCACATAACAAACACAATATGCAAATTTCAAATAGACAATTAAACTTCCTGAACTCCCAAACAACGTTTTCACAATGCTGCAACATGTCTAAATATAGTCTAATCATGATTTGGACTTCAGTAAAATGCTCATGTCTGCATCCCCTGAAGGCACACAGGTGTATTGCCACCAAGTCATTCAGCACAGGTGAGGCTTCACCTGGTAAAGAGAATCAAAGAATAATATCCTTGTTACTGTGCTCGGCACTCCTCTTGCTGTCAGCATGCTCTACAGCAGAGCATTTCACTGTGCTCTGCTGCACAGAGTGCTGGCACTGCACTGCAGCATCATGCTTAAACATGTACCCAACCTCAGATCTCAGAGACATCACAGGATGCATGAATGGGTTGTGAAGGGAGTCCCAGGGTGCAGCCTGAAGGGCACAGCAGTCACCTGTCAACATTGCTTACTCAAGAAAAACCTACAGGGCTGATCTGGCATATACACGTTCATATTTAATAGAAATAACAGTGGCTATTCCAAATGGTCACCACAAAGTACACAAACCAAATGCTGTGCATCCTCTAGTAAAGCCCTCTGCTTGTGCAGCCGCAAATTCAGGATGAAAAAAAAGTTCTGTTTCTACTCATCAAAAGGCTTTCTTACACTGATTGCTAAAAGAATTCTTAGGTCCCCAAATAAAATTAATGATCAGGTTTGAGTAATCTAATTCCAGCCTTAAGTATATAGAGTCTGTCTGAAAGGACAGATTTGAGTACTAAGTGCAGTCTGGAGCTGAATCATGGGGCAGTGTTGATTTCAGTGTATTATTCCTGTATGCATGGTACAGATATCCTGTATATAATCACAAGTTGTAGTGTATAGTGTTTAAAAGTCATGCTGCTGAGGTTCTGTAGGAAATTTACTCCCCCAGCCCCTCCCTGAGCACACGAGCCCAGTGCAATCAGCACCCTGGTTCTCAGCCATGTCACTCGTGTGTACACTTGGAGCAAACATATCGTGGGAATGACACCAGCACTGCAGAAAGGCTAACAAAAGATTACCAAAGACAGACACTTCAAAACCCTCAGACTCACACAGGCTTCCAATGAAATGATTCATATCTTTGACAGGTTTGCACATTGATATTCAGTCTATCCTAAATAATTCCTTCTATTTTATCAGAAGATAATTTTCTGCCTTTTTTTTCTGAAATCTTTGTAACAATTTCTCACTAAATAACATAATTTCTGCCTGAGCCTCTTATTATCTCCAATATTTTTGCATAGTTTTTCTTAAAAATAAGTTATTTCACCTGAACTTTTCTTAGCAAGTCTGTTTCCTTCCAAATAACCTCCTTCCAAACACATACATTTTGCAGAATAAGATACTGTTCAAACCAGAGCAAAGAAGCAGAAAAAAACCCCACTCCAAATAATTAATTGAGAATACTGCTCAATCCACACAATTACTTCCTTAATTGATTTAGCCATCAACAAGTGGGGTGGGGAGGGGGCAAGTCTTGAGGTCTTGTGAGCCCTTCCCTGACAAGATCTACTGACAAAGATTTAACATGCAGATGTGAAAGTGCTGGCCACATGAGCAAAGGCTTTATGAGGAGGTGTTGCTGTTATCATTATGAACCATGGCATCTTAGACAAAATATCTTGATCTCACCCAGTGTTTTTGTACTACAGCTCTATTTCAGCTGTAGTTTGTATTTTAACAAAATATTTTCTGTTTAGAAGTGATTGATAATCACCATATCTGGAGCAACCTCTCAGTGTCATTTAACAATTTAGGTTTAAAAGACTGTCCTACCTCTACCTAGAATCCAGGCTAGTACCTACATTTATGTAGTCTGATTTCCAGAGCTGTTAAGCCTTGTTATTTAAGGAAACTATGACAATTAAGTACCGGGCACTTAAAATCTAAATCAAGACATCCAGGGATTCTTGATTTCACTACAAGCCGTCTTGTAATGTAAGTGACTGGAAGCTTGCAAAGAAGTCATGGAATCTTAGATCATTCTGTTCAGTGACTCAGCTGGAGGCTGACATGGTGGTAGGTAAACATCTCAGACTATATTAAAACATGCTAGGAGAGTCAGGAATATTATAATTTTCCAGTGCGTTACAATCAAAAAATGTTGCCAAGTCTCACGATCACCATTTTAGGAAGAAGTACAACTAGAGACAAAGGTTAAACCATCAAATATGAATGATTCACAGGCACAGCCGTGGGCCAAAGAGTTTTTTCCTCTGTATATTGAGAGTATGATTTGGATTGATGAGCAGCAATCATAACTCCTTTATCATAAAAAAAAAACAACCAAACAAACAAACAAAAAAAAAAACCAAAAAACCCTAAAATTGTCTTGAGTATGATCATGTGAACCCACCCACTAAACCGCAAGACATTCCTCCTGTCCCTAAGGGAACTTTGAGATAGGTTAGACCAGGTGTGCTGTCTGACCTGGAGTATCCTGGTTACACCTAAGAGCATAACACTGCTAGCACTCCTTTCACTTCAGCCCCCTTCCTCCCTTTCACAGCCCTGTTCTAGGCATTGTTTATCACTCATGAATGTCAGAAGCATTATAAAACTCTTTCTAGAAACACCAACGACTATAAAAGTGTCTCATTCTTCCCACTTAGCTATGAAAATGGGATTGATGTGATACTCACTCCAAGAGAACAAGCCTTCCAGGAGTTACGTGCACTGACAGCAGCTGAGGCTCTGTGCTGTGGAGAGTAACAAATGACACGATTCCTTGTTTAGAACTGATCTAGTACCTTTATTTAAAGAATTGACCCCTTTTTATACCTTTTTCAACAGGCCACTGTCATTGGTAGGAAGAGTGCCAGAACTCTTCACCCCATTGGGCAAAACCAAGAGACATCAGAGCAAGTCCATCCCACAGAAAAGAATCCAAAACATTAAACTTGTTAGAAAAACACTGGCACTGTTTATGTCAAACCTTGTGAGAAACAGGCCTCCCTAAACCAAAACATCACAAAGAAACTGACTGTAGAAACTGAGAAACCTGGGGCCTAGGAAACCCAGACTACAAGGCTCAACATCACACCGAGCTCACTTGGTTTCCAATTCATGCAGACACCCCGAGCTTGCCTTTGTCAGATGCAGTGGCACACACATCTATTTTATTTTAAGTGTTGCAACAGATTCAGAAATCAGAAGTTTGTCGCCACCACTTTCTGTCAACATTCCCAAGGTGTTTGTAAAATTTTTACCTTACAAGATTTTACCTTACAAGAACAGTAATTTTTTCATTAATTCAATTCTTCCTGTCAGAGGGTATGATTGTGATGACAGTAACACCATTCCCCTGCTATAGATCTTATTAAAATTTCACAGTAGAGACGAGATGAAATTGAGAAACGCATCCAAAATAAAATTATTTACAAAAGCGTGATATTTCCAAAAACTATTTGCAAGAAAATTCCAGATTTCATGAATGTATTTGTTATGCAAATAATTATGGTTTTACTCCTGTTATATTAGCTCACTGCAAATTATTTTCACAGTGCTTGCTTAGCATACAATTGATTATGCAAGTGCAAAATGTTTTCTTGGAGGGATTTTCTTTATCAGTTTGTGTTATTTAGATATTCTGATTCCTTCCATCACAAGATTGTTTTGGTTTTTGTCACTTTCTGGGAAGTGTGATGTATCAGAAAATGTTTTTTTTACGATGCAGAATCTTAAATAATGTTTTTTTATCACTGTTATCAAGCTTTAACTTGTCCACTTATTATGATTCCTAGTATGGATTTTCAAACCCTTGATATCGAATACAAAGAATATTATAAGCAAAGATTTTTTTTTATTTTTTTATCTCTCTTTAACACAGTCTGAAGTGCAAAATATTTTCAACAGAAAAATACTTTCCTTTAAGCTCCTTCAGGCCTTTATACTTTAATAACACACTGATGGTTATTAAGCGTTCTGCAAAAGGTATTGGAGACTACCTAAATCTTTTTTCCTTTTAATATCATAACTCTCAATCATGATAAAACATTCTGTGGTTTTGTTGTGGTTTTATTTGTTTGGGGTTTTTTAATGTACTCGTATTTATTAGATGTTGTTCTAGAAGATAACATACTCAGATTAATGCAATGTTTTTATTTGCCAGCAGAGGATCATATATTAGCAAACTCTTAGCATAGATGAAATGTAAGAATGCAAAAATCATGTACAGCTTTCAAAATACAAAAAAAAAACCCTATATGAAAGTAAATAGTTTTAATTGCTGTGGAAATTGCTTGTTTATTGGATTCTCAGACTTGAAGAACAGAATCACTTCTTTAAAATATAATGTGTTTGCTTAAGATTGGCATTAAGGTTTGACTTAAGAATATAAGTGAAATACTTCCCAGTTTTAAACTGTGAATATCTTCACATAAAATTATTTCATCTTATGCAAGTCAGATAGTATATTTTTTCTTCTGACATAATTTAAATATTCTAAATCAGCTTTTGGATACACTTAACTGATTCCAGGGACTATATTAGGACTTAAATTTTAATACTCTGAGCACATTAGAGTCTATTAATTAGATGCCTGAGTAACCTAAAATTGTTGGCAAGGATATACCCCTGAATATAAATTCCTCTCAATATGAAGAAATGAAAATAACTTTTTTTTAAAGTTCGCTGAATAAAAGAAAAAAGAAGCTCAAACTTTAGAATCTGAAAAATATTATCATGCATTAAGGGCTATCAGCAGTGTATTACAAAGACATTAAGCAAAAATGCATATTCATGAAATGAGGACATTACACTAATAAAATGAAGCAATAATGTAGTTAATCAAGCTTAGAACTAACTCTCTAGACTACAAATTTGATTAATTCTCCAGATAAAGGTATTCAGCAAGTAGTGACACAAAGCATGCTTACCTAGCTCTCATTATTCCACAGTGAAGTTAATAGTACTGCTTCTTGACCTTATTGAGGCCAAAAAACCCCAAAATCACTCAAACTACTCTTCAGCAAAGCGTTCTGATACTCAATACAAATGCAATAGACAAAAATTCCTATGAGTAAATATAAATCTTAATGAAATTCACACTTTCATCTGCTATTGGACAAGTAACACTAGGGTGTGATTAGTGTGAATGAGAAAAGAACCGTAATCGTGGAATGACTTGGATTGTAAGAGACCACAAAGGCCATTATTTTTCCAACTCTTTCCCTCCCATAAGCAGGGATACCTCTCACTAGACCAGGTTGCTCAGAGTGCCATCCAATTGGCTTTGATGGGCTTTGAACACTTCCAGCACTGGGGCATTCACAACTTCTTGAGGCAACTGGTCCAATGCCTCACCACCCTCAATAAAGAATTTCTTCCTAATACCTAATCAAAACCTACTCTCTTCCAGCTTATAACCATTTCTCCCTGACCTGTCAATACTCTTGTAAATAATGTCACTCCATCTTTGTTGTACATGAATATTTACCCTGTCATGATATTCTGGGTATTATTTCAAGGTCATCTTTACCATCAAGATGCCTCTTGGTTAAAGTGAACTCTACTGAGGTGTTTGTGATACTCTTCATTCCTGTATCTCAGAGTGAAGAGCTAGATAATTTACAACATTCCACAAGAGCTCTTCTCTGAAAGGATTTCAAAAACTCCACTGATCTCCTGATCACTTGCAAACATGCCAAAATCTTTTCTTCTCTGAAGGGATTTCAAAAACTCCACTGATCTCCTGATGATTTGCAAACGTGCCTTGACCATATTTAGGTTTGCATCTCATGCTTCTGTTTCATACATGTCTGTACAGGACTGAGAAGTAGAGGAGGATAGGGTCTTGCTGGGTGTTAGTTTATCCACCCTCTCACCCTGGGTTTCTGGTGATCAGGGGAGGAATCACAGTTATCTTAGTACAACATGGTGCAATGTCTTCTGTCCAGCCCTTAGGAAGGCTGAGAAACTTGCAGAGAGATGGTGCAGCACTGGAAACCCAAATGGTAACCAGGCTGCAGTGGGTTAAGTTGGGAGCAATAATCTTTCCCAAGATGCAGCCACATTTTTAGTTCTATGATCCTTATGCAACTCTTTAGTCAATGATGTATTTACTACAGTGATCCAGCTCAAATCTATTTAAATCAAATACATGAACTGTTATTAGCTAGGACTAAAATAGAACCACAACAGCTTTACACACAGCTGAATTCAAACTAGAACTGATGGATCTGCTTTGTTTGACTCCCTAAAAATGAGTTCATAGTCTACCTCTGATTTAGATCATGAAGATCACACAGAGAAATCTGGTGGTAGAAAATTATCCAGTCTCACAATCTGGATGTCCTCTCTAACTGAGAGCTCATAGCAGCAAACTGTTTTAATGCTTTTATATCAAATACTAGGGCTTTTCAAACATTTCCATACAAATGGAGAGGGTAGGTTATCAACATTTTGTCCTGAGAAGAACACAGGCATAAGTCAGAAAACTATGGTCAAGCCCAGCTCCACCTGAATTGGGGCATACAATTTCACCCCAGATCACTTCAAATCAGGCAGGACAGCATCTTTATCTCATCCCACTTTAAATCCTTAGTTTTTTAGCATACATTTTTTTTGCTTTCTTGATGAACATTTCATTAAAACCAATTTTTTCCACTGCAGATTTTAGCTGCAATGAAAGAGCATTTAGACATGAATTCTATGGACAGAAATGTGCTGACCTGACAAAGCACTTCATCAGGAATCAGTCTACTTTTTCATTTGTAGTTTACTGAAGATATGGTCATTTGTGCCTGTATAGAAAGGTTAAACCCTTATTGAAGCTCTTTTGTTTCATCTCTCTTGATCACTGAGTCCTTCCATCCTGATCCCTTGAACTTATGGCACTTAAATATGAACATTTTTTCAAATCTCACTCGTATTGCCTTTTGTCATGCTTACCTTTCCATTTTACCTCTAATCCCATACACTACACAGCACCAATTTCTTTTGTCCTTTCTTACATTACAGCACCTAAAGATCTTTCAACATCAGAAGCTTTCTTGCTGTATTCCCCTATCTTTCCCCAAAGATGTTTTGTACAATAATGCTTCCCCATAAATAACTTCCAGAGCATTTTAAATTTGTGTATAGTCACATATGTGTTTAGTGCCAACTTATCAATTTAAAACCATTTATAACCTGCCTTACTCATAGTCCTGACAGGCTACTAACCCTGGCAGCAGTCAGGTGACAAGTACCTGTTGCCACAGAGACCACTGCCATCAGTAATATCAAATTTCTCACATGCATGGAACTTCAACCCTTTCCCTCTTTCCTATTTCGTCTCTTAGATTTTATCTACAGCTCTGACTGGGAGTTCTTTTGGGGAGGGAACACCTTTGTTCTCTGTCTACCCAGTACATTAGAGCCTTTTTGTACTCATAGAGTACATAAAGCCTTTTTGCAATTTTATCCTTCCATCAGTGGTAATACTAATGCACCTAATTTCACATTGCTGAAGGATGACTGCTAATTCCAAATCATACTCAGGCACTCATGGAGGTTCCCAGGCACCATAACAGGGTCTCAGGTGGGATGATGTAACATGCAGCAATTGTGCCTGACCACTAGCACCAGACTCAAAAAGTATTATTCAAAAATATTCTTTGAAGAAGCTTTAGAAGGTACTCACACCTTACATTGCCAATTTACTCCCTGTTTCAGTAGGAACTGGAGAGAAATGTGAATTATCTTGCTTTAGTTTGTCATAACAGTAGTTGAGCATCACACATGGAACCATACTGAGGACCTTCCTTCAGGGCCAGTCTATAACCCTTGTTTGCAGAAATGCTTTTCTATTTCTATTGCAACATTTTTCCAAGTATAATTCAAAGAATTTCCTGTGTTTGCCCAGGAGCTTTGAATGTTCAGTTTTGTAGCAGAAACTCCTAAGAGACTTCTGGACATGCTGGAGACATCTGCTGTACATGTAGTTATCTAATCCACAATTCATTCATAAGGATTTCAATGTTAATTGGAAAATCAGATTATTAGCCTTATTTCTGTCTTGGACCTATCCAATAAAACAGTATTTATTAAGCAGTCTGGAGTGGCTAAACCCCATGAGCCAATGGAAAAAAAGTATCAGGTGTCAAATTACATGTTAGCACAGTGATTCTGCAGTGCCCAGTGATACAGACCACGCATGAATTGTGCTGAAACAGACACAGATAAAACCTTTTGATTAGAAACAACAGTTGTAAACCTACATCTTTCTGGTATAATAAGATACAGGCAAAGAAAGAGAAACTAAATTAAATCTTCACATATAAAAGCACTGCTCAATAACACAATATTGTAGATGCATTTTTCTCTATTCCTTTCATCAGTGTTTGGCCAAACTCCCACAGATCTCCCAGCAGTTATTAGATAAAACATTTATCTGACTTTTCACCACTCTTACAGCCAGAGGTATCACCTTAAATAAGCTGTAATTGAACATGACATTTAGTGTCAAGCTCAGCACTGCTAATGCAATCACAATTGTCTCTAAAACAACCTGTACCATGACCCCTTTCTGAGGTATGTGAGCTGTGCATCTTTCTTTGTGTCCTCTTCAATATTCCTTGCCCAGACATTCTGCACAGCTGATACTGAGTAGCTTTATTTGCTCCCTTTCATCCCCAAAGCAAGTTTTTAGTGCCATTTCCTCAACACCTCTGGTATTTAACACACCCAACACCTGCAATCTTGCATGGGGATGGAACAGTCAAAGTTTTTTTTCATGTGGCCAAGGAGTGGTGTTGTTTGGGGTTCTTTAATTTATGAGGGGAAATAAAGAAATTTTGTACCTTTACCCATGATTAAAAAAATTATGAAGCAGACTTTTGCCTGGCAATAGCAGAGAGGATCCTTAGAGCACAGGAGCTACATCAAGGCAGGGAAAAGCAATTAGAAAACACTGACTGGCAACAGCTTCTACAATTTCTGTTTCACCAGGACCAAAACAGAAATGCCTTTTTGAAAGGTTTATTGACATACGATGCATTTGTACCAAATTAAGAATTTATAATCTACTGCACTGCAGATGGCAACAACGGGAAACTGCAAAGCACTGTGTTGAAAGCCTGTCATAGAAAAGCCTTTTTGGGTTACCTGGTTTACTCATAATTCACCATCCTTAAATATCAGGGTTTTTTGTTTGTTTGTTTGGTTGGTTGGTTGGTTTGGTTTTTTTGGTTTTTTACTATTTATAGCTCTGCAGTAACGATGAAGTTCAAAGAAACCCATTAGAGTTCATTAAAAATAACAATTGCTTTTGGGGAGAAGGAACAGAATTCTATTCCCATTTCCAAGACACAAATGAAAGACAGAAACCAGAAAAGACAGCTTGAAACTTTTTACAAACTGCACAGAAGCACGAGGTGGAGCCCAAGCAAGTAAGATCTCAGTCAATAATGTTGTTTCAATAATGTTGTTTCCACCAAAAAAAAGGTGGAAATCTCTTGGGATAACAGGTTGGCTTGTTGATAAGTGCAGTGTTCATTATGGGGACATCAACATAACAGTTGGGGGGTCTGGTTGTAACTTCTTCAAGCAAGGGACATTTCAGATGGTTCTGCTGAAATCAGTATAAAAACCTCAAGAGATGTGGGTAGTCGTTGTAAATAGCCCTTTGTATGATTTTCTGTTTTTCTAGGTATAAGTGTCTTGGTAAACATGGTTTAGAGACAGAAAACAATTTGCTAAATATATACACATGCTTTGGCCAATAGCAAAATATATTCTGAAACCTGATGAAACAATTCTCACTTACAGATGGCAGCAAAAAAGTAGCCAGTACTTTCTGCAATAACTTAGACCTTTAGAGGGGAATTATTTTTTCACTCTATTTAAACACCATTTGGGGACTTAACTCTGAATTAGCACTTTGCTTGCCTGTGGAATATAAGAGATTTTACACTATTCTCTCATGTTCTGATGTCTCATAAAACAACTTAAAGAAATTTGATTATTCACGATAAGCCTCCAATATAAAAAACCTTACTCTTATGCAACTATTTTGGTTTTTTATATTGCCTCAATTAACCACCAAGAGCTTTAAATAGAAAAATCAATAACTACAGCAAATTCCCAGCATAGCTATAATATTGTTTATCCTGCTGTAGGTTAAAACTCAGCTTGAAGGGATAATGCAATGAGGCTGAGACAAAAATGGTGTGCTTTTTTTTTTTCCCCTTGTCATTATCAGCAGTGCTAGATGTACAACTTAGAATAGAAAGGGCAATAATTGTTTTTTTTCCAAATTATAATGGCAGACCAAAAGACTCCAGTGGAAGCCAAACCTCTAACTACAAATATCTCTTGCCCAGTGGCTCACAGGGGCACCACAATAACTTAGAGGACCAAATTTGGTCTTTGATGGAATGGATATTGATTACTTTTAGAAATAAAGGATATGATGGATATGACTTACTGGACTCTGTCTTAAGCTGGAGTGAGAGTCAAAACCTTTTAAAAGCCTGAAATAAAGCATAAAAGTTACCATAACTGCTGGTGTACCAAAGCTTTTATCTAAGCTTACCAAGGAATAAAATGGGAAGCTTGAATTTCAATACCTTCAATTAAGCTGGACTCTGAATTTTGTGAAAGCTAGGGACAACAACTTGCCTCTTATTTGTGTTTTACATTTCTACCAGCACCTTACGTGTTTCCTCAATTTAATCCAAATGCTGTTTTTCAAGAAACTCACTTCTCGTAAACATTCTGTTTTGCCCTTAGTCACAACAAGTTATTGAATATATTTGTTAGATAATTTGGTCCAGTTCAGTGAACTACAGCATATTCCCGAAGGCCACTGACTTGAAGCAATTCTCTTCTCACTTTTCTCAATTCTTTATTTATTTTGTGTCTCATGAACTTCAAGTCTGTCTCTTCTGTTTTTAAAAGAACTCCACTTTTTCCTAAGTCCCTTCTCTACAATCGTTCTAACATCATTGCTAAATATACCACCAGTAATTGCATGAATTCTAAGGTTAGGCTTTTTTTTAAAAAAACAGCATCAAGGTACTTTATAATATCATTTCATTTACAAATTATGGTGGGAGCAGCCTACAAAAAAGACGGAGAGGGACGGTTCTTAAGGGCACATAGTTTTAGGACATGAAGGAATGGCTTTAAAATGAAAGAGGGTGGGTTTAGATTAGATATGAGGAAGAAATTCTTTACTGTGAGGGTGGTGAAGCACAGAAACAGGTTGCCCAGAGAAGCAGTGGATGCTCCATCCCCAGAAATGTTCAAGACCAATTTGGTTGAGGCTTTGAAGAACCAGGCAGAGTAGAAGGTGCCCCTGCCCACAGCAGGGAGGGTGGAATTAGATATCTTTGAAGGTCCCTTCCAACCTAAACCATTCTAAGATTCTACAGCTCTGAGATTCTAAATCAAGCACCAGTGCATAACTCTGGTATATATGATTATTAGGAATGTTATATATATAGGGATATATAGGAATATTGGGAATGTTAGCATGTGAAACACCCAGCATTAGAATAAGTGGGCACACTAGAACCCAGCAACAGCAAACTATTACACCTATCAGGAAACTTTGCCTGCAAAATGATCATTTCAGAAGCTATTTTTAAGCAGGCTCAACACTCAAGACAACACCCCTTCCCCTCCACCCCCTGAGAGATGGAGAAAATGAGATGTCAGCAATCAACACAGTCAACACAGATTCAATGCAGCATCTGACAGCATTTATGGTAATAGCACCTTCTTGTCCCACGGTCCAAAGAAATGTGCTGTCAAAGCTCCACATGCAATTGGGACATCTCACCATGGTTGTCTCATCCTCAGATGAGAATCTCCTGACAAAAATTTTAACATACATCTTGTTTACCAGGAAATTCGATGTCTGAGGAATCTATGATCCAGGCTTAAGTCAGAGTAAAGATTAGTTCACTGCAACTTTTTTTTTGAGCCAGTTGGACATATGATGTTCTATTAAAATTTCCTATCAGATGATCATGAGGAATTTAAGGAAGTTTGATCCCATTCTGCTTCACTGTGCATTAAAAATTATATTTCTAGCCTCCTCAAACAAAGTTTATATTTCATGAAAGATATTTTAAGCCAACATCAAAAGATGAACAGACAAGAAAAATATTTTTACATACTTCAAAGTCTTTCACTTAAATGCTATAATGAGGTGTCCAAATTATTGCAGAATTATTTCTGCTTACCTTGTACAATGGTACCATTTTTTTTAGTCAGGAAGCAAATTTCTATGGGGTCAATCAACACACAAGTATCTCCATTATATTAAATATAGGAAGCATGGCGAGTTATAGTAAGTAATTCCTCTACAAAGTGTGACTGTACAGTACATTCTTGTGAAGAGAAAGAAAAAGAAAATATGTGAGAAGATATGGAATTTATTTTTTTTTAAATTTGGAGACTATGTTAATTTGGGAGGAGAGAAGAGATATATTCATGTGAAAGTCAGCTGTTAATTTTTATTTCAAAATATACAAGAAATGTTTGAAAAACAGGCATATTTCAGATTCAGATTCCAAATAGTTCTTATTTTGAAAGCACATTCTATAGGAATTTGCCTACATTCAAGTTCTGAAAAGACGAGAAACATCTGGAAAGCAAAGTGAAAAAAGTCAAGGCTGCTTTTATTTTGATTTTCAGTTTGTTAAGGGGGCCAGAATCGGGAGTACTGAGTAATTCTGATTTGCAAATCTATTTAGATGCTGTATGCTAGAAAGTGCAGACCTTTTCAGTGTCAGAATCTCTTACAAGAACACTGTGTCATGCACTTGAAATGCCAAATTAGTGCTTACACGGACACTTGGGAGTTGTTTGAAGTGTGTCCTCCAGGATACCACGGTGCCTCAAATATACCATAGGTCTGCACATAAATGAGTACACTGAGGTTTCCCCCCCTGTAAGAGGTGGCTGCTTCACTCTCCAGGTCTGGGGAGTTTCCTTCCCATGGATCTCAACAGGACTGGAGCATCTTGTTACAGAGGAATGGCAAGAAGCAAGTAAGAATTGTTTTTCCTCCCCTACTAATATATTACTTTTCTTACTTCAAAAGAATTTTAAACACATGGTCAGGAATTTCTCAACAGGCTTAGCTGGGGACAGCTAAAATAGTTCATTTTGCAATCTTAATCTTGTTTTTCTTATTTTTTTGAGATAAAGTTTTTGGTATTTCAAACTAAAAATCTACTATTTAAAAGGAAAATCATTTAGAAACAAGACATTTTAAAACTTTTAGAAATCTTCTCCTTTCCATTCTGTATATTATTTTAAGTTGATTGATTAATCAAAATTATTTCTGATGTAAATCATTTCATTTCAGCAAAGCAAAAAACAGTTTTGGTAAAAGATGCGAAATAAGTAATTTTCTGCTTTTTAGAACAACCTTCTCACCTCTAAGAAAATAGATGATAAAATCTACTTGTCCATATGAAACCAGAAGTACCAGGGGTTGTTTCTTAGGTAATTTCCATGCACCATATGATGTACCAAGATGAACCTCTTAGACTCGTTTCTATCGCAGAGAGCCAAACGAATACTGTTCTAAAGTTTTAAGTGATTTTTCAAACTTAAAATGGGTAGGCACAAGGTTATGAGGGAGTTTTAACATTTGAGAGTACAGACACCATGCTTAACAGTAGAAGTAGTGCTGCACCTGCAAGACTGCTCTATTCCATCTCCATTATGAAAAGATCAGAGTCTGGGTTTATAAAATAAAGCATTTATTAAAGTGTTTATTTAACATGTTCTGTGTCTTGATGACCTGGCGATCTATTGCAACTGATGATTGGCAATATCCAGGATGTCTCTGCTGGGCAAATGGGCTGAGAGAGCCTATTCTGTTAGTTTTTCATCTAGAAAGGGCTTGTTCTTGTGACTAAAAAAAATAGCCACTTTTGCAATTCCTTGAGACACCAAGCCCTATTACTCTGCTATTCTGGATGCTGTCTCACAGTAGGATTCTAAGCAAATAGAGTAAGATTCCCTGCCAGATACCATGAGGACTCAAACTGCTGGAAGCATGAAGGGGTTTGTGTATGTCTGCCTTTCAACTGAGCTATGCCTTAAAACATAAGAGGGCAGGAGGTGGGCTAGTGGATTTTCTGTAAGATTTATGTCACTAAATTAGCCCACATCACTCCATGAAAATTCCCAGTGACTGCTGAACCACTCACTAATGAATACAAGTACAGGCAATTACATGATAAGTTGCTTGAGTCTGGACTGTCTCTTCAGCAGTCAGTGACAACAGGGCCCGTGGAACATTTACCATACTTTACTCCTCCATCCCAAGGAGAAAGGTCTTCCAAAAAATCCGTGTCCTTTTGCACATCAACGACTTCCTGCGCTCCATACATTTACAAACTGGGGTAGGTGGTGATATAGTAAAAGCAGTAAGGATGCTATGTGCAGTCGTTATAATCTCCTTCTCAAGTAAATAGTTTCTTTGTAATACTAAATAAAGTGACAATAAATTTATAAACACACTATGTATGGTTGGAACAAGGTACATTTGATTCTTTTGTCTTTGCAACTTAGCTTTACGAGGATTTGGAAGGAAAAAGAGGAATGGATTGACTTCCTATACAACAACACACAACCTTGGAAGCTGCTTAAAAATAAGAAAGCTGTAAGCTTTTAAAATCATTAACTCACAGAATAAAAAAGCTGTCTTTTACCAGAGGGGAAAAAACCATGAAAATACTTAAAGCATTACTTCATTTCCAGTAAGATTTGCCAGGGTCCAGGAGGACTCATTGAGCTCTGACAGGAAGACAAGCAGAGAGAGGGAAGCCTGGAAATGCCTCTTGGAAGGTTAGCCTAAGATCCTCATGTGAGTGGTCAGATACCTATAGAAAAGGTACAAGAGTTTAAAATACACCTTTTCCTAAATACATTCATGCTAAACAAACGTAGCTTTGCCACGATGGAATTGCTTTATCATAGACTATAACAGTCATAATTCAAGGGGTGGAATTGCAAAGTGAGGACTCACATCAGACCTGCTGAATGGTCTAAGCTGAGGAGCACAACAGCATTCTGTGAATGGGTTGCACCACACACACCAGAGGTTATGAGAGTGCTGAACCTGAGACTTTACAGATATAATGAAAATATCTCTTCCAAGACTGCATGTAGTATATGAATTTAGCAACCCCAGGAAAGCTAAGTGAAATAATTCTGTATTATTCTACGAATTCATTATGTGGCTGCTGAATCCATGAATGAAATGAAGGCAAAAAATGCCAAGGTCTCAAAACTATAACTCGCTCCCTTACACACTTTTGTCAGTTTTCTGTTGCATGAACTGCACTTTGTTTTGGATTTAGATTACTCTGGTGGCTTTGAGAAGCCAATAGGAGAACTCCTGTAAGATAATAAAAAAAGGAACCAAGCACATCTGTATTTATTTGCCTGAACTAAATTAAAGCAGTTTAATTTCTGGGTGTTTCCCCCCTTAAACTCAGTATATTTATGAGGCAACACACAAATGGTCTCTGACAATTTACCCTGCTTTCTCAGGGAGATGACTAAGAAACAAAAGGCCACTGTCTCAGAAGAGCAGTCAGATTCATTAGTGAAAAGGACAGGCATGGACAAAGAGCTGCCCTCACAGAAACTTCAGCCATTTGAAATTATGGTTTATGCTGGGAGTAGAAACTTTCCAAATGTAGAGCCTAGATGACACAAGTACCAGCAGTGTTCTAGGTCCATGTGGAGAGTGTTTACTGTTCACATTTCAGTTTCTCTGCACTAGAGGCACAAGACACATGCAGGGAAAAACAGCAGCTTTGCCATCCCACGTGTCTTTGCAATCAGCAAATCATTGATTTATTTGTAATTTCCTTTTAAACTTCTTCCAAAATTGTTTATCCATTTTGCAAGCATGCCTTCAAGTGTAACATACACAACCTGAATATCAAAGAGCATTTGAATTCTAAAACCATAGCAAGATTTTTTTACTTATGTTATTATTCATATAGATCAGAAACACACAAACCTTGAAGCCAGGGCTGAAATGAGTCAACTTGCTTAAAGCTTTAATGCCAGCATAAACTATAAATGCATTGTTTAGAAGCTCACTGCCACAGAAGTGCATGATGACAGGTGTTTTATCCTTTCTTTGGGTGACATGTTTTATTTGTAAATTGCTGTAATCTCAGCACCACACTGATCTCTGTGTTAGGCTTAAGTGAATATTTGGTAAATAAAGATTTTTTGATAGCAATTCTGACAAACTCCAAGTGCATCAGACCACAATATTTTTCTTCAGTACTGATTAAATCAATAACAGCTAAATCATTTGGATATGAAAGATGATTTGGGGCATGTAAAACTTGTATTGAAAGGTATCACACAGGATAAGCTATATTAATTTCAACTAAGTCAAAAACACAAGGAAGAGAAAAACATAAGACAAATGCTTCAAAAAAAAAAAAAAAACCCAAAAACCCATTTCTTGTTTGTGCACAAGAAATTTAAATATTTTTTCCTTTGGTGAGTAAAACAGTTACAAAGCATATCTCTTGTTAGGATACTAATGATATCCTGTGAAATTTGGTTTTCTTTCTACAAAAACAAACAAACAAACAAACAAACAAACAAACAAAAATAAAAAAAAAAACAGAGCAAATCTGGGAGGAAACCTCCAAAGTGGTTCCTCTAGAAAACAAATTTAAGTGACCTCTCTTTTAACTGATTCGGGAAAAAGACAAAATCACTGAGTATTGCACCCAAATAACTCTCCCAGGATAACCAGTATTTCAGATAGATCTGATAATTTTTATGGAGTCCATCACAGTCATGAATATACTTTTAACCTATTATATAATCCCTTTATATTTCAAAAACGCTGCTACCATTTATTGCCATGTGGTACTTCAGTTTTATCCAAGTTCTGCAGTGCACAGTCCTGTTTTTTAAGACTGAATTACTATGACAAAACAAAGTTTTTGTTTGCTTATTTTATCCTTGTATAAAAAAAAAAAAAAAATTGATCTTCCACGTTATTTGTTCTTACCAATGAAGGTGACATTTAAAAAACACAAAAAAACCACAGACACATAAAAGTAATTGGATACCAATCACTTGTTATACTTTATAATATGATAAAAATTTCTACTCTCCACTAAAAATTAGAGAACACGGGAAAATTAAATAGAGCACTGTGTAAGAACACATCTCTACAGACCTTTTAGGAATTAATTTGCAGATAAAACTGTGTACTGGTTTTATGTGTATCAGCATCATGTTCAGGGTTGCTCAACCTCTGTAAACTGAGTACTCAGCACCACAAAGTTAGGTTTCCAGTCTCTTCACTGAGGTCCTCTACTCTGTGTAAAATCACTACTGTCATGAGAGCAGAAGGAGCTCCCAATGTTTGAGGAAAAGCCAAGTAATACTTAGCATGGAAATGTTTGTATGGAGAGGCTGTTGGATTCCCAGTAAAGAACTGAGTTTACCAAAAAAGAGAAAAAAAAAAGCAAAGAAAAAAAAAAAAAAAAAATTAAAAAAAGGGCCAAAAATTCCAGAATTGCCTACATAGCACACCATCTTTTGAAATACTACACTCCAGGTGTGCTACCTGCCTACCTTCAGCAAATGCTCTCTCATTTTCAAATTGTTATCTGTCAAAGTATCAAGAGTGGGAAGGATTATGGGGATCTCCAGTCAAACACCCCTGTGTTTGACTCTTTCTATATATGCAGATATAAAAATACATATAACAAATGACATAAGTTATACATTTGTTATATATAATATATATTTTATATATGTATATTTGTCTATGTCTAGGTTTCTACAGCTTCTGCTTGTGTACCTCAGAGAAAATAACAGTTGTTATTTGGTTACAGAGAGAAAGTTCCAACCATCCTTTGCTCTTAAGGAAACACAGGGAAGGCTGAGGAAACAATCACATCAGCTTTTTTCAGGAAAATCTCAGCAAAGCTGTGCAATTGCCCATTAGCTGCTGATCATATAACTCTGAAATCTTTTCTCAGCTTCTCATTCTCTTGTATAAGGCATTGCACTTGAAATCCTAAAGCTCCACCCTAACTGGTTTAAAACAATAAAGTTATTCTAGTTTCAATACTTCTGCAGTGCAAATATGATACTTTTAAAACTGAGTTTTTCAGCTTATTTACTTGTGGAATATTTGAATGGCAAGGGGACAAAGCACTAACCTTCACTAATAGTTTCATTATTTCTTTGATTATTAGTACTTACTGAGCATCTTGATTTCTTCTAAGGATTCTGCTTTGTTTTGGCTTTCAAAGGTATAGAAACTGCTCTAGGATAAGCAAGCCTAGCTATACATAACTTCAAATCTTCATTCTTACTACCTTTCCTTCTTCTACCTTAGCTTAGGTTTCTCAGAACTTTGACAGATACTTTTTCTTAGGCATGCAGATGTTCCCCAGGATTTTGTGGACACACTATGTGAGAGAGGAATTGTTGGTATTAAACCACCAGAGACCCATGTCTTACCCATACAGATATAAATAATCTCTTCATCATAAGTAATGTTAAATTCACACACTGTAGCAGGTCCGCCTTATCAAACCATTAAAATGCTTTCCTGGCAATATTAATTTTAATGCAAGTGTACTCACAAACACATACAGCTTCCTTTGCAGCCTTGGAGATGTCTGAACATCTTACACCCACAGTTTTGTCAGTATCCTGTATCACATCATCCATCATGGACACAGAAAGCTACTGAGACAACTTCAGAAAAAGGCACCAGGAGCATGGCTGCAGGCTGTGCATTTACTAGCTCAAGATTTTCGGTTGCTCACTGAACTCATATACCTTTCATGGTTGATTTCTTTGGCCAACTACCTATGGAAATTAAAAGAAAATGTTGGGGGGAAAAATGGGCTTTGTAAGAGGTAAATAGACAAAACACCTGCTTGTGTCTGCAGCCAGTTTCTACATCTCCACAGCCTGAAGGTTTCCCCTCTTCTTCCTCTACCTGCATTTCAGTGTACACAGTTCCATTCTCAATAATACATCACCATCTACTACACAAACTCCCCAATACTCATACATTTTTCAGAAGCTTTGAGTATCATCTAAGGTGCAATTTCTCATTTGCAGAGCTGAATCTAATATATGGTATATTTTCCTTTTTTCTATTTCTGCAATACTTATTTGACTGTGGTATGAAACAATCTCTAAGACAGATCATTGCTTCTGCTGTGATAATGGATCAGTATTTTACCTTAACTGTACTGATTCTGATGGAGTCCTGACTGGTCTTGGTTGAGGCCCAATTAAACAAAAATGATACCTGAAAAAAAGGCTTCAGTAGTGTCAGTCACGACGTTATTACCTTCATTTTCTCTAGCTGAGTTAGACTTAAGATAGCCTCAAAATCAAAAGATTTTAAACTAGGTATAACCTTAAGATGCAGTAGAAGTCCTGATATGGAATGACTTAACACCACAAATAGCAGATTAATGTTAAAACCAAACATTTTTTTTTTTAAAGCATGGGAATGGAAAGCACATAATTGAGATGATTTCTTCATGAGGAAAACCACAGAGCTGTGGCAGTGAGATACCCCATCACCTGGTTACTTGACAAGGACACTAATCACTCTGTACACATTTTCTGTCAGTAAAGGATGCAACCCATTCTTTCTGCTTATTACACTTCACCTAGTACTCACAAATTCACAGACTGTAGTCCAGTAATCACAAATTCATCCACCCTTTTGCTAATTAGACTCAGGCCCTGAGGATGGGAGCTGACATTACCTTCTCCACAATTAATTCCTATGCTGCTGCATGGTGAAGCCAAAGAAAGATATTTTCTGAACTTCCTGCCCCACAGCCCTAGGTTTCATCTGGAAAAAAGTTCCCTCTGAGCTACATGGATTACTGGCATAGTCAATTCAAGTGCTGAAAACCTTAACTTTTTTATCTAACTGGAATAAGAAAGCTTAGGCTACAGTTCAGAAACCTCACA
The DNA here is from genome assembly GCA_032173965.1 of Sitta carolinensis. Classification (NCBI taxonomy): domain Eukaryota; kingdom Metazoa; phylum Chordata; class Aves; order Passeriformes; family Sittidae; genus Sitta; species Sitta carolinensis. The sequence continues at coordinate 3,042,504 of JAVUNC010000006.1, forward strand.
CGTGAAATCATCAGAAACACTCCTTTAATGGTGGATATCTTACAGTGATTTCACATTTACAGCTGGCAGTGCTAATGTCATTCCCTGATGAGAAAAGAGACAGGGCACAAAGCCATGGGATGTAACATTTTTCTCACATCATCCTTTTTTTTTTTTTTTCACTTTAGATGTACAACAGGTGCTTGTAGGAAAACCACTGCTCTAACCTAATCATGCTCACTGAGATAAAATGCTAAGAGGCAGCTCTGGGGGGAGAATGACAAAACACATTTGCATAGTTTGCACTCCAGATTTTATTTAATTTAGGAAGAAAGGCCTGTGAGGCTTACTGCACTGTAAATATAAAACTGTAAATATAAAAGTGCCTTCAGTATTTCCTAAAGTGCTAAGTAAAAGGTCCTTTGGATTCAGAGGTTAAGTCAGACTGATGAAATTGGCATTCATAGTCTTTCAAACTGATCTTTGGATGGTAAATGGATAGACTATATCATCTTGAAAAGAGTTTCACTTCATTTCTTCAATGAGAAGAAAATCTCACTCAGCTCTGGACTTCCCAAGTACAACCACAAAAGCCTTGTTTGTATATTCTAAAATAAAGACACACAGATTAATAATAATTTTTGCCCTTCAATGAAAAGTCCTAAATGCTAACAAAAAGCCCAGATTACCACCAATACCTTCTTCCAGATCAGTAATATATTACAATGTATTACATGCATATAACATATGTGTGAAATAGTTCATTCAGTGTTTTCTCCATCTCGTGTCAATATGTATTCAAAGAGCTTTCTAGAATAGGCACAGGATTCAATCACTAAATTATCTAAATGCTTTTTAGATCAAACAGATTAGCATGGATACTATCCAGACCTCATGCATGATTCCTAGGCTCACTAAAAATAACATCAGAGAAGAAATGGAGTAAATAAAACATCTTCAGAAGGAAGGCAAAAAAGCATGAAGGGTGTTTACCTCATATGGGAAAGGATGCATTAGAGTCTCCTTTTCCTGTACATACTCCCAGAGTATTCTTACACAAAGGCAGAGACCAAAAATGAAGCAAAAGAAGAAATGCCCACTAGCTCTCTTGTAGCAACACAAAACTCCCTCATCTGTGGATCAAAGAAAAGTGTCTTTTGGTGCAGCTGTCAGGTGGGTCTAAATCCTGTGTTAAAATATATAATCTGTCTTTGAATATAAGCATTTCATGAGTAAAAATGCTTGTTTACTAGTAAAAAACTTCTTTTAAAGGCATTTCTGTATGCAATAAGCTTTTCAGCTAAGCAATGAATGAACTCAACTTCATAAAATTTCCTTCTGTTTTAAATCGATTTCAAAAGCCTAGTCTAGACTTGTCCTTTGTTCTGGCAACTCAATTTAAGAGAAATTCTAATGCTACCAAAAACATTTTGCTAAGGACCCTTTCTTTTAATCTGCACACTTGAAGTAGTTTCTTGTGTTAACAGAAAATCCATTACTTTTTTTCATTTGACACTTGTTTCATTTTGAACATTAAAAAAAAAAAAAAAAAAAAAAAAAAAAGCTGAAGCTCATTTTTTCTCTTTTTGAAATCTGTGAGAAAGAGACATAAATACATGAACTATAAACCATTAAGATAAGTGGCTCTACAGCTCAGATGAAAGATCCAAAATGTGTCTCATCATTTTACAACTCAGGTTCTAATCTCAATATTCTCATTTATCTGCTTATGATATTTTCTAAGGGAACATTTTGGCTACTAAAACGTGTAATAAACAGAAATGTAATAAACTGAGAGAACTGGGCCCTTGAGCTTTGGAAACTTTTAGCCAAAACCAAGAAGTCAACACTTCCAGCTAATATATGTTCTGCAATAAGATGCTTACAGTACCTGCTGTTTCAAATACAGCACAGGCATGATACCATTCTGATGAACAAAGCAATATTTGTGTGATGAACACACAAGCTGCTTTCAGATGTATTTAGTTATTTAAATATGTAGCTATCTAATGAAAATCAGTATCTAAACTATGGACTCTTCAATTTCCAACAAAGTATTTTCCTGATTTCATCATTGACCATTTTAGCACTGTCTTATTTAGGTATTAGCTGTATCAGAGGAACTTCTGAAGCATTTTAGGACTAATTATTTGAAAGAAGAATGGAAGGAATAAGAAACATTCTCCTTCTAAAGGCATTTTAAAATCCAAACCATACTGAACTGACACAACATGCAGTCTGAAAAACACCATTACAGCCTCTTCTACAGTATTTCAACTTTAGGACACATTGTACCCTAGCTTTTGGTGATGAAAAACCTTCAATTTATCCTTCCGAATTTAACACTGAACATTGCAGAAAATACAGCTATCTTAATAGCACCAAGTTAGAAAGGATAATGGTGATAATTTCACCAGTAAGGGTCTTGAATATTTTGCAAAAAAACCCACAAAAAACCCAGAAAAAAACTCAAACAAAAAATACAAACAAACAAACACTAAAAACTTAGATTATTAAACCACTATAAATAGTTTTCAGGTATACTTGTCTGACTAAATGGATACAGCAACTGTGTGCCAGCTATAACAGCCACTGGACAACTGAGAAATTTTAAGATCTTACCTGATTTAGGAAGGTGTGCAGCTTTAACATACACCTTACCACATATACTATGCCATGAATATATGTCACATACATATTATAAATCAAAGTCTGTTCTTTCTAGAACAAGATAATTTGTGGTTGACAGTCATTGTGAAGGTGGACAACTACAAGAGTCATTAGCAAGAGCAGTACCCTTGATTCGTTAGGGCTATCATAGACTATGTGTCAGAAACCTGGTACCAAGTGCAAAGCCATCTGAATTCACTCAATAGTTGTATAATGCACTTACAGAAGAAAGGAAGAGCAAGACAAATCCTGTCTGGCCATGGGAGCCACTCTGACAGGAGCAAGAGGATCCCAGAAAGTGACAATGCTTTCAAGAACTCTTCCCCCCAAATTCATAATCATTCTCCCAGAAGGACAGGTAAGCAAAGTTTTAGAACTTCTATTACCCTCCAGATTTCCATTTCTCTTTCCATGTTCTGGAGCAGGCTTTGGCACTAGCTGATATAGGTCTTATCAATGAGGATGACAGTATTCTTTCCAAGGCTAGATACAGGAACTACTCCCAGTGACATTCTCCAAACCTGAATAAAACAATTGCCTAGCTGGCTTGGATACACTGTTCAAGACCAACAATTTGTGGAAATGGTATTTGGTACTTGACTGGTCTCATGTCTGGTGTGGTAAGCCAAAATTATTTCCACAGTAAAGCATTCCTTAAGGAAGTCAGACTCCACACACGGGGAACAGATTGAACACAGCAGCCAAGAGCATGACAAGGATCACTGATCTTCTTTTAGTCCATACCTGTCCCTTTTTCCAGTAACTGAAATTTGTCTACTGATTGTGACCCAGTGGTCAAAAAAAGCACTACATGAAAATTTTGTTCCACAAGACAGGCCACTATTTATGGGTATTTTCGAAGACTACTTACAAGTCATCTGCTAATTTGCAGCCCAGTTTCCAAAACTAGAATGTCTACCAAACCAGTTGTTTTCAATCAAATTCTAAGTGTCCTAATACAGCCCTACTTAATTTCTGTGGCTACATTCAGAACTGAACTTTTCCCTTCTGTTTATGTATTATAATCATGGTAGAGATGACAGCACTCAAATATAAAGAATGGTTTCACAATATTCTAAAGAAGCTTCCAAAATATGCCTATATTTTACACTCTGCTTTCTCAGTCTGCATTTGGCCATCATGCCACAAAGCATGATGAGGCAGATTTCACAGACGGTAATTCTCCTATGATTCCTCATCACAGATCTGATCACAGAATGATCATCAAACAAGTGAGGAATAGACAGAAGCCAAATGAGATTAAAAGGTTAGCAAGGCAGAGCCCCATCCATCAGATAGGCAGCAGAGGTAATGGCCAAGTTCAACAAAGAGTGCAAGTCAGCAGGGAGTTGCCATAGGGCAGGACCCAGCTCAGACCAGGAAAACAATCTGTGGGTTAGAAGCAATTACAGGTAATCAGGGTGAGATATTATCCAGAGGTCAGTGAGCAGACTCAGAGGCACAGGTCAGGTCAAGATAGGATGTCAGTCCATGGGTTAGGACCCAGGGCAACAGGATCAGTGTCTGGGCACGCAAATGGCTGAGCAAGCCAGCAGCCAACACTGCCAGCACTGCTCAGACAGAGACTGGAGGTTCCAGCCTGAGCCAACACAGAGCTCTTTGGTTTTCAGGCAGATGTGGATGGAGGTCACTGGGCCATTAGAGCTGTCAGTGCACTCGAGGCCCTGACATGGATGAACTTGGCCACCTGCTCATGATTTGGAGACAACCTAACAATCTGTGGAGATTACACAGTTATGTGGACAATACAAAAAAGATACTCCAAACCTGGCAAGTCGCACTGGGAGAACTTCCCTGGAGATTCCTATCTTTACCACTCAAAGAAGAGGGTAATATTCAATTTAAGCCAAAAGCAGGATTTTTTTTTTTCTTTTTAAGTTTAAAACAAACTACTTTCAATATATAGCTTTAGCTTGCTAAGATAGCACACAAAATGAGATTAATAGAATTCAGATAAGCATAAGACTTAATAGGCTTAATGAGAACATGTGAAATAGAACCATTGTAGAGAGAGATAAATCCTCAAGCTCCAAGGCATATTTCAACCAGGAAATAAGAGAAGCTAAAAAGTTCATTCCATTATGATTCACTTTTCAGAACAGCCCTGATCAGAAATGAGCACTTGAAAAACAAAGAAAACAAGCAGCCCTCTTCAGTTTTTAAAAGGAGCGTCTTATATGCGAAACAAACTGTTCTTATACTGGAGGGCTTTTAAAGTTCCCCTCTCTATTATAACTGTTATAACTATGGATGCTTTTCAGATAGTGCAAATATATAAACTCTACCCTTCAGATACTTAATTTCCTAGTTACTCCAAGAGTCAGGAAAATCTCTCTGGATCTAGCATTCATCCTGTGTCTAATTTCCCCATTTGTGCAATAACATTGACATCTGTCCAGTTCACAGAATAATGAATATTTTAACAACTGCAATAGATGAAGATATTAAAAAATTTATGGCAAATGACAAATAAGGGTTGGATTAGGATTCACCAAAACACATGCAGACCACCAATGATCAACTCTGAACCATTAACTTACTCTCCCCTGCCTACCTACAAAACAGAAAATCTCATAATTTTCAGGGTTTAAGATCGGGGTATGGTGAAATATTCAATCTTAGGAAGACACAAGTGTATGGGAATCACGCTGAGTTGAGTGGAAACATTCATCTGTTGGAGGTAGGAAGACTCTGCAGAGAAATGTGGAAAGGTTGAATAGATGGGCCAAGACCAACAGTATGAGGTTCAACAAGATGAAGGGCTGGGTCCTGCACCCCAGTTACAGCAGCCCCCAGTCACTGCTGCAGGCTTGCAGAAGAGCAGCTGAAAAGATACCCAGCACAGAAGGACCTAGGGGTGCTGAATGTGGGCCAGTGTGAGTCCAGGGGGACAAGAAGGCCAACGGCATCCTGGCTGTAGCAAGAATATTGTGACCAACAGGACAGGCTGTACTCAGCACTGGTGATGCTCTACTTCAAATCCTGTGTTCAGCTTCAGGCCCCTCTCTACAGGAAAGACACTGAGGTGCTGGAGTGTGTCCAGAGAAGGGCATGTGAGCTGGGGAAGGGCTTGGAGCACAGTTCTCATGAGGAGCAGCTGAGGGAGCTGGGGTTGCTTAGCCTGGAGAATAGGAGGCTCAGGGGAGACATTTTCACTCTCTACCAGGAAAGGAGGTTGTAGCCAGGTTGGGATTGGTCTCTTTTGTCAGGCAACTAAAGACAGGAGAGAGGTCATGGTCTCAAGTTGCAGCAAGGAGGGCTTACATTGGACGTCAGCAGGAATTTCTTCACAGAAGGGGTTGTTAAGCACTGGAGTGGGCTGCCCAGGGAGATGGAGGAGTCACCATCCCTGGAGGGATTCAAGACAGAAATGGACATGGCACTTAGTGCTACTGTCTAGTTAACAAGGTGGAGATAAGTAATTGGTCAACTTCTTGATTTCAGAGGTCTTTTCCAACATAAAAGATTCATGTGATTGATTTTGTGTGTGATTAGGCTGTAAAATGCCTTAAGAAATTGGTCCTTATCCTGCATTGACTTCATCAACATCCTACATAGATAGCCTTTAGTCAGTTCCTTGACTTATTTCATGATGAAGACCCCTGCAGGAATACACCTCACTCTTCCCTGGCACTCTTCTCATAAGCTGTTAAAATACATAGTTCTTATGATTAGATTTTGTCTGGCATTAGATTTTATTAATGTTTTCATACTTGGAGAGATGCTTTCTCAAAGTCAGCTTCTTAGCTATAAGAAACAAGAAGATTTTTTTTTATTTTATTTTTATTTTTTTTTTTGTAATGCGTTAGGACAGAGCACCCCTTTAATGGCCTGACAGCCTCCACACTAAACTGATAGTTTTATTAGCATAAAGAGAGAAGCAGGAAGTGCATGGAGACAGATGGGTGAATATTAATTAATGCTTATAAGGCTGAGGAAAATCAGAAATTTGAAATTTGCAACACCCTCTTCCCAAACAACCTTGTCTTATTTACATTATAATATATAATACTAGAAGACAGACTGTACTAACTGTATAAGGAGCTGCAAGCTTTATGTTAAGCATTTCCTGAAAGATAAGGACAGGAAGATGAACAGCTAAGACTGTTCCAGCTCAGCTCCTCCAGACACTGGCAGAGGGAAAAAGTAATTTCTTACACGCTAGAAATATAACCAGAAAACTATGTTCTTTTAACTTGAAGTTAAAAACTCACCAAATAATAGAATTGCAACGCCATTACCAAAAGTCTGGCTGCTCATGAGATACCATAGATGGAGCTATGAATAGTAAAGGCTAGGATGTCAACACAAAGACTCATTATCCATGGTTTCCATGTATCTCATCTTTCTGGCAAGCAGTTACCCTTACTGTGAAGCTCTTTCTCACTGTCAAAGGAAGCACAGCACAGCAGCTGTGATGCTGAACGTGTGCCATCTGTTATCTCAGGGCAGAACTGAGCAGGTACCCCCAAACATCACATCTCCAGCTTGAACACTGGCTGTGTGTCCCTGCACACAACCAGCACGTCACTGAGCACGCTGTGTGAAGAGCAGGGCTGCATCTCCCCTGCCAAGGCACTCCACATGCTGAAAGACTGCACTAATTATGTCCATAAAGAGCATCTACTGGGCTAGTGTAACCACCAGATATTGGCACACTAATGTTCTGCTGATATTACTGCATTCTTGTACATTTTTTTTGATAAGCCCTCATTAAATACCTATTCATCATAATACAGTATGAAAAGGGCAGCTTCTGCATGATTTGAAGATGATGGCAGTATAAGTTAGAGGAAAGAACAGCCTTGAAATGAGAATAAATTTTTCACAATTTTCAGGCTTCGTTTCTTTTTTAGGCAGGAAGAACAGGATCTAAAATTGCATAAATGTATGAAAAAGCTGTATCACTGATATACCATAGGATGTTATTTTATTCACACCCAATAGCGACTCAGTGGACCTGTTCACATGTCAATGAGTAAAGTCTAAAATCCTATAAATTTTGCTGTGAATTAATTCACAATGTGCCTGCAATGACTCTGAAAACTTGATAAATTGGAATTATCCATTCCAACTCAGTGTATTCTATGATTCTCTGATTATGAGTCCACATAATTTCCACTGCACAGACCTGGCATTGCTACTAAAAAGGTAAAATCAAGCCTTAAAAAAGAAATGGGCAAAAATAAAGGAAAATGTAGTAAGAGGGAAAAAGAAGGCAAAAAGCTAAAAGCAAAAAGGAGGGAAAAAAATCAAGATGAAGAGGAAGGAGGACAATACAAGTTTCCATAATATTTTAGTTAGGTAGATCCTTAACCTCAGGGAAATTGAGAGATTTCTACTGAATAGGCAGCAACCATTTTAAAAATTGGAATTCTATCTGTATGTCATGTTTACTGCTCTTGACAAAAAAAAAAATGGCACATTCAATTTTTAGAAATACATTTTTTCCTTCTTTTCTACTATGATCATCAGTTTTTCATTATGCTAAAACTGTAATTCCCCTTAAAAAGAATAAAGATTTTTTTTTTAATCTGGCAAGAATGTATGGAGATCTAAAAAATACATATTTTTGTCTGTGTGTGCATGTATTCATGGCTGGTATAAGCAAATAACCTATAGGCTTATACTCAAGGTTCAAATAGAAATAAATCAAGACAAATATGTAGACATGAAGCACACCTGAAATCTCATGAAAGTCTTTTTCAAAGTGGAAAACATTATCAAGCTTCATCCCCCTCTTTAGTCAAGAAGCAGACGAGGCAGAGCTCCTGCACATCTGCATGGCTTCCCATTCCAGGGAATTCTCATTTCCCAGGACTGTGCACCAAGGAAACCCAGTCCCTGAGAAATGGCACAGAAATGTTTGCCTGTGATCTCTTGGAAGTTCATCGACCTGAAGGCGATTTCATGACACTCTTTCACTTTCGATCTGCAGAGGCACCCAACAGAAAATGGTGACAAAAGACTGGATGGTGAAACAATGAATGCCACTAAACACAGATTTTCCTGAGTTCTAAATCCATGGGTGCTGGTTTACAGCACAAAATTTCAGAGAGAAATGTTAGTTTAAGGAAAGACAAATATATTTTTTAAACATTTCCTACCACTACACATCTTTAAGCTTTAAAGCACATAGAACTTTTGACCAAATGAAATACTAATTTATGTATCATTTCTTGCCTTGGATTCCCTAGTGCCATTTAGCTGTCTACAGTATTATGGCAGTCATCCTTTCTTCATTCACACATTTGCAGGCTGAGAAGTCTTTTTAAAATTTGTAGTCTTCATTTTTAGCTGTATTTAATCCTTCCTTAAACACAACTCCTTCCCTCCTGTTTTTCATATTTTTTTCCCTTGGGCTACCTCAGAAAACTTTCTCTATTGGACTTTTAGAGCCTTACATCAAGAACTCATATCTCCATTTTTGCAAGACTCTCCTACTCCCTTAAGACAGTAATTCTTTGAACCTAGTCTGAATAAAAAGAGTTGACATATAGCCTTTTTTTTTTTTTTTTAATTTAGGCAACAGGCTTCAAAACTCCAGATAATGTAACCTGTTTAACATCTTCTGAAGACAAGATATAAGGAGCAAAAATATGACAAAATTATAATAGAGGATTGACATATAATCACAGCAATAATTCACAAACTGTTCACAGATTGATTCCCAAATCTATACCTCAATATAGAAAAAGGATGATGCAGACAAAAAAAACATTAGCATAGTTTTGTACTTTTGCTCTATATGGAGGAAGAAAAAGAAAAACCAAAACAATTTGAGACTCCTGAAAGCTGTTGTACTTATGGCACAGGCCAAGACTTATTTCGACCATATCCAATTGTAAGACCCTCAGAAGATAAGAGCTAAGCTATATACCCTCCCTAGAGTAGCTGGTTAGTGCTAAAATGGAATCAAATACCAATCACCCCAGAAGAACTAGGAGTCAAGTTCTTACGAGAACTGTTTCTAGTAATAAAGAAAATACAGAGATTTTGCATAGCAGGCAGAAAAACTAGAGAGAAGAGTGGAGGTGGAAAAGCAAAAGCATTAGAGATAGGAATAAATTCAAAATTGTTCTGCAGTCACTGGGGCACAAATGCAGCTCACCTTATATCAGGAAGATTATCAGGCCTTTATCTGTCTCAAATATTATAATTAACATGTAAAACAAGGCTTTGATCTCCCTCAGAAGACACTGCAGTCAAATGGCTGCCCTAGCAGTTGCAGCACCTGTGAGTGTAAATCACAAGATGCCCAGTGCAATTAGTACTTTAAATTAAGTTGGAACAGTTCAGAAAAGAACAGTCTAGTCAGATCTGAGCTGTCTTAATCTGCATGAGTAGCATGGGGGAAGAAGAGGGAGGGGGATAAAAAGATTTATCCAAACCACACAGAGAGGAACTGATTTTTTCTCTGTATTCTTTGATAATAAACTTAGAAGATGATCTTGTTTAATAATACTGCTAAATCCTTCATAACAATTGACTGTGAGGGCCTATTTTAAGCCTTCATTCAGATTGCTCCCTATATGATTAACAGAGAAGCTGGAGAATTTGAGCTCATTAGTTGATGAAATAGTTTGAAATAGGAATGGCTAGATCATGTTTCAATATTTATCACAAGAGCTGGACAATTACATATGTAAATTTTAAAAGTGAACTCAACTCAGAATTTGAGAGTGTTCAGAATTATACCATAGTCCTGCAGAGTTTAGTGGTTTGATAACCCTCAGAGTCATCTGTCAAACAAACACAGGCAAAGGTGGGGAAAAAAAACCAAAACATGCACTGCTAACAGGGTCCTGAAGACAAACTTATTAACATATAGAAAATATGAGAAGGTCCTGAGCTGAAAGCTGCAACAGGAAAACAAAAGGTTATTTTCTATAAAATTTGCCAATATATGCTGAGTGTGTAGACTCCAGCCCATGGCTTTTAGAACAGGTTGCACCCTTTGCTTCCTCCTTACAGAGGCAATCTAAAGAGATGTCATCCTGAAACAGCAGAAAATTGGAGCCTGTAAGCATTCCACTTTGCTCCAGTCTAGAGCTAAGTGCATATTCAAATGGTAAAATAATAAATGCTGTTCACAACAGCCTTTAGGTGCCCTCAAGGAATAAAAGATTCTATGCAAAAAGACTGTTTTTCTTGTTTGAAATGAGCTAAGATAGATAATAACTGGTCCCATTTAGAGAATGGCATGGGAAAAACTGAGAGGCTTTGGATCATGAGAGTCTTAAAGCTTCTGCTATTACAGTCTTTTATGATTGAATCACTACTGCTCGATGAAGCATTTACTCCTAAATGACACTGTGGAAACACTAATGAAGCAGGAGACATGGTGAGTTAAATCAACATTTTTAACTTTCACAAGTTATCATAATTATTATTAATTACTACACAGAAAGTATAACACCTAACACAAAACTATCTAGAAAAATGCAAAATTTTGTGGTTGTTCATTTGAATGACAGTGAGGCAAAGAAAATTTTCTCTTTGTCTATGCTCAGTCAATTTACATGATAACAAATTTAAGCACTCATGCTTACCAAAATCAGCCATCTCAACTTATTAAACCTGATTGAGAGGGTTGGTCCTGAGAAAGCTCTTATTTATATAAAATTGTTAAAATGAAAGGTTTTTAAAGCTTCTGTTCACACACACACACAAATTTTTATTAAGTTTAATGATAAAAATAAACACAGGATTGTATTAAAATTCAAAATTATTACGAACACCTGATTTAATTCCCACACAGATTCTTATTCATAATTAACTTTCATTCTCCTATTGGGCACTTGTTTATTTAATGTATTAAATAGAATTTTATCTCCTTTTTATGCCAGCACTTGCTTTTACATGTATCCTGCATTACACTTCATCCAAAATATTTCTAAAGAATGAAAACACCTGTGAATTTTTCAGAGAATTGATAGAAGTGAATGTCTTTTAAATCCTAAAATTCTATTTTTTTTCTAAATCCAGCCTAGAAAATTGTCATTTCAAAATCACAAATGAAAATATTCACCAGTAATAATAAACCAGTATTTATTTCTCCAGCTACTGTAACACCTTATCCAGTTTAATAGCTGATACAAAAATACAAATGCTTGGGAAGTCATGCCTGTTACATAGCATTAACAGTTTAAGACCACAGTAGATCAGAATGAAAGCACAGGTTCCTACACTCATGATTGTATATATAATTTTTACACTTCTATTCACTCTCTGACGTGGTATGTGTTGAATACTTAGAACAGAACTGTTGCCATCAGTATAAAAGTTTTGCATCCCTAGAAAATTAAAATAATCTAATACTTCAAGTTAGATATTATAGTGAGTCAATCAAACACTATTTTAATAGAGATATCTTTGCTATATTTCAAAATGTTCTCTCATTATACATTGGAGATAGAAACTAAAGTTCGAATATATTATTGGATTGCTTTTAAATTTTGAAGAGGATCCAATGAAGAGTTCACACTAAAACCAAAAAATAATTTTGCATATAAAAGATTCTAGACCAGTTCTATATAACAAATGTCATTCATAAAAACAAGAAAAAAGTTAGAAGCTATCAATATCTTTGATTTGCTGTGTGATGATAAGGGGTTTTTTATTAATCTATCTCCTCTGAATTTTAGGTGTCACTTGGAGTACTCTGTGTGTTCTATTCCACACTCCTAATTATTAAGTATTTTAACACATGGGAGACTTGCATTCACTCCCATGACTGTGACACTAAGGAAAACCAATAAATACCCCAAGATTTTCAATACGAGAGGTTTCACAAGATACAGTATGACTGCCACAAACCAAATCCTTATCCTGACTAGACCAGATTTTCTGCAGCCTTATGTCCCTGAAGTAGTGAAAAGCAAACAAAAGCACATGCAAGGCAAAAAAAAATCACTATAAAGGACATGTTACCACACTGTCCTCAATCCTGCCCTGCCCCATACACTGACCTTATCCATTCACATTTCAGTACCTAAACATCCACTCTTCCTGATACCCTTTGTGAACTAGAGTAAACTCAATTTTTGTATTAAATGGGATGGAGATAAATGCTCTCTGCCTTTAGAGTGCATGATGAAATTATAAATTAATGGCAAAAAGCATTGCAACCAAAATGATCATCATCCATGCCCAAAGCCTCCCACTCTCACTACATCTACTCAGCTTGACAAAATGCTTTCTCTGCCTAAGCAACCCAAATATTTCATTTAGGTTGGAACATTCAGTTAACATTCATGTCCTTTATTCATCTCCCCATCCTGTCCTGATTATAAGAATATCAGTCCTAGTTTCAAGGCTGCTCATTTGTGGAAGCATACTACTTCAATGTCAGGTTCAGGTTCGCTTCAGGTTACAGCCACTCTATCAAAACTCCAGCACAACTTCCAATTGTGGCGCAGTGCAAGGATCTCAGACACAGTTTTTATCCCAGACCATTCTCACTTCTTACATGACTCCACAAAAGCTTCTTGGAGACATTTCCAAGTCAAAATAATGACAGACTACAAGACTACAAAACCCTGAGTATTCACATTCCTTATAAGCTGGAAGAATTCTCAAGGAGAAGGGAAATTCAGCTCTGACACACAAATAATATTGAAAACCAAGAATATCTAGACTATGCAATTATCAAGGCACAAGTGCTTTGGCTATACAGCAGCTGTTACTCTTTGTATATGTAAATCAGAAATAAGGACTCCACAAAGTCTGGTGTCCAAACCAGGCCCATGCAAAAGGTTGAGGGCTCTTAGGGGAATCCATGTGAGGAACAGCTGAGGTCACTTGGTCTGTGCAGCCTGGAAGAATACCTCTTCATAGTATGTGACTTCTTTGTGAGAGGAAAAGGAGGGAAACACTCATCTCTGTCTGGTGACTGGTTCCAACAGGAACCAAGGGAACAGCATGGAAGCTGAGTCACAGGAGGTTTAAGCTGGGTATTAGGAAAAGGTTTTTCAACCAGAAGGAGGTTGGGCACTGGAACTGGCTCCCCAGGGAAATCATGTCAGCATCAAATCTATCCGAATTTAAGAAAGGTTTACAACAAAAAGGCAACATGTGGACAATACACTCAGGCACATGGTGCAGTTCTTGGTGTTGTCCTGGGTAGGTCCAGGAGTAGGACTTGATGATCCCTGTAGGTCCCTTCCAACTCAGGATATTATTCTATGATTCCAAGCACAATTGCTGTATGCTTTGTGTACTGGCATGAGCTGGTCCTGAGAACACCCATGAAGTACCACAGATGTTCTGAAAGTGAAAGAACTTCTCTAAGCTTTACAGTTTTTCATCTTTCTCTGTGGTTTTTAAAGGAAAATTTTTCACATATCAGAGTTCTTCCTTTCAATCTGGCCCTTTACACGGGCTCTTACAACTGCAACTCTACTTTGTACAGATAAAAGGGAGAGAACCTATTTTGTCTTCATCCAATTACTTTTTTCCCATTGAAGAATTAATACTGTAGAAAATTCCTACAGCAGCTTGTAGGTCTCATATACTTCACAGATACTAAAATATCAGTCCTACGCTGGAAAATTAAAAAAAAAAGAGGCATTTTTGTCAGTTATTTCTCAGTGATTTCTGTAATTCTTTGCTAAGGTTGTTTGGCCATCCATGTGTAACACAGCAAGAGATTGAATTCCACCACTATAATGAGCCACAAAAAAAGAAGACATCAAAGACAATTGTAATATCATATCCTATGATGAATGATAGCAAGGAATTCCTTTCATACAGTTTCCACATCACCCTAGAAATGGAACTAATATCCTCAGGAACAAGGAGGAAAAAAAAGAAATCCGAAAAATGCCATCACAATTTTAAAAAAGGACAGAATAAAACAAAGACAACAATACTAACATACTAAACTGATAGCCATATTACTTGAACAGATGAGATTAAATTTCTTTCTGATCCTAAATATGGAAAATAACTTAAACCTAAGCTTACACCAACAAATCCTAAGGATACACCAACAAAACAGGAGAATTTAACTCTAGTGTTATTTGCTACTATATTACCTTCCCTTGAGTTTTAGTTCTAGTAATTTAAAAACTGAATTCTGCAACTGCAGAAGAGAGAAGAGAAAAAAATCAAAACATTCTTGACTTCATTAAATGACCAGGAAAGCTTTGAAGTTTAAAATTAACACAAAAAAAAGTGCAGATCAGAGGCTACCAAGACTACTTTCAACATCCTTTAGATAAAATGGAACATCAGATATAAGTATGTTCCTATTTATGGCAGGAATTCTTGGATGTATTTATATAATCCTTATTTCAAACCTCACCTTAAAACCATTTAGTTTCTCTGACTCTTCTCTAGTCAGAAATCATTTTAGAATCTTCATGACTTATTGCAGACCTTCTTCAGTTTATGATTGGTTAATAATAACTTATACTGTTTTAATATTGTCTTTTAACAGTTATTCTCCCTGTCTGATATAATTAGAGAAAAACATCTTCTCTCAACTTCAGCTACACAACTACAGCTTCAACTACACAGACCATGTTGTCTCTTGTTCTCTACAGTGCCATATCACTCTTCCTACTCTGAACATACTCAAAATCACATTATTTCTTCTTAGTATAAGTATCTGATACGCCACACCACATACTGCCTCTTAAAAATGCCACTAGTATTCCTCTAAGGCTGCTAATAATTCACCATGAATGCCTTCTAGAGCCTGCTTTGTCATTTTCCTACTTCTTAACAGTGTCAGCAGACTCTCTGACCAATGTGTTCAGATTCCCTCCTTCTCCCATCACCTCCAACTGCTAAATCCCCAGATTATCCCTAAATTCCTAGTAGAGGTGTCCCCATGCCAGACTTTATTATTGGATTTTAACGAGAGCAATTATTCAGAACAAGATCTGTCCCTGGTTTTCACTATTGAATGATGCCATCAATCTGTGCCTAATTACAGCTCTCACACTTTTGAATGCAGCCTTGTCTAAGAAATGATTTATCGTATCAAAAAAGATATGCAGTCATATTTTTACCTCTACTTCTGAATCAGAAAAAAAAGGTACAAGTTTTATGGTTATTGTCATTATTTATCTGCCCTTTACTAACAAATCAGTATTCATTTTTTACTAGAACTACTTGCATATCCATATATATGGATACATCCATATATGTATATATGGATACTTGTATACATTTTGAAATGCCCAGCACATCAGCACATAGAGACCTTACAATCTCAAGGTGGAACACAGCATCTGTTAACACCTTCCTATAAAACTTGTGAAAAGTATCTCCAAGGGATATTTTAAAATAAAAATTACTGGAAAGAATGCTTCCTAGCATTAAAATGCATTAGAAATTTAAACAATGAAAAAATGCATAAAGTATTTTTAAGCAGTATAAAATGTTGGTTTCACCTTACTCTGTTTGTAATTAATGTCTTTGTTCAATGAAGTATCTGGAGAATGATTAGGAAGTCATCAAAATATTCTGTATCATCACCAAATATTAGATCAGCCTCAAGCTAGAAAATTCAATAAATATTTTCATAACATTTCCAATAGAAATTAATGTAAACAGTATATATACGGAAAATGCTGAAACAAAATAAAATGCCAAAAGCAGCAGCTCCTTTCTAAAGTGCTATTGAGATTAATGACCTTTTTCTATGAAAAAAATCCTTTCAAAAGTAATAAGCTCTGCAGTCTATTTAACAGAAACACATTTAGAATGACGGGGAACTAATCAATCAGTCTGAGTGCACAAAAAGATGACAAGCTACATGATTTTGACACAGATGACATGGCTTTATGAGCAGAAACATTCACTGGGCTTAGTCCAGCCAATGAGACTGAGGCACTGGCTGCTTTTCTGTCTGTGGCACGTGTCCAGAGCAGGACTATACTCCTGTGACATTCACTGAAGAGCCACTGTCAGTTCTTTATTCAGAAGTACACAGGCATGAAAACTAAATTTCCAGTACTGTTATATGCATGATCTGAAAAACCTGTGGTTGTTTTGTACCACATTTCTTGTGTGCTTCACATCCTCTCCTAACAACTCAGGTTCATAATAGATAATTTATTATTGCTCTCTAGAGTCTTACCAAAGAGGGGATGATGTTTGAATCAAAGTGGGGTGCTGAACATGTGCCAAGGAAGGCAGCAAAAGAACTACTTCATCATTTCAGCACTTCAGCCTTCTATTATGATTGCATTGGCACCTTTCCTAATGTATAAGTGAATTTAATCTGCAGCAGCGCTATATGGAAGGTGTGCTGTATGAACCTTGAATTTTAATGTAAAACATTCTGGATGATTTTCCACACACTATATGGAAATTAGTGAAGTTCACACACTTGGCTGCCTCTAAATCTGAAAATGTCACAGATCTGCACTAAGAGCTGAGCAATTCTCAAAATTAATGACTGTCACATATGGCCATAAGATATTCCTAGTGAGTTA
Source organism: Sitta carolinensis (assembly GCA_032173965.1). Taxonomy (NCBI): domain Eukaryota; kingdom Metazoa; phylum Chordata; class Aves; order Passeriformes; family Sittidae; genus Sitta; species Sitta carolinensis. Next base: position 3,059,624 of record JAVUNC010000006.1, read on the forward strand.
GTGACTTCAGGTTAGTGACTTCAGCTACAGGAGATGTTCAACTCTGCAGCAAACCTGCAGTTCTTCTTTTCAAAGTTAACTAACCCCAGTGCTAAAGAGAAGAAATACAGCATAGCTACAAATGCAAGATTATTCCACTTTCCCTTACTTAGTCCACTGTTTTTCAACAAAATGACCAACAGAACATAAAAGCCAGCAGAACTCTATTCAGCATTCATTGGCCATTGGCTTAACTCTCACTTTCCCTTGTATGACCTGTTTCAGCTTTGCCCTCTCTTCTTATGGAGACTAAGAGAGCCTGTGAGGGTAAGGGAAAATTAGCACTTCAGAAGTTGTAATACAATTACTTGGTTCTAATCACTTTCATTTTACAATCTCTGTAATTTTCTTTCTATCACTCTTCCCCCATCACATTCTTCCTTATATCCTCTGCTAGACTGTCTCACTCCCCCGTATTGTAGTTAGGTTATCATCTATGTTACAAGATAAATGATATTCCTATGAATAGAAAATATTTAATAATATTTTAGATAACACCTAAAATGCATAGAGGACCAAACTTTCTTTCCTAGCTCACATCATCCTCAAGTTAATAAGAGTTATTAACAGGAAAGTTGGTGTAATAACAAATAAAACTAAATCTTCTGTAGATAAATGGTTTCTCTTTGCCCCAGACCAACAGCTTCACTTGTTTCAGTCTCCAGGTGCCCCATCACATAGCTGAGTTATGCACATTCCTTTAAAGCTGCCACACAACCAGTTTTGAAAAAAGTTCCTCTCCACAGTTTGCAGGGGATTGCAGAACTTAGGAATCCCCTCTTCTCTGGAGGCTCAGACTGCAGTTATATCTCCAGAAATGGAACATCAGAAGATTAACTTAGTTCCCAAGTCAAGGCTGTCTCTAGCAACTCTCCAAAACAGAACTACATACACAGCAGAGGTGCAGTCCTCCTGAAATTCTTTTCACCCTAACAAAATTCAATCCTGAGACATGACTCAACTTGTATAGAAGATAGTGGGTATAATGCTTGAGCTACCTTATGACATGTTAAGATCCAGCCTGATAGGTCAGTTGTATCATTTTATAAGCACATCTTTAAATATTTCATCAGCAAAGGAAGAAAAAAAAATAAAAATGGAAATATTTTTGTTGTGGTTTTTTGTTTATTATTTTTCTTATACATGGAACAACCAGCATTTTAACAAAAGAAGCCAGTGCTGAAATATGTGTATATGTCTGTACATAAAGAAAGCAAATCATAGGTTATCAGCTTGGATATGCCACGCTTCATCTGATCATTGCTAGATGTGAGCAATGAAAACAGAGTTAATGTTCCATAGAGAAAGCAGAAGTGACAGTAATGCCCAGGAATGGACTTTTACACAATGAACTCACTGGAAAAGCTCAAATGTCAAGTGTAACAGAAGTTTACATTACTTCAGGTTTTTTACTTATGGCCCATACTTCCTTTTTTCTATCCATACAAACATGCACTGTAAATTGGTTTAGCACAGCACTTTGTTTTTAATCATTATCTGAAGAGTGAATAATCAGGACTCCCAATGGGTGTGAAAATTCCTTGGAGAAAATAACTCTGATTCTCTCACCTTCATGGGCAGTATGTGCCTCGAGGATGACCAGGCCATAGCATGGGCACAATTCAGTTTTGCACCTGATATAGTTAATCCTACTTGCCTGAACTAGAAAGTGGGTAAATTCCAAACCAGTTTTCTAGCCTTTGCCTACTCCCTACTGGAAAAGAATTTGTGTTTAAAGCTTCAAATTTAAACATTAAAATTAAATTTAAACAAATTTAATCATTTAAATTTAAACATTTAAATCAAATTTAAACAATTTAAAATTAAAAAAAAAAAAAAAAAAATCCCCACAGCAAATCTTGTACTCAGTTACCCCAAACCTTTCATAGGTATTACTCAGCCTGTCCCATCTGCCCTAATGCATTATTTCTTTATGAAATGTTTTATTTAAAATACTGGGATCCATAAACAACGTGGTCAATCATAAAACATAAATAAATCTAGGAAGCAAGCATGTTTTTGTAATTAAACTAGAATGAGAAAAGGTGAAAAAAACAACAACAACAACAAAAAAAAAACCCCAACAAACCAAACTTGCAAAAAAATCAACACAAGAAACAAAACCAGTATTCTCCATAAACTGAATTATATCTGTTTACCACACACAACTCTGCAACTATGGTTAAGGTGGTGGGGTAACAGGCTTTAAAAGATAGCAAAATTTACTCCTTTTATAAATGTCTATGACCTATTAGAAATCACAGGCCTGATTTTCAGAGATACTGAGCCTGTCTCTTCCATTTACTTTACCCTGAGATGTGTGTGCTCAGTCAACTCTCCTGGAAATCAAAATCCAGTAACTTTATATGATATTAATGGCCAGATTCTCTGCCTTCAAATAAAGTACACTGATTTATATTGGCTGAGGCTGTTTCTCATGCTGTGTTTCTGCATACTACAGCCTCTCTGCTTACAGTAAAACAGAAATAAGATAACTAAAACTTACAGAAATAAGACAGATAAACGAGAGAAGTTAAACAATAGATGAAAATAGACATATTAGACTATCACAGGACTGCTCCCTCCCACAGGCTCCTTTCCACCCTCTCCTGAAGCTCATGCTGCTGCCTTCTTCATTTGCCTTTGGCAAGCTGCCACTGCCAACTCCTTCTCACTCCCTGGATTCCAAATGCAGTCAGCCTGACTGGACACAAGCTGACTGCAGGACATTCAAAGCCTTTGCACTGAAATTCTCAGTTCCGTGATCTAGACAAACACATGCAGACTGGCAGTAAACAGAATCAGCTAAATCAGCTATACTGTATCACAAAATTTATCACTTGACTTCATGATACTGAAATACCAGATTTTCAAAGGTCACTGTTCATGTAAATCTGCATAATGTTCAGCCAATTTACGTGACAAGAATGTTTCCCTGTCTCACATGGTTTGCACGTACACAGACACTTTTCCTTTTGGAGTTACATACCCAATCAGTACTCAGTAGTTTTACCTCTTGGCCTGTGAAAACTTGCCTCAGAGCAACATAGCATGATGTTGACACAAATAAGATTGTCCACTCAGTATCTACCAGTGGTTTTCCAGCATCTGAGAATGAACTGACCTGATTGAATGATTGCAAGAGACTATTAAGGACATGCAATTTTGATGTGATATACTTTTATTTCAGACTGAAAGTTTGGGAAATTCCCCACAGTATCACAAGGGACACTATGCTGTACACGTGACCTCTTGCAAAAATCATTTCTCCATTTACGTGAACTTTATAACTTTAAAAAAAAAAAAAAAAAAAAAAAAAAGGCACTTAATTCTGGAAAGATGAAATGTCAGTTGTGTAGAATTTTCAATCCTAATTCTAAAGTATTGTATTGAAGTGAGGCAGATGCAGAGGCAAAGTCCTGAAAAGCTAGGCCAGGAAAAGCAATTCTGCAATTCAGAGTATAAGAGTGCTTGTGCATGGGTGTGAGATTTGTTTTGATTGGTCAGACATTCCCTTATTCCACCAAATTGCTTCTGCAGGGGCCCAGAGGAGTTGTGTGTGGCAGTGACACATGGAGCTCCTCTGTAAAAGGAATGCTTTTCAACTGCATATCTATGTTTCAATGAAGGAGAAAGAGAAGATGCAGTGCTTTCTGGTTTTCTCTACTTTACATTACTTGTCAAAAGAAAAAAAAATCTCACTTTGTCAAGTCTGTAAACTCCTTCCCCCTTAACTGTAAAGAAGATAGAGAATTAGAACTCTGACCAACAAACCAAGCCTGAATTTTCTGTCTTTGCTCTCTTAGACTCATCTCTGCCATCCATGAAGAGGGGAGTCCTCAGCTTTCAGAGGCATCTGCCACACTCAAACTGCCCAGACCCTCTAGAAATGGCTGCTGCTTGTTACAGATTTTAGTTTCCAGTCACCACACTTCACACTTGAGGTCCTATGATGGTCTTCAAAGAGTATTAAAAACCAGCAGCTGGACATAAGAACAGATCTAATTTTTCACTATGCAGATCTTATACCCGCCATCATCCCCCACCAATATATCTAGCTCGTTTATTTACACCTAGCTTCTATGTCCAATTTCTCTTCATTTAATCATTTAACAGGATTTAACTCCCCTACAGTGAATGTTTATATACATAAGGATTTAAATTGGCTGAATTAACTGAGCTAATTTCTGTTTGGTACCACCTATCTAATTTACCTCACACAGTTGTAAAATGAAACAACTCTGTATTTTAACTATGTAAATAAAAACAGAGCAAAAAACTCCACAAACATTAAAACATAATTTTGGTTCAATTCCTTCAGTGTTATCTAAACAGACAGGGTTTTTACTTATCGGCTGTGTGAAATTATAAAGCTACTTGTTAATGGATTTTAAAATTTTAATTCCATGTTAAAGACTTTAGACCCAAATTCATCTCAAAAAATGACTTAACCCCTTTTTAGGTCTGCAGAGCTAGTGATTTTAACTAGAACCCCCAGACTTGAGAAGATATCTCCTCTTAGCATGGATATACTTATAGCCATGTGAGTTTTAGCAGTTGGTCTTTAGTGCTGTTTCAGATGATGATTCATTTATTCTGTAGGTAGAAATAAGTATAGCTAATGAGATCACAGAAACATTCTGACAGCTTTGATGTGAATACAATCCCTATATTAAGAGCAGTGTGTGGAGGAGTAAAGGGTGGGATGTTCTCACTTGTAATTTGAAATAAGTTTGGTGGATCTCAGCACAGTGCGTAGCAGACTGATGTTCAGAAAAATCACCAGTCAAACTAAAGTGGGCACCATTCTTAGCAACAGCAGCAAAAAATAATGATTAAATGAGCACAGTAGGATCAAAACAGGCTTGCCATGCATTTGCTGAAGGGAAACTGCCTTTGGAAACTTGATATCAATCCCATCTGTACAATGAAACCATGGTCAAGCCAACATCCTTATGGACAAATAATTTTACTTTCTAAAATATAAGTAATCAATTTTCAGAAGGCTTAAATCTGCCCTGCTTATTGACTTCAGAAAAGCTGTGCTATTTTCCAGGAAGTTTTCCAAAAATATTATAGTTACCCACCACCTAAACATCTTATTTCTTCTTGTATGCAAATTTAATGGTGTTTTTCTCTCAGAGGAAAACCCATAAGAAGCTGTCATGGTCCTCCACCCATGATCTACTCTGCTAATGTCAGTTTTCTGAGATACTCAGTAAACATCTTGCAGATCTCAGACACAGGAAGATTTTGGCACTGGTGGTACCAGGATCAGAAATTTTATGATCCTTTATGTCGAATAAAATAAAAGCATACATTTTATGTAATCACTATCATCCCCCTCAAAGTAAGTGAGCAGTACAGGGGCTGTATAAAAAAGTCTTTCTTATATCTGAATGGCAAGGAGACTAAAGGTAGAAAAAAGCATTACAGTCTTATTCTCCACACTCTTCAAAAAACACAGTAACAACATGAAAATTTTAATGTGATGCAAACATTTAATAAACTAAAATTATCAAAACAAATTTCCTTCTCTAAATTTATCACTCTTCCATCTTTCTACAGAACAGCATTAGAGAGAGGGGAGATATTTATGTGAGCAGAATCTAGGGATATCTAAAATAATGATTCATTTTTCTTTGTCTGTACACAGGAACAATGAGTCTAAAATATTTTACATCTTCAATGAGAAGCTACAAGAAAGAAACCTGAGCTCTCTCTGGAGTGACAAGAACAGGAATAGGACTGAAGATACCGTGGGCAAGTGGAACAGACACTGATCAGCCCCAGACAAGATATGACTACCCTCCTCTTCCTCTTCCCATCCACTTTGATAGCATGACATCTAAAAGCCATAACCACAGCCCACACCACGACAAAACTTGAAGTTTTGTTATCTTCCTCTCATGCTTTGTCTTCTCCTTTAGAACACTCTGCTTCCCTATTATTCCAAATACCTTTCAACTACCAATGAATTGTATAAAAATCTAGTGACACTGGAACAAACTTGCCCTTGATAAGGGATATAACCTGAATTTGTGCTTGAAAATTAAAAAAAACAAAACAAAACAAAGTCTGCAGTTTTAGGGAAGTGTGATGGACCTAAGTCTTTATAAAATCATGTAGGAAGCACAGGTTGCTTGGCAAGCTAAAGTTCCATAAAGCCAATCCTAAATTACATCTATTAATTTTTTTAGATATCTAACAAAAAAGAGAATGCAAATGCAAAAGCTGAACACAAGCATTCATTTCTTCCCCATGAACCCACATGCTTGTTACTCTGAAAGGAGTGTTAATGTTAAAAAGCTGCACACAGCCTCCCAGTAATTAAACTCAGTTTCTCAGTCTTTATTTTCTTGTATCACCCGAGGCTAAGGCTTGAAGGCAGCCTAATTTAATGAGAGGGCAATTCCTCAGAGCACTAAAAAGATAATAATTAAAGAATAGTGGCTTGAACCTCCTGCATCTGTTGTGGAGGACACAGAGTGAGGAGCTGCCACATGATCAAATGTGAGTGAACACAGTGCTGCATTTCAGAAAACCACAGTGGAATGACTTCCCCTCACTCTTCTCTCCATTCTGCTATTTTAGTTTTTTATTGCTTTATTATATAAGGTATTCACTTTGCTAGATCTATAGTTCTGTGTAATTGCTGGAATAATCCCATAAGTGATTTTCCCAGTCATACTGGCAGTAATCCAGAAAAAGCACTGCAGCAAACATTATGGTTTTAAGTTCCTTATTTATTTTTTACAAAGGTTTTTACAAAAACAAAGTTCTTATGGCCCAAATCTGTAAGGCTATAAGAATCTGAGAATTTTCTATTAGCGCAATTGCTAAAGAAATATAGATTTATGTAATGCCATCAACTATTGCTAACAAAAAATCCTAACCACATTGAGCAAGATCTCATTTGTCAAGAAATAAGAGGAACCAGATTAATAATAATACTAAAATATAATAAAGAACTGTATTTTGATGTAAGCATGAAATACAAGACAATATTCTGAGGATTTCTCAAATAATCTGGTACAGATTATTTAGACATAAAAAGTGTAATGGATTGAAACTTTACATCTGGAAACAGGACAAATAGATTAGTGTCTATAAAGTTAGAGTTTAGTATGATTCCAGGCATATATATTTTACAGAATTCAAATCAGTAATTTGTAATTTTTAAATTCAATTTCTTGTTGATATCCACGTGTCTTAAAAACAAACCCTGTAACTTTCACATATGAGTCCCATAGTGCAAAAGTTCATCATAAAGCCCGATGGATGGGTGAATTATAGTGGATAATTAGAATGTAGTTTAATTAATTCGAGTTAGTTAAATGAGATGGACAGTAAATGCTGGGGAACAAGAGCACAGCAACAGGGCAGCCAAGGTACAGAAGGATACCAATCTAGAAAACAATGGATCTCTGTACACCAGCACTTTGCTCATCAAATAAAACCATTCCATGTACCATGAAAAGAAAAGCTGTAAAGAGAGCTTTTGAAGAAGTCAGCTATAAAGACATTTGTGAAAAATTCATTGAAAACATAAAGGCTGGTCTGGGAGGAACACCTGTATGGGACAAAAAAAACAAAAACAAAAACAAAGACAAAACAAAAAAACAACAACAACAACAAAAACACAGAAGGCAACTTCATCTTAATAAAAAAAGTTGCATTTTCAAATGCAGTCTATTCTATTTGGTAAGGTAGGGGCAATTTTTTTTCAAGGCACAAAGAAGCAGATGTTTGATAGAGAGACAAAATACATTAACTGCATTTCAAATTAAGGTTAGTATGGATAATCATATAATTTGCCAGAGTTATTATTACATGCACTCTTCAAACATTTTTTTTTTCCATAAATCTCAGTGTATCTCAAACATTTTCAGACTTCTCTATATATTTACATGGGTTGAAGTCAATTACAACAGAGAAATATGTGGGTCAGTAAGTGTTAGATTGCAAAGACATAATTGAAAATCTGAATTTCTTCATGTGCCAAACAGTAAATAGTCATCCTAACTCCTGTTATACATTCTTCTGCTTACATGCTTTAACACTTATACAGTTGTATCAATAACATGACTTAATTTCTATTCCCTCTTTCTGAATATAGTCCTAAAAATCAAGTACATGCCAGTTGCACTTATAGGTAACTCATTGACAAAAAACCCCAAACTTTTGCCATATGAATATGCATAATTCAGAAGGTGATCACCATTACCATTAAAAAAGATTTAAAAGATAATTATTTTTCATAATTTGTGTGATGTGAATAGAATAATCTAGAAGGAAAAAAAGTGGGTTTCTGGTTACATCAATCACTTATTAATACAGAACATTTTTAAATATATGTTAATTTGAAATGTACTTTTATCAGTGTATGAAATATACAGAAATGTATTTTATTTATCCATAACACTATCTATATATAAAAATATAGGAACTGATTCCCTAAAATTCTTACTGCCTTAGCTTCGACTGATTTGGATTTCCAGGAAATCAACAGAGCTCGAAATCAGGTCAATGGCTCCAATGCATAACCTCATAAAACCAATATATCCTCCTAGAAGAAACAGGCATTGGCACAGGGTAGAAATTAGTTTTTCTCTACTTCACTTACAAGCTCTTATATTCCCTGATCCAAATTAAATTATTTTTTTTTTTTACAGTAAAAGACATACATGTGCCTACTGAGGTTTTACTGACCCAGTAGGCTCTAAAAAAGTCCCTGATGCTTTCTTGGCACTTGCTATCACTTGTGACCTTTATTTTCTAGGAAGGATTATTATTACCACCTTGCATTCTCCAGTTCCCTACAGGATATCACCAGCCATATGTCAGCCTTGCTCAGGGGGTTCTCATATACAGCTCAAACAATTTTACACTTATTTCTAGTGTTCACTGAAAATTATTCCCGTTTCTTTCTGTATGAATTCCTATTGTTTCAATTGAACATGGACTTCTAACACGCAGTTAAAAACAATAATTTATATAAAATACAGAGACCTGCTGGTATCAGTATTTTAAGAGCACTTAATTTTCATTTAATTGCACACATGAAGCCAGATATGTGAATCAAGACAGTAGATGATATTTTTAAAGATTTTTCTAGCCTTGAAACTTATCATTTGGTCATATACCATTTTGTATGATGTTCCTATGCTAATGCACTTACCATGAAGGTTTGATCTTCCCTCATACCCTCTACTTTGCTCATTAATTCACCTTCACAGTGTAGAATACTGTCCCATAAACCATGACAGAGACTCATATTCCTTATATTTATTTCAGTACTCTTCACTCCCATCATTTGGGAACTTGCCACTCCTGAGTCTCTAAGTTTTGCTATTCCATCATTTTGCAGTGTCAGAAATATAAAGGGTTGTGGGTTAAAAAAACAAAGAAAGAAGAAATAAAAGAGATGTATATATGAAAGAGAAAGAAGTTATCCATTCAAATGGTTTGGATCTCAAATTGTAAAGCATCTTGTGAAGACCAATAAGAGAAACAAAAGTCATAAGATTATTTTCCTTCTTAATTATGTTACATTCCAAGATAGTACCTGACTTCATATCTAGATTGAATAACATTGATATATTTTTATTGGTTTGGTTAATTTCTTTTTAACTGTTGTGAGGAAGTTGTGAATTAAAGAAATGGAGTATATTAAAAACTGTAAAAGCTCTACACTTATATCAGTACCTTAAGTCACTTTAGCAGTACTGATAATTTTCCTAAGCAATGTTATTTATTTCCTGGCAAGGGGAAACTTGAGAGGAGTCTTCCATAACAACAGTGTCATGATCTTCCACAGGGAATTCCGCCTGTAGGGGATTCAAAGTGCAATGTTTGATCAGCAACATAATGATGAAAACTGCAATGTTTGATCAGCAGCTTCACCTGAAAACTCCCTGGGGTGGCAGCAGGCAGAGTGCAGAGGAATGGCCATTGGAGACCCAAAGTTATTGTCACAGGATAGTCCAGGCAACTCTCCACACCTGGAACCACAAGGAGAGCTGGCCACAAACTACATATGCCTCAGGGAACACACCATACCCACAGATTTATGCTAAATGTTTTAGACACGGTGGGAAATGAGAAACATGATTCTTGTGTATTTCAACTGGAATTGTGCTCAGGTTTCCACTTGTGAAAATGTCCTCTTTGACTACATTAAAAATGCAATATAAAGAAAAGAAGAGGGATGAAAAATATTGATACTTATAGTATTTCCATCACTCTAATTACTTTCTTTCAAAATAATTAATTTTAGTATTTACAAGTCATCTTAAAATCCAGCATACTATTATGTATTGCTGGGCATTTTTGTTGTCTTTTAAATACAACTCTTATAGCCCAATTTTTAGTTTAAAATTATATGAAGCTAAAAACTCAAATACCCTGGAACATTTCAGAATTCCTCTGCTTTCACATTTCATTATAATTCAAATGCTGTTCAAGTTTTCTAGAGATTTTTAAACCATATCAGAGAAACTTGGATTCAGTGGCAAATGATACCTCTAGAAAGGAAAAAAAAAAAAAAAAAAAAAAAGGAAATTTTTTAACTACAAATATAGGATGTCTTCTGGACCAGGATAAATTTTACTGGTCTCAAATGTTACTGAGCAAGTGAGAGCTCAAGAGAATATAATCCCACAATCCCATCAGTGAAATGTGCCAGCAGAAGCCAAGGAAACAGCCCCCCAGTAGAAAGAAGATTCACCTTTCTGCAGATGAACAGTGAAGCAAGTGTCATCAGCTACTGGCTGCAAGAATTCACATTATCTTCCAAAATAGCTTCACCTACTGATGGCAGGTCAGTTCCTTGAGGACTAACTGAACCCTTTCAGCCAGTTTTTCACCTTCTGGAATAACAACTGGAATAACATCCCTCTTGAATGTCACATAAGGTGAAACACAAGTGTTCCAAATATTTTAAAATATATTTGCTTTAGCTTTTTGCTTTTGACATTTGGACTCCTGTACTTTTGCTATTTTTGCTCTTCTCCTTTGGTCACACAGTAATTAGTTTCTTCATGCTTCTAAATATGAGAAGCTAAAGAGTACCAGTAACCACTAGTACTGGAGTTTTAAACATTTCTCACCTAAGAACAGAAGCTGTTACTAAAATAACTGTTGCTTTGAAATTTAGCCAGTTAGAAAACCATATGCAGAAAGGACTATTTTCCAAGAAGTTGAGGATATATGAATTTATGATTGGACATACTGAACCTTTGCCCTCTCACAGTCTGTCATCTGCATCAGCAAAAAATTTCCTTGGAGCTTTTCCCACATCAGTCTCTAAGCAGAGTACATTCATGGTCAATCTCATCTTTTGCAGCACATTAAAGCCTAAATACTGACAATATTTTTCATACTTTATAGCAGATGAATTTGAGGATTATACAATCTGGATTACAAAATCACAAAGTTGTAAAGTATTGAGCCATTATTTTCAGTTGCTGTTTTGAACATAAAGGCCTGCAGAACCTTCAGGCATTGTATCTGCTTTTCTAGCAGTGCATTGCTTCTCGTCCTTTTCCTGGGGAAAAGCTCCAAGGAAATTCTGCTGATGCAGATGACAAATTGTGAGAGGACAAAGGTTCAGTAGCTGCAATTCATTACCCAATGTGAGTATGAAATTTTGAAACTGAATGCTATTGATACATTATCTGTTGATGTTTTATAACAGCCATTACTTGGAATGTTTGCCTTATCTTCCCTCAAAAAAAGGTTTGTTGTCTAGACTTGGAGATGCATTCTGGAATTTGACCCATAACAACACAATTACTGAGGCACTTCTATTTATCTCCTAAGTGATAGAAGGTATAGCTCAGCCTAAGGGCTTTCTGAGACATATTTGAAAAGATTAGCTCTGTTGCAAATAAATCGTAGATGGGCCAAGTCATTCAGAAAGCAGATTAGTTTTACATAAGCCCATTGCTGTCCAAAAGATGGGAAAATTTTTCAAGTTTATCACCTTGCAATTCCTCTAGTTACACCAGCTGAAGAAGATAGCTACCTTTGTTTTTAAGACTTTTATAAAGGAATTGTTGCTAAAGTACATATCACGTACCTGAAATTTTTTGTATTGAAATCTGTCATAAATTCCAATTTCTGTGTCCATCACAACAAAATATGTTTAAACAGAGACATTATTTAAAGCTAAGCCACCCGTGGAAAAAAAAAAATGGCAATATCATATAAATTGTATTTAGTACACAGTTTTAAATGCTAGTACAACTAATGTCCAATATTAGACAATAAGTTTTGTTGATCCTGGACAACCTGCAAACCTATCATCTGAGATTGAGAGGGGAAAAAAAAAAAATTACTGCTCTACTTCATCCCTGCATTATCGTGGCAAGCTGTGGTGGGTTGACCCTGGCTGGATCCCAGGTGTCCCTGAAGCCTTTCCATCAGTGCCCTCCTCAGCTGGACAGGTGGATCGGTTCCACCTGGAAATCTCTGCTCTGAACACCTGCTCCTGCTCATTCCTCACTACCCTCGCTGCCTGCTGAGCTCTTCCCTTCGTGTATTTCCTCTTGTCACTGCTGCTGCCTGTAGTGCAGGTGGGGTTTTTTATCCCTTTCTTAATTTTTTTTTTTTTTTTCTCAGAGGCAGTTCCACAATGGCTGGGGGTCAGTGGTGGGTCCATCCTGGAGCCATCCATGGCATTACCTTCATCAGACACAGAGGGAGCCTGGCAGCTTCCACAGAAAACACCCCTGTGTCCCTCCAGCTACCAAAACCTCACCATGCAAACCCAATACACAAGCCTGGGAATTTCTGAGTTTACTCAGAAGATACCAGTATGGGTAATTAGATAATACAAACACCATATTTGCCATTTGTGCTTCCTCAAGAATTATAAAAAACATTTCAAGCATAGGTTTGTTGCATGTTAATTTTAATCCATACACAATGGTTGTCCTCTGCAGTCAAAAAAGAAATCCCAGATTATATTTAAAAAAAATATTTCTGTAAATATAAGACTGACAGTGATACTGCCTATACTCAGACATATGATTTGAGTAATTTTATATAGTAGCCAAAAAGTCCTTGGAATGACTATTCAGCAAATATTATTTTAAAAACAAAACCAAAACAAACAACAAAAAAAAGCACACACACACACAAAAAACATCAAAACAGAAAACCCAAACTCAACCAATCAAAACAACCTACCAAACAACAAAAACTCGATTCTTTAAGACATTAAAAAAAAAAAAAATAGCAGAATCACACCCTGCAAGTGATAAACAGATTGGAAATGGGAATTCTCACCAAAAAAAATGGCAGTAATAGAACAAATAGTATTGCATTAGTTTTAACTCTTCTTTTCCTACAGGGAAGAGAACAAAGGACTAAATATCAATTCAGACAGGTCTACATCCATGACACTTTCACATTTATTTTGAAAATTTAGAATTCCTGTCTTTTTTTAATTTGCCTTTAAATGAATACCAACCAGTGAAAATAAATTCTAATCCAGCTCATCACCATCATTACAAGTTCTCCAATTGTATTGCATAAATGCACAAAAAACTTTCTTAAAAAACCTCCCAGCAGTCTCCAAAACATGACAGTCATCACTGCCTATTGTTAGAAGGAAAAAGAGTTAAGAGTTATTGTTAACCATGTTTGTAGTTGCAAAGTTAATGCTTGTTGTAACAACTGTTATGACTGTTAAATAATGTTAAAAATCACCTACCTTGTACCCCTGCTGTACCCCTATCCCAAGTTCCTGTATCCTGTTCCTTGTTCCTGTGTCTGTCGGGCCCCGCCTCCACTGCTCCCCTATTCTTCCCCATGACAACCAGTGGCTCCACCGGTATGTAAACCATGTGAACTCCCAGACCCCCGAGGGACCACCAGAAGTGAGAGCACCGCATACAAACCGCTGAAGTTTGGAAGCTGATGGACAGATACCTTGCCAAACCACCCTAGAAGATGGGAAGAACAGCAGCTATCTGGAGAACTGTTTGATCATCTCACTGTAACTACAATAAGACTTGTTCAGAGTCACCCCCTGGACCTCAAATGAGCCAAAAGAGAGGAATTCTCCTCTAGGACTCCTGCGAGGTCGGAGACCCCAGCTGTGTCATTAAGGCAAAGCTGCTTGCACCTCCTCCTCCTCCTCTTCGTTGCCCACAGGGAGCAGTGGCGGTGAGCGCGACCCCTCGAGCCCCCACCCAGGCTGGTCGCAATAAAGGCTAAAAAGGGAGCAGAAGGTCTCCTGGCCCGTTCATTTATACCACTATTAATGTGATTAGAAAGTAGAGAAACATTCTATTACAAGGCATACTAAAAACTGTTCTTTTTCTATGCATTTGAAAATACTAAAAAGAAAACAAATTATTCTTTAGAAGAAAACAGTGTTCTTCTTTGATTTATACAGATTGTCTTGCTTCGGGGGGAAAGTTAATTGAAAAAATCCTGATATTCTTATAATATCATAATTTCTAATTTAGTTAGGATTGGCAGGGTTTTTTGTCTTGAAGAGGTTTTGGGTTTTTTTAAGATCTGGATGGTTATGGAACTCAAAACACAAAAGAGTTCTTACTTAATAACACGCTTGTGTGTAGGATAAAGTCTCAAAAAGTGCTAATACAAGGAAAAAAGAAAGATCAAACCTGAAACTTAACCTCCAGAAGGTTTCAAAGTCAATTTAACTATATGAAAAATGAAAATGCAAAATTCCTTTTGCAGTGCTGGTAGCTATCATAATTCCCTTTTCACAATCATGACTGCACATAAAAGGAACAAAGTGAAAAAAAAAATATTAAAAGATATTCTGTACCCTACATTTCTTTCATGATTCAGTATTCCTCTGTACAAATACAAAATACAGGCCTGTGCTCCTGTCAACACACACTACACTTCTAATAAAAAGCTCCATGCTTATTGCACCCCAAATCCCTTGGACTTCACACAGATTTCTCTGACTGTTAATGATTAATGCTGAGCTCTACTTTATACATTAAGCACAAACAAACGACTACAAGACTGGCACAGATGAGTCACAATAAATTCATTCCCTGTAATATGTGTCTGCTACCAGGGGCGAGCCTACAGTTACAAACTTAAAAGTCATTTCAAGATCTGTTGTAAACACTGATCACCAATCATCCATTTATACACTTTTTTTTTTTTTTTTTTTTTTTTAAACCCTGTGTGAATATAGGAAAAGTTATAAATGAACAGGCAAAACAAAGTTTGGAAATATGGTAATAGGTAATAAATTAGTAGATGCACAATATTAATGAATGAATGAATGCAAGGAAAGTAATTTTAAGTTTACCTGTCTTCAGTAATTCATGACACTGTTAATTGTCCTTCATGTCAAAGTGTTGTGTATTTATTTTCTCAAAATTTTCTCAAAATTACCCTGTGTCTCAGGATATGTCCACATTAACAAACTCTATTGCACAACCCATTTTTCTTTCATAGCCTGTGCATGTTAGGGGGGGGGGAAACATTTCGTGGTGTGGTGTGTCTCATACTGACAGAGCATGAAATTATCTTGTGCTTCAGAATGAACATAAAAGTCCTGTGAATAATTATGGAACAGAAACACCTCTAAGTGCAAGCTGTTGAAATTTCGTAGGCAGACCACCTAAAACATGCAATCTTCAGAGAAAATGAAGAAAAATTCATCTGGTTTTGACTAGGAGTTATATTTTGTTCCACTTCTCTTAATCAACAAAAAATTTAATATTTATGTGGAACCTGTTCTTGAGACACCACAAAGAGAGCAGTCTGTGTTACAGTCATTATCCCATTCACCAGTCAAATATTTGCCAATTCACACCAGAACTCAATGACAAAAATCATTTTCCTTCTCTGAACTGATTATATTGAAATGCAGCTAGTTATTTTATTGTGCGTTGGGTTTTTCCAACGTTTATAGCATTTTATAGCACTTGGCAGGAGCTGTACACTCAAGGCCAAATGTACAATGCTTGGGAGCACCTGGGAACTTGGGAATTCTTTGTGCACAAACTGTCTCTGGCAGTAGAGCCACTTCCTGACACCACCATGGCATACATAAGTCTTCCCTACTAGCTGCAGGGAAGTACTTTTTAAAAATAAGTACTTTTTTTATCCCCTAGACAAGCTTTTCATCATTCTGATCCCATTGCAGTTTTATATATGTGTGACAGTTATTAACGGCTACTTATATGTTTTATTAACCTGGAGCTACCTTATAGTAGCTATAATAACTACTGCTTTATAGTAGTAGTTACTCTGCCAAGGAAAACAAAATTTTAAGGCAGGTGTGTACTATGTTAATTTTGCACAATTCAAATACCTGGAAATGTAATTTCTCCTTTGAAGTAAAAAAAAAAAAACAAACTGGTAGTAAATAGGGGATCTCCAGTCAAACAGCAGAACACAGATATATTTGACAAGTTCATGCCAAACATCAAATATTTTCCACAGAAAATATGAAAGCACTTGAATGCCAGAGGACTCATTTCTTCTGTGTTCAGAGGCAATGTGTGAAGGAATACTCAGATAAAAATACAGCAACATTCCTTAATTTGAGATATTGTGATATTTGCAGTTTCTCCTATGTACCATATCAGTTACATATACAATATTTCTGAATTCCTAAAATGGATGTATCTAGTTAATAGGCAGTGTGGAAATAAAAGAAATGTGGTGAACACTTCTATCTTTTCTCCTAAGAGTGATTTTCCATCCCAAAGACACACTATGATTTGCCCTTATTAGCTTATTGTGACCCAGTGGGTTTATTAATTAACTGTAAATTGTCTCTGCTGAATGCTTTCTATGTTTATGACAGGTTAGCTTCAGCACCTAGAAAAACAAAAGCATTATTTAAAACTTAACTGGAGGGGGTCTAATAGTTTCTTATCATCAGAAAGAATTTCTATTTGGGCACAGATGTCAAAAATATATTATTTTTCATATTTATGAAATATGAAAATAAAAATAGAAACATACGATCTTATACAAAAAATAATACTACATTATATAGGAAATAGAATATAAAAGTAAAAAAGTGATATTTTTTAAAGCAGGAAAAAATGCTTTATGCATACACCTACACCACTGATATATTATTCATCTGCTATAATAAATGAGAATAATCAGGGGACAAAAATAGACAAAAGAGAGAAAAACCCATCAGACACATTCACAGTCACAGATTATATACCACAGCTTAATTTACTATTATATAAGGGAAAACTAAAAAAATCGCAGCTGTTCTGAAACTTAATCAGCAAGATCATTCGAAAACTTCATCGTAGAAAGGAATTTTTCTCCTGTGCTGCATGAAGATCAGAATTTGGCTTAATCGTACCATTAAAACTATTAGAACCACTCTGTCAAAAAACAGAAGGTACGTATCATCTTACAAAACACATAACAAATTACTAGATTCTAAATTAACCTCAAATATTTTGCCTGCCATCAGCAGTTTATCCTTCCCGAGGATGACATGAGCTCCCTTTGGAACCAGCAGATGAAGGGATCAGGTGACATTCCAGTCTGCCAACCAGATCACATTCTTTTCATTTTTGTGCAGAGGCACTGGAGATTATTCTATAATTACAGATGTACCAACCACCTTGCAGTAAACTGTTAAGGTAATTCCTCAATTAAAAATTTTCTTATTAGCACCCAGTATTAATCCGGCTTTGCCAGTAGTTAGAAGAGGCATTTCAACAACCACAGAGTGTTCATCCTCACACGTGTCCTATGTGTGCTGGTAACTACCATCAGGCAGTTCCTCTGCCACTGTCAAACACAGCTCAAGGAAAAGGATGGCAGAACAGGGACTGGTGACAGAGGGACTGAATAGCTTTCACTGCTATGAACTATCTTTTACAACCCATTCCCCAGTGCCTATCTCTGAATGGAGTCAGTAACACCTGTGCAGAATTAATAATACACAAAGCACATAGCAAGCAAATCAGAATAGAAAAGTTTTATATCCATCTCACACAGGTATGGAAAATTACATATGCTTCAAAACAGAGTGGAAACAGCTATACTTAATTATGGGGATATTCACTCACAGCCCAGGATGCATTTGTGTCCAAAAGACAACAGGAGGAGAGCCTCCCCCTCATCCTTGCAAAGGAAGCTGATTCAGGGTGCCCTTTCCCAGGCATGAAAGGTTTCCTGAGAGGAAACTCTTCTCACATCGTGTTCAAATGTGTCCCTTCAACTCCTAAATGTAACAGAAACAGCTTGAGGTGCGACAGGTTTGAGACAGACTGGGAATGGGACAGTGCAGTGGAAGATTTTATTGGTTGTTAAGCTTTTTAATGATGTCTCACGTACACGGTCTTCATGAAATTGCAGCGTAAATACTGCGGATATTTTAAGCCTCTCTGTAAACATTCCTAACTTTAACGCTGCATTATATTGGTTTAAATCATTTTTAGCTAGTTTAAACTAAATCAAGATGTGACACATTCTGGAACAGGAATGTCTACACTGGTGCTTGCACTGAAAGAACTGAAGCTATGAGTCACTACAGGGTTTCAGCACAAATTATATGTGGACTTAAGTCATCTTCATATACTCTGTGAAAGATGCTATTCAGTTAGGAAAGTCAATATAAAATTTCCTTACCACAAAGAGGAAATCCAACTTCTGGACACAGGGAATAACCATATCATAATTAGTATTTATGTATGCAGATACTGCAACTATTTTCCACACCATGATTGGCAAATTTCAATTATTTAATTTATCAAGACAGGACAGTATTTAGCTCTAGTCAAAAAAAGAAAGGTTGCTAAACAAGAAAAAATAATTATATTTACATTGCTTAAAAAAAAAAAAAGTTTCATGTTTATTCACCAGCAACTGAAAGATAAAAATCACAGAATTTATTTGTTTACACCTCGAATTCAGAGACATCTAAAAACCTTAGTCCATACCTAATAAAGCTCAAAAAAGGACTATGCTATTCTCATAAGTATGGATATTGATAATTGCTATATAAAAAAGCAACAACTTAAAATGAGATTAGCCTGAGTTTATGGAATTGGTATTATATTTTACAAATACCTTGGAAACAGAATTTGAGCCTCATAGTAGGATGACACTGTAAAACATTTCTTACTACCCCTTCATTACTGTGTGTTCAGAAATAAAGACAAATTGGTACACATACTGCAATTTATGAATTTAAGACAGGTTCTTATCCCTGAGAAAGTCAAAATAAACCATTCCATCATTATCAATTAAATACAACTGAAATGAAAAATGAAAGAAGCAAGCAAACAAATGGAAAAAACACCTGAAAACTTATAACCTAAACTTTTACAGAAGCATATATTTCTTATTGTCCTCTGCAGGTGTACAGATTTACTTGACATTTTCTAGTAAAATTTCTCCATATGTACTAGAAATAGCATAGATCAAGCAAACATCAGTCTAAACCTCAATTTTCTCAAAAACCTTTGATCCAAACAGAGGTTTCTAACTGCACAAAGACAATATATCTTATCTTCTCAAGGATCTTTTCACAGGCACCATCATACAGAGAGCTGCCATGAGTTTCTGTTTATGTTCAGTATAATTTGATTTATTTCATTATGTGCAGTTCAGAATGCTATATCAAGGCACTTTTTGCAAGTACTGCCTTAGGTCATTTCACCCTCCAGAGATTAATTTCAATTAAAAGACATTTTTCACATCATAAAAAAAACAGCAAACACTTTCTGTGAAAGGTCCAAGCTGGGCTTTTTAAGTAATATTAATTTATTTCAACAACAAGGCATGCCTGTAGGTACATACTAAGATAAATGGAATACAAAGGTTTGGCTTTTTTCCTGAGAACCTACTGATTTGCAATTTCTTCCATCTCTGCCCAGATCCATTTATTAACAGAACCTCCCTCTAAGTAGATGAAAACATATATATGACCTCATTTAATAAATTAGAAAGATAAAATAAAAGTTGCTAGACCAATAAAAATAAAAAAAATCAACACACAAACCATAACATCTATTACAATAGATACTTCATAAAGGAGAAATACAATATAGTTTCATAATATACAATAGTAGTTTCATAAAGGAGAGATGAAAGTTTCTTTGTTCATGTTTTTCCCCATGTGTGAATTATTATTTCAAGAGCTTGCAACCTTTTAGTCAGAAGTTATGAACTATTACTATGACATAGCTGAACTGAGGTGTGCTGGTTTGGGCTGGCAGAGAGTTAATTCTTTTCATGGTACCTCTGTGGGGTTGGGTTTGTGCTAGAAAGTTTTGGCAATGCAGGGGCTTACACAGAGCCCAGGGCTTTTCTCTCTTATCCCTCCCCACCAGTGAGCTGTGGCACTCAAGAAGCTGGGAGGGGACACAGCCAGCTGATCACAGGGCCATTCCACACCAAATGGCATCCTAGGGTAGAGGGAAGGGGCTGGGTGTGGAACAAGGTCAGAGTGACAGCATTCACCTGCCCAAGGAAGCTTCATGCATACAGAACCCCAGAAGTGGTGAATGAGTTGCCTGTTTTGGTTTAGCTGCATGCAGGATTCTTGCTGTTCCCATTAACCTGACTTTATGCCAAGCAGTGTTGCTGTAGGGGTTCTCTTCCCACCGCACTGTGTCGTGGCTCTGGCTGCTGGCTGGGGTTAACCCACCCAACGAGGATGATACAGAACTGCCCCTGGAAAAAGGAACCTGAGGAAAGATCAGCACACCCTGCATGGAGCCCTGCAGCAATCAGAAAGTAAACACACACTGACCAAGGAGTGCAATAATGGCTTGGTTGACAATCCCAGTGAGGTTCAACCTCTGCAGCTAAGTGGATAGAGAGATAAAAAGACAGACATGATTGTCATTGTGGTAACAAACGACAGGATTCTTTGTTTAGAACAATTTGATTCTAGATTTTTATATTTAAATAATTGATTCTTTTTATACCCTTTTTTTAATAGGCTATTCTCATTGGTAGGAAGAGTAACAGAACTCTTTACTCTATTGTTCAAAGTTGAAAGATGTTAGAGGGAGCTTGTCTTATAGAAAGGAATCTAAAACACACTCGTGACTAAAACATGGTAATGTTTATGTCAAGCCTTGTGAGAACTAGGCTTTCTTAAACTAAAACATCACAAAGAAACTGAACTTAGAAACTTAGAAACTTTAGGTCTAAGAAATTCAAACTACAACATGCTAAGGATCATCTATCATCTCTGTTTGCTGCTTTATATGATCATCTCCCATGAGACACACACGTCTGGATGGCCATGGATCAAGGATTATATGTCAGTTCTGATCACAGTAGTTTCTTTGCCCTTATATCCACAGATAATATGAAAATATTCCACTCATCAGAAAAATATTTCTACTTTGTAAAATGTCAAAACAGCTTATTGTAATAATTAATATTATTCACTCCTCTTTACCACTTAATTAAATTCAGGAGAAGTCAGCAAAACCACAAGTGGACTTACAGTCCCAATTTATATTTGCAAATATTGTAAGGTCCCAGGAGTATTATATAACTGCTGATACACCAGTTGCATGTGATTTTTCCAAATGCATACATTGCATAAGAAGGAAGACAAAAGAAAAATAAATCACTATCTGAGATGGATGCAAAGATGCTAATCAAGAAAGTATTACATATCCATCCAGAGACCGATGGAAAAAGAGATAAAGATTACTTTCTTCCTGCTTAAGTAAACTTGTATTAACCTTAAAGTTAACCTTGGAAGAACATTAGAAATTTTATGAACAGTATTAAAACATAACCATTTTGAAAGATAATAAAAGCAGCCAATTTTATTATTTTTTAAAATCATAACAAACAATCAATAATGCAGTGACATGGTCTTTAAATCACTTCAGTATTGAAAAAATCAAGTGTGGAGATGGTTTTACAACAGTAGAAAGCAAAATAGTCCCATAGAGGGATAAAAAATTTAACTATACATTACTTCTTTGCATAGAGTCCATTAATCAGACATGTAGGTGTCAGGAATATTTGGAAGTGAAGTTGCTGGGCTGTGCAGTCTGGATATCCAGCATTATCATTTGATGCCAAGAAATAAGACTATTCTATCATCTTCATTCAGACATTTTAAGTAAATTTAAGTAGATTCAGCTGGAAAACCATAACTTTCTTTTGTATTAATTAATTAATTAATTATTTATTTATTTATTTATAAAACTACACATACATATATATTAGTATATTTGATTAGAGATTAATAAATATTCAAGTTACTCAAAAGTAGTAGAAAAAATGCTCCTAAACTGCAGATCTGGGAATTTTCAGAAAAAAACATAAGATAAAAGTAATCCAAGATGCAGATATATGTGAAATGTAATACAGAACAATGCATTTTTTCTGAAGGTATATTATCCATCCCTACCTTGATAAATATTTTAAACAAGAAAATACCAGGGTTTTTTCATGCTTATAAAGTCTGGTTGTTTTATCTGTTTATTCAAGTATCTGAAAACGGAGAAAAGAAATTGGATGAAATTTACTGCTGTATCCAAGGTCCTTCACTCAGCAAGTAAAAACGATTTACATTAAATAGTGCAATCTTGTAAACTGTATATGGAAGGATTAAGGTGAAAAATCTAATGCTACAAGAAGTTACTGGAAAACAGAGAATACCTGACCATAATTAATCAAGCTGGTATTGTTCCACTTTTAATGCAACTGCACAAAACCTAATCTGGACTTCAGTAGATCACAATGCATGTGCAAGGAATATTAATTCAAGCTGTAGAAGATAACAGGATCATCATTGAAAGAACAGAATCCAATCTTATAAGAGGAATTGGAAATTGCTTAGCTCATTCACTCTAGAAAAATGAAGGTTAAGAGAAGATACAATTAGAGTCTATAAATGTATTGGCTTGTTAAAATTAGAAAGACACAGAGAACTTTTAATGTAAAGGGCAGTGTAATAAAATCAAATGTGCATACTCTAATGCATTTCTTAAAAACAGAAGACTTCTGAACATTAAGGTGGTGCATTTTCTGTAATAGACTTACACTCTGAGAAGTGAGGACAACTGTCCTTTTAAATCTACAGCCAACTAAATTCAGGGAAATTTGTTTCTTAAGATAGGCTGAATTTTAAGAAAGGAAATACATGATCTGGTGGTCTTCTAGAAGAGAGACACAGTGTCAGTAAGGTGTGTTGCAACAAGAAAATCAGTTTTAATTGGTTTTAATCTCTGGTCAGCTGTATTCTCTCACAGGAATTATCTTGACCATATCCACATACTTATTCTCCATAGGTAATTTCCAAAAGCACACATTTCTTCAGTTTGAAAATCAGTCAGTGACATAAGCCACTTAGTATATTCTATTATGATGCCCACGATTACCCTAAACAACACAGTATTTGCTTTGGGAAGCAAAAATCTTTATAACACTTACCTTTCAGAAGAAAAACAGTGGTGGCACTTTAGGCATGTATAAATGTGAAAGGTCTCAAAACCAGCCAGAAATCCATGCAAAAACTGAGTTCTACAGTTATTCTTACCTGTAACAGTGTTTACTTCAGTAGCTCCTGCCATTAATCATCCCTGATCATCATGGCTTTACTGACGGATTTGTTATGGGTGGATGCAATGAGATGCATGCACATTGAGTAGGTGTTGCAATATTCCAGACATTTTCTTTTACTGATTACACAATAAACAGTGAAAGTTAAAGACAGTAACAAATTCTAACTAGAGTTTTTTTATTGAGGGTTTGTTTTCTCCTCTTTTTTTTTCCTTATATAACTTAAAAATAAAGTTTCAAAATAGCAGTGCAGATGAACTGTATAAGCAATTCCAAGACAAAGTAAAAAAAGACACCAAGATTAGCATTCTCCAGGACAACAAATGGCTTGAGGGGAAAAACATAATGGAGTTGGAAACCTTTCCAGATTTGCAGTCAAAAATTGGTGAGCACTAGATATAGACAAGCCACCATATCAACATTCCAACTTCCTGATTTATCCAGCTAAATATTTATCCTCAGAGAAAATTGTGAAGGCCATATTAGTAACTTCTCAGAGGCAACATACAAATAGAAATAAAGGTCCTCTTTCCCTTCCTCTCATGGAATTGTTTTATATTCCATGTCAAGACTTCTTCTTATTGATTTTGCAAAAGTAAATACCTACTCCTGTCTGAATTCAACTCCCAAAGGAAAGAGAACTTTTGATTTATATAATTGAAAATATAGATACTTTGAGGAAAAAATACCCCAGGTTAAATGAAAACACTTATATTAAACAAAATGAGAAATAACTCACTTTTAAACATTAATGAGATTTGACATCAAAGCATAGCAACATTGCCAAACCCCTCTATTTCTTATGCCTTAATTTCTTCACCTGTATAGGGCCTGTAGTGTTTTTAAATGCCACACTGGAAAGAACTGTCTGAAGCAGACTACCCAAAAATACAATATATTCACTTTCTGAATGTTTATATTGATTGTTGTGGGCAAAAGACAGGTGGTGAAGTGTCTAAAGACTTTTTATATCATGGAAGACTATAGAAAAATAAGAATGTGAACTAGAATGATAGGATAGCAGAGCCTGCAGATGTCCAAGCAATGAAACAGGCTGAGGTGTCAAAAAGTCCTGCTGTGTCAAGGATAGCTGAATTCAAGTTTCCTCACTGCCCTAACAAATACTGCAACAGTCCCTGGAAACAGTTACATTATAAGACCACCATGTCCAGTTATTTCACAACAAAAAACCAACAGGATTAAGAAAAACCTCTCTTTGCCAGTACAGAATTTAATAGTAAAAACTACCAGGAAAAGATCTGTTGCTTATAAATAGCCCTGTTTGGGGAAAGCTAACTCAACTTGTAGACATAATTCTTGAAATTCCAATGACAAAATAATTGCATGTTTGTTTTTCCTCCTAAAGATACCAAACCTAGAGAAAATAAAGGGGGACCATTTTTACCATGCCAGTTTCTCATCCATTTTTGTGAAATGTGGTAGCAGGAAATTAGAGTGCATAGAGACCATCATAAAGAGTGTGTTATAAACACCTGTACAACAGCTAAACCATTCATTTGTTCCATTTTCCTGGTACTGGTTGAAATATTCATTCCCATTAGATGCTTCTACTGAGTTTCTGATGGACACATTCGTGACACAATATTAATACCAGGTACCTTTCCTTGATACATAACTCATAGACCTCTTCACTAGCAGAAATACGCTCATTCTTTTCATGGGCTCTTACAGTGTTAACCTTAAATTAGAAGTCGTCTCCTCTTGCTTTCAGAATTTCTTGAATGGCCATGTACCTGCCCTTAACAAGAATTCTCTACAGAGTGAAGTGGAAGTCAAACCAATTTTGTATTTTAAACTTACTCTGCCTACCGAGTCAGCTCAGAGATATGATAGGAACAGTTTGGAATTAATTGGATTTTTATATTGATGCCTGGCACATAGAGTGGAACAGGGCATGGAAACTCTATGTGGTTTTTAACATCGAATTAATAACAAGATGTCATAGGTATATTATGAAAAATTTAAAAAAAGGATAGAAGTACATTATCAAGAGGAAACTTAAATTATGATCAATATAGTAAAGGAAGATAAATACTAAACTGATTGGTATGGTAAATAGATGTTACAATTCTTATTCTAAAATAACCTCCTAAATCTGTAGAGGAGTACAGCTCTAAAATCTAAGTATGTCAGATTGTATATGCTCCAATTTTAACCCATCTGTAGGTACCATATATTGTGGTATGCTGATATGCAATGGACAAGCAACTTTGAAACTTAAAAAGATGTGGACATTTTTCTGCAAAATTTCAATTTGCACATGAAGGAAGGTTTGTGAGGTACAATTTTCTGATGGCAAGAAATAGAAACAATGTGATAAACAGTAAGAGAGAAGCATTTAATAGAGTTTATTCTCCATTATTGCTCTTTAACATATTCCACTGGGGAAAAAAAAAACAACAAACGACTGATAACAAAGTTTTCCACAAACTGCTGAGAACACTCATCAGTGTTTAGCATTTTAAATTCTCAGCATGAATTCTGACAATATCACTGAGTCAAATATTATGGCTAGATATCTAAATGCTGAATAACTGCATGACTAAATACATCTGTGTTCATTAAGGCTAAATCAATGATAATCAAAATTCTTGTTTGTACAGCAAACAAACTGCTACTAGAATTATGGAGAATTTTAGATCTTCACAAGTTCTTCTGTTTTCATACAGCATTATGTGTTATCAGTTCTGTTGCAGGACTTGTTTTGAGAGATCAGATATGATGAGTGGAACTGACTCAGACTGAGACATGAATCTGTATGAGATGACAACCACACACTCCTGCTATATTTTCTTTTTGTGTTTTGGGGTTTGTTGTTGTTGTTGTTTTGTTTTGTTTGTTTGTTTGTTTTTTGGGGTTTTTTTGTTTGGTTTTTGGTTTTTTTTTAATATGAGGAAAATAAGCAGAATTTAAAGTCTAATTACCTAAACTTGAATAATTGATTTTACGTATCTAGAAATACTGCTACAAAATGACACAAAGACAAAAAAGCATAACAAGTGCATCCCCCAGTGCCACACTGAAACACTTTGGCTAGATCTAACCTATTATCTATTTATTGCACATATCCTTGTGTATCACAGAATGACTCACAGAGCTAAAATAATAATTTTAAAAATATCTGAATTTCATGCTGGATTGACAGCCCTGAAGCCTTAAATTTTCTCCTCATCCCCAGTGCAGAAACAGTGTCAGTAGATGTACTACTAGCTCATTCTCATCACCACCCACTTGGAAGAGACTATTGTTAAAGAAAAAAGATTTCTTAACTTTACGTGACAATGACTACAGCTTTGAGTCACATATGGCCTCTTTTGAAGGGTTGATAAGCACCTGCATTTCAAAATTACTTTCAAAGAAATTAAGGGCAACTTGAATCTATGGAAAGTGGAAAGACAAAGCATGCTGAAGTGGTGTACCTCAGATTCTAGGATCCTAAATTAGCAGTTTTCTTGCAAACAAAAATAAATCCTTTGTTTCTTAAATAAGATCACAAATTAATTCTGTCAAGTGTTTGCTGCAACTGTGCTAGAGTGAACACACCATTCAGCTAAGCTAATGATCCAGTATCACTCTTAAAATTGTGGGCAAAAATCATTTGAAGAAAAATATCTTTCCTTTATCTCAGCAACAGGAATTGCATTACTACTAAAATTTCCATAGCAAAAGTGCTGCTGTATTTATCTATTTCAAGATTAAACTTTGATTAATATAAGTCTTTCAAAAGTATGTACCTTTATAGATGCAAAAATATACGGCATTACTGTTCTGTTAAAAGGTCTTATTAAGATGGCAATTGCTCCTGTGTAAATGTAAAATGATTTAATTATAATCCATATAATCTTAATTGAATAGCTTCTGTTTCAAAGACTCACTTGCTAAGAAGCTTGGTAATTTCAATTAGAAATAATATACAGCTGTCATGCTTTCTTTCTGAAACACACTATTATAATGAAGTTCTTAGATTATTTTCCTGGAGGGCATTATTAGTATCACATATCATACTATAGAAAAGCTTAGAACAGTCTTAAAGATCTCCTTACCATTTATCATGTTTTCAGACATTCAGTCACAAAGAAAAGAAACATTAATGGAAACATGATAATGCCTTAGCTATATTCAAAACAAAAGAACATAATAAAAAGAACCAACATGCAATAAGTATTAAAAAATCAAAAACCATCACAGATATATGAATAACAACAATCTAGAAGGATGTTCCTACAAAAAAAATTGAATCTATAATGATTTTCTGGCAAGGGTTGACATTTTTATGATGACCACTCTACATAAACAGGATTCATTTAACATCAAAGCACTTTAGCAGCCTAAATTTATTGTGCATCATTTATATAAGACTTTAAGCTCATATGTCTCACAGAAAAAAAATAAAAACCCCAAAAAACCCCCACTCAGCTCTCCTGTAACAATTATGTCCATATAAGCTTATGTTCACACACCTACAGAAATGTGGTTTCATGAGTACAAGTTTGCATTACACTGAGAAGCCTGTGAGACCTTGGTCACACCTAGCGGCTAAGCCCCTGAAGCAGAAATGAAAAAGACATGAAAATGGAACATTATTAACTCACCAAATACTGCCATGTGTTTGTATTGAAAGTTACACCTCGACTCAGAAAAACTTGAGGCAATATTATGTGTTGATACATAGCTTGGTAAGGCCAAAGAAGCTCTGACAATTCAGTGGTGCCTGTTTGGCACCTCCAAATTGTAAGTTGGAAGTGCAAGATCATTTGGTTTAGATTCCAGATATCAAGCACAGCTGACTGGCTGCTGTGTGACAGCACTCAAAGAAGGGTCAACAGGAATGCACAGATTTCCCAGGAGAAGCTTTCCACCATCATCTGCTGAGGTCTCTTCCTCAAACTCATGAAACATAAGTGTCCTATGTGCTAGACCAAAAAGTAGTTGAGGTGTCTGAGAAAGGACTGGTGGAATGAACGTTGATTAGAATAGACCAGTAACCAGAATTAAACATCCTACTTTCTTGGGCTCTGAAGAGCATGCTGGAGGGACTATTACTGGTAAAATATTGCAAGGAAGGAATAGATGAAAA
This sequence comes from Sitta carolinensis, assembly GCA_032173965.1. NCBI lineage: Eukaryota > Metazoa > Chordata > Aves > Passeriformes > Sittidae > Sitta > Sitta carolinensis. The sequence continues at coordinate 3,088,296 of JAVUNC010000006.1, forward strand.
GTGACTACTTGAAAACCCATGAGACTGCTATGACTGCTATGTGAGTTATTTGCTTTTTCTTTTTTGTTTTTTTTTTCTGGTGGCTGGGGGTTTTAATGGCAATGGGGCAAAGGAAGGATATTTGTTAGCAATAGAAGGGCTGATCCTCCAGTGAGGAAATTAGAAAATATAAGTAATATGACTAATTATGATTAAGAAACCTGCTAGGCAAATGAGACAGAAACACGTCAACATGGTTATTTGAGTCAGAGATGCTCAGAACTGCTTTGGGGCACCAGAGTAAGAGAATATTCAGGCCCCAGTCCATGTACACTTGAAAGAAAGGAGCAAGAGGAATGGTATGCAAACATAGAAAACAACAAACTTCATCTGAAACACACTGTTAATCTTTACAGTCATTATTGTTGTGACATGGTCTGTTGAATAACTGAAAAACCACAGATGTCTGGGGTCAGGGAGTATGAGGCATTGTTCTATCACAGCCTTAATGTTTGATACATAAATGATCTGTAGAGGGAAGAGCACCACCTACGGAATCACATAAGCCACTAGTAAATAGATTTTAGTTCTCTTTAAAGCTTCATCATCCAATGAGGTTCAGTTTCTTGTAAAAGTTACTAATACAGAATTTATTTTGTTCCAAAACTCACATGAAATTTGACCTAGTTCAGGTGAGGAATTCAGACCACAGCATTTTCTTTGTAGTCTTTTCACTGCCGGATTGCATCCCTGTTCTTCCTGCAGTCACATAATCATTTTTACATGAACATTTATTCAGACACAATGGATGCTGGTCTAACTTTTATTTGGTTTTAAAAGTCTAGATGACTTTATAAACTTCTCAGAAATATGCATCTGAGGTGTAAGTCTAGGGGGTGGGCTTGCTCAGCCACGAGTTTATGACTGAGGGGAAATGCTCTAGACTTGCAAACAATCTTCTCAATACATTAAGAGCAAAACAGGTGATACTGGAGATACCTATACCTATAATATGTACTCCACTTTCACACTGATCAGCTGAAGCAGCTGTGAAAATGGAGCATGAAACAAAGACCTTTTTTTTATTTATTTATTTTTGGCAGGAAGTTGAGCAATGTCACTCATGTCCCAGTTCCCTCTCTGTATATCCTTGGATCAGTCCTCTATGAAACTGTTGACCAAGCACATTATTAATGCAATGATTATGAGGAGGACATTTAGGGACTCATGGAGTCCTGGCAGCTGTTTGTTACAAGCTTAGGGAAAAATATTTCTGGATGAATTCCAAAAGCAGAGCTTAAAGCATTTTGATTTTTTTTTCTTTTTCCCATGCAGACACATTAGAGTCAACACATTAGAAAGAAGTGCTTTACACTGTGATAAGCAGGTCGTGGCTGGATGAAAGACTGAAGAGTTTTGCATCCTCCTACAAACACAGTAGTTAATTTCCCAATCATGCCTCTTCTTCAGCCACTTCTTTCTGTTCCTGGTACCAGTTCAAAGTTGAGAGGGAAGAGTATGCTAAGAGATATTGAGGAAACACTCAGTGGATGAGATGTGTAGAGTTGAAAACGAAAGACAAGGAAAAGATCAATCCATTTGGCAACCTTGTCACTGCACCTGTTATGGCACTCTGGAAATCAGAAGGGAAACATGAAAAACACAAGTTTCATCCTGGCCAGCCTGATTGCAAACCTCTGTTTATAAATTTATCAACTAATTTCTTACTACTACCTAAGTTTATGTCCATTTTACTTTTCTGTGACTCTTCAAGAATCTAAATTGCTTGTGGAATCCTGCCTATAAAAATTATAGCTCTTGAGAAGCTCTTGGGAAGCTCTCCCCTTTTCTATTGGTTAAATGAGTTACAAAATATACATCTAAAAAAAAAAATATGCATATCATTTCTGAACAAGAAGAATTACATATTTAGTATGTATCAAAACAAAGTTTAGTTACTTCCTTCATGTCTCAGTCAACAAATTAGTGCTTTCTACTTTTAAATGGAGCATATCTTGCTCATCTTCTCTTTTTGTAGAGCAAAAGTCATCCAGACTGGTCCAGAGAGTGAGACACTATCTTCAATGGACCTTTACCTGTTGTCTTGTCACAAATTACACCAATCTCTCCATGCCATGTCTCACATGGCAAACATTTTAATCACCCAAAATTCCATCATAATTCCATCCCAATATTTTACAGTAATTGCACTATATTTGATGAAAATTTTAGCATAATTTTTGCAGAATAATTAATTTAAGTTGTTGTAGAATAAATACCTAATGAAACAGATTTTCATTATTTGAGCCAATACAAGCTCAATGGTGCAACAGTAAATGTACAAGAATAACAATGCAAAAAACTAAGACATTTTTCTGCTACTACATTGTTTACTTCCTTTTTTGCTTGAATTACTAGACGAACACTTGGAAAGGAGGAACAATAATGGATGCTTGCTTTTACTCTAAAACATATAATTTAATAATATTTTTAAAGTGTGTGTCTATATTTTTCATGCTGTTCTTAATTTTCACTGAAACTAACAAAAGGCATTATGAAAACTCAAATATATAAACCACTTATTTGACAAAGCACATTTAAATGGTCAGTAATTTTTTCTACTGTCAGAAGACAAAGGCTTACAATTTTCTTTTGTACAATACCTTTTAAATTGTGAGAATGCCTTCATGCTCTTTAAAGGGCAGGAGAGAAAGGGCTGGGAAGAGGCACATAATTCTGGTGCTATATCCCAGCACTGAAATGGATTGCTGCCAATTGTAAACATACTTAATTCGTGTCTTGTTAGAAGAGAAGATGAAGGCCAGTTGTTAGATTCATTTATGGTACCATACAAATGTTGGCAGCCTTTTATAGTGCTGTCACATTCAGAGAAGCGATAAAAGAAAATATGACATTTAATACAATTGCTCCCTTCCTATCTACAGAGAAATATCTCAACCACTTCTAACAGTAATTTTCTGATTCTCTGAACTTTGCATAGCAAATATCAGTACAGGAGAGTAAAGTCTGTTGTGCTAAGCTTCCCTCCTGGAATCATCCACACTATTGTGAACTAAGTTGTGAAAATAGTTCTGTGAGCAGAATAGTGGGATAGAAATATTGTCAGGGAGCAATGAACATTAAGAAAGTGTGGTCTGATAACTGCAAGTGATGAAACATTAGTACTTCCACAATACATAGAGCAGAGATAAGAACTACACAACGATTCCTGAATTTGAACACTTATTTAAAATTTCATCAAAATATATGAAGATATCTAACAGTATTTTACAGAGATTCCAGCTAAATATAAACAATGGCTTTTTTCTTCCTTCCCCAACTTCAAATTATAACCTAAATTAACAATTTGTGGGAATCTTCGCTGGAGTTTGACCGGTTCTACAAATGGCAGAAATACAAATGGCTCATCCATGTAGCTCTAGGCCATTTAAAACCAAGACACAGAAAAAAAAAGCTGTGCTGATTTTGGCTGGGGCAGAGTTAATTTTCTTCCAAGTGGTTGGTATGAGGCTGTGTTTTGGATTTGTGCTGGACAGAGATGTTTTCGTTATTGCTGAGTGGCACTTGCAGAGTTTCAGGGTCTTTTCTGCTTCTCCCCAGCAAGGAGGGTGGGGATGCACGGGTAGCTGGGGATGCACAGGGAGCTGGGGATGCACAGGGAGCTAAGAATGCACAGGGAGCTGAGGGGGACACAGCTGGGGCAGCTGACTCCAACTGACCACAGGGCTATTCCAGGACATTCCCTGTCATGCACAGCATACAAATCTGGGGAAAGAGGAAGGCAGTGGAGAGATGTTTGGAGTGACAGTGTTTGTTTTCTCCAGTACCCATTGCATGTGATGGCTTCCATAGATGTGGCTGAGCACCTGCCCACGGGAACAGTGAATGAATTCCTTGTTTTGCTTTGGAGGGTGGCTTCTGCTTTACCTATCAAATTGTCTTTATCTCAACCCACAAGTTTATTCTCTTTTACTCTTCTAAATCTCTCCTACATCCCCTTGTGTAGGACTCAGCTGCCAGCTGGAGCTAAACCACAACCCAAACAAGCAAAAAACCCCAGACAACAACTAAAAACAAAACAAACAAAAATCCCCAAAACAACCAAGAGAAAACAAACTAGCACAAATGAATTGCCATTGCCTGATGTTAGTGACCATTAACCACATCTACTCACTTCTAAGTGAATCTGCTGTTTAAGGAATGCATGTTTTTTGTGCTAGAGCCTTCAGGTTTTATTAAATATAACAACTGAAAAATCTGCAGCATCCCTGATTATATGATGTAATGTCACAGAAATCCCAAGTAAAACATGTATTAAAATCTACTTAGTACCTTCCCAGACAAACACACTTCAGGATAATCTGAAAATTCCCTATATAAATTTTTAATGAAACCAGTGCTTCTTTCTTTCAGCATAAATCATTTGTTATTCATTATTTGAAAACTACAAATCCGCTTCCTTTCTGCCTGGATCAGACTGGCAGAAATACAATACAGAATACAGAAAATACAGAAATATACAGAAAACAAATACAGACTGGGCTATGCTTTACATATAGATATAATAACATAATTATTGTTCCTAGAGCAAAATTAGAGGAAATTAATTATGTCATTATATCTAGATATAAAGCATAGCCCAGTCTGTATTCAAATGGACAGTCCCTCTTTAATGGGAAAAATTAAATATTCCATCAGTCAAAGGAAGAGGCAGCCTCTAACTTGCCCCTCTCATGTAATACTGGGCAAAAATGCCCTATAAGAAAAATTTTGTACTCCATAGGGATTTTTTTTTTCCTCAAGTGATTTAGAGGCACATACTGTATAGAAAGGATATTTCATCATCAAAAAAATCTTAATCTTGACATGAATTTAGATTGCAAAAATTCAATAAAATAATTTGGATTTTTTGGCAGATTGGCACTTTTCAGGATCAAATATTTTGCTATAAAGACTATAAAATTATTCATTACTGTGAGCAAATGTATTTTTTGAAAAATATTTCCAGATTTTTTATGAACAAAAGCGAAGTGATGCCTTCTCAGTAACATAATAATTTAATTAAATTAGGACTAATTTTAATTTAATGCTTTTAACTTGAGAGTTGCAGTACTTTCTGCAGGCCACAAACACTTTAAGAAGATGAGAGCCTATACAGCTTTTCTTGTCTTTCTTCCAAGGTAACAGTCAGAATGGCCAGAATTGTGCCATTTCTTGCATTAACTCACACTCTCAGAAATGTTGGGATGGAGGGCTACTCTCTTCACTCTGCAATGTGGAGTTTCATTTCAATGCAAACTTGCATCTCACATCAAATGTCTCATTAAGCATATGTGATTCATAAGTTTGATTACCATTTTAATAATCACCAGCTCTCTGTATAAATTACTGTGCCAAAAGCAGGATAAACCAGCAGTTAGATATACTAAAACTTTTACTCATTATTTTGAACTCTGTTCCATCATCCTGCTTCTGACTCATCCGTTTATCCCATCAGATGCTAATTCACTAACATTACCAGATGCAAAGATTGAACAAGCTTCATTTTTCATTTGGACCTTCCCCTGTCCTTTCTATGAAACAGGTTTGCATATGTTACATCCTCTTTTTGATTTATATTCTCTTTTATTTCTGCCCTTCATACTTCTAAAATCTCTTTTTCAGTTTGAATGCAGTGAATTTTCCAGCCTTTTTTGGTAAAGCTCAAATACAGACCTACTTGAGCACAAGTTGAGTATCTTGCAGCTTTGGGAAGCTGGCAGTCAAACTCTGCACAAAGGTTATTGTCTCTTGTGAAAACCTTACTGCATCTCTTTCTTAATAACATCTCAACAAAAATATCCCTAGGAAGACATAATAAAACATTGTGCATAAAAAAAACCAAAACACTTAGCAGCAGCAAAGTGAATTTTTCTTAATGAACAATGTGTAACTAAAATCCATCATTTCATTATTACTGAATGAAAGGGACATAGTGACTTTCATTAGTACTATTTTAGCAAATGCAACTCACTGCAAAGTACTTTCAGAAGCCTGCTAATCTTGACAAGTTTTCTTTCATATAATTGGCTTTAAAATCAATCAAATACCTTGCTAAAATAATCCTCTTTTTCTTCTTTTCTTTTTCAAATATAGGCAGATGGGTTAAAAGGGGGGGAAAAAGCAAGCCACATACATGATACAAACAACTCAACAATGAAAAATGTTCTTATTGGAGTCCCAGTTAAAAATACTGACTTGGAGGCAAAGTGATAAAAGACTGCAGGACAAACTGTGCCAAACTATTCATACATTGTATTTGACATGACAACAACCAGTTTGACATATGATTGGCAATAGGGAGGGGAAAAAAAGGAAAGAGGGAAAGAATGGAAGGAAAAACTAACACATTTTTATGAAGGTCAATTATTTTAGTAAGAAGACACAAGTTGATGATTAGAGAGGGATTTAAAAATATTTCTAGAAAAGCCAATGGAGAAATGTGGTTGGTAACGAGTGTTTTCCATGATTGAAGAAAACACCAAACTACAAATTAAATGTCTGACTTAAAATTATTTTTTTCACAGCTTACTTCAGTTTTCCAGTTTGGATAAAGTGCAAAGTATTTAGACTCAAGGGATTGAACCCCAAATCCATTTCAATCCAAGGCAAAGCTTCTACTGAGAACAATAATTCTGTCAAGTTTAAAGATTCTGAAAGACCTTAATCAAGTTTACCTCTACTTTAGAGAATTCTCAATCTCATTTTTTTACAAGGAGACTAACAACTGTCTTCTGAAGTCTGTCTTGCAAAATACAAGTACATACCATTGAAAAGTTTCAATGCTTGTACAAGTAGGAAAGGAGCACATTCAAGATCAAAATTGGAAGTTGTTAAAAGTCTTATTTTGTGAATAGACACTTAAACTTCCAGATTAAATACTCTGCATTGTGGGATGGGGCGGGCCGCCGCGGCGCTGCCGTGGAGGGAGACCCCTGGGATGGGGAGCGGGCCTCCTGAAGAGATAAGGAGCATTGCACAACAACAAATTCCAGACCCCCTAGATACGGAGAACACTTTGTGGTTACGGAGACCACAATTCTTTGAGGGATTTTTATGTAGATCTGTTGAAACCCATTGGTTTGTAACCCCTCACACCCACCTATGTACCCTTATAAAAACCTCTGTACTTTCCCCCAGACTTCAGGGTTTCTCGTCCCTGGCTTCCCTCCGTTGGGTACTCGGCAATAAAGTTACCCACTGCGGAATGGCCACACGAGTCCCTCATCTCTCTCTCTCCGTGCTGGCTGTAAAGGGGTTGCCTTGCAGGATCACTGAGCTGAACTCACTGAGCTGAACTCACTGAGCTGAACTCACTGAGCTGAATTCACTGTAGCCCGCCGTGGCTCCTACCCTGCTAAGGCACCCCTAGCTACCCGAGGGAAAGCCGCTGGCTCCCTGGAAGGCATTCTCTGAGGAGAGTACCTCTCTGGGGTAGACCCGGCTATCCTGGCCTGAGACCGCTCAGGCCCTTCACCGGCGAGCCGACATTACTGCATGACATGAATCTACTCTTTATCTCATTATGGACCTGAGTTCATGAAAACATTAGAGTTGCTGCGGATGAATCACTCCTGCTCAGCTGTGACATCAATTAAGTTAGGCTGAGTGGGGCAACAGCTTCTTTGCTTGAGGTTAAAATGATTGCAAAACTATCCATTCAAAAGAAAATTGGCAGCATTAATGCCGATAGAGATTCCTTTTATTTAGTGCTTCTTTTATTTCAGTGTGTAAAACTAATAAATGGGAAAGAAGGAAGTGAAGTACTAATGAAAAGCATATGGTACAATATTTGTTTGTGGCAGAAGTGAAGCTTAATTAATCTCCTATTACTCGCTATTACCAGTATAACATACTTGTAAAGTGACATAGATTTTGAGGAAAAAAGTATACCCTTCGAAATGAAATAGCATGATAATTAATCTAGATCAGAAAGAGTCACTTCAGTCTGCAAATATTCACCTCAGGATTCAATCTTCACAGTGCAAACAATTTTATAGATACCTGTACTTACAGATACAATTGCCTAAACAAGTCATGGTACTTAAATATGAACCTACTTTCCAATTTAAATCAAAAGAAGTTGAAATCTGGCTTTGGTCAAACAATTGAAAAAAGCCCCATGCCTGTATCTTTCAGTTTTCCCCCTAACAACCTCCTTGCTACAGCTTTCCACCTAACAGGAGAAATAACTTGTAATTCCTCTGCTCCCTGGAAGGACATGGCATGTTTAACTCAAACCCACACATTAAACTGCTCTGAGAGTCACTGACAAATCTCTCCTATGGCCAAGGGATGAGAGAACACAGGGTGATCAAAAATACAGTTTAAATCAGCAACACCTTAACTGAAGCCCCTATTAGTTCCTGCAGCAATCACTTGGCCATTATCCACTTATCCTTATGATCCAGTGATAACTTTGGTATAACTACATACAGCAAAACAATTTAAAAATTTATTAGATTTCACATTAAAATATATCTTTACATATTCGCTTATTATTTATGCTACCTAAATAACATTGTATTAAAATAATACCATTTACATGAAACAATTTTAAAGAATCGATGATAAATTAATACTATTTAATTTAAATAATTAATATTAGTTGATAATATTTATAGGAAATTATTGCTACATAAATAACAATGTATAAAAATAATTTCCAGGCTCTTCACCATCATTCACCAAATTACCAGCCACTAAAAATGTTCTCTGATACATGAGGCAAGAATGTCAATTAACTGACACCACATCACCTATTGTTAATACCACTTTGCATAGCTTTTTCTCTTCAACATTCTTTTGGCATTATGCAGTATGTTAGATTAGTATTTGAGGGATTCAAGTCTGCAAGCAAATGTCCTGCAACAAACCCTGCTTTAATTCAGATACAACAAAAATAATATATTAGACATTGTGTGCAGTAAATAAGTTTTATTATTCAAGGTGATGCATTGGCCTAAGGTTTGATATTCAATAATGCAGTTACCAAAGCAAGTGCACATTGTGATTTTCATACTGGTACACTTCAACAAAGCACTATAATGCCACATGACACAACATTTTATTTTAGTCCCACTTAAAAACAATGCATTATTAATTACAATATATTTTAAAAACAGCTAAAAATATAACATCATTCGAGTAAAATCACTATGGTCAATAAGCAAGAGTTATTTCCACCAGCGTTAAAAAAATCTCTATTATCTCATGAAAAACAGTGCATAGAGATATAAAATTCCAGTACAGTTATATGCCAATGTGACATAGATTTTTGGTATATAGAGGAAATTATAATGCACAATATGGGTAGCCAGGAGGGAGTTATAAGCCTCTTGATAGACAAAGATTTAATGTAATGCAGTTAACACATATTATAATGATATAAAAATAACAGTAGTTCCTACTGCTTTGTTGTCTTTTATGTATGGAGCTCAAAGCACTTCACAAGCACTAATTGAAACAACATTCCTGCAAGGTGAGTACATTTTGTTGTCTGGGTTCTACAAATTGGAAAATGAAGGCACAAATAATTAAAACCCCAGGTCACAGGGCAAGCCATCGGCTAAACCAGAAATACAACTTTCAAATTGAAGTTCCCAATTTTAATTCTTCATTAATCCTGTGTGCACAACAGTAACAAAAAACAGAACTCCTAACCAAGCACCTATTGCACCACTGAAATCAATAGCAATACTGCATCTCTCACTGCTGGAAGTTCAGCTGCATCACCAAACAATCCCAAAGCTGTGGTAACATTGAACACACAGATGGGCAGTCTCCAGATGGCTCCTGGAAGGCTCGTAAGAGGGAGACTCCATAATCTGCTTTTCCAGTGCTTCAACCTATCCCAGCCCCATTTCTAATGTTCTCAGGGAATTTCCTGTGTTCCAGTTTGTGCCCCTTGCCTCTGGTCCTCTTCCTGGGCAATGCTGCAAAGAGCACAGGTCTGTCTTCTTTTCACAGTCCTTTAAGGTATTCATAGGCATTAATAAATTTCCCTCCTGAAGTTTGCATTCTCCAGGCTAAATGGTCCCAACCCTCAGCCTTGGATCATTTCAACCTTTTTGTTCCTGGGGAAATGGGTGCATGAATAATCTAAAACTCAAAACTGCAGAAGCAGAGGACTACACCCTAAATCCAAGGATAAAGGAAATAGGCATAAAATATATTTTAGAAATAATTAAATGCCCAAACAATTCCAATTATCTGAATGCAAACTATTCAGACAATATCAAATTGACCCTCACTATTTCCACCAGTCATTACATTATGCAATCTAACTTCCTCCAACATTTTATATGACAGCAGAGCAGCTGTCTACCACATATTAAGCAGAACATTTATTCTGTTTGTAGAATGGAACAGGTTATTATTATTTTATATCCACGTTTATAGTATTATAGGTTTATATTATTTTATATATTTGAAAAATTGTTCATAGAAGTATTTATTTCAAAGGCTTCTAATGTTTTACTAATACAAACTTGGTTTTGTATTCTCATAACCGTATTTTCTTCACGTGTTCACTACAAAAAAGATATACATTCTTGTTAAAAACAAAAAGAAAAAAGAGAATATTTTGAAAAAGTTTAAACAGAAGCCTTGTGTAATTTTTGGAGTCATCCTTTATTTATCCTGAGAAACAAAACTAATTATTCATACAAACCAGCTGCTGTCTTGAAGCACATGCTTCAATATACCAGTAAACATAGGGTACATCAGATTTTTCTTTTCTAAATAAGATATTTTAGAAGTAGTTAAGAGGAAAAACCATCACAAATGCCTTAAAGAAAAGGATCACTGTAAAGTAAAGGAAATTAGGGAAAGGGAGACTGAAGCACCTTTGCCTACAGAATCTTTTCTTCTGGTATAACATTGAGCTATTGCATCCTGATTATTCCAATCAGTTCTGATTATTTCAACTCATACAAGTCAAACATCAGCAGTGCAGAGTATAATGGGAATAGCACACAGCTAAAAGCAAGAGACAGGACCAAAAAAAAACCCACCAAGCTATTTCTTCTCTACAAGGAAAAGCATTTATGTAGTGGAAACACAGAAGTGTCTGTAAACAGATATGTCCATTAAATCAGTTAGTCAGCAAGGTCCCTTTCAAAAGAGCAACATGGAAAACATCTTCTTGGGTTTTACTTAACTTTCTGCTCAAAGAATGGATGTTGAGCCTCAGGGATCAGCTGGTGACATGAAAATCTATCTTCCAAATCACTCGGGTGTTTTTCAGTAATGAGTTCCCACTTCCCTAGCCCTGAAAGGCACGGCAAATAGAGCCATAGATCAAAGCACACACAGCCCAGAGAGTGCAGCTGTGCAGGCTGAAATGGCATGGGCTGCTCTGTGGGAATGAAAAGGGCCATCACTAAAGATTTACTCTAGAATTCAAAACTGCCACTTCCAATTTGAAACAAGGGATCCATTAGTTTAGTGCACTTTTTATTGTTATTGATTTGCAATCTTTTACTTTCTTTTAATTTCAAACTGTCATTGGATGCATAACTGCTTTTTACTTCATGGAATAAGCCTTGATGATTTTGCTTTCAAATAATTATTCTCAAACCACATTTTCTTCCTGCATCTGCTTCTTAATGAATTTCATTAATATAGGTTTCCATTTACCTTAATTATATTTTTGGCAGATTTGTTTTTACCCACGTCTCACCTTACCATGGTAGTGTTTTGTCACATCCTCTGGTTAAGCCAGAGTGGCCTTAAACAATTACTTCTACTAAAGAGTGTGTGTGGGCAGAGGGCTAAAGTGCATGGACACTTTATTCATACCTGATTAAAAAAAAAAAAAAAAGATTAAAAACCTGTCATTCTCCCATCTAACTTACTTAAGTTGCAAGAAAATCAGCTACTTTTCCCCTTGGTAAGGAGAAGCAAAACAATACAACTAAAAGTGGCAGATGAATTCCAAAATTGCAAGCCTGAAATATAAAAATATGATAATAATATGAGGCAAATGTCATACTGGATTAGATTTACACAGGACCCTACGAGCAGTAGCTCTGATATTTGACTGACACCTTTGTCACAGTCCATTCAGCCAAACAAAACAATATATATTGTTATCTCAACCCAGTGAAGGCCTCACAAACACACCTAAATTCCAATTACAAACTAATATAGGGAGTTATTCATATAAATTAAATATATCCTTACGGACTTGACTGGATCAGGATCATAGCTCCCTGCAAGACTGAAGCCAATGTCACTAAACTTTAATCTGAGAAATCAACTTAGGGTTGCTTGAGATAAAAATATGAGCACCTTAAATGAGTTATGACCATTCACTAGCATACTAGAATGATATAATTATAATCACACAACCACAAAATGGGTCAGGTTGGGAGTGACCACAGTGGTCGTTTTGTCCAACCTCTCTGCTCAAGCAGGGTCATCCTAGAGTACCTTGCACAGGATTGTGTCCAGAATATCTTCAGTGAGGGGACTCCACAGCCTCTCTGGGCAATCTGTTCTACCTGGTCACCTGTAGAGTGAAGTTCTTCCTCATGTTCATTTGGATCTTCCTGTGCATCAGTTTCTGCCTGTTGTTTCTTGTCCTATTGCTTAGCAACACCAAGAATGGCCTGGCTCCATCCTCTGACACCTACCTTTGGATACTGACAGACATTGGTGAGGAACCCTCTCAGTCCTGTTCTTGAGACTGAACAGGCCCAGCTCCATCAACCTTTCATTCTGAGAGATGTTCCAGTCCCTTAATCACTTTTGTTGCCCTCTACTGAACTTGGCCAGGGGCTCCAAGGCTCTCTTGTCCTGAGGAGCCCAGAACAGGACCCAGCCCTGCAGGTGTGCCTCCCTGCCAGGGCTGAGCACAGGGGCAGGATCATTTCCCTTGACCTGCTGTCACTGCTCCTCTGATGCACCCAGGATCCCACTGGCCTTCTTGGCCACGAGGGCACTGCTGCCCATGGACAGCTGGTTTTCCACCAGGGACCCAGGTCCTTCTCCACAGAGCTGCTTCCCAAGAGCCTAGCCCCTGTGCTGGTGCAGGGGGTGCACTTGTCTTGGCTGAATTTCAGCAGGTTCCTCTCTGCCCATCTCTCCAACCTGCCAAGGCCCTCCTGAAGACTGCACAGCCCTCTGGGGTATGGGGCTACTCCTCCTGGCTTTGTGTCTGCAGGGAACGCTGCTCCTTCCTCCAAGTCAGTGATGATTTATTTAAACAACAGTGAGCCTAGTATGGAATCCTGGTGGACATCACCAATGCCTGGGCTTCCACAATACCCTGTACTGTTGGTTAATCCTTCTGGAATCTGCCACTCAGCCAGTTCTCAATCCATCTCACTATCCACTCATCCAGTCCACATTTCCTGAGTTTGTCCACAAGAATGTTGTGAAAGACACTGTCAACACCTGGCTGATGTTGAGACTGACAATATCCACTGCTCTCCCCTCATCTATCCAGGTATTTGTTTCATTGTAGAAGGAATGCAGATTAGTCAAGCATGACTTACCTTTAATGAATTAATTCTGACTACTCCTGATCATCTTGTAACCCCTGTAGTTAGAGATGTCCTCCAGAATGAGCTGGTCATTTCTTGATCCAGGGACTGGGCTGACACTGACTGGCCAGTAGTTCCCTGGGTCCTCCTTCTTGCCATTTTTGAAGACCAGGGCAACTTTTGATTTCTTCCAGTCCTCAAACATGTCTCTCAATCACCCTGACCTTTCAAAGATGACCATAAGTGTTCTCATTACCCTGTCCACCAGGTTGCTCAGTTCTAATGGATACATCCCCTTGGGTCCATGGACTTGTGGAACACAGATTTTCCCAGGTGTCCTCTAACCCAATCCTCTTTGGCCAAGGGAAAGCCTTCTAACATTCCCTTACCCTTCTAGGTCAGATTTTCCCAAGGGCTGATCTTGTTAATGAAGACCATTGTAAAGAAGACTTTCAATAATTGTAACTCTTCTGCATCCTCTGTCACCAGGGCCCCCCCTCCATTTAGCAATGGGTCCACATTATCCTTTTTTTTCCTTTCATGACTGGTGAATTTAAAGCAGCCCTTTTTACTGTCCTTGGCACCCTTGGCCTCATTTAATTCCAAATGGGCCTTGGGCTTATCCCATTTCTACTTTATCTGGAAACCTTTCTAGTGGCCCAACCATGCTTCCAACTCCTGTGCATTTCCTGCCCTGTTTGAGGAATGACAGAAGTTCTTTATTCATCCATGCAGGTCTCTTCCCCCTCTTTTCCAAATTCTTGCTTATTAGGCTGCATTGTTCTTGAGTCTGGAGGAAGTGATCCTTGAATACCAACCAAGTCTCTTGGACCTCCCTTCCCTGTACAACCTGTTCCCATGTGATTCTTCCAAGAGATCCCTGAAGAGGCTGAAGTTATCTCTCATGAATTTCATTGTTGCAATCTCACTTGTTTCTCTGCTTCCTCCTCAGTCTGCAGTGAAGTCCATCATCTCATGGTCACTACAGCTGAGGCTCCCCCTAACTTTATAATATTAAATTCTCTTTACTTCACTTGTAAATATATTTTATGATATAATGATGCATCAATCTTTTTTCCTTGGAAGTTAAACAAACCAAACCCCAAAGCATTTTGCAATATTATAGCTGTTTCTGTCTCATCACAATATGCCTGCAGCACCTCCTTTTGTTTTGTCATGGCCAAACATCAAAACAGTTAATCAGAACAGTTTCGGTTTGCTTCCAAAGTTCTCTTGTACTGGATTTACACAGCTGAAAGTACTTGGATACAGGAATTCCAGTCAAAAAATGCAAAATACTTCATCTACAGATAACTTAGTTGATCTGTGAATTCTGAAGTCCATGTTCTTCCAATATAAAGTTTTTATGTGTTGATAAGATAGATGTAACTTGAAACCTAAAAAATTACCTTAAACCTGATGCTGACCACCAGAAGTTTTAGTTTAGACAGGATTTCTGAATTCCTGACCCTGACAGCCGTAAAAGTTCACATCTCTCTAATTGTTCCAGGTCAGGTTGGATGGGGTTCTGAGCAACATGATCTAGATATTCATATCTAAATATATGAGCAGATATTCCTGCTCATTACAGTAAGGTTGGACCAGATTACTTCTAAAAGTTCCTTCAAACCCAAACCATTCTAGGATTCTCTGAAACTCACCTTCAGATGTTAAATATTTTACTATGCTCCTATCTTATACCTTATTTAGAACTTCAATTGAAACATGAATATTCAGGTTCATTTTATAATTCACAAAAGAGAGATACTTAAACAGATGTCAAAAAGTGATTTTATAAAATTAATTCCCCCAAAGAAACATACCATTGAGTCTTCCCCTCAAAAAAGGTAACAATTATTTTTATAAAGACTGTGATTTTGCAAAATGCAAAAAAAAACCCCAAAACAACCCCAAAACAAAAAAAAAAAAAAAAAAACACAAAAAACCCCAAGAAAGCACCCCAAGAAGTACCTTGTTTGTTTATTGTAATATAACACTTTCTCAATACTATCTTTTTTATTTTCTAGTTGTAATCAATTTTCAATGATATTTAGGACTCAGGATGACTGTATTTTTCAATTTCTCATCATGAAAATTAGCTCTGTAAAAATTCTACCCAATTTTGGATCTTTAGACCATACCAAACTCTCCTCTCATTATGGTTACTTTCTTCCTGCTCTCTCTCACTTCCTTATAATCTGTATTTTAAGATGAGGAACTACACTTGAATATAGATATTTTAATGGCAGCAGATCAAAACCATCAGCTACATAAGTTTTCTTTTTATTTGTTCTCTGCTAAACTCAAATAATTAAGGTAGACAATCTTCCATGAAAATGTTCCAATTAGGAGTTAAATTAGGACTGCTGAATTTTTGCACAGACTTTTTCTCATATGATTCATTTGATAAATTACTTTTTCTGTCTTTCATTTTCAGCACTTCCTTTTAACATATCTAAACCCAAAACAAAAGGAATCCAAGATTAAAAACAATCATTAGGAATGCACATTTTATAAATAACTGAGCCAATGAGGTGAAATGCATCATACAAAGAATTATTTTACAAAAAATATGCATATTAACTTCTGATTTACCAGAAACCATACAAAGAGTGAAATAAAAGGTCCTGTCTCAAAGCATTTCTGTGTTTTTTCCAAAGCTGAAAATTATATTCACTTATGTGAAAAATTATGAAGGCACAACAAAGCAAGCAAGATGCCTCAAATTTTCCCAAATGACATTTTTTTCTCTCTCAGGTATTAATTTAAAATCCAAGATGCAGAAAATACGTGGGATCACACCTAATCAAAAAACTGAAGATAAATATAATGACAAAGCTGGCAAAAACCTTGAGCCTTGATACTTCAGCTCTAATCCAAGAGAGTTAAAAAAGAATAAAAATTAACTGAGCAATTTATGCCTCTGTATACTAAGGATGCTCAGGTATCTTTTTCTTTGTATGCCAAAGATATTTTAATCCACATTTCAGAGCATGAAACCTAGGTTTAAGAGATTACCTGTCTATGTAAAATGGTTCAGTTCAGCAATTCACATGCATTCACTGTTTAGTAAATATATCATTAATGGTTCTCCCTAATGCTTTACAGTGCCCAAATTTTCTTCTGAATCTCCTAGCACTTTCTGCCCTTAATATCACAAACAGATTTTCCAGAAATACATCCTCAGCCAGTTAGCAAAGAGTATTCAGGAAATTCCAACATACTCTAGTAGATTAAAAATATTCTTTCAAAACCCTCAGATACTTAACTATGGACTTGCACAGCATGAAGTTCAGCATGGATTGGAGACACGGATCCTTCCCCCACCACAGGAGAGACTCATGTTCCAGAACTTTTGAGTCTGCCATCAGAACAAACCTAGGCACCACCTTCAAAGAAACAGACCAGAAATAAAAATATATACAGACTCATTAGAGGAGCTGAATTTTATGGAACATGATCGCTTCTGCCCACTAAATCCCTTTATGTGCCCTAGGCTTTTCAACTACACAGATAACCACATTTTCCTACCAGATGGCCTAAAATGAATTTAAACTGAGACTACTTGTTTTCCACTTGTATTTAACTTTCTTGCTGTGGATTACTGCACATTTCATTTCGTTTGGACTTGATCCTGTGAAGAAGCTGACACCAGGTGCTTGCATGTACAGAAAAGATTTTTAGGAAACATGTCAACAGTCCTCAAGTCTGCTTTCTACAAAGATTTTACAAATTTCTAAATGTCACTGGTACATAAACAGATTTTATAGCACATCTATAGTCAACTGCACTATGTTCCCTCTTGGCAGATGATCTGTTCAAGGTGCATGAGTGTGCCTTTGTGGGGTGTATTTGACCATGAAACTGATTTCTACAGCTGCAATTATTTGTCATTCCAATTTACACAAAAATTCTTCCATGCAATCTTAGTTGAATTCACTGGAATTCACAGCTCATTACAAATATTTTATAAAAGTTTGTTTGTAGGGGAAAAGCTCCTAAAAGAAGAAATTACACAAAACTGACACTCTTTTCATCATTCTAGAAACATGCACTACAAGGATATTTTTTGCTGCACAGAGGAATAACAGAACTAATACAGACATCCAAAACAACCATTTTGGCAATTGCTTACGTTTTCTTGTTTCTTATTAAATGAAGAATTTCTACATCAGCAATAAACCAAGAAGTTTACATATTCTTTGCCTTCCCTTTCTGCCTTCAAGCACTGAAAGTGAAATTTCTGTCCATGGCACTGTAACTCTTGTGCTGACAAACACAGAGAAGGCTCAAAGCTCCCAAGCCTGCTTTGCAAAGATGTGGTTAGGTCAGAACTTATCACTCTAGGAAGGACAGTACATGTTAGGTTAAAGAAAAGCTCTGGTTTCATGTGTTCATCTCACTTTCTCACAGCTCTTCTCAATTACCTCGGTTCTATAAAATCCTTAGGCACAGAGCTGAGAAAGAATTCTTTTAAAAAGCAACAATGCTAATGAGATGGACTCTTGGCAGCTATTACCACCAGCTCTTATGTGGTTTGCACATAAAAGAGGCTGCGATGTATTTTAGGATCAGAAAGCTCTGCTGTATATCTTATTCCTGTTCCTACCTTGGCCTAGATTGTCCCTAAAAGGGGACTTTCTATTACTATATCAAAAACACTGTTAACTAAACCAAGATATTTGGCTTTGTCTACTTTTTCTAATGCATATATCCTGAAAATTAATTTGTTTCAGTTTCAGAAAGCTCTTTAGAATCCTCCTTAATTTTTCTAATATAAAATGTAAACATAATGTGTATGTGTTTCTCTCATTACACAATGTACAATTAAAGCATAAGCAAAATCCCAAGACTTTAATATTTAACCAAGAGTCATGATTTCACTTCATCCTCTCTAGTAGTTATTTTTAAATAAATATACTGGATACATGAACATTATGACTAGGAACTGGCTCTAGGTGGATATTCATAGAAATCTTTGACTAGTGATAGCCAAATGTTTAATTTAAATGATAATCTTGCTTAGAAGTATTTTGTGTTATTGTTACTAATAATACAAACATAGCTAGTCATATACAACATATTACAACAAAACCAATTTTTTTATCTTTGAATTGCAACTATTTTAAAGTATATTTAGTAACAGCTAATAAGTTTATTATTTAAAATTATGAATGTTGTGTAAAACACATTTACAGTGATTAAGTTTTAGAGTAACTGAACTATCCATCCACTTGGATAGGTACCATGTCATTCAAGGCAAAGGGTGCTGCTTGCAAGAAGAGATTCCTCTCTCCATATAAAAACACTCCAAGAGATAAAAGGCTAAATCATATCATTTTACCTGTCAGCTGTTTTTTCTAAATACCACTTTCTGGGAGGATAATAGATGTGTCATCAGTACAACCATTACTTCTTGCTCTGTTTCAAGTTTTCATGCAATTTAGGAATTTATTTCAAAAACTCCCCTGCTTTTGGAAAGAAAAAAAAAAAAAAAAAAAAAAAAAAAACCACGTATGAAATTAAGCATGTCTCATGTATCCATTAAACCTGACATGACAAATGAAAAATTTTCTTGTTGGAAAAACCCAAACCCATTAATTTAATTAAGGTTTAATTTCAGTTTGGCTACAAAACAAATAATTAAATTCTGTGAATAAATTATCTGCATGTTATTGACTCAAAATGTGAGCAAACATCCTCAATTGGGTGCAGTCAATGTGCCAAGAGTTGAATACCACACTATAAAATGCTATTGCATAAAAGAGATTTTGGGGGTGAGGGTCATTTCAATTGAGCCAAATAAACCAGTAAAAAAGCAGGAGATAGCTTCTTGATATAATCACATTTGATAGTAACTGATCAAAATTAACAAACAAGTGTGTTTGCTGCTAGATAACAAACAAAGCAGGTTTATATTCTGTTAAAATTTCCCCTTTAGGATCTCACAAGCTTACAAGTGTTCTAAGTAATTGGAAGAAAAGCAAATTTCTAATTTTGACTAATAAACAGACTAACAAGTTAAATGTTTGTTGCACTTACTACCTTTTTAAAGTAATTTAATGAGAAGTAAAAAAGTAGAAAGACATTTTTGTTTGATTTCAAATTTTATGAGTTTTTGAAGTACAGAATCTGTAACTTAAGCACAGGAAGAAATCAAGAAAATATTACTGGACCTCATAATTTTGAAAACAACTTTCCATATGCAAACTTGATATTAAGATTCTGTTGCAAATAACAGCCTGAAAAGGCAGCAAAGATGCTTCAGGGAAAAGATGTTTTCTCCATTCATCTCAATGGAGCTGTTCCCTCTGACAATCATCTCTAAAACATAAAAGTCAGTTTTAATAAATTACTGGAGAAGTGTGATAGGGAAGTCGCAAGCCTCTCTTCACACTTCACTGATGCCAAGAATAAGAACCTTGCAGAACACACAGAAGCTCGTTTGCACTTAAAGCGCTGCATTATCTGCAGCTTCAAATGGGGAGTGTTGTAAAGGCAGCTTGACTTGAGTAGAATAAATTTTGTATAGAAAAGTCCTGAGGGAACATAACTCAGTGCAGCTCTATTTCAGTAACTGCTTCAGAGAGCAGATGAACTATCTGCAGGAACTTGCCCAGTCTGGCTTACCAAAAACTGCTACATCCATTCAGAATTTGGCATGCTGTCTAAACATCTGTATTTTTCTGATGTCATAAGGGTATTGGTTGTTACTGAAATGCCAGCCTTTTCTAATGTGCTTTTCTCTTAATTGTTTTTAGCTACTCAGGGCCCCTAAAACATTGAATCCCATCACCAAAAAATGAAATATAAGCATCATTATAACATATAAACTTGCTGTCAAACCAGGCCAATGCATATATTTTAGTTCTAATTGAGCACATAAATCTTCTTTATTAGTAGATGTTCAGTATGTCTAATAAAAGAGTTTTACTTTTCTGTTTGGAATAATTATGGATTTATACATTTGATAATCAAGTAAAAATAAGATTAAATCAACAGGAAATTTCTAAAGTATATAGAAGACTCTCAATTGAGTTAACCAATGGTTTTTTTTTTTTTGTGAATAAGACTCTGAAGAAATAGTTGAAGAATATTCAGAATATGCTCCTGACCAGAACAGAAGTAGTATGGACTAGCAGGTAATTTAGTCTTCCTGTTTCTATGCTCTACCCTTGTTATTTGGATTTCAATGTTAAATTAGTACACTTACAAAACTACAAAATAATCAGGCATTGGAAAAAACCTAGGGGAAAAGCTCTGAAAATCTGGGGAAATTTACTTTCTTCCAGTAAACATATTGGTTTACTGCCAAACATTTAAAAGTCAGTGTTCAGTTGTGAAGAAAACTTTTCAGAGTAGAGAGGAAATGATCAACCTCTAGACTCTTTTCTAGTCAGAGGAAAACTCAGAAATATATAGCTCACTGATCCCAACACAGAAACACTATCAACAGAAAAAGACATCACAGTCTGGATAAGTAAATATGATCATCTCTCCTGGGGTTTCTTAATGGGCATATATTTCCCTTAGAAAAGGAGGGGGTTTATCTCTATGGACATGTGTTGATAGCCAGGAAAAAAGCCATTCTAATATATTTTAAGTAAAACAGAACAGTATGGACAGGAAATAGTCGTCTCAGGGAGATCTGCAGCCTCAGAACCCTGAGCCCCTAAGAAACTGTTTCATGCTATTCCACAGAATGACTAGGTAGGAAGAGACCTGCAGGATCACAGAGTGCAACCCAGCCCTAACACCTCAACCAGACCCTGGCACCCAGTGCCACATCCAGTCTGTTTTTAAACACATCCAGGGATGGTGGCTCCACCACCTCCACAGGTAAAGTTCCAGTACTTTTCTTTGTGTGAAAAACTTCTTCCTAATATCCAGTCTCTGTTTCCCTTGGTACAGCCTGAGACTGGATCCTCTTCTGTCATTTGCTGCCTGGTGAAAGAGACCAACACTCACCTGACCACAGCCAGCTTTCAGCAGGTTGTAGAGGGTGATGATGTCACCCCTGAGTCTCCTTTCTTCCAGGCTGAACTCCCCCAGCTCCCTCAGTCGTTCCTCATAGGGTTTGTGTTCCCAGCCCCTCTCCAGCCTCGTTTCCTCCTCTGGATGTGCTCCAGCATCTCCAGGTCCTGAACTGAATTGAGGGGCCAGAACTGGACACAGCACTCGGGGTGCAACCCCACCAGTGCCCAGTACAGGGGCAGAATGACCTCTCTGCCCCTGCTGGCCACACCATCCCTGATCCATGGCCATGACCCCCTGCTCCTGCTGTCCACACAATCCCTGATCCATGGCCATGACCCCCTGCTCCTGCTGTCCACACAATCCCTGATCCATGGCCATGACCTCCTGTTCCTGCTGCCCACACCAAACTGGATCCACGGCCATGACCTCTGCTCCTGCTGGCCACACCACCCCTGATCCAGGGCCCAGAGCTGGCTCCTGTCCAGCTGCTGTCCACCAGCACCCCATGTCCCTTTCCCTGGGCACTGTCCAGTCACACCAACCCCAGCCTGTAACGTTGCAGGGGGTGATTGTGGCCAAAATGCAGGACCTGGCACTTGGACTTATTAAACCTCATCCTCTGGACTCTGCCCACCCATCCAACCATTCCAGGCCTCTCTGCAGAGCCCTCCTACCTTCCAACAGATCGACTCACACTCCCAGTTTGGTGTCTTCTGCAAATTTACTAATGACAGACCCAAACCCCTCATCCCTGTCATCAATAAAAATGTTGAACAGAACTGGCCCCAGCACAGACCCTGGGGGTCAGCATTGGTGCCTGTCCCCAGCTGAATGTAGCACCAGATGTTCACCAGCACTCTCTGTGCTCAGCCATGCAGCCATTCCTAACCCAGCAGAGAGTGCTCCTGTCCAAGCCATGGGCTGCAGCTTTTCCAGGGAATGTTGTGGGGCACAGTGTCCAAAGCCTTGCTGGAGTCCAAACACACACAACCCCAACCCTTCCTGCATCCACCAGGCAGCTCACCTATCACAAAAGGAGACCAGGCTGGTCAAACACAACCTGCCCCTCCTAAACCCACACTGGCTGGTTGTGCTTTCGCTCTACACAAGTTTTATTAGAAAACTGCTTTGACACTCCTTTCTTAAAATTAACACTGGCACAGAAAGGCACAAATGCTAAATATATCATTTTTCTTTCATTTAAATGAGAATTAATTAGACATAACGACCAAATTTGCCAATCATTTTGGAGAAGGCAGATAATTTGAAAAGTTCTTTACATCATTAGTAATGATAAGTCCTATTGTTTTAGGATACTTTGTTATGCTGGGTTTATCTTTAAAACACTAGTCCAAGAATGAATCTGTTTTGCAAAATTGTGATTTCCATGCTTTTCTTGGTAACCAGATTTTAATGCTGCATGTGAAAGAAAAAGGTGAAAGAAAACAAAAACCACCAAACCCTCACAAAGAATCCCCCACACAAAACCAAACAGCCAAACAACCAAAACAATCAAAAATTCTATTATCCAAATACTTGTAGATTTAGAAAATAAGCAAATGGAGGGTTTTAGGACCTGATTCAGGGATTTAAATGCTTTAAATGGTAAGAATGCTCAGTTGTGCTCATTCAGTTGAGCACAGACTGTAACATTCTGCATACTCAAATAACATCTAAAGAATAAAATGTTATCTTATGCCAGGAAGGAGTTCTTGAAACAGTTTATATATGTTCTGACATGTTTAATTACTGGAATATTTTGCCACTGTATCCTAGAATGGTTTTTTGCATAAATTTTCACAAAGAACATAGTTTGTAGTAGCTTATTTTTCAACAGTGACTTAATACTTATTACTCTAAGAAAGCTTCATTAAACTAATTGACTTAGCTGAAACCACTCACAGTAGTTAAGGTTTGCAGAACTGCAAGAATTGGCTGTACTGGAAAAGTTGACAATAACACAAGTATTTCTGCCTATAATGAATAAAACTAGCAACTTATTTTATGATGTGTCAAACAAATAAATTAGCTAAAAAACTATAGCTGGTATAGTTTTCTATAAAGACAGCTCATACAGAAAAAGAATATCAAGGTTTGTATTTCCTGAGCTTTCTGAAAAAAATCAGTAAGTGTATTTGTGACAGTTCCATTTTCTTACCTAAAACCTCTAACAGGACACATATATTTCTAGTCAGATCCATTACTTACAAAGGGGAAGGACAGTCATATGTTTGTGGTCCAGCCATAAAACTCCTCCACAGCTCTATTTCAGGCTACTTATATAACCTTAGGCAAGTGACTTCATTATAGGGGGCCTCAGTTTCCTCAAATCCTCTTAATACTAAAACTATAATTTGCTTCTGCAAGAATTTTGCTGGTTTTGGATGGCTGAACACTATGCAGCAACATCAATATAATAGAGCTGCTCAATATATGTACTCTAAATACACAATAGGGTTTTCAAAAGGTCTAGGAAAGTAGTAGTTAAAATGTAATAAATAATAAATTATCATAAATAATAAAATAAAAGAAACATCCGGCCGTTAAGGCCTGTCTGCTCAAGTTTTGCCTCAGTTATTTCTAAATAAACAGATGTAACAGTATTTTATTAAATCATAACTTCATTATGAGGATAAATTCACTAAGACTGGCAACACACTCCAGAATATGAAGTAGGAAAGAAATCACAGAAATGTCAGCCCCTTCACTGATAAGCAAGCTCCTCTGGATAATTTTCTTTTAAGGCTTAATTTTAATTACCATTAAATCAGGCTTCAGATTTTCAATCAAAATTCCCTACTTTGACATCATCATTTGCTCATGCAGTCGTAAGCACAAAATGGATATCACAGGTATGGGATGAGACCAACATGGACAGTGCTCACTGTGGCCTGCAGTGCACGAGGACAAAGAGGAGATGTCAGCCAACCTTCAGCAAAGCCCTCCTCAGATCCCTCGTCAGAGGAATGTCCTTGACAATAATCAGCTTCTAAAGAAATGTCATCCCAACCTAGTGACAATGCCCCTGCCATCTGCTGCTTTCATTTTGAAGGACTAGTGAGTGCCATCAGTAGGAAATCATCCTTCTTTGTTTGCCAAAACTGCCTTAGATCCTCTGTATGTCCCTTTATGTCTCAGTCTTCTTGTATGACTAATTTATGATCTATCTCCTTCAGAGGCAGCTCCAGCCTTATTAAAACTGACTCCTGTTGCCTTGGCTGAGTGTGGCTTCAATGGCAAAGCAACATCTGAGTGCACTGGTTGACCTGAAACTTACTCTTTAACTCCAGCCCAATCATCTGTCAGGATTTTATCAAAGATGAGACATATTATAAGAAGGGAAAGCTTTATCCACACTATTTAATTAGATATGTTTCAATAAAGACATGACCTACTGCCTCTCTTCCCACCTGCAAGCACTATAATTAAAGTTCCTCTAACAGAACAGTAAGCTATTTTTGTACTCTTGCCATTTTAAAAATTGACTACAATTCTGCAGGAACTTGAGAAGTGAAAAACGAAAATATGTCAAGCCTAGTACTATGATAAATCTTTTTTTTTTTTTTTTTTTTTTTTTTTTTTTTTTTTTTTTTTTTTGTGGCTGCACAATTAAACACTTAAACCAGTAAAGAAACAAATGTTGCCGGTATTCTAGAAGTTCTGGTGTAGCACCTTGGTCTTTTTCTCTAAGCCAGTACGACTTTTTGTTGTGTAGAAGCATTGAAAATCAACACGTTTGTTTATTGAGCCACATATGGAGTCAGGGTCCTTAGCATCAAAACCATCTGGACTTTCACAAGTTGTAAACACATAATGCCTTTTACTTACATAAATGCATGTGTAAAAAAATACAAAGATCATACACATGATTCAGTGATGGTTTTAGGTATTAATCTATATGTATGGATCTGTTTGAATTAACAAGAAAACTAACATTAAAAAATCCAAACCTCTAGATGAATATGAATTTTATCTAAACAGAGGCAAACACAACTACCTCATTTTGTAGTGTTTCAGTTCCAGAAACTAACTATCTGTGAATAACATTAAGAAAATGAAAAATGTTGCAAAACTCATGTTCCAACTTTTAAAATGATAAAAGAAATCTCAAAATTGATTTCATTTACCAAATTTAACACATGTTCGATAAATCCTTAAAATGCCACATTGGGAGAATAATCCATTTACAAACACGACAAAGCAAAGTGAATGAGCAACTCTATCCTAAAACTGAAAATCTCTGCTGTTGTTTATAGCTGATATGCAGGGGACCTGAATTGAATATGAAAGGCCACAAGCACAAAGAGTAAAGCAAAAACTAATGTCTGTAGTATGGGAGGCTAATAAGTGTAATTCCAGACAATTCCTGAGTTTTATTCTTAGTATTGTTTGAGGAGACTAAAAGTCAGTGGGTTTCAAAGAGTTTGATCTTTATGTCCATTTACCAACACACTACATGAAAGACAATAATGAGATCAAGACAACTAAAAAATGAAAAGCCCTGGGAAGGTTGATACTCTCAGCATTTTCCATGTTCAAGGAAAAACATCCAGAAGTCAGGGAGTGAAGGTGTTTCAGATGAAGTGCCCTAAGACATGGTGCCTTAGCAGACTGCTCCCAAACTTCCAGCATTCCCAGCAGCAGGCAATATGCCACTGGAAGCAAAAGAGCTCCTGCCAACTGAAATACTTCATGGATAGCAAGCAGCTTAAAATCTCACATGTAGAAGAACTGTTGAGACTTCCACCACATTTCTGAGCATAAAATCTAATCTCACATAGGTGTTCCAACAGACAAAAAAAAAAAAAAAAAAGAATTTCCTAATGTTAAATAATTGCAACTGAACTCACTGACCTGTAAAGATCAGTGGAAAATGGAATATTGCAGGTCAGAAAGTGACCTCAAGACAGGATAAGCAGGCTTAATGGTAAAAGTAATTATGAAACCTTAGAGCATAGACTACAAATTGTCTGTGAGATAAAATAAACTATATTTTTAGACTACTCTGCCCTGGAGAAGTTTCAACTCAAAATTATCTCCATAATGGGAAGTCACACTTCTAGACAGAGAACAGTGATCTAGAATATCTACTCTGTGACAGCAAATGAAACAAATAGCTGTTATTCAGTTTAGAGGGATGTAAAAACACATTGCAAAGAGATTAAAGATTCTCCATTAAGTATTCTGGGTAGCTCAACAAGAAATAATGTTATATTTATATTTATATTTATTATGTAATATAAAAAAATATTATGTAATTATCACAAAGACAACACATTTTAGGGTAATTTCTACCATCAAGCATTAGAACACAAATACCTCTGGATCACTAATGTACTAAAAATCAGTTTTATTACCATGTTTCAGAAGTGTACACTGCTTCTAGAGGGCATAGAAATGTCCCAAGATGGTCTGGAAGACTTTCTTGTATCCTTCTGTACATTTTGTACATAATTTTCTGATTCTTAAAATCTTATTTAAATGGTATTTTTTGTTTGACTATATATCATTTTCAGCAGTCTCAGACAGAAAGTGAAACTTGGAATCATTAACAGTGCAGATTTTTTTCTCTCTCTTCTTCTCTGTTACTCTACACTCCCACATAAGGTCTCTCATTTTTGATGAAATCACACTATTAATTTTGAAAAATATAAATTTCTTTTAACAACCTTGTCCCATGGAAACAAAATTAGGGCTTTTAAATAATGTTTTCACTTCTCTCTCTGAAACAGTGTAAGAAATTCGGGATTTCTTACTGGATTTCAGCTTTATTTCATCTTTAGAGTTACTTACATTATTAAATAATTTATTTTATTTACTTAAATTGTCCAGTTATAACAACAAATGGGAAGAAGCATTAAACTCAGAGTTTGTGTACAAAATCCAATGAGATAGACATATATGAAATGTGGCTGCCTTTATCTTTCCCTGCTAACCTTGCTCTTCTCCATTTCTCATGAAACAGTAGCGCTTGGATTAGTGCACTATTGCCATTGGTTTATTTTCAGTACTACCCTGCTAAGTACTTGACAGAATTACAAAAGGAAAGAAACACAGCTTCTCCTACGAGTAATGAAAACAGTGATGCATCCCCAGTAATGAAGAGCAGAATGGCTACATTTAAAAGAAACTTATCCAAAGCACTGAACCATCCCATGATGGTGCTGTCCCATGAAACAGCTGGATGCTCACCTGAGTCTTGGGGAACCAGGACATCCTTCTGACTGTCATGGGAAGATTTATAAGTCACAAGAATTTAGATAGAATGATAATTAACATATAAAGGGGTGAAAAAGTAGAATTTTAGGATTTTAGAATGTGAGATCAGGGGTCAAAGATGGAGGAAATGGGGTGTGTCCCTGTCCTCCTTCTTCATCCTCTTGTTCTGCATCTTTGTGGTGGTGTGGCACATTTTGGTTGGTCTAGAACAAAAGTACACTGTACAATATAGTTAATAGGTATTGGAGAATTGCTGTAAATAAAGTATATGTCATTTTCAGTATAAAAGTTAACACAGTCCCAAAGGGTGGGGAGTCTGACACAATCTGACCTGCAGGGAAGACCTCAGCAGGCCAGAGCCACAAATGTGAGATAACAAAGAATAAACAAATTCCTGAACATGAGAACAGACGACTCCTTCAGACACAGGGCTGGGGGAAACAGAAACCCTTCACAGAGACAGAGACAAGTTAAGTAAGGTAGAAGCCAAGCTCCTAGAAGCTCAGAAGTTCAGAAACCCCAGAGAAAAACAAAAACAGAAAAACATATTATGTTTTTATTCTAAAAACCTGACAGAGTCTATCTCAGAATAATGCTTTACAAAGGACAAACTATAACACAGAGCAAAGCCAGCATCATTTCAAATGGTTCTCTCACTCTGAGAGCAACATAACACTCTCCTCTGTGTAGCAAAACACACAATAGGAATGTTCACAATCTCTCAAGGGATAGCACAATCTACTATGTTAAACAAAGATACTAGTTCAGACTGAATGATTCAATCCATTTTAGAACAGGGAGGTAAGGAGTTTTGTGAATTTATATGTATATTGGGTTATTTTAGGGAAATCCAGACCTCCAAATATGTCCAGAAGACAATAATCATATTGGCTGTAAAAACCTAAATCAAATCTGAATCCAAAATCAACCTTCAGCAAAAAAAAAAAAAACAAAAACAATTGCCATGTTACACAGCTAGCATAGTCATTTTTCTTGGTAAAATACATGTTGTCAGTATCACAGCTAAAAATAGGCATTCTTTTACTGAGCTGCATCCTGCACTTGCTCCTACAAGTGGTCCCTTGCAAAGCAAAATAAAAGTGATCTTTCCAAATAACTGCAGTTAGAATTCTAACCAAATGAAACTGTCAGATGTTTTCCTTGCAATTATCCACCTCTTCATTCATCATCTTTCTTGAACATTAAGTGTTCTGCCACGAGTCCCTGAAGTATTTCAATTGCTGTTTACAGTGGCACCTTGTGGAAATTCACATTTTGGTGTTTGGTCTGGCCTCCTAGCTATGATTTGTTGTGAGGAGCCATCCTTCATCACCAAGGTTTCATTTAGTGCGATGAGTTAGGATGCATGAGTGAAATAACTACAATCCAGTAATTCCTTAAAGCAACCTTGAGAGTTCACACCTACGTACCATAATAGGAAGGCATTGGAGTCAAGGTGGCCTCATTTTCTTTACCTGTTTTTAAACTCTAAATGACAGTGGTGGGGTGACCTTGACTGCATGACAGGTGTCCAAAAAGCTCTTCTGTCAATTCCTCTCCTCATCTGGACAGGGGACAGTAAATATAACAAAAGACACATGAATCAAGCTGAGGACAGGGGAGATCACTCACAAATACCATCACAGGAAAGGCAGACTCAACTCAGAGAGAGAATTAATTTAATTTATTGACAATGAAGTCACTGCAGGATAATGAGAAATAAAAACTAAACCTTCAAGCACTGTCCTCTTACTCCCTTCTTGTTCCTGGGCTCAGTCTCACTCCCACAATTTCCTCTCCATCCTCCAATGACAATGGCACAGAAGGACAGAAAAGGGGGATTACAGTCAGTTCATCTCATGTCTCCCCTGATCCTCTCTCCTCAGGGGGAGGACTTCTCACACTCTTCCCCTGCTTCAGCATGGGGTACATCCCACAGAAGGCAATTCTCCATGAGGTCCTCCAACAAGGCTCCTACACATAGGCTGTGTTCATGAACTGCTCCACCATGGCTTTCCTGCACAGGGTGCAGTCCTGCAGAGCAGGCTGCTCCCACCTGAGCTCCCTGTGGGGTCACAAATCCTGCAGGAGCCTGTCCAGTGAGGGTCTCCACAAGTCCACAGCTCCTGCCAGGAGGCTGTACAAGTGTAGGCTTCCCAGGGGGTAACAGCCTCCCTTGGACAGGACCTACTCTAGCCTGGGTTCCTCCAGGGGCTGAAAGTTGATATTTGCCCCACATGGACTTCCACGGGCTGCAGAGTCACATTCTGACTAAACATGGGCTGCCCACAGGCTGCAGGGGAATCTCTGCCCAGGAGCATCTCCTGCTCCTCCTTCTGCACTGACCTGGGTGTCTGCAGGGCTGTTTTTCTCACTTATTCTCACTCTGGCTGCTGTTCTGCAACGGGAATTTCTCCCCCTCTTTTTGAATAAGGTGTCACAGGGGTGTTACTACCATTGCTGATGGACTCAGCTTTGGTTAGTGGCTCTAAAAGTTCCATATGAGAAGGTTCCAGCAGAATCTTAATGAAGCTGCCCCTGTACTTTCCAATCTTAAAGCTTTGCCATTCAAACCCAATACAATGATTCTCATCTTTAATGTCTACCAGATTAGCCATTGAGACCATGAAGAAGACAGCCTTTATTTTCCCTAGTGTACACTCTATTGTTTAGCACATTCACTGAAACATAGAAGAATAGCAAATAGTTCAGCTTCAGACCTTCAGGGGAAGCACGAGCTCTCTTTGTACTATGATTAGTTCTGATAAAAGGCCACCACAGGGCTGGTACTGAATCATTGTTAACAGCATTCAGTGTTGAGCAACCTTTAAACATGACTGCAAAGCAAACAGTTTCAGCTAGAAGGCAAAAAAAGGTACTCTGTTGGCATCATTCTCTTATGATTATTTGTATTTTCTAAGCAGATTCATGTGTTATTTAAAGCAGTGGGTTTCTTTCATTTATGGGATCTATTCAATACAAAACTATCAGCTTCTATCACACCAAATGATAACTTTATCCATGAAAACAACGAACCAGAGAGTGTTTTCAGTATTCTTAGAAAACCCTCCTTCCTTAATCCTCCTATTACCACAGAGAAACATGAGAACAAGAATGGCAAAAGTAGCTTATCAGGC
The DNA here is from genome assembly GCA_032173965.1 of Sitta carolinensis. Lineage (NCBI taxonomy): Eukaryota > Metazoa > Chordata > Aves > Passeriformes > Sittidae > Sitta > Sitta carolinensis. Next base: position 3,119,158 of record JAVUNC010000006.1, read on the forward strand.
CATGTTTTTCAGCATCCACTCCAAACACAATGTCACTTATAACGGAATGCCACCTATGGAAAACAGGGCTGTTGTCCCTGAAAATAACCCTTCTGATTTGTTTCTCTAGAACAGTCAGGTTCTCACCAGTTGTAAGGTAAACAATAGTATACATTCCTTCATGAAAGATAGCATTTGAGAGACTTCTCATTTGACCAGTGGGATTGGAGAGGAGGATACTTCATTACCCAATCCCTGGTCAGTGTCCTGGAAATTTCTGGAAATAGGAAACACCTATTTTTAGCCCACAGCAAGAAGCAGTTACTTTTATCCACTGTTTTGTCTTTGAAACGAAATACACTTGAAAAGAGACAAGTTTCATGGAACAAGTTAAGCACATTGTGCTGCATTTCCATGCACTGAGTTTTTTACCATGCATATTTTACCCATTTTTAACTTTCATTTTTAACTCTGAATAGTATTATTTATTATTTTTCTGTTGGATAACATATATGTATATCATGGCATCAAAACTGATAACATCTTAATAAATTTCAAAACATTAGTTGCAAAACTTCCTGCTCTTATACTTCTTAAGGAGAAAACTTTTTAAGAATAACAGAAAAAGTAAAGATTTATTTTCCATCTCTGAGCTAGACTCCACAAAGCACAACTTCAAAAGACTGAGAACTACCAACATTTATTGAAATTTTTTATTTTTGATTAATGGAAGAAAGATGAGATACTATAGTGGACAGAGTCAAAATTCTACTGTTAGGGATGGCACCCGCTGATGAAAGAGAGATTAGAAATTATTACAAAGACACAAAAAGATAAGAAATATCTTTAAGAATATTACTAAAACTATTAGAAAAGTTTATTAGATTAAGTTTCTTTTACACAAAGATCTTTAATGTAACTAAAACCAGCAATCCCATCATCATTAAAATATATACAGGGATTGAATATTTATTGAACATAAGTATTTTTTTCAAAAGAAAAGTTACAATTAGGAAATATAGCAATTTATATTTTATTTCAATATATGATTTAATAAATAAAGAGGTTGAAGATAATAGTTCATAACTAGAGGACTCTCAAGAGTTTAAAAACAGATCCATGGCATCTATGATGCAACTTTTTATAAATCTCAGAAAAAAGGGAGCTTCTTAGTGTAAATGATCTTTTTCAATTACTCATGGAAACCAAAAATTAGAATTTTCTGGTGATGTATTTATCAAAATTTCTGTATTTTTGATTGAAATTCATGGTTTAAAACCTGTTACCTCTCTAAAATCTCTTCTTCCTCCAAGAAGTAGAACCACATCAATTTCTCCACAAGCCTCTCCATATCTAAATTCTGAGGCAGAATATGTCCTATATTCTGAACCCAGTTTGGCAACTCAGAATATCGAGTACATGAAGTTATACCTCTATAAATATATTAAATCTGCACTGACAAGCCAGCTTTTAATTTTCTGTTGAGTTGTGTGTAACTCTACACAAACTGTAAATACATCATTTCTCACAAGTGAAACAACAGGCAGCCCCAGAAGCTATCACTGGCAGTTGTCTGGACTAATGTATAAAAATTGGCATCCTTGAGCAGTAAGATTTATGGAAAAATGGAGGAAGAAGGCTCAGTGATTTGGCCAAGGCCTGATATGATGAAGCAGCAAAAGTGAGTTAGATTTATAACAGTAAAAAAAAAAACCTTTGTCATGTATTTAAGCTGGATGTTTGATATCTTTGTTTATATTTTTACTAAACTTTCATTTGTTGGGTAAACTAAAGATAAGTTTCTTTTTTAAAAATTACTGTATTACTACATGCCATGTGATATTACATCACCAAAAATCATCCAAAATGAAGCAATTAGACCAAGTAAAACCCTTATCTTGAATTTTCACATCAACACCTTCCTCTCACAATTATCTTCAATAATTTCATCTTCTACAATAATTTCAAATGTAAACCAAGTCCTAAAGTCAATATGTACTTGAGCTGCTGTCTAGTTTTGCAGATTCAGTAAATCTAAAGCAGGTATTTTGCTTCTATAGGATTTATGTAACTAAAATAACTCCAACCCTTTTGAGCTATTTCAAGCCCTAGCTCTTTCTGCTCCCTTCCAGAGCAGAATAATTTCAAATGGTTTTTCCAGGGAGAGTGAGGAGCAGTAGATTATCGAAGCCACTTAGAGACATGATCACCTTCTTCCCAAGCAGGGTAATTCAGCAGGATGATAGGCCTGCATTCCACTGCTCCTCTAGTGTGTCCTTTGAGAAAGAAGCAGAGATTGCATTTTCTGTCAGATACACTTTATTGTAAGAGATAAGTGAGGCAGGTGTTAGGCCATTTGGAGGGTTCTGAAAGCAGCATTACACATTCAGCCAAAGAAGGAAAACTTGACCCTCCAATGACCCAAATGCTTACTCCAGTCAGTGAAATAATATTTGCCACAATTCACCTGCTAAATCGTCAGGCAGAGCAATGAAAACAGATTTGCTTAATGTCACTCAGATAATTGGTCTATCTTGTAATTCCTTTTGACACCAAAATGAGCAGATTAAGCAGAAGGAAATGACACAGCAGCCAGATTCCAGACGTTTCAGCTGCATTGCTGAACCCCTCCCAAATCACACATCTGCAATTTATGCAATGTCCAAAGAATCACTGATTAGAATTTCTGTTTTACCTGATATGCTACTATGTGGTTGGGGCTTTTTTCCCCTAAAGAAAAAACTAAACCTTTAACAAAATAAAGAATCACTCATGCAGGAATTTTAGGGTCAGTGTCCAAACAGATCTCAGATCCCTTTTCTCTACAAAATAATCTCCAGGGGAATTCTTCCCTAGTTACCAGCAGTACAAGACCTATAAGGTGCAACTAAGCAGTTCCCATTTAGCTTGAGGAATTTATGACATGTATATCACTTAACTCAAAAAGAAGCAGTAAGAAAACACTCATATTATTGCTGTGTTCTCCACAGTGGCTAACCTGTGGCTAAAATAAGAATTTAACTCTCTACATAGCGGTATTTATAAGTTTATTAGAAAAATAACTTTCAGATAATAGACTAGAAGGGCTTCATTGGGAATGATGGTAATTGAGTAAAAAGAAGGAAAACCAATCATCAATACCAAATTATGATACACCTGCACAGTTAATGGAAAAAAAGAAATAAATACTATTTTTCTAATATCCTTTTATATATATTTCAGGATCTATGATAGAAATAAATTTTTAAATGATTGTATCCAATGCATAAGATAGAGGAAAGATCTTTATCAACCACAGATAGTCTATTTCTAGATATTCTTTGCACTATCTGCTAAGTTTAAAATGTAGCTTGAATCTCTAAGTCATACTCTACAATGCATTCCCATTTAGCATGCCTCTTGGCAGGCTGGCCACACTTCTCCTTGGACAGCATCTCCTGTACTTCAGCTTGAAACCCCGTGACATCTATTTGACACCATTCCAATATTCACTGCACCCTTTGAGCTCATTCACAACAAACCATCTTCCACACCAGCTTAGACTTCCAGGCTGAACGACAGAAGAGCAAAACTGATTAGAGGAGACTGCAAAGCACTGTGGAGATGATGTTCAGTGAAAGAAATACCAGAATCACAGGTTTTTCACTGCTGCAATCTTTTAACTTCCCACACAACCCAAGGATTTCTGTTGACTTTTGCTCGCTAGATTTTCTGTCACTCCTAGCATCACACAAAAGATACTGAAATGCCAGAGAAGCTGGTAGTAAAAACAGTAGTGACAGCATAGGAGGCAGTAAGATTTTCATTGCTTCAAGCTCATATTCTAGGTCCTTTATTAAAAGCAGGAAGAAAATTTGAGGTAAAGTGATAGTTTGTGAGAAATTGCATAGAGGAAATTAAACTTAGAGGCAATAGGTATACATTTTTCATATAAAGCACAGGGGCTGAGTTTGAAAAAAGGGATATTTCTTATAACTTTTGTTCAAAAGTCATAGAAAATAGTTTAAGGGAGAGGAAATAATTGTATTTTTTACTATTTTTCATCAGTCCAACTATCTGTTAGGAAAACAATCATTACTCTAGAATACAGCAAGGGAAGGCACAATAGTATTTTATCTTGGTGACTCTAAACTGTTGGATTCTACATATGTGCTCCTCTTTACCTTCTAAACATTGTCCTTACTAAATAATCTTTAAGGTCCCTTCCAACCCAAACCATTCCATGATGTTCAGGGGGGGGTTGGGGTGTTGGGTTTGTTTGATTTTTTGAGATGAATACAATGATATCTGGATTCCATAACTGCATTCATAAGCCACTTCTACAGAATATGCTCACTGGGACAAAGAAAATGCCATCACCAAGTTTTGTCATTCCTGGTGTCTGATCTCGTAGATCTTAAATGACATTGAAGGAAGAATGTGAATCTTCAAATTTGTTTCCAGAAGCTGTGGGTATGTTGGGGGTGGGGCACATCTTTCCTTTGACATTTTTAGACATAGCAACAGATTGCTCCCCTCCAAACTCCACAAAAAACTGATTTGCCTAAATGATCTATGGCCACTAAACCCCACAAAGAAAGAAAATCCTAGGGCAACAGGCCTCAAAGTGCACATGAGCATAACTATGCATTTGAGTGGCACTATTAAACCAACAGTCCTAACTGTAAATACAAAATTTAAGGATGAAGGGACATTTGCAGTGCAGAGAGTGAGAATCCATAAGGGTGTTCCTATAGTTTCTGTACGTGGGTGTATATGGGGGAAGTGTGTTTTATTTAAATACATTCTGACAGTGAAAATGTAGCAAAAACATTTACATGTGCTTTTGGAAATGTTTTTCTTAATTTCTAATTATTTTCAGCCTAAGCAAATCCTTAGAACTACATTAAATCCCAAGGGAATAATGTAAGCACTACCTCCTGCTTATGCTTTACAGGAAAAGCCAATTATGTGAAAGATTATTTATCCCTGCATGAGGCAGGTAGTAGAAACAATCTAACACTTTACCAGAAATATAGTTTGTTGCAAATATTTGCTTTCCCGGGCTGAAAAACTAAACCGAGATGTTCTAAGAAAACAACTGGTGGCTAACATCAGGCTTAGCTTTAGAAATTCAGCTCTTCAGGTTCTCAGTCACTGTTGGTTTATTTTAGTGCTATGTATACAACCTCCTTTTTCAGCCTTATGTGTACATGCAACACACAAATATCTCAAATTGGGAAATTTATATTTGGTTTCATTTACTGTTAATTATTGCAGTAAGACAAGCGAGGCACAGGGCAGAAAAAGAACCCAATCAAGCAAACGCTTGGATGACAGGGTCATGCACACAAAGGTTTCTCTCAAGTGCTTAGTTCTCCCTGCTTTACTCTGCCACATTTTGCTTTTTGCCCCTTTTCTCGGGTGTTCTTTGCTCCTTCAGGCTGTCCTGCAGCTCTTTCTCAGCATCCTTGCTGCAGCCACAGCCCTTCTTGGTGCCTCCTTCAACGTCTCCAGTCAGATGCTCCCACACCCTCAGCTGACTCTTCCTTCCCTAAACATTTTTCTGCAGCGATGCCAGGAAGGCAGATAACACTGCGGTTAATTTTGTGCCACCAAAGCAACACTTACATGTTGCTATTTACTAAAAGGAGCAGGAGAAATCCCGTATTTTGTTTTCTCTCTGGTGCATTGCAACTGTTGCCACCGCCAGGGGTGATAAGAGACTGCTGGAATGACCAGTCCACATTTCTTGAGATGCCTTGCACTGAAGAACTGCAAAAAGAAAAAGCATCTCAACATATCGTTGTGGGATTCACTGAAATGAGTGCAAAATAGATTTCTACAAGTGAAACCAGAGTGGTGGCAGAAAGACACTTTTCAGAGCTAGAGGGAACCCAAAGTCCATATGGCAGAGCAAGACGATTGAGAGAATGGAATGTGATCCCACTCTAGCTTTAACTCAGTATTGCCAGCTTCAAACAGAATCCAAGTCCAAATTTACAGAACAAAACAAAACAAAAACAAAAACAAACAAAAAAAAAAAAAACCACAAAACAAACAAACAAACAAACAAAAAATTTCCAGACATTCAAAAGTATTCATTTGATGCAAATTGTCCCTCTGAAAGGACACTGTGTACCTAGTCATTTCCAGATCAGAGGGAACAAAATCAATAAAAATGCCTATTGAATGCTGTATGTGCATTTTGTAATAAAAAATGTGCATATGTTACGACAAATCACTGATGACACTCATGGGCTTTTTAGCTAGCAGTGTCTTTGGGGCTTTTTGTATCAATCTCAGGACTCCAGCTAAACTGTGACCTACAGAGCACGTGCTATTGAAATCTTTTCACAACCAGCATTTCTGAGGATTTTAAATTGGAATCAGGGAAGAGGGGACCTATTCAAAATTCACACACACATGTTTTCCTTTATATTTGTCAAGAGATTTTGAAATGGCTTTTGCTAGCTGAAATAACAGCTAGAAATATATTTGACATTTCACTTATTTTTGAGTATTTTTAACCTTGGTGCAAATATTTCATCTCTTATATTATCTTGTATACTGGGATGCAGTTCATGAAAAATTTATCTTCCATGTGGCATCCAATATTTGGAGATTATACCACCTGGAATCTATTTATTCAAACACACCTGGTGCTGTCTTCTCTTTTTAGACTGTATTGCAACTTAGCCTTGCCACTCCCATGAATCATAATTTCTGGGCTGTAGAGAAGCCTGTTTACTTCCTTCCCAATAAGTTACACACATTTTGGAAAATGACTGAAAATTTAATAATTCCTAGTGCCGGTCTACTGGAGTTTCTCTACCAGTTTGAACAGTACATTTGTTTTTACTTTGTAATTTTTTATGTTTGTTTCATAAATGCCAGCAAGGAGAAAAGGACTAAGCACTCTTAGTATCAGAAGCCAAACTTTTGCTAACCCTGAGCATATTTATTGCTTAGGTTTCTGTTTAGTTTCACTGTTCTACAAACTATTCCTCATCAGTGCATTCCCAGAAGAAACCATAAGCCCTGAAATGAGGGATTTTTTTTTTCTACAATTACATGACAGACTTAAAACTCTGTACACCTTAATGCAAGTCTTTGGCAGTTCTTAGAAACTCCCTCTGATAGGGCCTAAATATCAAAAGAAATATTTTACATGAGTTCATAGTAGATTCTTCATATGAATTAATTATTGTTTGAAATCCAAATACTACAAAAATTACAATTACTTTTTTTTGCAATGTCTATAATGTGCATCATTAGAAGCAACATTAATCCATTTCATCCATGCCCTTCATTTTACAATGGAAAACAATCTGTGATCCTTTTCCTATATTGTGGCACTGTAAAGATGACACCACGATATTTTATCAGCCTGTTTTTACCAAGGCAATTGGTTTTTCAGATCACTGGGAGAAGAAGCAAGTTTATTTCAAAACTGTCAGATATTTGGTATAAGATTCCAAGGAATAAAAACACCCTCACTGCTACTGTCCAAAAATAAACCTTCTACACACTAATTTTTAATCATTCTCTCTGTAACTTGCTTCTATTTGTTTTGCTGTCTCTCTGATATTGGTTTGTCTTGAAAATAAATTTAAAATCCTGACCTTCCTGTCCATTTTATGTTCATGAAGAATTAACAAAATGTAATAGGAGTTTCTCGATCATCCACCTTGAAGCAAGCACAGGGATATTCCGTTAATGGTTTGGGTGGGGGGAGGATTCCTTCTCCCTTCTATATAAATAATGGAATTCCAAAGCAATTTGTGAGAACATTTCAATGCTAATTATTTGGGGCTAGCCTTCCCAAAATACCTCTGTCCTCATTTATCTGATATTTTTATATCTTTTAGTAAAAACAAAACAAACAGACAAAAAAAGTTTTTTAATAAACCAGTGGCAGTCAAGATTCTAGCAGACCACACACTACAGCAATCTCCAGCACTCACCTAGAGGAGCATAAAGCTCCCAATGCAAACCCTTAGTACCCACCTGCAGCATTTTAGCATCTGTTTTCTCAGTGTGTCTGACTGCCACACAATTCAAGCATGGTGAGTTACCAGAACTTAAACCACCCAGAATTCCATGGTTACTGCTCCCACCAGACTCCACAAGACTGACCATGTCTTTCTTCTTTGGCCCTAGCAGGTCTGCTGCATCATGTGCCCTGGTCAGCTCCCGCCTAGCCTGAATCAAGATGCTCACAACAGACCTGGACTCCAGAGGTGTCTCTGCAGAGGATGTTGAAGTGCACACTAAAGATTAATGCTTGTGATACTGACACTTTCTCTAGTTCTCCAGAAAGAGGCTTGATCTAATTTTTCTTCTTGACCAGGTAGTCTATAGCAGATGCCATCAAAATGCCACTCTTGCTGAGCAGGTCCTTGCTCTTAAGATCCCAAACGGTTCCTTGTCTTTCCTGGGACACAACCACAGGCTCCTCACTGGACAAAGCACATCTCCTCTTCCTTCCTCTTGGGTTTTGTGTCATTGCTCTGACCTGAGAATTGCCCAAAGTCTCTGTTTTTTCCAGCCAGGCACAGAATAACAGCCTGAGATCGCTCTGTTCTCGTGTCCAAGGATTGTTTCTTGTTTGTTATCTGGAACATTGTGGCTCTGGCCTGCACAGATCTGTCTTGCAGGTTGAGATGGAGCAGACTGACACCCTCTGGGTGGTGTTTATTTTTATACTAAAATCTACCTATTCTTTATTTACAATAGCTCTCCAATACCTATCAACCACATCAAACAGTGCACCTTTACTCTAAACCAATCAAAAGTGCCACCACCACAGCAGAAGATGGAGGCTAAAAGACCAAGAAGAAGGGCAGGGACACATCCCAAAATCCTCCATCTTTGTCCCTTAAACCACCATTATAAAACCCAAAACTTCTACATTTTCACCCTGTGACAAGTTAACTATCACTTTACTTAAACTCTTGTAATTTCTCCATACAAGGTTGGTAATTTTTTCCATGGGCTCAAGTCAAACACACAGGTGTTTTTGACTCTGTGCCAAGGTCTCTGAGCCCCCAGGACACTCAAAGGAACATTCTGGGTTCCAACACCTTCCCATCCTGATTTTCCCAGCATGGACACCTCTAAAGCAGCCCTCTAATGATGTAGCCTGTCCCTTACCACCCTGTGATTCCAATGAGCTCATAATTCTGTGACTGCACACTGGCTTCTCATTCCTCCTGTGAGATTCCCATGCTGCAGGCATTTATGCATGGCATAAATGAAGCTTAATAAAGGAAAATGCAGACTTCTTGCACTTTGAATAGAACACCCTGTGCAAAAGGACTCTCTGGAGATAAAGAAATGTAACAGCAATATGTTCCTGTTATAAAGATGACCTAAAATCTACCAGGCCATGTACAGTAATAGAGCTTGTGGTCAGTAAGTTAACACAAGTGATATTTCCCTCCGTTCTCTATCTTGGGGACTATGTCTTCAACACTGTGCTTTAATTTTGAGATTCCACGTATAAGAAAGACACTGTCATGCCAGAATAGATAACCATTCCTGTAAGTTCAGCAAAGAGTCAGCAAGATATCTGGGGTGCTGGAAAAGCCAATGCGCTAGAAGATGCTGAGATAACTGGCTTAATTTTATTCTCCCCAAAAAAAGAAATCTAATGTGGGATCTTATCATCACAATGAACTACTTGGTGAGAAGGTAAAGACAGATCCTCCAGAATTATCTGGAGGTACACAGTGCCAGGGTGAGAGGCAACAGAGGCAAGGTGCTTGAAGGGAAATTCTAATTAGAATTAAGGAAAAAACCCTTTCACACTGACTGATCAAATATTGAAACAAGTGCCCAGAGAAGCTGACATTTTTGGACATGTTCAGAATTTAACTGAACAAGCTTCAAGAACATCTTCATCCAAACTAAGCTGGTTCTGCTTCAAGTGTGCAGCCAGACAAAACAACCTCCAGAGGCCCCTTCCAACCAAAATTATTCTTGGATGTTATCACCTTTGAGGTTATTAAAACACATCAGATAAAAAGATTTCTTTTTCTCCTTTTTAGTTTTGTGAAGTGTTGAATTTCCTTACTACAAAAGAGTGAAAAAAACCCCAAATTTCCTGGTTACAATGAAAAGACATACAATGCCACATTAATTCCTCATTTGCCTATATATTAAAAGAAGTAACATAATTAGGAGCTGAAACCCAGAAAAAAAATCAGGTGAATATATTTCATTGCTATTGTAATACCTATTGTGTATTTCTATTAAAAAAAAGGTGACTGGAAAGTTCTTAGTGTAACACTTCTTCCTCAGGATTTTTGTTTCCTGTAAAGTTAAAAAGTGGTAATAATGATAATGAAAATGCATAGCTTAATATGCTTTTTCTCTTTCTTATAAGAGTGTAAAATGGTTGAGATATTTACCTATTTGGCAAGCAGTCACAAGTTATTATACGTCCTGACAGACCTCAAAGCACTTCACCACTCTATAATAATAGACTAATTCCATTTACTACTGAAGTGCAGCCAGCTATGAGACAGAACACAGCAGTGGTTTAACAGCACAGATGAAAGTGTCAGCCCTTTAGATTAGTAGGGAGATGTAAATATCTTATCCATTTAAAAACCATAGGGCGCCCTGAGACTGAGTAGAATTAACCAAACTTCTGAATAGCAAAGAAACCAGAAGTAATATCACTGTCCTTTTGGAGATGTATTCCTTTATTTTGCTTTTTGTATTTCCTGTCTGCTTTGGGTTTTTTCTCTGGTGGGTTTTTGTTGGTTTTTTTTCTTTTTAATGCAGAATCATTAGAATGCCTTATTTGAGATAGTTAAAAGACTTGCTCCAAACGAATATTGAATTTGATCAGAGCCTACAAAAAATTAATTTCATCTATGGAACTCAAATTAATGTCTCCTTTGATGACCTGCAGTTAAATCCTGACTCACAGTGAACTAAACTAGTGAGTTTGTTTTGACCCCAGCTCAAAAATGCTTTGCTTTTCCACAATGCTCCTTGAAGTCCCTCAGTAAAGCTTAATGACATATACTCTTGGTATTTAAACATACAGGGCTCAATCTGTTGCTTAAATAAAAATGTCTAATGCTATTTGTCATGCTCCAGGATTATGTGAGACATTGTCAGGAGTCTGGCAGATATAACAGGATCTATGGGAGACTCATGCCCATCTGGAAAGGCAGCTGGAGGCTAGATTTAGGCAACTAAATTAAGTCTCCACTGCAAATTTAAAAAGCATCAAGCTGGTGCTACACACACCGCTCTGCCTACAGTTTCTGCCTGTTTTATCTGGTGATAACAATTACTACAGAAGTGCCAAAATAAATTTATTTATTGTTTTTAGAAACTGTAAGGGCTGTCTATGAGAGTATCAGTTAAAAATTACTAATAAAAGATTTCACTGGCAAAGAAAGTGGGTCTGGTTCTGGTTAGGAAGTGCATCTTAAAAATTAAATCACCAGAATCTGAGGTTGAATTATTATTAGCAAGACAGAGTTCTATAATTAGTAGGAATAGTTAAATATTGTACCTACATTTGTCATATGACAGACTTTATAAACTTTAGTTGGTGAGCTAATCTGGCCAGTGTCACTGTTCAGAATTGACTGCGAGACTGAAGACATGCAGTCATAAGGACCAATTTCTTAATTTTTTCATTCTGCAAAGATAGTTGAAGGTTAATCGTAACAAATAGGAGAGATACAATTAATATTTTCTTATTGTGGACAGTTTAAGAGGTTTAAGAGTTATATGTTTCTAATCTGAAGTCAGAAAGTACTGGAGAAGTATTAGCAGGGAGTTTTTCAGCCATATAGTCTATGTCCTTAGGTTCACTATGGTGTGAAGAATGAACGAAAAAGTAGTTTATGTTTAATTTACCTTGCTATAAAAGATTTTTTTTTGGCTTCCTTTTCAACATCTTAGAAGAGTTAATTTGTCTGAGTCATTCAGCACTTATTTCTCTCTGATTTTTTTTCCTTTCTATGTCCCCATCTTTTCCCTAATTTCAGCACGTATTTAATAAACTCTGACATGTTGATAAGAGGGTCAAGAGATCTGCCTCTGGCTTTCACGTAAATACGCAAACGAAAATAATGTTACAGGAAATCCAAATGGCACAATAAATGCCATGGACTCATTATACAATGTATCTGTCTGTAAAAACATCTTTCAGTATGTCAGGCTTTAAGTGCAACTTATTTAATGTGGGTATGAGATAATTGCATACTTCTTTAATATGTATCATTTAAAATTTGAGGGATGAAAATATATATTTTACAATAATCTGTCATTGAAATGAATTCATGGACTGGATAAAAGATGGAAAAGATGAAGTTGCCTTCATTCAAAAATTATTGTCAAATATTCACATAGCAAACAATCTTTAGGCAATCAAACTACCTTAAAACTGTGGAATTTTGTATTTTTTTCATTTGTCAAAAGGTCATAAAACTATTGATCTTCCTTCTATAGGCCATCTTAATTGACTTGTACAAGAAATTTTTAAAAAGGCTATCTCTTTAAAAGTTATGTATGTGTTGAATAAAAACATTGTCCAGTGCATCTTTGATGCAGTTCCATCTGAGTAAGTTACGTATGATTTTGGGCTTGATTTCTACCTTACTCTTAGATGGACATACAAACAAACAAACCAAAAAGTTAAATTTTCATTCACATCCATGAGTGTATCTGGTGATTTTATACTAGGGTATTAGCAACCAAAGATGATATCCATTCCCTATGCAAAGTCTTATAAAGCATTTCAGCATCACAGCTCCTCAACTGTGCTATTTGAAAATGAAAAGAACTATGATGCTAAGCTACTTCATTAACATTAGATATTATTTGAAGTGCAAAATATTTTAAATTGATCACAAATGCAATGCAGCAAGGATAACTGTTACCTCTGCTGTTGTTCAATATCTCCTATTCTCATTTCTAGCAAAAACATGTACAAACAAGTAACCCGGGCTGCTTCTTTGTAGAAGGCAGCACATCACATTTTTAGGATGCGACACAACACAACCTCAAAACTCAGAGCATATGTTTTCCCTGTCAGACATGAATGTTGCATCATGCTCTTTAAAATTGAGCACAGAAATTTGGGCTAAATTAGATGTGGTGCAGAGAATTAAACAATTAAGCAAGTAAACAAAAAAAAAAAAACCAAAAAAACAACAAAACAAACAAACGAAAAAAAAAAACAAACTCAGATTTAAAGATAATTTTCTGGTTTGGGTACATTTTTCATTAGGAGAAATTTCAGAGAGATCTCACTGGACACCAGCAGAACACAGAACACTTTAAAAGATTTCAAATAAACCAAAATATTTTCATTAAAGACCTGCAGTTGCAGAGCAGCAGGAGAGTTAATTCATCCATTCACTGGTACTCTCAATGCAGGTACACAAAGGGGTCACAAAACCTCTGTTTCCTAAGAATTGCATATGTGTAATCAGATTTTATCCTTCTGCACAAACACAGACACAGAGTAAATCTTCCTATAATCCCTCCCAGTTCTAAAAGGGTTAAATAGTTCTAAATAAAACTTACTGTTACTTTTTTTTTAATTTCTTTTCTCCAGAAACAATGCATGGACTATTAGATTATTTGGCCCACAAACTATTTATGCTGTGTTGTTTTTTTTTCTTTTTTGTAAAGGAATTGAATGTTGTGGTTTTATTAGTATCAGTTTGCAAAGCCTTTCCCTCTGGCTACAGAAAAGAAAGTGCTGCTTCGTGTATAAACTGTTTTCAAGGTCTAAATACATTTCAGAATTAGAGGAAAAAATCTTATTTTTTCACTTAAAAAAAGCGCAACTGGCTAAAACTATCTTTAAGCATCATTCTTTCTACACTGGGCCCTGTCTGGCTTTGCAATCATTAATTTTTTTAACTTTGTGAGCATACAAAACAATAAAAAATTACTTGAGATGCAGCAGGCAGCCACTATGAGTTTCATTATAACCCTGCTTTTCCAGTGATATTTTGGTATCTTTGAATTCTTGTTTGAACTCAGCATAAGATGCAAATTCAACCAGCACAAGAGACATATAAATATTATATACAAATGAGAGGCATGTTTTTAATTGGAATTGGTTTCAACATTTAGAATGGTTGGGCACAGCACAAATGTACTGGGTTCAATGATGTGTGTGTGTTCAAACCAATAGAGCCCACAACCAAGTGCAGTTTGGTGAAAGCCCAGAAACTAAACTTAATTCAACCCTCAAAAGAACAGTGCAAATTGTCAAGCACAGTGAATTAGTATTAGAAGAATGTAACCAATTCACTGAAAGAGGTTTAGGCAATCTATCAACTGATTACCTCTTGGTTTCCTCATTTATATGGAACAAGCTCATGTATGATTCCTATTTATATGGAACAGCTGGTGATGGCAGTGCTGCTCTAATAGAAGAATAATGGGATGAAGAGCTCCTATTCCTCTAAAATCTTCAGTGAATAGGTTGTGGAGACAAAGCTTCTCCAGTTTCCAAAGAAGGTTTTCAATGGTTGAGGCTTGAGGTGCACTGACAGTTTCCAAAACTCCACTGAATTTGTATACTCCACACTAATCTCCAATAAAGGATTACTATCTTCAGGGCTGTCGATTGATACACTTCACCAGCACAAAAATAATCATTAAAGAACAATTACAGAACTACTGAATCTAATGACAGAGAGAGAAAACTGGAAGCACACACATCTGTGGCTGGGACTGAAGGAAGCATCCCTTGTTCCTGCTGTGAGCCTGAACAGAGGCCACCTGCTTCCTCTGCACCCAGCAGCCTGTTCTGCAGGCTCCAGCACTTCAAGACTCTAACCACAGGATTTTCATCTTTTTCAATCACACAGAAACTTATTATAGAAAGACTTTTGTTTGATGTGTGACATCTGTTTGGTCTATCTTTGCTTCTGCCTCCTCAAATTGGATAAAACCAGTCAAAAGCTTCATTCTTGGGCACTGCTGAATTCAAACATATTTTTTTTAGCAGATTTCAAATTAGCTGAAGTTTGATAAACATGAGTATGGCAGAACATGAAATCTTCTCCATATAGGATCTGGTCTTAACACAGTTTCTGATATTTCAGCATTCCAAGGGAAATACTAACAAGGATATCCATAATACACACTGCTGACACTCAAAAATGTCCTTTTCTGCTTCAAATTCCAACAATTCAACAGCTCTCAAAAGAGTTACCAATAAAAACTAAAATTAGCCGTGAAAGTTCATCCCATCATGGGCCTTTTCAAGTGTATTCTGAACTGAATTACTAGCAGATGGAATTTGAATTTCAGCATTTGTGAAATAATTCAATCCTGTGAGCAATGGGTTCTCTGAGGATTTCTTCATTTTTTCTTATTAACCTCTGCCAGTAGAAGTAAAGAAAAAAAGTCATATATTATCTGAAAAATTTTTCCCTTTTATATAGTTACTGCAGTGGTGACCATATGGTTGCAGTCCTGTCCTTCTAATCTCTTTTTTCTCTCAGTGTTTGTGTGTGTTACTGAATAGCTGCTGTACACTCCCCAGAGGAAGGGTTGTATATCAGTTGTGGATAATGGATTTGCTTACTGTAATAGTTTTTTACAGTGATTTACCTTATCAGCAAAGCCCTTAAAGACTGACCCCTTCTGAAATTTAAAACTTTTACATGGTATCAGTGTGTTACATCCATTTCTACTACTAATCTCTTCAGTTTAATAGTTTTACTTAATGTAACTTGGACATGAAGAATGAAAGAAAGCTGTTAAAATGTGATACTGGCTGAGTGGTGCCTATATGGAAGAGAGATCAACTCTTCCACAGGTTTCACCTTATTCCCTTTTCAAACCATTCCCTGTTAGCCAAACCCACAGAGGGTTACAAAGACCTTTTACATTTGCCTACAGTCTGACTATCAATACCTTCTCCTGGAATCAAGAGACACATTTTGAAGTTGGTCCCAACTGCTCTGCTATTCCCAATGAAAGCACTCAGCAGAACAGCTGGTTTTACTCATGATTTTAAAAATTCCTTTTGCAATTCTCCTAGGCAAGACCTACTGACTGAAGGGAAAGAAATGGAAAAAAAGAGAAAAAAAAAGAAAAAGGGAAAAAAAAAAAAAAAAGTCTTTTCTCTCCAAAAAGTACATAGACATCCAAACACAGAAGAGAAGATTTTGCGTATTGAGAAAAGGAGAAAAATTGACAACAAAAGTATATCTGAGAATTCAGAGGTCAATGGATCCCACTTCCTGCTGCCAAGCAAACATAATCATAATTATCAGAAGCTGTGAAGCCTCGTGATAAGAATTCTCCCTTTTCCCAGAAAGTTAGCTCTTTTCTAGCTAGATTATACAACTGCTTTTTAATATATTCCACCAAAATATATTCATGCCTAATTTCTCCATTTCCTCTCTGCCAGCACTGGATTTTAATAGATTTTTCCTGCTCTGGCACTTAGTTGTGTCTTCATGCATTCAGAGAAAATAAACACAGTCCCCTCTCACTTCTCATTTTTCTGCATTTATTATCTCATCCTCTTCCAGATCTCCCTCATAAAGAAATCCACTGTTCCTCTGAGTATTGTAGACGCTTATTGTTTACTGTAATTTGAAATCATCACCTGAATATGGAACAGATAGAAGAGACCTTTACAGTACAAATTTATGGCCGAATTTTCATTTTTTCCACCTCCACTGGAAATTCCTCCTTCACAGCTCAGAAGAGTTTAAGATTCAATTTGTCTTGGGTTATCTTGTAATGTTTGAGCATCCAATTAAGGAAGTGACAATCCTCAAAGTTGCTGCTCTATCATACATGTTGCTATTAGCCATGAAAAGAAAGAGCAACACAGAAAAACAACCAAAAAAAAGTAACAATTCAGACTGAAAAAAACCAGTACAATTTCAAAACATTTATACCCTTATAAACCATATATAGTCATACTTAAGTATATAACTTAAATGCTGACTCCTGGAAAAGTATATCTGGAATTTTCTGTATGGCAAGCAATGTATTCATACTTCAGATGGCAATGTAATCTTTGCCTACCTCTAAAATACCTGAATAATAATCTGATAAATGAAAAGGAAATACTGCATAACAATTACCTGGCATAGCTAATAGTCAAAAAATGACTCTAAAAATATTAAAAATAAAAACCTAAATGAGGATTCTTTTAAATTATATTCCAAAAATTGTATTGCATTATGAAATAAAAGTCTATTCAGTAAAGGGAGAGAGTTGGTCAGCTACTGTAACCTACAGCTAATAGCGTTTGCAAGAGAAAAAGCACATGATTCAGGAATTAGGAAGAGAGATGAGAGTCACTAGGCTGCTGCTCTTTAGGCCTTTTTTGGCTAAAAGAAGGTATTTTTATGCATTTTTAGCTGGTTTTGTGAATTGTCTTTTAGAGTAGCATGAACATTCCTAATGGACAAATATTTGAATATGACCATCAAATCAGTGTATCACAAATAACACAAGGTTCATTTTCTTGCCTGTGCAGACATAACAAAAAGTGAAACCTAGAAATGTATTCATGTAAAATTTCCTCCAATTACAAATCCTCCACCACAGTTAAACACCTCTGACATAAAGTGGTTGGGACAGCTTAAAGCCATGCTTGGCATGTCTCCAGGGCTCCTAATAAAACAACTTCAAAAGCAAAGGAGCCCCTTGAAGGAGAAAGCAGATACAATCTCAAGTAAATAATGCAATCATAACAAAAAAAGGGAATATTTATGGGTTATCTCAGAAACTCCTTCCTCAAATCCATTAACACCATCAGGTTTTTGGATCCCTGTACTTCATAAGTTCAGAGTTCTGTTAACAAAATGAAGTGTTGCACAGAACCATGTGAGTAGTACAAACAGATGACACTGAAGGCAGAGTCAAACACATCAAATCAAGCCTTTAAAATAAAACTTAAATCTGGTCATGTAGGGGCGTGTCAGCATTCAAGTGCCCAGCTGTGCATCTGGAATTTGCAGATCTCACACATATCACACCATGGACATGGGCAGTGCCTCCTCTCTAGTCTGCATGGCACACAGAAAGAAACAAGGTGCAGGAGGTCACTGGGCAGATGCCAGCTCTCTGTCATTGTACCTGCAGTTTTCCTTTGAATCAACAGAGGGGTTTTAGTGTGTTCCAGTATTGCTTGGAAAAGGGAAGAGGGCATGAGTGTTTCTCTGATCAAGACTTTCAAGTGAAAGACAAAGTGGGATGGGCATCGAAGGCTGCTGGGGATCTGAAAATGAAAGTAAGGGGGATGTACTTACTCGACCTGTAAATGGCATAAAAATAGCTCTGTTACTGTTCTCTGGTTAAAACCAAAGGAATTGAGCAGTCAGTGGCTCCATTTTTGCCATCTTATGCACCCACGTGATCTTACAATTGGAGTACTTGTTTTCAGAGCCACTAAAAAACTATGTGAAACACAACAAAGATATTTCAAAGAATACACAATAATCATAATATTATATAACTTCTCATTTCCCCTGTACTCTTTCTCCTCCTTCAGTAAAAAAGTATCAGCAAAACATGTATTTATTAAAACTGCAACTCGTCATCAGGTTATATATCACTATATATATATATATTCTTTGCCTGATATTTGATAAATTAAGGGGTGCTGATTCCAGAAAGAAACCTTTTCTGAGAAAAAATATCCAGGAGAATTATCTGGGACTACATTACCAGCTTTGACAGAGAGCAATATACCCCATGATATACTCCTGCTTGTTCAGAAGCAAAACCATGTCTCATTTCAATTTTGAAAATAAGATATACTCCTTTTCCTTCTGTAATTCTTTTCCAGTTGCATAATTGAGTACCTTCACAGCACTGAACAGTTTCAATATGGTCCAACAGGCACAGAGCAGTTTCTTTCCCTCAGAGAGAAACAAATCTGCATTGGAACATTTTGCAGGCACATTTCCAGACTGCTTGCTGTCCAAAACCTGGTTGGATCTCTCAAGTGCTAACAGTATTTCCTTCCTGATCTTGAAACTACTCAGACACTCCTGACTGAGAAGCAACCATGGTAAATTTTGGGTGGCAGAGGACCAGCCTTCCCCAGCAGAACTAGACCAGTGCCTCAGATCACTTGGAGAGTGAAACACCAATACAATCAGCCAATACCATCCTCAACATCTCCCTGCTGCTGTTCTACAACTTTGCTTTGTCAGCTCCTGACACAAAGCAAGATATTTCTCCCAGTTCTTCAAAGCTGTTTAATGAGTGATGAAAGTTGATAAAAGAAATAATTGTTATGTATACTGCTCCAAAGCTGACAGAAGAAACACCTACGAGTATTATAATCCTATACTCTTTTTCAGAAATAAAGAGATATAGAAGAAGGTTGTTTAACTGTGCACAACTATCATCTTCCTTTCAGTATAATAATGGTTGTGTATCTCTATAATTAAAGATAATTATAGATCATAAAATTTATACAGTGATTAACCAAAAACAAGATGATGCTCTGTGCTGCCAAGACAAAGACATCCATCATTGGAGTTTCTCTGTCTCATATTTGGAATTTCTCCTCATTCTATTTCTGTTGTCTTCAGCATTACAGTATATCTGTAACTCAAAAAAAATCCCAGATTTTCAAAGTGCCATATTAAATCTGAGTTACTCCATTATTTTAACCTTCATAGAATAGTGAAATGAGACTTTTACAATCTTACTTTAGCCAAAGAAGCACATTTATCTCTAATACCAAGAATGTGTTGAATACATGTCCTGTAACAATAAATACTATAATCCTTACAGATATGCTCTTCCCTAATGCCATTGCAGATACTCTCATTATTAAGTCTACATGCCTAATCCCTTTCTGAATATGTGATTTTTGTAATTTCTATAATTATATAGATTACTCGGGCTAGCTATGCACCAAATATAATGGTATTTCCTTCTTAATGCTATTTCTCCATTCACTTTAATATCCATTACTAGCATGGCACATTTATTTCTTCTGATGTGAGATTTTTCAAGAGACATTTTGAATGTATTCCTTTTAGGGAAAAAAAAAAATCAGACTTATTATCAAGGTTTTACCATGTAGTGACAAGAACACGTACAAATTAGCTTACTATTTAACAAGGAATAATTCTGAATATCTGCTCTATGTTAAATACCTGTACCTTTACATACTTTACACCAGCAAAGAGGTAAAAATATAAAGCCCAAGGTACCAAAAGAAAGATTTCAGAAAGCAAGAAAGGATGCACATGCACAAACTGTACTGCCACTCTGATTTCTAGGTATTTTTGCTGAATGAAATTTAAGGCAATTTGACTTTTTTTTTTTTTTTTTCTTTTTTGTAAATCTAAAATGCGGATTTCCTGTATATTTGGCTGAAAAATAAAAGCAGAATATCATGAAGCGAGGCTAGAAGATGAACAGTTACCCTTTCTGTTTGTGCTGAGGGTTAAAATCCATGACCTACAAGTGATGTTCATGCAATCAAACAACACTTCCACTGGATAACACAACCACAGATGTGCAACTGTCTTCACGGGTTTCAGTTTGGAATCATATTTACTTTTCTTTGGCAGGAAGCATTAGGAATTTCTCATTTTCTCTAGGGCTGTTTGGCCTAAATTCAAAGGGTTTTCTGGATGCACTGTCATCATGAAAGTGTTTTATTTATATTTAAATTTCCAGCCTCTCTATGGAGAATGCTACTGAACATTTCATTCATTCCATTTCCACTGGAAAAGTGCACGCTGCCTGTGTTTCTTCTCTATGACTGGAAAAGAAAAAGGACACTTTAAAGTAATTTGTCTATTTTCTTTACAGATTTGTTGAACAACTTTTATCTTACAGGTCAGTCAGAATTTACTATTCCTGGTATTTGTGGGTTTCCCCTCATGTACACAAGACTGACTCCATAGGTCTTATGGCACTGAATCCTCATCAAAATAATAAGAGCAGAAAAATTCTAATTTTAATGCAGGAATTATTCATTAACATCCCATGGGTACTTTGTTAAAGCAAAAGTGTTTCTCCTTTGCTTCTAATTTTTCCCAATAGCACTTATTGAAGGGATCAGAAATACCAGTGAAACACAATAGCAAACTGTATGTGCAAAATAAATACTTTTGGTGGCATGTTTGCCCATTTTGACTACCAGACAAAATTAGTGGATTAAGTTGCTCAAAACATTTTAAGGGGCTAAAATTCCATTTACTTCCACTGTGCCTGAAGAAAGGAAGAGAAAACGCTGAGTTTATATTGAAATGGAGCAACCTGGTCTTTTTCACAGTTTTGGGGTTTTTTTGGTGTTTTTTTTTTTCCAAATGGAAGGAAGAAAAGGGTCACTCTCTTCACACTGCTCTCTCTTGAACTTCTCAAAAATAAAACAAATGTGGCTGCACTCCAAGAAGCTCAAGCAGTCATCCAAGAAACTGACAGTATCTTTCAGGAATGAAAAATGACTGTCAGCATGAGAGACAGTTCTTAGTTTGCCTGTCATTATTTACTTCTAAGGTCTGACTAGTTTGGGGAGATGTCAAGGGAGCAGCTGTCAGACTGAAGGAAACAGAATTGGGGAAAAAAACTAAATTTATATTTGAATCATGATTGATCATAACCTGTACTGTGCAATCAGATAAGTGTAACAAGGAAACAAAACAAAAAAGGAGTTGTGCCCCCTCAGTTAAAATATTAGCAGTAGTAAAAATTAATAGTTTAATTTATAGTTGGTCAGAAATATTCTACAGAAATGAAGTCACACCGAAAAATAATGATTTCCTGAATTTCAGGTATCTTAAAGTATATAGCAAACAATAAATAAACCTTAATTATATTCATAACTATTTGGTTTTCTGTGCTTTTTGCCAAAGAGGAACAAAGCTTTAGAATTACTTGAAATACGCTTATCAAATTTTCATTTTTCTCTACAATTCATCTCAAAGTATCTAAAAATTATCAGTAAGCATAACATTAATTTTTAAAGCTGAGGGAAGTAAGGCACTTGTGTAACAAACATCACAAACCCATCCACAAAATCCACTGCTGAGCTGAGAAAGTGTTAAGCTTTTCTACCTCACAGTCTAGGAATGGACTGTACCTTTTATTCAGATTGCGTCTGAGCTCTCAGTTAATGATGCATCACTCCCTTCAGAGTGGAGCTGACTTCAGTTTACCAACTCAGCTGATTTCTGCCATCTAAAACTGATCAGGCTTCTGTTATCTGGGATTTTAAGCTGATGGATAATTCAAATAATATACAGACCAAGAATTCTGTGTTCCTAAAATAAATCACACATATCGGAATTTTATTGTTTACACATACATAAAATATATTCAGACTTTTTGAACAAAGTCTTCAGAGCCATGATACAACAGTTGAATGCTGTTTTTTCAGCATAATAATCTTGGTAGGTTTGTATTTGACAACTTTCTGCACCACTGAAGAAATTTCAGTAGAATTATTCATTTGCAAACATCATTTCTTTTCTCATCGCATTAGCAAAACATGAACATTTCAAAGAGAAAATGAAAATGTCTTCTGAAATTAAGTGTAAATATCTCAAAGCTTTACACAAAAAGCTAAATTAAGAAATAAAAAAATTATAAAAATATACATTATGATTTACTTGTTCTTGTGTTTTACCACCTACCACGAGTCTAATTGCTACTTTTTGTTGAATCTAGGTTTCTCTCTCTCAAAAGGAGTGTACATCCCTTCCTTTTTCTTGTTTCACAAGAACATATGCAGGCTACATTACCAGAGTGCCGGACAATTTTTTTCCCCTGGTAAAGGTGATGTAAGGGTGGTGCAGCTTTATTGATATGCTGCAAACATTACTGAGTATGGGCAAAGATTAGAGGTTGATTTTTCACAAAATCTGTTAACAAATTGCTCTTATGTACAGTAAGTTGTGCTGGGGTGGAGTTAATTTTCTAGTAGAGTGCTCTGATAATATGGGGCTGGTTTAGATTTCTACAATGTAGAAAATAACAATAACAATAAAAATAAAATAACAATAGCTTGTTATTATCAGAACCAGCTTGTTATTGTCAAAATTATGCTGAGCTTTCACAGTTTCACTGCAGTAAGCCAGTAGCCATCAGTTTTTGGTTCCTTCAGGAATTATTTTTGAAACCACAAGGTATATATAATCATTGGACAGTTTATCCTATCAGTAGAAAAGCAGTATTATTGTTCTCACTTAGTTTCTATGGCAGGTTTTGGTGTAATTTTGAAGGTTCTCTTAAAATTGACCTGCAAGAGATTAACACTTGCTCACAAGTACCAAACAAGGAGAAGAAATATTTAATGTCCAGACAATTTATCAATGATACATCCAACAAACAACCACTCTCAGTATTGTTCTAACAATTAATTACTGTCATCTCCATCAGATTAGTCTTCATAACATAATAACATTAAAGCAAGTAATTCATCTGGCAAATGCATCAGGATAAATCACTTGGAATGTATCAGAAATGAAAAATGATCTCAGAAAATCTAACTGACTGTTCCCAGGGATTAAAATTTATTAGAAAACATGTCAGATTTTTGGTATTAATGCTGATATTATGCTTCCTCTGTGTTACAGGCTCCACATTAAAAGGAATCATGCTTATCACTGTAAGTTTTCAGAAAGATAAAGTAATAACAAATGAGAAGTTACATTTTCTTTTTTTTTTTTTTTCCTTGAAACCTTGGAGTGCAAAGTACTGCATGTACACAGCTCACCAGGCAGACTGGGAAGAATCTTTTTCCCCCAAATCTGCCAGCCACTAAAAGAAATCATAAAATGTTGAAACTGTTCTCTTACTTATTTATTCTGCTTCATTTTACAATTAAACAACTCTGATTTGCAAACTGGCTTTTACTTTTCTTGTGTTGCCTAAATCTCTGTGATCTTGCAGAGAGGCTTTTATTGACGTTGCCCCTTTTCATTTTACTCTCCTTGACCTAAAAAAGTACCATAAGTGAAGTTTGCTAGAATATTTGCATTCAGTAAAACAGTTGTTCTTATGAGCTCAGAAGCTACACACTATGCAGCAGAGGACAGAAGTTTTCAAGAGGGACAAATTGAATTTTATGGATTTTTTCCTACTGTAGCAAACAAGACTTAGAGCTGTCCTGTGAAAAATCAAGCTCCTCTTCAATAGCCTCTGTCTGAGAAACAAAAGTTCTCCCATGGGTAGGGCTCTGGAGCTCAGCAAGTCTTATCAGAGAAGAAACTCTACTGCCAGCTCGTCCTGCAATTTTTCACTTCAAAAGTAGTGTCCCTCTTGATAAAAACAAAACACAAGGAAAAATTGTAAAGCATTTGTCATACACTACTTCTTGAGAGCCAGACAGAACGTTCTACAAAATGTCTTTGTTACTGTATCCTTTCTTGTATTATTCAAGCTTTCATTTGAAGTTTTATTTCTGCAATCTTCTGTAAACATTATTTCCATAATTTTATTTTTATTTTTATTTTTTTTTTTTTTGGTGCAGGTCCTCTGCACATAACCCAATCCAAATTTTCAAGATATGGGACAGTCTACTCTATTAGTACATATACTAATCCTATTATTCCTGCAGGATTTCATCCATGAAATTGCCAATTTGTCAATACATTGACAGATAGCAATTCTTCTCTTTAAATATATTTAATAACTTCTACCATCCCATTCATCAGGTTTCTTTGAACCTTCTTGTACATGTGGCAGATTTCTCTGTATTTGTAGCCTCTTCAGCTTTGACTTTCTATATACATACTGGTTTGTTTTGGTGGGGTTTTGTTTGTTTGTTTGTTTGTTTTTTCCCTAAAAAGGAACATCCCTGTCTCAGTTCACTGTTACCTTGATGAAGTATATTTAGGCTGGTATGATGACTTCCTTTAATAAAGGAATATTATACGCAGTGATGAAACTATGCTTGTATACAAGGAAAATGCTTGGGGAAGTTTTCTGCCAGCAGAAATCAAAACATTTGGGGAATGGGCTACCCAGTACAAAATTAGGGTATTCCATCTGCACTCTTTCCTTGCTTTAAACCAGCACCTAACTCTAACAGAATTGCCAGCTGTGAGCTGAACAATCATAGAATCATTTAGATTTGAAAAGTCCAATTGCAACAAGCCCGACGAGCAACATTTACACCCAACAAAGGCTGAATCAGACAATTTACAGATAAGCACATGCACCCTATTACATTTTCAAGAGGAACATGTGAATACTTCTAAGGGTGTTTTTTGGGTTTTATTCCATGTGAGGAAATAACTTTCTGTGTTTTAGCAGAAAAAGAATGCACAAAACTAAACACAGCAATAGGCAAATCCTATAATGCCATCAAGGCAAGAAGCATAATGCCTTCTTTGGATAATATCAAGCATCTGACAGCATTTAACAAATAATTATCATCTGGGAAGTATTACACAAAATGGGAATAACTGTCAGTAAAGACATGGAGCTAATACTCTGTAAAGTATGTCTGATTTGTTCTGTAAAACATAAATATTTGTCAGGAATGTGTTGTTGGGTTTTGTTTTCTAAAGAGAGCAAATGCAGCATAGAACATCAATTACTCCATCTGAACAGAACAAAAGGTTACAAAGGTGACTTTCCATTAGTGAAAACACAACACATACTGTGAACAGAGGTGAAGATAGATTTCATCCTGGATATGTAGTATAATACAACTCCATCATCATTGTATCAACAGAATTTGATTTTTCTGGGTGGTCCACCACCACTTAGTGTCAATGGATACTTCTTCAGTCCATTTTATAGGTCTGATTGTGCCTTCTTGGCTGTGTGTATCAGAAAGACTTTTGCACTTTGTAGGCCATTCAGACAGCTACTTATGAAAGAGAATTGAAAAAGAAATGTTCAGAACACCATGAGAGAATTTCTGTGAGATGGAGGAGGAGTTAATGACATTGGAATTGAGTCAGTACGGTACCAAAGCTGCTTTGTATTGTTCTTTAAAGTGCTTTAGGGCCTAGGAGGATAATAACACCCGGAAAACAGAAGGCATAATGGAAGAATCACAAAAAATATCACTCTGTCTCACCCTGAATGACATCCTTCTATATCTCTCCTCTTTTTTTGCTGCTGATTCATAACATGCACTGAGGAGTAACAAATATACATTTGCTCTGGCTTGGCAGAAAGGGCACAGAAAGGGCAGGAAGTCAGAGCTCACTGCTCATATTTCTGATCTCTTTTCCATGTCTCTGGCTAAATGCTTCCATGGAAGTTTGAAAACTGGCTCGAAATGGACTAATACAGTGAAAGGGAAACAAAAGGTGCTTTCTTTTATATGTTCTGTTTTTCATGTAGGAAATATACTTAAGGTATTCACCATTTTTGCACCACTATTTTTACCAATTGTTTCACCGATATATTAGCATTCAAAATATGTACAGCAATTGGAGCATGAAACATGGGCATTTATCCAAGTTAACAGCATTTGAAATAGAAAATCATCTAAGTACTTTCTAATAGAGATGCAGGGAGCACCAAGCTTGCTTAAAATCCCATCTTTTGGTAAGTGATAGTTTTGTCTCCTAGTACTCTGAAACAGAACTATTCCCTTAGGAAAAGTCACAGCATCCTCAAATAGATTTCTTTGACACACAATTTTCTCAAGTCACTTTAAATTTTTGACCCTTCTTTTTTTCAAATCAAACCACCAAAAAATCACAGAAACACAGTTGTCTCAAGTTGAAGAAAAAAAGAAAAAGAAAAAAAGAGAGGGATGTAAGAACATCTAATAGCTACCATCTAGGATTATACCTGCAGTCAGATGTCTGCCTCCCATAATTCTGGTCAGGACAGTAGAACAGACTACATTGTATGTCCAGAACTGTTGCAATAATAGTTTTGGTCAGCTCTTTCACTTAATGCAGCTCTCCATACCAAAAGAGTATTCCTACCAACTGTGTCCTACAATGTGAAAATGCAGTCTGTCCTTGCATTGTTGTTGACTCACTCAAAGCTCACAGATGACTGGAAAGGACTGCTGCAGACCCTTACAGAAAGCCCTACCAATGTTTACTGCTCTGGGCTCAGCCAAGGACCTCTCCAAGAATTATACCCTTGGAGCCTGGAGACAGCTTCTGGGAGCTCCCTCATTCTGTGGTTGAGACATTTTCCTGTGTTCTGGAGAACAGGAGTGATCCGTTTTCAGGTTCATGGAATGCAGCAGCAGGGACATTCAGAGCTACACTGCTGCTCTGATTCATCTCAGATGTGTCCAGGGTGACAGTAGCTGCATTTTTCACATTGCCTGACAGCATTTACAGATCACTCCAGCCACAGGTTCCCCCATAACTGTAGCATAATGAGTAGAAAATAATGCAGAGTTTAATGTGATCTAAACTTATGTAGGCAACAGCAACAGAACTGGGGTGACTGTTCAATAAAATTTCTGCTTAATAAAACAATTCATAACATTTAATCCTTTTGTGCTGATCACCTTGCGAAATGTCAAGTGCTTCCTATTTCAATGCTCCTTTGCCTTTCTCTGTATTTATGGAGATAAGTGCAAGAAGATGAGCTAAAGCAGTATGTGCTTTATTTATCAATCGTTATAATAACTCATTATTTGTGCTCATATTCGTTAGCCAGCTGTTGGTGATTTACCATGTATTTTGAGCTACATCACCTAATAAAGAAAACTTCTTTACCAGAATTTATTTACCTATTTCGAATGATATTAAGTAGCCAATATTTCTCATAAACGTGCTTTTTCTCTGGCTCTTCCTCTCCTGCCATTCTCATTACAGAGGGGTCAATGTGAGGAAAGCATATGACTTCTTCAGGTGGAAGTATGTAGTCATAGCCACACCTTGATTAACAGCATTGTTTTCTTAAATCACAAGGCATGTTGCCTTAAAAAAAATGTAATACACACGTACACAGACCACCAGGGTGAATGAGAATGAATTAGCACAGACATTTTTGATTGTGGACACTATTTATCCTCCAAAAGAAGAAAAGAAAATTAGGTAGCAAACACAAGTGAGTGACTATGTGTGTGGTGGATAGGACATTGGTAAATTAATATTCCAGAACTCTGAATAGATTTGGAATTAAATCTAGTGAAGAAATTAGTTTAGTTTTAATTTAGTCAAAAGACATTATCCAAACTTAATTACTCTTCCCCAATGCTTGAAGTACTTCCATTTACAGAAGTGACAATTCCCTAAGAAAACTGGCAATGAATACCAGAACTGAAGTGATACATCTTCTCTATGACATTGATATTTAGATTATTTAGACAGGCATATAGATAAATCACAGCCTGACATCTTTGAGGGAAGCAGATCTGCTGGAAAAACAACTGTGCACAGCAATTGTAAAACTATTCTATCATACATTTACCTCAATTTTTAATGAGAAAAATATTAGGAATATTTACTATGGTCACAACATAAATGCATATGTGGAAGTCGAATTTATTTCAGGTATAATGCTGTTTCCAGAGATAAAAAAAGAGACCCGAAATTCCTGATATCCATTTTTCACACAACAGATATAATTTTGCCATATCAGTTCTGCCTCTTTGCTCAACTAACAACAAATGCAGGATATAAGAATCAGTAGAGCATCCAGCTTTGCTTTTAATAAAGGAGCTTGGAACATTAATCAAACAGAAGAACTGCAACAGAATGAAACTCCAACCAAAAGACAAGAACTGTCAGGTGCCGGTAAAACAGCAGCAAAAAAGAAGCACCCAACAGAGGTTTGGATATCAACACCTGAAAGCTAGGGAATGTCAAACACCACTTTTAAGAACAGGGTAGAGGGTATACTGAGTTCAAAGTACTGTAAGACTTCAGTGCGAACTCAGGATATTCTTCTGATTGTCCTGGAATATGTATAAGTCAGAAGAATTAAGTAGAGTGATAGTTAACTTATCACGAGGTGAAAATGTAGAATTTGGGGGGTTTTATAAGGGAGTTTAAAGGACAAAGATGGAGGATTTGGGGCTTGTTCCTGCTCATCCTCTTGGTCTTTTAGCCTCCATCTTCTGCTGTGATTATGGCACTTTCTATTTGGTTTAGAGTAGAGGCACACTGTTTAACATAGCTGATAAGTATTGGAGAATAATTCTGAATAAATTATATGTAGTTTTTAATATAAAAGATAACACCACCCCTAGGGAGTAGGGAGTTTGCCTGATCCTGAGCTGCAGGAAAGATCTCAGCAGGCCAGAGCACCAATGTACAAGATAACAGGAGCAATAAACAATCCTTGGATAAGGGAACAGAGAGATCTCAGCTTGTTTTTCTGGCACTGGGCTGGGGAAAACAGAGACTTTCACAAATTCGGGTCAACAACCAAAAAATGCAAAAACCTGACAGACTCCTATCAAAATCTTCCTTCAAAACAAGATAATTTCATCATGCATCTGATCTTGCCATGCATCAAATTTGCCTCCAAATGCAAGTGCAACCTCCCAGGTAAGCACAATGCGCAGTCAGCTGCTGCCGTGTCAGGGCCAAGCCCCAGCTGTGTGACAGCACCAGGCCAAAGAGCAGCTCTGGAAACAAGAGAAAACCCTCTAGCAAAGCAGCATCCCTGAATTTGCACCAAGGAAACTGCCCTCTGTTTAGCAGAAAAAGAGTCCATAACAAGTATATACAAAAACCATAGTAAATTCCTATTTTTCAGTCACCTAGAAGAAGAGACCATATACAAAAAAAAAAAAAAAAAAAAAAAAAAAAGGTTTAAGAGCTAAACAGTCCTTCAAGCCTTTCTGCAATGCCAAGAATTTTTGGTTTTGCAGAAAAGGTCCAATTTGGGCAAATTCAAATCTAGAATTGCTGTTCTGACATTTTAAAGGACAGTCACGGACAATTATAGTGAATAACATGTTCAACTTTTTCATCTTCAGAAGACGTGTATATGTAAATATATTAAAGCTCTAAGGACACTAGGGGGGAAAAAAGAGGCATTTGTCAACATTTAGGGTATAACTTAAGAAGCTTCATCTAACTGATTGGTATCAAGCATGCCATATCACCATAAACTAGTGATGTACAGGACATAATCATATTTCCATTCCAAAGGGACTTGGGTGACAAAACAATTTTGTAGTAGCTTCACTGTCAGCCAGATCTGCAGTCCGGTAACTGAAAACCTAGAAGTGAGTCAGTAGAGCTTTCATTTTTGTGAATGAGGTTGTATTTAACACATGATATGTGGCATAAATAACACTCACTGTACTAAGTCGCTGAGGATGAAAGTATCTAAGCAATGCAAATATGTTTAATTAATAGAAATTAAGTAAATTGAATTTAAACACATTAAAAACTGCATCTAATATACGTGATGGTTTATCACAACTAGATTGAACTGCGTGTGATTCTGATGTATGCTAATCAAAGCCTTCTTTTATATTCTTTCACTTTCTACCCTGGGTGTGTGGAAGCAGCTCAGATACCTAATAGTATTAACCATACTTTCTCACAGACATTAATACTTGAAACATTGTAAATCAATTTTTTATAAGCCCAGTACATCAGCAGACTGAGAAAGACTGAAAAAATGATGGCTGGCTCAAAACAATTAGGGTGTGTCCAGGGCAGATCAAGTTCAGCAGAGGTGGCATGGTGCTCTGCCCCACAGCCCATCCATCCCCTCTGGAGGCAGCTGGCAGTCAGTGGCACTCTGGAGCAATGTCCCTGGAACCCCAGAGTGGCTACCAGAGCAGAAATCCCACCTGGGGGAGGATGGCCACAGGAGGCCAGAGCAGAGAAAAAACATTGCACAAAGATGTACCTGGTTGTGTGCCTTATTCCTGAGGCCTTGGAGGAAGTATTTTCCTGTTCTTTCCATCATAACCTTTGTATGATTTAACCAGAAAAAGAGTTTCTTAGGACTGGATGGTGTTCCATGAGAATGTCCTAAAGCTGCTGGGTTTTGAGACAGGAATATATGAAGCTCTTTGGCCCACTCATCCAGAGGCTGAGTGGGGTTTTTCTATCCATGGGCTGTCAATCCCTGTGTGGCAGAAGGAACCAGAGGATCCCACTCATTCAACCCAATTTCGCTCACACAGCTTTAAGGATGCTGAAAAGCAAGCTCCCTATGGAAAAAGGGTTTGTGGTGAAATCAGCCCTACAAGAGGCAGCAAGATTGTAAGACAGCAGACAGTAATAATTCTAAGAGGACCCTTTGTGGTCCTTAAGACAAGGATTTTTGGGCACACCACTCCCTTTAGGGGTGGCACCAAGGGAGAGTGTCAGGAAGTAGTATACTGCAATAGAGCATTATAGCCACATTCAGAGAGGGGAGTTTTTTCCTCTTCCCCACCCTCAAAAGGGTGTTTTTAACAGGGGATATTAGGTAGCTGAGATTTGCTAGACTAAAAGCAGCAGAAGAAACTAAGAAATGTAATTAAATTATCAGTAATCCTGATTTTTCTTTGACAGTATGTCTTCTTCAAGCCAGCCTTAGAAACAAAAAAGATAATCACATTAGCCTATCAAAAGCCTTCATATATGTCTTTTTCTGTATCACAAAAAATTTCTGCTAGAATGTAGATGCTTAAAGATGTACAGTTGAGTCTCTAATAGCAGCCTAACCTATATGAGAGTCCTGTTATGCAGAATGCACACATCAGTGTTTGCTTGGGTGCACTCGCTACAAATTCCTCACCTTCAGACAATAATTGAAACTGATGAAACATCAAAGATTTATAACTGCTTGAAACACCACCACTTCTGCCCTAAGGGAAAAAGTTAACCTCAGGCCTTCAACCCTCCAAATTAATAACCAGTCCTTAGAATTTAAGGTCTTTATTAGGTCTTCAAATTTAGTGTTCTTACTGTACTTCCTACAGTTCCCTCACAAATTTGCTTAAATAGGAAGAATGTTTAATTCCTAACAATAAACTTGGACCAAAATAAAAGAACAACATTATTCACATTTGCAAGTATACGTCAATACATTAGCAGCAAGGAAACATATTATTATTACAAAATGCCTGCCTGAAATTACAAGGCTTCAAAAGCATTTTTATTTCAAATCAGTTTTTAAAGAGTATGATTTGTCTAACGTGTTATTAGGACCTCTTCAGATGAAAGGAGAAAAATGGATTAATAACAAAGAGCATACTGATTGAAATCTAATTTCTATTATCACAGCTAAATGATGTTTTTGCATGCAAGCTGAAGCTGTGTATTTTGAGATATGCAGTCCCTTAACACAATGTCACTCATTTCTCTGCTCTTACTAAGAACCATTTCCTGTTGAATTGAAAATAACAGTGTCTCAAGTAACTACACAGTATAGAATGCTTCCAGTTAGAAGCCAAGTGTCTAACTAGAGAAAAGAATTAAATCAATCATTCCCAAACAGTGTTTTCAGCTGAAGAATACCATCCACATAAAACCACTTTAAAATATTATGTACCTGGACTATTATCAGCACTACTCAGAAGATTAATTTTTCACCCCACAAATCACACGACAATAAAACTCAAAACATAATTTCCATTCTATCAAATAACGATACTTTTTAAAAACACAGAACAAACTGAATCAGCAAGAACTCTGGCAAACGAAAGATACTAAAGCAGTGCAAACAAAAAGGAAAGATAAAATGTTTTTCAGGTTCACAGATCCTCAGTGTACTGTCAAGTAATCAAAAATCAAAAATAAGCTGATCTGGAAAGAGGGAGTTAAATTAACCCCAGAAGTGAAGCACCCTGAGCCAGACAAGCTTTTTAAAAGCGCAGAGAGCTCTAGACCCAACCCCATCTCCCTTCAGGGTTCCTAGAAGCTACTTCTAGCACCAAAACACCCCAGCCAGGAGCACAGCCCAGTTTCTACCCTCCAGGCTTTGTGGCAGACAGCTGCCATGAGAGAACTGCGTTTAATTAACTTCTAGTGGGAAAGCATGGTTATTCCTAAAAGTTATCAGGGAGCCAACTGGGATGAAAGGCTGAGGACACACATTTTAGTTGCCACTAATCTGCATTTTCTGATGTGAAAAAAAAAAAATTCTTGCAAAAGGTAGATCAGTTCTCACCAGTACAGACTCCACCCTGTGACTGCCAGAATACTTTTTGGTCGCTGAATGTGCTGAAAATCAAACACTTGCAACACATGTGTTCAGTTGTCTTGTTAGCTCCTGGACTGCGGGGGGATGTATAAATAAATTAGTACTGTGTGCAGTGCAGCTTTGGCTTTTTGCAAAACCTTTTACAACAACAAGGACTAGGAGTCTTCCAAAAGGCAGAGAGAAGAACTAGGTATTGTAAAATTAGAAGTGCAGGAATAGCAGAAAATGTAAATTATGGGATGTCACAAATGGAAAGCTGAGGCTTCCTGATCAGCTACAGCCAATAGCTACACACTCATTTTAGGCCAACTGCAACCTAACTTTTTTTCCAGACAATAAAATGGTACTAAGTCATTTAATTTTTTATTTCAAATTGATGGCTTCTGTCACAAAATCTAACGAGCATATTGAACAAAAGAGATAATCTTCCCAACACAATGATGAAAAATCTCTTTTCTTTCCATAACAAAGAAATACCTTGATCTTAAATCCTCTGATCATGACACTGAAAGTGCTTATGAATCAGAAAAAAAAAAAAAAAATCTAGATGTTGATAAAGGGATACCCATTGATTTTACTTTTTTATCAGTCCAATCCTGCAGGAAGCTACAAACCCCTGTGTCAACTTCTCAGCTGAAACAAGAATTTTGACAGCACACCTTCAACTTTTTTGCCCAGAGGACCCATTTTGCAACTTCTTGTTGTCAGTCTTCCAGCAGAGAGCACAGACCTGATGCAGTTTCCATTGCATAGCTTTTCTATCCCAGTTTGAGAACCCCCACTTACAGCTGCACAGATTCAAACCATTCTTTCCTTCAACTGATCATTTATTTGCAATAATATATGAAGTAATTTACTTTTTAGAGTTGTTGGAAAGCTCACCTGAACAAAGACAAGCTGGCTGGCTGTGTGTCAAACCTCACATTTAGGTTCTGACTAGTGACTGGATGTGGCACATGACCTCAGCCAGTGACACCTCTTCTATTCATGGGCTGAAGCACTAAAAACAGTGACAGAAATCACACTGAAAACACTGAAAACCAGGATGCTCAAAATCCACTTTCTGTGCAAGTGCTATTTGGATGATAGCTGTGCAGTCTCCCAGCACTGGAGCCCATGAATTGTCCCCACCAATGTCTATGCACAGAAAAGACCAGAAAAAGGTGAACCAATCAGCCTTTCAAAAGTCAAACCAGTAACAGAGATCCAACATGATCCTCAAGAACTGTGCCTTTGTCAGGCAGGAAATGCTCATGGCAATGAAATCAAACATCACCAGGAGAAAAGCTAAGACTGTTGTTCCACAGCAATACCAGAAATAATGCTGCTACTGAAGAGCATCAATTTTGCCCTGGGAAAGAACAAAGAGTCTTTTGAGCCTCCTTTTCTGCACTAGAGCATTAAGGCAGAAAAAGTCGTTAATATTATTTAGCATCTTTCCCAAACTGAAAATTTTAATTGGAGTTTACACTTCTGTCAGCCCCTGTGTAGTTGTGTTTTTGCAGTTCCTACCAGGAAAGGTCACAATACTGGTATTTTGGAGGGAAGTTGACAAATAAAAGTGTTTATCTAGTGCCAGGTATTTTCCTGACCAAGCAGGCCCTGTATAATTTTTTTGCTTATCAATTAGGATTAATTTTAACTTGTGTTGCTGTGAACCTTCCTATGTGAAGCTTATGATTGGCAGAACCTGATGAATATTAACGTGCAAAGTAAAACAAGTGGATAAAAATGTCTTCTGAAAGGAATTACCTCAGACAATCTTCCACTGTACCTTAGGTGCTGCTGTGATAAAAAAAAAATCATTAAGAAACGTCTCTAAGCAAAGGTTTCTTTGCTAAAATCAAGTAATAATCACTACCTAAACTGCAGACGTAATTAGTGTTACAGTAAACTTAGTACACTTACATGTTGTTCAGAACACTCAAGAGAACATCAGTCTTTCTTTCTGAATCAATAAATAATCACAATTTCTTGCAATAAAGAAATTCATTTCTGAAAGACAAAAAAAAAAAAAAACTAAATAAAACGTGACTTTAAATTATTCACAGGTTTTTTAGTAGTCGCACTGTGATAATACATGAAAATACATTACCACAGCTGGGAAATTTACAGGAACATGGTACAATTTCATTAAAAAACCTGCATAATTAAATCTCTGTTTATAAGGGTAAGCATACTGTTAATATTTTATAATACTCAAAATGTGTTTCATGTATAGGTTAGTGTTACTTGAGCTGCAGGGTGTTTAATATTTCTCTTTTATCTTGTACCACCAGGAACAAAGGTTTTATTTTCAGGAAGCAAGTATTCTCAATTTCTACCAAAAAATGCCTTTCACAAATAGTCTAACAGAAAATGGAATCTTGTCCCAAAAAACCCTAACATTTTTCTTATGTAAAAAAATATCAGATTTTTCTTGAATATTAATGGGAAAAGGATTTGAAGAAAATCCTGTATATTATATCCCAGAGTACCTCCCTTTATCCCTTTTCAATATGTATTAATGAGAACACATGAAGAAAAAAAACAGGTAGGCTGAATAATAGACTCTTGCAGTAAAATCAATTTAAGAGTGGAATAAGCTGGCAAGTAAATGAAGACTAATCTATACATATATACATGTGTATATGTACTCTAGAAGCAGTTCATTTCTGCTGCTCTGACAGAAGTGGCATAACTTTCCCTCTAGTAGGAAATTAAATTGATTCTTAAAATTTTGCATCATGCACACATAAACAAACTCTAGTTAGCAAGCTTTGGCTTTTATCCTAAAATAACAAAACATGATAAGATTTCCTTTAGTATTCAGGGAATTCCAAGCATTTTTGACAGATGTACGTATTCCTTCGGATTCCTAAATGTTTTTTTTAACTGAATAACTTAACTAGTTTTTTTCTTGGCTGTTTGTGACCCCTGTCCTCAGCCATCCTACAGATGAGGACACTGGACAATACATAAAAATTGCTCAGATTTTAGTAATTTTTAACCTTTTAAATATTATTTTTTCTTTTTTTTTTTAATCCTAGAAGATTTTAGTACTTTTTAACCTTCCAAGACTTAGAGAATTTATTACTGAGGGTAAGCTGCAGTGAGAGAATATGTTAGGTTATGTCTAATTAGTCTAATAATTTAGTCCATCTAAAGCTATATCAAACTCTTAGAAAGGAAGAAGTGATGGCATGCAGGTGCTCATGGAATAAGTGCTGGTATGAAACAGCTTTCTGGTTTTGTCAGCCTTTCAAGGAACAGTGATTCTGACATCCTGCATTTATCTAGCCATGAAGAAATACAGACTGGCTGCAAGCAACTTGATTCAGTGGAAGTTGTCCCTGCCCACAGCAGAGGGGTTGAACCAAGATGCCCTTTAAAAGGACCCTTCTGACTCAACCTATTCTAGGATTCTTTTATTCCCTTGCCTGCTTCAATGACTTCCAGCAGTCCAAAAGCCAGGTATGGGTTCACAGAGAGTAAACAGATGCATGAAACATGGCAAAATGATTTTTACATGTCACATTTAGGTATCTGTAGCCTTTCCCTCGCCAAACTACGTCTCTTACAAGAAAAAACATCCAGATTCATTCATGTGCAGCTCACCTTCTCTGACTCTCATAGAAATGTCTCCATGGGAGCAACTAAAAGATAACTTATTCCTGCCTAAGGATGCAATAGTTCAGGCAGCCTCTCTGCCTTGGATAACGTAGTGAAGCTTTGTTCCACATCCATGTGCATGGCCACATAATATTAACACTACTACCTAAGAGTATAAGCATGATGTGGCCTGCAGTGACCACATGGAAATATCTAGCCCTTGGTGCCATTGGCTTTTTGTGGATATCCAGTGTATGGAAGCAAAGATCTCTAGAATAAAAATATTATAAATTTGAGAAAAAAAAAAAAAAAAAAAAAAAAAGAAATTAAACCGGGGAAATGTAAAATTTTGGGGAAAAAATATCCATTTCCTGACATTTAAGATTGGTGTGGCATATAACAGAAGATAATTCAGGGAAGAGGAAAAGTATAATGGTTTTATAAAGAAGTAAAAACATGAAGTCCTCTAAAATAGTTTGTCTTACAGTCCATTTTCAAATAGTGACCAAAACTATCACTATTAAACATGAAGAGCTGAAACCAATTATCTTCTCATGCAAAAGCAGTTTATGTTTTGAGAAGCACTACTGAAAGTTTAACACTGTGAGTTTAAAGGAGAAAAAGTAGTAAGAGAAGAAAGTGAATTAAGGTGAGATACTCTAAATATGAAAACACATTTAATCAGCATGATGCAATATTGTTGCAATTATAAAATTTCGCACAAACATTAGTCAAGGCTTCTCTAATTAGCGTTGTCTACACCGCAGAGGGTCTTGAGCTTGAAACATTGTAGCTAAGAGAATGAAAATGATTAAACGTGGCAAGTTTAAAGACAGCAAAATGTGAAAGATGTTTTTAACATCCACACCCCCAGAGCAGTGTCACTTACTTTTATTTATTAATATCCTCCAAATGAAGGACTTCAGAAGAATTCAACTAATCCACTAGCACATAGACTAATTTACTGAAAAAGAATCAAGAATGTTCAGGCAGCCTTCTGCCTACTTGCCCTCTAGTCACTTCGAGAAACTAGTAGCAAAAAACAACCATGACAGTATTTTTCCAGTGTTCTGCTGTCCTTAATATTGTATTCCCAGTGTTTAAATCTAGAAAATAAACACAACTTCTTGTCTCACCTGCAGTGAGAATGAAAACAACTGCTATCATTCTTCAGTGTAAAAACCCATACTACAAACCTTCACCATCTTTTTTTATTTTTTGCTATCACAATTTCTGTATTTATCAAAACTTCTCCAGCACCCAGATATAAACAAATATTTCTATGTCATACCTACATTTCTGTTGCATTTGTACCTTTTTTTTTTTTTTTTTTTTTTTTTTAACTTGTCATTTCAGTACCGGGGTAATGTGTTAAATGTATTTTATAATCCTCTAAAAGCCCCAGCTAGGGGCAATGCTGACTCTTTTCAAGCTGTCATGCAAGTTCTCCAACACTAACAGTTTCTAGTTACTTAACTACTCCCAGGATATCATGATACAATAAATAAAAAACTCATATTTCTCTCTGTTAACTCAGTTTCAATTATTGTTTCCTGAACTTTAATTTATTATTAAAAATAGGCTTACAAATAACCCTTTCTCATGATGATTCACTGAATAACTCATCTTTTCTTCATCTTCCCTTTATAATGTCTTATAACCCATTTTGAAGTTAAAAGACACATTTTGACCCAGCCTTTCCAAACCGATCTTTATACAGACATTTCTTCTGCACATATCCACATCTCTATGTTGCTTTTCTACCATCCTTTTTAGGTTTGGTTTGGTTTGGTTTTGGTTTTTTGGGGGGGTTGCCACAAAGGCAACCCATAGCACTACCATGCAAGGTAAATGAAGTTTTCTAGATGACAGAAAGAGCAAGGCCAGACAATTAGCCCACAACAGAATGTGTTCAGTGTTAGTCAGTCCCTTTAAATCAAGTTAGAAGAGCATAAGGTAATAGTGTAGAGGGACTGGAAAATGCTTATAATGAGTGAAATAGGGAGAAAATGTAATAACAGAGCTTTTTTTCTGAAAAGAAAAAAAAATAACAAACCTGCATTGTGCCTAATTTCAGTAGTGTTGGGTAAACAGAAGGGCCAATTAAGGACTTTGCTTCAGGTTCAATTTTCATAATGAAAATGGGTTAGCATACCTGAAGCTTATATAACACCGCTCTCACATTTCAAATTATTTCTTTCCTTTATAAACATTATAATGCAAATACAGCAGTGTCATGGACAACTACTCAATCAAAATCCCTCTGAGAATTCAGAATGCAAATGTCTAAGAGCCAACACAAGAGCAGTACAAATCAATTCAAGTTAGTGCTGATGTTATTAAAACAGAAATTTCAGAAGCTATACAGATACACTGAATTAACTGGAAGAGCTCAGGTCTTGGTCAGTATTTCTATTGCTCAAAAGCTGAGAAGCAGATAATGGAACTGCTACAGGAAAGCTTAGGTACAGTTTTATGTTTTATCCATAAGGAAAGGTGACAGCTTCAAAATATCTTTCTAAAGCCCTGGGTCCATGCAGAGCCATTAATGCATAGAATTGGTGCCTACAATTCACCAGCTCCTCTCCTTTCAGCTCTGTTTGTTTGTTTTACAGCTGCAGCACCAGGAACAATCAGTGAAAGCTGCTCCTAGGAAGTGAATTGGGGAGCACTTTGAGCTTCCAGGAATCATTCAG
Organism: Sitta carolinensis; assembly: GCA_032173965.1. Lineage (NCBI taxonomy): Eukaryota > Metazoa > Chordata > Aves > Passeriformes > Sittidae > Sitta > Sitta carolinensis. The sequence continues at coordinate 3,158,439 of JAVUNC010000006.1, forward strand.
AGCTTGTCAGAAATTACTCAACTTATTGCAAGTGCTGTCTGTGGCTGCAGGAATCTTCACGACATCAGGTGGGGTTGCTTTGGGATTTAACAGTTATACAACATCTCACAACTAAATTACAAAGGCTTTGGAATTTTTCTTTTGCACTCTTTCCTAGTACACCCTCCTGCCCTCTTTTCCTTGACCCTAATCAATGCATTAAACAAAGCCATGTACTGCCCAGAAAGACATTATTGTAACCAACTTATTGTCACAATTTATTAACATTGTGAAAAAAAGCTGAATCTCTTCAGAGCCCACAACAGGGCTGTTGCCTCCCACGAAAAGAGAAGAAAGATGACTTTAGATTAGCCAGTGTTTTCTCTGTTTTAGCCAAATGCCTTACAATTCTATTTTGAACATTATTCCTGTATTTCCCATATAGTGCAGACCCAAATCTCTAGAGGAAAAATGAAGACACAGAAAACAAATTCTACTTCATTTCTGACAGTCTGTGTGTTACTGGGGAAAAAAAAAACCCACAGAGAATGAGCAGGGTATTTATGAAACCTGGTCAGTCACAGACCTGAGCTGTTTGAAATCAATGGATTTTAAGGTGTCCTGATAAGGGACACTCAAAATTTACAGGATAATGCACCCAAGATTCACTTCATTTCCCATATCTCCCTCGTGAACTTTGACATGTCCCTTCAAATTCTTCAAATTTAGTAAAGGGAAATTAAAATTTCTGGAGATTACTGATGGAACATACGTACACAGCAAAGAAAAAAATAAGGTCAGTGCATAATTTTAAACAGGCTTTACTAGATTTCAAGCCTGAAACTGAAACTCTGCATGTAAAGAAATTCAAGTCAGTCTGGTTGCTGGATTTCTACGCTCTCAAAAGAGAGCAGAAAGGGGACCACATCAGCTAAAACAACTGAGAAAACAATTCATGTTACATTTCAATTCTGGGACTATCTCATAATTAAAATGTAAGATGCTATTTAACCTTCTTTATTGTGTTTTTAAACATGTAACCCAGTTCTTAGTAATTTCTTAGCATTTTGTGAATGCAGCAAAGTACTTCTTTTCCAACACTCTCAAACATGGATTTTCTGCTTAAAATCTAAATGCTTGCATGAAACTACAAATATCAGCAAAACAGTAGGAAACCTAAAAACAGTCCAGACAATGCCATAGGAGCTCAGTACCATTCACAAAAATTTGGGTTATTTAAAAAAACAGAAAGGTAATGCAGGAACTGCAGTAAAGTAATAATGAACTGCCAGTCACAGTAAAAGCAGAAATCATAAGTGAGAGAGCAGTTTATAACACTGATTTTCTACCAGACTTCTTGGGGTGGTAGTTCCCACATGACTACTGTTAAACATGTGGATAAGAAAAATACAGAATATTTCAACAGTTCTTGTCAGTTGCCAAGACAGATGCTCCTCAATGTAATATCTAAAAGGCTATAGTATTCATAAAAACAATTATCAATTAGTAGTTAAGTTCTATTTTATAATATTTGCGCTCATTTTACTTATTTATACTCATGCCCCTACCTGTAAATAAGAAATTTTTTGTCATAACAGAACATAGACATCTGCTGAAGTTAAAATTTATCCTAAGATAATAATTGAAATTTTGCTTGTAATCACTGCTTTTAAACAGAATTAAAACCTTAATGTTGCATTCAGAATAGAAATAGTCTTATGAATAGGCATAAGAGCTTTCTGTATCAGTTATATAAAAAGAACCAGAGGAAACTGAAATAGGAATCCTAGGTGGCTTCCCAAAGCAGAGAGGGGTTACATATGAAAATAAATGCTTTCTGAAAATTGTCATATTTATTTTCAGATGTGGATTTGTCCTCATTTAAATATTCCCCTAATATTTTTATTTAAATTTATATTGGTCAAATTATACCTCATTTTTGATGCTTTAGATCAATGTTAGCAGGAAAGAAACTAGTCACTATGAATAAAAGCAAAGGCAAATATTAGGATATATACTGAGGTGAATTGAAAATCCCATGGAAAATATAAAGAATTTAAGTGACACCAACCCACCTCCTTTAATAGATAATTTAAAATTTTCATTGACTAGTTATATAACTTTTCAATAGAAATTATAAAACGACAGAGGTAATTGAAACTAATCAAAATTTAGCAAGTGTTAGCTATGAACTTGAAGGTATTTGTGAATTGTCTACAGACGAACTCTAAGAATATGAAATAAAATTCATATTAACAATATTATTATTAAGCAATTTTCAACTTGTTAATCAAAAATGAGTTCACATTTTTTTGACCTACATATTAAAAAGAGCTAATTATTCCTCTGTAGTTTCAGAAAAATCCACTGCTGTATTGCCAGCAGATTATTTATGCAGCGCCACATAAAATCTTGTCACACCATGTAATCAGAATCCTGACTAATCCAGTCCAACAGCCAAACAAATAAAGCAAATAAAATAACATTTATCACCATACTTTTGTCCTCATGCTTTAATTTAATCAAGAATGAGTTCATTGATAATAAAGGCACAACAACTGGAGAGCACCCCACACTAAGTCTCTGCAAGAGTCTGTAAGGAAATTTTGAAAGGTGATCAGAAGAAAGAAAAAATCAATGCAAGCTAGAGGCCATTCCTAGTGCTGAAAGAAGCAGGAGAGAAGGCAAAGACCTGAAAGTCAAAGAAATAAAGGAAGGAAATTACGTGTGGAATTGAATGAACGTTGCTTGTTAAACCCAGCTAGCAGCTGAGCACACACAACTGCCTGCTTGCTTTTCACCCTTCTCTGTGACAGAGAATTGCAATGCAAAAACTGGTCATGTATTGGAATGGTTTAATATGACAAAAAAAAAAAAAAAAAAAAAAATTAGATGCCTTTTCCACCCCCTACAAAAATAAATGAGATAAACCCAAGAAAAACAAATTATGAAAAAATCTAACTAAACCCATTGTCCACCACCAGCTGAGCAGTGCTCAGCCAGTCCCTAAGCAAGAGCAGTACCTGCAGATTTTCTGCCCTTCACTGTTTGGCACATTTTGGTGTGAAATAGCCCTTTGGATGGTGGGGTTTGGCCGTCCTGGTGTCCCTTCCCAATTCCTCACTGCTGGGAAGTGAGGGATGAAGAGCAACTCTTGATTTTGGGTAAGCATTGCTCAGCAATAACAAAAACATTCTCGTGTTAGCAACACTGCTTCCAGCACAAATCCTCATAAGCTACTCCAAAGAAAATTAATGCTATTCCATCTAAAATGGGTACAAAAGCTTCAGAGGCAAGACCTAAAAGACCTCAGGACTGAAACAAAAAGTTAAGAATTGCAAAGGACTCTGAAGGTGAATTTCAGGTTGTATAAGGCTAGAGATCAGAGGGGATTTGAGACAGATTCATGAGGTGAATTTAGTAAAACAATAAGGGAAGTGATTCCAGCCTATAACCTGGAGAGATCTACTGGTTATGAAGGTAATAAGCTGGCAATACACTAGGAGAATATCAATTAATATCATTATCTTTATGGAATGCAGCTAGTTTATCAGGAAGAGGCCTTGCTGTTTGATTTCTGTCCATAATTCTTGCACATCAGCCATTTTGCAAATCTTCTAGATTCACTTAGAAGTGTTCCCACCCTTCTCTCCTGCTCTGCCAGTAAGGCACTATGGCCATTCTCTTTTTGTATTTGTTTTCTGAGTCACAGTCTCACTCTGAATAACGTAGTCCATTCCCCCATCCACTCAAGAAGGTGTTAAAGTAGTTATAGAATATACCGATGTAAAATTATAGAGAATCCTATGAAAAATAGGATTTTTAAAATGAAAAATAGGACTTCTTTCCAGGTTTAAAATCCAGTTCTACCTGAAGCAGGTTGGTCTTGGTGCAGAGAAATGCAGGCCTTAAGTACAGGATCTACTTACAGATATACTCAATTCTTTTCTGCATTTATACTTTTTAAGTAACTTATCATGTCAGAGTAATTTAATAACCATTACTTTGTGTATCTGTTCTCCATTGCCAATATCAACAAATCATGGTCACCTTTTCTCTTTTCTGCTTAAACATTCCTGTGGAATTATTTATTAACTCTGGTCTCAAAACTAGGATTATGAATTTTCAGGCCAGCTTCCCCAGACACAGAGAACACATGAAGGTAAGGATGAGAGATAAAAAGATTGTTATTATTAAGGGAGAATCTTTCTCCTAATTCTCAGTTCCTGGGCAACATTCACCTCAAGATGAGACCTTGAAGTGATAGAAACATACCCAGAAAACTATCTCCCATCAATAACCAAGACTCACTTATATTCTATTTTCCTCTGTCCTTTGAAGGAGCTGAGAAAAACTTTCAGACAAATAAGATACTTAAAAAAAGAATACTTAGAATAGGCATATTATAAAAGGGGAAAATGAGATATAGATTCCCGGATTATAATGATGATAATGATTAAATGAAAGAGCAACTCAAATGAAGGATTCAAATAGTGCTGATGGCTAAAGCAGGAATGAACTGCTATTTTTTAAATAATTGGTTTAAAATTAAAGAAACACTTAAATCAGAAGTTTGTATCCTTATTAGTGTTGATTTCTTATGGTGGGAGAAGAAGGCAACCCTGAAAATTAAGCAAGTTGACATATTACATACGAAAATTAAAGGAAAAAAAAAATCAGTGAAACAGACCTCTGATCTTCCTACATTGTCTGCATTCTATCCCAAATATCTGAAAGATGAGAGAGACCTTAAGAATATTCTGGGAAACAATTGCATTTCCTCAACATATATCAGTTTCTCTGATATATTTCTTTTTCTTTTCCTTCTTACTGCCTCAAGGGGACAGACTGGAGCAACAAAAGTAAAAATAATAGGCATTTCCAGCATATTTTGAGACTGTAAATTAGTGTCTGCTGTGTTTTTTCAGGAGTCAGGCATTGAATCGCTCAGGTTTGAATATTGCTTTCTTACCACAATGGTTGTTATGATGACAGTAGCAAATGTCAGGCCATGAATCTACTAACAATGCAATGATTGTAACACAAGGACTCAGACAGGCAAAGGTGCTGAACAGCTCTGCACAGCTTTAAGGTTACAGTATGCTGGTAATTCTCAGTGCCAGCACGGCAAGGGTATGAATTATCTATTCTTAAGATTACTTTTATAGGACTAACCTGTATTCCTGAATGCAGTAACCTACAAAAGAAAACTGATTTCCTGAGCCTTACTCAGTCAAACTCTTTGAGAGGTTATCCGTGAGATGATCTTGATCAGGAGCACCCTGATTCAAAGCTCGGGACCATGGCACAGCACAAATGCTCTAAACACATTTTTTACTAACTTCCCAGGCACATCAGACCCCCAGATATGCAGAAACCAGTTGGTAAGTACAACACAGTCAACCCCAACATTTCCAGTCCCTAACTCATCCTTGGAGCTGGTCTTTTCAAAGCTTACCCAGAAGAGCAACTCTCTACTCATCTCTACCTGATCATTACAAAAGCACTCTCTCTTCCAGTATGAAATTGGAGGGTTTCAGGCACTGAGAACAGCCAGGAAGATGTGCATGGTGCTTGTGGTCTCACGCAGGACAGCTTCACTCTTGCCCCATCAGGAGGCTGCTGGTCTGTTCTTACAAACTTGTGCTGGGGCACAGCTGCATACCCAACTGAAACCAAACCTGAAATCAGTTCCTGAGTCTCTGGTTTGGAAAGGCTAACCTTTTTCTTAATTCTCCCTATTTATGTTTGTTGCCATCTCATTCTGTTGGTTTTCCATATCCAGGTTTATACATTAATATTTACTTCTTTTTGTAGATTATAGATATGTCTCTGTGATGCACAGAGGGAACACAGCAACACACACCATAGGTGTTCAGGCAGAGAAGAAGAAAAGAACTCTCCAGTTTATTGTTGCCCTCGTATCTCTCAGTTTCTGGACAGTGATCAGAGATTGGACAGAGAAGTTCCCACCTCTCCATCTCCACTGGTCACTTGAGAAGTCCATCAGGTGATATCTTTTCACAAAGGAATGCAAACATGATCCTTGTTTATCTTACAATTCATGAGAACTGACTCCATTATACTAAAACAAATCAGAAGGCTGATTTTCAGGGACAACATCAATAGAATATAAGATTCACACAGAGAAAATACATTACATGACAACTACCTCAAGCTTCCAGCATTTATAATTTCGAAATTTTCATGCTACTCTAAGTTTTTATAATAATGGAGTCATCTGACCTGAGTACATCACAGGGTCCCTTCATGGTCATATTGTTGTTTAGAATGCTTTGTCACAGAATTTTTTTCTGTTGAAGGAAAACGCGAAAGTTCAGGATCTCATTTTTTCCTTCAAAGACAAAATATAATTTTTATAGCCACATACTCAGACCTTAAAACTATGAAGTACAAAAAAAGCTCCTTCCTAAAGACATAAAACTTGCACCTTCAGGCAAGCACACAGATAATTGGTGACTGTTTACTCAAACTAGCAAAAACCACATTGAACAGCCATTTAAATATAACAGAGATCAGAGCAGCATAACTTCCTTTTCTCCTCCTGCCTGACATGTGACTTTTTTCAGCAGTAGAAAGCATAAAACACTGAGAAGAAAACACTCTCCACAACAGCCTGTGGAAGATGGCCACTAGATGGTTTGAAAGCAAGCAAGAGCCAAAAAATGTGCCCATGCTTTCAGTAGAATATGTTTATTTTCTCACACTAAGAATCATGATATGAAGAGAGACCATAAATTCCTAAAAATAGGTCTTTGCAAAGTTATAATAGAATCTTGTGGCAAGTATCAAAGAATTTAATGAGAGACAAAAACTTCGTGTTTCAAGACTGATCTAATATTTAATTTTTAAGGGCAAGGCAGACAGCTAAGGTCTCTGGGAAAAGGGCACATCATTAACAGCCCTTCTTGAATGTTAGTTTCAAGAACCTTTACCTGACATCCTTCAAAGCTCTGATGGATGCTGCACTGAATAAATGACCGGGCAATACACTGAAGAATCAGTTTGGTGCAGCGTAAATATGTCTTAGTAAAAAAAAAAAGTTTCTGTGATTTACTAGATAAATATTTAAAATAACTGCAACTCTATATTAGAACACTTCATTTACCAGGATTTCAATTTAAATCATCACAATAAACTTCTTAAGCAAAATCAAAACAAAACCACCAAAGAGCAAAAATATTCCACATTCTCTTTAGTCAACACAACTGGGCACAGAAACAGCAAATGGAGATGTTTCATTTTGGGAGGCATAATTTACATGACGCAGCACACCATGTGAAAAAATGAATGGGCTGGATGGCACAGTAAGGAGGTTATTGCTCCTGCAAATGGACTGAACTTTTCCAGTATTTAGAGACCCACACAAAAGATGACTTACACTGCTGGCCTGAGCACTGCAGCAACAGGTAATTCATTACAGAAGATTAGGACATAGATACACAAGGTCAACTGACTAATCCAACTTCTGTGTTTTTATTTTGGTCAATGTTGGCTCTGAGAATATATTTTCTTGTCTGCTGACAAGTTTAATGTTAGGATAAATATGAAAGTTATGAGAAATTTCAATGTCCTGCAACCTAATAACTCTCACGGCTGCTAGGATTGTTCTTGAGTCTGCCTAAATTCATCATTTTTTAATTTATTTCCACAAAATACATCAACTGTGGTTTTACTGGAAGCTAGTAACACTAGCCTGTTTGAAGGTCAGGAAAAAAGATTCCTTCAGTTTAATTTTATATATCCTAGAAGCAGTTTCTTAGCCAGCTACAGTGATGATGAAAATTGGCAATTTTCAGAAAGATGAATTTTCACTTCTGCTGCTCTCTGTGAAACACCTTTTAATGTAAAGCTTAATTGAAGTCGAAATAGCTCTGACTATACCATTTTATCTCCTGTCAAAACTATTTTGCCAGAGAATTTGAAAGAATCCCCCCAAAATGCACATGATTCAGAATTAACATAGTGGTATGGGAACAGTGCTTATCATTAAGAATATTTCTGAACATGCCACGTCTCTAAGGGAATCCATAAAAAGGATTTTAAGAATGGGAGAAAGAAGAGGGTTTCTCTGAAAGTGAAAAGGGGAAAGAAAGCACAGTATGAGAAGCAGGAGAGGAAATGGTTTCAGGATGTTGGTAAACTTTGATGCTTTGAAGAGGTCTCGAAGGATGGAGATGTGGTATGTGGCACATCGAGTCAGAGAGGTGAATGTCCGGCTGAGGGGCACTTTGCTCTGGGGTCAGCAAAGAAGAGAGGACAACCACTGCTGGCAACAAAATCTTACCACAAAAACAGAGAAAAACTCTAAGTAATCTGGACTGTGGAGTTTGTTATACAATGCAAAAGAAGCTTAATCCAAGAAAGACAGCAGTAGCTGCTGAAAGTTGGTTTATTTCTTATGTACTGAAGAGTGATTCTGTCAACTCCACACTGTACACAAAATGCTTATTCTCTACTGTCTAAACCCTTATTTTGCATTCCACAGCACAGGTCCACCCTATACAATTCAAGGCAATAAACATGCAGAGGAAAAGTTTCTACTCATTTTCCTATAAATAACATACATAAATATTTTTTTTTTTTAAACCTTAGAGGTTAAGTAAAAATTGCTCATGAAAGTACAGAGCAGAAACTGCTCAAAATGTATGACAGTTTCTGAATAGGGAAGAAAAAACAGTGGAAGACAAAAGCAAACACCCTGTGTATCCCATGTCTGTGGAACACAGTAACAGTTATTTTTCAGCAAAGAGGTACATTAATTTTAAACTTACAATTGTGTCATTGAACTGCATATTCACTCACTTGATATAAGCAGCTCAGCAGATCTACTCTGCATCTTTCCTGCATTCCAGGCAACTACAACTGTGCAGCTGAAGGAAAGAAAATCCTTTATTAGCCATTTTTCAGTGCAGCTTTAAGACAGGCTGAGTTGTTTCACTAGTGTGATCATGTTTATAAAACCCCAAGTGATTCCACAGGTATGGAGGAGGGAAATGAAGTCTAGCAGAGGCTGTCACTCAAGCACAGCCAATTTCCTTAAATGAGGGTAGACAACTAATGTGTAGATTTGAGGTAGATATCACAATGTCAGCCTGCTGAAAATGGAACACAAATGGTATCTAAAAATACACTGTTGCCAATTAAATACAATAAATAAATCAATACAGGCAAATTATGAGTGAATTCTGTTCAAAGACTGGGTTTTAATTACAGGCTGTTTAAAGGTGAAATCTCAGTGCACAGTGATTAAAATGCTGGTCTGGTACTTCAAAATGCTTTATTCTTGGGTCTAGTATGTATTCATCACGCACAGTAATTCTCTGTCCTCAAAAGCTAAAGAGAATAGAAAGATTTTAGTTTTTTTTTAACAGCCAAGGGAATTAGGAACGTCAATGGCTCTTAATGCAAAATATTCTGAAGTCATAGAAAAACATTATGAAATTTAAAACAGGGGAAAAGAAAAATAAACAAACTTCATTTTGATGCTTTTAAAACGATTTTCCTAGAAAACTTCAACGAAATTGATTCAATTTTATTTGAATGTCACTTTGTATTTCAGGAGAAAATTGCTCTGCCAAGGGAATGTGGAATAAAAGAGAAAAGTTTGATTTGGGAAGGACAAAAACAAAACCCAAAACCAACAAACACCTTCTTTCACAAGTTGTTCAACTCATATTACCTCAGTTTGATTGACTATAAAACTCTTTGCATTACATGAATTACATGCAAGACAGGAATAAAATTAAATACTTCTTCTGAAGACTCTATAAAGCAATGCAGCAGCATGCTGAACTCAAAATATCTTTTGCTAAGAATGTCATCAGATGTGCTGGAAGTATTGAAGCACGTGGCTGGAAGTGAACTTCTTTAAGGAGAGGACAATCAAACTGTCCTTGAAACCACAGCAGCTAAAATAATGTTATCTAAAAGGATGGGCCACTTTATCATTACCCACACCACAACATATTCCACAATATATGTGAGCAAACTTGAAACACATAGAACACACTGGCAAAAAAATCAGCTATGAGGACAAAAGCATGAGACCAAATTCAAAAGCAGCACTGTCTGGAATAATGTCTTGGTCACTTTGACAATTGACATCCCCCAGTGGGAAATTAAATAACACTGTACCAATGGTGACTTTAGTTCAGTTTCACAAAAACTTGTCCATTCCCATGCTGTGATTTCTGGAGCAGAACAGGGACAAAAAATATAGCAGAATTCAATGCACAATTCAGATTTTCATCATGTTTTTCTGTATTAGGCACTTTTAATTAAATTTAGTTTTGATCAAGTTCCAGTGAAAACTAAATAGAGTTTTGTGATATCCTTGCATGAATACAATGATTTCTTGGGGGTAAAGGTCTCAGTTTAATAAACCAATATGCATTTCAGTTGGGTGTAGAATATCTCACAGATAATGTTTCAGATATAATTTCTTAACAGTTCTGGAGGAGAGGATAGATGTTGTTTTTCAACGCAATTAGAGGAAGAGTTTTATTGTTGCTATGGCAACAAATATATCTTTTTTACTTTCTTTTGTCATACCAGACAATTGGCAGGCTTTAAGCATTCACACTGGACAACCACGATTCCTCTCCTCTGCATCAACAACTTGCCATAAAGAAGGGGAGACAAAAGGGCTGCAATCACATCAAAATAAATTTGCTTGAAACTATGTAGATTTTAAGCTTTTACAGGACAAACCACAGAGCTGACTGGATCTCAGAAGGATGTGTTTCTGCAGTCTTGAGTAAATAAAAATTATGATCCAAACAGTCTCTAAAGAAAAATTTCCTCACCCTAAGGGAAAAAAAAAAAAAAAAATTGAGAAAGAAAAAGAGTAGCACATGATAGGATTTACAGCGGAGAAAAGGGTGAGGTATGTTCTGTGTTGTCCTTTTTTGTCTTCCCTCTGAGATCTCCCATGAAACCTGAGATGAGGCAAACTGCCAAGTCTGGAAGGAAGCCTCAATACTCTACTGAGAAGCAGTGTATCCCCAAGGAACAGGGGACAAAACAACTCAAATACAGTCATAAGAGAACTTCTACACAAATGCCAATTTTTTTAGCTTTTAGTTACTAAAAACAACACTTCATTTTCTCTCTCTATACAGAAAAATATAAGAATAAGCAGAAGCCAGTCCAGTGAAGGATGACCACTGTGATGGTCAGGGTTAGGCTCAGCTCTGCCAGAAGAAAAGGAGAGAGCTGGGATTGTTCAGAGCAAATAACAAGGGGGGGTGGGAGGTGGCAGGGGCAGTTTCTACAGGAAGATATCTTCACAGTAGTGTAAGGGAGGATGTCACAGGTTGAAACAAGAGAGGTTCTGTCTTCTCTGCTGTGAGAATAATCAACCTTTAAGTGAGTCTGCTCACAGAAACTGCAGTCTTGGTTCTTGACTCAAGAAGAGTCAAGACTCATGAGCAGTCTGACCCCAAGCTGTCCTGGGTGTGAGCAGGAGGCTTGACCACCAACCTCAACTACCCTATAATGTTTTATACATATGGAAAATTTCTATATTAAATATTTTTATTTAATATGTGTGTCTTATACAAATCAATTCCCATAATAGTTTAGCTGAAGCAGATTGAGGGCTTTCAATGTCCCCTTTCTGTGATCAGAAGTAGGCAGATCTTAAGCCAGGTTAAGGATTCTTTTTGGAAAAAGGTTCTTTAGTTTTTGGACACAGATTCATTACTTACAGGGTTTTTCTCTTGTCTCTTAAAGAGTTTTGCTCTAAAACTTCATCCCGTAACAATTGCCTTCCACATGCTTGGGAGGTGGGTGAGATCACATCCTATTTTGGACTTGAAGTCCTGGCAGTTTTGTCTAGGTGCAAGCACCCCACCTTCAAAATACACATACAAGCCAACATGATTTGTTTTCCTAAAAGTCCTCTCTCACTTTGGTAATAGCATAATTTTGACAATCCTTTGTAATGGATTCTAGCAATTCTTTCAAGCCTATCTTTTTTCCTGAGAAGCTGGAATCTTCCCACTAAGTAATAGTTCTACTTCAGTTGATTTAAGACATTTCCAAAAATGCTTTTTTTTTAAATCTTTGTGTTTTGTAGTAATAACTAGAATATCCTGTGTATTACACGGATGTCTTCTCTTAATGAGTTCTGCTACATTATCTCCTGAATACTTCTTAAACATTGTCTTAAATGAAAATTTAAGCTGCTGGCAAAAGACTGAAATCTTGTTACTGAAGGACTCTTTCATCTGCATTGCAAATTAGCAGCTAAGAAACATGTCTGCTTGGAAATTATGCAGCATAGGTATGGGATTCTCACAAGATCTAGGATGAGGTTATTCTTCCATAAAATCCACGAACCTGAGACATAAGCATAACTTTATTCCACAATAATATTCTCATTACTTTCAAAGGCTTACTAAATATTATATGACATTAAAAATATATATTTCAAGGCCCAAGTCTCATTTCATTTTTGAAACTATGTCCATGGTGCTTTATAACTGCAAATTAAATAAGATTTCAGTGGTAAAATGGGCCTATATATCCAAGAGCCATTAAAATTCAGATGCACAAATACGGAACCAAGCTCAGAAACCACCTTGGTTGCATCACAGTCATCTCAATTGTCATCAATTGTTTCTTTTTCCAGACAAAAAAAAAAACTATAACAGCTTGCTTGAATCAGAGTCAAACTGATTTTTGAATTAAGAGTATGTTTTTAAATATTTCTTAAAATTGATTATAACTGCTTTCGATAAGCACTGTTCTCAATAAAAGAAAAATCAATAATATATTTAGATTAAAATTGGCCTGAATGCACTTCATTACTGCAAAATAAACAATTCAAAGCAAAATCCTAGGAAGAAAATCTTTACTGTCCTACACTTAGTGCTTGCTTGACCAAACCAGTCACTAAAGCGTCTAAACCAAGTTATTGTTCTGTTCTAGTTACTGAAATTCGTTTGGCACTTCCACTGCAGTTTCTGTTGTGTTGAGGCAATCAGTCTGGATGGCAGCTTTGCCATTGATAGGGTGGACAAGTAATGATGACAAACAATGATATTTTTCACTGCCACTTAGGATTCACAAAATACAACATGACCATGTCTTGCCTTGGCTGTATGGGTCATGCTTCTAAATGTCATCAAGACAAACCAGCCACCTCCCTGGATATCTGCTTTGTTCACCTCCTCACAGCAGGAATGGCTGAACAGAACAATAAGATTGCCAGAGTCTCCACATCAAATTTTTTGGTTTTTTTTTTTTTTTAATTTGTTAAAGAAGGATGGAGCTTCAAATCTAACAAAACAAATCAGTTTGGTAGCTCCAATTCAGACCTCATTCAGGTAGCAAGAGAGTCAATAAATCCACCTAAATTCAGAAATGTGGTGTTTTCCTTAGAAGACTGCTTTAAGTAAACAGAAAAAGCAGGTTCTTGCTCTCCTCCTGTGGTTTCTTCACTTCACATCATTATAACACATCAATAAATCTGTCTGAGCACCTGCCTGTTGTTACTGGCTATAAATCCCACAGTATTACCAACCACTCCAATTTCATTTTAGCAAATGTCTGTTGCTGATTTAATGCTCTATGCTTCAAAGGGTGGCATCTTCAGTTGAAGATGTATGGAAACAGTAAGGCTAACAAATCAGGTCCTGAAAAAGATTAGAGACAGTTGTCATCTTCTAAGTGCTACTTTACATTCAGTAATGTTATTGATATCCTCAAAACATAATAATTGTTGTATCTGGAAGATTGGAATCAGTGTGCCTGCCTCCCATGCATGGCCTTGAGACCTTGGAGTGAACAGCACTAGCAAAGAAAGGAAGAAAAATCCTACTGTGCCATGATCTATTACATGGTTTACTCCTTTCTGTTTTTTTTATTTCTAGCCTCATTTTGTTTCCTGTATGAATGGTGAGGCCATATTTGCAACTTTGATAAAGAACAATCCTATGTGCAATCTCTTCCTTGAGAACATACTTAAAAGCTATTCACAGATCATCTCTTAATCAACACTTTGATAAATTTAGCAGACTGAAATTCTCAAGAATTTCACTGGTAATGGTTCCCAAGTCACAGGCCTTTCTTGAAATTCTCCTCTGCAGTCATGTCAGCAATTGACATTCACTTAATCAATTTGACATTAATATATAGAGCAGTTGCACTGATGTAGAGAAAATCAGCATCACCTTTCAAAGTCTTGCTTGATGTTTGTCTTCTATCTCAAAAACATTTTTGGGATAAAGGATGTTTAAACGTTCCTGAGAAACCAGCACAAGGTCATATGAAGTAAAACATGAGGCAAACAACTTTTTACTACTTAAATATTTCTAGCAAGAACCAGGAATTCATATATTAATATGTTTTATGTTTTCAGCTTCATCTAATGCTGAAATATCTAAAAACTCATTTCACTATTCACTGCAGCACTTTGTGACTATTTCTACCAGAAATCAAACTCTACTTATACTGTCAATTAACAAAAGTACATGAAGTACATTATCATCTTCTCTATTATCTTTTTGTTTAAATTTGGCAGACTTTAAAATGTCATGTCAGAAGTTTGCTATTAGAGTAAAATTGTGATCAAGAACAATGTTGTTGCCTGCCTGGTTTTAATATATTAAATAGGAACAGTGATGAAGACATGTAGAGATGGTCTCACAAATACTATTAGGAGACTTTCATTAAATTCTTGAATTTCCTCAGCATGTAATCATACACAGAGTATACATTTTAACTTGACAGAGTTTTATCTTGACCCTATTTTTTGAAGGTATGAGTTTTTCTTCAATTATCTTTGCAGTTTGGGGTTTATATGAGGTTCTACTTAAACGCCTTTCACTTGTCTGTTGTACTCCACCTCCCCCCTGCATCTCTCTGCTAAATTTTTTTTAAATTTCCCATGTAGTGTTAATTTCCTCTACCTTCACAGAATGTACATTGATGTCTTGATAACAATTGGATGCTTCTGTTTCCCCCTTTAAGGCCTTTATCTGATGAGGTCCCTTATGTAAAACTGCATGTAATTAACAAATGTCTCTGCAATACAAATATCTAGTGAATTTCAATTCTGACCTAGCTTGACTTGCCACATTAATTGAATTAAAGTGGTTTCCTGGAAGGACATTTCTTATTGATGGGGTGACCTAATCAAAGTTATCTTGGCAGGTATCCATAGTCAATATGGAGCCATATAGAATCTGGGGTAGAAAAGCAATCAGATTGAAATTTTTTCCAGGTCCTTTTGAAATTAGGGTACTTCAATTCTTAAAGCATTCCTAATACAACTACACGAAGCTCTGGAAGATATTGTGTCATTTGGAAGCTGTATCTGAAAAATTTCCTCTAAAGCTAAACTGACTTGGTTTTAGTGAAAATAAACAAATCTTGCAGATACTGTTATTGCCAGGGACTTCTCTAACAAAACAAATGGTGCCTATAAAGGAAAGTAGTGGTTTAAGGGTTGATGTAATCAGATTTTGGGGTTTCAGTACTTTCAGGCAAATGTATAGGGCTCAGGAAGAAAGCAGATGCAAAGACAATGTGTGCTTGGGCAGAGGAGAGGTCAGGAAGGCACATCTTTTGGCCACGGGATGTATTTCATGGCAGCAAAATACAGCCCAGATAGATTCAAAAATACTTTGCTTGCCAAATTGCCGGTCTCCTCATGATCGAGGGGAGACAGTAACAAATTCATAGAGAGGCAGAAAAAATATGAATAACCCTAAAAATTTATGAAGCAGAAGAATCACAGCAAGGAACAGAGGGCCCTGGAATATCCATGCCAAGCATCTAAACTGATCACATGATAATGTAGGCAACACCAAGGTGTGCAGATTCACGGCAGCACCTAGTCTCATCATAGAGATATGAAAACTAAGTGAACATATAGAATTTGGCCTTGTGGTAATTAAGAAATTTAACTAAATTTCTTCTGGGAAAAGAATATTGTGTGAAGGATACCTCTTGGTGGCATATACAGTGTCCTATGACAATTTTCTGACATTTGGCACATTGTTTGATAACAATATTTCTATACAGCACAGTGGTAGAGCCAGAGGAAGGCAAAAACTTTCTACACTTGGGAACAAAACACGGCAGGGGAGTTTTGAGGGTTTTAACTAAATTTAAATTCTCAGGAAAATACCAAGAGGAAAAGAAAATGCCATCAAAACAATCAAATACGTAACAACTAGTAATTTCTTTCCACTACAATATAAAGGGGTTTATGACGAAATTGCTATGCTAACACATGAATTCAGGGTTTTGACACTGCCCCATTTGATATAAACAGGAGGAAAAACACAACATAGAGGAAAAAAGATTATCAGAGAGACAAAGTTGCTCATAAAAAATTTTCAAAAGATATTATCAATGCTATTTCATCAAATGATACAAATACATCTGTTGAAGTTTCCTCATGATTCAGGAACACTCGGTGTTCTCATTAATGATGAGGATATGGAAAAATAAAACATAACTTTCAATTCTAAGCTTCCAAGCGGTTGTCATCTTGACAATGTGTAACTATGATTTAAAGAACCAAACTGAATCAAGTAAAATTATCTTTAAAGTTGGAAAATATTTTGAAACTAGGGTCATCACCCTCCTACACAAATAGTGTGAAAGTGTGGAAAAATGGTTTCACAGAAAAGGATTTGGAGGTTTTGATGGTTCAGGAGCTAAACCTAATTTTATGCTGTTGTAAAAGCAGCAAATTGTATTTGAGATGTGACTGCTAATACACAGCCTTGAAAAGGGTGGAAATTATCCTCTACCCTACTCATCAAGGATAAAAAAGTCACACAGACTATTGCATCAAACTTCAGGCATTTCAATGAAGATTAGGGTCACCTGCAGAAATTCCAGAGGAAACAAGAAAAATTGCAAAGAGATTAAGAGCTGTGAAAAAGGGGAGAAGGGAAAACAATACAAGAATAATAGGTTATGAAAAATTTCCAAATACCTAAAGAGCTGTGAAAAAGAGAATAGCATGAATTCATTTTCAGTGCCTAGGGATTACATGACCAAGAGTAACAGATTTAAACTGCATCAAAAAGAACCACGTTAGTCTTAAGGAAAAAAAAAAATAACCTATCCATGTGGAAGATAATACAATATAATATAACATGGAAATTGTGATGCCTCTGTCCCCTGCAATCAATCCCTTCAGAGGCACTTTGGCCTTCCTCAGACATGGGCTGATGGAGACCTAATGAAGTCTGACAAGGGCAAATGCAAAGTCCTGCTGCTGGGAGGGAGAAACCCATGCCAGCTGCACACAGGGCTGCATCAGCAAAGTGACAGCCAGCAGATTGAGCAAAGTGATCATTTCCCACTGCAGCACTTGTGAGACTCAACTGCTGCTCATGGTATTTCGTGTATAAAACACAGATTACAAGACAGGTTGAGGTACTGAGCTGCAGCCAGTAGGAGTTATAGCCTGATGAACATTATGGATAAGGAGGACTGAAAAAAATGAGGCTGGGTAGTCTTCAGAAGAGACTGTTCATGGGCCATCTTACCTTAATGCCTAATGGGAAGCTGTCAAAAATAGAGACCCCTGTAGTCTGGTTTTCTAGGCCCGAGGTTTCTGAGTTTCTGAACTCAGTTTCTTCGTGGTGTTTGGGTTTGAGAAGACCTTGTTCCCACAGACTTGACATAAACATCCCAAGTGTTATTGTAACGAGAGTGATGTTTTGGATTCTTTTCTGTGGGATGGACTTGTCTCTATCCATCGGTTTGGGCCAATGGGAAGAAGAGTTCTGGCACTCTTCTAACCAATGAGAGTGGCCTGTTCTAAAAGGTATATAAGAAGGGCAATTGTTTTAATAAAGGGGAGTCAGATACAGTTTTTTTATAACGAGGTCTCATGTCGTTTGTTCATTGCCCACAGCGACAGACCCCCTCTTTAACAGTGCCAGTGACACATGAAAGGAGATTAACATGAACTGCAAGAGTAACCTCCTTAAACTCACATTTATTTAAGTTTACAGAAAAAAAGTCACCATGAAGGCTGTCAAATATTCGGCTGGCTTCTCAGAAAGATGTCTATGTCCATCTTTGGAAATACTAAAGACCTGGGTGAGCAAAGTCATCAGCTACCTGGTCTCATCTGGCTATACATTAAGTAGCAGCTACATCAGACAATCTCCATCACTGGTCTCCATGAAATGAAACCCTCCTGAAAGAAGAGTATCAGCAATGCCATGGGCATACTTGATTACATTCTATATTGCAAAGATGACTGCATCACCATGAGCTATTCTGTCAGTTCCATAACTCTTGAATTTTCCATATTGCGGAGGTATTGTGAGGATATGCCAGTTGACAACAGAGGATCTATCAGCAGACAATTTCACAGAATGGCAGAGTAGTTGGAACTGGGGGGAACCTCTGAAGACCACGCAAGTCAAATCTTTGCCTCAAAACTCAAGTCAATTAGAGTAGGTGGCTGAGGACCATGTGTATCTGGATAGAGATATTATCAAGAACACAAGACTGCTGGTGACCAGTTTAACTTCCTGTTTTGCAAGTTTGGGTCTCACATAGTAAGTCAAGTTTGGTTGGTACATACTCCTATCAGACTCACAGACATCTGAAGACGCCATTAAAAAAAGTGTCACTGGAAAAATGGACCTACCTGTAAATCAGAATATGCTTGCAACAGCCTTGATACATTTTGATTGCTTTATTTTTACCATCATCAGCATCACTTACAAAAATAGCGCAGGGAATCTGCTATCATTTCTCAGCACAGCTGGAAAATTTAACTCAATTTTGCCTTATGCTACCCCTTTCCCCTGTACTCTGCGTGCAGTTATTTGTCATAAACAAATAAATTAGCCTTAACTGTTATGAGCGAGCAGAATGCTTTCAATTAGAGGTAGCACCTTCAGACTCCGTTCACTCAGCAGCAGGAGGACAGGAAAATGTTTCTGTTATTGAACTCCTTGGCACTGCCTTGCTCGAGGATATTTATTTAATAAACACAAGGTCGTTATGCTGGCATGAGGACACCACAGGTTCTCCCTAAGTGTTACTCTCTGATTACATGTTATCTATCTTGCTGCTGTATCTATAGATGAATTCTGTCAGCCTCAACTGAGCAGCTCCAGTTAAAATTAGAAAAAAACCTCAAGGGAGAGCAGTCTCATAAACAGAGGGCTCTAATTCTAGACAGTTAGCAGACAGCTCCATGTGCAGGAACAGCTCCAGCTCCTTTGTGCTGCTTACTCCATCAAGCACCTGTCACCTCACAATGAGCTGCAAGGATTGCATCTACCTGTGCATACTAAGGACAAGGTTGTTGATGTCTTACTTACCTGTTTTATTTTGTATGCAGAATAGAATGTAGCAATGGAGGTGCTGATGATTAAGAAGCCTTTTAGAAGGTTAGAGATGTTTGGGTGATATCCTGACTGAGTCTAGAACAAACAATTGCATACTCTGGCACTTCTCTGTTGTAGACTAATTATACTGTCAGATCAGCTAATGCCACTCAGTTTTATGGATATTTTAGTCCACTTCTGCTGCCACAAAGCACCAATTTGCCACAATGCAGAGCAGGAAAAGCAGTATGATGAAAACTCACTCGTGGTCCTGAAAAGACTTTTTTAAATGATTGGTGTGCCTCTGGTGAGAGCAGTCTCATTGCTCCTTCTTCTCTGTGACAATGAATGGAAAAAATAAACACTCTTGGAAAATATTTGAGAGACACAGTACTGTTCTCTGTCAGTGGTGAAATGACCAAATAGTCTTATCCAACATTTGGAATTAAGAGGGAAGAGAATTAAAAGATCACTGAAGGGGGAGGGACCAAAAAACCAAACACTCAAGTATTCACTTCCATTAACACATCACTTATCAGATTCAGCTTTTCCTGAATCAAAATATAGAGACCACTTATATCCTCACATTGAAAAATGTAAATCTATAATCCTTTACATTGAAAAATACAGGAAAAACACCTTGTTTGGGTTCTATGGATCTAGCAGATACAGCAGTTACAGGGGGTTAAGTGAATGGGGGGGGCGGGGGGGCAAAAGAAATTTCATTTTTTACTTATTCAAACACAAAGAAAGGTTAGAAAAGAAATTATTTCAAGCTAAAAATAAAAAAAAAAATATATAATTCAGTATATGTCTCTATTCCTGAACTAATAGAAAAGGATGATTTTTTTAAGACTTCAATTATTTTTTTCTAAAATTAGAATGAAACTTCAAATGTTCGTAGCAAACAAAGTTTAGAAAGTTCCATCTATGACTTACTATTGCATTTGAAAATCATATATGCACTGTGTGTCCATTCTCTCAGACTCAGAGAAAAGTAAAAACATTCTCAACAGTCACAATAATGTATAAAAGTAGAAATACTTCTGCAAAAGTGGATAAAAATTCAGCTGCTGCCTAGAGCAATTAATCTTCCTGTTAACTCTGCCATTTATAACAAAACCTGTAATTCAAGAAGCATTTTTAATTATCTTTAACTTTCAGGCTGTCAGCCACTGTGATGATACATTATATATTCTTTGTTAGCAATGACGTCTAGGATATCTGGTTTCTTAAACATTTTCTATCATTTCAGTTCCCTCAAGATAAATAACTTGTTCTGTGTTTTGGTGAAGACAAGCAACCAGGCTCTCATTTTCAAAAACCATAAGTTTTCCTACCCTCAAAAAAAAAAAAAAAAAAAAAAAAAAGCAAGGTGTTCTACACCTGTTAGATTTAATGATAATGGACAATTCAGCCACAGAAAGAACTTCTCAGAGCTCTGTGTTCAAAAGATGCTTATGAAACAAGTTGCAGTGCATTTCTTTCAAAACTGAGTGTGACCATTTAACTGTGCTTGCCAGAATACCTTGTGGTCCCCAAAGCATCCTCCAGAGCAAACACAATCCTGTGTCATGTTTGTCATCAACTATTCCTTCCACATCTGGTACATTGATTTAATTCCCTTTCTAAACTTTAGGCACCCTAGGTAAAAGGGTCTTCTCAGTAATCCTAACCACTTGAACTGTTTTATGGGTTGCCTTTTTTAAAACCTACTGTGCTGTGAGTAAGTAACTGTGCTGTTCCTCTTTCTGATACTATTCATTATTAAACACCTCTTCTGACTCACTACACATGGTAATGAACAATTGCCTCAGCTTTCTGTGTCTTTTTGTGCCTATTTTGCATGCACTCTACCTCTGCTACATATTACTATGTACATCCAGATCCATTCAATCCATTATTGTCCTTGCAGTTCCCACAGGTGATCCAAAGTTTTGTGAAACAGATGCCAGAATCACATAATCATAACTATTATTATTGTTATTCTTGTTGCTGCTGTCATTATAGTAATAATAAAGGGAAGGAAGCATTTATGCAAATGATGAGGGTTTACATGCTAACATATCTCTTTTGTTGGGTTGTTACAGGCTTTACTGCAAACCTTTTGCTACACAGATGTTGAACCTGTGTGGAATCAAACATCCTTCTTGCAGACCTACTGCTTGGCAGTTGGAATTTCCCCCAATGTATTTGTCCTTCAGCAAGAAAGTGTCCTGCTTTGAGTTCTGATTTCTCTTTGTGGGGAGGGGAGTAGAGAACAGATCTTTATAGCAACTCTTAAAGTATGGTGTACTATGAAAAAGGAAATATGAAATGTAATTAGGAATATAAATTAGAAGAAAATGTTGAACTGTTCAATGTCAATTCAGAAAAATATTATTTTTCAACTCATTAATAACCTATAAAAATTACTTAATATTTGCAAAAGAGATGAAAATTTCTTGTTTGATTTCAGACTACAAGATTCAAATGTGGAATTCAGACCTGACAATGTCATCCCTCTTTGCACTGAAAATTTCCTTCTCAAAAAGAAGTATTCCTCTTTTGCCCACCCTTCTGTTGTACAGCATCACTCAGTCTTGACTAATATCCATGCTTAGTCACTTTGCTTTGAGCAGGTTTGCTCCAGAGATTAATTTAACCAAATTTGGAAAATACTTTATCATCTAACACAAGGTGTCACATAAAGGGAGGAAGGGGGGACACCTATTGCTTGATACAAGTTAGAAATTTAATAAAGAAATCCTCTGAATAATCACATATTCCTGAGTACTGCTGTGCATTTTCATTTAATAGCTCCAAAACTAATTATTATGTAGCTACCTCAGTGTTCTGAAAAACATAACATGCAGTTATTTTGTGATTGCATGTTATTTTTTCATAGCAACCTTGCCACTTCAAGAGGCCTTAAAACATAATTAAAATATCAGAGATCCTATGATTAAGCAGAAGAGAGGCTTATGCTTTGAAAATTCAACATTCAGCTACACCATTTAATGGCTCTTCTAAAAATTTTAGCTTAGAAGACATTAAATAATATGTATTTAATCAAGCAGCAAAAAGAGCTGTTCCCATTTCTTTTATAAGGTATGTAATCACATTCAGCCATCAAAGAACAACTTCTTTTGGGGCTGCTCTGTAAGCTTCTGTAAATGGCAACTCAGGATACTTTAAAAAAATTTTTAAACCCCCCAAAAAACAAACAAAAAAAACCAAAACCACCAAGCTGGACATTTTCTGCAAGTGTGTCAGCCAAGAACCAACCCATCCATAAAGACAAGGAAGTGAGACTCAAGCAACCTGTCCATTCATGAGGCTGTTTATTACAGACACAATGCATACAGGAATTAGCTCAAAATCAGGATTTCACTGGAAAGTCTTCCATGATACATACATGCTCTCATGCTCTCACAATAATAAAAGATTTATTTTGTGATTCTAACCCATACACTTTTTCTTAGCTATATATTCCAATGAGAAATTATAAAGTCTACATTAAAGTGGTAGAGCTATGTTAATTTTCAATGGCCCTGGCCAGGATATGAAAACAGTATGTCAAAATAAACATGGAATGGAGCTGGAATTCACTTCCCTTTTTCCCAGACACAAAATCTCCAGTAAAATCCACCCTATGCTTCTCTACTGTAATCCAAAATGAAATTAGTCACTGAAAAATGAGGTGGTTTCAACCCAAAACAGTATTTTTTTCATTAATTATCAACAGTGTTGAAAAGAACTACAGGACTTTGGAAAACACTAAATTAATTACTCATCTCAACACTTCCCCATCAAGATGTGGTTGTCTAATTTTCAAGTTCAGATGCTTACTGGAGCATCTTTTCAAGCTATTGAATTTTTATAACCCTTAAATTCACTTGCTAGGACAACAAGGAGGTCTTCCAGCTTCCTATCAATAAAGACATTCCTACCATCTAATAACATGCAATCATAGAATATCCTGAATTGGACGGGACTCACAAGGATCATCAAGCCCAACTCCTGGCCCTGCACAGAGCAGCCCCAAAAATCCCACCCTGTGCCTGAGAAAATTGTCCAAGCACTGCTTGAAGTCTGTCAGGGTTGGTGCTGTGCCCACTTCCCTGGGGAGCCTGGTCCAGTGCCCAGCACCTCTGGGGAAGAATCTTTTCCTGACATCCAGCCCAAAACTCCCTGACAGAGATTTGTGCCACTGTCACTAACCAGGGAGAAGAGATCTGTCCCTCCTGAGGATGCTGAAGACCCCAATGAGGTCTCTCCTGATTAAAAACTATGTGTAAATCATATTAGAGAATCCCACCCGAAAACCACAACGTAAACATGGTCAGACCTGTAATATTTAGAGTGTATTATGTGTTGAGTACTAACATTCTCAGCAAGAAAGAAGAAAGACAAAAAATCTGCTTCAAATCCACCCTGAAGAGTACAGAAAAATGCATAGCTAATGGTCTGAAGTTTTGCATTAATAACTTTAGTCCTTTTTATACCTACAAATAACCAGAATCTTCTATTTAAAATAGGACTTATTTCAAAATTGTTTCCCTTCCTTGAGCCACATTTTAGACATTCTCATGGATAATTTTAAATATTCGAAGTTTTCAGTGGGGTAAGATCATCCTAGGTAACTCACAGCTGGATTGAGAAGATACTGTTAATTACAGAAGAGAGAGAAGATAATCTCAATGCTCAAGATTCAAGCTGCTTGTAGATTTAAAAAATTATAAATACATAAAGAATGGATTATGCAGTTTTAGATTTAATCTGTTCCTACCACAGCTGCTGGCTGAAAACACTGTCAAAAATCAACATTAAAATCTGAGAATTTATTGGATATCTGGTAACCTATGACTATGGGCCCATTAACTCAAAATATTCAGCTTCTGAAGGTTAGCCATCATTTTTCTTTTTAAATTATCTGTAATAGAAAGTAAAAGCACACAGCAATTAGATATTTTAAAATATCTCAAATTATTGAAAACTGCAGAATCAGTACAGAAATGTGAGAAAATACTATAAACCAAACATCTTCATTACTGCTTCTGGGAACTGTAGATTGTTAATTTCTCTTAAAAATCCAGCAGCTATATAAAATAACTAGCACATAACATTCTCAATTTGAAAACTGCGTGTGATCGGAGACGTGGAGAACTTCTGGTTAGCTTTCTCAAGATTTTTCAGATCTAAATTTTGCTAAAGTGAGCACTAATGCATGAACCAAAGCTCAAGTAGAAACAACTTTAGGTGGCCAAAACAGTAACTGTCAGGGGGAGGGGGGAGTTTTTGATGTTTACGATTTCTGCCAAATAAATGGAGACAGGATTAAGGATTTCCAATTGCATGCTACAGAATTCATGGGTTTCACAGATTCTGTGATTTCCCAATGTTGCATTTGATGCTTCAGCATACCTCTCATCTTCCTGCAGGGATAAAGACTAGGTCAGAATATGACCTGGTTTTCCTATCCATGAGAATATTTCTATTTCCTTGACACAACTGAGTTTTACTTGTCCTGACAGCCTTCACAAATGTGCAATTTATCTCAAATAAAGGAAACCACATTACAGATTTGTCTATTTCAAACATTCAGAAGTTAAGCGAGACCTTAAAATTACTTAAAATTGATTTGCTGAAACAAAGTGAGAGGTAAGGTACAGGAACTTTTTGGTCAGCTTCAAACTTCATTTTGTGAAAAAACAATTTCACACATATCTGAAGGTTAAATTGGTAGGAAATGACAAATCTACCACCCAAACTGAACTGACATTGGTCAGAAGTGTGGTGACAGTGCTCATAACCTTCTTATCAGCCTCCTCTAACAGGAGCCAAATGAAGAGCTCAAAGTTAGAATACCATATAATAGTGGCAGAGGACACAACCATGAATGCAAAATCCAGTGAATCAGCATGGACACACGAAATGTACAATGTGAACCAGAAAGATATTATTCGTGGAGAACCTGACAAGCTTTAGTTGTAACCCTTGCTGTCAGCAACTGTGAAATTGATGAATGAAAATGAGAATGAAACACATTCTCACTGTGTGAAATGTTACTGATGTTAGCCAGCAAGGCTACAACAGAGTCTTTATGGTGTAAGGAAACACCATGTTCACTTTACACTTGTAAACTGAGCAACAACAGCTCATAGTCTGGCTATAGCAATGTCACAGTATATATCACAGAAATCAAGTAAAAAATTAATACATGCTCCTAAAGTTAATGGAGGTACCATGGAGTGTTCGAGATGCCTGCAGAAGAGGAAAGGTCATACATTCCAAAGATGCCATGTAAAAAGCAACCTGACTTATTTACATGGTCTGAGGCAAAGAGAAAAGTGGAAATCTTCTGTAGTGAAAGGTGTGAATCACTGCAAGGACAAGAAGACACCCACGGTGCTGCAGACAACCTGAATGAAGACAGCCCAGATGGCTTTGAAGGAAATACAAGTTCATTTCTGGCTACCCCAGCTTACTTATCAATAGCAAGGCACAGAGGAGTGAGCAAGCCTACTGCACATCCATCATTCAGATTTCTCCATTTCATTATAGACAGAAAATACACTTGCAGCATGTCAAGCTGAAATAGCTCTTGGCATGAGTCAGAGAAGAAAAACCGTAAAAGATCAGGCAGGAGAAAATGCAGAATTGTTTAAAACTGGTGAAGTGTTTGTTTCTCCCAGTCTTTGGATAAGGAAACTGCTTCATTTTGTAGAAATTTTGTAGAAAACCATCTCAATTAAAAAAAAATTAAAAAAAAAAAATTTCTTATTTCCTGAATACTGTTGAAAAGCATTATAATTTTTTAGCTTCCATTCCTCCCTATTAGCCGTTTGAGAGAACAGACATACAGCATACAGACAAAATAACTATTTTCTAGAATAAATCCTCTCCTTTTTCCTTTGATATCTTTATTTTTTTTCTAGGATTATCATGGTTTACTTACACCAAAGACATTAAGGCTGAGACAATATTTTAAAAACACTGTTTAATACATTTACTGGGTTTAGTCATCCTTTACTATATCTAGAGGCTGTAACACATAAAGGCTTTGTCTACACTGCCTGCTAAATGTGCTCTAATATCCTGAAATTCTGCTCCCCTAGCTGTTCTGAGCACCAGTGAATAATCCTGTTGCTCTTTTTCTCTCTGCCTCCTTCTGATGGAAAACCAACACACTAGACCCCTTTCACAATCCAGATGGAGGCAAATTCAGTCACCTCCCCATTGCTGAATCCACGTTCTGTAGTCATTAGATGATAAAAGGAACATAATAAAGTCTTGATGCTTTTATTTTACCCTTACTTTATCACTTTTTCTCCAATAAAAGGACAGGCAAACAATGTTATAAGGGAAAATCAAAGCACCCAGTAGTTGGTAACTATGAAGCATTTAATACATAGCATCAATCAAAAGCCAAAAAAAACCAAACAAACAAACAAACAAAAAAAAAAAAACAAAAACAAAAACAAAAAAAACCCCCACAGAATCAAGAAATTAACCATTTTGAGGATAATGAGATAATGTTAAAAAATTTAAAAATAAAACTTTCTGTGCAATACAACTACATCATGGACAGCAGCAGTTCATACTTTCTCTAACATTGCTGCTCACAGCAGGTGAGGTCTCACAGGCACAAACTCTTAATTACTCACAAATGCACCCACTGCTCTAGGGATCAACAGGGCAGACCAAATGATCACATAATTGATCCACCTCTAAAAGGTATATAAGCAAATATATACAAATATATAGTAAACAATAATGGTGAAATAATATTAATACTACTGCTAATAAATTGACAGCCAAGTGAACATGAGCCAGCAGTGTGCCCAAGTGGCCAAGCATTTCATTTCCATTCCATTGCCATATTTTACACATACCATGTATATTGTCCTGCACACCTTCTGTAAAGGGTCATCCCTGGGTTTAAGGTACATCAAATAATTTGAAGAAATAATCAATACAAACATTTTTGATCCATTGCATTAAGCAACCACTACTCTAAAAGTCAAATGCTCATTTCTATAACCTATCAGAAGGGTACCTGCACCCAGCCCTTTCCATACACAAAGGAAAGGAGAACAGGCAACTATCCAGTGACTAGAGTACTAGTAAAAATATGAGTACAACATAGGTAGGCTTCTCTTAAACATTCCTCCCCACAGAAATCTCCATTCATCATTGTACATATGTTAAATTCTATATTTTTTTAATCCCCAAAGTAAACCGTAAAATCTCTAGCACCCTATACACACAAAATTTTAGTCCAAAGTTCACAAGCTATGAAGCATCCCAGCTCACAGGTGTGTCCTGCATTCTGCTTATGTACAAAACCAGACAGTAAGAAACAGCCCACAAAAAAGGTCTTTCATCTCTCTCTGCTTGAAGAAATGTGTGCCAGGCATGTATCAGATGTTAGTCTGACATGTACATAGACTGTACAAATGAGGAGAGAATATTCTAGCATACTGAAAGAGTCAAGTTTCTGGATTGGTCAACAAATCTTTAAACTCTCAAATTGTATTCAGATAAAATAAAACCTTAGGAAACAATAACAACAAAAAAGTTTTTGTATGCTTTGGAATTTTACATTGTGGTTTTTTTAGACAGCTCATGCTTGTACCATTTCTCACAAGCAGAAGCTTGCACCCATGGTGAATCAACAGCCAACCATTTCCAATATTGCAACAGAATCTAGTAACCATCACCATTTCCTTACAGGAAAAAACACCTTTTACTATTTTACCTAAACACTGATCTTTTCATGTCTTAATACACTGTTTGCTGTTTGTTACTGCTAAGCTCTTCTAAGATTTTTCTTCCTGTTCCAGTTGAGTGGACAGAGGAAGACTATAGTAACACAACCACAAAGAAAACACATCTCCCGCATATTTGGTTGCTTTGCACACACAGAATCCATCAAGGGAGAAAACTACATCCCTGAAGAACCTAAACCAAAGGGGGAAACAGCATGACTTACACACAGAAAGACAGCCCTGCAAAAATATTTTCCTATCACAAGGACTTGATCCCAAGCTCAGTAAAACAAAGTGCAGCCACAACCACTCAGGAGGGACTAAGGACCCTGGCTGGCACTTGTAGTCACAAGAAGACAAGCTAGAAGAGGAAGAATAAGTTGGGAAGATCAAGTAAAACTGATCCTGATCATCTGAGACACAAGGACTCAGCCATCTGTTGATTGTTTTGAGGGAGTTTAAAATGAAGAGCACATGGTGAAGCTGCGGCACACTCAGGCCAGGTTCACACCCAAGGCACTGTGCTGAAAAGGGAGTTGCTGTTCAATAAGTGACCCACTTACAATCAGTCTTATCACAGAGAAAAGTAATTTTACTTAATGAGGGGACTACTGTTTTAATATTTCAGATTAATCTGAGGAAATGAGAAGTCATCCAATTTTCCCTACTTTTTTTCCTAACCTCAACCACATTTGACCAAGTATGTTTTTTATGCAAGGGGAAAAAAATTTAAATTGCAACCGATTACAAATTTAAAATGTAATGCTCCATGTGTTCAGGAACAAGTTATGTAGTCCAAGTTAAGGATGTGTATGAGACCAACACTTTCCTATGAGAATTGGTGAAAACTAGGAAAACAGTTTTCCATTAGAAAATGCAGCATTTTTCAGGAATGTTGTGGACAGAATTTCATAGAGAGTAATGTCCAAATCACTCACTATATTTTCCCATTTAATTTCAATAACATTTAAATATTGCTTTGATGAGGCAAATAATAATCCCTAATACATTATTTCATTTTGAATTATGACATATTAATATTATTAGAACTGTATCCAATAACATCTTTTTAAATTAACAAAACAAATTCTTTTAGAAACAAGTAATCCAGTTTTTCATTTCAAATTGGAAATGAAAGAAAACAATGCTGATTTCTTTGGATTTCCCATTGGAAAAATAATTCAAGATATTTTGTCACTTCAAAGTGTTTGTGGTTAAATACATTCTACCCTGAGAAACCTAAGAAAATTCTGATGTTGAGTATAGACGAACATGAAAAGTGGATGTCTCACTAATTTTATGATCACGAATAAAACTTCCTCAGTTTCAGTGCTGGTCAGTATCCAAAGAATTTAAGATCATGATCTGATCACTAAGAAATATTATCAACTGTAATGAAAGCTGAGTTACGTTTTTAAACATGTTGCTTATATATTATTTGCATACATAGCTCACTATTTTCATATTTCAAAGTCTTTTACATATATAGGTGTTGATTGCCAAAGTCATTACTTATAAGAAACTCAAGTCCTGGATTTTCAGGAGGTCAGGAGAGAATATTAATATTAAATAATGAATGAAGTTGAGAGACTTGTCTCTCTTGGGGCCCTACATAATCCTCAGAGAACAAGTCAGACTGCTCCTTCAGCCTTCTGCTCAAGGTCACCTGATAAGAGATCATCTTTGTCCTCTTTAGATATTAAAGACTTCTTAGTGATTAAGCTAACAAACCTTTAAAAAATGAACATTCTCACCTAAAACGATACTCTTTCCAATACTCTTTCCTTCCTAACAGTTTAAGCAAAGCTCAGATTAATACTAGTAAAAGAAAAAGATTGGTATAAGAATTGGAAGTCGAGACTCAAACATGAGAATTCGAGTTAAGAAACCCTCATCTAGTACAAAAGTATCAATTCAAATTTCCAAATTGGTCATGTATTAGCTATCACATGGAAAGTGACTCCTTTGAATTCTTTGAACATGATTTCAAACATACCAAAAGAACTTCTGGTTTGTGTCTCCATCTGTAAACGGACATCTTCAGGTTTAGATTGCATCTGCCACTGCAACACACACATAAAGGGACAGAAACACACCCAAGTGACATCCACACTAATTGCTTAATAATCAAAAAACACCTTCAGGACATGAAGTGTGTATTAAGTATTTTCAGAAGAAAGTTACTACTGCTTGCAAAAGCACCAAGACCCCTGCCAGCTCTGCAGTTACAAACCTGTGCCCCAGTCAAGAGCCAGCACACTCAGGACCCATCCTGCTGAGCTCTCCTCATTACAACAGGGCAAACAAAGATGTTTTCTTGATGTTCTCTCAATAATTACATTTGATCTGCCCCACTGAGGAACTCCTGCTAGCAATGAAAAGTATGAAGTGTTTCAATGGGTCAGTCTCTAGCTGTTTTATTTTCATTTCAAACATAGCAGACACTTCCTATTTATAATTTCCAAGGCAATAACCAGTGTACTTTTCCCATCTTAAGCCTTTCCAGTGATGATGAGGCAATTACACATCAACTACAAGCTCAGCTAGCAATTTATCCTGATTTGCCAATGAGCACAAAGTAAAATGGGCTTTTTCTAAGGCTTCTGATGTCCTGTGACCAGAAGCATTTCGAAAGTTCAACGAAGTTACTCCAATGGTTTTGTTGGTTTTTTTTTTTCTTGCTCAATTTTCAGTATACTTTTGCTTCAGAAACTGGTTGATTGAAAGGGTTAAGGCATATTTCTTAAAACAGATGCAAAAATAAATCCTTAACATGGGATTGTACGGGCTTAAAACAACATACACTAACTTGACCAAGCACTGTCACCATTTACCTGATCTGAAAAAATCAGAATAAACTGTGCTGAATGAACAATACTTTCAAATACAGAATTTATATAAACAATTTTTGATACAGTAAAAGCAGATAAAAGAACAAATAATCCATCTTAAATTCACACAGAGGGTCTGGATTGGAGAAAAGCAACTCAGGTTTGTCAAGAGATGGAATTTGTTCCATAAAATTGCATTGCTTGGTATTGCATAAAGACATAAATACAATTTATGAAGACTGAATCCCAAATCCTCATTCTCAAAGAAGAATGAACAAAAGGGAAATTTGAGGAAATCATGTAGAAAAAAGACATTAACAGAATTTTAAGTTTTCACACAACAAATTTTAGACCATACAACAATAATCACTGTTGCCTTTGCCCAAGTGGGAAGGCAAAATAACTCCCAGTACATCACATCAATTATTTGAAACTGTAGATTCTAAGTGAAAGTAGAAAAATCTCACATTTCTATAGTCTTTCTGAGCTCCCTGTTAACAGTCCCAGCAGGGATCTCTAGCTGAAGAAGGGTAAGTTCAATGCAAGATAAAATTTGAGGCCAAGAGCCAACAAGCAGGATGTTCCAAAGCAGATTCAAAGCAAGACAAGACAAACTGATTAGGGAGGTAATTTCATTGCTTCCTGTAAGAATTAGTGACGACTCATAGAGCTTGTTTAAACTGTATCTAAACAATTATTTCATAGCCTTTTAGCACAGCTTCCAGCTTAATACGACCCAGCCTACTTGAATCCTTGCCTGTTCAATGTCTTCCCTGGACAGTTCCAGGAAGGGAGCCTTAGCTTTGATTCCAGGGATCATATTTCAGCAATGGGATGAGCATCCCTGAGTGCAGGCACAGTCCCAGAGCACTGTCAGAAACGAAACTTTCCCTTCCAGCACGAATCTCTTCAGGATCATCTTGTATGCTCACAGTGAGGGAAGGCTGGCTTTGAGAAGAGATAAGGTAATACATCTTCTCAGAGCAAGTGTTGCCTAAGCAGCTATGCACAGAATAATACCTTTGTTCCCCCACCCCAGGCAGAAACAGATTGCAAGGCATGGTAAAAACATCTCTACCCACCAAGCCTTTGGCATCCTGTCAGTGAAGAAAGTTGCCACCACCACAAGTGTGTGCCTGACCTTGAGAAAAGCTTTGTGTTAACTGGTACCAAAGGGATTAGTAAATGAACAATTTTTCCAACACAGTTTTCAATTACTTTGATGAGCAATTAAAATGTTAATTAAAAAACAATCCAAAACTCAGTACTCAGAAGGTTATGAAATTATAAGCTCTTGTACACTTGCTGCGTTGGAAGCACTAAGAAGGTCACAATGCAACTGCAATAGAGAGGTGGAAAAGAGAGGGACTGTATTACTAGAGGTTTTTTGTTTATTTAAAGATTAAAAAGATACCTTAAATACAGCTAGCAGTGTGTTTTCTGAGTTAGACCAAAAATTTGTATAAACAGTAACTTGACAGGTAATGGCTTCAGGCAGAAACCATCACTCACCCAGGACAGGAAAAGAAGCACTCGCACTCTGCTGTCACTTCAAGAAGTTCAGAGTTCATCAGTCTAGTTCTAAAATAATCATGAATTCTCATGCAACTGTAGAAATTTAGAGCCTTGCATCTGAAGAAACCCCCTAATTACTGCGAGTAACAAAAAAAAAAAAAAAAAAAAAAAAAAAAAAAAAAAAAAAAAAAAAAGATTTTTAAAGCCAGGTACTGCCTCCTTCACTGTGCAGAAATTAAGACCTGTTCAGGAGGGTGAAGTGGCTCACCTGCTCCTCCAAAGCTACCAACTGAGATCCTGGGCATTTACCAAGCCATGTTTTCCATCACATCTATAAATATTTGCTAGCAAGAACACCCCAACACTGAAAGAAACAAAACCAAAAAGAACCAACCAACAAACCTCAAAGTTTTGTTGATTTTGGTTTTATTTATAACACTGTCAAGTTGCATTTAATGCAAGGTAGGAAACCAACATCCCTGTCACTATGCATTGACTACCATGGATGCTGCAACAAAGTGATTTTCCCTTAAATAGTCTCAATGACACCAAGTGCATTATCATTAAAATTAAAACAAAGCACCACAGTAACCCCAGCCCTCTAACATCTTCAAAAAGCCACCGTGATTCACTAAAAGCAATAAAAAATGTTTCTTAGAAAACAGGTTCTTGCCATCTAATCAATAGCTGTTGTGTCATGTGAGTTTTAGCTAATATTTGAGGTTAAAGATTGAGATCTTTTGCATTCTTGGTAACAACTGTAGCAGTTCTCATATGAAACAATATTAATTTGTTTTTCTATGCTATAAAATCCTACTTATGGAAATACACAGAATAAATTTCTCATGTCTTCCATATCAGTTTATCCATCCATATTTAAAAACAAATAGAAGAGTAGAGAAAATACTATCAGAGAGTCAAAGAGCAGAAGGCACAAGAGAAATATTTATACCACAAAATATAACTGACTTTATCTCAGAAGTTAAATTTTTCTAGTTATATAGCTTCTGAAACTGCATTGGGCTGCATGGTTACACAGACCCAGCCACAAGGCCAGAAAAATAATTTCATGAGTAGTCTCACTGAAGTCATGTACTAAATCATAAACTCAGCTTAATTTAACCCCACTGCCTAGAGCATGTTAGTAAAAAAAAAAAAAACACCCAGAAATTCTTTGCCTTACAGACTGAAAACCGTAAGTTATTACTGAAAAGTTTATTTTTTCTTATTAATAGCATTAATCTACAAAATAATCTGAAAATTAAAATTTAAATCCTTGAATTGCACCTTCCACTTCAGTATACTACTAATATTCTTTCTGATTAATAAATCTCATGGGCTGTACTTGACAGCTGTTAAGAGACTCTAGTAATGATGCAAGAAAGAAATAAAACAATTCTCTTCATTGGAATCTGCCAGATGAAATGTGATCTGCTAACTGTAATTAACATGAGTGGATTTTGGCCAAGACCTTGTAAAGATTAACAAATTATGATATAGCTCAAATTAGCATTTAAAAAAAAACATTACTATCACCATATCATTGATTTTATTTAGATACATCTTCTGAAAAGAGGACTACTTTTCAATGTTATTAAAAGTATTTTACTGAACACTGAAATGCTCAAATGAGTGGTACCAGTAGAAAAAAAAGAAAGCATGGCTGCAATTATTTTAAGGGGGAATAAAAGTCCCTAAGGTGCTAGGTTTCCCTTTATTTCATTATAAATCCCCTTAAGTCTGTTAATCCAACTTCATTTCTCCAGCATCATTTACGTTTTGCAAGTGAATTTCCCAGCAGGTTCTGAAAGTTCCAGGTATTTTGCTTAGCAGACTGTCAGAGGATTCTTATATTTTCTCTATTCCACAAAATCCTTGTAATGCCACTTAAATAGTATTGTAGTACACGCTAGAAATATCACATTTCTTAACTGACAAAGTGGACATAGTCTTACCCTAATGCAAGAGAATCAAATATAAAAGATTATATTATTAGCATATTTAAGGAAAGTTGGTTGTTTCACCAACTTTGAGTGTGACTTCCTAATACTAATGCCAATAAAGAGCATAGAAAAAAAGACACTGAAGGAACCGAGCAACATTCACATTTTTAATTTATATTTTCATTTCATATATTAAGGAATGAGACCCCTGAACATAAACAGGTAAAAGAAGCATCTCCCCTTTCCTACAATGAAAGTGTTAGAGAAACAGGGTTCTTAGGACTGAAGAAGAGAAGACTCAGAGGAGAATCTGCAACATCTTCCAATACCTAAAGGGGCCCACAAGAAGGCTGGAGAGGGTCTTTTGGCAAGGGCATGTAGGACAAGGAGGAATGGCTTTAGACTGAAAGAGGTTTAGTTTAGGTATCAGGAAGGAATTCTTTACTGGGAGGGTGGTGAGGCACTGGAATAGTTTGCCCAGAGATGTGTGTTATAATTTACTGTTGGCTTTTCACATGTGTTGGAATGAATGTTGTAAGTATGATGGGTTTTTTCCTGTAGTTTTTAGTGCATTTTAACTGCCTGAATAGATGCATAATAGATTCTTTTTTTTTTTCTTTACTATAGTTTGGAATTTAGGTGTAGTGTGTTTTTGCTGCCTGAATAGATAACTTCCAAGAGAGGCCCAAGTGACTCTCAGCATTCACTGCCTGTGAAAAAGAGACCAAAGCCCAAATCAAAAGATGATAAGAACCAAATAAAAGTGGAATTTCTCTTGATGGACCCAAGGAGTGACCATGCAGAACAGTTCCTGGAAAAGTGAATGTGCATAAGTCCATGCATGAAGAACAGAATATAAAGGGGCATTTCCAAACACCAGTGTGCTCTTGGCAGTGCACCAAGGCACCCGGCCATATTTAAACTTTGCTTTATTTTCTATGTCTCTTATTGTCTCTATTAAACATTTTTAAATTTTACCAGGAAAGTGAACCTGTTTTTTTCACATGTGGATGCCTCATCCCCTGCCAGGCTCCAGGCCAGGTCGGATGGGGCCCTGAGCAGCCTGCTCTAGTAGAAGGGTTTCTTATCATGGCAGGGGGGTTGGAACTGAATGATGCTCAAGGGCCCTTCCAACACAAACCATTCTTTTTCTATCACATTATTCAAAACATCAATCATTTGTGACACTGGGGAAGAACTCTGAATATAAACTGCTTGACAGTACCAGGAATTGATCCAATTTCACTGCTCCATATAACTTAAGCTAAACTAGAAACAATACAAACAGCTTTCAATAGTTTCGTGCCTAAACCCAGCAATGAACAGTTTGTGTTTCTAGAAAGTCAAGGGCTGTTTCTGCCCAAACACTATTTAGTTGTTATTATTAGTTATTATTATTTAAGCTATTTTGTTAACTACAATTTATGTAGGTTTCCATTAAATACACATTGTACTATTTCTCTTAAGATCCACAGTTGGTTTAAGGGTGCTGCAAATGTGAATTGGTTGTCCCTATACATTATCATCCCAACTCTATGTAAAACTGTTGATGTGTAGATTCTTACAAAGTGCATTTCTCAACCTAGGCCCACACTTTCAAGCACATGCACTTCATCTGAAACAGGACAAGAATAATTCATGAACAATCACAACACAGATAGAAAGTGTAATTATGGAAACCATAACTCGGACAGAACTGAAAGTTTTTCAGAACAGACTATAAAACTGTTGATATCAGAGAAGAGGAACACACAGAGGGTTTCTTTCCCTTTCAAAATGTTAAGCTGAGTTAACTGTTTACTCTTGGAGATGGGTTTAAATTGAATTTTTTGCTGTCTGCTACTAATATTTTTTAGTTGCTTTGTGCTACAGTAAAGGAAACATTTCTGATATAATTGCTATTTAATCTTGATTTTGGATATAGACCACAATTCATCCCACAAACCTTAACTATATAGTCCATGTGGCCAAAATTCAGAGGTGTGATGCTCAGGTTTGAAGCCTGCAGTTGTCATGTGAATTAATGTTACATTATGTTTATTAGGTACATTAATGTTTGGGTTTTTTTCCTTTCTTTTCCTTTGTTCCCTTCTATCAATATGCCAAAAGTTCTGCTGAGATATCCTGTACACAAAATGCCAGTTTGGTTGGAGTTCTTTGAATAAAAAAGCAGGAGAGGAGTCACAGCAGAGAAGTCATGACCCATTTACCTCCAGAGAAGAGAAGAAAAAAGTCTAGTTGGAGGTGGAAAAAAGAAGGAAGCATGACAGTGTGGTTTCAATAATTCACCTTTCCTGTTTCCTTTATACCATAGAGAAATAACTGGCAAATAAAATACAGGCACTTCTATCTGCTGGGGCAGATTTTCTTTCCTGCACTATTTACTTCAGCTGATTGCTGTTATTCAAAATTGCTTCATTCTGAGAATACATAACTTGTGACTCCTTCCCTTCATGGGCAATTTAATTTGTGTTCCTTTGGTTTTCTCTTCTCCCCTCCCTAAGAAATTTCTTTTTCTTTCCTTCCTAACATTCTCCTCAATATTCTTGCTCCTTTTTCATCTGCTGATATTTTTATATTGGATTCTGTGAGCCAGACTGTAGTTTTACAGCCAAAATATTTCAGTTAACAGTATAAAAGACAGATGGCAGAATTTGCAGTGTTTTAGTAGTGATGGTCTTTTACTAACAGTCAGTACAAGGAAAAAAACAAAAGGCTGCTGAAACTTTTTTCCCACAAACTTTTGGAAATGGCGAAAACCTTGAAAGTGTTTGGAAACTCCATTGTTTAAAAATTCAGAGATGCAGATAGAATACTCAGAATTGCATTATCATGAAAAGAAGGCAATAGGTCTCCCTTAGGCAAGGGGATAAAACCTGCTTCCATTACAGCCATGGGCAGTATCTCCAGAACCCACTACCTCTTTTCTACAAGAGAAGGTCCTGTTAAAAACTTGTTCTTTGTTTACAACTTAACCACTCATGCATGTTTTTACTACTTTACTACCATTTCTGATTAAGTGGATAAAGAAGGGATATAAAATTTATCTGTGTTTCGTAGGACATAAATAAAAATGAGCAGTTCTCAAAGACAGAAATATTTGGAAGTTAATCCTCTACCCAAAGTGTTTGCAGGAACTGCAACTCACAGAGGACAGCCTGACAAATTGGGATTTTTACAGTTCCATCCTCCCAAATACTCCTCCCAAGAAAGTATGAAGGCTGAAAAAAATGAAGATGAGAACCACATGGTGTCACCATACGGCGAGTAGGTGGACATATTAAAATGGAGACATTTATTTTATAATGTGTATTTCCCCATTGCCCCTCCCAGATTCACCTCTCTTTTCATTCTAATATTTCTGTGCAGTCACCCACCTAATTTATTGCTGTGATTTTCAGTGCATAAAGGAAGCCTCCAGTTTGCAAATGGAGAACACAATTGTACCAGAAATTGCATGCTGACCTATAATTTAATGTGAATCTGCACATAATAAATAGTAAACTTTGCTGCTGCTACTGCCTCTTTTGGAGCTTCCCAAGCTTTAAAAAGAAATAAAATTAAAAAAAAAATAAAATAAAAAAAAAAGCTTGTGCTAATTTGGCACAATTTGAATTGGTAATTTTCAGTGATCTTAAGATAATT
Source organism: Sitta carolinensis (assembly GCA_032173965.1). Classification (NCBI taxonomy): domain Eukaryota; kingdom Metazoa; phylum Chordata; class Aves; order Passeriformes; family Sittidae; genus Sitta; species Sitta carolinensis. The sequence continues at coordinate 3,196,451 of JAVUNC010000006.1, forward strand.
ACTTTTAAACTGCATATAGTGGGGTTTGAAATTTTTGCATGAGCTTCTGCCACCTCTCTCAGAATCCTGGCTGCAGAGACACTGGAAATCACAGCACAGCAGTTCCAACAAAAACACATTAAAAAAACACACAAAAACCATGCCGAAAGAATAAAGTAAAGGATTAGCACTGGGTTTTCTGTTTGATCCAGCAAGAGTTCTTGCCTGCCCCTTCCCAGGACTGAGCAGCATGCCAGCATGCAGCCAAAGATGTGAGAGGGCTCACAGTTATTGTGAGAGTGAGCACACAGCTCCAGCTCTAAGGAGCCCCCTCCCTCTGCACTAGGGTAGAAAAGTGGAAGCTCACTTCCCAGCTAATCCCAAATTCACAGGTACAATGTGACAGGTTTTTTTAAAGTGTATTTTGTGTTGTTCCTGAACCTGATTTGACTTTGTCTCTGTCTCTGTGACAGTTTCTGTTTCCCCCAGCCCAGTGTCTGCAGAAGAGGTCGAGATCGTCTGTTCTCTTGTTCCTTCAAGGATTGTTTATTCTTTGTTATCTTACATATTTGTGGCTCTGGCCTGCTGAGACCTTCCTTGCAGGCCAGGTTGTGACAAAACCTCCTGCCTTTGGGATGGTGTGATCTTTTATACTAAGAATTACCTATGCCTTATTTACAATAACTCTACAATAACTATCAACCACATCAGTTACCTCTACTCTAAACCTATTAAAAAGTGCCACCCTCACAGCAGAAGATGGAGAACAAGAGACCAAGAAGAAGGACAGGGACATGCCCAGATTCCTCCACCTTTGCCCCTTAAACTCACATTCTAAAACCCCAAATTCTACTTTTCCACCCCATGATATGTTAACTATCATTATACCTAAATTCTTGTAACTTATAAGTCTTCCAGGACAGTCAGAGGGATGTCCTGGTTCCCAACAACGTGGAACATCTCAAGAGCAGCAGCAGCAGCTCCTGTCATATCTCTGCATATGACTTCCTCTCCACAAAGATCTGTACAAATCTCTAGAGAACACACAAATTCCTCTTGCTATCAGACATATTCTCTCTAAATTAGACCTATTTTAATTTCAACAATAGCATTCTGCTATTCAATCACATTTGCCAGTTTCAATTAACATCTGAAAATCTCTATTCACATTCCAGAGCTTTAAAATGGCTTCATATCCCATTAGCTTTTGCACACGTAAATTTAACAATAAAATTAAAAATAAAAAAAAAAAAAAAATTGCTGGGATGCTTGAAAAGGAGACAAAATGCAAGACTGTTTCAAATGCAAATGAAACCTCACTAAGACATTCACCTTTAACATTACTATCTATCAAAATAATAGGAATATGGATGAAAGATGCAGATCAAAGCAACCTTTCAAAATTATCTATTAACATGGCTATTGCAGGATGTCATTTTTTATGCTTCTTTGGGCTGTCTATAAATTGTGTATAGTTACTACTTGCATAGTGGTAATTTTATTTAGATCTCATTTCCCTAATTTGCCACTGTTATTGGTTTTTGTTCCTTTAATTTTTTGTTCAGTTACTGATTTTTTCTCAAAAGGCATCCGATGATGCAATACTGATCTCTATCTTTCCTCCACAGCAGAAAAGGAATCATTTATCATTTTGCTTCTAACATAACGTCTCTCAAATCACCAGAAAGCTCTCCTGCTGTAAGTTTTCCAGGAGGCCTGTAGAAGCAGTTCTCTCTGTTACACACCTTAGTGCCAGCAAAAGAAAAGAAAAAAAATCTCTTTCCATTTCTAAATCCAACAGATAGTCTACCAAATCTTGCATCTATCATATTCCAGATAAAGAAATTAGCAGATTTGGTAAACGAGGAAGTGGTAAGTCTAACCCTCATTTTCTTAACAAATATTTAGCAAATGATAGCATCAGGAAAAAAAACAAAACATAAGACAGGGAAAGTAGAAGGAAAGAACAAACACAGGATTTTATTTAGATATGCTTGGTATGATTTAGCAGCTTTGCAGAGACAAGTGCAAATCCACTAGGCATAAAATACAAAGTCAGACATAAAAGTGAATCTCCAAAACCTGAGTTCTTGTCATTGTGTAGGACTCCCTGGGTGGAAGGGCAGCCCTGCACACACTTCTCCCCATCCTGACTCCTGCCTCCTCAGATGTGACCTTCCCTACCACTGGGGAACTGTGCACCTCCAGCTTTTGACATTTGCATCTAAACTGGATAACTTGAAGAATTTTATGTTAATAAAAATAAGTGAAAAATGCCAGAAATCAGAATAAGAGTTACCTCTATATCACCGTTCGTTAAATTCAAAATTAGTTATTCTAAATATTAAAAATATTCAGTCATCTCTGAGAAAATAATAACACATGTACAGACCAGCTATATCCCAAGTGGTGAATAACAAATAACTGAAGCAAATAAATTGTTCATTTTCAATGGTTCATTTCGTGCCATTAGTTGAAAATCATTTGCTAAAAATAGCTGATATTTGTGAATGACTATTACAATCACAGAAAATGGGATGTATTAAAAGGTAAGGAGAAGAAGAGGCTGCATTTGTAATTAATAGCACTGATAATTAATACTTTAACTAGTCTGATCTGTCATGCATTTTATTCCAAGTGACCAGACTTGCTGAGTCTGAAATTATCTGAAATTATGATTTCATGCCTTATAGTGCAAGATAAAAAGAGATCAGGAAACAGGAGCTTTTACAAGGCATGCAGAAGGTTCTAGTGTTCTCAACCATGCAACATGAAAGGTGCGCTGAGGTGACAGGTGGGTGTCAGTCCTGGTGGTACCCGTGTTACACCTGACTTCCTCAGTCTTTTGATCACACAAAGTACAGCTAAACAAAACTGTTGTTGCTCTAAACCTGATGTTATTGCTACATGTTGTTTTCCTGATGCCTATTAGCAAACCAGATCCATGCTGGATCATAAAACTCCTTCTGGAAAAGCATCAGTCGTTTAGGTGAGTACTCTTTAGTTTTTATACAGGCAGATCTCAGCAGAGACTTGAAACTTTTAACCTTCCCTCCGTCCTGCTTTCAAAAGTGCTGAGCACTTCAAAGGATGTTTTCTCTTAGTGCGGTGGAGATATCAAAAGCATGAAGCTAAAAACAATGAAAAAAAAAAGAAAATAAAGAATAAAAATAGCGGTTTTTAACTGTTTGCATGGCCACAAACTAGAACAAAATATTTCTAAATCTCAGGCAAAAATTGATAAGTAAAACACAGTAATTTTTTGGCATGGTCATTTGCTAGAAAAGTTCCCAAATCCAAGATATTAAATGCTGTTGTGTGTGAATGTGAAGTGCTATAGAGAAGACAAAGCACATGTGCTAAAGAGAAAGTAATTTTCTCATGGACTGCAGAAAAAGAAGTCAGGTGATATTTTATTTATTCTACTGTACCATAAGAGAAAACAGTAAGATTTGTCACATTGTTTTATCCCAAATGCTCCATCTGAGTTCAGGTAGTAGCCAAAAGTTGGCCTCATCAGAATGCAAGTTGTGAGCAATCATGTCATATCTCCCAGCATTTAGGTATTAATATCTATATGTGAAGATATTAAAGATTTAATTGATTGGGGGATAAAATAACTAAGGGTAAACCCTGGATTTACACAGTGACCCAAGTTATCTGTTTTCTAATAATATCTTTCAGTTAGTTTGTTTTTCTATTTCTTTTGATTTTCTACCAGATACTGAATTGATACCTTTATGGACTTTTTGCTGTATAACCTCACAAATCTTCCTTCTGACTACTACAGTTCATCTCAGCTTTCATAATTTCATACATAACACAAAAATTTACATTTTTTATGAGGAAAATTTAACCTTTGCCTACACCAAATTTCATTTGCCACTTTGTTATGCAGCTACTGAGTCGTGTGAGATCCTCCTTCAGTTCTTCAACTCAACTTTAGTATTTCTATTCACAGCCACCAAGAAGCTTTCTTACTCTACAGCTGTGCATGGTTCCATAGGCTAGGTAGCCCTTGTCCCAGCACAAATCCCTTTCAGTTCCTCTGGTGATTTAGGGAGATGATCATTTGTACCTTCCCTGTGTTTCCCATGTTCAAATCACTCCTTCACCCATTCAAGGTGTTCCCGTTTTATTCCCCTACTCATTGCTTTGTACAGAGGGATTTTACTTTTCAGAAGTTATTCTTCCCTTTCCTTCATGTATTTATCCACACCTTTGCTTTTTGTACAGATTTTAGCAATTTGCCCTGTACAGTTATCCAAATCTTCCTGAAGCCCTCTTTTGAGCTTATATTTTGCACCTCGCAGCCTTAAGTATCTGGTGAGCCGAAGAGGACACGAACTACATTTATTGGTTGTGTGCAGTGTAGTTTTACTAATTCATCTTCACTTCCCTTCTGAATTCTTTTCTGGTCCTGGCTTTTTCATCTTGGTTGCACAGCCTCTACTGCTGACAATGCTCAGTCTCTGAAATGACTTTGATCTTGTGTAAGACCTCAAAAGCTCGCATTAATGTGGGCAAACCAAGCAAGGAAACATTGCCTGTCCTCTGTAATCCCATTTTCAGATTGTTTTATCATGAGCATTTTAAACTGATCACATCATACCCTGAAATTGAACAAAAGCTGCTCCACAGGGACAGAGTATCAGTAACTGGTGCCTCTCTTTTCAGATTCATATGCCAAAGTTCTTCAATTATGTTTTGTACAGACTATACAGTTGTTAATGAAGCCAGAAAGATCCAGAAGGACACTCATTCTCAGTAAATTTGTATGGAGAGGGGGAAAAAAAAAAAAGAGATGCCACCACAAACAAAATCAATTTTATTAATTTGTACTTCTTCCATAACATTTTAACTACTTATTTTAATATTCAGTATAATAAGTTAGTTTTAATACACTTTAATTTTAACATTACATACATTTGTAAATGTGTGACTCGGTCTTAGACATGCATTATTCAGAACTGGTAAAAAAACTCAACCTTTAAAAAAAGAGGCCTCAGACACCCAAGATAGTATTTCATTGGTCTGGATAATTTTATGGATATCTGTTGCAACTCTGTTTTGATTATAAAACTGATCTTCTGGAATTCCAATTCCTTTGAGGTGGATGCAAAAGGATGTTTTAAGATGCCCAGAACAGCCTGCTTCTAAGGGGTGTCAAAAGCTCAGATTCATAATTATACACGTTCCTTTACAGAACACATTTCCAGAGCTGAAATAGAATAGACCTCACTAATAAATAAATAAATAAATGAATGCTAAGCTGAATCATTAGCAGAACAAGCAAAAGAGCTCTGCAGATATGAAAAGCAAGAATTCAAGGATTTACATGGATAAAATCACTCACAGTAAGGCAGCTCCCCATTACTACTCCCATGCTCTCAGGTCTGTTGGATGTCAGATGCTTGATGCTTAATCCACGTTTTATCTCACCTCCTTCCCCTCCTGATTTTGTTATCTCTTGAAATTCAAAGTACAGCATGGAGTAAAGGCAATCTTACACATCATTACACTGTCTCTTTCATGCAAAATAACACATTTTGGCAAATATTAGTACACCTTCCAATATTCCACTCCTTCTACTCAGTGGTAGAATAAATACTTCACATTAATCCTTAATATAATCGAAGCAATTCGAGTGGTTTATGGCCTTGGAGCCGGGACATAAATTTCACATTGAAAATAAAATGCTGACCCAAGAGAGAAGAGCACAGATTTCACATTGTGGGAAAGGAGGAAATCAAGGAAAAGAAAGGGACATAATTTAACAAGCTAGATGACTAAATCGATCCCTAAAATAGCTCTACTGAAAGCAAAGGGGCTATTTCCAGCAAGGATGAATTCATGCCAGAAATATCAGTTATTGGATTGCATTAGCAAACAGAGTTTTACAGCAGTGAAAATTCCTTGGATCCATAGCAGTGAACAGAAATGAAGTAAATGTCTTTCAAGGCCACTGCCTCAGCCCTCTATGATGAACTTGGAATATATTATGCCTACAGTGTTCCTGCTGGAGTCACTTCCATCACCTGTCTGGGTAAATAAAGCAAGGGAAAGGACAAAGTGTACTATAAAGAAATTGAGTGATAGAATTAGGAGAGATGTGGGAAAAAATTGAGAATTCCTAGCAAGACACTCAAAGATACGGCAGATCAGTTAAAAACTCAGGTAACCTCATTGCCCTTCTCCCCAGTTACACCAGGATGTGGTGAGAAACAGAGCTGCCACATTTAAGGAATAATAAAGAAAGTGTTCAAAAAAATCACAAAAACTCAGTATGTTCTATGTAACTCCTCCCTGAAGTGTCCCAGTAAGTCCAACAGTAATTGTATCACCTTTATGATGTAGTTCAGCTACATAGTAGGAATATATCTCAAATAAATCCCCTAGCAAAACTACATTGAAAAGTATGATTTATTACCATTTTTAAGGATCTAAAAACACTTGTTGCACAAAACAAAGATGAATAGACCCTCCAAACTGACAATCTTGAAAGCATATAGACATTAGACAGTATTTGAGTGGAATAAAATCTCAAAGAAATAGTTACATACAGGAACAGTAACTCAATAACCACCTACATAAAGTCAAATTAGAATAAGATCTAATTATTTTGGAAATCAGCTCTTCAATTAATAACCAGAGATGAAAATAGATAACTACCTTTTGATAAAAATCTAAAAACTCACAAATTAAAGAGACTTTTTGTCACTGAAAGAAAAATCCCTAAAAGACAGAAATAACTGTTTCTGATAGCACTTGCTATTAGCTAGAAGCAGCAGCATTGAAAGTATTATACTTTCATTTAGTATTGAAAGTTACATGTCCTTTCTGACCACACTACATAGAAATACTTTGAAAACAAAACAATTAGCATTTTAAATGTTTGTTGATTCCTAGACATTCACTGATATCCATGGCTTTATGCTGCGTAATCTGTGCACAATATGTAAACCCAAACAAATACAATATAAATCACAACAGCTACTCATTGTATTGACAAAATGCAGGTATTGAGCATAAAGTGTCTTTACATACAGCCCAGGGCACAACTATCATTCTCCAGTGCATGCCACTATTTTTTGTGTTCCATGATTCTTGTAAGAAACACTTGAAAATCTGAGCATCTTGCTACAATTCTCTGTTCTTCTTTTACTGAAACCTCTGGAAAGTTATCTCTTAAGATTCTAATGTTTGAGTCAACCCCACTACACTGACACAAGGTAACACTTGTATATGAGAAAAAAAGGGCACACAATGTCCTTTAAATTTAGACAACATTTCAGTGCCCTGTAGGTATCGTACAGGCTAAAGCACAGAAATGCAGCTGTAGGGTTTTATTCCAAAATCAGCTTCCTAGTTGTGTGCTTGCACTCTTGACATTGCCCTGCAGCCAGCAGTCTGCTCCTTTGAACCTGGCAGGGTTGTGACCCAATGAACTGTTCAAGGACAGGGCTGAGGACAAACTCATGAAAGGAGCTGGACTTTTTAAAATATAAATATATAATTTATAATTATATATAATTTATTTATATATATTTATATAATTTTAAAAAATACTTTTTCTCTTGTTGTTTCCTTTCCTGGGTTTTCTGAGCTTGACTTCCACCTGACTTTACTGTCTCTGTCGTCTGTCTCTGTCACTGTCTCTGTCTCTGTCTCTGTGAAGGGTTTCTGTTTCCCCCAGCCCTGTGTCTGAAGAAGAGCTAGAGATCTCTTCTCATGTTCAGGAATTTGTTTATTCTTTGTTATCTCACATTTGTGACTCTGGCCTGCCACGGTCTTCTCTGCAGGCCAGACTGTGTCAGACTCCCCACCCTTCGGGACTGTGTTATCTTTTATACTAAAATCTACATATGCTTTATTTACAACAATTCTGCAATACCTATTAACCACTACATTGTACAGTGTACTTTTGTTCTAGACCAACCAAAATGTTTCCACACCACCATAGAAGATGGAGAACAAGAGATGAAGAAGGACAGGGACACACCCCATTTTCTCTATCTTTGCCCTCTAATCCCACATTCTAAAAATCCCAAAATTCTACTTTTTCACCCTGTGACATGCTAAAAATCATTCTATCTAAATTCTTGTGACTTATAAATTTCCCCAGGACAGTAAGAAGGATGTCCTGTCCCCTCCCAGATCAGTCTTCTCTCCCCAAACCTCAGCCAGATTTCATATGGGCAGGCTCAGTTAATCAGTCTCCTGGGTGTATTTATTTTAAGCAGACAACTCAAAGGAGGTCCCCAGTGAATATGTGATCTGGGGAGGGCTTCCAGTTCCTCCTGCCTGGTGGGGTGTCCTGCCACAGGGAGCCAGGACATGGATGCAGTGTGATACCCACCAAGTGAAGCATTGCTGGGTTCAGCCACTTGGGCCACTGAAAGGGCTCTGATTTAGGAGGAAGAGCAAAAGGAACCCTTGTAGCTGGAACTCTGAGCATGTTGTAGGACTGTACCCTACAAATGCAGCCTGCTTATTTAGTGTCTAAACCAGAGTAATAAGCCAACACTAATGGTTGTTACTAATTAAGACTTTTAAAGAGCTCACTGGGAATTTGTAGCTAAAAATTTCTATGCCAAACCTCAAAGAACTAGCCATATTTTAACTGCTTGACTGTGGCTGAAGCAGACTGAAATAGTCTTAAAATGTGGCATAATTATTCATCTGTGTTACTATCTAGCACTCAATGTTAATTATGCATTAAAAGCTAAAAATATTATTTATGACTGTCCAGGATAATATTTATTTGTGCATAATGTGTATTCTGTATTTTTGACAGAAGGGTCTCATATATGCTCCATGATTCAAGAGCAGGAAAGAGGGACCCAGACTTCATATTATATATGTGGCACTCATCTCTTTCTGTGTGGTAAACGTAAGCAGCCACCCAAACTCATTTTTAAATTTAAAATATAATCAACAACCAATTAAAGAGAGCAAGTCGACATGTAAATCTGCTATGCAACTGAAATCAGCTTTAAACACTAAGAAAAGAGTATGAAATATCTCCAGCACCTTCCCCTCACTGAGTTTTACAGGAAGGCACATGATGCTCTGCAATTAGTCCAATGCAGCAATCAGACAATGCATCTTCTCACAAGATGTGAGAATGTCAAAGACAGGGCTTTAACAAACCCAAATGGATAAGTTTGATTTTTTTAATTTTTTTTTTTACCAAGAATTATTCTAGATGAGCCATAGCTTACCAATAGCTAAATTTCTTTTTCCTGGATTTAGGAAACTCCCTTGGAAGTAAGCGGCTTTTACTTTCAAATAAATAGTTTTTGCTACATGGCTTAACATGTGGAAATGACTATCAGCTACTTTTGAAACTAGATTTAACACAATGGCATTCCAGGGGGCTCTGTGGGAGAGACAGCAGAGAAGGGGAGAATCTAAAGATTGCAAAGACTAACAGATGTGAACATTTGAGAGGAAATATGTTCAATGCCACATTCAAGGGCACTGCATCAAAATTATTAATGCATTGTAATCCAGAAGCAAAATGTTAGGGCAGGAAGTATGAAAACTGGAATTATATAAAATATAGTTGCAAATTGTCCAAATTGTACCCACTTCTAAATTCCTATGCATCCTTTCAAGACCAGATAGTTTATAAATAATTTAAAATATATGCAAATTAACTAAAATTAGATCTTTAGATTTGTTCTGCACAGGAAAGGAAGAGATTTAAATCAGAATTTAAATGGTTTCAAATTTATGCAGGCTTCTACTATTGAACTTACAAAATCCAATAAATAGATTTTCAAAAGATATCAACAAACCCCTGTTTCTTTTTGTTTTCCCATAAACCCACCCAATGGAGAATTGAGAGGAATCCTGATTTCTCAACCAGTTCTCAGTTATAAGTGTTCCTGGTCGTTTCTAAGCATTCCATGCTTATCTTTGTCTACCCCTACAGGAACACATAGGCTTGAAGGCATAACTACTGTTATTTGTGTAGTTCCTACTACAAAAACCAGTAGAGAAAAGAACAGCACATCTGTCCCTGCCTGTTCTTCAAAGCAGAACTCCACACTTAAACGTTCTTAAAATCCATTCTCATCTGAATGCCTCTACCTACAGTTGCCTTCCACTGTCAGAATGGGTTAATGACCTGTCAAAGGTCAATGAACTCCACTGCTCTAGTGCTCCAGGCTTTATTGAAAATTTGGGTTTGTTAAGGCTATTCTGAAAGGATAGGGAAAAGTTTATACTCTACCCTTTTTATTTTTTTTCCTCATGTTGCTGTTTTCATGATTAATACAGCCCTTGCCTCTATCTTATTGTGAAATCTTCTAAGCAGACCTCTCTAACCTCAATTTTTTTTCATGAATAGGCAAAAGTGACTGTTATGGGACAGCTAAAACAGCATTCTTTTAATTTCTCATGCCAAAATATAAATTGTAAGGACTCAAACTGAGCAGCTTGCAATAGAGTAGGAAAGTATATTGTTGCATCAAACCCTATCATGAAATAAGCAGATTAGGAATGCTGGAAAATAAGACAACTTGAAATACTTGCTGGCTGTTTCATTTCCCACATGACTTTAGAGGCAGTTCAGATGAAGCTGCCATCCTTGCAGTCTCTCAAACCTCTCCCTGTAAGAATTTTCTTCTCATGAAGATTAGCAGGTTTTTGCTAATAATTATGTAAACCTCCCTGAAGAATAACAGGCTCTCATCTATCACACCCCAGCCTGCATTTGCTGCATATATGCCCTCTTTTTCATGTTTAAATGAAATGCTCCTTTACTCCATACAGACTCACAGCAAAGATTTCAGTGGCATTTCCATACTACAAAAAGGAAGTGATACCACCTCCAAATGAGATATTGATAACTTACAGAAAATAAGGATGCAAAAAATGGGAGTCTGAATCTGAGATGGCATGATAAATGCAACCTGCATGCCCAGTTAAGAACCTGGCCTTGAACAGGGGCTGCAAATGCAATACACATTAGGTACAGTTGGAACTTTGAGTGGTCAGCCTCACAAGCCAAACTCACAGATGTTTCTAAGAAGAGTCACTGAAATGTTGATAGAAATGTGCTACCCAATTTCCTGATCCTGACAGAGATGGGTAATCCACAGTACCACACACATCACTGACATGAGGTAATGTGTGAATAAAAAGTCATTCAAAAAGCCTTCCAAGCACACTCTTTTAAAAGCAGGCTTCCAAATGCAAAGCATCTGCCATGGGGAACTGATTTTTTTTTTCCACTTTGAAAGATGCAAAATATGCAAAGCATTAAAATGCTTGTGCACTTGGGCTGTGTCTCCTCATTCTTTTGGATTGCAAAGGTTGTCAAAAGGCACAAAACATTACCACCAGCCCTATAAAACTTTTATGATAGCAATAATAAATAAATCACTACATTAATATGCACACAGACTTGTGTTAATTTACAACTATGCTTTACCATTCATTTAAATTCTAATTCACAAACATAGCTAAATTTAACTCTGTCCCTCGGCTAATCCTTCTGCTGGGACTTGCAAAGTGGAAATGGATGTTCCAACCTATATTTCCAGATGTCTCCTTGAATTTTTCCAAGGCTGGACATCACTAAAATCATCTTTAGGACAGTAAACATACACAGTGTAACAGCACCTTTGCATCAAAGCAGTGCTGAAGCACACCAACTGTGCATCACTTAGAATAAACTCATTATTGTTTGAGGGATGATCAAAAAATATATACTTGACTAATATTTTCAGAGAAATTAAATATTCATCATTTTGGAAAACCAAGTTTATTTAACACACTATGGTCCCTTGACATGCTCCCTGCTATCCCAGCATTTCTGTGGATCTTTTCCATGTCTAAAGCCACAGAAGCTCTCTTCCCAAGTGATACAGGATAAGCAAAAAGATAAAATGGAAGGACCCTAACTCTGTCCATACCTCACTGGTTTCTTTTTCCTGTGTTCTATGTGTGTCCTTATAATGACAAATAGCTTTCCTCTCTCTCTAGCTTTTTCTTCATTATGGAGGAAGCCCCAAATTTCTGTAAATCCTGTACTTCTCTGCAGATACCCTGTTTGCCACTCTCTCTCAAGACTATTTCTTTTTATCCTTTGCCACCACAGTATTGATGATCCCACTAATGTCCCCTTTTTCCCAAACAAGAAATAACCTTTAGCCACCAAAAATGCAAGCAGATGTACCAGTTTCTCAGTTTGTCTTCTGCTGCACTTCCAGCTTCCCTTTTTCATTCCCCACACAATCTTCACACTGTTCATTTCTGAATCATCACAGTCTTCATCTTTGTTCTCCCATTAACTGACTCCCAGTCCCTAATAGGGCTGCCTGTATCTTCCTTTTGCCTCCAGCATCATTATGGTCCCTGCAGTATCAGAACAGAGCCTGTATTCACCATGGCAGATTCATCCCTGTCCTGCAAGTCTTCCTGAGCACAATGCCAGTCCTCTCTTTCCTAATTCTTATTATTAGCTGTCAGAAAACTAAAACGTTCAGCTGTCAAACACAACTTTTAGAGAATAAGCAGAAACAATCAATGGGAATGTTGTAATGGTCACTGAGAAGTGCTTATCTCCAACTGCAAACAAATACTGAGGTGATTTAACAGATAACTGGCATGATGACAGCAATTTCTCTCCCATTTTCTCTGACTTAATTTTCTGGGTTTGTAGTTATTTTAAGTTTTGGATATGAGGAAATGTGAAATTTCTAGTTCTCTGACATGGTTAAAAGAATACAAAAATACCTGATAATGCTTAAAAAGAAAAAAATCTAAATATTAACACTCAAGGAACTAAACAGAGGAAGAGTAGATAAGGCAACTTTCTATGAAAGAGACAAAGGCTTATTTTACAATTATCTCCAAAGGCATAATGAAAATAAACATCAAGGTGCTGAAATAACCTGGAAAGGTTCTCAAGGGTTAAAAAGAGGTAATTTCAGGGGGCATAGGGTGATTGAAACTCCATTAACCTACCCACTACAGTGAACACTACCCTCACCTCATCACCAGGGGTGGTTCAGATCAGATAAAATGTAGGAGCAGCAATGCTGGGCCCTTGCCCAGCTGGCCTTGGCGTGACTTTTCCAGCTCCAGAGTTCCTGGAGCTATAAGCTCTTGGACTCTCTCAACCCTAACCACAAACAACATTTCCAACACAAAAAAGTCATTCAGAAAAAAAGGGAAAAGCTCCAGTCCACTGACAAAAGATGTATTTCCTCCTCCTTCACATAAGGAAACCCAAATGGGTTCCTTTACACAAACCCATTCTTGTGTAAAGGAATGTTAAACAAGAGAGCAGCAACAAGAGGACTAGAGGGTAACTTCACAGAAGAAGAACAGATTTTATAGCATAGGACTTAACACCAGCTGTTTTTCCTACTGTAATTCAGAAACACATTAACAAACTGTATTTTAATATTAAGTAGACAAGCTTCATAGAACTGGATTGCTAAATGTTCTCTCCCAGAGTCTCACCATCAGCTGTCTTCACTTGTTATCATAACAAAACTTTTCTAAATTATTAAATTAACAGCAGTACAGAAATACAGTTATTTTTAATATAATGTATGAATCTCTTCAAATCCTATTTTAACAGAGTAGCCTTCTCATTCATATTGGGATTCTAGTCCTCATGGCAACATACTGCTTCTCGTTAAAACTCAAACTGTAACTTGCAAAAGGCTGGCTTCAACGAGCAGAAGCTCTCCTTGCCCCATCCCAGACCTCTTAAACCCCATATCCTGGTACTGACAGATACCATTTCCACTGACTCTGTCCTAGAAAACTCCCAATTCTAGTACCAGCTTTGAAACCTTGTGAATTATAACAAAGGGGGTATATGTACGAGGGTTTTGTTGTGCTCAATTACATACTTTCAATTCAGGCCAACTAATGAACTTCCCTTGGTAGGGCCAGAAAAACCTCAAATTGTTTGAATTTAATTTCTACAGGGACAGTGAGAGAAGAGTATATTGGGAGACTCAGCTAGGCCCATTCTTAAGCTTCTCTTTTTCCTTCAGAATTTCAGTACTTATATAAAAAATATTATTTCTGCACATCTCCAATGTCCTCCTGATCTTTCTACTGAGGGGTTTAGAGTTTTTTGGGGTTTTGTTTGTTTTTTTTTTTCTCAAGCACAAAGAGTTAAAAAGTTTGGAAAAGTTTGGAAAAGTTTGGAAAACTCTTAATCAGTTTTCCAAAACTAATGCACAGATAAAATGGACTTCAGAAACATAAATAGCAAGCACAAACTGATTTTTATCATAGCAACTGCAGTTATGATTCTGACAGGAGCAGCCTTTTTCCTAAACACAATCATTGCCACGTTAATGACAAGCTAGGAGGCACACAAATGAATGTGCTTTGTCCCACCTAGGAAATTAACTAACAATCCAGCCATTAATTCCGGATAACTACCACGTTGTTGAGGATTACTGCTGCAGGAATCTTTTGTCATAAAACACATAGCACTTCACTTTTGCTCTGAGCAGAGGTTTATATCATGACAGTAATAACACCTTGCTTTTTACCACTCCTTTCTCAGGGAAAGGACACAGCCCCCATGGTACATGATGCCATTGACATCTCCTCATACACATGCAGACTTTTTCATTCCATGCACGTGCACAGGATCGTCACCTCGGGACAACAACAAACTTCTGCCAACACATTTAAGTGGCTAGGCTTAGAAAAAGCAACTGGAAACCAGTGATTCAGTATTATTTTTAAGATAAAAAATTGAAATACGCTGTTAGATTGCTTACAGAGGAAAAATAAAAATGTTTAGAAATGTTTCAGGGATCAATGCAAGTCAAATAATAGAAGAATAATTTTTCCAAGGGCACAAAATAAATCACAGAGATTGAAATTCACACACTACCTTCACTGCAGTTTTCGTGTCCTTGACCTCTGCTGTTTAACATTAAAAATGTTAAGCACAGGCACCATTTCTAGAGAGAGACACATTACAAGAGCAATCAAAAATACTTACAGGTCCTTTGTGACAGACCAGGGCACAGCGCCACAGCTTTCATTAAATTGCTTGGGTCAAAGAATCCAATAGTTTTGGATGCTCAGGAGAGGCTGTAATGTGGAATTTTCTATGCTGTCTCTTCTCACACTCTCTAAAGATCTAATGAGTGTTTTGTGGTTGGTTTTATAAAAAACTTATTGAGAAAGGGAGGGAAAAAAACCCAGCTTATAACGTCTTGCATGAAAGTCTGACTTGCAACAACAAAGAAACTGAAGTGCTGAAAATTCTTCAGAAAATGGCAAAACAGAGTTTATTCTGAAGAGCAATCTCTAAATGTAACCCAAATAAACAAAATGAAAACAGGCCACATACTGCAGACAAAATACAATCCAAATCAGATAGGCTGTGTGAGACACTGAGCTTTCCATGAGAGATAAAAAAGCAGCATTTACCTTCTGGGAGCACAGCTAAGCAGTCAGGAGCTGGTGTATTTTGGCCAGCAAGCAGATAGGTGCTGACAGGGAAGCCAGATGGCATCCACCTAGTCCAAGTGGCTGGCTGCCTCTTGGCTGGGCACCTCTCTCCCTGCAGCAGATAGGCTGGCCTGCAGGTCAGCTGCAAGATCCTGCCTTGGAGCCTTGCTTCAGTCAATGGGGAGTCAGTGGAACTCTTGGAACACACGATTTGATACTAGGAACAAGGTAAGAAGAATGGAGAGGAAGATGTGCTTCGGGAGGAAGGTAAAGCCTTTCACCTAGATCAGCTGGAGCATTTAGCAGCTTGCCTTTGTATTTGAGATGGAAACTCAACAACTGAGGCTATATTGACATTACAGCTCTTAATGGCTGTACCAAATGCATTTAGAGTATGGCACTTGACAAGGAAACACATAATTCTCTCTTGTCCTTTCCCTGAAACTGCCAGAACTAAAGCTGTCATTCTTAAGCAGTCAGCAAAACAAGACCTTTTTAAAAGATTTCATAGTATCAGGACTTTTTTTTTTTTTTTTTTTTCCAGTTCCCAGTTGTAGTTTTTTTCCAGTTCTCAGTGGGGAATCAAACTAGATAGTCTTGGAGACTAACTTAAGGGCCTCTGATTGGTACAAATATACTCTGGTGGCTTGCAAAAGAAGTGTGATAAATAGATGCTGGGAAAGAAAATCTTATCCTGTCTACTACTTCACTTCTCTAAGCTCAAAAGCAACTGTAACTATGGCATTCTTGTTTTGAACATGATGATGATTAAATCCTTAAAATATTCTTTGCTTTCATTTTTAGGATTAGTGATATTAAGTGTTAGTTCCTACTTTTAAGAAGCTACCCCATTTCCCAATACACAGCAAAAGCAAACTGGCAGCAGTGCTTGCTGCTCTGCCATGAGGATAAGCAACAAAGACCACCTCACCATCACATTGAGCTAATACTCACCTGGGGTAGATCATATTCTGTAAGGACCACCAGTCCTAAACCTCTGAAAGACGTTTTCTGGTTTAATTTAGGTGATTCAGCACCATACACCTCAACTGAGGAACTTCTGAGCAACCACTGCAGAAAACACAACTGCACTGAGGAATAATGCTGGCATTTGCTTCCTTGAGTGATTATCACAAGAGTACAGAGCAAAGATCAAGAACGTAATGCTTCCTTTCGTCCCTCCAATGGTAATGTCAGGCAGGTTTGGAGCTCAGATCTAGATAGACTCTCACACAGATGTTCACAGAGTACCCTGGCAATAGCACATTTGAAAATGCCTCTTCCTGCCCTGACCTCAGCAGACTTTTATTTGTCTTGCAGCCTGGATATCTTTTCCCTTCCATTTGCTGAGGAGACACAGCCTCTGTTTCAACTGGTTTTTTATGAAAAATACTTGAGTATAGAATACATTAAAATTTCTCTTCATTATAGCTCCTTTCCCAGATTAATTATTTCATACTGAGTTTTTCTCACTCAGTTGAAGAGACCAGACATTTTGCATTACTTCTAGCATTTCAACAATCTCTGTTCATACAGTAAATATTGACTCAATGGTGGTTTTGTCTTTTATACTTCATTGATCTAAGTTTCTGAAGTAATAACTTTGTTCACTCCTGATGAGGACCTGGGAAGATCTCCCACTCCAGATTTGCCTCAGCACTATGCACTCTGTGACTCAGTTTATTGGCTTCACATCTGGGTTGCTCTTCTTTAACCACCCTGGTCAGGCTCCCAAATGAAGAATCTTCCACTGACCTGGTGTACCACCTCTAATATTCTTTTCTGTTCCTACAATAACCCTATAAATGCATAGTTTGATACACAGGTTTGTTTTTTTCTTTAAGGCAAACCTATTAAAAATTCTTTACCTTCTTATGCTGTGCACACAACACAAAAACATGGCATCCATTCCATATTTATCAAGATTTAATTACTTAAACAGTAATGGAAAAGAAACCAGAAAGCACTTCCACAAAATTGAAATTTACCCACAAATGTTCATCTGAAACACGTCAATTCTGTTTTTAAAAGTTTGTCTTTGTGCTAAATTGTCCTCAAACCCTTTCCCTCTGGCAAAGCTGCTATGATTCCAGTTCCATTAAAGCCAAACCCTATATGGTTGTAGGAGGTGTCGGGATGGGAAAAAAAAGGAGTGAAGTACTTTAGTGGCATATGTGACAACCACTTCAAAGCCATAAATCCTACAAAAGTACCTCAGAGAATAATGATCAGTCAGGACTTTAATCATCAGCAAAAGCGAGTTGAGAGAATAAGGAGGGCCCTAAGGGTAATAGCTGTAAAATGAAAGTGTCCACCAAGTGCATTTTTTTCATTATAGACAATTGAGCCATTTCTCAACCTTGTTTATCTTTAGCTTTTCCTGTTAGACCAGAGGGAGAGCTACGGATATTATAACCAACTTCTTCCAGTGAAGCAGGAAGAAAAATGCCAGAAATGCTTTAAGAGAAGCAATGCTGCTTCCACAGACCTGGTTATGTGCCCTTTCTGGGGGCAGGCTTTTAGGCTGAGCTCCAACCCCCTGTCCCTCAACATCCAGCATCTGGCTGAAATCCAGGCTCTGTTCCTGGCCCAGGACACACAGCAGACTTTGGGTATCCTAGCATGAATTTCTGAGTACTGAGACACATAATCCCATTATTCACATCATCCCAACAATCCTATCATCTCCTGATTCTTCATGCAAGTCTTCTGGCTTAAACCACCCAGTCCCAGAAGGAGATGTGACAGACGTGTAGATTTGTATGGATATGTTTTTCCTAAGGACATGTTTTGCCCCAACTTTGAAAATCTTGTCACTCTTTACTTAGGTAGAGATAAAAAAATTAAAAAGATAATCTGGAGATTTACCTTTCACTGGAGCCTGAAATTTTATCTAAAAAACCTGAGCAGTAATTGGTTTCCTCTTTTTCCAGACAGATTTTGTATCATAAATACCCTTGATTTTTTTCTCCAAATTATGCAAAAGTCAAACAGCTGACATTCAAAATATCTAGATCTTTAGCAAAATGATCAGAACCAGAAATACAAGCAGAGTTTTTATAAACCAAGAGACTAAAATTTTCATTTAACTTGCTTGAATATTATTTTTTAATTATAAGCTGAATTAATATCTAGAAGACAAATTCAACCCAATTCAATTCATTTAAACTCAGTCCCTTTATATCACAAACATAAAAGACCAAAACAGATCAACCATCTGGAGGTATGTATTACTAACCTTTTGCAGAGTCTCAGAATATTCTGAGTTGGAAGGGACCCATAAGGATCATTTGATGTGTTACACTTTAATAGCAGCTGAAAAGATCAGTGTACAGCATACAGTCCTTGGTTACACTGTCACTATTTCTGGGATGTTTCTTAATCCCATTTGCTTATCTTAGAGGTAAAGCAACAAAAAGCAGGAAACAAAATTATATCTGGCTAATACTCTTACTCAAGAAAAAAAAAAATTATGAACTCTTTCTGGACTAATATAAAACTTTTTTGTGTTTTAAGTAAATTCAAAAGACAAAGGCCAGTATAAATTTAAGCTATCCTTCTGACAGAAGAGCTCAAACACAGTAAGTGACTGAAACATACTTTAAAAGCAAAGATTAGAACAGACACCTAATTAAGCACCCCTGGTTAATGTAAAATAGCCTAGGAATAGATGTAATTTTTCAGTCCTCTTGGTGTACTACTGATATGTGAAGTTGTTGAAAAGTGCACACTCACATCAAATTCCAGGTAAAGTTAATTTTGCACACTTCTGTGAGTTAGGACACAAATGGAGTCAATCTTTAAGGAACTGAAATAATTGCATAAACTACTGTCCTGCTGCCTATCAAACTTCATCAAGGTGGAATCTGTTATTGTATCTTCCATTTTACCCCAAAATAAATAAAAAAGAAAAAAAATGATGCTTTTTGCTCCCTTAGGAACCATATTCTGATGTTGTACATGTCCAGTAAGATGAACCAGATCACTTGCATCCATAAAGAAAGAAAGAATAAGATAAAAATTCTTATACATTCTGAATTTCTTGGGGACAAAAGAAGTTCACCTTATTTTGTGGGGTGAAAAACTCCAGAAACAAAATATTAGCTATTAATACTGAACCAAAAAGCCAGATGGAAAATAGAAGCAAACTGGTCTAATTTCAACATTTTATTTTTATTTCCTTTCCCCCATATTTCAGGGTTTTTTAGAGTAAATTTATTTAAGCTACAGAATATAAGATCATGCCTTTTAAAAAGCAAGAAATGATGACAATAGGATACTTTGTGTAACAAACCATTTCATTATTATTTTTTTAGCAAAATAAATATGGATTGAAAAACTCATAAGCGCTGATTATAGTCCTAAGTCTTCAGAAAATATTGTTTGCAATACTAGAAAATGTTCATTTACTGCTAAACACACAGCAGTTAGTTTTGCAGCAATGAAGGGTCTCAGTGGAGTTACAAGCTTCTCAGAATCACCAAAAATAAGATAGGAAGCAGAAAAAGCCACACCAAAATATTAATACAGCTTTTTTTAACCACAGTTTTCTAGTCCATCAACAAGGGATCGCTATGGAAAGCTCCTCCTTCTCCTGGCACCCACTTGCATCCCTACTCTGCCCCTGCAAAGCCTTCCATTTCTCCAGGAAATGTGCAAAGCCATCAGTTTACAAGACTGCATCTTATTAGAACATGGAAAGCCTTGTGGTGGAAATCTACCTGCAGCAGGATATGAGTGAGTGGCTGAAAAGGAAGCAAGGGAGGTGTAGGGCTCTTTTAAATTATAAACTAGCTATGTTGGGTAAAAATGGCAGATCCCAAGCCCCCTAGTTTTTAACACCCCATTAAAAAGTAGCCACTGGGCAAACATCTTGCCCAAGGAGAACTCTTTTCATCTTTAGAAAATTCAAAGAAGGAAATCTTCCAAGAAGAAAGAACATATGGTAATTTTTTTAAAGCCTCGATTGTCTCATAGGATCTCCACTTCCTTTTGCTCTCTTCCCTTGCACAGCACACAGAAAACTCAATTCTCTAAGTGACAAACTATTGCAGTTTATAAAATATTAGGTAAAATGCAACAGAAGCATAAGAGCACTCCAAATAAAATTTAGATGTAGGAAATAATTTGGGAAGGGCTTGAGAAGCAGTTTTTCAGGTGTGAGAATCTCAGCAAGAGTAACATTTCATAACCACCCTTGTTTTGACATGTGATAGAAATCTTCAGGGATCCCCCTCTCAGATCATATTCTGCCATCTAGCAAGGCTCCGAATATATCTGGGTCACATACAACCCTCCATCCACCCCCCATACACCTCAGCTGGCTCAACAACTGTAAATATTTTATCACAGAGCTTTAAGTCCTGGCCTATTTCTTCAGGATATTTAGAATGTTAAATAATCATTTGGCAGTAAACAACTTATAATAAACATGTTCCCCCTCACTCTAGCACTGTTGGTTGTTTCAGGGCAGAATATTGGATCTTCTTCCTGTCTTTGGGCCAATTTTAAAAGGTCTCTTTGCTCCCTGCTACTGAGCAGGCTATTGAAAGTTATTGACAAATCCCACTGGCTACCAAATATTCTCTGAACAGCATTAATTTGTTTTTTTTTTTTTTTTTTTTTCATTCCTAGTATATTTATCTTTGATTCCAAAGATTCAGTTCCTGACAAATATTCAGTGTAGAGTGCCTACAAACGTTGTTCAGCTGGTCACACATCCCACCAGAGATTCCAGCCTGGAGCAGGACACCTGCAGCACATCCCTGCCTCCCATGTGCCAGCCAGGGAAGCTGCAGGGAACCCTGCCAGGGCAGAACCACCCAGGGAAAAGGCACTGTAAACCATAGTGTGGAGGACAGGAGAGCAAACCCAAACCTCTCCTCCAGCAATTAGCCACAGAAAGAGCAAATCGAAGTTGGATGTGTTGTCGAGAGATCTGGAGCGTGATTTTAAACCAGTGATCCTTCTGGGTCTGAGATTTTGCAGGAAAAAACACTCAGCTCAAAGAACTTAGTGGAAACATATAAGATACAATTCACAAGGCAGATGGAGGATTTCCTGTAAATGATGAAGTGACCTGCAGATTATTCATATAGAAATTTCAGACACAAACTTTGTTCCAAGACATTGGTGTATGCATAATGGCTATTTAAGGAACAGTACAAAATTCCTATGCAACTATTTACAAATCCAACACTTTCCCTTGTGTCTCAGCTGATGGGTACACATTAAACCAAGATGATGGATTTAGTTCTTTCTGTAGCACAAGGTACCTAACAAGCATTCAAGATGATGATTCACAAGTCATTCCCTAGGCAGGGGAAAAAAAACAAACTGGGGTATAAGAAAAAGCTCATCATTATGAGTGATGTTTTAGTCTTTATTTTTTGTTTATTTTCTTTTCTTTCTCTCTTCATGTCAAAAGAAAGTACCAGATGCAAATGATACAACAAATTATGATCATAAACAAGCTGCATAAAAAGAAATTTGAAGAAAGAGGGTTATTCTTCCTTCCTTCATGAACTGGGTGATATTTTAGTCAAGATGAAAAAAATCCATAAGGTTATGTGCAAAATAAAGGAGTAAAGCATGTTGCTGCTGCAACCAGAGGGCCATATCACTGCCTTGGAGCAAGAAGAGACTGAAATGTTTGTCTCCCTCTACTGCTTCATCAGATAGATGACTAATAGGAATCTCCAGGAGCAGTCATAACAAGCAGCACCCTAGGTAGAGTCTGTCTGTCACCTGAACAGGCATAGAAGCAGAATGTCCCTTTCTGATGTCCCACACTTCTTTTGCCTGCAGGGCAAAGCTGAGAGAAAACTGAGAAATCTGTGTTGTGATACTCACAGAATAGAGATGAGCTCAGAAACAGAATTCCAGTTTCTATAACTGCTCACTTGAAGCACAGTCTAACACAGAACCAACAAGAAAAAGAAAATTTTCTGTCAACACATCTATACAGATGAGTTTTAAAGTAGAGGAAAATGAACCTCAAAGGAAGGAGGAATTCATTGTAATGTTGACAAATTCATTGTAATGTTGCAAGAAGTCCCTCGCACCCCTCTCCCTCCTCTCATCACAAGGTTGTGTCAGCAAAAGCTGTGGAAGCTTTGAAACTACAGTTGAGGTTCAAGTTAGGGCTTAAAAATTATACTTATTCTTTCTCACAGCCTGGAGCAGCTTTCAACAGGGAACTTAATTATCTGCATGGCTGCTATGGCAATACTTTCCTACCATAAAAATACCCATAGAAGAAGAAATTATTAGAGTCTGAGAAATATTTAGTCAGTGATAAACTCCTAGACAAGGTCATTTTTTTGTATAAAATCAGATACAGATTTATAATAATGCACAGCATTATTTTAGCATGTTTCATTCTTAACATCTGTATTCCAGAGATTCTCCTAAATGCCTTAAGATGGTCTGTTTAAAAGAAAACAAATTCCCCCCTGAAAGGAAAAATAACATGATGTCACATTATTCACTAGATTGTATGTAGTCTAGATTGAATTGGCCTTCCTTGGTTGTGCAAGGGAAACAAGATTAAATCAAAAAGAACCTGCTAAATAAAAACCTTGATCAATGCAAACTCACTTTGCAGCTATGAATGCAGTTTTTACTGCTCTCAGGATGGATGGGGTGGGAGGAAGAGAAGGGTATTTGGAGTTTTTGGTGAGTTTGTGAGTTTTATTGGGGGGTGGGTGTTTATGTTGCTGTTTTTTTAATTCCACTGCGGTTACTCAGAGAGATTGACAGTCTAATAAGAACTGCCTAGAACTGGATTGTGAGTTTACATTAGACAGCATGTGTTCTGTCACTATTACACTGTATGGTAGGATAATGGTCTTAATACACAGCGCCAGAGGCAGAGGCTTCTGAAAATCACTTAGGAATCAACATTGCAGAAAATAATCTGATTTTTCCTTTTACTATTACTACTTAGGAAAACACAAATTCATAATTATTATTATTATACAATGAGAGAGGCTATAACCAGCAGCATCCTGATCCAGGAACATCTGGAAATGAGTCAGTGCAACAAGCTGCTGCTTCAAAAATACAGCATAACTGTTCCTTAAGAAGGCATTAAATTTAAGGGAAATAAAAAATATGAGTCAATGCTCATCTATTATCTAAAGGTTGTGACATAATACTCCTCAGGTCTCAAAGTCAAGCCATTTTCACTTATGATGAGAAAACTGTGTGAAATAAATTGCAACACAAAAACTAGAACAGAATGAATGAAATAAGGAGTTATGAAGAATAAACAAAAAAAGGACCTGAAATAGGCAAGGAGCAAAAATAACCCGTCAGTTGCTTTTAGGATGTGAATTTGTTCTAACAGGGTCAAACTTTTAGAATACATGTGACATTAATAAAAAATTTATTACATTAAATATCTGATTTCCGCTAATGAAAAAAAATAGCACTGAAAAGGGAAGGACTGTGGAGGGCATTTCTACAGAATGATTTTTCTTTGGTTCTTTAATGAAAAGTCATTACTCAGCACCACAGAATCAAATGATTATACATACCACACCTATTTTAATTATTGGTCACCTGCAAAAAAAGAATGCATTTGTTCATTCAAAAGGTGTATTATTGCTGTAGTGGTGATGTGATTCTAGCTTTAATGAAGACCAACAATTACTAGGCATTGATATGCCTAGGAACAGGAGTCTAGCTCTCTTTACTCTAGCACTCCAAATGCTATATGAGGGGGCAAGTGCAGGGTAGGGGTCACTGAAAGCATCCAGGTTTGGGGGTGCTCTCCCCCTCCCCAGGGCTCTCATGAACCCTTTCAGAGACAGAATATAAGCCCAGATGTGCCATTGCTCTGCTGCCCCAGAGGATATTTGCTATGATTTTCCCATAACTAGCTTTTACCTTCTTTTTGAGGCAACTGCAGAAAAGCCTCCCAGCCTCCAGGGTAAGAGAATGTGTGACTTGCCTGGCTCCTGTGAGACAAGGCAGCTTGTCTGTCTGAATCCTGGCTCAAGCTAACAAGGGGCCTCTGCAGGTCCTGCATTTCCCTCGTGCACTTCCACAGCAGAAACATTGGTGCTTACAGAAGAGGGAAGGGAGAAATAATTCCCCTACCCTTCCTCAAGTGTGCTGTAAATTTAATTTCAAAAGCCTACCCACTCAATCTGCTTGAAAACATCAGTCATTGAGGAAGGTGACAGCATTGACCTCTCATCATCATAAAGTCTAGTGTAAGATTCATATCAAATTCCAGTCAAGTCTTCAAAAATAAGGTTACATGTCTTCCTAATGTTAAACCACAGTGTGAGTTTTCAATACTGTATTTGATAGTGCTTTTCATAAATTTATTAGCTTGATGTCATTTAAAAAATCCACTTTATTTGAACAGCTTACTCACAGGAAAACAAAATAAAGTTTCCTAGCAAAATGACACTATTTGATTTTATATTGGGCTCTGCTAGTAAGGACATTCTTTGCTATTTCCTTTTTCAAAATAATCCCTGTTAGAAAACCTCAGACAGCAGCTCTCATTTAATTTGTAATATCCGCCTTGATCCTAGACATTATATTGTTTAAAGGGCACATACTGGAAATCACATGTAATTGATTATGGCTGACTGTAATCAAGTTAAATGTTTTGATAAAATCAAAGATGTCATCATTGTTCTACACCAGACTTGGCATTGCATTTTCCTCCTTCTAATATCAGAATAATAAAAAGAGCTAATCATTCAGGAGAAAATAACTCCAAAACTTCTGAAAAGGAAGCAACAGTCATAAATGTTGTTCTGAAGATGGAAATATTTAGCATCTGTTGCCTCTAGAATTTAGATCCCTTCAAAACAAGTAAGCGTGTTGAGGACTGTAATGCATTTAATACTCCACAGAAGAGGTGTGTGCAAGGTGTGAGGAATTACTGTGAATTAACGTTGCAATTTTCAAGGTAAGAGCTAACTCAGGGAGCTATCAGGGATGCATCACAGAATGCAAAACGCAGCACTGCTGTAACCCTCCCTAATTAATGTTTTGCCAGTTTGCCTGAGCTATCTGCCTTTTTGTTTCCATTAGCAGCAAAGCAAAAAGGAAGTTTGAAAATGTTCATTTGGAAAAAAATGTTTAAAATAACTATTTAAGTCTCAGTTCATTTGTTGGGTAAGAATCAAGGGCTAAGCTTACAAGGAACTAAAACAAAAAAAACCCTACAACTTCAGCCAAGCATTTGATAAAACCCAATACGGATACACTGATGCATGCTAGTGAATTACTAATCACTGAGAACTCTCTATTTGTGGTTCAAGGCTTTTGGATTTAGAACGTTAAACAACTGGATAGTTTCCCATAGTTTATCAAAGTAACACATCAAGATTCTCTTGTCTAAGAAAAGGGTGGAGAGGGCAGGGACAGCACAGCTTCTAGAAAGAGCTAATGCACACTGTTACCATCTCACCTTGCCTGGATCCTGTTAGCTGCAGGGCATCCCGAATCCCTAATTCCTGTTAATAGCCAGTCCCTGTCACTGTTCTGAAACTGGCACTGCCATCAAATCAACCACTTTACTCCAACCACTTTACAATCGTGCTCTCACACCCAGTGCTGTTGATCTGCTCTGTAGATTAGACACAACCCAGAGCAGAAACCATCCCTGCCCTGTACAAGCAGCACGTGGTAGTTCTGCCATCTCAGAGCTGACAAATGCAGTTTTAGGAGATTTCAACTCAACTGCAACGTAAACTCTTAAATATTCAGTTCTGAAATTGCTTGAAAGTAAAAATACACAAAATTTGGGGGGAATGAGGGAGACTGCACGACAGCACAATTCAACTGACTTTGCCAATACAGAAACGGATCCTGTGATTGTGGTCTACTAGTACTATTCTAAAATTCCAAGTGCAGTAGAACTCTCTGCTGGCAGATATGAGCAAATAATGTTAATTTCAAACAAGGCCTCACTCTAATTCAAAAACATCAGACCTAAGGTTCGTATTCCATATATTTTGTTCCAGCTAGGTATTCTGCTGAATGGCTTTATTCCTGAAAATGTTTGCCAAGATTATGTTTGAATTCATTTAATTAAAGTTTGTAAAGTGTTCTGTGATCTATCAGCAGAGTCATGATACAGCAGTAAAGTATTATGTCAGATCAACAAAAATATTCATCAACTGAATGAGGTCGCTCTCACTAATTGCAATAGGCTTTGAATATGATCTAATTTCCCACAAGTATTATATTATGCTTAGAAATTACATAAGTAAAGACTACTCCACCCTATATCTACCACTAACTTAATTGCAATACCAGCTGAGGAATCTGTCCTTTTGTACGTGGATTTAAAGATCTCTGTTGTTTTCATATGCAAGTCAAAGTTCGCCTTCAAAGTATTAAGACTTCATCCAAGCTTAAGACTCTTTCTGCTATCTTAGCTGAGATAATTGATTTTCCCACTTCCTTTTACAGAAAGAATTCAGTATGATAATGAATTCCCAAGGAATGCCCCTGCCAAAGTTAGAAATATTGAAAAATAATTGGAGAGATGGCTTATTTTTCTGAAACACAGTGTTATAATTTAGAGTTCAGTGGGCCTTTCTAAATGCATACAGAAAATGTGACATGGCCTAAATTGACAGCATCAAAGGCTAATAGAAAGAGTTACTAGCCTAAAAAGGAGCATGCAACTACAGCCTGAAGATGGCAGGACTCAATTCTCTGGAATTACAGATCTCAACTGCTGCTAGATTGGTAAGTGCTAGAGACTCCCCCCCAGCCATGTGCTGGGACTGATCATCCCATTGTCCATTTGGATTTGAACCTAATGGTATTTGAAAAGCACAGCCTGCTGGTGGAATAGAGCCTAGCCTGGCTAGGGGATAAGGGGGATTGTTGGGTTTTTTTTCTTTCCTTCTTAGGAGGCAAGGAGCCTTTCAAATAGCTGTGTTTAAACTTGCTGGATAGAATTCCAAAAAATAAATCTGCCCTTTCACCCTCAATTTCTGCCTCATATGGGACTTCCTTAACCTCCTATTTCAAATGTAATCGTCTCAGTTGCTCAGCTCTCATTATCACTATTCCCTGTCCCTTCTGCCAATCTCTGACACTGTGCACACAAATTTCATTTTCTTCTCATACCCTTGCTAGTAATTTCTCCTCCAATTTAACATTATACGAACTCTGCCTCTGCACTATATTTAATACCACCTCATTTCTGCACTTCATTTGCTTACCTTCACATTTAATACAGGACTAAATATACAATAAACAATCTTGATTGCTATAAAAAACATCCTCTTAAATTGTTTCTCAACAATGAGGGAAAAGAAAAAAAATTGGCAAATAACTTACAGAAGAAAAAGGAGAGAGGGATTGACTACAAAACAGCTACAATACTGTTGCTTTAAAAATCTAAGAAAGTTTATATATTTTTTAAGCTACTTGCACTAATTCAACATGAAATTTTGAACAACACGGAAGGCACAAAATATTTTATAAACACATTACTACCTGTCCTCTATGTGCACTAAAATTTTGTCCTCTCTTCCAGTCCTGAATATGTCTAAAATATACATTCAACTACAGAACTTCCCTTTTCCAACTTCGACTATTCTGTGAAATGTTATTATTTAAAAGTTCTTTAAGGGCCATATTTCATAGAGTAAGCAATGTTAAAAACAGATGCTGGTTGCCTTCATATGATTTAATGATTTAAACCCGCACCACACAATGTTTCATGGAATCATACAATATCCTGAGTTGGAAGAGACTCATCAGGATCACTGAGGCTGTGCACAGGACACCCCAAGAGCCACACTGTGCCTGAGAGCATTGTCAGAATGCTTTTTGAGCTCTGTCAGGCTTGGTGCTGTGGCCACTGCCTTGGGGAGCCTGTTCCAGTGCCCAGCCACCCTCTGATAAAACACCTTTTCCTGCTAGCCAGCCTAAACCTCCCCTGACACAACTTCAGGACACTGCCCTGGTCCTCTCACTGGTCCCAGGAGAGAGATCAGTGCCTGCCCCTCCTGTTCCCCTCCCAAGGAGGTTGTAACTGCAGTGAGCTCTGCCCTCAGTCTCCTCCAGGCTGGACAGACCAGGTGCCCTCAGCTGCTCCTCACAGGGCTTCCCCTCCAGACCCTTCCCCATCCTCATGGCCTTCTCCAATCCCTGAATGTATCCTGGCACCCAGACTGCCCCAGCACTGGAGGTGAGGCTGCCCCAGCTCAGAGTAGGACAATCCCCTCCCCTGCCTGCTGCTGATGCTGTCCCTGATGCCCCAGAACAGGGTTTGTAGTCTGGGTTTCCTAGACCTGAAGTTTCTAAGTTCAGTTTCTTTATGATGTTTTGGTTTAGGGAGGCCTGGTTCTCACAAGGTTTGACATAAACAGTGCCAGTGTTTTTGTAATGAGTGCAATGTTTTGGAATTTTTCTGTGGGATGGACTTTCTCTGTGTCTTTTGGTTTTGGCCGAAGGGGCGAAGAGTTCTGGCACTCTTCCTACCAATGACAGTGGCCTGTTGAAAAAGGTATAAAAGAGGGGTCAGTTGTTTGAATAAAGAGACTCAGAGTCAGATTGTTCTAAATGAGGAATCGTGTCGTTTGTTACTCACCACAGTGACATCTGGACTGTTTATGTCAAACCTTGTGAGAACAAAGCCTTCCTAAAACCAAAACATCACAAAGAAAGTGAACTTAGAAGCTCAGAAACTTCAGGTCTAGGAAACCCAGACTACAAGGGTTGGCCCTCCTGTCTCCAGGGCACTGCTGATTCAGATTCAACATCCCACAGACCAGGACCCCAGGACTGCTCTCAAGCATCTCAGTCCTTCCATTCATTGTGTCTACACACACAACCACATCTTAAATCAATTTGTTAATTTGTTTTATGCTTTTAAGCAGTCACTAGGAATATTTGAAAACACCTGAGGTTTATTTTTCAGTAATCAGGGCCCTTTTCCAAAAGGGTTTGCCTTCTTATAATTGGAAATTTTATTATAAGACTTAATACCTTAAAAAGAAATTCCTACTCTCTGGGAACTGAGATCACATTTATACACCTGGATCAGCAAGTAATGGTATACTGTGTGTGGAAGAAGTTGAAATTTTAAAAAAATACAAGGTAATTCTTCACTGAAAATTAAGCAGATTAAATTACGCTTTTAACTGGAAATTGCACAAATAGAAAATTGCAGGGTGGTGACTTTATTTTTATTTTTTTATGTTTTTGTTTCCTGGGCTTCAGAGACATGCTCATATTTTGTCTTTAATCAGTACTATGTAGAACATGGCAATAAACAGACAAAATTTTTTCATCACTAACAGTACTAGATTAGTATATTACTTTTTCGTGATGACCAAGTAACTAAAGTGAGGAGACCTTGTTCCAGAAAAACAAGGTAAACTTAATACATCTCAGAAACAGGGAATTATGACAAAGTTTCATTTCTCCACTTCTATATACACAATTTCTAATCTTCCACTGAAAGTGCAATCAAGATTTCTAATCCTTTTGTACAACCTTCAGCAATTCCATGACTTATTAGAAATGTCAAAGACCATTTATCTTAACCACTCAAAGGAAAAGTACACAATCTTCAAGGTTTTTTTCTCAGTATCTTACAAAGAATTTTCTCTCTTAAGAAAACTGTAAATGTATATTCACTTATCCACTAAATGATCTGCAATGATTTTTCGCTTGGTATGTGCAGTACTCATAAACAAAGGTCCACAGAAAATCCTCAAGTTAAAAGTGTAACCTACTAGGTAGACCAAAAGATACACAGTTCTCCAGACAGTGCTGAATTGGGATGCAGGAGCTCATTTGTGTGCCCTTAAGCAGACATTTGTACAAAATGTGAGAATTAACACATTCTTTTTTAATAGGTAAATTACACTGAGAACATAGTTTAGCAGACTTCTTTTAACAAAAACTTTATTGTCATAAAAGTGATGTAGTTTTATAATTTTGGAAATACCTCTGTCAAGTGGCATAAAAATATGGACTCCATTTTTAATAAAAATGTAACTTGACAGGATTACAGAATAGTCATTCAAAAAATGAATTTCTGTTTCAGATCCAA
Organism: Sitta carolinensis; assembly: GCA_032173965.1. Classification (NCBI taxonomy): domain Eukaryota; kingdom Metazoa; phylum Chordata; class Aves; order Passeriformes; family Sittidae; genus Sitta; species Sitta carolinensis. Next base: position 3,226,938 of record JAVUNC010000006.1, read on the forward strand.
AAATAATAGCTTAGTTTTAATTTTTCTTATGGTTTTCAGGGGAACAGCATGACCTTACCTTATAGAATAAGACAAAAAATTGAGAAAAAGAAAGTTAATTTCTATTAAAAAAATGTAAAAGGGAAAGACCATCACAAAGTCATAATCAGTTTCTCCTAAAATCTAGAATGTCTGTTGTGATTACCCTCTCATTTATCTTCTAGGTCAGACAAAAAAAGCTAAGTAAACATGACAGAAGTATATTGCATTCTTGTCTGCATTATGACAGGAGTTGAGGTTACCACTTTCATTCAATGAAAAGTGCCACAGTACCCACTCTGAACTCTCTTAGCTTTTACCTGGTTTTCAGAATCAGATTCCTCTGAAGGTTGAAGCTGAGTATCAAGTGATGATCGACAGATTTACCATTCAATTTTTTGATCTGTACATCGTTTTCAAGAGACAGGTGATGAGGGATGCACTACAGTATTGACTGCTTTGTTAAATCTTTGAGATTCAGTCTTTTTTTAAAATCATTGATCCAAGGCTGAGAATAGCACATAAACCTTTGCAACATCACAAAAAAAGGACTAAAGGGTGCTGAGACAAGATGAACAGCTGCTTTCTGAACTGCTCCTAGTGGTAGACTGATACAAGATTTCACCCTGAGCATAACTGATGTCTCCAAGTGCATCTGAATATAATACTATAAAATTATATATATATATATATATATATATATATATATATATATATATATATATATATATATATATATATATATATATATATATATATATATATATATATATATATATATAAAATACTATTTCTAATTCCCTAAAGTACACACAGAAGCTCTGCTTTTCCAGAGGAATACAGACACTATGAAGTAAGGAACAGATGACAGTTGGTGTTACCAAGTGCAAGAAATATTGGACCAAAAATACGAAGAGTAACTATTAAACCCCCATTCATTGCATTTTTAATGGATGCAAGAACTCTGAAGACAGCAAAACAATAATTAATAACAGTACATTTGTAACATGCTAATCAACTGCAGATGTATACAAAAAGGGAAAAGCAGCCCTCTCTGTTATCTCTTGAGGGCTATCAAGGGAAGGCAAAATGTAAATACTCAGTTCTAACAGATGTCAGACCTCATGAATATATCAATTTTCATCCCTGGACAGATATTTTTATCAGCCCAATGGGAGTGTGCACATTTCAAAAAATATCCATATACTCCAAAACTAAGAACATTTCTTTTTTGTAAGAGGACCACTACATTAGAAAGATTATTACAAGAAAATACTCATGGGAGAAGTCAAGCTTTCTTTTGCAATTAAACTTTATTTGAAACTGAAACAAAAGACTTCCTAAAAGAGATGCTTGAAAAGCTTTCAGAACAGTTTGCTCTCCTAACAGCCATGCAAGATTTAGAAAACATTTTTAATATTTGACTTTGTTCAAAAGCAGGAAACTATTTTGGCTCTTCCTTTCTAGAAAAAAACAAAATACCAGTGTAATAAGACAAACAAAACCATGTAAAAATGGTTTGGGGTTTTGTTCTCACTCATATGAGCTACTATATTATCATGTTTCTTCAATTCAGCTGTCCACAAAGATTTTCTTTAAAAAGAGATAAAAATTCTTTGTGTATTATCAATGTGGTTGACAGCAAAAACTAGTGATACAATACATCAAATTTCTCTTTGTTCTACACAGAGGTTTTCATTAACCTGTTCTCAAAAAGATGTCATTTGAAAGAATACAGAATATTTTTTTATAAACTCATAATTGTTTGTGTGTAACATGCAAATTCAGAAAATTCTCAGACAGTTCTAACGTTCCAAATTCTTTTTCCTAAATTTATCACAACTTCTTCTGAACTTGTTTGGGAGGGGTAAAAATTATTTCGGAATTTCTGATTTTTTTCCCCCACTATTTTCAACCCATAAATATTTGAAAATTTGTTCCAAAGCAAGACTTAAGAAGTCTTTTTATGGATGGACTAACTTGCTGCTCAAGGGAAAAATGACAGAGGAACAATCAAATGAAACAGATGAAAAGAAAGCTCTGACCCAGTGGGGAAAAAAGCAGAGATCTTTTTCAAATTTATGGATGAAATGTTAAAAAGAGTAATCTAAAGCAAACACAGTCTCAGTATTAGCACTTGAACTTGAGCCAGATGTGAGAGACAGTAAAATGCCAAAACACAAGAAAAGGGAAGCATTTGCTATAGTTACCATTCCACTTCTGAAGACCTCATCAGGGAATCAGAAGTGCTTTAAATGAGCAATGATTGGGAGGAGAAAGATTTGTGAATGCCTCTGCCTATTGCAATGTCATGACCTAGTTAAGAAGAAATATGAAAAATATGATACCAAGGATTTCTGTTCTAATTTCCTCTTAAGGTCTAACAAAAGTGAATGATTTTTTTTTTATTATTCACGCTATAAATTCAGCAGAAAAAAATTATCTAAAAAAGAAAGGAAAAGCAGTGAGAGACAATTTATCATTAGCAGATGAAAACTCAATTAAACAAAATTAACATTACAAAGCAAGACAGTTATTCTTATATTAAAATTCTAAAGGAGAAAAGAGAAAATGCTTAAAACCAAATATTTTGTGTTTAAACAGACTCACACAACATCAGCACAAAACTCAGAACAGAAATGTCGATTTTGAAATTATATTTCAAGATAGTACATGAATAGTGGTCTGGAGACCTACCTAGATAGGTAATGTGGATTAGATTCAGTTTAGTCATGATAAAAAAAGAAAAAAAAATTCATCTGACACATAGTGCAATACTGCAAGTCCTTTCTGGACTCATCTGTCACCTGTCTCATCTGAATTTAATTCACCTTAAATTTCTCATTCCTTGCTATGTGAGACTTGAATAATTTGGTTTTAGCAATATGTACATGCACAGAAGTACACCACAAGTACACACTTGAGAAATCATGGGCTACATACACCCAGCTGCCATCCCAAACAATGAAACAATGCTCTTCAAGAACCACAAAAATATCCAAATATCTACTTTATATACTCTGCCAGAAATTTGAAATTTAGCAAGTCAACTAAAATACAGCAGGCAGACAAACAGTAAAAAACAAAGGCAATTTCTACTATCGCTACCACAAGTGTAAAAAAACCAAAAAAAATTTCAAAGGCAAAAATTAGAAAAAATATTGACCGAATTCTAAATTTATATATGGAATTCAAACACTTCGAATTTCCATTCAAGTGACAAATACTGACTGTACAGAACCCAGAAGAGTTCCCACAGGAGTCAAGACCTAATTTGTGTCCTTTGAAAACTGCGAGATCCTAAAGTTAAGAGAGCAAAACTTCCCTTATAAGTCACCATCTACTCCCACCTGGACAACAAGATTACTGTAAGCAAGAACAATATATTATCAGTTTCCAGTGCAATTTAAAGTGTGAGAATCCTTTAAGAAGAAAAATTACCTCACGCAGGAAAAATATTTTGGGAAATGAACTGCACTGCAAAAAGACAGTGTGCAAACGAAAGAGAGACTAGTGAGGACTTTGGGATTTGACTTGAAATTGCTTGCAGCTGAAATAAATGAAAAAGCCAGTTAGGAGACGAATTTTCTCTGAATCTGAAGGAACAATAGAGAATAGAAAATGACGGAAGGAAGAATAAAGATTTTAAAGATACACTGGAAATTTTCTTTTCCTATTCAGCCTTCCAGCCACACCCAAAAAGAACTAACCTTTTCAGCAGAAGAAACTTAAGCAAAACAAAATTTTCCTTCACAAATTGCAGGAACTCTCCAAAATTGGGAGTTCCAGTGAATCTTCTTTACTTCTTCTCTAACTGCAAAAAGGTGGGGCAAATGGGAAGAAGCCTCTCTTAAAACAATGGCAAACTTGTGTTCTGACAGAGGAATATAGACAAAAATACATCCCTTCAAACCTCAAAACTGAACTTCAGTTATAAATGTTCCCTGATATTTCAATCTTTTCCAGGCAAAAGCTCCAGAATTAACATTTTAAGCAGGTCAGTTTGGTTTATTGCAAAGCATTGCAGACCTTTGGCTCAAATAGTGCCTATATTTACACATCCCTTTTGAGTTCACCTGTTTTTTTCTTAATTCTAAGCCTCACAAATGCAAAGAATGGTTTTAACTTTCAAACCAATCTGACTGATGCAGAAATATATGATAAAATCTTGAAGTAAATGTCAAGCATCAGGATTTATTCTTCTCAGGAACTTTAAAAAAATTCTGAATTGGTTTTGACGTTTCCAATTTAAATTTCAATTTCAATATTTAGCTTCAATTTTGTTAATGCCATTCAATACTGATTCAACTGCTATTAATTACAGAAAAGCAAGAGACCAGCTAACCTTGCACTAGTCACAGACAGGAGCAGTGGAACACACTGTGGTGCATGCACCACTTTTCTTATCAAGAAATCACTCGACAGCAGAGTTTTCTTACAGTGAGATACAAAGTCCTTTAACCAGAATGCATGAATGGCTCAGTGATTTTTTTTTTTTTTAAACCATGTAACAACATACATTTACCCAAATGTGCTGATGCAGAAAAGCACACATGTATGAATTCAAGCACATACTGAGAATCCTTCTGTTCTTCAAAACAGCATTTCTTGCATATTAATGGGAAAAAAAAAAAAAAACAAAAAAAGCACCTTTTCCATCTATTTGGGAAGAAATGCAAAAATAAAAACCATACACACTCAGTAAGCATCAAAACAAAAGCCATCATGAAAATGTAGATCTCTACAATCCCACAACAGCCCAATAAATTAATTTGTCAATACTGCTCTGACTTCTGAGCTGTATTTTTTTTTGTTTTGTTTTGTTTTCCCTATAGCCTTAGGTTACCTCATGCACCTGTACAACAGATGGCAAAGCTGTGGGCCACTGCCTTAAAGAGCCAGCACAGGGACCTGCAGCCTTCTCCAGACATCTGTACAACTCCCAAGGGAATTCCACCAAAAACACCAGGAACCGACTCTTAATTTCTGCAAAGGGGCACTTTTTTAGTATGCTTGCAGTGGAGGAGGAAGAAAAAAATTGTAGATTCACTGACCACATTAGAAAACAAATTGGGCTACTTAGTGAAGCATTTTCTGCGACTACTTTGGCAAGTATAACTTTCCAAGGGAAAACATTAGAAGCAAAGGATACAAGATGAACAAGGGCAGGTCCAGATCACACAAGAGATAAGAAAAAAATCCAGTAAAGAAGCACTGTAAATCTTACACTGGCCTCAACTCATCCTTTAATACATTTCTATTTATTTGAATTTTCTTATAATTCATGAAACTTTTAATTATTCCTATTCTTAGAAAAGAAACAAGAAATTTGTTTATCATTTTCCATTTTTATAATGTTATCCACAGACCCTTCACTGGGTCTCACTTAACCAAGTAGCCATATTTCAGCAACAGCTCAATCCAAGCCTGCTTTGACGCCAAATAGTGATTCTGTAGCACATTTTGTGTCAAAGTGAAAAAGCACTTGCAGGCTGACAACTTTATATAACTTTATATAGTTATAACAGGTGAAAAGACAGAACAAAAAGCTGTTCAAAGAGCAAGGGGTTTGCTTGCATATGGTATTTACCAGGAGATCTCTCAGTAAAAATATAATAAACCAAACATGTCTATTGTTTAATTCTACAACTTGTGAGGTCAAAAGATTTCTTACCCCATTGCATCTCCTAGCACCTTTCCAAAGGACCAGTGTTTGTGGGATCCCAGACCTGCTCTGACAAGAATATAGCAGTGCTATTAGAAAGCAAAAAATCTATGATACTAAGCATTTTAAACTAATGCTTTGCAGCATTAAAAATAAACATTTATCTCAAAACTACATTGACTATTTCTCATTGGAGAAACATAACATCTTTGCCTATTTTATTTTCCTTCATAAGTTTCTTCTTTGTTTGCTGCTCTGTATCACGTGAAAAAAAATGCAAAAAGGAGGCCAGAAGAAAAGAAACTGCAGCAGTAAAAAAAGGAGCAAACACACCAGAAAATTTCTCTGCTTTTTAAAATTTCCTTCTTATTAAGAGAAAATCCACGGAAAACTGAAGCAAAACTAAATTCAGTTCATATTTTGTAGCTCAAAATACTATTTCTGTAATCATTACTGCAGGCCATAGTAACAAGTTAAATCAGTTCAAACTGTGCTGAAGCACCAGCAGAGAACTAAACAAGGGTCAGAAAAATTATACAATGATTATCACTATTTTAAGAGTCAATACTCAAAAGAAGTATTTTTCCTACCTTTTCCTCTAATTATTGCTCACAATTAGAGACAGAACACCAGCTTGTAACATTATTGACTAAGTAGCTGAAAGAGGAAACTTTGAAATCAGTGACACAGATCTCCAAAAGGGTCCATAACAAAGAAACCTCAAATTAATTGACCAGTATGTTACATGATTTTTGTAGAATGTCTCAGGAGTCATGATTTTGCATAACAACTTGATAACACCCAGGCAAGAAGGGAAAAAAACTGAAAGGAAGAACACAAAGGTCAGACAGGAAAAAATTGCATAGTGCAAAAATGAGTACAGAAAAGATACAGGCTTTCTCCTAGGAACACAATTTCCTTAGATAACCAGATGCTCTGAAGTCCTCAAAAATGAGCGCCAGTAAGGTTTTTCTTTATTATTTGCACAAATAATTTTCTAATTATTAAGTAACTTCACCTGCATACTAGAAATACAGTATTTTAACATCACCTCCATTATTAAAACATTCTGCAGGAATGTACCATCCATAGCCCATATCCAACTTACATAGTCTACAATCACAGCTATCCAAATAAATTCGATATTAAAAAGCAATCTGCTTAGTGACTCAATAAGCTGGGGGAAGGTGAAGTTGTCTGAGTCACAGAAAATATTCAACACTGTGCAGACAGATTTTGTTTTATTAACCAGAACTGTGTAGGATTTAATGATCTGAATGAACCCTCTCTTTACGAAATGAATTCAAAATCTTCCCAAAGCGAGAACATACACACATCTGTCAAATATAATCAGGGGAGTACATGTACTGCACATATGCACATGGTGCCTACACTCTGACAAGTAACAAAAAACCCAAAAGATATACACGGATTCATGAGGTAGAGGATCCAGCACATATCCAAGGATGTGTACTCACCCTTGCTTGAGATACATCAAACCAGGAGAAACAGCACAAAGAGAAAGCACAAACAAAGCTTAGAGAGGATGTCCACACCAAGGTGCTTGCAATCACTTTGGCCTCACTGGATTGAAGCAGGTAGAGTGGCAGATGGTTTCACTGAAGAGTTACAATTCTAGACATTTTAAAAACAGTTGTGCTGTATTTTTCATGGATACAATTTCAGTTACCTTGGGGGCTTGGAAAATCCTAAGCCTAAGTGCCAGAATTATTTTTCTGTGCTAATTGAGAAGATGTTAAAAACAAGTTCACTTATTTCCAAACTGGACAAAGTCCACACAGCTGTGTGCGGGGTCTTCCCCCCTCCCTAAACAAAGGATTTTTCTTTCAGAGAAAGTCACAACACAAATAATTTCATGGTTTAAATCAATTAAACAGTTACAACAATCACTAAATTACAATTCTAAACCTAAAGTTGGTGTCTCATTCATGATTTATTGATGAAAGTATATAGAGGACTGTGGCAGCTTTCTCACCAAGTCTTAACAATAAACTGTACCTCTCACCCAAAACGACATTTCCAGTAGAGCAGCTACTCATGATGCAAACTCAGCAGGGATACTATGCTTCGACATGGAAAGTTGCAGGAACAGGGTAAGAAAACCCATTGCCACAAAAAAAAAAAAAAAAAAAAAAAAAAAAAAAAAAAAAAAAAAAATCATCCAATCATGATGCTGGACTGAGTCTCAGAAAGCTTGCTGCACACATATGCCACAGGATTTATTCCCTACGCCCCCTCTGTCCTCGACAGTTGCTCTGTGTTTGTTCCTAACCAAGGAGAAAGAGAAATACTTCTCCCATTAGCTGTCTCTAGCTCACAAGACCTTCTTGGAAAAAGTGATCAAAAACAGAATAGAATTTTTTGAGTACTATCATAACCTTATCTAGTAGCTCAATGCATCAGAGAATTAAGACTTCTTTTAATGTAGCACCATACAAAACATTTCCTCCGTTCTTTTCACAAGAAAACAAAGCATTTAAACATACTTAATATTTCACACTTAATTGCACAGCAATTCCCACAATGAGGGACAGGGAGCAACCATAATAAAAACTACATCAGCTGGGAGAATGAAAGTCTTCCTAGATTTCTCCAGATTCGCTAACAGGCTAATTTTGGCTGTGCTAACTTCAGTCATATTACAGCCACTCAGAGTTTGTTATTACTTGACTTTTGCCTAAAATGTCAACAGCTTTTGAGATAAAATTTCTGTCCCTTCTGAGAGACTTATGGAGAAGTAAACACCTTTGCTCCACCGATGTGCTCCACAAAGGATGCAAGAATTAACAACTAAGAAAAATCTGGTTATGGTAAAATACATTAACAAAGACTACTTACATTATCATAATGTTCAGTAAATCAGCATTTCAAAAGAAAATCAATACAAAATCAGCAGAAGCCAAGAGACAGATACAAAATATTATTAAAGATATGGCAGAACTCTTATATGAAAATATAATTTACAAGTGTGGATGGAAAAGATTAATCTTCTTCCAGGTAGAAGATTAATAATGGGCAGTAACACTAGCAGCCTTCCTCCCTCCAAATCACTCCTGCACTAGAAATAGATCTAATCGAGGTTGATTAGATCATTTAAACATGACAGATACTTCCCTGAACTCCTGAATAGAGTTGTGTCAATATCACCAATTTTGGTAAATATATCAGCAGAGAAAATGTGCCAGGAAATACATAAATGATACTGCTTCTACTTATTGTATGACAATAGCTATAAGCATACAGACACACACTATAGGTTTATCTGATGGTATCATTTTCTTTCTTCTGATCCAAGTCACAAAATCAGAGTTTCATTAGCATTTTGTGCTAGTAAGTTTTTCTAAATTATGTGCACAGAACAAGTAATAGCAGTGAAATCGTTTTTCTTATCAGTAATGTGAGTACACACCCATCTTTCTTTAGGGAAAAAAGTTACCATTTATGTGGGAGAAGCATATCAGCCTTGTGGTTCTTTTACACCTCAAAGAAAGAGAAATATTGTAAGAAAAGCTAAGCTGAAGCTTCTCTGCAGAAGGAACAAACCTGTCCTTGGTGTTCACAGGTAGCAGTGTGCCTCTGGAAGCACACACTCCCAAGCATGGACAGCTCTTCAAATGTGCCACAGCACATTTAAAAATTGCTCCTGGGCTGCTCCAAGGCACATTTCCAACACTCAAAATCCCAGCTATTCCTCTTGATGAGACTGGTTTGCAATAAATGAAATAGAAAAACAATAAAGACAGTACAAAGGATGAATGAGAGCAATTATTACTAAGCAAAAAATGATGACTCAGATTAGCTTGTTGATGAATGACAAAAGCTTGATCACTAAACTCATTGTGTCTTTGCTTTGTTCAGTGAATTTGTGGCAGTTATGGGGCTGTTCAGCCCAAATCAATTTGTTAGGAAATGAACTTTAATTATTTGTTTGAAATCAATGCAGCTTCAAAGCTGGTTCTAGCAGCTTTTCAGTATGCTAGTAAGAAAAAGATGAAAATCTCTATACTGCTAATAAGTCTACTAACAAATATAAAGAGAGATTTAAAAAATATGTATTTCAGTAAGTCCCTGAGCAATTTCTGTGTGAGACACTGGGATATGCATGGGAATTACACAAGCATCCACAAACAAAAGGTATCATTGATAGAAACAATACGAGTCCAGGTTGACAAAATTGTCAAAGCCCATTACCTGCCAATAAAAGGGCTCTGTTGGAAAACTGTGGAGAAGCAGACCTTAAAAGCATAACTCCAGCAGGTCAACTAGGATACAAGGTAGAATCCATTTCAAAAAGTATCAATAACCCACTGAAAATGTCTCTGGAAAAAAAAATGACACTTTGCAACAAGTGCTGAGAGGAAGTTGTAGCCAAAACCACAACAAATCATGAAATAGCATGGCATAAAATGCCGACTTTTTTTTTTTTTTTTCCTGCCAATTTATGCTTGTTAGCCAAGGAGGCTCTTAAAACACAATTTGTAAACCCATTATATTTCTGTACTCTGGATCCAAATATTGTGTCCTACACAATGTTCATCTTTCACTTTGTCCTCTGATTCACTAAAAAGTCCTACTTGTAATAACTCTAATCTTCATCTCTGAAGTAATACTGAACTTTCTAAAGGACAGCAGCTTTGGAAATGACTACTGCAGTGGTTGCAAATAAGTTCAGCTAAAACATAAAAGACTAAGGATCTTTTTCTTGTGCATCTTGGCACCAATGAAAAATTAATTCATAGTTCTTTTCCTGGGAATAAGAATAATCAAAATTAAAGGCCAGAAAATCTTTGCCAAAGCATTCCCTCAATTTAAGCTCTGTTCAAGTTTGTAATGGAAGTAAGTTTGCTTAAAAAAAACCCATCCTCCAACTACTAGAGTGTTCATGAAGCCTCCACCCATCACACTGAAGGAGAAAAAAAGTCATTGCCAAGGAAGGAGTAAAAATCTTTACCTTCCTTCAATTTCCAATAACAACAACCTCTTCATTAGAAAACCTTTTCTAAATATCAACTGAAAAATATCCCTCCTCCTCTCCCATCCTGCCTCTGTCATTTTCTCCAAAGCTGTTCATAGCTATCCTGGGATGATTTTAACATCTACAAGAACTGAGTTTTACTGAGCAGTCCACTTAAGAGCTCTGGTTTTTGCTGTCTACTATTTCCTGTGTCATTTCATCTTTCACAGAATTAGGACAGTAAAATCAGATCAAGAACCTATAAGTAGGTTTGAAACAAGTAGTTAATGTCTTGCCTCTATCCATGCAGAGTCTCTGCTCTTTTTACATCACTCCTTTCCCTGCACACAAAAAGGAAAATGTGTGTTGAACGATTTACTTCTGTCAGATATCACTGTCTTCTGTTGAATCTTTCTTATCCAAAGCAAAATAAAAAGAATAAAAATAAATAAAAACAATATAAATTTTTATTCTTCTTCTATAGAAGAATAAATCCTTCTATTCTTCTATAAATAACATAAATCTTATTCTTCTATTATATATTTTTATTCTTCAATAGAAAGAAGAGGCTCCTGCTCTGTCCCACATTGGTATATAGCACATAACATATCAATAGGTAAGAGGTTTGTGCCTAAGAAACTAAAAGCATTTTAAAAGCATCCATCAGATTTTATGCTACCCTGGAGGAGAATTTCACATTTCACAGATGGAGAAATCAAGAATGACTGATCAACTCACTTGTCCAAAGTAACTCAGTGGCAAATTCAAGAACAGAATGCAAATTATAGAACCGAATGCAAATTCTTTATTACATCCATTAGGTAACACACTTCAAATCAACAGTCAGTATCAACATCCTTTTGCTACTTTTCCTGTTCAATGAATCTTTCTGATCAATCCTGATACTAAGATGTCCCACTACAGAAAGAAGAGCTTATTTCCTCTGTGCTAATGAACTGCAATTTTGATCTGAAATGACAGTACTTCATGAACAGTCAGGGTTTGGATTGTTTGTCACCTGTTCATTTATGCATTATTTCAAAGGGAAAATCAAAAACTAATCAAAATGACAAATTTTGTGATTTGAGCTCTGTAGATCATTTATCTCTGAAGATTTAAGATACTTTGTATATATTAACTACATCATTTTTATTATCAAATGTGCAATAGAAGGAAATTTTATTTTCAATACAAAGTTACAAATACTAAGAACCACAGACACTTTTCACTAAATATCTGCAGCTCCCACTGGTTTCACAGGAGCAGAGAGTAACCAAAATCTTATGATTTTTTAGAAAGATTTAAATAACAGCAACAAATTAAGTAACAATCTGGTAAACCAATGATCTGCTCAGGATTTTGTGAGGTCACTACCACGTATTATTCAGAATTTTACCTGCCCACTTATTTACTTCTTTTATTGTCTGATTCTAGGACATTGTATTTTTGCTATAGGCATTATTCAGAGAGGCTTAAAAAAAAAGAAAAGAAGTGATAATTATATTCTATTTTCTCTACCCTTTGATACTCTATTCTTTCACTCTTACTTCATGAATTACAAAAGTAAATCTTTTGAAGGCAGGAAGTGAAACAGCTACTATTGCAAAAAGTTTCATGAAAAAGGACACTTCTTGTGAGTATTCAAATAGTATAGATAGTCCAGGACATATTGTTTCTGACTTTATGATTAATGGGAGCTCTGAAAAATAATTGCAATAGCTAGAGAACAGTAGGATGGTATTACTCTCCTGGAAGCTGATACATTACTAGGTTATGATTCTAGCAGGAAAAGGTTAGGGCAGTATGAAATATCACACATTTATTGATACCTTTTGGTTTATCAATCCACTTTGAATAAGAGAGGTAGAAGTGACATTTATTCAGTAACCACTACAACCTGAAATAAAGTTACTGACCAAAGGGAAATTTATACTTGGGAGAAAAATCTTGTTATTTCAGTTCTAGTTCTCTAGAACCAAGTATTCTTTAGATAAAAGGGCCTGAAGAAAGGTAGGAATACTCTGAGTAATTCTAGCACTAATATTTTGATCTGCCTATAGGAAATTAAAATACAGGAGTCATAAACCAGTGATTCAATCTTGAACTGATCAGCACAGCAACAGCCAGGATGCTACACTTTGTTCTCTTTCAAACTTTAGTTCCAGAAATTAAGTGGCAGTTAAGAATTTAGTAGAGCCAGAGAAATCTAATTACTGTGTTGGGAAAAGAATATGACACTAAGTAAAAGTATTTGGAATTACAGTTGATCAAGGAAGTCATTGTGAATTCCAGGACTGGTGCAAAATGGCAGGAATTTGTAGTTCTAACCATTCTGACAATTAGCCCACTTTTGTGAAAGTGAGCTTTTGTATCTGAATGTCAGGACCTTGCTTAGGGACTCTGGATACTGAGCTAAGCTTGCTATTCTGGAGAAAGTAGCCACCTAAAAATCACAATGGAAATTGCTAATTGCATGTTAGTATGCTAAGGCTGGAGCATGCCACAGAGTAAACAGCCAGTCTTTCCTACAGGTTTTGGAAATAACCTAGGCTATTCGGAGTTCAGTCATGCTGCCAGAAGCTGAAATTCAGACATTCCTAGATCTCGTGGCTTAATTCAGAACTAACCCTGCTCACAAAATCAGAGATTATATAGAAATAAATTCTGGATATCAATTTGCAATCAGAGATTATATAGAAATAAATTCTGGAAATCAATTGGCAATCAAGATTAAAATGGAAAGGGCGTGCAGGCAGTTTCAATTCATGGAGAGAATGAAGATACATCTTGTTTAATAGTGTTTCTGTTTTCCCTTTACCTTAGGAGTTTTAACCTAGAAGCTCACTGAGCAATTCATTATATTTTCACTTTATTATTATAGCCTGACATCTCTGACCATTAAAAAGCATTTATCATTATGAATCGTGAAATGATGCAAAATGAAGCAATGATCCATTCCCAACTTGATAACCAGAATGGATGGGAGTAGTAATGATGGTCAGGCTGCTGTTTGAATGCCTGAGCCTCTCATTCTGCCTTTCCATTCTGCTCTTTGGGCAGTTAGGGAGAAGCATTCCAGAGTGCATTGGATTTGCTGATAAAATGGAAAGCAGCCAAAACATGAAGTTTGCTTCAAAACATTGCTACTTAACCCTGCTGTTCATAACATTCTGTTGCCTCCTTGCTTTTCTTTGAGAAACAGGATAAAAACAAAAGTATGTGTTTTTCTTCAGTAAGCTTTGATACTTAAACTTATTTATAAAATTGAAATGTGTGTGTCAGAGTTCACACATCCAAATGGAGGAAAGCAGAGGAAGTTCCCTTATTCGGAGGAAGAAATCTGTTCACACATACATTCAAATTATGATACAACTCCCTGCATTGAAAGTACTGTGAGAAGATGTTCATTCCTTACGTTGATTTTTTAACATGAGCTTTTTAACCTGAGTTTTCCTATAGACTATATTGCTTTTTTAATATGAACTTTCCCTCATCCTCACCTATCTCTGCTTTCTTCTTTTACCCTCCCAAATCAGTAACCAGATCTATACTAAAAAAAAAAACCAAAAAACCAAAAAAAAAAAAAAAAAAAACCTGTTACATAATTATTTTAATTATGGGGGTTTTTTTCTTTTAATTGAACACCCTGGATACATTATAATGGAGAATGAGAAACGGAAATAAGCATTTTCTTTCCATTCTTATTATATGTGTACAAGAGTAGGTTATTTTCCCCACACTCGTTCTAACTCTAATGAAGTCCTCTAAAAATTCCTGCTTCCTAATCATTCATTTCTTTTCCAAGCTTTCTAAGCAGAACACTTAATTCAAGTGACACCCCTGTGTCTCAGTTGTTTTAATTTTCACTGTTTTTTGACACAAGCAGTACTGGATTATAAATGTGAAAAGCTACATAAAGGCATAGAACATCATATTTCTGTTCTTTGCATAGTTTATCTGCATTTCATTTAAAGCTATGGAGCATTAGCATCTGCATTAATTTTCAATGAATGTAAAAATATTGCCAAGAAAGCAGGATTTCTGGCAACTCAACAGGACATGATTTTCTCAATATCCAAACAGTTTCTACTCAGGGAAACATCCTTTAGCTTTTATCAGTATACTAGAGGTTTTTCCTCTATGTTTTTCTTTTAAGACCAAGCAGCACCCATCATCACCTGTGACATATCTCCTCAAAGCAGAGATCTCTATCAAAACCCAAGTGACATTGTGAAAGGTGAACAAAGAAACCTCCAGATCATGTTCCTTACCCCAGCATCTATCCAGTGTTCCTTTTACAGGGTGTCATCCTGCAAGAAGGCAATTTTGCCAGTTAAATTAGAAATGTAATGTGTGTAGTTTGGAGAGAGAGAAGGATGTACGTGCTTTCCTGCTTCTGCTTAACATTGTACAATATTCCAGGGAAGGATGGAGTTTCTTTTTCAAGGACACACCACAACCCATCTTTTCTCTTCACAAGCCTCAAACATTATGTTCCAGACCAGATGATAATATTTTCAGGCTAGGGATGGGAAATTCTTCCCAGAATGAGACTTCTGGAACTACCAAGCAATCCAAACAGGATTGCCCATCTTGACTAGAGACTACCACTTGGTCAATATAGACAGTTGGTAAAAGAAATAATGATATAAATACTTGAGGATTTATTATTATTCATTATTCCAATGAGGATACTCCAAATGAAACTGTCCTGAAATAAAACAGATTGAAGGAAGTTTAAAACAGTAAGATAGAACAGTATCCTCTTCTCATGTCATATAGTAAGTTTAGAGCTGTTTTTACTTGGGAAAACAATATATAAGACATTAAATTGCAATATCCAGAAAAATTACTCTAGAAAATGCTTATTCAAAGATCTTATTCCACCTACTCAAAGACCAGGATGTGGAGACTGCATTCTGCAGATGCAGCATTTCCTTACTTGAGTATGAATTTACTTCTTAGCTAGTGATGGGTTTCACATTTCACCTCCTAAAAAAAATACCCTACATTTTAATAACTATGCTCATAGCGAAGAAGCTTCCAGACTATCTCATCCAATCTGTTTTTTTGTCAAGTCATGGGTGCTCTTCAGGACAGATTATCACTGAATTATTGAAACCCTGAGGTGGATAAGTCCCTCCAGAGATGGTAACTCACCTGCTTCCCTGGGCAGCCTGTTCTCTGCAGCTGCAGCTCCCAGCCAGTCTCAGCACCCCTGAGGGATTTCCAGCTCAGGAAACTCCCCACAGGGCACTGATCCATCACTCAGTTTTTTCAAGACAGGCTGGAGCTGGAGCAGTTCAGCTGGGTGACTAAAGGTATTGGCAAAGGATCTTCCTCAATTAGCAAATGCTTAGGCATCTTCTAGTTTTTAATGTAAGATGTCATGAAAATGTACTAATGAACATTACAATGGGAATATGATTTGCTTGACTTAAAGAATTTCAAAATCATTTTCAGGCTCCAGTTATTGAGGCAACTCGAAAATAAAAAGGTCAGCTTTTTAATTTAATCTTCTGTATGTGATATTTGTATCCATCATTTCAAGGGAAAGAATCCATCCAAAACTAGTATCCAGATACTCAAGTTCTGTCAGTCATTAGAAATAGAGCAGACACTTTACTTGTTGGCAAAGAAAGTCTTTCAACTTTCATGGCAGAGACACAAAATATTGGACTGTTGTCACTTTATGTTGTTTCTTCCCAATGATTCAAGCTAGTTTATAAGCTCCTTAGATCAGGATTTGTAGTTTTAATACCAAATGCCACACAGAATTATAGTCTGGCATACAAATATTAATATAACAACAATTGACCCTGCAGGCATCTACAAATTCTGATCAATGCCTGTCAACATGAGTCAGTACTAATAGCACACTTGGCACAAAAAATATTTCACAATTTTTTCAGCAGGTTAAAAATATTGCTCTTCCCCTTTCTCCTCTTTTTTATGGCTCTAGATTCCCTCATCCTATTTACACTTAATTTTAGAAAGCACCTACAGGGACTTCTTCTAGAATTTCTAAGCTTCCTCATTCCCATGGGTAAGTTTCACCCAACTTTGCACTGACGTCTGTCTGTAGGAGTTGTTCTATACTGAGGTCTTAGGGCAGCCACACATCCCTATGTCAATACTCACAAACAGAAAGCAAATTCTTCTCAACAAGTACAGGTGACAGTCTAAGAAAATGACTAAAATACTTGCCAAACCAAAGCACCAGCCTTGCTGGATTAAACCCAGAAATTTCAGAGTAATGAATTTGCCCGACAGAGTTTGAGAGGTCTTGTTTATGAGCATGTCAATGTCTGTAAGCTTTGTGCAGGTCTAATCCAATTGTTTAAACCATGTATTATCCTCTCCATCAAAAAAAGACAGTAGGAATTCCTCAAGTTGAAAAAGCAGCTTGAGGCTTTCCTGTGCGGAGAACAAAATAGTTTTGAAAACGACCAGAAAGTGTTTCAATCAAAATAAATTCTTCAAAAGCCAGGCTAGCAGATATGGCTGATAAACGCCCTATATTTCAATAGAAGAAAACTTTTGCTGTGAGGTTTTCAGGCCAAAAAGTGCAATTATTCTTGGAGATGGCTTTGCATTAGTTTTATATTTAAGAAAAAAAAATTACTTTAGAGGACTGGTAGCATCAGAAAAAAAACCTATTTCAAGTGCAAAGGTTTATAGGATAATATACTTCTACTGCGTTTTCTAGTATATCTATTTTACTTTCTGGATGTGTAGAAAAGTTTATACTTCTTCCATTAAATACATTCTGTCTCAGAGACAAAACATTAGGAGTGAAGAATGAATTTTTCATGAGAAAACACAGCTGAGGCTATGGCAGGGTCAAACTCTTTCCCTTGAGCTCTGCCAATATCCCTTAAAAGTTTCTTCAAAGCTCTATCCCTTGGAGTCAAATTGTGCAGAAATATTCAAACTGTTCCTCAAATGTTCTTTCCTGATGAATGTTGAGAAAGTTCTAATCATATGTGCAGGAACAGAACCAAACATCTTTAAATGCTCTACAATAGCTATCAAACAATCTCTTGTTTTTTTTTTTACTGATGTTCTGAAAGCCTCAGAAAAGGTTCAACTATCCCTACAAGTACTTAATTTTCTTAAAAGCATCTGAAAGGAAAAAACATAAACCTTTTATCTAAATCGCTGGGGGGGGGGGGGGGGGGGGGGGGGGTTCAGTGCCAAAGTTCCAGAGGAGATATTTAGATATGTCAGACACAAAAAGATAAGCATATCTTGCTTCAGGCTTTTGGACAGCTTACAAATTTTTTCCCTCTAATATGTATATTTTTAAACAGATTTGAAGTCAAGCCTGCCTTCTAGCAGGAACTATTCAAGATTTATATTACTTATTAAAGACATTGCAATTACTAAAGACTACCTAAGAGGTGAATGATGGGCTTTAGACCATTTCATAAAATGCAAATATATTCCCCACTGGTGATTTCAGCAGTGAGCCCTGGGACTCCATTTACCACCGACCTGGGTGCCAGCTCCTTTCCAGGTCAGCAGAAAATATCTAATTCTGGCACAGATAAAGGAATTTTTCCAGCTATGTTTCAGAACAATCTTCTCCTGCTCAAAGCTTAGAATGACGTTTCCACCCTCATCCTGCTTACTCTGCCAGCCTCTTTAAGCCTTTTTGTCCCAATGTTTGCCTCCTTTTTTTATCCCTATTGATTCAGAATTCCCATTCTCCTTTTGTAGTTTTCTATTAATTTCTTCAGCAAGTTGTCATTCATCTACACAGTGTTCACTAGGATTTCTGTAGACACTTTATCCATAAATAAAAACCATTGTCTACCTCTATTTCAAATTTGACTTCCCTCCAAGAGGATGTCTAGGCCAGTGTGAAAGTAGGACTAACAAATGGAGCTCAGCACACCTCAAGTCGTGTTTCTAGTTCATTTTCTTCCCCCACCATTGCCTCCTCCTGGCCCTTCAGATTACCAGACATCTCTCCAGAGCTAGAACCAGACATTATGAAGACACAACTTGTTAGGAGACAGGAGGCCAAGGATTTGTCATGTAGCCAGCAGCACATAGTGCACCATGCTTCACGTTCCTCATCTTTCCTCTTACTGCCTCTGGTTTCACACACTACAAAGAGGTTGTCACCAAATTCATCACCTTTCTAACTGGGCCTATTGGTCATTTTTCCCTAGTCATCTTTCCTTCCTTTTGGAGAATATTCACCAGAAACATTCCCTACATCACTTCATTACCAAAGTTAAGAATCTCCTTAAAAAAACTCATCTCTGATATCTACAAATTTCTTTGGGGGAAAAAAGAAAAAAAAAAAAATTCTTCATGTGGATGCCCCATCCCTGTCAGTGTTCAAGGCTGGGCTGGATGGAGCTCTGAGCAGCCTGTTCTAGTGGACGTGTCCCTGCCCATGGCACTTGGGTTGGAACTGAGTGACCCTTAAGGTCATTTCCAACCCAGGCCATTCTATGATTCTATGATAGCGGGCCACAGTGTGCTTGTAGAAAATGGACAGACCAACAGCAACCAGTATTTTCTGTGTTTTTCATCACAGGCAATTGCATTTGTAATATAAAATCATCATGCTGAGGACAAACCAATTTTAATGTGCTATTTTCTAAAGGGGCTGTGAATCTGCCCCCTTTAGACGTATGGAAGACAGACTAGGTATTTCATAGGAGAATATATTTAAGATTTACATTTTAAAGATAGTAGTAGTGACAGATTTCCTGGACACAATAAAAATAATTATATGCCATTATTTTTGTCTCTAATACAAGAGAGTGGGCTCTACATATTCAAAATGTTCCGTTTCAATTTGAGTTTTAAACCTTTTCATTATATTTAAAATAAGTATTATTTATTTTATTTATTCAAATATTCTCAATTTATTCAAATAAGCATTGAGTTGCAAGAGGTGACACTGTTAAATCATTTCTTTCTGCCTGTTTGCTGGTCTTCATAAATGCATAGCCATGTAACTTGCACATCTAATGAAACTTCAGCTTTTTTTTGACCCCAATGGTCAAATAGCTTAAACCTTGCTACAATCTTTTCATTATGGTATTTCCTTTGATCTTAATTTTGTTATAAACTGGAGATTTGCTGATAAGAAGCACATCTATTAACAAGTTTGGCAACTGAAACTCTGATCCAGATACAAAGGATGTTTTGCTAAGGTACTTTCATAGGAAGAAAGATACCTAACTCAACATAAATTATGGTTTTCAGTCATTCATCTTTTAAAAAGTCTGGTGTTACACAATCAAATAATAAAGCAAGCCAGACACTGACCTCCTCCCATTAAAGCTGTTCCTGGATATGCTGGGTCTGACTGAGAAGCGTTCATCCTCCCCATGTCAGCCCCCACTGTGGTGTGCCTTGGCAGCTAGCAAGGATGTTGGTGACACCCTGGTGTTTTGGCTGCACCCTGGCAGCACCAGAGCTGCTTTCTCCAGCACTCTGCCCCCATCAGGAGGCTGGGGTGGGCAAGATCTTTGAAGGGGACACAACAGGGACAACTGAGCCAAACTGACCAGAAGGAGATTCCATACCCTATGGCACCAGCTTAGATAGAAAAGTTAAGAAAAGAAGGAAGAAGAGGGGACATTTGTCAGTTATGCTTGCTTTCCACAGCAACAACAACATGCAGACAAGTCCAGCCTCTCGGGAAGTAGAAAAACACCACTTTCTGATGGCAAAGAGAGAATAAAATCTTTGGATTCTTTTTTTGCTTTTGCTTGTCATGCACACAGTCTTTCACTTCCTCTTTAGTGAACTGACTGAACTCAACCTAGAATCTGTTTCCCATCTTGTTTTCTCTCCCCTGTCCAGATGAGGAATGGAAGAGATTGAAAAGTTTGGTGGGCACAGTGGCATCCAGTCAATATCCCACTACTTAAAGAGGAAGTAGCTAAAAACCCAACAGTAACTCCAGTTTCGTCAGGTTATTTTATATCAAGAACATCATCTGAAATCTACATTTCTGTCTCCTTCCCACAGCAGAATTTTTTAACATCTTGCTCGTGATTCACACTATAAGAAGACCACACCAGAATTAAATTGGTGGCTTATTGTCCTTCCTATCTCAAAATTCTCAAAATATTAAACTGCCCCTGTTTACTTGCCAAAATGCACAAAATTCAAGGATCACATCTATGCTTTTACTTATGTTGAGCAGTAGATTTTCCTCAAGCAGTTTCATTTATTAAACAAGAACAGCATTATTATCTGTAGCACTTTCTTATTTTCTATGTTTCAGTGAAATTATTGAAGGATAAGGCAAGAGCAGTACATAAATCACAGAACTGTAGGCAAAGGTAAATAACACAACATGAACTCAGGAAAGGCACTCAGATAAGTCACCATGTTTACAAGATGGCTTGTACCCATTGTAATCCTGCTCAGGACTTATGACTCCTCACTTTACCTCAAGTAAAAGCAGCAACAAGATCTGCAACAAGACAAGCAACTGCAGCTTCCACTGTTTGTTTCACATTACCTTCCCAGCTCTCAAGGCAGAGCCTAAAAATATCTTTGAAAGTCCATCCTGTGAGTAAAACAATGATGAAAGAGTCAAGAACATAATTCTCAAAGCCATGTGTTGCTCTATCATGGACCATGCATCTCGAAGTGCACAGAAGTGACCATTTTGTGGCATTGTTGGAAGTATTTAACTATTTCAGAACCATCATTTCAGTGTCTGCTTTCTTTCTTGCACTTTTGTATTCATTTGCTTCTACCTTCATCCTCAGGAAAAGCAAACTCATTTCAGACTCCCCAGAGCCAAGTGAAATGCTTTCATAGCTTAATACCCTTCCAGACAGTAGAGACAAGTGGTACTGTCTCGTTTGCTGTACATGCTTTCAAATTTTGGAGTTATCAGGTATTAATGCAAACCTCAGAAAACACAAAAGGGAAGAAATAAAACCCCACTATTAATTGTTTTCTTCCAGGTGCCAGAGCATTTCATAGTTCAATCAATTTCAGCAGAACTTTTGAAAATTCAGCACTTTAAAAAGGTAATGAAATATTTAATGGTAATTGAAAACTTGTCTACCTCTGTGTGGTCAGCATAGACAGATTTCTAATCAGTTTACTGAACTCAATCACTTTTAAGGGAAAATAAAAAACCCTTTCTACACTTTGTAAATATATGTAAGGAAAGGAAGCTTTGTGCAAAGCACTGAAAGGAGATATCAAATACTTTTGATTATACATCTGTCTGTGCTGTGAATTGAGTGCACAATGCTTGGTAACATGTATAAGCAAATTTTCAAAGCTTTGGCATGAGGGTACACAGCAGCTCCACTTGTACACAGCAAAAGTTATGATGCTCAAGAATTGTGAATTTTGGTTCCTAAAAACAGCTGACATATTGTAGTGAGAAATGCCATAGGAAAGTCTGTATATAGAAGAGGTGAAAAGGAAAGACATTTTCAGGACTTTTAGAAGTTCTCTGAAATGCAAATTCAACCTATGGGAACAAATTTAGTCTTGAGTAAAAATGAAGCAGAAAAGAGAAATAGCAAAAAAAAAAAAAAAAAAAAAAAAAATAAGGAGAAGGAGGATGACTTTCAGAAGTAACATAATCATAGAAGTTGAATAGATTAACCTCTGTCATTAATACACAAAAGGTGCATACAGAAAACTGAATTCCTTCTATTGGAGTGGGAGGGGTATAAATGTGAAAATGAAATCACTCAGCCTGTACAGCACAAGCTGCAGCAGTTTTAAACACCAGCTGTTAATAAATAAGAGTCTTCCTATTGGTTTAGTGACAATTATAGGTGGTAAGTCAAGCAGCATGAAGAAATTGGAAAACCTATGAGAGCACAGCCTGGCTAATGGCAGGACAATGTGAAATGTCAGGAGACAATGTGCTGCAGGTATTCCAGCCATTTCAACCCCTGTTAGGTATCATGATCACTGCTGTTAAAAGCAATTTTCACAGATGCAATTCCTCTGCCTTCTGCTTGATCTGGAAAGAATTTCTGACATGAAAAATTGATCTGTTTGGTTTTTTTGGGTTTTTTTGGTTTTTTGGGTTTTTTTGTTGGGTTTTTTTTTTTTTTTTTTAATTGTCTCCACAGCAGAGATTCCCTTCCTACCCTCCTTTTTTTGGCTCTCATCATCACCCTGTATGATAGAGATTTGCTGATAAGCAGCATAACTATTAAAAAACAGTCTTGGGAAGGTTAATCTGAATTCAATTTGTAGGTATTCAATTCAAAAATTAATATTTTGAGATGAAAAAGGAACATTTCTAATACTGATTAATGTCTTCTTTACAAAAAAAAAAAAAAAACCCAAACGTTCACATACCATATTTTGCATTAAGTTTTTGGAAATTTTAAATAATGTATTACATTCAAAACATAGCTTTTTTTGAAAATTGCCAAATTTAAAAAGAAAAAAAAAAGTTAAAATTGAGTAGTTAAAAATATTTTAAAGAACGAATTGACACAATACGTCTCAATTTAGGTGTGAGGGAAGAACAGTTTTGGCTGATCCTGAAATGATCTTTTCCCTTCTGTTAATTTTCAGTTCTGCCTTCAAACTGAATCTATTTTTTTCTTCCTCTTCCACTATATTGTGCTTATCTGATTTTCCAAACTGCATCAGGGGAGCTACACAGACAGTATTTATTTGAGCAATCTATTAGGCAAAGAGTAGAAAATGGTAAAATGCTGAAATAACACCAGACATAACAAAATTAAGTTGTTATTCCTGCCCAGGGATTTTTAAATTCCACATAAATACTTTCTTAAATGTAGTAATCATCCCTCTCAGATAACGACGGGAATGCTACACCTAAATAAGTTTTAGAGTCTCCTTCTGTTGTATTGAAGCATGGTAGCAGATGCCCTTTATTTCAGACATCAGATTTCCTGATCAGAAAGTGAGTTGGTCCACCACATTTCTCATGCACATTACCTGTACAGAGAGTTTTAACAGGCTTGATACATCTTCAGTGCACTGAAATAATTGTGCACACATGGTAGAGTTGCATACATACACGATTCAGTAAGAATAAGTAAGCTTATGGTAAGTTCATATAAATATAGTAAAAATCACACCCAAAATCCATCTGTAATTAAAATTCTTCAAAATAGTTTGATGTCTCCTATGGTACACTTACAGCAAAAGACAAAAATAGAAGTCCTGTATGAGACTCTTTAAAATAGATTTCCCTATTTGAGAGATGGAAAAAATTGAGCCATATTTTCTATATGCCAAAATCAAAAACTGATGTACATTTTCTTTACCTGTATTCAGGTTTCATGCCCTATCATTCCATGAGTACTAAATTTTAAGTTACAGAAGTCACTATTTCCCCACTTTTCCTACTAATACTGTTATTCTTGCCCTAGTCCACCAGCTCACAAAAGCAACTGTCCCTTTCCATGGTAAGATTGTACTTCTGCTACTCTTTTCCTTCCTAAAGTCCATTAGAAAATAATAATTGTGCACACATGGTAGAGTTGCACACATACACAATCCAGAAATTATTCTCAGAAAAAGTAGCAGACTACTATGTATGAAACCTGTGCACCTGGTATTGTTGGTTATGAGGAATCACACCTTTAGCAGGATTTGTTCAGAGACATCCAGACTGGCTGTGGCAGACACGTTCTACAGTTCATTAGAACCAAGGTCATAATCTTTGGTTGTTCTCATTACTGAACCACAGCACCAAGAGCAAAAGAAGGGCTGGAGGGGTCAGCAGTCCTGACTGACGATAAAGCTTCTACATTGCCAGGGCAGATGAAGAACATTTAACAGTGTTAAATCCAGGCAAGAAGGACAGTGAATCCAACTGTGAGTTGTGCACTTAATGTAAAAACAAAAACAAAAACAAAACAAAACAAAACAAAACAAAAAACAAAACAAAACAAAACAAAAACACAGGAAAGGGAATGTGAGGTTTATATGAGAGAACAAAAAAGATAGTTTATAAATTATATAAGGGTAAGGACCAACCTTACTATTTTCAAAAACTGAGATTAGTTTAACATAGTAGATTGTAACTATAATCTGAGAAAAAAAATTCAGGAAGAAACTGTTGAAAGAGTCCTTAATAAGCCATCAACAAACGAATAGCATTGAGCTAAGCAGAGAAAGTCACCCAGTTCCAACTGTAGTTTACACAGGATAGATTACAATCTGTCATGGTTGAGAATTCACAATGATGCTAGAAAAACACCTAGACAGAAAATTTGTGAAGCCCAGAAGTCAAAGTCCATACAAACAGCACATGGAACTGCACATGCTCTGACAATGCCAACAAAAGCAATGCTTTTCTGTGCAAAAGCAGACAGCCAACCCACTCACCTTGTGCTTGGTGAACATTATTCCCACCCCCATCACTTAGACATGAGAGCCCTAAACCAGCATGTGTCATCAAACCTCTTTTCATTGATCTTCCAAGGAATATCTACCTCCTCCTCTAAATCTGTTTTCTCATCTCTCAGTCTTGCCAACAGTCACACAAAAGATATTTCTTATCTACTTCATGAATCTCAATCGTCTTATGGTAAATATAGTGTTTTAATTTTCTCTTAAATTGCATCTTTTTAGTAATTTCAGCTCACACAATTTCCCACAAATTGAACATTTTTGTATTATGGTTATCTTGGTAATTGTAACTGCACAAGGACCAATAGCCTGTCAGCCAAATACACAGGAGAAAACTTTATTGTGCTTGTGGTTAAAACTGCAATCAAGGTCTATTTTGTAATAGGTCATTACCATGACTATAATTTTTATAACTAAAGTGAGACTCAGCTCCAGTGTACGCTCAAAAACATTGAGCTAAGCCATAGAAACCAATCAGATTGACAGAGCAGGAAGCAATTCACAATTTGCAAAACACTGTGCTCCAGCTTGGAAACATCCACTTGAATAACTGATAATGTTTTTAAGGAAAAAACCCCAACCATGTTGTACAGATGTCTGACATAAAGGTATCATATAACTCAGAGGGTAGGATACACAGGGAAAGAGCTCTTGCTCCAAGAGCATTCATCACTGAATGCTTTCTGGACATGAAGAAAAATCCTTTTCTGGAGCCTTCCACAAATGCCTTATCCACTTAATCCCACAAGAAATAAAAGTCTTAAAGTGAAATATTTTTGCTTTAAATTTCTTTATATAAACACATTGTTTTAAAAAATTCTCCCTGCCTGTGTTTTTCTTGGTGTTTACCTTCATGATAAAACAACTTTTTAGTCTCAGGGGATTGACCAAAATGTCCTAAAATCCATAATATTTTTCTACACAGCAATCTATTGAGTAGGGCATCCATTTTTGTGATATTTTCAAGTTTCTCTTAGTCATCCCTTGTCCCCAACCCCAAAAGAGCTTTAATTCCTAAGGATACTTAAGATAATATAAATCTTTTTTTTCTTTTATTTCTATTTCTTTACTTAAAAAGAGGAAAAATAGATTTTTAAAAATACAATTAATTTCTTTTTCCATAAGGAAAACATTCAGCTTTTTAAACCACTATTAAAGCAAACAGAATCCTCCAAAAGTATGGTTTGGTCATGAGTGGAAGAGGGGTAAGATTAGAGATGACAATCTCTCTCTTCAGTCCCCACTGCGACTTTTGCTGCAATATCCTGGCAAAAGTATAGTCTGTGTCACTTTAGTTTCTGTATATATGCATTAGGTAAAACTGTAATGATAGACATAAATTTATATCAATCAGTCTTGGCACATTAAAAAATAGAAGTTCAAACACACACAGCTTATAGTAAGTTCATATAAATATAGTAAAATCACACCAAATCCATCTGTAATTAAAATTCTTCAAAATAATTTGATGTCTCCTATGGTACACTTACAGCAAAAAAAAAAAAAAAAACAAAAAAAAAAAAAACAAAAAAAAAACAAAACAAACAAAAAAAAAAAAAACAAAAAAAAAAAACAGAAGTCCTGTATGAGACTCTTTAAAATAGATTTCCCTATTTGAGAGATAGAAACAATTAAGCCATACTTTCTACATGCCAAAATCAAAAACTGATGTACATTTTCTTTACCTGTATTCAGGTTTCATGCCCTATCATTCCCATGAGTACTAAATTTTAAGTTACAGAAGTCACTATTTCCCCACTTTTCCTACTAATACTGTTATTCTTGCCCTAGTCCACCAGCTCACAAAAGCAACTGTCCCTTTCCATGGTAAGATTGTACTTCTGCTATTCTTTTCCTTCCTAAAGTCCATTAGAAAATCACAAATATACTACCACCTTTCAAAAAGTTGACTCCTAAACCAAAACTGAAGAAAGGAAGCAAATTTTCTAGGAGGTACTAACACATTGAGAAAGAATAAGTTGCTGTTGTTTCTCCAGACTTAGTAAAACAATTCAGTCCATAAATGAAATCTCAATAGTCTCAGTGAGGCAAAGGGTCTAGCAAAGAAAACACAACACCCCTGGTTATTATTACACATGTAATAAAATATACAAATGTATGTCACATATGCACTTTGACATATATGTGACAGCAGTGGTGTTTTGTACCTTGTAGTATAAACAATATAATAATCATTCAACCTACTCCAGATCAGCAAAATACAGACAGAGAAGCAAACTCCTAATAAGTGGCTTTCCAGGTATTTGTCCTTAGATGTTTGCAGCACATAGCCTGTGATAAAACTCATTAATTCCATTCAGTGAAGACATGCTCCGTGAAACAAGGATGCACCAATGTCAAAAAATCCCCAAGAAAAAGACTCTTAAAATACAGGTTCTAACACTCTTTTCTGAGTAAACAGCTCGCAGAAGATAAGCCTCTGAAGAGATGAGCACTGTGACAAGACTCAGAGAAATGCAACATTTGGATGTCTTCTCAAAGTTCATTCAGACTATGCAAACCCCTTCTATTTAAACAGTTTGTTCCAAAGCGAGCTTCACCACAGACAAGGTGTCTGGCAAACAAGACCTTCCATGTTATTTGCCTACAATTAATTAGATTTTAGAAGCAAATAAATTTCAGTGAGCGTTTTTGAAATTCAGAGGACTTGCACTAATCGTGGAATCCTAAATAAAAGATATCAAAGAAAGAGGAAAATTTCTCTCTTAAAAGATTTATGGGCTGGGGTTTTTTCCATCTTGAAATCTAGTTTAGGGTATATGTCTAAAAGCAGTTGTATTGCTCAGTTGAGTAAAACAACCTGTAGTTGTTGGTAAAGAGAATTAAGACCTTGAGGCATGTCAGTACTATATATTAGTATCTGTGACTAGCAAAAGCTAAAAATAACTCTTCTAACTGAACACTGACTCTTATAGCAATAAATTCAGTGGTATTTCCAACTCATTTTTACCTTGTACATGGAGAGCCACCCAAGTCAGAACTGTGACATAATCTATATTGTCGGGATTTTTTGTTTTAATAAAGGATCAATCATACCTGCCCTGGCTGCAGCTGGGATAGAGTCAATTTTATTCCTAGTGGCAAGGAGAGTGCTGGGGTTAGCACTTAGTAGAGAATAGTTGCACTTAGCACTAAGTAGAGAATAATTATGAAAACACACTGATGTTTCAGTTGTTGTTTAAGAAAGTTCACCTCAAGTCAAGGACTTTTCATTCTCCTAATGCAAGAACCTGGCAGGGAGAGCAGTGGGATAGCTGACTGGAACAACCCAAAGGGATAGGCCATAGGATAGAATACCATAGGATACCATAGGATAGAATACCATACCAGCTTGGAGGAGTTGGCTGGGAGGTGCTGACTGGTCTTGGGAACAAGCTGAGCATCAGTCAGTGGGTGGCAAGCAACTGTATTGTCTTCCTCAGGTTTGTTTTTTTTTTTCTCTCTACCTCTTTCCATGACTAGTATTAATATAATTACATTTTATCATAGTTTGATTACTCAAATGTTTCTTATCCCACAGTTTTTTTCCAGTTTTCCTCCTTATCCCACTGAGGCTGAGGTGTGAGCAAGGAGCTGTGTGGTGTGCAGGCACCAGCAGGACTGCTATTGAAGGGTAAATTATTGGCAGAGGTTAGTAGGAGCAAGCTGGTAGAGAAAGCAGCAGCAAATAAAGGTTTGATTGACTGGTGAAGGTCCATGTGAGAATTCTTTTACCAGAAATGCAATGCTTTTCATATGTTTTAGGAATTTTATGATAGAATCACAGAATGCTTTGCTTTAGAAAGAAACTTCAATGATTGTCTAGTCCATTCCCCCAGTAGCCCAAGAACAAGGAATGTTTGCCTTTGTTTAAAGAAAGAACACCATGGCAAACACCACACCTTTAATCAATATAATGGAAAATAAATCCATGAAAATATAAATTATTCATTATGTTTTCCATTTCCTGAGTTGTCTCTCACTTTCAAAGGGCTGAAGATGGAATTAAATACATTCCTTTACCTCGTATAAAATTTGCTTCCAGTTTTTTAGGATAAATCACAGACAGAATATGAGATAAGGCACTTCCAATGAACACCAGATAAAAAATTAGCTAATAGAAAAGTAGTTAAGTGAATCATTATTCAGTCTGTCTCTTCATTCTTTAAGCTAAGACAAAACATGCTGAAAAGCAGCTTTTCTTCTCTCCTGTTAATATGGATAGTGGCACAATATTTAACTTCTCACTAGCCCAATACTGTATTTGTGTAATAGGATCTACAGCACAAATCAGATTTGCCATGCAACATGTTTATGGTTTGGTTTTGCTATTTTTTTTTTCCATAAGCAAGTTAAATTCTATAGTAAAAAAAAATCAACACAGGAGTTTTTAAAGCAGAAAAAAATTAAACTGAGCTCTGAAATCCACAATTAAGGTAATTAAGAATCCCTTGAGTTCCATAATTACAAGGAGCATTGAGTGTCACCTAGCAGCATCTACTAAGTTTTGGGAGGAACCAGTTAGGTCAACCAGCTAGACCAAAGACTCACCTGTCCAAAAAGTGATGTCAGGCACCTATTTCTAAAAAACTGTCACATTACAACACTGTTAATTACCACTCATTTGCATAGATATTCTTCATTAAATTAGAAAATGTCATAACTGTACTTGCCCAATCATCTGTCCAAAGGAAGATGATCGCGAATCCCTGTTACCATCTTATTCATTATTCACACCACCACATTAAATTTCAAATTTATCAATTCCTAAGAGTTTTTTTTTTAATGAGACCTCTCTACAACAATTGAGATTGATTGACATTGCCCAGCCTGGAAGACACCTGATGATCCACAAAAGTGTCCAGTCACCAAACTGCTCAAGGAGCTGTTCTTTTATCTCAATATATTCACATCTTGTTGGAACTAAAAATAGTCTTAACTGGTGGTATGGACAATTTTTTTTTTAGAATTTTGTTTAAATTATACCTCAGTATTTACATATTGCCAGAATTAAAATGTACTGGATGACACTGTAGCTACATTCTTGTCCTATATCAAGAAAACACTGCGTAGATCTCAGTTTTAAATCATTAACTTTATTGGAATGAAAATATCCTAAAGCCTTTCTCATCTCCAAGACACCATAAGTAGGCTTTGCTAGGAGCCCATATTCCCAACACAGCCCTCTCCAAGCTGCTTGCATCTCTTCACTGTACTTGTACAAACAAGGGGATTTCCTGAGGCCCCATTCCTGTCACTGCCAGACAAAGCCCAACCACCCCATAACTCTTCCATAAACATCAACAGGTTTGACTATCCTGCAACAGCAAAATATTGCTTGTTTTTCTATAGAACCTTGTTTCCTGACACTCCCTATGTGCTTCTAAATGTTGAAGTTCCTAATCTCTCATCTATTTTTTATTTAAGTGTGTGTTTTCCTTTACTTGTAGCACTTTCAATTTATCTTCACACAGTTTTGTATGTTTTCTTTTTAGGTCGTTTCTCCCCAAGAGTCATGAAAATGTTACATTTGAACACTGTCGTCCCAAGAATCCAACAGTCCTCCCAAGATGTTGCCATGTCATTATTACTTCACACACATTCTTAATGAAAACACCAAATCAAAAGAATAAGAAATCCTTCAGCTTCTTTAATTTCCAGTAATAAACTTTTCACCACCATGCTGACTAGGCACAAAGAACACAAATTAGTGTCTCACTGTGCTAAACACTGTGCAACAAACCAGCCTCCCTTGGAATAAAACATTTGTTGAGAGATATACACCAAGACAAAAAATGGATACAGATCAACAGACAAAAAAGGTATTTGGAAGTACAACTAAAATTTTTTGTATCTCAGCACATCTGAGATAACAGAATTCACACATCCAGAACAGAAACCCAGGAGAACCCATTGTGTGAATTTACAGCATATGTGCCACCACACTGCATTGGCCTATGTATATTACCCCTTTTGTTTGTGGAAAAAATTCTAAGGACATCTGCCTCATAATCCTAAATGGAGAATTCAGGTGGGAGACTGAGACCCAGCAGTTATATAAGAAATAAAAACATGCTTTGTGTGATGGAGAGCACACCTCTCCTGATGTAGATACACCTGAGTCTGTGAGGCACAAACATCACATTTATGGACAGATACTGCATAATTTATAAGTGCTACACACCCTTTCACCTCTGATTAATTCAAGCTTTCCCTAGTAAGGCTGTAGTTCATGACACCAGAAATGACAGAGGAAAGTTTGTGTGCATGGTGGTGTTTATATATGTACCCAAGTTATACTTTAATTTCCAGCACCACAACTGCTGCTGGAGGGAGAAGTAACATAAATCAACTTCAGAACAGTGAGAAAACTAAGTGTACATATTTCACTCCTGTACAAATCTGGAACCAAACTAGGTTTAATAGATTCAAACAATAGACTCTTTATAACCTGTTAGACTTAGAGTATATGATGCAAAGAAGGGGGATTTTTTTTTCCCTTTGTGGGGGAAAAAAACACAAACCAAAAAAACCTTGTTGAAAGTTCTTTGCTATCTGACTGATAAAACTAATGATCATAATGTTTAACAATGTATTATGGTTCGATTTTTTATGGGTTTGTTTGGTGCAGGTTTTTTGCAGATGTTTGCATTGTTGGGTTGCTAGGGTTCTTTTCCTCTTGTTCTGTGGGGTTGGGTTTAATTGCTCGTTTTTTAGGTATTCCCAGTGATGACTGAAAACACCCAGAAGCGCAGGATGGTTGATGCTGGAAGTCACCTCTGGAGATCATCTGGATTCAACTGCCCTGCTCAAGGGGGATCCCATCCAAGTGGTTTTCCAGTATCTCCAAGGATACAACCACTCTGCCCAACACTGTGGGAAATCAATCATGGCACAGTTAGAAACTTTTCCTTTTTCAAAACCAGAAATTCCAGTTTTTCAAAATTGTGCCCATTTCCTCTTCTCCTTCCAGTGGGCATCTGATTCATCTGTTTTCCTTCCTGTCAAGTATTTACATGTATTGGTACAATGCCTATGTTAAGGAACTGTCAAAAAATGTGACAATTTTGATTGAGTGCAGGAGTGAATTACAGAAAAAAAACCACAGCATGAGAGGTTTATTAAAAAACAGCAAAACCAAACATTGCCACATAATGATTTTGTATTCTCAATAACATATCATTAACTAATTTCAATAAATAGAAAGTTCAATGTTTGACATTGTGTTCAGTGCTTACGAAACCAAAGTCTTCCTTCAAGGGCCCTTTTTTTTTTTATAAAAAGCTTCATTATGTTCTGGTTGCTGGTTGTTTGGGTGTTCGTCTCTCTTTTTTTGGCTCATTTTGGCTTTATACAATAGAAACACTGGAGGAGGATTAAAAAAATATCATATGGTTTTTTCCCCATATTACCAAGTACACCCACATGAAGCAATTTTAACACATTTTCCTAAGCAGGTGTGTGTGACTTGAGGATCTCTGTGAGAGATCTGAGCAGGAAAGAGGAAATGTCCAGCACCTGGACTGGCTTTAGGTTGTGTAGCACTTCTCACACGGTGAGATGTGTGAATGTTCCTGATATAAGGGTATGCACGGGGTTATTGCAGCCTGCAAAATCAGACATTTTAGATGCTGAAATACAGACGGGAGATCCCGTGCCTTCATCCAGTACCTCTGAGAGTATCGTGCTCTGAGCTCTGATCCCAGCATGACACCTAGTGGCAGCAGCATCTTTAACCCCATCAGTACCTTCTCAGAAGGTTCCTTACTGCTTCCAAAAGATCCACACTTATTTTTATGTTTGTTCTAATGTACCTAATACATCTTGAATTCATGAAAGAAGTAAAAGACAGAGTATTCTTAAAATCATGAAATTGCTTTATTTCCTAACCTCCAAGCCAGAGTTTACTGAGATATATCAGGATCATTTGTAAACTACCGATAACTGGAGACAAGCGAATATGCAGTCACTATATATTTCTTCGTAACTTTTTTTTTTAATTCTGCTTCTGATAAAACTCTCAGGAACAGAAATTGCTCAACTAAATGGTTTTACTGAGGCCATAAATACTATTTTAATGTTGAGGTTTAATAGCACAAAGTTACTGCTTTACTCCCATAACTAAACATGAGATCTACAAAAATATTTGAGCAACTAATTCCCCCTGCCTCACTCAATCAGGAGACCCTGACATGCAGCCTGAAATATATCACACTGTTGTATGTATATAAACTATAATTTATAGAGATGGGTGTTATGGGTGTTATGCCTATCATAATATGTATTACAGAGATTAATGATAATGGCCAGACTATACACAGTCTCAAGGTTGTAACTTTTTAAACAACAATAATAACATTGCCTCCTGTGGTCCCATATCTGTTCTGTTCCCCAGCTGGTAGTCTGATATTAATTTTTAATCCTCTCACTGAAAAATAATTTATAAAACTAATATGAGGGTGCTCATCTCTAAGGTTAATATAAATTTGGAATGACCTCAAATTATAAGAAAGGAAATAAAAGTTTTTTCCCTGTTGTCCCTGAAAATCAGCCTTCTGATTTGTTTTGGTAGAATGGAGTCAGTTCTCATGAATTGTAGGATAAACAAGGATCATGTTTGCATTCCTTTGTGAAAAAATATCACCTGATGGACTTCTCAAGTGCCCAGTGGAGATGGAGAGGTGGGAACTTCTCTGTCCAATCTCTGATCACTGTCCAGAAACTGATAGATACGAGGTCAACAATAAACTGGAGAGTTCTTTTCTTCTTCTCTGCCTGAACACCTGTGGTGTGTGTTACTGTGTTCCCTCTGTGAGTCACAGTGACATTTCCCAAAATTGGAAGGCTGCTATTATTTGACTTAAAGTAAGAGCTGCGCTGCCTAATTGTGTTGTCTGTTGCACTGGATTTACATGACAAGGTTTTGGTAGTGAGGGGTCTACAAGGACGGCTTCTGTGAGAAGCTGCCAGCAGCTTTCCCCACATCTGGCAGAGCCAACTCCACCCAGATCCAAGAGGGACATGCTACTGGCCAAGGCAGAGCCCATCAGAAGCTGTGGATAACACATTTATGTTAAATGTGATAACACATTTAAAGTAGCAGGAGAAAAAGAACGAGCAGAGAGAGAAGCAAATATGAGACTTGCAGAGAGCCAGGGCAGTGACTCAGGAGGGACAGGAGGTGCTCCAGGCAGTGGAGCAGAGACTCCCCTGCAGCCCACAGCAGTCCTGGATGGAATGCCTGGATGCCCAGAGGAGGCTGGGGCCTCGTAGGGAGTCTGTGCCCAAGCAGGCTCCTGGCAGGACTTGAGACCTGCAAGAAACCCCCAGTGGAGCACCCCTTGGAAGGGATCCATGGTGAATCAATTCCTGAAGAGCTGCAGCCTGTTGGAAGGACTTTTATTGGAGAAGGTCATGGAGGACTGCCTCCTGTGGGAAGGAACCCAGGCTGGAGCAGGGAAGTGTGAGGAGCCCTCCCTTTGAGGAGAAAGAGGAAGCAGAGAGAACATGGGATGAACTGACCCATTGCCTGTCCTCCCTGCACTGCTCGAGGTGAGGAGGCACAGCATTTGAGGATAATGTTAAACCCAGGATCAAGGGATAGTTAGGGGCAAGGTATTTTAAGATTTCATTTCATTTCTCATTACTCCACTCTGAATTTGATGGCAAATAAATTCAATATAAGTCCCCAAGTCTGTTCTGTTCATGACAGTAATTTGTGAGTGATCTCTCCCTGTCCTTAATTCAACTCATGATCCTTTCATTATGTTTTCTCTCCCCTGTGCAGCTGAAGAGGGAAGGGACAGAGTGGCTTTGAGAGAACCCAATGTCCAGACATTCAAAGTCTCACACGTATGATGGGAGAAATGTTGCTCCCCTCAACTATATGGAGAAGCAAAAGGCTACTTTAGAAACAATTTCCTTCTCCTTCCCATAAAACTTTTTTAAAAAATTAAAAAAGGACAACAATACAAAAAAAAACATCCCCAGTAAACCACAGCAGCACTAAAGCAGGACTCATTAATTTCATTAAATTTCCAGGTGAGAAGAGGATCTCATAATATCACTCTCACTACAGCAGGCCAGGACTTAATATAGAAAAACAATTTCAAACAACACATTTTCAAATTTGGGGAAATGCAGTTTAGATTGCAATCTTGTCCTTGAGGCTTAGTGTTCCTTATTAATATATGGGAATATGCTTACAGTGTAGAAAGAAAAAAATAAACTAAAAATAGTTCTTAAAAGAGCAGCACTTTAGTATTTCCTTTATTATTCTTTACCAACCCCCCCAAACACTAAAATACTAAATCCACAAAATAAACCAAGTGATTTTTGTTGTTGTTGTTGTTTGTGTCTTTTTTTTATTGAGAAGGTGAAGAGTGGGCCAAATGCATGTATGTGGAGGTGGTGATATTTTTTTTCTTAGAACAATACCATTTCAGGTCTCTCAAAAATACCTGCACACAATTGCATGTAAAAGCCTTATCACTTGGAACTATCAGGACTTTTCAAGGAAAACAAGAAAAGGCAGGAAAAACCTCAGGCAGCTGGAAGTAGTAGTCAGTAAAATTCTAAGCATAAAAAACAAGCAACAATGCAAATTTTGGTAGCAGCAAGTGAAAGTACATTGAGACAGGCCCAGGGAAATAACGAATCCCTCCCAATGAATCTTTGAGGCAAGACTGGCTGTCTTTCTAAATAAGTTGCTACCATGTTAGGCATTCAAGAAACAACCATTAAATAATTCTAAAAATTGCAAAAAGATGGGATATTAAAAAGGGGGGTTGATCATGAGAGAAATTATATTCTAGAACAGACTTTCAGTAGGAAGACTGGTGCCTGTTTTTTTTTTTTGTTTGTTTTGTTTTGTTTTGCTTTGTTTTTTAATACAGATACAAAAATTATTTTCAAGCAAGCTTATTATCCAAGACCTACACCTGGTCTTCCTGACTGAAAAGATCCTCTGCTTGTCATATACCAATTATTTTAAATTTACTATTTCCCTTTTCTTGAGAAATAATAAAAAACAATGTTATAAAGAAAGACTAATTTTGGTGTTATGAATATTGAAAAAATTCCTTGAGGATCAAACAAGTAGCAAAAAAAACCCAGTGTGAAATACTCTTCACAAGCAGCATCTTCTTTGAAAGTATAGAAATTATAAAAAAAAAAAAAAAGAAAGAAAATAGAAAAAAACCCCAAAACCCACAAAAAAACCCAGAACAACACTACCAGGAACTAAGAGAAGAAATAGATAAACTAGGAGTACAAAACAGCAATAAAAATCTTTTGCTTTAGGTGACGTATTAAGAATATGAGAACAGCTATATGTGTTCTCTGTCCTATCTCTTAACAGTGACCAAGAACCAATGTCTAAAGAAAAAAAAAAACTGAATGATTGCTCCCCTGTATGTTCATTTCCTCCACAGAGAAAAAGGAAAGAAGCTAAAAAAAAAAAAATCATTTTTGATCCAAAACTATAAAGAATAAGAGCTGCATCTTACACAATGGATTTTGGTTTTTGGTTGTTTTGGTTTGTTTTTTTTCTAAATAATCAAGTATGTATCTATAGGAAAAGTCATATATAGAATATCTTAATTCCGGTAAGACAAAAATACCAAAACAGGCTAAACAATGAGAATAATTTTCAAGAAATTTGCTATTACCACCATATAAGACTATCCAATACGTGAGCTGGTTAACTCTAATAAGCTCACTTAATTTCCTTAATTGCCTATTTTTAAATTATAATTTTAGCAAACTACTGAACTGGCAAAGAGATAGCTATTCAGATCAATTACTTCTACCACAAGTTAATGCCAAGTCATTTTACCATTTGGACATTTACCTCTAACAAATGAGTCACCACCACCAAAATACTTAATTGGTGTCATGTGAAGAACTGCTTGAAGAATAAAATAAATGTCAGTTTTTCACAAGTCTCTAAGCAAGATATGAGCAGTAAGTCCCATTTTCAGAAGGCACTATTCATCTCATTTAATGGAAGCTTAAAAGCACAGGCACATTGCTTAAGTGTGATGAGCTGTGTCCCAGTAACCAATAAAACCCATGTTCTTAAACCCAACCAAAAGACTTCTCTCCAAGCTATCCAGACTCAGAACAGACTTTCAGGAGATTCCATTAATGCCCCTTACCCTCAGCCAGAAATTAACAGCTTCACAACTCAGCCAGTTAAATACAATAGGACAACATTTAACTGCTTCAGCTATTTAACACACAAAACCATATTACTTGATTGTTTAACCTAAAATGAGGGACTTTCCTTTCAGTGGATAAGGAGCCCTCCCCTAAGAGATGTGACTGTGATTTTGGGGTGCACCTACCAAAATTTCAGAGCAGAGGGTAGGGCT
Organism: Sitta carolinensis; assembly: GCA_032173965.1. Lineage (NCBI taxonomy): Eukaryota > Metazoa > Chordata > Aves > Passeriformes > Sittidae > Sitta > Sitta carolinensis. Next base: position 3,264,328 of record JAVUNC010000006.1, read on the forward strand.
CTAAAGCACCTGCTCCAGCCATGGCAGAGCGAGCCTACCCCAAAAGCCCACCAGCACTGAAAAACTTCTCAACTAAGTAACATATCAAAATGTATTTGAGATGCCAAAGAATATGATCTTTGTTTTCAAACCTAAGAAATGAGCAAAAAGAAAATTAAATTTTATTTACCTTCATATATTTTACAAATACAATCTAGGGAAAGTGCAGAAGAAAACTACAACAAAATTAATGATTTCAGTATACTTAATACAGGTTCAATACAGGCAGTTCCATTTCCATGTTATATAGCAGAAACTAAGCATGGGCTTCAGAAAGAAATTCTTCCAAGATCAATAACTTCCTACCTTGGAGTGGCCTGAACATTTTGAAAAATACCAAATATTGTTGGGCATCAAGAAAAAGTAAGTAGATATGTCACTAGCCTGACAAAATAGGGCAGTTCCTAAATATGCTCCTAACTTAAATCTGGTTGAGTAACCACAAACAGGTTTTGTGCCATTGTTTATTTCTCCCACTTGCCTTGGGCAGCATGGAACAAGGGAAGGAGTTATTGATGAGGGTGTTTATAGGTGAGCTTGTTTCAATCACATTTCACTCTAACCACTGTTGCTGCCTTATAGAGCTCCAGGAGACAAAAATTGCTGACCTAATTCACAAGTGACTTTTCAGATCCTGGAGAAGGACATCGTCAGCACAGTGAAAAAGGAAAATTGAATTGTTATAGCCCAGCTAAAACTGGCTTCAAGATAAAAGGATCACCACCAAATCCTACTGGGGTGACTTTGCACCAGTGCATGTTATGCACAGTCCATGCAGGTCTAGATCATTTGGGTGTTTTTTTATCCAAGTCATCCATTAAAGTTCTGCATGCTCTGCTACACCTCTGTTACCAGTAAGAGCCAAGACTACCTGCACCATGCTCCACCAAGCACTAATGCTGTCTTTGCTTACAGTCTGAAGAAACTATTTAACATCTCTGGACCCAAACAATAAGATCCAGATTAAAATTCAGGTAAATAATTTCATCCAAATAGATTTTATTCACACCACCGTTCAATGTTGTGCTGTTGAATTTGTTCTTTCTTTGTTTTCTTTTCTGACAAGTATCTTCATGTCTGGATTTCAGTCAGAACTGTGTGGGTTTTCATACAGGATTCATCACTATAGTAACCAAGAACAGATCACCAAGTATGAGGGGTTTTCTGCTTTCCTCTTTTGTCTTTTTTGGGGTTTTTTTTTTACCTTTTAAACTGGCAGTGAAGTGGGACACAGTGAAAGGACTGAATCTTCCACAGAATTCCAGTGACATTTGGGTTTGTAAGCCCTCTAGAATCCACCAGAAAGCCCTGCATAAATAGAATTACGTAGTAACTTTCTGTAGTGCTTTAATCCCATAGAAGTAAATGTTGTTTCTAATAATTTTATTAATAGGGCGCACAGGGTAAATGAAAAGTTGTAGTCCTGAGTTTTCTAAGCCTCATCTTCCAGATAAAAATTTGGATGATTTTGAGATTTGCTTTGTGACTTATCAAGGAACACTGATCACTGGTTAAAGAGATGATAAAAAGTCTGAGCCAAACAATTTGAATACAATCCTGAGATAAATACTGCCTGTGCTTTGTAATCATTTTGAGAAAGCGTTTTAAGCTCTTTTTTTTCCACAGAATTATTCCTAAATGCAATGCTCCTTAAATATTGCATAAACTGAGCCATTGAAAACAGTCTTCAAGAAAAATTATTTACTATAAATAATTTTTAGTAAGACACATTAAGATCTCAGGCTCCTCTGCAAATATCAGATGAAAGCAATTACCCAAGTGTCTCAATGTTACCACAGAAAGCTTTTATTTAACCTTTCTATTTATCTGCCAGCAGTGTTCCTTATTTAGATTCTGTTGCTCTTGAACTACAGACATGGACATCCTGTAAAATTATTGTAGAATGCACAGTAATGAACAGAGCTCTCATTTCACTTCCTTGATGGTCCCAATAACATACATTGCACTCAAGTGCTGGAGCAGGTACCAGGAATATGCTGAAATCAGACACAGATTTCTAACTGTGAAATGCAGCTCTAGGAACATCTGACATGATGTAATCCAAGAACTGTGTGACCAAAATTACACTTAACAAACAAATCCCCCAGGTCTGAATCATTGAAATCAATTTCAGAAATGAAAAACAGCATAGATGAAATGGGTGTCTGATGACGAAATTTCAGTCAACAACTATTATCAGCTAACCCTGCATATACAGAGGTGTAGGGAAATGACATTTGAACAGTCATAATGACTAAGTTTCATCCTGAATGAAAGTTAAATTGAACCTACTCATATAGTCATTAAACATATTGGTTTAAAATGCAAATGTCACATGCTGCTTAATCCCATTATGCAATTTCCACCCTTTACAAATTAGAATGTTTTCCTCCTGCAAACTTATCAGCACAGGAAAAATGTGTCAGGGTAGGACATCTACTTGTGCAGGCAAGTTAATCTAAAACAGGATGACTGCATTAGTAAAAACTATCATAAACAGAGACAGAGCAGCTCATGTTCAGTTAGCTTAGTCCAGCACTTTATCAAGAGACAAAATATTTTAGGAATTTGACTACTATTACCTCATTCATAAAGAAATTACTTTGCCATATCTGGTTGCTTCAAGTAAGCAGCTATTTGCACCTAGAAAAAAAAAAAATCACACATGCAACACCAGATCCAACTTCCAGGAATGAGATCTGAAGTGGAGTGACAGGATTCAGTAAAATTAGGACATGCAGGAGCCTGATGAAGTGACAGCATAGCAGTAAAGCCACAGTGCCTTTTGTTCACAGCCTACAGGTTTGCATTAAGGAGTTGCTATAGAAATGTGGAGATAGAATCCTACATCCAGCTCCAGCACTTTTCTCTCAGCTGTCACAAATTTTTATACAAGCTAGCAATGAAAACTAATATACAAAAATGCTATTTATGATCAGTTTCATCTGGTGAACTATGCAATAAATAGAGGGGAAAAGAGGGAAAACTACACTGTTATTGATTTATTACAGCTGAGGATGAAGTGAGATTTCTGCATAATCCAACTCCCACCTGTCAGTACTTTGTCCTTACACTGCATTTAATGCAATTTAATGTATTTAATAAAAGTTGCATTTAAGGAAAGTTCAACGTGTATTTGGCTAAAGCATGTTTTCTAAAAGTGACAGAAATTACATCAAAAGTTAAGAAAATAGACATTCCATGACAGTTTATTTTAGCAGTTCATCATGTCCATTCATGTTAAAAAGTACTCATTTCTAACAACTTTGGCCGGCTTCAACCTTCTTGGTCTCCTTTTCTCTCCATAACAAATGAGAAAGCAGTTGTTCCCTTTTCCAGCTTGAAAGCCCCACACTATTTTGGAACAACACATTTCTAACTACAGGATACTTCAGGATCTTTTTCTCCCCTTCTGGTGAAAATTTCTGACTATCACCATACTGATTCCCCTGACCGAAAGAGATATAAAAGACTGAAATATAATGAAATAGAATGAAGAGTGATGGAGGACTCAGAACACACCCAAATAGCACATAAAAAACACTTGCTTATCTGGTTGGCCATTATGATTAACTACTAGCCAAATAAACACTTCCTGGGATGAGCAGATGTAGGGGAAATTTAGCAACTAGAGGTTACAGGAGATGGCCTCTGTTCTAAAAACATCCCTTAAGAGACTGTTTGAAAAATAAAAAAATAAGCCTTATATGAATAAGTTTCAGCTCACATGAGGACACAAAGAATAACTACTGTTTCCCTATTAAGAAAACTGTGTGTTTCTTGAAATGCCTTGCAAGGAACTGGTGCAAAAGCAGCACTAAGAGTCTGCATTCAGTTCCCCAAAGAAGCAACTGGCTAAGATGGCACTGGCTGATTAAACTGGAATCTCTACTTCATGCATAGAAGAGCTACAGAAAGAGGAGATTAAGAGTATAAAAAGAGAGGGTATGAGACTAATGGGGCAAAACAGCTAGAGCTATGAAAAACTGCACAGCTGAATTATCACCCCCAAGGACCAGCCCATGAGGATGAAGAGTTTGGGCACACTAAAATGTCTGTATTCTGTCGTTTGAGTTTGCCACCTTGTATTTCTGGAAGATATGCCATCAGTGTTTGTGGAATTCAAAATAAAAAAATCTTCTTTCCTTTAGTAGCATTAAAAAAAAAAAAAAAAAAAAAAAAAAAAAAAAAAAAAAACAACCCAAAAAACCACAGCTTTATTTAGCATGAAAAAAAATAACAAGCAGAAATTAATGAAAAAACTGACTCCATTAACATCCATCCTGTTCCTATAAATAAGAAGAATTGCACAAGAAAATCTCTCAAATACGGAAAACATCACACTAACAACCCCACCCCCTGAAAGAAAGAAAGAAAGCACCTAACTAATGAGGACAGGTCTAATTCCTGTCCACCTTGACAGCTGTCTTAGATTCATGGATTCCTGATAACATTCTTTCAAACCAGTTTCCGTAGCAACTGCCACCCCATACTTCTTTCCCTAAGGCACAAAACATTTAATAAAATAATAATAATAGCAACAATAACAACAACAATACTATCTCCTTCCACAACATCTGTCAGGAGAATAGGTTAGATTTCTGCTAAGAAACAAGGTTGACTCTTACAGTGGAGATTCAATCTATTGCAGACACATTATAATGTATTTTTTATTATTTATTTTGTTTTGTGAAATGGAAAACAGGAATACACAACTCTCTTGAATCAGGCTGAAATGTCCTTTCATTCAAACCACTTGCTGCTGGTAGTAATGAATTTCAGGAAGGAAAGCAGAGAAATATATAAAAGAGAAAAAGGAGCAAGAACAATCTAATAAGCTATAATTTTAACTTGTTGGTCATGTTCTGTCCATTATGAATTGATTTAGGCAACCTTCCTGACAGGTGTTGAAAGAACTGGGAAAATCTGTTAACTTTTCAAGTAAGCGATGCCCACTATCAAGATCAGTGACATCTATCCTTTCTCTGGCAGTAGTAATAAAGGAGTGTAGTGTTTTCTCGCTCTCAGAAAATTCCAGGTGAGCTGCAAAACCAGATTTTTTGCTATAACTACTCCAACAGAGGATGAGAATTGAACCAAATAGCGCATCTGATATAAAGCCTAGCAGAAATACCAGAGCATGGTACCATAATAGTGTATTATATATCCTCTCTAGTCCCTCATGGATTGTGCATGACTCATATATGTTTAATGATGACTGCAAACCAGCTGAAAACCTATTCAATTATTCTTTCACAGTAGATAAATTAAACAGATATACACATAACTTATAATGTAAGTGGGTAGATATTCTTGAGTTATTTCAGAATCTGGTATTTTGACTGTTGAACCTATGACAAAAAGATTTTCAAGTGAGTTCTCAGGACAACATGCAGACCAACAGAAGAGCAGTAATGAGAATATGTACGTTTGCACAAAGAGGTAAATATCAAAATTCAATAAACAACCTTCACACACACACACTTCTTAATAAAACCCAGCATTAGAGAATGGATTCAAATTTCTTATGAGCAGTTTGACTTGAATGTGTAGACTTAGACATTTAGGGCCACTACATCCTGAGCATGTAAAAGAAGCCTAATGAATGGAAGCAGTCTTAGTTTGGTGCTGTTTTGGTCAGCACTGCTCATATTCAATTCTTTTGATCCAAAAGCAGGTTAAGATGTAGTTTCAAATCTCTATAGACAGACTTATACACAGAAAACACATATATGGAAACAAGGGTAAAACCAGAAAACTTCCAAATGAGGTTATTAGCAAACCATAACTGAAAAAAATTAAACCTTGAAACAAATATCAATTTTCTACAAATAAGGGAACCAACAATGAAATGGTCTAAAAAGTGAAGAAAAAGAGTCCCACTCTTTCCTGTGCCCTAAATCCAGGGACTTAACCATCATGATGTGAATGTGCTTTCTGGAAGAGTTTGCAGTTTGTTTTTGAGAAAGAAAAAAGCATATGCAGAGTAGTCTCTCCCATGCTTGTGATCAGTGAATCAGTTCTTGAACATCTCCAGTAAGGGAGACTCCACAACCTTTCTGGCCAGCCTATTCTGGTCTGAGGTCACATAGAGCACAGAGAAGCTCTTCCTCATGGTGAGGTGGAAATTTCTGTGCACGAATTTCTGCCCAGTGCTTCTCACCCTATTGCTTGGCAGCACTGAGGAGCCCGGGTCCAACTTCTGCACTCCCTTCAGACACTGAGAGGTATTCAGGAGGTGTCTTTGTCCTGGAGACTGAACAGGCACAGCTCCCTCATCCCTTCCTGGTAAGAGATGCCCCAGTCCCTGAATCATCCTTGTAGCCTTCCACTGAGCCTGTTCCAGGAAGTCCATCTCTCTCCTTTCCTGAGGAGCCCAGAGGTGGACACAGCACTTCAGGTGAGGAATCACCAGGCTGAGTAGAGGGCAGCATCACCTGCCCTGACCTGCTGGCACCCCAGGATACATTGGCCTTCTTAACCACATGTTCTGATTCTAATATCTTCTTGCTTCAAACTAAACATCTCCTTTGAAATAGCACAGTTAAAGCAAAACAGTACCTGATGCAAATGCCTTAACTTTCCAAACAAGAAGCCCAGATAACACTAAGGGTAAAATATAACATTGTAAACTCTCTACTTAATCAGAGAGCAAAATTAAAGAGAGCAGTGATAAAGAGGGGCAGTGAGGGAGATATAATCTGAGGGAGTCAACTGGGAAGCCTAGAACAGCTCCCCTCTGTGTGATTCCCTTCATACCAAGACCGTTTAAAATTTCAGTCTCAAATTTGTGTGTTCAGCCAAGGAGGCAACAATAAATGAACATTACAGTGATGCTGTTCCTCACGAAGGTGTGAAGATGTCTAAAGCAGAATGCTTCAGGTGGCAGACTAATTGCATCAGTGTGTTACTTGCTTTGAGGGCACAGTTATGTTTTGTTTCAACAGGATGCAGCTATGGGTTTCTGACACTGCGTGCCACTCCAGGAGGCTGTCTAGGCTAGACATCCCCAACACCACTGCTTTCAGAGAGCAGTAGATGTTGTGCTGAGCTTTTGCATATCCTATTCCTTCTCCATCAGCAACAGCAGCACATAGGCATGATTATACACAGGCACACAACAAACATGAGCTGCACTTTAACCTACACTTTTGTTGATATTGCTGCTCCTCGTGACATGGCAGATTTTCTCCAAGAGACTGCACTGGTTCCCCACATTGCATCTATGCAAACTTAGCGCTGGTATCTGTGCAGTCTAAGTTCTGAAGTTACTAATCCTCTCTTTTTCTCCCCAGCCTCCCTCTCCTAATTACTTTGCAAGAAAGGAGACAGATTACAAGAAACAGGTTGTTTAAGGATTCACTTCCCAGACATTCTCCAGCCTCTCCACACAAAAGCACTATCAGTGCCTGGATGCCCGCCTGTTCTTTCTATACCACTGATTTATTATAATATTTGGGTAAGTAATTTACATCCCTGTGACTTCTACTGTCTCCAAAACGTAGTACTAAAGCTTATATTACTGCTAATCCTTAATTCATACTAATATTAGTGCCTATATTAAAACTAAGACTTGCATTTTTCTAATAAAAATTTACTTATCTGCTGTGAAGATATTTTAGTTAATCATTAAGACACAACAAAAGTTTGCCCTCAAATAGACAAAATCATCAACAAATGATATATTTTTTCTTTTGTTATCTTTCTCGTGCTTGAACATCTTATTTCCTTAAGATAAACTTCATAGAGCCATTTTTTTAATAGTTCAGATACAATAAGAGAACAATAAAATTAACAAGCAGTAGTGCCATTTTAACTCCATTTTAACTCCCTTTTAACACCAAAGCAGCAATCTGTTTCAAAACAATTGTTCCTATTTCTTCTCAAATAGGTTCATTATCTCAGCTGTGCCATCAGCTATGGCAGAAGTTTATTGCCTTTAAAGCAAGAAAAGCAGAATTATTGTCCCTGTGCAGTTCATGAGGCACACTGGATTTCATCCTGAAGCTCGTGCAGAAGGAAATGCAAAACAGAGAACAGACTGGTGGCTGTTCAGTGTGCCATTCCAGCTAGGAAAGTTGTGGGGCAGCTCTGTGCAGCTCCTGTGCAGCCCTGTGTGCTGCAAGTTCCCCTAACTGCAGGGAGCATCTCTCCTGGCTCCTGTGCCAGGCTGTGGGAGCCAGGGTGGGTTGGACAGCAGGGACAGACAGTGATGAGAGATCTCTGACACCAGGTCTTGGAAGTTGCAGTTTATTGCAAAGGGCAATTACTGTTATTATTGTTATTATTGTTGGGTGCAGGGGCCCTGCTTGGAGCTGCCAGCCACAGCTCAGAGCAGGCCCCAAAGACAATGAGGAAAGAGAGAGAGAGAGAGAGAGAGAGAGCAAGAGAGAGAGTGCTAGACCTAGTCACCATTACAATACAATAAATCTTCGTCTGTGCTGAATATTCTAATTTTTACTAGCCAATCTAGTACAAGATACAAATCCTATAGCATTTACATACAGCCTATAAGAATCATTACATTACTATACTGCGTTACATTTTAAACCCTAAAGACTGCTCTTTGGACCCTTTCTGCCAAGCTAGTGGGGTCTGCTCTGACCCTTGGACTTGTCTGTAAGCAGAGGGCATTGTATAATCAGAAGGGGATTACCTTCAGACAGTTATTGTCACTGTGACTCACAGAGGGAACACAGCAACACACACCACAGGTGTTCAGGCAGAGAAGAAGAAAAGAACTATCCAGTTTATTGTTGACCTCATATCTATATAAGTTTCTGGACAGTGATCAGAGATTGGACAGAGAAGTTCCCACCTCTCCATCTCCACTGGTCACTTGAGAAGTCCATCGGGTGGTATCTTTTCACAAAGGAATGCAAACATGATTCTTGTTTATCTTACAATTCATGAGAACTGACTCCATTCTACGAAAACAAATCAGAAGGCTGATTTTCAGGGACAACAAGTTATACTATTGTTTTCTAGTTGTTCAATAACCAAGGCTCGGTATGTCAAAACTTGCTTTCATTCCAATCTCGCCTACAGTTTCTATATTCTCAAAATCTTTTGCCAGACCATCAATTTTATAAGGCTTTCCTGTTCCATCCTCCCCAACACTGGTGGCTGTTCAGGTGTGCCATTCCAGCTAGGAAAGTTGCAGGGAAGCTCTGCAGCTCCTGTGTGCTGCATGTCCCCCTAATTTCAGGGAGCATCTCTCCTGGCAGGTGACAAAGCTCCCCGGGCTGCAGGGGCTCTGCTGCTGCCGGGGGAGAGTGGGGGGAGCTCCGAGCAGAGCAGGAGGAAGAGCAAAATTCCAGCTGCACTTGCTCACATAAGAGCTCCCTGTTAAACAGCCTTGGAAACAGCCACAGCACCAAGTTCAGAGGAAGCCTGCACGCTGCCAAGTTGGCACCTGCTGGGGAGGAAAGGAAGCTGCTGGGGAAAAATAACTAGAAAGATAAAAGCATGAGGAGTCACTAGAAAGATGTTAAGTGTTTAAAAAGAAGTGTGGAAAGTGGATATTAGGTGTTGCTTTTTGGAACTCCTGGGTTAAATAAAAAAAGCTGAGATAAATACAGCCAATGCTGTCTCAGGTATTTGTCTGGCTGAAGGAAGCAAGCTGGGCAAAGCACAATTTGGTGGGCTGCTACACAAGGCAGATGGAAGGTTAAATTAAATTTCAGTAAGCCATGCAAAGATGAGCATGGTGTTCTCCACTTCATAAAAGAAAGTAATTTCACTGGGAAATTTATCTTTTGGTATGGGTATAAAACAGAATTAAAACTCTTCCTATTTATTAAAATGTTTAAGATGTCTTACCTAGTGCCCTAAACCAATTTAAACACTGCAATGGCAATTTGCCTACTGAAAATTCACCAGTGATTACCTGAGTGTAGAGTACTTCTGGTCCTGCAGTCTCAGAGGTAACTCATATTACAAGAATTCTATCACAATGGTTTTCACTCTGGTATCCAAAAGCTTTGTATTTATAATCGTTAAAATTAAAAACTCACATGCCATCACACACAAAAAAGTACTTCAAGACACTAAATGAGCTAATTAAATACTACCAACTTTTTAAATAATGCAAAACTCACACCACAATTATCAAAACTTACCACCTGTAACAAATCCACTGTAGGACAGAACAGGAAGAGAAGTTATATTAATGGGGTCAGCAAACAATTCTAGTATCAAGCTATGCCTCTAAACCTAAGCAACTCCTAACAGAAAGTTTAAGAACATTTCAGGCTGTTGTCTTAGTTTGGAAGACAGGTATCGAAGGGGGCTTTCAGACAAAAATATGAGGATATGGATAACAGTTCTTTACTTGTGTTTAGCAAGGTAAAACAGAACAACAATAACTATGAGATGAACAACAGACAGAATCAGGGAACAGTGACGGTTTCCTCTGCCGCTGGCACCCTTTCCCCGTTGATGCAGTTCCCGACACAGGCAGCTGTGGTGCAGAGTCCGGGGCTGGAATGGATCAGAGCTCCGGCGGTGGCTGGAGCTGAGCCGGATCCCAGGACAGGGTGCAGATCCGGTGCTGCAGAGGATCGGCTCCCTGCGGGCTGGAGCTGCAGCACGAGTCCCGCAGGACAGGGGGTGCAGAGTTCCGGGGTGCTGGAGATGGATCAGGAGCTCCCGGCGGGGCTGGAGCTGCAGCACGAGTCCCGGCAGGACAGGGGGTGCAGAGTTCCAGGGTGCTGGAGAAACACTTGGAGCAGGAGCAAAGAAAAAACAGCGAAGGGCAAAGAGAGCAGGACTCCGCCGTGGCCCGGCTCTCGGCGAGACAGTCCCGCGCTTCCCTCCCGGATTCCCGGGACACCCCCGAAAAAGACCCCCTCCCCCCACCTCAGCCACTTCTTTTGTCTTTATTAACTACTCTTAAGTACTCAGACATTAGTTACCTGGCAACTTATGGGAAAAAAGAAAAAAAAAATTCTACAAGTGAACACAAACCCCAACAGCTGTATTCTAAGTATTCCACAATTACCATAATTACCTGATCATTTGGACATTTTGCTAATTTGATCTGCAGGTTTTTTTAACCAATCTTAAAGAAAAGAAAATTTCTGATCTTTGATGGGTCCAGACACAAAATTCTGATTTTAAGTAAAAAATATGACATGTTCCTTTTGGTCACTTTATTCTGCCCCACAAGATGCCTCTTCAATTATTTTCTGGAGTTTACTAAATATTCACCCTACTTGGAGGCTTCTATCTGCTTGTTACCACTAAGAATAAAGTTGTTAATACAGATTAATGTAAAAAAAGCATGAACCGAGGTAATTGAAAATTTCTCTGAGGAGTTATTTAAAAATGGTGCTACTGTGCTGCCAAAACAATCAATTTCACTTGCATAAAAGGACAGTAAAGAATAGAGATGTGGAGGGACTAGGATTTATCAGAGACCATGGATGCAGGCATAGGTATCAAGTAAGTTTCAGGTAAGCGCTGTATGAGTAAACAGAAATCAATCAACTTGTTTTCTGTTGATTCTTTCTTTTCAAAGTACTGGCTACTTTGAGAATTTAACCTCTTTTTCTCTTTACCTGAGAGATGTTACAGCAGTTCAACAGGGACACTTGGAAAAATCACCAAATCCTTCATAAGCGTAATCAAGTTAGGGAAAGCTTTTGCCCAAGTGAAAAAACTATCCACACAATTTTTCATGCAGAAAGGGGCTATATCACAGCAGAAATCCAGAGAATATAAATAGAGTAGTGAAATGGCACTGCTGAGATACAGGAAGTGGTGGGAGAGGAGAAAGCACAAGGAGAATTTGGTATTGTTCTCATCGCCCAAGCTATCCAGTAATTTCATAGCAAAACAAAAACCATTAGTTTGAAATTGTGGGAGGAAAGGTCCCTTAGTTTTGTAGAAGGAAAGAAGGCAGGAAGAAAGGGACCTCCCTTCATTCAGGATCTCAGAATTGCTTTGTACTAAATACACAATTCAAATTACTTGCACATGAAGGTCAGACTCGGTGCCATGCATAAGCACTGTGTTCATGAAAACCTTTCATTGCTTCCAACAATGACAAAATGAAAAATTAATATATTTACAGAATTAAACTTGATGTGGTTTAAAAAATGGAATCCGTTCTGTTTCCAATTTTAATCAATCTTTCATCACTCCTATTTTATTACACCAAAAGAACAGAGCAAGCTTAAAATGCATTAACTTAGTTAAACAAAGCCTGATTTTATGATGCAAATGTCAGCCTTTACAGTTCAGTAAGTTCTTTTACATGTTATATGACTGGTCTACATTTCTTCAACTGACAGAATTTTCTTAAGCTGCTTTTTTCAGTAGGTATCAGGGTCCTTGATTCTGCCACCCACAGCCATGCTGATCCAAACTTTATCTGAAGTTATGCAGGGTTGTTTCACATCCTGCTCCACAGGAAGACACATGGAAAACTTCATGTTCAGAGCAGCACACAGGAGAAATCCTGCCGAGCCCTCGTGGAGAGCACATTTTATTCCACATACATACACACATTATTTTATTCCACGTACATACACACTTAGCAGGTACAGCCACGTACCTGCATTCTGAGCTGTTATATGTCAACAGCTCCATGTACTTGTTTCCTGTTTGGGAACTAAGGCACCATGAATTACATCACCTCTTCCTCCTCTTTACTAGCTAAGGTTAAAATAAAAGCTTAATACGTAGATTAACTTGCCTGGCTTTTCACTGGCTAAAAAATAATGCAAGTTAATGAATTAATCAAAGTTGGGAAAAAATATTTTTAAATTACTGGAAGAATATATATAAACAATGAAGAAATGAATTATTCAAAGATAGTGAGTCATATGAATTAAATACTGTATTCTAGAGAGACTGTGACAGGAACTAAGTTATAAAAACTTCAGGCAGATATACTAATCCAGGTATGGGAAGGGAACTGAGAAAACTGCCCCATTGAAATGCTGATAATCCCTGTGAGAATGTATTTAAAGTAGTTCCTAATTAAGAGAATTCCTCTACTTTCAGCCATGCCAGAGAAGTTTAACCCTTTAACATAGAGACATCTTATTCAGTAACACAAGAACTCAATTATTTTTTCTTTGGCTGCAAGAAAAGCAGAGGGATTTAACTTTGCTATAACACAAGTAATAAAAGAGGAAACTATACTAAATAATGTCATTATGAAGCATGACTCAATACCTTAACAAGGTACAGTCCAGCATAAGCAAGCAGCAAACAGATTTTAAATCACACCACACAAACAACTTATTTAACAAGTCAGTTCATGAAGACTAGCATGGTCCCATGTCCATCTTGTACATCAGTCAAGAACAATTAACTACTGGTCACATGAAGAAAAAAGTAGCACCTCATGACCAAGATGTGCATGGAAGTTTAAGGTACATGGACAGTACTGACATGCACAGTTGTGAAATGGGAAAACAAGACACCCATACACACCAGGAGAGGAAAGAAGCTCCCTGGGTTGCACTTCAGGGAAAGAATTCCCTTTTTCCTTTCTTACTCAAGTCCCCTCAGAAAGGTTGCGTAAGTGATAGGGTACTAATAATACTCTACAAGCATAATTAGGACATGTTACACATTAAGCTAAGCCGTACACAAATGACACATGTGCATAATCTTTTCACTAGAAATTGAAGAAAACAATGTAAGGAATTGTTTTGCTACAATTTGGAGTAGTTTGAAGATGAAACTTCCAGACTGCAGCTCTTTCCTGGTCTATTTATTCATTCTGAGGTTGCAGTTTCAGAAAACTGTCTGTAACAAGCACTTCCATCAATACTCTGTGGAGTGGAGCTATCTGTCACTACATACAACTAAAGACAGAGTACAGATGGGCAGTAACTTCATTATGATGGGGAATAAATATTAAGTAAATTCCATAATCACATCGTTAAATAAATTTACAAGCATTTTAAACCTGAGCAGAGAAAGAAAATAAAAATCACATGACTTCCAGGAAAGCACAAGCTTCCATTACTTCTCCCCATTTCAGTGGCCTTCTCTTGAACGCAGAGAGCAGTTACCACAAACACTTCTCAGGAGGCAAATCATTACTAGCCAGGGATGCTTTTTACCAGAGGGACAGGCAGGTCCCCTTGCTCCATAAGTTCTATGCCTTCAGCCTTTGATGTCTTTCCCTCCTGCACTGAGTGTGGACAATTCAGAGCAGTGCTGGAGGAGGAGGCACAGCGAGAGATGGACATGCTCTGCAGCTGCAGCCACCAATGATGTCTGCTCCCTGGGAAAAACCTGGTTCACCTTCCTGGTAAAATTTAAAAATGTTTAATACAGACAATTAGAGGCATGAAGATAAAGCAAAGGTTAAACGGCCAGGTGCCTTGGTGCTCTGCCAAGAGCACACTGGTGTGTTGGAAATGCCCCTTTATATCCTGTTCTTCATGCATGGACTTATGCACATTCACTTTTCCAGGAACTGTTCTGCATGATCACTCCTTGGGTCCATCAAGAGAAATTCCACTTTTATTTGGTTTCTTATCATCTTTTGATTTGGGCTTTGGTCTCTTTTTCACAGGCAGTGAATGCTGAGAGTCACTTGGGCCTCTCTTGGAAGTTATCTATTCAGGCAGCTGAAACACTCTACACCTAAATTCCAAACTACAGCAAAAAAAAAAAAAAAACATTATTCATCTATTCGGGCAGTTAAAACACACTAAAAACTACAGGAAAAAAACCCATCATACTTATAACATTCATTCCAACACTTGCAAAAAGCCAACACCAAAATATGTATTTATAACATCCCCATATAGGAGAGTCCTTCTCCTGGAAAAATTCATCCTAGGCTTACTGAGTCTTTTCATTTCATATGATGTGGCCACATTTCCTCAATAATTTTCCCAATCCCATTCTTTCTTTTTCTAACTTACAGCCATCCCATCATTAAAATAAGTTTATCTGAAGTGCTGCATTTAATCTGAAAGTTTCTCATCTCAAAACATCAGCTAAGATTTTCAAATAGCTGTAATATACATTTATCACTTTTGGAGGTATAAAACTATGCAAATATTATGTACAATTAACATGGTGTCAGAATTTACTTGCTCTCAGTTCTGAGTTTCTTGGGATAGTAATGCCCTAAATTACCCAGAAAATCTACCAACTGACAAGAAAATACCCAAAACAAAACAAACCCAAAACAATTCAAAGCAGATTAAAGGTAATACTTCCTGGTCCTTGAGAAAATCCAACATTTCAAATTACATTTTCATTTTCCATTGAGATTACCATTTACAATCAGTCATAATGTTTAAGTATGCTAGGACAAAGATTTTTGGATCAAAGTGAGTATTTTCCTGTTCCCAAGCATCACCACCTGTGTCAGCCTGATTTTAGACTGTATGGCGTTTAGTTGACTCTCTGCAGGGCTCTGTGATTTCTTCCCCTCTTCTGATCATCCTACCTTCAAGCTGTTTGTCCTAAAATATGACAAAGTGGCTCATCCAAAGGTTTAACTGGCACCCAGTTCTGGATATCAATACAAAAGTCTAGTCTGTGCACATATTCCTTTAAGGAATTACTTTTAGAGGAAACAAATCAACAAACAAGTCAGCAAACCAAGCCAGCTGATTCAAATTCAATTAAAACATTGTGATTCAGGTCTACTATACCCATAATTGCTTTGACTGTCAGTGGAGGGGAGGAGGAAAGAAAGTTTAATAAATTATTTCCAGCATATATGGAAACAACACATCAAATCACTAAATTACTAAAGCTTTCAGTTAGGAAAGCTAAGCAGCAATTCAACAACTTAGAATTTTCATTCAATACTTGTGGAATTACAGATATTATAATAGGAATCTAGTGCAGCATCTGACACTCAAGGAGGCAGCAATCAAAGCTGTATCTTTCCTGAAATACCTGTTTTCATCAGAACATGTATTTTGGTCAAAATATCAGTGATCAGACTTACAGATGCAAGAAGCTAAACTGAATACCATGTAGACATTCACATTAGGTGAAGCACTGCATAGATTTTTGCACATTGTCTTTTTTTACTTATGGACAATGCCATAATTTTAGTGTTCCTTAAGTAGATCTTTTATCTAATGCTACAATGCAATTATTTTTGGAAGCAGAGTGGAGGCTAGCTGCAACTCTTCACCTCAACAGTATCACTGGAAAGCATCTTCAGCATGGAAAAGCTGATCAATTACATTTAAACAGTCAGCAATTATCTATATTATTGTCATCAACCCTGAAATTTTGAAGCTGTGGTTTTTAATGTTTCCAAATCACTTTAAGCAGATAAAGTGGCCTGAATATCTTATCATGAAGGAAACAGATGAAAAAGTACATACAAAAATTTTATTCAAATATATATCTAGTACCTAAAAATTTCCTCAAAGTGCATAAAGTTACATCAGTGATACCTTACTAGAAAAGCATTAGGATGAATAATACAACAAACCTTGGAGTGAAGCAAAAAACACAGACTGTTTTTTGAGCTAAATCTAAAAAAAAAAAACAGCCTGGAATTTTTGAAGTAATCTTCCCTCTTCTGTGGCTAACTGAAATTGTCAGTCTAGATAACAAATACAGCATTACAGCAGGAGAAAATAATGTGGAAACCCAAAGTGAACTGTATTTCTGTAGAAGTGTAGCAATTCATTTCAACATGGAGTTCTAGAAAATAAGCAAAGTAGTAATACAAATGCAAGGTTTATCAAAATACTATATGATTTTTTAACACTTACTGTGTTTCCCTTAAAAGATTGTACTCTAGATATTCATCACTCAGACCTAACAGAAAGAAAGGTCAAACATTTGCACTGTAAAAACAGACTAATTCTGAAGAACCTCAAACACTCCTTTTGGGATGTGCCCACCACACAACTTTCTGCTCTAACTGCTTTTTACCCCTTTATCTTAGCATAAGGATGCTAACCTCGAGGGCCCATCTTTCAAACTCTCTGCTAATGACTTGTACCAGCTGCACATAACAGAGGCAGTGGGAGACACTGAGGTCAGACAGTTCTTTCTATGCCATCACCTAATGTGTACTAAACAGTTTGTGTGGAAATGAAAATTCCTAATCACTGCCATTGAGTTTGTTAACATACTCATTGCAGACAAATGAGTTCCTGTGACTTAGGAGCCTATATAAAGGGAGCTCTTATGAGCTCATTTGCTGTATATGCTGAGTTCTGCTGATATACTGCTTCTTTCCCTAAGTGGCATCTTGCACAAATAAAATTGTCATATTCATATTTATGCCACAGAACTAGAGGTCAGCTGAAACACAGTTCCATCACCAATATCTGAGGCATAGGCTAGATAACTCTATGTGGCAATTTTTCACTGTATTATCTCATAGCAAACACAAAAAGGACAAAAAAGATATTTTCTTTAGGAAATTTTGTCTCCCAAGAAAGCTCATGCCCAAATAGTGAAAAGTAAGTGCTGGAAGAAAGCAATCTGACAGCCACTGACTCTGCATAACAAATATGCCAGTACACTTGAGAAACTACTGTGAAAACCTTTATGACATTTATAAGGAAGGTTTCTAAATCCACACTGAAAAACAGCAAGCTGCTGTTTATCTGCCAATTTAGTAGATGTGTGCATTAGTAGTAAGCTATCATAACATAAACCATCCAAAATAGCTCACTTAAAAATATTTCCCACAATCCACTAAATATTCTGCATTAGTACCTACCCATGAAGGTAACATTACAGACAAAACAACTCTTCTGTCAAAATGGTGGTTTATAGCTCATAAAGACTACCTGGAGTCATACCTTTAAGTAAGAGTTCTCTACCTAAAGATTACAACCAATTTTCAAAGACATTACAGACAGAATTATATAAGTACAGAACTATGGTTCAACTGTGTCTAAAAGGATGACAAAGGAAGAAGGAAGAGACTCAGGAGTCTGTAAAAACACACACAAAAATCCCCCAAGGCACAGAAAAAGAACAAAAATATTCGTTTGCAGAAGGCACAAGCATCTTAAAATAGCTTAAATGCTTTGGGCATAAAACTCAAGCTGAACTTTTTTGGCCAGGCTCAAGGGAAGCAGAGCAGAAATTTAACAACTATTTGAATGGGAGTTCAACTTTATGGCAGAGACACCTCCCACCATACTGCACAATGCCACAACTATAACCTATTGTCTCTGCTCTCAGCTGGGAGAGTTCTGATTAGAGAAAAGTTAATCAGGAGGGTGGTACAGCTAAGGGACAGCTGATGAAACCTCCACCCTCAGATCTTCAGCAGGGCAGTGGTACTGAGATAGAAGAGATTAAGAGAAATTCCTTTTAAACCAAGTGTTTAGCAATCTACAAAACACAGGAAGAATATGACTGGTAAAAAGCAAATACAGATGATGTGTATATGTGCAAAGGTGCTAAGATATAAACTTTAAAATTATAAAAATGACACCTGGAAAAAACTAAAAGAAACCAAAGGTTTTTTGGGTTTTCTGCTTTGTCACATATATGAAACTAAATAACTCTCCCATCCCATGCCCATAACTATCTTCTTTCCCCTTTAACACTAAAATGCCAATCTAAAAAAGAACTTCAAAAAAAATCTAAAGCATGAACTGGAGAAGGCTATGAAATAATATGACAAGCATGTTCGTTCTAATTAATAAAGAAATGGAGGTGGGAAAACAACAGTGAAAGTGTTCTACTTTTAAAGGACACCAAGAAATATTTGCTGTTACAAATAACATGAATGGCCTAACACCAGTATTGACCTGAAACAGTTGATTTCATTGGGTTTAATTACACAGAGCAGACCAGAGCTTTGCTCTATACAATCAGATCTAATAGAAAGCAGCATTTTATCCATCATTCAGAGTTCAGAACCTGTTTGCTGTTGACTTTTAGAGATTTCATTTTAAAATTCAGCTTTACATACTAAGTATCCTCCATGAAACATCCCTAATCCCAGAATACAAGCCAGCTGAACAGAGAGGTTGGTTCAAGAGCACCTTGTCTCACCAGGGCACTGCTAAGGTGCAACCTTGGCTCATTCTTGCTAAAAATGTTACTTCATTTCCCTCAAAGGTGTGAGGAAGTGCCTGAGCCAGGACAGAAAAAGACTTGAAAAAGTCAAAACAAGGAAAAATAAAGGCTGACTTCATCATATCCCTGAGGGCTGCTGACCACAAAAGGCTTATCAGCTGTCCCATCAGAGTCAGTAAATCCAATAATGCTGCCTTTCTGATTGCTCCTGATAAGCAATACATATTTGCTGATGTTCTATACATCCTGTCCCTTCCCAGTGACAAAAATGATATTACCATGACTGACGTGAGCAGGAAGGGGTTATTTCAGAACACAATGACATTTCAGAGGCCACATGGATGTGCCCATATGAGCTGCAATTGCTTGTTGTCCTCCACAGGATGTACATAAAGACCAGTCTCAGTACTTTACAAAATCATTCTATTAGGGATCCAAATAAAAGACTCTTGTGAGATAACATGAAAAAAAAATATAAAAAGACAAATGGTAGGAAAATTATTTAAGCTGGTTTAGACTGTTCAACAGTTAAGTGACAAAGTCCTTGAGTTCAAAGCATGGCATTTCTTACTGTGTATTTTCTCACTTAAAGGGTGATCAACAAGAGTCAAGCATTTCACCTCTGAAAGACTGATGGCATGTCCTCACTCTCAGTATTCCTGCAAAGAATGAAGGCTGTAGTACACAAAATCAGAGACCTATTATGTTTAGAGTGAAATTCAAAGAAAATTAAGGCATAAAAGCAAGTAAGGTTTTAGTATGAGGAACTTTATACGTAGAATCATTAATCTGTCATTCCAGACATATCTGGTAATTGCTATTTCACACAGCAGGATTGGAAGGATTTGGTACAAAGAAAAAAGAAATGGGCATAGGTAAGGAGGACAGAAGTCCGCCTCAGTGTTCCAGGTCTTTGCACACTTGCAGGAAGCAGTTAGGTACAGATTTTTCAGAAGGGTTTCAGAAACTCCCAGTACTAAACCTTGTCTCAAGCACACCTTTCAGGGCCACATCTTCCCACCCACTGGGAACTAGGCCACTCAGAAAGCCAGTTTCCAACAGATCAGAGATAATTAGATTATGTTTTAAGTACTTGTTTCACAAAACAGTTCCATTATCCATTTTGCAGTCTTTCCACCTAAGCCTAGATGCCCACTCACAGGGGTCCCACACTAGTAATGATGATTGTAACTATCATCACCTTTCTGTCAAGCCTGCACATACAATATCAGTTTGATGTTCTTGAAAACTCCCAAAGAGGCAGAGTGCAGGCTCTGTCTTCATAGAGTTGAGCTGACACACAGAAAGTGCTGTAATCACAATCTGTTTAAAATTAACATGCCACCACTGCATTGGTAGTCTTATTTACTTCTGGCACTTCAGTCATTCTTTGAGTTAATAAATGTTCTCTACCATAGACTACCTAATTCAGAAATTTAAGGGTAACATAGGAATATCAATGAGACCTTAAAAAGTGAATAAAATATAAATGCTCCAAGTCACCATGCCTTCCACAGGTCAGCCCATGATGCAAGAAATCTAGATCTATCGGATGTAACTAAGTACTTTATAATCATACAACAAAGTCAACATTTACTGAGTGCTTATGAGAACATGCTGAGAGCAGTTTAGTTCTTTAAAGTCACACAGAAAGTCAGTACAGCTGCTGCTTCTCAGCTGAAGTATTCACAGGCAACTGTTTTTGTAAGATTTTCAAACCCAAAAACTTTCTTTGTTTAATTGAATGCAAACATTCTCGATTTACGGATGCTAATTTGGTCTTTGACTTCTTTCAGCAAAAGTGTGACTTAGACAGGAGGGACTAAAATAAAGTATCTGGCTCCTGGTAATGAAATAGTTCTGCAAGTAAGCTGACTTGCACCTTAGATAGCCTTGGTCTGATTAAGCAATCATTAAACAGGAGTTCAGGCACCATATCCTTGAAATTATATGTAATGAACCATTTATCTGTGGAAATTAAGGGTTAGGGATAATGGTTATAATAGGGATAATCACTATATCTAGAAGAAGGGAAAACCTAAATTCCCCAAAAGTACTTCTTAGTACGCCAGAAGTGCATTTGTTGAATAGAGGCTAGAGACAGAAAAGAAAAAAATCTCCCATAATCCCATAAATTAGAAACAGGCAAATTCTTGCCTACTGAATATGAAACCTGCTGGACCCTAGCATAAACATTTTATTGAGTATCATTCATTGGATTAATATTTATTAATATCTAAATTATTTACTAATGTATTAATAAATTAATATCTAAATAAATTTAGATTTATCCTAGATTATTAACACTATAAAAACCATGGAAAACAAAACAATAAAATGCTGAAAAAGAGGAATGGAAATTTTGAAAGGATGGGATTAAATTGTTTAAATGGACATTCTGAAAAGGCAGGACATTCTGAACAGTCATCCCAGTCTTGCAGTTTTGCTATCAGGGACCTCAACTTCAGATTTACTTTAATTTTCCTACTTGTTCTTCTTCTACAGACACTTTCCTTATTTACAAATTCACAGATTCAGCCCATACTATTCTTCTGAGCATAAGTAGCTATGCATTACAAAATGCTATGTTAAGAGAAAAGTTGTGCTATTATATTCCATTACCAATATTAGTACTCAAATAGTCAAAAGTCAAAATAAGAGCCCATCTTAAAAACTCAAAAATAGCATTAAGATCATATTCAGATACACACCCAAAGCACAAAAAAGTTGGTACCTATCTCAGCAGGAATATACTAATGTTCTTTATCAACTTATGAAAACACTGCCTATTTTTGAAAACAGGGATAATTTCCTTTCTCTTTGAAATTGAAAATTTACATGTGGCTGACATCAGGGAGCCTTTTTTCCTTGCAACACAAGCAATACTTGTCTAAGAACAAATTTCATAGTCTGCCCATTCAAACCAATCACTTTTGTCAGCAGCAGTGGTGATGTGTACTAAATTACCTGGCAGATAGAGCAAAGAATCAGTGCTGAACACTAAATTGCAAACATCACTGACAATGGGAATTTGAAAGGATAAAATGAGCATTTATTTCTGTGAAATGGAAGAGACAGAAAACAGTAATTTCTGTCTAATGCAGGACCAGGGTGTGTGATGACACCAAGTGTGGCATTCAAACTCCACAGAGCAATCAGGCAGAGGATGCTGATGTCTCTCCTCTCCCAAGGACCAGCATGGAGCTCTCTGATGCCCCGGGGCTGGGGCTGCTCCCAGCTCCTGCTCCAGTCCCACTCCCTGGACAGGGAGCCCCCACTAGACCACAGCAATTTCCTCAGCACAGAAACTCAGGTGTTCTGACTGACACCCAGACTAGAAATCTCACAACTCGTTCTTTCACTAGGAATAGTAAAAAAGTTCCTCCAAGAGTTAACTCAAATATAGGCTTTTTGGAGAAGTTTTCCTCAATTAGAAAAGGGGCTTGATGAAAGTTATCCTCAGTTTCTTCTCACCAAGTACCCTCAAAACATTAGGAGCTTTCATTGCCTATTAGTCTGCTGAAAACAAATAAAACAGAAAAAAAAACAAAAAACAACAAAACAAAACAAAAAACAAACAAAACAAAACAAAAAAAAAAAAAAAAAAAAAAAAAAAAAAACAGAAGTCCATTAGCCTTAAGTAACTTGAGGATGTTTTTCTCTCACACTAATAAATTTAATTACTGCTGTGGGTGGCAAAGCTCCATTACTCTCTACCTTCTGATTTTAAATATTGCCAAATTGCAACATAAACTGTACCCTTTAAGCAGTGCTCTACTCTTCAGAAAAGACAGCTATAAGTTCCAAGGCAGTCATTCAAAAAATAGGAAAAGCCACAGACAACCTAAGTAAATTCAACCTATATATAATTGTAATGTATAAAAAATCTGGAGTCAACCCATCAGATATCTTGGGAATGCCATGCTGTTTCTTCCTGCTTTGAAGTTTAAAGTTACTGAAAGTGGAGACTATAATTAGAGAAGTAAAGAAGGGCCTCTTTTGGCACAGGAAATATCAGCAGGAAAAGTTATTGTCTTCTCTATTTGCTTTTCTCCAAGCAGCTGCATTCACCATAGCAGCATTAACCAAGCTTACTCTAGCCAAAAAAGCAAAATATTTCCACCGTCTACAGCAGGACATCTTACATTTGTATCAACACTATGTGGCACCTTCCATTCCTCCCGTGAAAGCATTGCACACAGAACCCCTCTAGATGATTTACGTTGCTAATGATTCTAATTATAGATCTAAAAAATTATTTTTCTATTTATAGTTTACAAGGAAAATAGCTCTTTTTTTCTCTGACATTTTAGCCACAACACATCTGAAGTTTTTTTTAGCCAGATGTAACATGGGCTTAAACTTGATCTCAAAAGCTACTGCACATGCTTTGTGCCAACCTATTGTGCTCCTCTCAGATTGTGCCACATGAACATGTAATTTAAACATTCTTTCTAAAGCTGCAGTATCTTTTCAAGGAAAAGATACTTCTATAAAATTTGGGCAATAGATGCATTCATGTGCACCTTTACACTATATAAAAAATAATCTAAGTAGAAAGTGGACCTACCACTCCAATCCCTGGCCTGCCAAGGAACTGAAACTCAAAGTGAAGGTGAAAAATGTCACAGGATTTCAGGCACACTAAGGCTTTAATAGAAATAATCAACTGGCTATTGCAAAGAACTCAGAGGAGCACAAGACATCCCTCTGGTAAGATAAAGAGCTTGATTAATATTTTATCATCTTTGTAGTAAAAAGTAGAGTTGTTTGGGTTTTTGTTTGTATGCATTTATATATGTGTGTATTTACAAAGGTAGTGTAAAAAATTGGGCCAAAGGTCAAAACCCATTCAAGTCTCCCCCAAAAGCCATAAATTCTGTTCTGATTTCAATCTTCAACTTTTGTGTGTCTAATGCACACATTTCTTGACTGCTGCATCAAAACCTAATTTGGGCTTACTGAATTTATGAGGCTTGGATTGCCTACCTTTGTTTGATCAGAATTGATTTTTCCATTAAGTTTTCCTTTCTCCTTTCCTTACTGACATGAGCATAAGAACATAAAAATAAAATATGAAAAGTCTTAAACAAGACAAAAGCTTCTGCAACATCAGTCATTAGTGAATTGATTCCTCCATAGTTATTCCCTGACTAGGGTGGGGAAAATCCCTTCAAACCCAATCCATTCTATGGTTCCAGAAGAATAAATATTTTCTCTAGCAGTTGATATCACAGGCATTTCCAATAATGTCTCACAATCTGAGCAGGGCTGCAGCTGTCTCACGGATATACCATTTTAAATTAACTAACAGATTGGTCATCCCAGGAGTTTAAATTGCAAGACACATGAAAAAAAAATTGGTTCTGAATGCTACTTTGTTTGTAGGGCCTTAGTCATACCTTAAGCCATGGACATTTCATGGACAGTGAAAGTTTATGAGGACAGTAGCAACTAGGATCTCATTAAATTTATTCACTCAGTTTTAACAGCCATGATTTCATGGACCAACAATTCATAATTTCAGAGCTTTTTGTTTACTTGACTGTCTTGAGAAACAACTCTCCCATGTCCTGGAAAACTGACCACATACTAAGCCAACAGGAGTTTGCTCTATTGGATGCAGCGACCTCCAGCAGTGGCTGCACGTTTGCCTGGAGAAAAAAAACAAAGTTCAACAAATGTATAGAACATATTTTCAGTCAATATGCTCCCAACTTGGCACTAATTTCACCTCAGACAGCTCCTGAAATTAATATGCTACCAATACATTATGCGGTCTTCATTTAACTATCATCCATGAACTCATGTAATCTGTAGCTGAATTTCATTGTATTATTCTAAGATCACAAACCAGACTGGCCCCAAAGGAGGCCAATGAACCCATTTTACAGCAACTGTGCAGAGTGTTTGCCTTGGAATGGAAATGCAGATGTTGGAAACTCATCAAATCTTTGTCATTTTTCAGTTTTTAAAGATGCCTCTTTTCCTGAAAGTGAGGATTTTTAATCAGTCCTAGGGTCTCTTTCTTCCTGACTGAAAATATCTGCAGTATTGTTTCCCCCTTAGCAATCATAAGTTACATGATAGTAGAAAAGACATAAAAAGTGTCCCTAGATAAACAAAATCTGATTCAACTCTCCACAGATTTGGGCAGTAAGAATCACCATGGCTTTTTTGCCAGATAAGCTATTAACATTTTGAAGACTTTTTTGTCTACATACTATTAAACATGCTCTGCTAAATCCTCAATATTTGAAGGCTACAAATGAGGGGGTTACAAAACAAGGAGAAAGGTTTTACCTTTCAATAACACTTGAATATAGTTTGAAATTATTTTTTGGAGACAGATCTTAAATAAACATCTTCTCAAAAACAAGGATTTCGCCAGGATACAGCACATAATTCTTATTTTCCACAGAGAGTAAAAGGTATATTCTGTAACTGTGGACTCTACTCCTGGTTTACCATGATTCTGCAGTCCTTCCCTCTGCTTTCCAAGCCCACTGCACTCTCTAAAGAAGATTGGCAGATAATATAAGCTTCGGAGTGTGAAAGGAAGCACTACTGCCCAACAACAGAATTCACTATTCCAGCTAGACATGAAGAGGCTAGTGGCAATAACATACATCACACTGACAAAAACCTGTGCCTTCTCAGATCAACCCAGTTTGTCTTCAAGTGAATTCAGAAAAAGTACAAGAAATCTGTGAAGAGAGATTTATTTTCTAAAAGAAACCCAAACAAACCAATAATTAAAAGCTTCAACGTGATACAGTGATTTGAAAATGATAGGAGTTTTTGCAATCTGTGCAAATAACAAAGGGATACATTAAGACCAAAGACACACAAATCCAGTGTTTTCCAGTATATTACCTGGACATAGCATATATTACTCAATAAAGTAACACCCACAGTAAATATAATGTTTTAGTCAAGTGAAATAAACAGTTAAAAAAATTACATCACAGAGGGAGGAAGAAATTCATACATTCAATGCTCTTGTTTCTGATCTGTTAGTGGTTAGGTCGTGGTTGGCTTTGCTTCTAAAATTCAGTTTTTCATTCACAATATAAAAGAGAATATAAAAGATTTTTTTCTCATGCAGTAGTAGTTGCATATCTCCATCTTGTCATTTCACATCATGTAGAAATGCTGAGTGCTGATTGGCTTTTACATGCAGCATTACCTTGAAAATATTTTCTTTGTTCTATATTAAAGTATGAATATTATCAGAGTAACTTTCCTGAAGTAATGGGATCTCCATACATTTCTCATTTAAACTATTCATCATCAACATACTTATTTGCTTTTATACTTAGGCAAAATGCTCCAAGAAACTAATAAGAGCAAAAATACAATACCACATATCATGATCTGACATTTCTTAATGATCCTCTGTTGTGTAATGAACAAAAAAAGGGAGAGATATCAAAGTGACCATACCAAGTGATTCCCAAGGATCAACAGTCACACAGAATTATTCTCATTTGTTAATGTTTATCCTTTAGCTTTCCTTCTATTGACTAACCAGCAGAACCAAGTTTTTAGAAATGCATGACTGTGATAAATCAACTTGGCATCAAGTTTTAAGCTTCAGGGTGCACTAGGCAGAACACAATGAGTCACTGGAGTAAAGCAAAAGCAGAGAAAAAATTATAAAATGGAATACAAGCTCAGACAGGGAAGAGAAAATAAAGGTAAGTGTTTGAGTTCATTACAATAATATAATTTCTAAGCCTGATGTTTAACTTGGCCTTTATTGCACTATAGTCTAGACATTTCTATACAAAGCTGAACAGTTCCAGACCTACCTGAAAGATAAACACACTTCTGGAAATAGTGCAGTTTATTGCCAGAGAAAACAAAACAAGTAAAAGATCCAAATTTAAGTGGTGTATTTATGAGTATTCTCACATGTTTTGTACACTGGTCTGGGAATAAATCAAAAAGCCTCCACAAAGTGGTAAAACCTGAACCTCCAGTGTTACTGGAGTGTTATAGATCTGACTGAAGGGAATGTGGACTGCATCCTTTAAGTCATCAGGTCTTAAGAATTTGAATAGCAAATTTCTGCTAGTACCACACACACTGTCCTCTCTGAATCACTACTTTCATTCAACTTACTGTTTTCAAATTTATAGAGATGCAAAAACAAGTATAAATATTCATGTCATATACAAAAACAAACCATGAAGCTTCCCTTCTTAGTGAGGAAAGAATCAAATGTGAAATAGTGCTACAGACAAGTTCTGAAAATGGCACACTTGGCATGTCAGTGAAAGCTAAAATAACAAATGGTGCATTTAAATCCTGAAAATTAACTGCATGACTTGTACACAAACAAAACTAGATAAAATCACTTCAATAAATACCCTGAAAACTCTTACACTTGGGAGAGGTAAATAAGATTACTAATCTTAACAGCAGCTAAACCCTTCACAGGATCAGATCCTAGGAAGCTGGAAATCCATATATCATAAGGCAGTTGGAGGTATATATCATTTTCTGTAAAATAACCAAAAATGTCAAGAACTCTGGGTAGGTTTCTTTAAAACTACCATCTAGATAGCTGATAAAAATCTGACTTTAGAAATCTCCATTAAAAGGTCTGAAATATTAGAGGAAAACATATCATAAAAGCCTAAAGACATATCTTGAGCTTGTCAACAGAGGTGTCACTTACACAGATCCTGGAAATGAAAGTATAGCAGAAATATAGTGATCAATATTCAGTGCTTACATGATAATCTGGATTGGATAGTGTTTAAAACCACTCAGTTTCAGACACAAAGTTTTAATTCTAGCCTGGCCTAAGAATGGGAAGAGGAAGAGTCATAACTATAGTTATTGTCCACTCTAAATGAAATTAGATTGACTTGCTAAACTTAGCTGATCTTGAAAATTCTATTTGTCTGAACTCCAGAATCTCACACTTTCAGGATTCTCTTTGGCTCTCTATCTCACACTAATGACCAGCACTGAAGTTCATGACTGAACTGATAAATTTTACTGACAGTCCATTTCACTGACAAGTTTTTAAAAATACATTGTTTGGGTTTTCTTTGGTTGGTTAGTTGTGGTGTTGGTTTGGGATTTTTCGGTTTTGTTGTAGATTTTTTGGGCTGTTTTATACTTTGTTTTTTTTTATTTTTAAAACAGCAAGAAAAATATTAAAACTTGTGTAAATAAAACATACTATATATTTTTCATGAAGATACTATATAGCTTTGGCAAATTTACCTCTCAGCTGTAATAAAAGGAATCAAACCCAAGGTTGACCCAAGATGTTGCATCACATGTATAAAATCAAAGAACATATTCTGAGTAGGAAGACTTTATTGAATGCATTCAGACTCAACGTATAGTCTTCAAAGAACTATGTAGTAAATTATATGAGAAGCAGCTTTGTGCTTAGCTTATCCAAATAATCTAAAAAAACACATTCTTGTCACCTTCACTGAGAAACACAAAAACTCAAATCTCTCTATTGCAAGGCAAACAATTCCTTAAAATTTTATGCAATAAGTAATGTGTCTAAAGACGCATTACCCATCAGACTGCTTCCAAATAAAGTATTTAGAAGAAA
Source organism: Sitta carolinensis (assembly GCA_032173965.1). Lineage (NCBI taxonomy): Eukaryota > Metazoa > Chordata > Aves > Passeriformes > Sittidae > Sitta > Sitta carolinensis. The sequence goes on from JAVUNC010000006.1 coordinate 3,292,958, forward strand.
TCAGGATTTTGGAAGTGAAAACTCAGATGAAACTTTCTGGTTTCCTTATGTTATCTCCCATCACTAAAACATCAGGCAAAACCACTTGGAAATCTTTCCAAAAATTAACACATGAAAATGTTCATTTCATTGGTAGTTTAAAACACTGCTAAAAATGTGCATGTAACAAATAGGACAATTGGTTTTGCTGATGCTTTACTTTTGTTTGTTCATTACACAGAAATATTTCCCCCTTTCCTTTCACACCGACTGAGATATTTACCATGTCTGCTCCTCTCCACTCAGTTTCATTACTCAACAGATCGTTCATTTCCTCTCTCATTCCATTCACAGGATTTTCAGACTGCTTCCTTTTTGCAATCACTGTTCCAAGCCTGTAGCCAGTGGCTTAAGGGCTCAACTATCTCATAATTGAAATGATTCTGTAGTAAGAAATATTTTTAGAATTAAACCAAAAGTACAACAGCCTGTAAATTCATTAAAGACAAGGACTCTCATACTTCATAATATCTTATTCTGCATCACAAAAACACATTTGAGATCCTGTAGAGTCTCTCCATTAGTCTTTTTAGAGCTAAGTGTCTGCGAGTGTGACTCCTTTCCCCAGTGATAGATACAGATATATCTATGATCAGTATTTGGTGTGACAATGCCCTCTGCAAAACTGATTTTCTCATGGTTTGTATCAAGACTTCCTACCTTCCTTTTTCTATCTTCACATAAAGACAGACATGTGTGTGCAGGGATATAAATATATATGTACATAACATACCTGTTTAGGAAGGGAGCAGACTTGGACTTCCTTTGCTCTGTCAGTGGCAAGCTGAACCTGAGCCAGCAGTGCCCTGGCAGCCAAGAGGGCCAACCCTGTCCTGGGGGCATCAGAAACAGCATCAGCAGCAGGGCAAGGGAGGGGATTGTCCTGCTCTGCTCTGAGCTGGGGCAGCCTCACCTCCAGGGCTGGGGCAGCTTGGGTGCCACATTAAAAAAATGGCATAAAGCTCTTGGAGTGTCCAAAGGAAGGCAATGAAGATGGGGAAGGGTCTGGAGGGGAAGCCCTGTGAGCAGCATCTGAGGGCACCTGGTCTGTCCAGCCTGGAGGAGAGACGGAGGGGAGGAAACCTCACTGTGATCCTCAACATTCTCACAGGGGAAGCAGAGGGGCAGACACTGATCTTTTCACTCTCGTGACCAGAGACCCAAGGAAATGCCATGAAGTTCAGGCTGAATATCAGGAAAAGGTTCCTCACCCAGAGGGTGGTTGAGTGCTGGCACAGCCTCCCCAGGGAAGGCACAACACCAAGTCTGAGTTCAAGGAGCATTTGGACAATGGTCTCAGACATATGGTGGGATTCTGGGGAATGTCCTGGGCAGACCCAGGAGTTGGACTCAATCATCCTGATGGATCCCTTCCAATACAGTATATTCTATGATCCTGGGATTTTAAGACAGGAAAACACGGGCTGTCGCAGGAGAATGGAACATCTGAAAAACTGGTAAAAATGAGCAACAAATTTACTTGTGGTCCAGGCTGAAGTCCAGAATTTGTATATCCCTGTAAGAAGTGCTCACTGAGTTTATATTTCTGAAATACATATCATAACATCCTCTCACTAAAACAAAAAACAACTGAAAATGCAAAGAGCCTCAGAACTATTATTAGAATCAAATATATTTTTCAATTAAAATCAATTTATAATAGCCAAATTAGGTGACAAGTTCTTTTAAATATTTGAGTTATCCTCCTGTTCCTGGGGACCACTAGTGAATCTCTTAGCCTTGTCATCATTTTATTTAGTTGCATTTGTTTTGGTTTTAGTACCAGGTGTTATTCAGAAACAACAGAACGAGGACAGGAACACCTACCAAAGGGATTTCTCATTTGTGTCAGACAAGAACAAATCCACAGCATTCCAATTTTCATTTTAGCACATACGCCCCCTCTCATAAATGCAGATCCCTACAGACACCTTCTCTTGGATAAATTTCCAGCTGCCCAATTCAAATATTCCTTGCCTTAGAGTCAGCAAGGAAGAAGCAGCAGAAGGACAATAGTTATATATGCTCTGGCAGCAGCCTGCTGCCCATCCAGATCACACAGGATGTGCTTTAGGGAAGGTCAGACAGACTTCAGGTATTCAGATCCATTACATTTCACATTAGCAATAGCTCAGTCACTCCTTTCCCTTACACTGGAGTAACCTCAGCAGTGTGAACTGAAAAAGAAATTGAATTCCACCACCAAGTTAAAGTTATAAGCCTAAAAGTCACTATTTATGGTCCTATCATTGTAGCATGTTTTCTCACTTTGGACAAGCCAGGACAAGTTTATCTGTCCAGTCAATGAGCCATTTGAGGCAGCTATTCCTCCTTCCACACATGGCAGGATAATTTTGCGCTGCAAAAAGACATGGATTTTTCTAAATTACATAAGATAGTTTAATAACACAAATTAGACTAGATCAATACCCCATCAGATCGCTTGTTAATGAAAGTCACATGAGCCCACATTCAGTCCAGGGGAAAAACAATGAAACACTGCACGATGTAAAAAGAACACAAACAGAAACAAGTACACACAAAAAAACCCCAAAACTAAACACCCATCCACCCACAAAGAAGATATGTTCATATTGGAATGATTAAGTTTAGACTCGAAAAACTAACATACCCTGTCACATTTAACATCAATACTTTTCTTTCTGTTATATGTAATATATTTTGTCAAATGCTTCTGCTGTTAATCATATGAATGGTATTTCCTAACACACCTCTCTTTCACCTTCTTAATAGTAGAAGCTACAGTGATTAATTTTTCATTTGCTCCTCTGTGTGTGTCAAGGGTAACCAAACTACACACAAAAGCACAGCATGATCCATGGGTGTTTATTGTGGTACATGCTCTGTTATTTATCCTAATATAATTACTACAGCACAGAATAGAATCAACAGGGTTGGAAGTAATTGAGCTGATATGTCATTGTGTGCTAATTTTAAAGGAGTATTTGTAGTGGTGAATAGTTCCTTCAAGAGGCTCATATTTGCATCTTCTACAAGACACACGTAATTGAAGGTGTTCAGTGGGGCTGCTTTTGGAGTTGTCGAGCTGGGAAAAAATGGAAGCTTGTCTCCCACCAATCTCTAAAGACAGACTGACTCACAAGACAGGTTCAGGCTTCTGGCTACAGAATCACAAACTGCTGCTTGTTCCAAAACCAGCTTCCTCCAGATTTAGACTAATGGCTTAACCTTTGACTCAGTCTACCTCTCAGTAAAACAGAGACAAAACTGATCACCTGGCTATGAAGAATTAGTAACCAGCACATATGGCTAAGCACCATGAATATAAAGGATGTAATTAGCTAATTACCTGTCATGGTTTAACCCCAGCCAGTAGCTAAGTACACTCACTCCCCCACTCCCATTAAGATCACTGAGAGGATCAGAAGGATAAAAGCTGGAAAACTCTTGGGTAGAGAAAGACAATTTAATAGGGAAAGCAAAAGCTAGGCCTACAAGCAAAGCAAACCAAGGAATTAATTAATTAATTCACTGCTTCCCATGGACAAGCAGGCATTCAGCCAAGAGAGCTGGGCCCCAGCACATGTAGCCATTACTTGTAATGAATCACTACCGTCACTGCAAACATCCCCTGCTTCCTCTTTCTATCCATACTGAGCATGATGCCAAAGGGTTTGGGTCCCTTTGCTCAGCTGGGTCACCTGTCCTGGCTGTGTCTCCTCCCATGCACCCCCAGCACCTCACCATCATGGAAAGCAGAAATGGCCTTGGCTCTGCATGAGCCCTGCTCAGCAACAACAAAACCATCTCTGATTCATCAACCCTGTGCTCAGCACAAATTCAAAACACAGCCCCATCCCAGCATCTGTGAAAGATGTTAACTCCACCCAGCTGAAACCAGCACACTACGAATGAATTATGATACCAAGAAATATTCCTAGTTATGTGACACCTAAAATATTGTGCCCTTTTTTTGATTTTAAGAACAACTCAATAAGAAATGAGTTGCCAAAGACTTACAGGAAACTCAACAAACTAATTGCTTTGTTTTCTTCCCTCTTCTCCACCTTTCTAGAATATTCAGCCTTAAATTCCAGTTTTCCAGTCTTATTTCTATGTACTTAGAGGAGCTATTGCCAAAATGAGCAGCCTGTGTCTAATACTGAACAGCAGGAACAAGAAAATGCTGTCTGGCACTCACGTGACATTCCATCCCTGATTTGACAGTATCCATCAGATCCAAAACATTAGTTAAGTATCTCTTTCAAAAATCACACTAAAACAGAATACCATTTAAAACATTTTAATACCATTTGTGGAAAGCAAACAGTATTAAATGGAATGCAAGAGGAAGAAGCTATTGAAATGAATATTATATTGTAATCACTTTTGCAACACTAAGAACAGTGGTCAAACTTGAAATGAGTAATTTATGATCTTACTTCATAGAAGTGTGTCACAGAAAAGACATCCCAATGCTATATTCATAATCTTGGTCAAATGACCTACAGAAAAAGCCGTTGTTCTCTTAATTTCTGTCATGACTAATTTTAATAAATTATCATAGTCTGTAAACCCCATTCATTCCATCCCCGGTCACTTCCTCAAAGCTTTCCAATTACTCTAATGTGGGGTTTTTTTAAACTTAAACAGAAAATAAAGGCAGTCATTTGTTTTACAACATCATGTTACAACCACTGTCTTCAAATTCTGTTCCAAATACACACATGCTGCCTAGAGAGATCCATTATTTTGGTGTCCTCTTTCTGTGAGAAAATCCAGTAAACAAATGATTTAAAAATGAGGATTAATTTAAGAATACATATCCCAGGACCAAGCTACAATGCAGGCTTTCAAAACAGACTAAATGTGTTTGTTCTTTGGCTTTAGCAAGAGTAGCTATACTTGTAATTTCCCAATAATTTGATTTTTAAACATGCTCAGAAAGTGCCAATCAAACAATGGTTTATCCTCAAGAAGAACTGCTGCTGTGCTGAGGAAATTAAGCAAATCAAACCTTTAAAAGGCAGGTGCATTTTACAGGGCACAGAGCAAGGGCAACTGAAACTCTGACATGCAAGCAGAGATGTGGGAGTTTGACAATGCAGAAAAATGCTGATATTTTATTTAGCCAAAAACTAAACTCATCGGATTCTGTTTGCAAACTTAAAGCATCTTGTTAAAAAACAAGACACGTCCAAGGCTTTATGAAAACATTTTCTTGTATTTGCAGGGAGGACAAGTCAAGTTATCTCAGATTACCCTCTTCTGAATGGACCAAGTCATTAAACTGGCATTTGCATTGAAAGGCTTTTCACAGGGGTTTCTGTCAGGCCTTTCAAACAGGGATGAAATGAATGAGAGCCAGTTTACAAATGATGCATTGTTGAATGTATGTGGGAGCAAACAGCCACCATTGTGAGTGCAGGTGGGAAAGAAGAATGAATAGACAAGGAAGCTCATGCAGATGAAGACTCTCATTATTGACAGGCTATGTGCATGTCTTTAATGAAGCTTACCCAATGAAAGATAGATTTTCCCCTTATCCTCCTCTTTAAAAAATTAATTATCCTGAAAAATATACAGTGGTGAAACATCTCAGATTATACATGCTTTTCTTTCATCATTACACTACTAATTGAGATCTAGAAATATCTTCCTAGAAGTATCTCACAGCATTTAAATACTTCAAAACTCAACTCAATCTCTTACAGAAATACCCTCATGGCCTTTTATTCAGATGAGGAAACTGAGGCATGTAATCAACAGGATGCAAGAATGACAAAAAGCAACACTTTTTAACTCCAATACTTTAGCTAAGGAATTAAACATCAGCTTTCATTTTATCCTTAATCAAGTAGGATGCAACATGCCCTAATGCCAAATATTTATACAAACAAGAAGAAAACCAGAAGCACAGACGCTTCAATACACTGCATAGAAAATATTATCTTCCTGTCACAACCTTTTTCTCTGTAAATAGTCCCAAATAGTCTTCTGCCATATTTTTTTACAGCTGCTTCACTGGTTTTCTCTCCTGTTGCCTGGTGGCAGCTTTCATCCATGTTTTCCTCTCTGAAAGGACACTTCAAGTCTTATTTGAAAAGATTTCTTTGCTATTCTGTTGTCTTCCCCAGCTTTTGTTTTACAGTACAACATGCTTAGGCAGTATTTTTGCAGTGTCATTTCTGGATCATCTACCAGTCTCTAAGCATTTAATTTTGCAAGTTGTTTACATTTACAGGGGAAACACTTAATTCTACTAATTTTCAACTCAAAAACTGTATCTTGGTTTCCTAAGAATATCATTACCTTCACTCGATCCTTGAAAACTGCTTATTTTACTCTGCATCACCAGAGATCTTAACCACTGTATAATTTTCCTCCAGGTTAATAAAATTGAACAGTGTAGGGCCAGCTACAGATTCCCAAGGGACTTTAGCAGAAATAATCTGTAATACCAAGACACCTGAGCAACTGCCATCAGAGAACCAAAAGTCCCGTCTTTACTACCTCAACATGTGTGTTTGATACATCCTGCAAGGAGAAATAAACACATTACTGAACTTTTGCTTCCAGTAGAAGAACCTACTGATCCTTGAACTTAAAGCTCTAACCCAAAACTGGTGTCAAGGAGGAGCATAGAGTGTGAATCCCAACTTCATTCTCCTAAGGTCTCTGAAATGCCAGGATTCAGGCATAGCTCTGCATACCTTGCACAACTCTTATCTCTGTGTTAATTACAAGACTCATTTGCTGCAGATAATCATGCATTCCAGAGAGATTGTGCAAGTCTCATCTGGGACTAGTGAGTGAGTAGGAGATTTTGAACTGAAAAGGTTTGAACTTCAAGTAATATCAGATACACTTGGTATTTAATTAAAAATAAAAAAGCTACTCCTATTATGCTTTTAAAACTATTTTACTGATTAGAAATAATTATATTACTTTTTACACTTACAACGCAGTTCTTAGGTTGAACATTCATCCATTCTTTGTTCTTTTTAGTCGCTGATACAACACTATCAACCTTCTTCTGGAATTTCCCTAATGCTCCAATGATACAGATGACTTGTCCAGATAAGTTTTAAAGTATCTGCCAGAAATTCAATCCAAATATCCTGATGGAAATCAAAGATTAAAAATATTCTGCTTCAGCAAAGACTACTAGCAAAATGGAAAATAATTATCAGTTAGCTGTATAAATTAGTACTTTTCCAAAACAAAAATAAGGCATTTTATCCTTCCTGAATTATTGGTAGTATCACTGGTTCTTTTGTTAGATTTATATCTTCTTATATTTCTTTTTTTCCCCAAGACATACATGCTTGTTTATAAAAATATAAAATGTATTCTATTAATATAATGCATATATTTTAAACATAATTTCCATACATCATCTTTTTGTCTATTACCTTGAGGAATCTCACTGTGTCATTTTATTTCATTTGTAGAATACTAAAAAAAAAAAAAGTACAAGTGACTTAAGACAAATTTTATATTTTTAAAGTTTCATTTTCTCAACAAACTTTGTTTTGAGCCATGAATCATGCTTTTTAAGATCATAAGCATAAAACATTCTGAAAACACTTCCCAAGCATCAGTTCATCTTCTCTGCAGATCTGCTCTCCTAGTTCAGGAATCTCATCTATTTTCAGCTGTACCTAGGTGCACTGAGAATCTGGCATGATTTCTATTGCTTTGGAGCTTTCTTTTTTGCACATAAGTCAAAATCCTATTACAACACACACTTTTTTAGTTCTGTCGTGTTTTAGTCTGTCTGATTTATGTGCACTATGACTCTTTACATTGTTGTTGTTTTTTAGTATATATATAGATATATATGGATTTTGAATGTGGAATTTGAAGTCCATACAGGTGCTGAAGTTGTTTAAACTGGGAAGGCAGGGATCACACCTACCACTGGCAACACTAACATATGACACAAAGTTGAAACACCAATGCTAAACGCTGAAGCATTTTCAGCTCTCAAATTTAAAGGTAACAACTTTAAACAACTAGATTGTCCATTTTCTTGTGTGATTCAGCAAGGAAATAGCAATTATGTTTCTATTTTATGTTGTGAACACCAAGTATTCTAGATCACTGGCTCCTACTTACCAGGAATTGGAAAGAAGTAACATCATTTTACGTGACTGCAACTTCATTTCTTTTTCACCTACTTAGTCTTTCTTAATGAGGTCATAAATATTTATTTTTCACATTTCAAATCCAGGGACTGAAATAGCCGTATTTTAGTTACCACTTAGTCAAGATTAAATTTAGAAATGAGCAATTCCAATTAATCTTAAAAATAGGAAGAAGAATAATTAGACTCCTAACACTGGGTTTAGCAGTTACATGATTTCTTTTCATATTCTGGCAGGCTGATGATTGCCTTTCTTCCTTTTGACTCTGTGCTCTAGCCCAGCCCGTGCATCCTCAGCACTGCAGTTGTGATTTTAGAGAGGTTTTGGTGTATCCAGAAGACTCGTTTTTTAAACATCATTTCCCTCTATGCCTGGCAGAAATCACAAGTTGTACAGCACCATTCTTCGACAGAAGAGGAACCAAAATACATTAGCACCCTGTGTGCGCCTGCTCTGTCAGGGGTTCACACCAAGTGTCATCCTCTATTCATTGAGCAGAAAAGAGATCCAGAATATTTGGGGCAAATTTCATGTTTCCTCCAGGGTCTCTTGAGTGATCCATTTGTCTAGAAATGTTGAGGGCAGGAGGCTGTTGAGTTTCTTGAGGGTTATTTAGCTTTTTACCACTGTTCATTTAGTCTCACCTACAAGTCACAGGCAATCTGTTCTCTAAGAAAGCTGTGCTTCACATCCATCAGAACAATTTCTCCTATCATCATTCTCTTGGAAAAGATTTCCTTTTTATATTTCAATATAAAAATTCAAGTGAAGATTATATATTTTCTGGGCATATATTCTGGCATGATAGGTGTGAAAGTGAAAGCCTATATACAATACCACTATACAGTAAATCAATTGTTAGAGTAGCCTCTGATCCTAAAAAAAACCCAAAAAAACCCAAAAAAAAAACCAAAAAAAAACCTTCCACCACTTCCCACTTTCCCCACAGATATTGCAAAATATTTTGCAATAAAAATTTTTGCAAGAAATATTGCAAAAATCACCATAAGAAGCCATGCCCTAAATTTATGCTACAACTGTACCAGTACATGCCTGCATCCAAACAAGCCTCTCAGAGCTTCCAAACATCCTTCCATCTGCTTCCCTGAAAATCCTGTTGGCTTGCTGCACTCACCCAGAAGCTACACTCCAACACAGACACTTTAGTACACCTCATTTTAGCCAACACTGCTGGCACCAAGATGTTTTGCCTTTGCTCTTCGAAGTCAGTAAGTCTTCAGCAAGGTCCAACTTCAAAGAGTGAATTTTTAACACTTTCTAAGCCAGATGCAATCTTTTAATAACCAAATCAGTATCTGATAAAAATTAGCTGGGGGAAAATATAATTAAGTTCATTTTCATGAAAACACATCAGAACTTCTATGCTCTTCAGTTCCCAGCTCATAAATAGCCCTGTTTTTCTTGCCATTGAAATATTATGCATTTCAGATAGACATGACTCACAGATTTTATTATGCTCCTTCAGATCGTGTGCACACACTTTCCCTTTATCTGTAACCTCTGCAGTCAGGAATTCACTATAAATTGTTTGATACTACAACTTAAATGAAAAGTGTTATTTCATTACTAAGCACAGTCCAGATTGTTTAAAAAAAACCTTAAAATCTTTAATACGCATATCATAAGATCTCTAATGTATGCCTCCCACCTCAGAATCACAGAGAGCAGCTCAGAAAAAGAGACTGAATTACTAAATGAAATGTTGAGCACTCCTCTCAGATTAACAAGCAGCTAAACTAAACTGGGAAGATCCAACAGCACGAGAGTGTGGAGCTCCTCTGCAACACAAGTTAACCAGAAGTATATGGAAGTGACACTCAGGAACCCATAAACTTGACAGTAGGTGACAAAAAATAGGACTTTGTTACCAAGTCTTCCATCTGTTTTTATAGCTTCATATGTAATTTATATAAGAAGTAGATAAAACATTTAAATCGGAACTTCCTTGGATTGCATGTTAGTGACACACCAGGCACTCATCAGATTGGTGATACCAGGGACTCAGTGGGGTGAAGCGCCTGGCATTAGGAGGGGAGTGAAGCAGCAGTCAAACATTGACAGCTCTTTGTCAGTCCTGGGACCAAACAGTACTGCCTCCTCCTAGGGGTAACCATCTCTTACAAAGCCTGCATCTCAAAACCAAGACAGAAATGAGATGCAAGCTGTCTTTAAAAATGGGTTCATGATTACCGTAGATCAATAAATCATATATTGATTAGGTTAGTACTTAGCTGCAAGCTAAATATGAACAATGCAGAGACATGCAAGTTCAGTTCCCTAGAAATTAATCCTCTACTGGATTAGCAAATATTTGATCATTTTGTGCAGCTACATAAAACAAAAACAAAAAACAAACAAAAAAAAAAAAATCACCACCCCCACCCTACACACATACACAAGAAAAAAGCAACACTAGAAACAGGTAGAAGCAAAGGAAAAGGCAGTCCTGCCCTTCAGCTGAGTGTCAGTCTTAGCTCAACAGCACAAGCACTGTAGTTCAGTGCTTTAAGCTGACATTAAACCTGTCAAGCAGCAATCAACCTATTGCTTCTACCTTACCAACTCCTGTGCATCTTTCAGATGCCGAAACAAATCCATCTGAGAGTTAACCAAGCAAACAGAATGTTTTACATGCCACATCTGTTCCCTAAACTTGTTCAACAAGTGGACACACAGCTCCCGATACTGGCAGGCTGAGTGGCTCACCAGGATACATTAATTTTCCACTCATTCTCTTTTCATTTATTTTACTGTGTGAACACAAAAAGAACCTCAGGCAGCACTATAGAACCAGCATCAAGCCATCCTGGTGGTTCTTGTGAGGAGACACTACACTGAGTTTGTCATAAATACAGCATAATAGTTTGAAAAAAAAAAAAAAAAAACCCCCCCACCATGATATCAACAAAAAAGAGGAGCATTTTTTTAATGACCTTCTTTCCTTAACACTTTGAATATATTTGTCTTCTGAATGGGATGTTTTCAGTGTTATAAACTCTGGTTCATTACCGCTTCCATGATCCCTGGCCCATAATTAACCTCAGTTACATTTCCACTATACATGATTGATCACTGTTTTTAGTAAAGAAGCCTGTTGTTATTCAGGCCACCTCAGTAACTGAAAAACAGTAATGTCTCTGTATAAACTTTTTCCATCACATTTATGTCATTTGTTTCAAACACTGTTTAAGAATCTGGACTTGTAAGTATACAAAATGAAATAAAGATCATTCCATCTAATGTAACAAGGCACTTCAGAAGATGAAAACAGAGCCAGACACCAGTAAGTGCACATGGAAGCACAAACTAAGCTGAATTCTTCTAAATGGTTTTTATCACCATTATTATTTACTCAGACTTTAAAAAAAAAAAATAATCCAGCCCTTTGTTTTGTATTTTTTTCTGTTCTGAACTAAAGAAATACATTCCTAAGAGCATACAACATATTTCTTTATACCTGAAAAACTTCAAAACAGCTTAATAGCAAAAGTAATTTTTAAAAAAATGTTTTAAAATATAAGGTATTTGTTCTGAACTTAGCTTTGAATTCCTATTTCCCAGTGATTCAATGCAGCTGATTCTCTAAGTTGATCAACTTAAATTCACTGCCACAAATACACCACTTGATATCACTGGGACCAATCAATTGCAAATTCAGCCACCGCAATTTTGTGGAGAATGAAGTTTTCTGCAGCATCACACTGTTGAGCTACAAGTGGTGAGTTTCTTGCTGATGGGAACGGCCACTTCAAGAGCACTCACATAGAACAGCAGTGCTCAGACTCATTTGCATGTACTAAAGATGGCAAAGCAATCATTAGCTTTTGACCTGCTTCGGTTCCTAAGAATTTTTTTATATTTAAACACACAACTTAAACTGAGCAATTTGTCACACATTCTGAAATACTAAAACATCAGCATTATGCTCCAACTATTCCTTTTCTGCTTAAATTACTATATTTAAAAAAGCAGTTCCCTGTTCTAAGAAGGATGTAGATTAGAATAATTTAGGAGTTTTACTATGATTCTTTGCAGCATTTACTCTTGAATAAGCAGAAGAGACAATTTACAGAAGGACCTGGAAATGACTACATTACACCAATTTCACAGAGTAGAAGAGAAAGTAAATTCATCACATGGGGTCATCTGCCTCATTAGCACTACAGTTTTTCTGGGTTTATTCCATCTGGAGTACAGCAATTCCTGCTCCTTTCTTATTCTGCAGCATATTACCAATGTCTACATTATGTTGTCAGACATACACAGGTGGCTGTCATTGGCATCAGTAGACACAAGCTTTCATCCAAGGGACACACTGATTTTGATGAACAGCAAATAAATTACATTCTTTGTTCTTAATTTAGCAGACAGGTGTGGCATTCATCAGCATTCAGTAAAACCTACCTTGCAAAATATAAGCAGAATAAGTTTCATAAAAAGAACACATACAAGCTTGTGCTTCATTTATGTGCTGGAAGAAGTAGAAAAGCAAACCAGAACTGCTGCTTCCAGCTAAAGGAGATTCTCAAGTGATGTAAGATGCACTAAGTCCAGCTAAGTCAAAGCAATTATTTGATCAGTGCAGCAACAGAAGCTTACTGCAGCTGTTAATATGACCATTTATTGTGTCCTCTGAAGTTAGTTAAGAGCACTTTCAAAAAATATTCAAAGTACAATTAAAGGAATGTGTTTGTTTTGGGTTTTTTGTATGTTACACAGGCATTGATAACAATTCAGATCCACCAATGAAATGCAGGAAATGCATGGCTGAGAAAGAAAGATGAGTCAAAATGAAAAAGTGGTGTATCAGAACTTGAAGGTCTGTAAGTACACAGCTGTGGGGTAGATAGGTGAGTTAGGGTAAATGACCTAGCAGAGTCTGAAGTTCCTGCTGCCTCTTAGAAATCAATCTTTGATCTGAAAGCACTTTTACATTAACTTTTTGAATCTCCCAAATGATCTACCAAAAAAACCTTCCTGTATCTCTCCAATTACTGTGTCACAAAGCCACAGCCTGGACACAGAACATTGCCTGACACACAGAACAATTCCATAAAAGCTCTCAACACTGGACCAGAATATGACTTGCCCATCTATTGAAGCTGGATATGACGGGCACTGGACTAGAGAATAGCACTGCCCTCTGGGCAGGAGAGATTAAGCAGGTTGTCAAGGTGGGAGGTACATTTTAGCAAAGACTGTAAAAGAATATTAATCAAGGTTTAGAACATTTGCCCTTGTTAAGTGCTCGAGAGGAACTCAGTTGGCCAATATGAATTTTGCCTTGTAAAATTCAGTCTGCAAAAAGCACACAAATCCATCACTTCTTCACTTCCGAGGATGGAGGACTGCATTTCTTAACCACAGAAGACCAGACTTCAGTGTCACTTCTGTATTACAACTGCACAAAGATTTGTAAGTATGGGGTTTAAATACGGCTTAAAAAACATAAACAGAAACAAAAACTTGCCCTTTTAATGCGCTGTTCAAGTTATTTACTAAATCTTGCTTAAGCTCTCACAGAGATAACACTCAAGACTTGCAAAGCATAAACCGAAAATCTGACTAGTCTGCTTATATTTTGCATATTTAAAGCCAGTAGTCTCACTCAAATCTCATACATATCTACACCCATACAGTTTGGCATCACTACACGCTCAGATTATAGCAAGGGCATGAACTCCACTGCACACAGCAACCTTGCCAGTCTGCAGATCCCAAGGATTATTTGTGACTGCAGAGGCCAACAGCAGAAGGAGATAAAGTGGGCTATTTAATCAGGTCACACCTCATTCAATTACACAGATACCACACAAACACCTTTTCCTCTCCCTACACCTTGCTTATTCTTTTTCATGAAACCATATTCTGGCACAACACAGTATGTTCACTTCATGATATATGCACCAAGCATATTTTATCTTTTGGAAGTTGGGCTAATCTTTATGAATTTTCCAATAAGTCAGCAGTTGCACTACAGAAGATGCAGCATGCCCCAAAACAAAACAACCCCACCAAATCACACCCCATACCCAACATCCAACTCTTGCTGGCACAAGATATACTCAGAAGTCATTGGCAGATGTGTTCCATTGCTATATCATGGATTACAGAAGAAAATCTATTACTGATTCCTTCACTAGGCCATTATGACAGCAACAGGATCCATCTAGATTTCTACATTGAAATCTAGGGAATTTCTTGTCTTCACATCTGAAACATCAGCGCTTTGTTATTGTTTTTTTCAGTTTTTCCCTCTCCTGCAGTTAAATTTTGTGGTCAAAAAATGGTGATAGGAACATAGACTCAGCTAAGAATCAACAATAATAAAGGCAAAGACCAGAGAATACAACCTTAAGCTCTTCACAGTTCTTTTAACATATTCAAAAAACCCAATCTGATATTCCAGACTTGGCATTTTACTGCCACAGCATAGTCCCAGCATGAAGTTTGTCCACGTAGATTTCCCCTTCCTCATTTTTCACTATCCTTATTTTTGGTACTCCCAAACAGTAGGCCCAGCAAGTTCTGCCCATCCCAGCTCTAGTATACAAATATTTTAAATGCAAAATGCAGCATGTACCTGGTATTGCTTTGTTATCTATACTCCATTCTTAACAGCAGCTGCAAGAAAATGTCAATGTGAATCCGGATGAAAAATGGTGCATTTCCCCTTCCCCCATCCACAAATTATTCCCCTTTTTCCCAAGGAAAATGAGGGAAGGCAGTAACAACAGCCTATAGATTTAAAACAGTTTATGCATTGCTCTTGGTACCACCACCACAAGCAAGCAGACTTCTCATTGATTCATAAAAAGATGAGGAAAATGATAAATTTACAGTAAATTTATCATTTCAGGAACAAGGAACACACTCTTTTTTTTTTGTCAAGGCAGAAGACTTTATTTCTGGACTGGAGGTTTTCTGCCTTCCTTTCAATTATCTTTTTTAGGTTTTCCTCAGCATTGTTGCCCATACCACTAAAAAATGCAGAAGAAATCCATTCCACAAAGCTTCCCCAACAAAATTTCTTCACAGGGAAGTGCCTTCCTCTCTCCCCCTCTCTCAAACACTCATGGCATTGATTTAGCCTCTACTATTTTAGTCTCCAGTAGACACCAACACAGTAGCAGATTTCTACTCTGTGTTAACCATCTAGAAGACAGAAAAAAAAGTAAGACTTTTAAAAAATTAAGAGTTTTAAAAATTATCTATCCTAATTGTCTATTCTAAATTCCAATTCTAGAACCACCACAGTAAAACTTGGATTTGATATATTTCTTAATGCAAAATAGGGAAGGCAGACCTTGAATCCTATTCATCCAGCTGCTGAGATAATTGAGCAAAAACAGTCAAGTGCTGAACAGGAAGCAGTGCCAACAGTTACATTCTGTCCTGTGCTATTTATGCAAGGAATAGATATTAGCAAAATGAGCATTTTTCTGTCCTCACTGAAGGAACAAAAGTGATGTGATGAGAAGTCAACAAGCACCTCCACAGGGCTCATAATATGCTTTAAACAGCACTGCATCATGATCCATTCTTCACAATAATTCAAAGTCCAAGAAAAGGTTTTAATATAAAAGGTAAAAAAAAGCCATTAAAAAATGGTTGCTCTTAGCCAGCACAGTCTCCACTAATGAATTTGTTGACAAAAGCTCCTATTGGTTTCATTGCTGTTAGTTCTATAGACAAGTGAGCCAGCTGGACTCTGCTCTGACTCATGCAGCTTCATATCTAATTAAGTTTCATTTATGGAATCAAACTCCTCCAGTGGTTATAACCTTGCTGGAGACAGAGGGTCATTAACTTACAAAAAAACTTTTTATGTATACATGTGACAAACAAAAATACCTACTTTTACTGTCACTTTTCAAAGCAAATATGCAATACTAGGTCATTCACCACAGTCATTCTAGGATCTGAATTATTCCTTAATAATTACATAGCTCTATATAGCTCTTTCCAGGATATTTATTTCAGCACCACAGTTGGCCCTTTCATCAGCTGTTACACTGATAATTGAAGAGTTAATGGAAGCCATTAACAAAAGAGGTAAAGGTGGATTCATTTTCTGAAATACTGTGAAAAGGTCCTAGTTCCAATTCAACAGAAATAAAAAGGTACAAATTTATATATATTTGTGTTAAAATGTGTACAAATCAGCTTTCACTCAGATTTCTGGAGTCAGTATTGGAAAAGTAGTTTTAAATTCTAACTGGAAACTTTTATTGTCTGTGATCACAAGCAAACTAATATATTCCTAACAAAAAGAGTCCTTTATTTTCTACAAAAAAATGAGTGATAATCACAATAATAATACAACATGTACTAATTTTTTAATTCTTATTCCTGAATTTCTTAGCCAAGAAACAGTAGAAAAATAATTAATAGCTAAATGTGCACATATCTTCCTGTAAAAATAAAATAGTTCTGATATCTCTCAAAGGAAAAAAAAAAAAAAGGCAGGTGATAAGGAATGGTAAAAAGTCAATGAGATCTCATTTTAAATAAATTCTGTCAAGCTATCCATAGTCTCTGGTATGTTGCCATTTTCAATATCACATTAGGAAAATTAAATGATGGAAAACCAGAGTTCTCAAGTTAATAGAAATATCAATTAAGGAAGACAGAAAAAAAGAGAAAAAATGAGAGATAAAAGGAAAAAAAAAAGAAAAGAAAACCAGGAAAAACAAGTTCACCCTGGCTTTAACTTAAAGCCTTTTGTAAAGGCTTTTGTCCACAAGATCATTAATTAGGTCAACTACCAAAGCTTTTGATTTTTAATAAATTTTAACAGTCTTAAAAAGACCTCTAAGAATCATTGCTAAATTTTGATTCTTCCAATACCCTTGATGAAGTTTTTTCACAAATGAAATATTTCCCTTCTTTTAATTTCACCATCTTCAAAATTAAGTTGCACTGAAGCACAACTATTATGAAAATAAATTAATCTACAAAGAACTTCAGAGACCTGGTGTTCCAGATTCTTCTTGAAACGTCTTGCTAGGTTACTTTAGCATCTAGCTGTGGTTATTTTTTGTTCCTAACTATGTGTCAAATTAATAAAAAAATATCCTATAGATATTGGAAGGAATTTTGATGAAGGCTAGGTTTCTTTAATATTGTTTTTTTTAATTCCTTCCAGAGTATTAGCTGAAGATCAAATATAATTTGTGGCAATAAGGCAACTTAATCTCAAAACCATACACTTTACATTTTATCAGCATAATCCTTTTATATCCCAGGCTATACATAGACATTAAAGTCATCTCCTAATTAATCACAGATTAATGACAAGACATATCTGACTGAGCAGAAAGACCAGCCAATAAAGTCACACATTCTTTATCACCTTTTCACAGTCAGTTCCAAGCAACACAGACTCTTGCAAAGATATGGAGAAGTTTAATGTTAAAGCCACATCCTATGACTGACAAGTGAAAATACCACATCCAAATGTATTAATAATTTCTTTTTGATAAGATTTGGATGAGTCATGACATGATATGTCTTCATGCAAGAAGTAAGAACTGAATCCAGAATCTGGAGTACACCTGGCTTTTATGTAATTTTATTTTAATTAATATTATTATCACCATTACACATAATTTCCTCTGAAGGTAACATGTCCCTCTTTGGTCTTCATAAATTCCTACTGCTTGATGCAGACTAATTAGACCAAGTACCCACTTTACTACTTCAAATAAGTAGCTACATCTTATGGTTTAGTGATAAGAAATATCCAGAGGCACTAAAACTATTCGTACAATTGCAACAGAGCTCTTTGTACGAGTGCCAATTTATCCTGCTTCTCTCATGTCCCTGAATGAGTCTCACCTTTTTGTTTCATGATTTTTGTCTTTTATTGCAGGGTCTTCCTTCTCTACTATGTAGGACATTGGGAAAATACATATATTTTTAATGTTTAATTATTAGTCCAGTTAGCAGCTTACCTTTTTCTTAAATGCAAAGTTGAACAAACCTTGCCATAAATCATATATTATGACAGCAAAAATCAGAAAGCATACCACGGTACAGGTATTAGGGTGTGAAATACATATACTGGGAAATGTTAGCAGTAGATTAGCTACAGAAAGGAAAGATGATCTAACTAGAGATAAGGACTAGAAAGATCTGTATTTAATGGCAGAGCTGCTTGGAAGATAATTTAGCCATGAACTGACACATTTTGAACTTTGAGAAATTGCTTTACAGATAAAATCGCTGACAGCAAGAACAGCCCAGAAATACTCTTGGCACACGGGGCTCTCAGGAGAGGCTGAGTTGAGCCCAGACTGCTGGGAGAGCTGCTTGGGCACCTTCTCAGCATCCAGGAACTGAGTGGCTGAAAATTCCAACAGCTGCAGCTTGGGAATTCAGCTTAGCTGGATGAGAAGCTGGAAGTACAGAGGATGCTGCGTTTGGGAAGGGAGCTGGGCACTATCACCAGCAGAACACAGTGCTCTGGTGTGCATGTTTCAAGAGACCTGCAGGCTGAGAAGGAGAGAAGCATTGCCAGAACGTGATCCATTAAAATCACCAGCCATGAGCAGTGCTAGATGAGACCAGGTTATTGACTGTCATCATACACTAAAAAGCATTAGATAAGCTTTTTTTAGGAAGGCAATAGTATTTCCATAATTAAGGCATCTTAAATTATTTCTGATAGTCAGAGTCAATATTCCAAATAAGGAATCCCACAGTACTCTGATCTGTTTACACCACCAAGTGAGACAGAAGAATAAATAAGCAACATTGATATCTGTGTCACAAATGTAAACACTTGAAAAGATTCTTTTTGCCAGCACCAACAGAGAACCATTGGTGCTTCTGTAGCAGAGAAACCTGTTGCACTCGAAGTAAAATCAAACTCAGCAAGCCATAATTAATATTCAAATGCCTTGAACAAAAGCATAAGGAAATGAAAACAGCATAACCAGCAAGAACTGATAAGTACCATGCAACATTGTTGCACCACTAATTACATAACAAGCAGCCAGAATTTCTAACCAAGCTAAACATAAACAGAATTAATTGTAAAGGGGCAAACAGAGACTTATCATGGAGTTACACAAATAAACTAGAATAAGACATGTGCAAGCAGCAAAATCTCAAAGGTAACCAAAAGATGTCGGATGGGAAAGTTATTCTGCTGAGCTATTTTGGATCTCCTATACACACGGGTAAAATGCTTGGTGAAGTTAGCCAATGAGATCATATTCTCATTTCGGGAAGACCTATTTGTTTCTCTAGCCCTTCCCACTGTGACGCACACATTCTCAACACCAGATCTGTTTGAATGCAGAAGTTCCTGATGAAGTGTGAACTCTTTCATGAAGAAGCACAGCATCAAAAAGCATCAAACTGAATGGAAAAGCAAGTTAAGACAGTTAAGAAATCACTTATTCTGGACTGAAAAACATTCATCTTTATTTGTGCCTCCAAATGGTCAAGCATAAAGAAAACTACACTCGTGCCTGACAGATTAAAGTCCGTGATCATGCTGTGACAGATCCAGATTCAATGTGCTGCTTAGCCTCAATCAGACCAGAGATTGCCTGGATTCTCCCAGACAACCTAAGCCAATACACTGCTCAATAGGCTATGAAAACACAGATTTTGTATTCCTTTCAAAGCTGTTGAAAAAGTAGTAAAAAAAAAAAAAAAAAAGTACCTACATCAAAACTTTTTACGAAGTTTTATAGAAAAAGTACTTGCAATTTCTAAATGAAAGTGCGACAAAAAATAACTGATTCATAGTGGTTACTCAGTGCAAATGGATAGGAAAAAAAGCTTCAGACCACTTATGAGTTTTCCTAATCTGAAGCTTTTCTCATCCAAAGCCTATGAAGTGTATTTACTGTGCTTGATACTTAGTGAAATTCTCTAAATGATTATATACTGAACGACAATTAGGTAAACAGTTTACTCTGATTTTTTTTTTAAATTTAGAAGTAGTTAGAACTGAACAACCTCTCATGACAACTGTACAAATTAAAATGTGACAAGCCCTTTCTCAGCCTTTACATGTAGAGCAAATTTCTAACCAGTCCAAAAGAGAAACAGTATTGAAAAGGACTAAAGTGAGAATTAATACCAAAAGTGGAAAAAGTTATCTTATGAAGGATGAAACTGTACTGAAATGTGAAAAAAACCTTTTTTTCCTTTGCTTTGAACTAAATTTTATGACCTGGCCTAAACCTGCTGAGCAATAGGACTTGACGAAACCCATCAAGCAGATTGTCAAAGCACCTCGCACTCCAGTGAGAGAAATCAGCCTGAACCCAACGCAAAGATAACTAAGGCAGTGAAGCTGTATCCATCTACAAGGCTAACTCATGACTTTAGACTTTCTAACTCACATTAAACAGACTGAAACACCAAGGGGTTGGTTATTTCCCTCAAACTGTCCTGTCCTTTCAAAATTCATAAGAGATCTTTTTAAGAATATATTTTTCTGAGGTAAAAGCATCACACAGTGAACACATCAAGCCACTGGGGCTGCCAACATCCATGCTCATCTCTCATCAGGTATAGTTTGGAGGGAAACCAATAATCAGACTTTGGTGAAGAAAACCCTAGTGCGCTTCAATGAATATTCATTACATCCTCTAATTTATTATCATGTTTACAGCCAAAACTGCAGAGCAAATTACATTCTACATAAGGTCCCGAGGGAGTTTTCATTTCCACAGCTTGGACTGGTACCAAAATAAAGCACATTAGAGAGAAATTGCAAAGAGAGCCATTAATACTTAATGGACTACTAACAGCAGTGCTCCTCACAACAAAGTCACAGGGCAGAGGAGGGAAGGATCATTCAGAACTTTGCTCTGCAAAATTCTTCTCATTAAGCAAACTGAATTCAAACAAACAGGTGGCTTCCTAAACAAAACCAAGCAAACTGCAAAAAATTCCCTCCACCCCCAATAAAAAAATCCCCCTAAAACCTCCCCACAAAAAATGAAAGAATAATCACTCAACATTAAGTAGAAATAAACAGCAAAAATTGGACCCAAGAGATAACAGACAGTGCAAAGAAGAAATTAGCTTATTGCAGGAGCAGAGCAAAATTTGAACTGCACAAAGAAGCATCATATGGAGAAAACCCAAAATAATCAGTAGCTGACAAATATAAACAAGTCATAAACATGACAACTCTGAAATTTCCATTTCCTAGCACAGAAAAAGCTTCAAACTGCCCATCCAAGAGAATGGAATTAGAACACAGGGAAAACCAAGTGTCCAGCAGCCAGCAGAACTTTGACAGCATTAGCACAGATGGTTTAAACTTATAACATCTCTCCAGTGACTCAAGCAGGATGGCTGCAGCATCACAGTCACTGCAGATGGCATGACAGATAAGGGTACTCACACTGGTCTGGATCCATATTCAAAACTGAAAGCAGATACAGTAAGGTCACTTAATCCAGCTGTTTGTTCTCTTACTGCTCCTCAAAGCCAATGAGGAAATCCCAATTACTGTTCCTCTAACACCAGCCACATGAATACAGTTTTGCTTTCAGATTCCAGCTACAGCTCCAATGTAGCCTCAGAACACTGACCAATGACTCCTGTCCATCACCTACTGGACAACCAGTAGGTGAAGAACAGTACCAATTTTTCCATAAAATAATTCTGTCTTTGTCCCTATTCCATTACTCCTGCACTGGGTGTTTTAAAAAACTTGATCCTCCTGACTGCCTGACCCTGCAAATAACAGACTCAGGCATGCTTTTTTCATACCTGCTTAATTCAATCTTCCAATTATTCTATCCAAATCACTTTTAAGATATCATTACCAGTTTTCATCAGCAGTTCCTCATCTCTTTCCATCTACTTTTTACTTTTCTATGGAAAGAATGAGACAGGGAACAGTACAAAACATTCTAAATTGAGTCTGTCTGACCAGCAACTAATGAAAATATCTTCTAGGCACAGATCAGAATTCACATCATGTTTCGGTCTTAGATGTTTAACACTTTCTCTAGGATGCAGTTTTCCAGACTACATTTGGTTTAGGTATCAACTGCTACAGCTGCCAAGGGAACAAATAAAACAAAGACAGAGAGGTCAACACCAGTTAAGCAATGTTGGTCCTTGGCTTTTTTGTCGTACCTTTCTCTGATCATACAATAAAACCATAACTTGAATAAAAGAGCATTAACCATGCGGGCATTTTTTGCATTAACCTATTCAATGAAGGTTCCAAAGAATCATTATGTTATTTTGTGCTTGAAGTGTTCTTCCAAAAGGAATTTAATCTCATAAATGTATTTAAATTCTGATCTATGTTGGGTAAAAATAACAGAATAAATTTCAAAACAATGTTGAAGTGTTTTCATCACATTACAGAAATGTGTTTCATTCTTGAAAATAATTCTTCCTAAAAGAAAACAACATAAAGAGCAAAACAAACGTTACAAAATCACTTGAAATAATTTAGTTTTAGATTTACAAAAAGCTCCAGGTGGACTCAGGAGTACAAGTTCTATCAGCTTTTCTCACTGAGGTATTAACAGAGACAACTTCATCAGGTCCCAAAAATTCTGGCTTGCCATTTTTATATTACAGTGTCCTTACATTGAAGCCTACCCTTTATTATCTTTGGGGCCATAAAGGCCTTTTACTGAGGCTACTTTTATAGCAATTTATCAGTTGCACCTGTCCTTTTTCACCCAAGCCCCAGAAGTCAAAGAGTGTTTCTCTGGCCAGAGGAACTAATACAGACCAGATCTGAAGAGCTGCTAACTCAAGCAGCAACAAGAAAAAACCCAGTTTAAAATCCTAAGAAAGATGTTTTTCTGCAGAAGAGCTGGGAGTAAATGTGCAATTTTGCCAAGCAGGAATGCTTTAGCATGAACAGACAAGAGGTGACAGACAAAAGTAGTTCATCCCTAGGCAGAGGAGATGAAACTTCCCAAGTTCCCTGGGGTTTATAGACACCAGGAAGTAGAGCTGCCTGCATTCATTCCAAGTCAGAAAACTTCTTTGCTCCACAGACTTTAAAAGCACATGGTATGGAGCCAATTAGATACAAGAGACTCACACCTGCAACTCCCCCCTAAATCATGAGCTGGAGAACAGGTGCACACCTGAGATATTCTCCTGGAGAGAAACAGGTGGCAGTGGACAGCCAGCAGCCAGCATGGGAATCAGCATTCAGCCTGCTCCCCACACTCAGCCAAAAAATATGAATAATGCAGGAAAATGAGAAAATTCAAGACAGCGGATTAGACCATTCATCTTCAACCTTGCAATTATCTTTCCTTCTGAATGATAATTTTTTGGAAGGGGAAACAGCTAGTGAACAAGTACACCCAGCTCCTCAGACAGCCTCACATAAGTGAGATGCAAGTAACTAACTTAAATCTTGGGGAATGATCTCTGTGTAAATGCAAAGTGGTGATGAAGATAAGCTGGTCTCAGTAGAAGAGGTATCAGATGACACTGGATCTGATTAGAACTGATTTTTAGAGCAAGTTACAAGAAATGTGACGACTTCTAGAAATAAACTGGTTTCTCATTAAAATACCAGTATGTCAAATTCTCAGATAACAGATAGGCAGTAAGTTAATATATAGAAATATAACCCTTCAGAGTGAGAATCACATTTGCTGTTCACTTTAGATAGGCAGAGCACACAACAAGGAATGTTTGTGTATAAGATGTTGTTCTTATACACAAGAACAATTGTTGGACAAACAACAAATTTTTGGGAGAGCTACACAAATCTAGGTCAAAGTTAAGAGTTGGGAAAGTGTCTGAAAACAGATATAGAATAGAGGTCTTTTCTAGCTCCACATTTCACTGTGATTGAAAACAGTCTGATGTAGCCTGACTGCAGATACACTGAGCAGAATCTGATTCTGAATCACAGATAGCTGTACACAGGAGGCTCACAGTGCTCAACCCCAGCTCAGTACATATGGAGGACAAACTATGATTAATGCCCAAAGTCAAAGCTGACAGCAGCTATTACAGAGTGGATTACACAGCAACCTAACGTAATATTGCCAGACATCATCCTCAATCAAGCCTCTCTCCTGAACAAAGTGATCAACACTAACCCCATTGCTGTGCTATTATATTAGTAGATTCATAAGCATTCCACCCCCCCCACTCCCCCCATCATTTAAATGTACAAAGATGATGGCTCCTGGCCATTTGGAGCACCAAAACTTCAAAGACTTGCCTGAACATGGCTAAAGGTTCTAAAGATTCATTCTCTTGGAAAAATCTTAGCTAACAATATATCCCTCAACACCTACAGCTGAGAACCCATGCAGATGTCAGCAATGGATGCCCTGAGCTGGCACATCCTTGTGCATCAGTGTGACAACTGCATTATAAACACTATTTTTTATATCACACATGCTTAAGCAAGCAAAATGATTACAGATTACAGGCACATCACTCAATTCACAAAATCTAAAGGAAAATCAATGCAAACAAGCTTTGGCTAAGAGATTTTATTCAGAACTCCCAAATGGAAATTTTATTATTTTGTCTGGTCATATGCCAAAACACATCACAAAATATACGTAAAAAAACCCACGGAAAATGTTCTGTAGCTAATATTGCTGAATGGGAGCTTGAATTAAATATACCCAGTTTCCAAATGCAAAATATCTATAGCTCGCCGACTTGTTTTGCTGACTTTTTTCCTCTTTTGATTTGTTTTTAATCATAAGATTAAGATTTCAATTAAGTACATTATGAATGCAGAATTTACTAAGATCAAAATCATCTTGTTTTTCTTCAGTTGTTTAGGCCACATTTAGGAGTAAATAGACTTGGAGCCTGGAATTCTTTAATTTTTTTTTTTTTTTCAACTTTTCAAATTTGTTTTGGCTTTTGAGCTCACCCAGTGAAAACAAGAAAATTAAATTTGGAATGATTTTGGAGGCATATTTTAGAAAGAGAAGGAGGGAAGTTAATACCAAACAGTTAGGAGGTGTCATACTAGATATTAAAGCTCATATCTTTACAAAACCGATTGCAAGACACCAGTTGGTCTGCATATAAAGATCAATTTAGAATCATTTAACTTTATTAGGTTAAACAACTAAATTTTCCAACATACTTTAGCTAATCAATTTAAGGGAGTATCTACTGCCATAAATATGATTTGCCATACTCTAAAATTAGATGTGTACAAGACCTAAACAGTATAAATTATTTGGGATAAGCAATCTTTTCCCTTCCTTGACTCTATAGGAATAAAAGGGATAGCATTACAGTTGGGCCAGATGGTAAACGTTGAACTAGACACATTAAATGTCACAATTCACACCCAGCACAGTAATGATTTCAGTACTGATAGTCAGCTTCAGTCTTCAGACCTTCTGCATCACAACCACCATGTCATATGTGTGTAATATTATCCACAAGGTCAAGGTAGTTCAGTCACATAAGCAAGGTACAGCGAGTTTGAAGCAAACCTAACTGAAGTAAACAGCTTAAGTAACTGGCATTCATTTCAAAGATTTATCCCTAACTGCATTAAGGAAAACAGAGAGAGGCATTAACACATTCTCTGCCGTAAGCAGGGCAGAAAAGCCCTTGTGATGCAGCACCAGCTGTGCTGAACACGCACTTAAATCAGCCCTTCACAGGGTAGTTACTCCATACCAACTCACCAGGCACAAGAACTTCTTTGTCACAGCAATTTATCAGCTTCGAGCAGACCCCTCCTTCCCAAGGCAGGAAAGCCCAGAGCCCCAACTGCTGCCAAGTGCACAAGCACCTGCCTCAGCTGGGCTCTCCACGGCAGGCTCAGCCCTTGTGCAGGCTGAGCATCAGTTTGCCAAATAGATCCTGACATCTTGCCAGAGGGGAGAGCTCCTACATGCTCTCTTACATGCCATCTCTTCTCCTGCATCTGCAAAACCTGCAGCTAGCCTAATGTCTCCAGCTGCTCCTACCTTCACTCCTTTCACCAGCACTTGAGCACCCAGAGGGCATCAACTACGTCTGAACACATTTAATCAGAGCAAATTCAGTTCAAGTTGCTGCAAACAGAAAGGCATTCAAAACTCATTGACCTCCAACAGATCATCACTATGAAATGGGAAAAGAGCTAGGAGTTACATGAGTCTGCTGCCCATATTGTCACACTACCTCAACTCCTTAGAGGAAAAGTCCTTAGGACCTCTACCACTACTTTTAGAGCCTACAATAACCTTAAAACCCTAATAAAGGGTTCTAACCTTAATAAAGCCTTCTGCCAGTATGTGTGGTAGTTTGAAAAAAATGAGTTTTTTTGAAATTCAGTAGTCAAACCAATGAGTGTTCAGGTTTAAAGATTGGCACTTGGTGTAGTCACTGAGGACAAGGAT
This sequence comes from Sitta carolinensis, assembly GCA_032173965.1. Lineage (NCBI taxonomy): Eukaryota > Metazoa > Chordata > Aves > Passeriformes > Sittidae > Sitta > Sitta carolinensis. Next base: position 3,319,494 of record JAVUNC010000006.1, read on the forward strand.
CCGCCTCTGAGAACACAAGGGGTTCAAAGCAGAGGGCTCCCCGGAAAGCTCTCTCTTGGTTCCGGTCCCTGAGGACGGAGGGATCTCCCCTGCCCAGCGGCTGGCTGGGCGGGGAGGGGAAGCCATGCGGCCTGGGTGAGGTAGGCTGGAGCCTTGGGCACAGAGGGGGAGAGGAAAATCCTGCAGGATAGAAGGGTGGAGAGAGTACAAGAACCTTGAGAGGCATCAGGCAGCCTTCTTCCTCCCCCCGGAGAGAGAGAGACAGAGAGAGAGAGAGAGAGAGAGAGAGAGAGAGAGAGAGAGAGAGAGAGAGAGAGAGAGAGAGAGAGAGACTGTGTCTGTGCCACCTTGAAATTTGATATCAGCAGCCGGGCAGCACGGCCGAAGGAGTATGGGGGGATGGCGCGAGAAAAGTAGTGCCCAACAGCAAAGATACCGTGAGAGTTCTGGGCAAACAAACAAGCAAAGCCAAAGTTTTAACCCTTTTCGTAGATGATAAAAACTTTATAAATGCTAATCCTCTGGAATTTGAAGAAGAAAGATAGAGAACTGAGCAAAAGTAATGAAAGTTCATACAAGTAGAAGATTGTCAGAGAATGCTGAAAAGAATCCTAGGTGGGAGGAGATGATGGAGTAGTATTTGACTGGACTTTTCTTGTATAGCCATGGACGGACTCATTTCTTTTCTGTAACACAGAGACTGCATCTGGGGAGAGGCATTGGCTTGGAGCCAAAAGTAAACAGTAGAAAGTAGTGAGAACAGAGATGAGAGGAAGATCTCTGTTCTCAAAGCCCCTCAGCCCCAGGGGTGAAACTGGGGGAGATTGGTGTCCCAAAATTTGAGAAGCTGTCGATTTTTAGAACTAACCAAAGCATCTTTAAAAAAGAGGAACCCTAGAAGCAGTTCTGGTCCATGCACAGTAGTGAGAGCACTGCACATAGAAAAAGAAGTCACAAAATAGTACAAGAAAGACTCCTATCTCTCCTTAATGAACTGAGTACTGATTATTAGAAAGGTAGTAATAGACTAAAGATTAATTATCTAAAAAGTAGTAACTTGACTGGAAATTTTTAGTTTATTTCACTGTATTAAGAACTTGAGTGGGGGGGAGGAGGAATGTTTTTTAAAGTTTTCATTTTCTTCTGTATGTGTCTTCTTTACATATTATAAGTAATAAAGTTCTTTTCTTTTACTTTCTAAATTAGAAACTGTTTTACTCTGTTTTTAGTCACATCTCACAGCAAACACCAGAGACAGTATATCTTCATAGAAGCACTGGCCTTGTACCAACATCAAACCTTTAACAGTATGCTATCAAAAATTAAATTCCTCTTCTTAGTTTCCCTTAATTTATTACAAGTCTTATTCTACTGGTTTAAAAGCCTTACATTTCAGGGCTTCCCAGCCAGTCACTGTTTCCCAGAACAGTTTCCATAAATACTCCCACATCCTCACCAACAGTATAACATGGGAAACAGGTAGAAGTTACTGCTCCACAGATGAAGAAGAGTGAGCATGGTAAAGGTCTGCTCATCCAATTAATGGTATTGATAAATCATTGCAGTTTGAAATCCTTGAAGTTTTAATTACTGGCAGGACACGGAGTAGTTTTTGTACTGCAAGCATTTAGTTTATGCAGAATATGAGGAATGTTGACCCACTGGCACTTCCCAGTCACAAGAGAATGAGTTTGCTGCTGGCATGTGGCTAGGATGGAGACTACTACAACAGCACTCCACTTGTTTTCTCTGCCTTCAGCACTCCAGAAAGGGACTTGTATAAATTTGCATTGATTAGGCCCAAAAGACTTGGACAGACCTTCCTCAGCTGTCAAGCATGGATGGGAATAAATGTTTATGAGGGCAGAAAAGCATATCAAAACCTAGCGAAGCTGTGAGATGAGTTTAAACAATGCCATTTATAACCCATTAGCATAGGTTGTGCTGTCTTTCTCAACTCAGCAGGTACAAAAAGCTCCAAGAACTGGTATAATTTCACTGTGGTGCAACAAAAGCATCAGAGAAAGTTAATATTAGTTACATAAGCATGCACATCCTTACTGGAAGGTTGAAAATACATGTAAGTAGAGACATTGCCCCAAGGCATTTCATTTCGTTTCAGTAGAGTTGAAAATGGTGCTGCAACTCTGCTTGTGCTCTTTATATAAAGATACACCAGCCACTGCCTAAAAGTTGCACAAAAGCTGTATATAACAAGAACTGTGTTTGAGGGGGATTTTGTTATTTCATGGGTCCTGGATACCTTGCTAAGGAATACATGGTTAGCATTCTGATTTTTCCTCCAGAAATTTCCCAGACTTGGCAATTTACTTAAATAGGAACACAAAGAGGTTTCAGCCATGCTCTAAATATGATCAATTTCAAAAAGAAAACATGAATATATTTAGGGCACACAAGTATTCAACATTACAAGTAAAATTTTAAATATCATACATAGGTACTATATAAGAAAATTCAATGTGAAAGGATCAAGTCATGCGAGACTCTAATTTGACCGTACACTGACTATCTAAATGAAAAGGGAATATAAAAGATGATAAAGAGCCCTTCCTAGCAATTGCAAGAAGCAAGCAAATAGTTTCAGATCAAATTTTCTCAATATGAGATGAAACTTAGTTAAACCTTCAAAAATTTTAATATCTCCCTGTGTTTCTTAAGAAGGGTTTAAAAAAATCAGGTTATTTCATATAAAAAAAAAAGAACACTTATTTATGCTGGAGACCACTGGACAAACATCTCCAAAACAGCCTTCAGGTGTGTTTGCTTTCCTCTTTAGAAAGTAGAGCAAACATGATAAAATAATGTGCTGCTGTTGAACATCCCTTTCAATACATAAAAGTTTTGGCTGGCTTTGTAAATAGTTACTTAAAAACAACAAAACTTTTCACATCATCTAGTTTCAGTGTTCCCTCACCCCCATCAGTGTAATAAATTTTAGTCTCACAGTAGCACCACATTGTTCAACCCTGCAGAATTTTGAGAAACAGGCCTTGAATGAAAAATACTTGACAGTGTACTACAACTTCACCAACTCCTGCTTACCTTGCAAAAAAATTATGGAAAAAAGCACACAGTACTGTGGCTGCTGAAGTCAAAGACTTCTTTAAAAAAAAATTATTCCAATTGATTCCCTCACACTAAATATTTTTGATTCTCCAGCAGTCTCACTTCTGTGGGATTACTACAGAGATGCAGACTAGTCGCTTCCTTAAGCCTCCTAGCTCAGCTGGTTTCATGACTTTTTGAGATGCTGATACCCTGACAAAATACAGCAACCATCAGAGATTATCCACCTGGAAATTGCAAGTAAACCCAGCTCTAATTTTCATTCAAAACTCAGCTCTTATTTTTACTCAAATATTAGAAATAGATGGGCTTGGGGGATTATTCTCCCCATTGACCAAAGCATTAGAGAGTATACCAGAAAAAAACTGCTATCTTCAAATCACCTAAGTAAGCTAGGCTGATATTAAGGCTCTCTGCTATGGTTTAATAGCACTGTACCAATATTAAAAATACTCAAAACACATATTTAGAGTGGGAAATCAATTGCAAGGATTTTTCCCTTAAAGTTGAAGCCACATATCTAATTAAGAGGGAAGTAGTCAATTAAAACTGCACAAAAGAGACACTGAATAAAAACAGAGAAAATGTTGTGGGACAAAAGAAAATGTGAATGGCAATTCAGCAATCAGGAATTAATGGTAAAAATAAAGTAGAAGTGAAAATCAGATCTTTGCCAGTTAAAAAGATAAAGTAAATCCAAAGTATTACACAGCTCAGAGAAAAACACCTTCCATCCACACATTACAAAAAGAGATGTTACCATTAGGTCAAGCACTTGAGTCCAACAGACACTATTAAGGTTGCCTGTTCAGAGCTAACTCACCCCTAGCAATCATTGTATTTTTTTGCTACAGAATTCAGCAACCTACAGCTTTTGTGCCAAGAGATATGGATGTGCTGGCCAACAGTTCTGCCAAGCAGGAGCTACTGCCCAGCAGGAGCAGCACAGCATCCAAACGTGCCAAGGATGTACTTGTGACTGTCCCCAGCCCTGATTCACTGCTGCAGATGACCTTGCCTCAAACAGGCTCATCTAAAAGTCAGGTTTTGTGCTCCATGACCAACTGATAAGCAAGGCAAGCACAAACACTGGGCCAACAATACCAAAACCACAGTCCTGATGTAAATCAGCTCACTGGTGTAAACCCATTCCTTGCAAAAAACACGGGTGCAGCTTCTGACTGACATCTGACCAGTTTGTGAAGGGCTAGGAGTCAGAGCAACCCAAAATGGATTCTGTCCAGAGCAAATGCCTTGCATGTGCAAGTTACTGGCAGTATCTCAGATTCCTCATCCACTGGAATATCAAATTACACAAGCATGGTCTGCTTCAGAATAAATGATGAAATAAATCTGACTTAGCAGTGTTAATACATGTAGCAACCACCTCCAATATGAAGCTTCCTTTAACAGGTTTGTTTTCAGTTTTCCATGGGTTTCTCCCCCGACCCCCTTTCCCCCCCAAAAAAAAAAAAAATATCATCAAGTCAACAATATGGCCAGGAAACATTTAATTAGCTAAGGGGTTTTTTGGTTTGTTTTTTTTTTTTCTATAAAGCTAGGTCCAAATTTTCTATTCTGGACTTCTTAATTACACACCTCAGACTCCATGGTTCCATTTTCCAGAAGACACCTGCACTGCTCAGTGCACACAGTCCTATGGCTTGTCAGTGGATGTCATGAATTACACTCGTGCAAAGTTTTCTTTTGTCACATCTCACAAAAGATGTAATTTTACATTTATACAACGTTGATCTTCAGAGTTACTGCAGCAACCAACACCACCTCTGATTTTATACCCATAAAACCTCTCCCCTTCCTCATACTTCCTCCACGGCTTCTTATTTTTTACCATTCAGAAGGCAGTATCTATCAACATGACACAAGGTGGCTGATATTCAAAATATAGTGGAAAAGGATCAATGAAAGTGTACTCAAAATCATGCAAAAGGAAGGGAGAGTATTTTCAACATTTTTGTTACTGTGTTCAAGGAATCAAATGAAAAGTTATCTAGGTCAAAGAAAAATGTTATATTGAACAGGCAACTGAAAAGCTGGAGAAGCACATGAGCAATAATTTAGGTAATTAAATCTGGTTTTCTCTGATTGTGTAGAACCTGATGTTATATACAGAAACCAGGAACAAAGCAGTTGTGATGAAATGACTGCAATAATGCCTGGCAATAATGATATTAAATCCATGTAGTTCTAATTATTCGCAGTGTGTAATTTGGTTCTCTCCTCAGTCTTGCTGTCTAAAAGCAGCTGGGCTTCCCTCATTCCAGCAGAGCAGAGCATGAAGACAGTAGTCCCCTTTCATTTCTCTTTGTCATTCACTGAACAGGAGGATACCTTTGGGCACAATGGGAGAAGTCACAAGGCAAGTACTCGGCCTCTCTGAGTCTCAAAAACAATTTTGAAGCATTACCTGCAGCATCGTGCCACAAAGAGCACATCAACAGTGTTGTATTACACAAAGTAGTTTTGTTAAATTGTACTAGAAGTTTTGTATTTTCCACACAAATGTAACTTTCCTCTGTTCCCCTTTACCTGACACCACCCTTCCCACCTGTCCTGGAGTCTGCTCCTCTTGGTCAGCAGCCCCTCCTTTCCCCACCCCTTTCCCAAAGGGGGTACAAAACCACCTGGCCACGTGCCCAGGCTCTTTTTCCTACCAGGTTTTTCATGGAGTAGGTTCTGAAATAAAACGACAGGACTGTACCTGGAGAGAAGGAGCGCCTTTTGGTCTTTTATCTTTGTCCTCGCCACATTGTTTCCCCTCTGAGGGACTAGCGCTAGCCTGGCTGGGACCAGGAAAAGCTTAACAAGAAAACAAGACAGCTTAACTAGTGAAGAGAGAAGACTGAAGTCACCAAGGCAAGCAAACTGACATGCTAAAGGATTTAACACAATATTCTGTTACAGAACAATCTTACAGATTCAAACACATAGAAAAATACCCTTACAGAATGTCAGGGTGCCTATCTCTAATAACTCCCAAGTTTCGTACAAAGCTTCCCCACCCCCCCTAAAAAAAAAAAAAAATGTAGAAATGGTTATTTCTTTGTGGTCATATGGTTATATACTTTGTGGTTAGATTTCTTGACCATAACATGTTATACTTCCATCAATACTCGAGTTTTTCTTCAGTTTGAATTTACTTGACCATCTATCCAGCCATTTTAATTTTAAAAACTCTATTAACTAGTACCTTTGATTTCTCTTGCCGTCTGTATTCAATTAATACCAGTGGTGACCAACTGAATGACTAAAAAGTAGAGAGACATGCAGACAGAGCAGCAAAGGTTGTGTGCTTACCCTAGGAAACAAGGCTTAAGAGAATTTATAGTTAATTCTCTTTTAAGAAGTTCATTGAAACAAAGTTGATTGTTTCAGTTCTAAGTTGTTTCAACAAAGGTCCAAGTAACCACAAGGAGAAAACAGAGCAAGGATTCTGTGCTCCATCTCCTCATAAATAAAGCAAGATAACATGTGGCAGGGTCAGAGGAGACATGGACCCAAAATCCACAAAACAGAAACATATGTTGGAGGAATTGCAATGAAACCAGGAATAGAACTCAGAAAATGATGCATGGAGGAGAAAAAAAATCAGGGAGGGTGATAAAAAAGAGCTTCCAATGGAAATAGCTACTGTTGGCTCATAAATCAATGCTGTACTTAGCATTTTCTTGATGGTGCAGGAAATACGACTTTCACAAAAACACCTATATGGAACTCCAATTAAGATATCCTAAATAAAAAGCAATTTGATTAAAATAATAAGGAAGACTACAGGTTCATAAAGAGAACTCCTTATTTCAACATATGGTCACATATTACAGCATAAATGACCCCCCATTCTGTAAGTAGGCCACATTTATTTTAACATTACAGCTTTCCTCTAAAAATGTACACAACACTTCCCAATTCATACATTAGTTTCCATTACTTGTCTTCTTCACAAAATATATGTCTAAAAATTATATCAAGTTATAGAAAAATTATATATATAAATTAATCAAATTATATCAAAATTATATCCAAAGGAAAAGGAATTAGAAGACCTGAACTGAGCACCTTTATCTGGACTTGTATGCTTTCTGACCTTCTGAGGTTAACTTCCCCATTATTAAAAATATTCGATATGAAATGCATTTTGTATGAACTTCAGTGCATATTTTCCCTACGTTTGCTACCAATAAATCCATGGTTTATCACATAACTCTACAGTTTTACTTGGTTGTGACAGAAGAATGTTGGGGCTAGATACCCTGAACTAGGAAGTATAAAGGAACAGTCCTTCAATAATTTAGGCACAACCATCAGCAAGTAAATACAGAATATGAAGGATGTATACAGCCTCCCCTGTTGCCCAATGTAACAGTTTGTTCAAGATTATAGCAACTCTCACAACAGTAAGGATCTATTTCTATTTGAAATAATTAATTAACTGCCTGGAGCATTCTGTAAGGATTGCCTCGAGCTTGCAGGCAGAGACCCACACAGGTGCTTAACTTCTTAGGCACTTTTAGAAAAGCAGGCAGTTTTTAATTCCTATAAAGCAGAGATAGCATTTCAAGACACAAAACAGTAAATGTATCCTCTTCCTGTCAGCATGATATGTTTAGTAAGTAATTGCATCTCCCTGCTGGCTACCTGTGAATCCTTCTTGCAAATGAACTTCAAGCGTTACCCTAAAAAAAAAAAAAATCTGAGGAATCAGGGTCACCATAAATTAATTTGGTAAGCTACAGATCCAGTCTCATCCATTGTTTTGCACATTGATCAGGTTCAGATCAGAGATGGTGCTTTAGGAAAAGTATTGCAGACAAAATGTCTTAGCATCATACAAAAACATCTATCAAACCTCACACCATTAAGTTTAAATTTTTAGCACCTGAGCTTTATAAGCCTAATGTTTTAATCAAACAAATTGAACAAGACTTGGAAGGATTACTGATGTCACTTCTCAGGCTGAACCCATCTTTCCTGAAAAGCAGCTGGAGCAGAAGCTGCCTGTGGGAGCAGCACCATTTAAGCATCCAGCACTAGTATCTGTGAATATCATCTTTAACAGCACGTTGTACTCATGGGAAATTTCAACTTCAGATGTCTATTGGAAATACAACACTGCAGAGAGGAAGGAAGCAACCTAGGAGGTTCCCAGAGGACAAGGAAGACGACTTCCTAACACAACTGATAAATGAGCCTGGCAGGGGAGGTGCCCTGCTCGACCTGTTGTAGGACACTGGTTGACAGAATCCCTTGGGATTCAGTTCTGAAGGGTAAATGAGCCCAGGAAAACTGGATGTGCTTTAAAAAAAAAATCATTAGGCATTCAAGAGCAGGTTGTCCCCAGGTGTAGAAAGACAAGTCGTTGGGGAAGACCAGCTTGGTTAAACAGAGAACTTAGACTGGAGATCAGTGAAGAGGAAAAAAGAATCCACTGCCTCTGAAAGGAAATTCAGGCAATTCGGGAGGAGTATAAGGAGTAAGATCACTTCAGTTTGCAGGTTCTGCAAAGGGTCACCCCCATCAGGTAGGTGCAGATGTGTCCTGTTGCATACACCCTCATGACATCCCCAATTAAAGAGCAGAGCTGGGTCTCGAGTCCTAATGTGCAGGAAAGCTCCTGGGCAGGAAAGCTATTTATGAGCACCTGCTGGGTGTACATCATCCTGACACAAACAGCACTAATAGATTCCACTAAGAATTTTTCTGGCTATGGTCAAGGAGCAGTTCTAATCTCATCCTATTCCTATGGATATACTTGCACTTATATTTTGGGTAAGAGACCAGGATAATGCAGGGTAGCAGAACAAACCCACAAGAGTTCTGACTCGATAATGGCTGTTGTCTAACATGACAGACAATAATCTGCCAACTAAATGATCATGAACATAGCTAAAGAGATTTATACTGGTTCTCATCAAAGTTGATACTTTCAATAAAGCATGCCAGATAAATTGTTGTCCTGTAAATTAAATATTATGACTTCAGAGGTCATCTTACCATTGGGTTCAGAGTTAAACCAAATATGATTTACAAAAAGCACCTACAAAGAACATGCCATCACACATGTGCCAGTGAATTTTGTATCCCAGCTCCAAGAAGGTTAAAAAACCACTTTGTAAAAATCCCAATAGTTACTGTCCTCTGTGATCTTTGCTTCTGAAGCTCTAACATTGTCTTCACATAAGCCATTTATTGAATATAAGCATAAATAATTTATTATGCATAAATACTATTTACCTTCACCTTTGTTAATGTCTATGCTATTTTTTATTCATAAAATCATATACAGAAGATATGCATCTACAACTACAATGTGAAAAAATATTCTAAAGCCTCAAGTGACTGTATATATTACTTTATTTTCACAATGATCAACACACAGCATTTGCTCATTGACTGACATGGTTAATAGGTTTCAGAAAATCATGTAATTTTGAGTCCAGAGAAAAGATCTAGATATAGGTAAAATTATGTCAAAAGTTGGTAGGATTTACACTCAGTTCTCTTCATAAATCATTCAGTGGAAAGAGTATGTTCTTCTAGCCTATTTAGGTGCAGTAATAAAAATATTGGGATGATCATGTTTCTATGAATGATATGTTAACTACATAATTTCACCAAGACTTTTAAAACATAAAAGTAGAAGGAATTGCCATCTTCATAAGAAAAATAAAAATAAATAAAAATTTCATGACAGCTAACTAGGGCAGGGGAACAACAGTGAAACAATTAGCACCCAAATAGACACTGGAAAGTTGAAGTAATTACTTTTCTCTAGCTATTACCCACAGTGTTTAACCCTGAGCAGGCATATTCTGTAATCACACATGCAGAGGGAAAATTAATTGGAAACATTAATTTGTTAGAGTACAACAGTTAACACTGAGTGTTATTTTGAACATCTCTAATCCTGCTAAATACCATCCTAAATACTTCAGTCAACTCAAATTTATTTTTTAAATTATCATGTGTAGTATCTTATATTGTGTTCATAACCAGAAACATTTTAATGTAGGCTTATGAACTACTGAGTCATGCAAATGTGCACCAATAATAAACAGCAAAGCTTGCTCATTTTTCTAGTGCTTTTTGCATTTTAAAATTGCAATTTTCTAAGCATGTTATTAGGGAGCTATACAGAATTTATGGTTCCATCTTATTCCATCAGACCTCCTTTAGTATACTGATATATTGTGTTCTCTCTGAATTTCCCAGTCCTGCCCAGTTGTGAATAAAAACAAGAATAAATTGCCTCCTAAACAGTCATAGGTAATAAAAAAACTTGACAATTATTGCAGAAAACGTCATATAACAGGAAAGAATTAAAAAATGTTATAGGAGCCCTGCAGAGAATTCCTTTCTCTCTATGGAATTTTTGGGTTTTGCTGTACATTCATGTCCTTTCCTAGTTTAGGTTTTTCTTTGGTTGTGGTGCATGTGTGAGAACTATTTCCATAGTCCTAAGTAAAGAGACTGGTAAAATTCATGTATAAAATAAATTCTAAAATATACTGCCATTCTTTGTCATGGATACATCATTGGACAAAAAATACACAGGAGCCATGCATACCAAGAAGTGAAAAGTGACACCTGAAAACAAATTGTAATTTGCCTTTATAATGTCTGACAGACAAATATCAACACATAGAAAATAAAAGAAAATTTCACCTTAAAATATTTCAGATTATTCTAACCAATAGCATATCCCTACTAAGATAAGCACATCGTATTCTTCAGGAAAGGTGTACTCTCCCATAAACTGAGAAAAAGAATTGATACAGTACGAAAAAAACAAAGTTAGCAGTTTTTCTAATGAAAGCAACAATCTTCTCACAAGTGCAATCCATTCTAATGACTCCTTCTAAAACTGTCTAGGGCTTTTCCTCTATGTAGTTTGTGCCAAGTACTAAACACCAAGGAAGATTAAAACCTGTTCTTAACCCAAAGATCTACTATCCTGTGTAACAGCCTTACAGAGAAGTCTATAACACTGCTCCCATCCCAGGACTGAGCTGGTTAAATCAGCCCCAGAGAGCCTTTCCAGGACAACCTGTGCGTACACCAGGAGAATTCAGAGGCTTGAGCTACTATTGCTTTTGCAGATCAGGTTCTGCAAAAAAGAAAGAACAGTTCAAGGTTCAGGGTTTTCAACATTTTCAGGACAACTTTTCTTCTAAGAGAAAGAAGGGGAAAAAAACCCCGAAGACAAATGAGAATATTTTATCTAAAAAATCCCAAGGATACAAGAACGTGTAACAGCTACAAGACCCATAAGTGAAACAAACACTGCCACTGGCAGAACAAAAAAAAACAACAAAATACAACACATACACACACACACACAACCCCACACTATTCACTATCTGGCTGAAGGTATACTGCTAACAATGGAAAGAAAATAAATAAGTATTCTCACACTTCATAGTCAAGAAAATGTTAACAGATTTATACTGCTGACACAGTCCATTTTCAGTCATTTCAACACCTCTGATACACACAGCTGAAACTCAGTTACCCTAAGATCACGGTCCTTAGCAAGCAGCCAGTACACTCCTGTCGTGTGCTAAACTCATTATGGAGAATAATGGAGCACAGTATTTGTTAAATTCTGTTGCCTCAGGCCTCTCATATCATAACCCACAGGAGCTGTGTCACCAATGCCTAAAGTAGAAGTGAAGCCATAATTTATGCATATATTAAGACACAAGAGCCCCTCTTTTCACTTTACAATCTCTTAAGGAACCCTGCAGTTTTAAGTTACCCCTGTGTATTTTGTAGTTCTGTAGTTCCTTCAGTATTTTATGTACCAGGCCATCCCTTTCCTGGGTCATGGCACAACAGTTAAAGAGATATAGGTGAGGCAAACAATACTGGACAAAAATTGTATTTGTAATATAAGCAATAACCACCATCACCACTGATGGCTAAGATGTGGCCTCATCTGACCCAAGAGCAACAAGACCCTTTAGATTACAGCACAGGGAGGCTGCAGATCTGAAGATGCCTTCCTTTTCATTTAGGAAATGTATCTTCCTACATGCAAGGGTCAACAACTGACACACATTTGGAAGCACAAAAGTTGGAATGGCACAGCTTTTTTATAGTCTTATCCTCATAATAAAAAAAAAATTAAAAAAAAAACAAAAAAAACCACCTCACTCTTAATTTTCTCTAGTTCTCCAGTTTCAAGAAAAATTGGCTTTGTTTCATACATTCTATTTGAAAAGAGTGGTGAGAGAAATAATATATTTCTTTACCTCCCCTTTTTCTCTATTTTCTTTTTATTGTTCTCAGGAAAAGGTTCAGAGAGACAACATAGGTTCTCTAACTAGTTACACATCAAGTGCAAATAAAACTAATTTTTCCACAAGTGCTGCTTGAAAAGACTATTTTTTCCACTGTTCTCATTAAAAAAACATGTTATCCCTACTCATCCAAAAGCAGAAATCAATGAATCCAGAAGACACAGTCTTTATTATTTAACTTCTCTTCATTTAGTAATATCTTAAGAGCCCTTATAATCCCACAGTGTTCTTGTTATCTTTATTCTTATCTATTCAAAAACATTCATCACTGTTCACCCACAAAAGTCTTGCTGGTATACTCCTGCAGTCAATGGAAACTTTTCCACTAAGACCAGAGAAAATTTGGAGGGTTTTATTTCTTTCTAATGTTTTCTTCCTCGCCCTGCCCCTCTCTGCTCTTTGTTCTCCAAAGTGAAGAAAAAGGAAAAAAAAAAAAAAAAACAAACAAACAAAAAAAAAAAAAAAAACAACCCACACTTCACATATCTTCTGCTGAAACAGCAACATTTATATTACTAGTATATTCACATCCCTTTTTTGTTCAAAACTATAAACGTAGTTTTTCATCATTTTGACCTTAGCTGAGCACTAAGCAGATATTTTCCGTAATCCAATAACAAAACCACCTGCATGAATGAAAAGCAACATTTAACTTAGAATCCCCATCACTGGGTTTGAACAGCTCAAACCACTTTCCAAAGTTTGTTACCTTGCACTTCACTGTACTGAATTAGCTTTGTAAGCACTTCACAAGCTCTTTAAAAGCCACTTTGAACTTAAAAAAAAAATTACTCAGATGTAACATTTTTTCCACCCTTCAAATCTTTGCCAATTCAGATGCCTTTTGTCACTCCATGTCCTTCCATCCATTTTCCTCATTTAGAATATTTCAATAAAATAACAAGAGTTTGGCTTTGCTTTCTTGAGTTTTGTAAGTTCTTACTTAAAATTAAAATAAAAATCTTAGTTTTAATTTATTTTTTTCTATTTTCCAACATCCAGGAGTGAGAGCAATAATCAGAAACAACTATTAATAAAACCACGGCAGCTTGTTGATCTAGGGGTACGATTCTCACATAGGGTACAAGAGGTCTCACGTTCAAATCCTGGATGAGCTCAAGTTTGAGGACTGTCAGCCTGATTTCAGTGCCAGGAAAAGTCACAGAGCAGATCATCTGGAGTGCAGCACAGCCTGGGAATAAGGCCCAGACAGCATGAGATTGGGAAAGGCAGATCCTGCCTGACTGGCTTGATCTCCTGTGACAAAGTAACCCATTTAAAAGATGAGGAAGAGTTTGTGGATATTGTCTACCTGCACTTCAGCAAAGCCTTAGGAAGTTTCCCATCTCACCATTCTCCAGGAGGAGGTGGCTCCCCATGGTGTGGTGCTGTGTACTCTTCACTGGGTAAAAACTGGCTGGATGGCTCAGCCTAGAGATGGTGGTGAATGGCCTTAAATTCAGCTGGGGCCAGTCCTGCTTAATATCAAGGATCTAGGCAAAGGGATTGAGGGCACCTCCTGTCAGGTTCACAGACAGCACCCAGCCAGGTGGGAGAGCTGATCTGCTGGAGGGCAGGAAGGTGCTGCAGAGGGATCTGGATGGGCTGGATTGCTGGGCTGAGGCCAAGGGTATGAGGGTCAAGGAGGATTTCTGGGTCCTGCCACTTGGGTCACAACATGCAGCACTACAGGCTGGGTGAAGAGTGGCTGGGAAAGCACCCAGAAGAAAAGGACCTGGGGGTGCTCGTCCAGAGTCAGCTGAATGTGAGCCAGCCTGTGGCCAGGTGGCCAAGAAAGCCAAGAGCATCCTGGCCAAACAGAAATATGGCCAGGAGGGACCAGGGCAGGGATTGTCCTGCTGTGCTCAGCACTGGTGAGGCCACACCTCAAGTGCTGGGTCCAGTTTTTGGGCCCCTCATGACAAGAAGGACACAGAGGTGTTAGAGCTTGTCCAAAGGGCAACAGAGGTGGTGGAGGGTCTGGAGTACAACTCCTGGGAGAAAGGCATGAGGGAGCTAGGGGTGTTTAGCCTGGAGAAAAGGAGGTTCAGGGGAAAGCTCAGCACTTCTACAACTGCCTGAAAGGAGGGCATAGACAGGTGAGGCTGACTTTCTTCTCCCAGGTAACAAGTGACAGGATGAGAGACAATAGCCTTGAGCTGTGTCAGGAGAGATTCTGATGGAATATGAGGAAACATTTATTCACCAGAGGGTTATCAAGTACTGGAACAGGCTGCCCAGGGAAGCAGTTGAGTCACCATCCCTGACAGTATTCAAAGAACATGTAGCAGAGGCACTTGGTGACATCATTTAGTGGTGAACACAGTGGTGCTGGGTTAGTGGCTGGACTCAAAGGTCTTAGAATTCTTTTCCGTGATTCTATGACTTCAGTAATGTCCCTTCTTACATAATTCAGGGACAAGATTCTGCTTTGTCTTGGTTTATGGAAAACTCAGTTGCAAACAGTCTCTCAGTCAGCTCTGATCAACAAACCTTCCATATGTGACTAATTTACTTCTCCTAATAAGCCTCTATAGAAAACATATTGTAAAAAATTTTAGTCCCAAATATAACACCCAATTCTGCTTTCATTAGTGTACTGATTCAGATAGAAACATTATAATGAACTTGCTAAAATATTTTTGTAACACAAATCATACCAGTTGATTTAGATCAGGTTCAATTAATAAAATGCCTTCTTTACATCCCCTAAAGGTTTAGAAAAGGTGTTGGTGGTCAACAAATGCATCAGTGCTCTCTGAGCTATAAAGAAATTGTGCTTTGTTCTTCTGTTTTACTACAGGAGACTTTTTAAAACTTTGCTGACCTTTAGCACAGAAATTCAGTTCTACACAGAAGTCACCTTTTAATATTTAGAAATAAGGCAGCATGGCAACAAAAAGAAAGATTGAGACAAAAAAAAAACAGAACTCTGAAATTTTTACAAAGGTAAGAACAGAACATAGTCTGAAATTTTCTATAACAACTTTAAACAATACTTTCTATTCTATTTCATCATCACTGAAGGAACAGGCAGTAGTGTGATAAATCAATACCTTTATTACATCTAGTTAGGACATATAATGCCATGAACTCATGCTATTTTGAGGTTGTGTAGATTTAACTTGATTGAAATTTCTGTGCACTTCAACTTTCCAGTGCAATGAAACAGAATCCTGTGAAGTGAGCCAGCACCAAACCTATGTTAAGCTCACTTAGGTCTTGCTCAGAAGACAGTCCTAAAAACACTTGCTCATACATATACACATTTGTAGTACTCGAGGGAATTAAATTTACCATATACAAAAGTAAATTTCACTGTCAATGTCAGAAGGAAAACAGCAGAAGTGAAACTCTTTATATTACTCTTGTGATGCCTAGAAGCAGGAATAGAAAATTTCAATATGCACTCTGACCTCCTGCAATTTCAAACAAAATTACATTTGAGAAGTGTTAGATAAACTTTGGTAGGCAATTCTGATTGCTGTAAAAAGGAAAACACAAAGTCATAATCATCTTAGCAAGAGGCCACTGGTGAGATTTGTGGCGCAGCTTTCAGGTTTGGGTCCTTATTTTGCCTCATTGAGGCCAGCAGCCTTCATCTATCAAATTACTTTGCAGGAACATGAACCTGCATCCCATCCCTCTACAGCAATAACCTAATCCCATGGACAGCAAAAAAAGGCACAAACGTTTAATGGTTTTGCTTCTATTGTAAATTGTCGTGTCTTAGATTTTCTGTTGGTCAGCTCTATGCGATACCAGCTTCCAGTTATCTACACAAAAGCTTAGAGTTGATTCTTTGTTAAGGAACCAACATTAATGTACATAGAGAAGTAACACACTGCATATGGGGGCATGCACTGGAGCAAGAACATGAAAGTTATAGTACACTGTAAATGGAAAAAAATTACCTTTTTGCTGACAAGCTATCCTTCAAGAGAAAAAACGAGATAATTTATGCCTGCAGAGGTACTCTAAAGCTCATATTTTAACAGACAAAATGTCTCATAATAATATAGCTGAAGCCCAACAGGAAGGATCTATTAATCCTTTGTGTGCTCCACTATTGTTTATTCAACCAAAAAAAGTGGCATAAAACATTAATGCCATTTTCTCACTCAAGGATTTTTCAGTCAAAAAATTGAGCTTTGCTGATCAGATTGAGCATTGAGAGACTGGGAGAACAGATGGCAGACATGCAGTGAATAATTTTTGCATCAAGCATACCCTCACTGTTCAATACAATCTATTCAGAAGACCATGCTCCTTTTGAATCATCTCGCCAGGCAGATAAAAGTGAAGGATCAGAGTCAATTAAACAAATGTGCTTTCTATTGGCATCCAAAAAGTTATGTCTACTGCATCCCCAGCCATAAAGGCTGAGCTAAGTGTGTATTGCTGAATACAAAAGGCCCATTTCCATCTCTGGGTCAGAGTAACAGGTAAACAGCATCTGGAGGAAATGCACCACAATACACTATCTTGGAAAAAATCGTCTTGTTTCCATGAGTTGGTGTCCTTAAAACTGGAAAGCTTAAAGGACAAAGGATACATCCTGCTCAAAAAGTAGGCAAGTGTCTATTGACAAATTAGGGAATGATGGTTTTTCTCCTGTTCTTTACACAACTGAAGGTCTCTAAAATGCTAATGGATTCACATTAATCTCAGAAGTTTTGTGTTTACACCAGCCTCCATGAGTTACAAGAAATCACTTCAGTACTGAAGCTTAAGACCAAAAAGTTTGTGCAAGACAATTATTGTTAATGCTCATCTTCCAAAAGTTATCGGTGCTTCTTTCTCCAAAACTTCATTAACACTTCACTGACATCAGTACTGCCCCTTTTAGTGGAAGAATAAACATGCAGAATAAGATTTTTCCTAGGAAATCAGATGAAACTTTGTGCCAATCTGTAGCTTCCGGGGAGGAAAGGACTGATAAAGTCTTGATCCTTATTTGCCTATGTTTATTGCTTTTGGGAGTGCTTAGAAAAAGCCAACCATTCACAAATGGTTTATTTTGCTGAAATTAGAATAGCATTTTCATAAAACAAAACCCTTGGAGCTCCCTAACTTGTCTTCCAAACTCTCTAAACACCATGGGACCTTTCTACAAGGACACAGCTATGACACAGCCTGTAGGAAGCAGTTCAGCAGTTCGAATCCAGATCTGTCTCTATCATAAGATGTGAAGGTGGCTGTAAATTTTAGAAGCAACCAAGTGAGCCAGTTTTGAATACTTTCCCATTTTTCAGCCACACTGCATGAGGGTCATAGGAAGCAGTGAACTAACAGCACAATCCGTAATAAAGAAAATTCCAGATTTAAAAGCAACTGCTGCCTGAACACCCTCTCTCTGCCACGTGTTAAAGACAACCTGCTGACAGTTGTTCCAAGTATTTAACTCTGGAAGCCATATTCTTCAAGTGAGAAGAAATAGATGTGTTGACTACAGCCCTGGATGACTAGAAAGTAATTTTCTTTCCTAAGGTAAGAAATTCACTTCATAATCACTCTGCTCTATTGAGTGTCTGGCCATTACAATAAAGCACTCTACAGTGCCCTGTGACTGGATGGAGTTTCTAAAAATAAACATATATATAATACATATACACACACACACATACATATATGTAAAGCCTAGCAGTTTTGCTGTCTCAGAAATAACCAAAATCCCCCCATAAAACCCTATATCCGTATTTCTAAAATTTAAAATCAGTTAGGTCTTTTATTCACCATGCAAGAGCAATAAGATATTTTTAACAAAATCTATTTTACATCAATTTTACATTCACTTGTTGTTTCTGGTTGTGAAACAATTAAATATCATACTACTGTTTGTGTTTCTCAAGGGAAGCAGCCTGAGATGGTACCTAACCATGGAGAAGCAGCATCAGAAGAAAACAACAAGCAACCAGGCTCATTTCCTAGACATACAAATTTACTATGACAAAGCCAAGGAAACATGTTTGAATGATTCTCGGAGATTTTTTCTGCAAGACAAATGTCTCCACGCTATTGTTGCTCCAGTAAAACAAGGGAGGGAAACAACAACAAAAAAATGTATATCAACTCAGACAAAATATGCCAGACAGTGACAAATAACAGATTAATTTAAATTGGACAGCTCTGGTTGTTGGCAGAAATTTGAACAATTTTTGTTTTTGAACACAGAACCCGTGTCAGCGTGGTCTGAATACAAATTTTAACTAACAGACTTCTAGGCTGCATCAGTCAGTGTTTGGGTTTGTTACACTGCCCACTTCTCTTGACCTCCAATGTAGTTATTTGATGCGCAAAAGAGGATCAAACAGAGCATTGCCAAAAGGGAAATTATGGTTGCCTGAGCTCTTAACCTATTGTAAGCACCTCTCTTTCAAAGCCAAGCTATGAATACATATACAGCACTTCTGTAGTGCTGATGAAAGATTGCTGGTGCATCATGAAAATGAAAAATTATTCTCAGCCAAGAGGGGAAATTGCCAGAGATGTCAGAAGACATGTTGCTGTGACGCAAACAGTGACACAGACATTAATTTCATTAATTTGACAGTGAAACAATACATATATAAGCTGCCTAATTCTTTACAGTCTTCCTTTTTTCACAACAAGATTTGGTCATTTCAGTTCTTCAAGAGCTGTGTCTCTATCTTCCCCTAAGCTCCTCCCTGCCCAAAAATAATAGCACATAGACATTTCATTTCAGCAGAGAGATTTTCATTAATTATACTAAATGGAGTGATGATCTGGAAAGGTCACGCCAGCCTTTCAGCATGCCCTCTCTCCCAGCTAAGTACTTCTCAGCTACAATTGATTACCTTGTCTTTTAGGTTTGTTTCATTCCATCAAGAGCAGCGTGTGTGGCATCAATAGCATTATTGATATTGTGGTGAGCCACATCCCAACCTTATATGGCCTCCATCATGTGTTCAAGGTGCTAAACTCTAACGGAGGTTGAAGCCTTTAGAGTGACACTCTGGAAAGGAAAACAGCACCAGAGAGACCTAGCACAATAGTGGGTACTCCCATGACTCAATGGTATAGCATAACAAACATTACCTCTCAAGGAGGGGTGCCCTTTCATTGCTCTTTCATCAAGTTTCTCTTACTATGTGCTTTAAATCCTTGTTGACGTATACCATCTTACATCCTTTAAAAAAAACCTTAAAAACCACAACAAAAACGAAGTTACTGAAATGTAATAGTCAAGAGAGTTTCTTGGAAGTGTCCTTTCTTCATCTGCTTTAAAAGATAGATTCCCACATGAAAGATATTCACACACTGATATGTAAAGAAAGCCACATGCATGCTTTTGCATACATGCTCACCTCTTATTCAAAAATAGTGAGACTTTTCAAACAGCTGTAGCTATCCCAACACATTCTGTGCATTTTATCAGATGCCCAACTACTAGAGACTGGTTCTTGTATAGGCTGTTTGTGTGTTATTATCTGTGAAAACAGTTCCCTACCTGGTACCAAAACCAAAACCTCCCTTTTGTGTATCTGCCCAAAACTGTAGCCCATTTGCCCATGACTATTCATATCAATGGCCATGCCCATGGTCAATACCCATGACAATTCATATCATATTCATTTGCCCATATCAAACATGCAGTAAATGACTGACTTTGGGGAGGGGAAAAAAAAAAAAAGGGCACATGGATGTCTGTATACAGGAGACAGCCAAAGGTTCAGCTCTCCCTCACTTCCAGGTTATCAGGGGACACAGACATGTGTGGTCACCTTGTGCTGAGGCAGCTCACAAAATGCTTCAAGTATGAATATAAATGGGTCTTGTCACTTTTAAAGTCTGAAATATTCCACTGGCACCAGTTCAACTGCCTCTTAGTTAAGAGATTTTTGTACAACAAATTTGCAGAAGCGCTAGGTGAAAAAAAAACAAAAACAAAACAGACCCAGTCAGCTTCTTCTGCCCCCATTTCTCTCATCATTACAATGCACTCTTAGAACTTTCAACTTCAGGAAAATGCAAATTCTTCAACAATGAATTATGCAAGAGGAACAAAATACATGTGGGTATAGATATGACAGAAAAACCTTTTGCGGCACATACAGGGTGACAAGGTACAGAGAGAGTGCTCTTCACTTTTCTTCAACTGAAGAGAGAATAGTTAAATTATACCTGTAGTGAGGTTTTATATACACCCTTAAGCAACTCCACTTACAGCATCGACACTGCAGAAAGCGACACGTGACTTCTGAGCCCTTGGTTACAGGATGACAGAGAGCAGCCTGGATACACAGGTACAAATCCCACTTAAGGTTACATCTGTCCTTTGCTGCAGACCCTACCAATCTGCTAGGTCCTGCTTCACACTTGATGAAACACGAGCACTTGTACCCTGTCTGTCCAATACCCAACATAAATCAAGTCACTGGAGCTGTTTGTTGTGACTTGGCTTTTTAGTGCTGGCACACACCGGATTGCAAAACTGTTCTTTGCTCTGCATAGTGTAAAGCCACAAGCAAGAGGCTTGTGGGTATTGAAATAGCAATTACTTCAGACCAAAATAATAGTCAAACATCTACAGAACTGCAAAATATTCCATAAAAGCATCTGCATAAAATAAAAGTAGGTAAGAGACAAGGGATTTCAGCTGAAAGGTGGAAAACCAGAGGAGATGAGTACCAGGCAACATCCAATAGTACTGCTGGCATTAGAGACTGACATCCCCACCTATATCCTGAATATTCCAGCACACACACAACATTCCACAAGCATTTTTCATAGAAGGTTCACCAGTGGATAGTAACAAGTCAGTTCTTACCCTGGGTCACACCAAAATAAAAATTAGCATAAAAAAGTTGCTCATAGGTTCTGCCAGAATATAGAAGAGCACTCTGGCATAGTATAAAGCATATGTAGATTTTAGTATAAAAGATAACACAGTCCCAAAGGGTGGGGAGTTCGACACAGCCTGGCCTGCAGGGAAAAACTCAGCAAGCCAGGACCACAAATATGAGAAAACAAAGAATAAACAAATTCATGAACACAAGAACAGACGACTCGGCCTCTTCTTCAGACACTGGGCTGGGGGAAAACAGAAACCCTTCACAGAGATAGAGACAAGTAAAGTCAGGTGAAAGCCAAGCTCAGAAACCCCAGGGAAACAAAGCAAACAACACAACGACAAACAACAAGAAAAAAAATTTTTATATATATTTTTATATTTTAAAAACCCAACAGTCAGGTTCCCTATTTATAGTTCTTCGCACACTTTTTTAAGAGAAACATTAAAGCTGCATAGAGTATAGTTCTGCCTCTATAGAAGAAAACTTGTTTTATAGTATAAAGAACCTGGCCTGAAGGTAAAACAAAAACAAGCAAGCCACGCAAAACAACTTATTTCCTCCTACTGTTCTTCAGTTGCAGCAGCTCCCGCAGGATGAAGACGCTGCAATACAGTTATAGGAGAAAATTGGAGGGACAGAGCAGCCCTGCTGAGAGCTGATTGCGAGGGACACAGAGCAGCGGCCACACGGCCAAGGCAAAGAGCGCAGCGAGTGGCACCGAGCAACGCCGCCCGGGGAGCGCTCTTCACCGAGGATAGAGAGCGGAAAGGAGCAGATTGCTTCCCTGCTGTTACCACCAGGGACTCCAGAGCTGCTCCGGGCTGCCGGCAGCGTGCTGGGAGCTGGCAGCCCGGAGCGGGTGCCGCAGCCCCGGGCAGCGCTCCGGCGGGCAGGGCACGATCCGTCATCAAAATAACTCCAGATTTAAAAGCAACTGCTGCCTGAACACCCTCTCTCTGCCACGTGTTAAAGACAACCTGCTGACAGTTGTTCCAAGTATTTAACTCTGGAAGCCATATTCTTCAAGTGAGAAAAATAGATGTGTTGACTACAGCCCTGGATGACTAGAAAGTAATTTTCTTTCCTAAGGTAAGAAATTCACTTCATAATCACTCTGCTCTATTGAGTGTCTGGCCATTACAGTAAAGCACTCTACAGTGCCCTGTGACTGGATGGAGTTTCTAAAAATAAACATATATATATATACATATACACACACACACATACATATATGTAAAGCCTAGCAGTTTTGCTGTCTCAGAATAACCAAAATCCCCCCATAAAACCCTATATCCGTATTTCTAAAATTTAAAATCAGTTAGGTCTTTTATTCACCATGCAAGAGCAATAAGATATTTTTAACAAAATCTATTTTACATCAATTTTACATTCACTTGTTGTTTCTGGTTGTGAAACAATTAAATATCATACTACTGTTTGTGTTTCTCAAGGGAAGCAGCCTCTGCACACCGGGGCACTGCGGAGCTGCTCCTTCATCCCTGGATCTCCAAAGAGCACCTTGGCAGCGAGCTTACTGCTACAGCACCTCAGGTGATGCAGCTTTAGTGTTTCTCTTAGAAAGGTGTGCAAAGAACTATAAATAGTCGGGTTTTTAAAGTATAAAAATATTAAAAAAATATTGGTTTTTTCTTGTTGTTTGTTGTTGTGGTGTTTGCTTTGTTTCCCTGGGGTTTCTGAACTTGGCTTTCACCTGACTACTTGTCTCTGTTTCTGTCTCTGTGAAGGGTTTCTGTTTCCCCCAGCCCAGTGTCTGAAGAAGTTGAGTCGTCTGTTCTCTTGTGTTCAGGAATTTGTTTATTCTTTGTTATCTCACATTTGTGTCACTGGCCTGCTGAGCTCTTCCCTGCAGGCCAGACTGTGTCAGACTCCCCACCCTTTGGGACTGTGTTATCTTTTATACAAAAATCTACATATGCTTTATTTACAAGCAATTCTGCAATACCTATTAACTACATTGAACAGTGTACTTTTGTTCTAGACCAACCAAACTGTGCCACACCACCACAAAGATGCAGAACAAAAGATGAAGACGAAGCTCAGGGACACACCCCATTTCCTCTATCTTTGCCCTCTGATCCCACATTCCAAAAATCCCAAAATTCTACTTTTTAACCCTGTGATACGTTAATAATCATTCTATCTAAATTCTTATAACTTATAAATTTCCCCAGAACAGTCAGAAGGATGTCCTGGTTCCCACACCTGACTCCTAAAATAGCTTTGGGGCTTTTTTTTTGCCTACATCATGTTTAATATACTAAGAACCTTTCACACACTATATTTCTTCTCTAAGTATGAGCAATTTTTGCCTCCCAGCTCACACATGGAAGCACGGAACCTTGCAGGAAGAAATCAGCTCTCTCCTACATTTGCCCAGCAAACAGCACAATAGAAACACATTCTGGAGAGCCTAAGAACAGATGTAATACAATAGCAAGTAAAAATATCAGTTAACACACGACATGTGAAACAGGCAAGTCAACAGCCACAAAACAAAAATAAGCGTTCATGAGAGGGGAAAGGAACACTTTCAATTATATTTTCAAAAATCCAAACAAAAAAAAATTAACTAGGATTTACACCAGAAAAGAAACACAGCTGGATAACAATAAGAAATAAAATTTAAAAATTTAATAGTGATATGAAAAGCAGAAATAATTTGCACTATAACTGTGTATGCCAATGTCTCAAACCACTTTAAAACCAAGAAATATATCTCCAGACAGACAAAGACTGGTGTATATTCCATTTACAGAGCCAACTTTACAGAAAGTTGTTTCGGGTATCCATTTTTTTTCTGTTGTTTGGTGGTGACTTTGTGACAAAAACCTACTCACAAATCAGTGAGTAACACACCAAATCTTCCATTTATAGGCTAAAACTAAGTCCACCAGACTGCTTTTCTCCCCACAGTTTCAACGCTGACTTGGTTCATCTTGGGGGCAGTTACACCATTCTAAAAAGGAAAGCTGATCAACATGCAGTCACATTGCACAGACTTCATAAATCTTAGCAAGCAAGCGCTGCAAGCAGCTAAACACATATGGGAGATAAAACTGGACAGCACACTTGGAGAAATAAACAAGGAGACTGCTTAGCTCCAGATGTTTGTTTCCCACAACTGGCATGATCCCCACCTTGTCCCATCTCCTTTCCTCCTCTTGGGCACAGCACTCTCAGATTGACTCCAGCCATGGGAGACCAGTTCTTTGCCACATCCCCCCACCCAGCTGCTTCCTAGGTCAACAGCTCTGCCTTGGTTCTTTGTAAAGCACAGGGAGGACTTTCCTCTAGCTGAAAGCAGAGCAAAGCAGCAAAAGCAGCATGAGAAGGTACAAGCTGAATCTGAAATGCTAAGTATACAAAGACTGCTGAGAGCACATTTATGCACAGGACTCGTTGATTCATTTCCCCCTCTCAAGCAACTTCTTTAGCTGTTTTCCTCTGATAATGACAGTACCATCTGCTCCTACCATTTATCTGGTATCCCTACCTTTTGGGTATGGAAACATCCCTACTCACATAAAGAATTATCAAATCAATTATGTTCTGTTTATGAAAACATACTCAGTTGCTGGAGGGAAGATCACACAGTTGTGAGCAAAGTGACTCCAGACAGCAAGCCACAAGATACTAGGAAGAAACAAAATCCTATATGCTTCTCCACATGACTATCCTTAGCAGCTGTCTCTTTACCCAATGAGGGCCCAGAAGAAATGCCTACAATCTCCCCAAAACCAGTACCAAGTAAAAATAGGCTTTCCAGCCATCATCTGCAGAACACACAAAGTACTCTGGGCCTGGGAATATTAATCTCTGCCAGAATTTGCGATGCTCTAGTTAAAGGGCTGTAATCTGTGAAGTCATCCAGCATATGCTGATGGGAATAAGGAAGATTATATTGGTGTACAGATGAGGGCCCTGGACTGCATTAATAGTTGTATTTATAATACTGAAACTCTACAGCTACCTTCCCAGTGACAGTGCACTTGCTTCCTGTAAGGGAAAAATGTGCCTAGACAGTCTGTACAGCCTTCATCATTGAAGGTCTTTAAAAAGAAATTAGACATCTGCCAAAAACTGTACAAACACAGCTGATCATTCTGTGGACAGACTGTTGTCATCCTTTCAAACTCACACCTAAAGAAGCTTATCCTTTAATCTATCCTAATTTGTAGCCTCCCAGTGGGTTGGTCTTTCCCTTCATAAGCTTCATTTCAACTGAAATCATTGCCAAAATGGATATAACACCTAATAAAATGAGACATCACAAAAAAGTTAAGTAGACGGAATTCCTTAAAAGCACACACAGAAGCTTTGTTTTTTTAAGGTTTATGAATCACCCTAACAATGTTAATCAGGGTCAGTTCAGACAATTTCATCAAAAGAGAGGCCACAAAGTGGGGACTAAGGCTCAGAGGAAGTTAGCAAACCTACAGAAAGGTGAATGACCTCTATAATTATTTATCAGCATATCAGGACCTGAAAGAAAAACACCTGCCCAGCTAAAAAAATCAGCCCAGAGTGACAGGGACTAAAATTTCCCAGGAATGTCATCGAGCAGCCAGAGTCTCATGATCATCAGCAATGTTGTGTCCAGACGTACAGGTATATAAAGAAGGGAGTGAGAAGGTCTAAAGCTGAAATGTGACAACTGAATCTAGACAACACCAGAGTGAACAAAGGCCTGAATTTTTAAAAGCTCAGTTTTGATTTATGTGTCCAAATAAGTGTCAGATTATGAAGAGTCAACTACTCCACATGCAAGCCTTCTGAAACAAAAGTGGCTATTTTTGCCACAATAACAATTAATAACCATGGAGGACTTTCCAAATGAATTCTGCTTGCTTATGCAAAAGAAACACACAAGATCTAAGAAAATTCATTTTTGAGATCTCTTGATAACTGCTCTCAAGTCTAAAAGGCTCAAATATGACACATGGTTTTAGGCTCAGTACAGCTGGCCTGAGCTTATTTCAGTTAACTAGGAATAATAATCAGCTAAATATTATTTCATAATTCTTTGCAGTGATTTAAATAAATGCCCAAACAGAAAATTACACAATTCATGCTGCTTTGAAATTAATGTATTTAAATTCACTTGCTACCACCTCCCTCCAAACCATAAGAGAAATTTATGCAGCTATTTCTTTTTACCTCAAACTAGCAGAATGACCAGTACAAAGATACTTCCACAAACACAATGTTCTCTCAAAAACTTTAGGAAAAGAGCTTTGCACTTCCAGTAGCTACATTATGATTTCTGTTTTCCTGTGTCATACACATGAGATTCATAGGTAAGATACCGCCTCATTCTGCCAGGTACCTGCAACAGAGTCATCTGGCAAAACGTGTGCTTGCTTTTCCTAACATATGGCCAATTACCATTTAGGCTACTGTGCAGCAATCTTTTTATCAATTAGCACAAATAGTCACTAGAGCCTGGGCTCAAGTACTTATCTGATTACATATCTGCCCAGAGCTGTCTACATAATAAAGTATAATATATTCGATGTAGGACAGGAATCTCTTGCTTATTACACATCCCACCTGGGCTAGCTGAGAAACATTAGAAGACACATGACGATTGTGTTAAGCCCTAGTAAGATGGTTTGTTTCATTTTCCTTTGCAGAACAACCACCACTAGCAAGTTGTGTGATAAAAGAGGTCCCAGTTAAAAACTAAAGGACTGCAAGATTCAGTAGTACAACTTGTGGGTTGTGTTGCTCCTATTGCAAATACTGCACTTGTGTAACTCCAACTCATTTTGTTTTCCCAAGGTTCTTGGAAGTTCTTACTTGTAGCAGCTTCCAGCACCTTCAGAGGCAGCTGCCTCACCTTGATCTCAAAGCCACACCTGTGCTGTCTTGTCTTACCAGAGAAGAAAAGCTTTATATGTTTTGACTCAATGATAGTCAAGGCTTTTTCCAACCTTAATGATTCATCGATAGTTGCTGAATTCCCACAGGTTATATGGAAATGTGAAGCCAAGTCTGAAAGTCCCAGGAAAAACTTCAGCAAAAGAATCATACCTCAACTACAAGGGCCACATCTCCATCTCTTGTTTGTTGTTATGAACCCAAACACTCACAAATTGTAAAATACAAGCTGTTATTTACTGCCCTTCAACCAAGGGACCTACAGACAGGCTCTGATGCACTAAATTAGTCAATATGCATAAGCACTTTGATAAAAAGCAACATAATGTGCCAAGTAACCAACAGCTCAAAAGCATCTTGCCAAAGTACAGCAATAAGCTTGTCCTTCTAAACCTGTTCATAATAATTATAGCTGTTAACAACAGATATTGTTCAGCTGAATGAACATGGTGAGACTTCAGCAAACAGCTCTCATCAATCTGACATTCTTACAAACATCCCTTGCTAAATGTCAAGTGAGATCTCCAGAGGGAAAGAAAAGTGTCTTTCTTCCAGAAAAGGACGAAGTTTACACAGATAAGAACAGAAAGTGAGACAGGAGAGGAAGCAAATAACCACTTTCAAAAGAGCTCTAAAATTACTGACAACTATACAAACTATTAATAAAGGTCTGGTTTTAAGCAGGAGAAAGAATCATTCACAGTGAAGAAAACTGCTTCTTTTGGACACTGTTATTACTCTTCACAGCTAAAGAAGAAACCAATAAAACAGTATTTTTTTTACTTCACTCTTCTGTTCTAGTCCTTTGTAGAGTTACTTGCAAATAGCTTGCCATGTGTTAAACTGTTCATTCATTCTTTAATATCCTAAACAAAAAGATAAATACCTTAACTTATGGCACAGAATAAACAAAGGTACATTTCAATATAATTTTATGGTATTTGCATAATTTCAATACGTGGGTGGATTTCTCTGAAGGAACATTTATAATATCTTGTTGACTGGAACACCGAATGCTGCACTGGACTTCCACCAACAGAATACCCCTTATGTTGACCCATATGAAAATAGAATGAATAAGCACTAGCTAAGCAGCAAGATGCTCTTAAGGTGCTACTACAACACAAACACATGAAAATTACCAATATTTCAGTATCATTTTCTGTATGCTTTTTTTTTTTTTTTTTTTTTAATCAAAAGGATGCTGAAACATTTTAAAGGGTTACAAAGTGCTTTAAAGGGATAAATCTCTAGCATGCCTTACTATGAGCATCCACTTCCCCATGTGGATATTAGAATAATTTCCATCATGTGAATATAGCTTATTACTGGTAACATATGTATTACAGTCCTCTATGTGTGTTTGATTTGTGCCATAGCTTTTCACATATACACAAAGTCCTAGCATCAGCTGCCATTTAACAAGCTGCCATAAGGAGTGACATTTTCAGAAAAGCAAAGACTGGTGGTTCTCAATGAAATTTTGGTAGTGGAAAGAAACACAGAACAGCCCTACTTCCAGAATGCTTTTCAAAATCACCCTAAAAGACTTAAAGAACTGTTCTCTTTCCAAGCTTACAAAACTTCATGGATACTTCCATTTAACAGATGCAGATATTTTTTTTTTAATGGGGAGAAAAAAGAGGCCACTTTCTATTTCCAGGTTAAATCTAAAATTAATCATGCTTACACACATAGAATAAGTAGAATTGCAAGACTTTTTTCACCACTGATGGATTCATAAGTATAATGACTTATGAAATCACTTAGCCCATCTGTAAATCAAGCCCCTGAATTTCCTGCTGTGAGACTAGTTCCATATGGCAAGCAAGAACAAGGTATTTTACTTCAAGAGTCAAGTGGATTAACAGAAAAATTGAAATGACAGTTATTTGAATTCAGTCACACACTGTTACACTGGTGGTGAGGCTCTCTATAGATATGTGATCACTTCCAAAGCAGTCGTAGCTTTAATTTTTATTGTCATGACTTCTATTTGGGCCAGTTTCAAAGTGTGATAATTAAAGGAAACATCAGTATTTTGCAGCTTTGGACTTGGCATAAGTTTCAGCCCTTGGCCACAGCACTCCACTGAAAAGCTTTCATCTAGGGGAGAACTGAAGTTTCCAGGTCCTCCAAATTCAAGACCTTGTGACTTAAAAACTACCTTAAAAACTGACTAAGGTAAAAGCAATGTGATTATGCACACTTAAATCTACATGAATCATGAAACAAGAGTTCTGAACACTTTCTATTTGTCTGAATGGGATTTTACTCTGATTCCTGAAGATAACTCCTACCCTACCATCTATTCCAGAACATCAGCAGCCACAGAGATTCCCTCTTTCAAGGGAAAATAGTCATTGTTCATTTAGGAACTAAACAAGCACTTTATAAATCCAAGCTACTGTCATTTACATTCTGACACTTGACACTAAACAAATCCAACCCGGAAAAACAACCCTGTGCCAAAGAAATAAAAAATTAAAAATATAACAGAGAAGGGTATGGAGCATTTATGTTCTTCCATCTAGGAAACAAATGGGTTAAAATTTTCATTGTTCCAATGTGCAAACCACCATTATTCATTATAGTTACAAAACTGTTTTAGTTTCCTTCATCAAACCAAGAACTTCATACAGCAACCTCTGCATCCCTGACAGGGCTGAATGACTAGTGGTCACGTAAGCCAGTCCAGTTCCATGCAAAAAAACCAAAAAGGATCAGATCAAAACTAATACACTACAAACAAAAGCCATCCATTTCTTCTCTAAACATTAAAGCCCTTTTTTTAAAACTGATCAGTGTCTGAAGTAAGCTTCGATTCCTGTTCTGTTGCTCAATTCCTTCCATACTCAGTGAAGAGATTCAGCAAAGTCACTGTCATCAACATCTCTTCTTAACACACTGCTGAATGCCCTGGAGCCTTAGCTAGCTTTTCAGATCAAAGTGGGTAACAAATAAATTATACACCTTTATCAGAGATGATACAGTTATGACAAAAGGAAGGGAGGAGATTATGAGAGGTAATAAGGTCATTCCACCTAACTTTTATTGGATTTACATGCTTGCAATAAGCATATTAAGCCATAACAACATCCGCAGCTAATGAACTAATGAGTTGTTAGCATCACCTCTGCTTGTGGCATCAGCAGCAGGATGCTGGAATGCTGGAGCCTGGCTGGCTCCCCGTTTCCTGCTTTAGGCAGGAAAAGCAGGAAAACAGCAGGAACAGCAGAAAAGCAGGAAAACGGGCAGGAAAAGCAGCTGGAGCAGCGCTCCACCAGCCCGGCTGCTGGGGACCCTTCCCAAGGCTTGTGCTGCTCCACATACACGGAATTCAAAGCTTTGAGCAGCTCCGGGTCACCAGGAAAACAAACAGACTTTAAACTACTTTCAAACTCGGTAAGGAGTCCAGAAAAAAACAGCAAATAAAAAAGAAGATAAGATTTAAAGCAGAGATAGGGCTCGTTTAAATGGTCTTTTAATGCTGGGCTCCAGTCTTTCTGAAGGCTTGCAGAGGAAGCTCAGTGGAGGAAGCTTCTATGGGAGAGGAGACAAATGGCTGTGGTTGGTGAAACACTCAGCCGATGTTAGGAGACAAGGGGAGGACACTGGTTCCAATGCCAGCTGAAACTTAATCTTCTTTTCACAGGCTAAAACAAAAACAAAGTCATTAAAAATTTTCTGATAGCCGTTCACCTCACAAGTATAAGAAGTTTTAATGGTTTGGACTGAAAATCAGCTTCTGTTGTAGTAGAAGTGATTATGATAGAAACACTTGGAACTTCTGAAATAATAGATGAGTTACACACTATTACACATTGTTGGGGGTTGGGTTCTCTTGTAGAATTTTTTTTTCCCCATAAGTTGCCAGGGAACGAATCTCTGGGTACTTAAGGATAGTTAAGAAAGACAAAAGAAGTGGCTGAGGTGGAGGGAGGGGAGGAGCACGTGGACTTCACTTTTTGCTGGGGGGTGTGCTTGTGGGGAGAGGACACGGGAGGCTGTGGATTTCAGACTGCGCGGAGTGGGGGCGAGATCTCTCTTTCCACCGGCACCACTGGAGCGGAGTTCGGGGTTTTCTGCCACGGTCTCTCCGTGTGTGCCCCGGGAATCCTGACCCTGGCCCCTGTCTGCCTGGCCGGAGCCGCTGCAGTTCCTGCCCCCCTCGCTGTCCCTTCGCTCCTGCTCTGAGTGATCTCCACGCCCCAGCCTGCACCCCCTGTCCTGCTGGGACTCGTGCTGCAGCTCCAGCCACCGCCGGGGAGCTCCTGATCCATCTCCAGCACCCCGGGACTCTGCACCCCCTGTCCTGCCGGACTCGTGCTGCAGCTCCAGCCACCGCCGGGGAGCTTCTGATCCATCTCCAGCACCCCGGGACTCTGCACCCCCTGTCCTGCTGGGACTCGTGCTGCAGCTCCAGCCACCGCCGGGGAGCTCCTGATCCATCTGCAGCACCCCGAGACTCTGCACCCCCTGTCCTGCCGGGACTCGTGCTGCAGCTCCAGCCACCGCCGGGGAGCTCCTGATCCATCTCCAGCACCCCGGGACTCTGCACCCCCTGTCCTGCCGGGACTCGTGCTGCAGCTCCAGCCCCGCCAGGGAGCTCCTGATCCATCTGCAGCACCCCGGGACTCTGCACCCCCTGTCCTGCCGGGACTCGTGCTGCAGCTCCAGCCCCGCCGGGGAGCTCCTGATCCATCTGCAGCACCCCGGACTCTGCACCCCCTGTCCTGCCGGGACTCGTGCTGCAGCTCCAGCCACCGCCGGGAGCTCCTGATCCATCTGCAGCACCCCGGGACTCTGCACCCCCTGTCCTGCCGGGACTCGTGCTGCAGCTCCAGCCACCGCCGGGGAGCTCCTGATCCATCTCCAGCACCCCGGGACTCTGCACCCCCTGTCCTGCCGGGACTCGTGCTGCAGCTCCAGCCACCGCCGGGGAGCTCCTGATCCATCTCCAGCACCCGGGACTCTGCACCACAGCTGCCTGTGTCGGGAACTGCACCAACGGGGAAAGGGTGCCAGCGGCAGAGAAAACCGTCACTGTTCCCTGATTCTGTCTGTTGTTCATCTCATAGTTATTGTTGTTCTGTTTTGCCTTGCTAAACACAAGTAAAGAACTGTTATCCATATCCTCACATCATTGCCTGAGAGCCCCTTAATTCTAAAATTATAACAATTCGGATAGAGGAGTTTTGGGGTTGTGGTTTTTTTTTTTTTTTTTTTTTTTTTTTTTTTTTTTTTTTTTTCATTCTCCTTTTCAGGAGAGGGTCCTGTTTGTCCTTAGCGATACCTGTCTTCCAAACTAAGACACACATACACACTATTTCTACTTGTATACATGAAAACAGGAATGGATTTCTTAAAAGCCATTGTGTTAGTCTCTAAATCTGTAAATGTTTGTGTCATGCAGTGCTAAGGTAACAATGAAAGCAGCAGAGACAAGAGGGGTATCTGTATTTATGAAGATTTGAACTCAAAAGGCAAAATCAATTTAAGTAATTTCATAAAAGAAACTAGCCCGAAGTATTTTGTTACAGACACAACTTCATGATGACAGCGACAGAACATAACAAGACTAAAGTGTTACTAATTGTATTATTTAAATCCTAGTCGTATTTATGCAGAGGATGGTAGGGACTGTCTTGAAGGACTGCATTTTCTTACTTAGATTTGGAATTTTAAATTATTTTTAAGCTTTCTAGGGGAAGACTACACATACCTAGCAATGAATGTAAACATATTGTTTAAATTTTGTCTGTCATATCCAAGAACTGAGAAGTTAAACACCACATAGTTTCATCATCACTTATGAACATGCAAGTTCTTAATGCATTAATTTCCAAAATCAGAACTCAAAGCCACCATCTTTATGAACCATTTTAAACATATCTTCTGTGCCATAACAGATGTGAAGGCATAAAATGTTAGTGTTGTTCTGTGATTCAACTGTAAACAAGGGCCTAAATTTAAATATATTTGCTCTGTAAAGGAATACATGCTAAGGTGAGTGAGGGTGAAGATTTGCTTTTTAATAATAATTTTCTATTTTTGGACCTTCAAATCAAGCTAACAAATAGAAAATAACAGCCGAAACATTAAATGCTATGGGATAATTCAGCAGGAATATGCTGTATTAATGTTTTATTAAATTCCAAAATTTCAGAGTAATTACCAGTCGTATTACTTTTTGATGGAAGCCTATAATCTTCATATTCATTAAACACCACATGGACCATCTTAATAAATTTGTGACTATAAGGTTCACAGCACCATAATCTTAACCCCATTGAAACTCTTGCTACAGGTGTCATTTTGCCAAACACTGAAGAGCACAGCTGGGGTTTGACTCTGCTGGGAACAGCTGGCAGGATTGCTGTAGGATCCCTGAGCCCTGGACCTGCTGCATGGTCCAGCTCCTCTGAGTTCCACCAGGCAGATCCTCAGAGCTGTGTCTGCCCTCAAATTTCCCTATGCAGCTACAAAGCAATTAAAGCAGCTCAACACCTGTATGGGTTTTGTAATATTCATCTCTATTATTCAAGCTGATCTCACAGTCCTACTTTGTTGTTTCTACACTTGGGGAAAATGGAATCAACCCTGCAATTCCAGAGCAAGATTTGTAACATGATGTGTTAGCATAAGCTGCTGTACAGACTGTGGCTGGGTTTCACACCCACTGTGAACAGGGGGCTATGCAAAACAGTGGAAAGCAAGACACAGCCTCCAATGCAGCAAGTCAGAACTTCATGGTTGATTTAGTGACTCAACTCTTGCTTAATCCTTCTCAAATTATTCTTGAGCTGGTGTGGAAGGGAGTGAGTCAGAAGTTGCTTGCATATTTCATCTCTGTCCTTACCAGCAAAGGGCATGCAAGCAAAGAACAAGAATGAATTTACAACAGCAATATTTACAAACAAAGCCAAAACTAACCTTGCTGATGGCACTAAGGCAGCCCACTATCCTGCCACGATTATCCACTTTCACTGCCCTCGTCCAATGTGAGAAGCAGTTGCATTAGTGCTGGCTAGGGCTCGTTGCAGGTACTGATCCATTCCTCTATCTGTCCTGCACTACTGCAGTGCAGTTTTAAGCCTACTTAGCCAATGAAGGTAATGCAAAAGGCAGCAGCAAGGCAATTGGTGTACTTATCCTCACTCCTGCCTGGGGATGGGCAGCTTAATAGAATAATTTTGGGACTAGAGGTCACAGATAGTAAAAGACCAAACATCTGAACCACAGGTCTTAACCCTTACTTGGGTGCATTGCTTGGGCACCCCATCTTGTTCCAGTTCTACCAATTGAATAGCATGATCTTTAAAGGGAAGTACTGCTTTATCTTACAAAATGGCTGCATTTTACCAGCTATTCAACAACACATTCAAAAAAATACTGCTTGCTGAGTGCCTGCAAGTAGAAATTGAAAGCCCAAGCAAGTAAAAGCATTTCCTCATTTTATGAAACTTGGGGCATTGTATGTATAATGAAATACCATTAAAGATATTTGTTACTGTAATGCAGAGAAAGGAAGTTAATTAGAAATAACACAAGTGTCAGAAGGACACAAGGTGGTGGCAGGGAAGCTTCTCATTTTTGTCCTGAGGGGTAGTAACCATGCACTGGGGGAGCAATTTACCAGCATAATCCAGTCGCTCAATATCAGTTTCAGTGCTCTATACAGTACATAAATCTATACACTCTTTACCCTACAGGAAAACTGGTCACAGAGAAAGCAAAAGCAAGTAAGACAGATCACAAAGTATACACTGCATACACCTATAGCAGATCAAAAAAGGCTTTCTGATCATACCTACCTGAACTTTGTTAATATCAGCAGGCACAGAAAAGGAGCCTGCTCCCTCCAAAAGGGCCAGAGCACCAGCCTAGATTTCAAGGCAGTGCATATTTCCAGTACTACCGGGGATTATCTTGTCTAATTGACAGGGCAATGAAGACAATTGAGCTGCATTGTTTTCTTTTGTCTACTAAAACAACATAATCCAAGACTTCCAATCTGGGACAATGGCAAGGACAAAATACATTGGTTTCATCTCTTATCACCCACACATCAACTCCTTCTCAATAACATCAAATCATAAAAATAAAATTGAGACTCTAGAGAACTGAAAAAAAAATCCCAAAAGTTCAAGTAGCAGCCTTTAAGATGTGATGTTAAAAGAAAACCAAACCACTTTAATACTACACTAGTAGTCTCGCTCAAAACATTTTTTGTGTAGGAACATATTCATGATTTGTTTCAGAAAAGGAAGCAAATAAAGTATTTCTTTTGCTTTGTAATATTAAAAATTCAAACCGTATTACACTAACAAAAGGCAATTTCCAGACCCATTACTAACAATGGTAAAAAGCTCATGTAACCTTAAATTCTTAATGTTTTCTAGTGCCTCTGTTATCCTACTGAAATCAGATGGAACATCAGGGCCTTTTGTAGTAGACATGCTCTTCTTGCTCCAGTGACCTTTTCTCCACTGCTTCTTGTGGTGTTTACTGCTAGGCTTAAATAATTAAACGTGTCTCTGCCTGAAGTGACTTCAGAAATGCACCTACACTTGAAAAGTACTATTTAGACAATAATTTGTAGAACAACTGGAGGTTAAATGTCTATTCTCATAAAATTATATCCTTATCAGAAGTACCTACTCATTTCCATTGCCCGAGGGCCTGGACAAGATCATGCAAGCAGCCTTCTAGTACACCAATTATAGTTAAACACTATGGAAAGAAAAACAGCCATCAGAAATGTTCAGAAGTAAAAGAATTCAAGTGTTAAAAGCTCAGGCATGGTTTGTGCTTAAAAAAAAAAGAGCACTCTCATTGTATAACAGACATTAAACTAGGACAAAATAACCTTAGGAAATAATTACTCATGTTACATTTAGAAATGAATGTTATTTTTCTAAATATTAATAGATTTATAAAGCACATTTTTGGCAAGTTATGACTTTTCTCCTCCCTCAATAATGACAAATTCACTTCTACTATCAAAATAAACATTTATGTGTATTAGAGCAGTAACTTTATCCATCTCCACTTCCTCCATATTCTCAAAGCCATGACTTTATAGGGTGTCCTATGTTCTCCTACGTTCTCCTACAATTTCCCTTCCCATATCTGAGTGTGTAAAGGAAAAGGTGATTTTGGGGAAGCTTGTTTCCCACTGATACCAACATAAACATTTCAAGGTGCTCATTCCTAGACAGAGGCAAAGAAATAGGTCTATATTATGGAGACATAAGAGATAAAGTAAGTTCCTCTTCATTGCTAGACCTCAGAATCTTCCAGACACACAGCAGATGGAAAATCATTGAAATGTTCAGGGTTCAAAGCAAAGCTTTGATTTCAAATGAGAAAATACATTACATAAAAATAAGTATTTTGGACAGACATTTCACTAAGTTTCTCACCTCTTTCTTACATTCTGTAAGCAGGTCTAGTAGAACATATAAATCATATAATATCATATAAAAATACAATGTTCAATGAGACAGGTGTGGAACTTCTCTATTCACGTAAATGAAAAGCAAGATTGTGCATCTCCGCCCACTTCAGAAAAAGAATATAATAAGAAGAATTAAGGCAGATTAAGAGACTCTTTTAGGCAGCTTAATACCCTTAAGCACACACTTCCAATCCAAGTATTTATAATACAAGAAGTCTCCTAGTTACCTCTCTCAACTGTCACTGTTGTCAGTATTGCATAAAGCTGCTTAAACTACAAAGCTGATTGTCAAGGGAATCCCAGTCTGAAGGGATCTTTTGTGGTCTGAAAGGGTTGTGACTTCTGTAAAAGGAGGGCATGGGGTTACTGCAGCAAACCTTGAATATCAATGGTAGAGGAGGAAAAGGGAAGCTCACAAGTCAGGCTGTGCTCTCTCTGCCTTCCCGCTCCTCTGAACCACATGGCAGTTGCAGGGCAGGACAAAGCCAAGGAGAACCAGGGCAGCCCATGCTCCCTGAGGACACTTTGCTCTCCAGCAAAAAGCACCTCCTGCAGGTGGCACAAAAACGAGAAGCAGTCTGAGCAGCTCTACTATACAGAGCCCACTCCACTGCAAGCAATCCCCACAAATTTCAGACAAAAAATCACATACAACAGGTGTGATGTGAAACATGAAGAGAGAAATAAGTGTTCAATTACTGATGACATAGGTTACATGAATCCAGCCATACATTAACTCAGCCACTTTCCTCTGCATATTCTAGAGCTGATAATATAAAGCTATTCATAGTTTTTTTAGTTTCTGAAGAGGGTCAAAGCTTACACACCTCTGGCATGTATTTTTCAAGGGTGATTACATAAAAACTGCTGTTGTCAAATATTCTGACATGCAGTTAATGATCTCCAGGAATCATAACATTTTCTTTTCCGGTAATAAAAGCACCTACGCATTCAGTTCTATTACACAATACAAATTTTCAATGTATTGGTCACTTGATTTGAACCTGTTTCTGGATATTTAGGCTCTTGCATATCTATGTAGTAAAACTCTTCTGTATGCCTCAGTTTGCTTCAGGCTTTCTGAATTCAACTGATCCTAGCATTAACTATTTTTTGTTAATGAGAAGAATGATTGCATATCTGAACAGATAAAGAACATGACTTCAATATTTACAACCTAATTGCAATAAAATAACTGAAGAGTTTTTGGTGGGGGCAGGACTTCTATGAAGTTCTGTTCCGACTCGAGTTTTATTTTTACTTAGTATATATTTATTTATTTAAGGAACTGTAGGTCAAATTTCCTAGACAATTCTGAGCCTTAAGTTTTCGAAGCTTTTTTCAAGATAGCTCCATATCCTTTATGGAGTTTTCATAATGCCACTCCCGTTATTAGCCTTATTCAAAATAAAAATGGAGATTTGAGACCTGACTTATTTCTGAAGCATATGCTTGAAATGTTTAAAAGAGCACTCTACAACCCATTTTCTCCCAGCCAAACTGCCAAAATATACT
Organism: Sitta carolinensis; assembly: GCA_032173965.1. Lineage (NCBI taxonomy): Eukaryota > Metazoa > Chordata > Aves > Passeriformes > Sittidae > Sitta > Sitta carolinensis. Next base: position 3,357,596 of record JAVUNC010000006.1, read on the forward strand.
TTGCATGCAAAATGAAAACTCTCTTCCACATGCAGTCTGAGCATCCTATTTCTACTCTTGTGAAAATAGGAATCTACTTTGAATGAACATCTCTGAGTTCACCTTACTCCACCCTTCTCTCTCCAGTTTTTCCTGTTGAACTTTCTGCTTTCCAGAAGGCAGCTACTCTTGCAGTTTTTTAAACATTTAGATCATTTAGCTTCTAAGTGTATAATTTTCTTCCTGAAATGACCAAGGGTATAGTGAAAATTTATAGGTTTAAATGAAATGCACCATTATCATGAGTGGCTCCAGAGAAAATGAAATATATGTTGAAATAAATGCAGCCCCAACATGAGAGTCTCTGTAGAAAGGCCTAACCCTTAGAACATTCACCTTGGCTTTGTCCCTTCAACTAGTAACTACTAATGATGCTTTCAAGAATGTTTAACTGATGAACAGTAAGTGATGAGAGGGAAATCACAGAAATTTCTGTGAAAAATCACAGAAAAATCACAGAGATTTCTTTTCCACAGAGGAAAAGGTCCCACCCCTAGATTTACATAATCATACCAAAATGATGTCTATAATGTGTTTAATACCCTAGTGATGCACCACAACTAGTATAGAAGCATTGTTTTCCTTTCTCATTTGCCATTTTATTGCCGGGACACCAGAAAAGACAAAGTTTATACACTGGTAGACAAATTTCAAAAACCAAGCAAAGATTCCATAAAAAATATGCCCACAAAATATGGGCTTGATAGCCCATGTTGTATTTTCTCCTACACCCAAACAAGACTGAGGAGAGTGCCTCTGTTGTTCCCACTGGAGGACTCTTCATGTGTCCTTGACGTTAATTCAACATACCAAAGCAGCATCTAAAATTAGAAGGTTAGAATGGGCCTCATGGAAAAATCTGCTCAACACTGGTTGCAAAGTCAAAGATATGTAAAAAATTCAGGAAGAGAAGCCTTTCATGTCTGCAGTTATGAGCTTCATTTAAGCATGGCTTTGTTTTACACCTTTCTGTTTGCCTCTGCAAGGCACAGAATACAAAGAACACTTACCACTGATGGCCAGTTGAATAAAGGACTTTTGGCAAATTGCAAAACAATTGTCTGTGCAAAAAGTTTCCTCAATACACACTGGAAAGAGACCTAGATTTCTTGCTACAGTTCTGCCTCTGCAGTATCTGTTCTGAAAAAGAAAGTCTCTAGTTTCTGAAGAAATCTCTGCCCACCACCCTCCCCCAGGATCAATAGGATTCTACCTTATGTAACCACTCTAAGTTTGGCAGCAAGAGCACTTACACAGCAGCATCTTGCAGACTGTGAGAGCACTGAAACGCTAAGTTTCCTCCTAGCAAGATGAAATAGCTGTAGAAAACTCAGCATACCACTGGGTCATTTGATCTTCACTTTGAGAGTTTCACCATCACTATCTCAGCAATCTGAGAAATGAGCCTCCAGAGGCAGATACCCATCTATATATATATATACCATGCTCTTAACACTACTCTTTTGCACCACTCCTGAAAGCTATAATGTCTAAATAAACATATTCATCATTTCTTAAATTTTTGTTATACAACTCAAAAGTATATGAACTTCTGCACTAATCTGAAAAAAATATAAGGAACTCATACTACTAAAGGATGCCTTGTTAGCTACCTAAATCTGTGAAAAGACAAATAATAAATAGCACCACAATGGGTGTCTTTCCTAAACAATCCAATTAACTGTCTTTTTGACAAGCTAAAATCAAATCTCCCAAACAAACTTCACTTTCACACTTCCTACTAGGAATACTGAAATTGGTTTTAGAAACTAAAATTAACTGGGTTTCGATTTAAGACTCTTAGACAGTACTTTTCCTACCATGTTTGCTTGTTAGCCCAGGAAAAGGAATTTTGGAGTCTCCTTCGTTCCTAAACCTTATCCTTTAGCACAGAAAGAAAAGAAATGGGAGGGATAGCAGTACAGAAAGAGGAAGGGGGTTTGGGAATGTTGTGGAATGTAATTTACTTCATCCACCTAACTTGTCAATTCAAAGGATGTATTTGTAACTTCATTTTCCATCAAGTGTCAAAAAGTAAATTTAGCTTACTATTAATTCTTTTAAAGACTTAAGAACCCTAAGTCCACCTGCATGGAATTCCAGGGATAGACCATTTGTCAAAGCAGCACATATTCATAAGCAATGTGTTCCTGATAAACTACTCTTTTCTGCCTCCTCATTTCAAAACCAGGCCAGTGTCATCACATTAGTGTAAGACAATATTGCAGACTGACACAATGAGTCAGCAATCACACCGAGGTGTTCTGCCATCCCACAGAACTTGCTCTCTTGGTTTAAGTCCTGGAATTGCTGGTACATCTCTCTCCCATCCTCCCCTTTCTTCTATGCCACTGCACTGCTTCAAGATTGCCTTACCAGTTTTCAGCCCAGCTTGTTTCAGAAGAAAGAAGGAATTCATGTGTAAAGTACTCTAGGTCTTAGAAACACAGAAACATGTGCTGGAGAAGGTTAGTGCCTGGTTGGCTGACTCCAGCAACAAGAAAAGGAAGCTGCTCAATTAACTGGAACTAAGCGAAAAAGAAATTTCAGTTATCTTCCACTTATTCCTAAAAGAACATTTAGACAATTCAGCTCATGAGAACCTCATTGTACCCATATTCCTACTGAGACACTTTACCTATGACAAATTACTGCAAGACCTGAGTGGGCCTTCCTGTCATATTCCGCAGGATGCACCAGGCAGAGTGGATTAAGCTCACACAGGCAGCCAAGGAGCACAAAGAACACATTTTACCCATTAGGCTGAAGGCATGTGGGGCATTACACTGGGAAATGTAATTGAAATTCAAGGATCACTAAAATGAAATGATATTCCTTTTACAGACTGACTATTGGTTTGGCTTTTTTTAAAAACGAAAAACCCACACACAGTCCAACTGGTGCTAAAACCTGTTCCCACAAAAAACCTGCTGAAACTGAGTATTATTCATTTCCATTCTTACCATAAGAATAACAATAGTATTAGAAAACAAAATTGATCTTGTAATAACACGTTACATATAATATCATGTATAAAAGATATAAAAATAACCCCAAAAATAGCAAGTGTGACAGTATAATTAAGAAATCAGAATCAAAATTCCAGAAAAGTTCTAATGAAAATCTATTAAACCAATGCAGTTGGGGGAACATGAGAAGTACAAGGTTTCCTCTTCAGTGAGCCTGTTTAAATGCCAGTTAACCACCATTTGCTTTAGTCTGCAATGTAAGGAGATAATGAAAAAGCATGACTACATAAAAAACAGATGATTAATGACAGCTGGACACCATAAAGAGTGATAACATACTTTTCCAGCACACGGGTGACTGCTCTTCCACACAGTTAAGGCAACACTACTAAATTTTATTCCATACATCAGAATATATAGAAAATGAAATGAAGAAAAATGTGTCATCTTTTTTGCCAGAATATGAATGTTTCACCTCTAGGCAGAACATTTGCCCCCTGCTTTCATCCAGTCAACATCTCTGCTTTGATGGTTTCATTGGATACTTCAATTCTAAAACTAGGGTAAAGCTCTTAAAATCATGAGTTGCCATCTCTTCTCACATATTTTTTTTTTTTTTTTTAGCCCTCATTACACTGAGACTGTTCCCCATAGTTAAAAGAAAACACATTGCCTGGTGAAATGGGTTTCCTGTGCAACATGCAATTGGGGCTTGAGGAAAGTACGAGGGAAAACTATGGCAAACCGCATCCTGCCCAGAAAGAGATCTGGTTGTCATAATCATATACAGTAAATGCACATGCAACACAGAAGCATCACTTCCAGAAAATGAGGGGAAACACACCTATAACCAGTTCTCCTTTCTTCCTTAATCCATCTTTAAAGCTATTATGCAAAACCAGTGGGAAATAGAGGGACTGACTGACAGGATGAAATAATATAAAGTGATTTGATTACTCTGAAGCAGAGCCTTTTCATTAAGTTTTTAGCTTTACAACACAGGATCTATTATAAGGATCATTATACTTCTTTGTACCAAATAGATCATCCTATTTGATATGTCTTTGTATTTACAAATCTGATGTAATTCCCCTTTTCTTTGCATACATACATATAGAAGCCCCTGAGCATCTGGTTATACAGTAGAACTCTATTTTGATCACTGTCTTTTTACAGTACATATCCAGCTATGCCGTATTTCAAAGATACACCATATTCTTCAATATTAGTCATTCATATTCACATAATTGAAAAGACATGAGTATCTAGCAATTGCACTTGGAGAACGAAGCATTTTGAAATGTATTTACAGATGGTTTGCTTACCTCCTTGGGAATGCTAAGTACTATCAGTGCAGCAATAAAAAAAAAGCTCAACTACAAGACCTCTGATTCTACTGCAAAGCAATGGTATTTTATTTCTATTATTAAATGGAATGATGGGAAAGGCTACAGCATTCATACTGTTACAGCAGAAACTGCATTGGTGGAAGGGGGTGAAGGCAGGGGGAAAGTGCTAGGTTTTAATATTGAGTAGTACTAGAGCAATACAACTGATGGATCTCCAGATATTCTGGAGTGCCATGAACCATGCTGGATGAAGCATTTACTTTGGTCATCTGAATGCTTAGTAGTATCCCCATCCCAAAAATTAACAGTGCACAAGAACCCATTTGTGATTGGCACTTTACACCACAAGAGTTATTACTGTTTGGTCCTACATATTGCATAAACTGTTGCCAAAAAAACCCAAAAAACAAAAACAAACAAACAAACAAAAAAAAAAAACAACCCAGCATTCAAAAGGTTAATGAGAAGCAAACAGATGAACTTCATGTAAGTAGATGCACAAATCCACAAATTTTTACTCTGCTACCTTCTCCTTTGGCTAACAGCAGCAGAAAAAGCTTTGTACTTACATATTCATCATTCCAGAGCTGACTGAAATGCAGAAGAAAAAAAAAAACCTCGACAAGATTTATGAAAATATGGAGGCTTCTATTGACGATACTGTATGAGCTATATTTCTTGTCCATACTTCCCAAATATTTTAGCTTGTTTAATAAAAAGATTTCTCTTCCTAGAAATTCTAATACCTTTGAAATAAAAGGGGCTTTATAGTGCTATTTAACTAACATTTTCCAGGAGCCCTATAGATTATTATTTTGCAAGCATTTTTACTGTGCAAATGGCAGGGGAAGGAGGGAAAAAAAAACAGAAAAGGAAGTAAAAAGGGATGCAAATTACAAGCACAGACTTTACAAACACCACACTCTGTATGCACCCTGTATTAATGTTTTAGTCTTTTTCCCCTACTTGAAGCAAACAAGCAGGAAACAAACAAGAAAACAGAAGGGGTAGATGATCCCCCGGACTTACCTTTAGTACAGTCCCTTTGCAAACTTCTCAGAGAGAAATTTAAATTCCTCCAAGTGGATGTGATTCTTTTAGCTTTTTTCTTTTTCAAGTCACACAGAAGCAAAACAATTAGTTTTCAGAGATTCCATTTACTGCTCTTCTATCCCCAGCAAAATGCGTCCAGGAGACTATGCCAAAAGTAAGCCCAGAACTCAAAGGCAGTTGGAAAGGGAGCGTAGGGGGGGTTTGCTGAAGAACCAGATTGTGAAATTCAGTAGCTTGTGCACAGAAATATCCTACTGTACAATATACCTGGCTTCTTGCTCACCAAAAACTGTAGTGCAAACTGTCAGTAGTAGCCTCCAATAGCTGTGTGTGCTGCAGATGGTATGTCTCACTGCTACCTTCCCAGATGGGTAGAGGATTCAGAGAGCAGCAAAACCAGGGGGTCTCCTCCAAAGCAGGTGGATTGCCAGCCACTCATTCACTCAGTCCAATTAATCAAGACAAGAACAGCTCAGTCACCAGAGGTATCTCCTTCCAGGGTGCACAGGATTATGGCAAGGTTATTAATCTTGCTTTGCTGCATCCCCCCCACCCCCTACATTCAGCAGCCTGCACCGAGATGATTGCCAGCTCTGTCTCTGTCCCTGTTCTACTGCATTTTGCTCAGCCCTCTGTTGCTGCAAGTGAAACACAGAGGAGGGAGGAATACTAATAAGGTGGTTAGCTACAGTTTCTTTAAGGCGTTCTACGTACTGCCTGCGTGTGTGAGTGTACATGTATGTGTGTGTGCATTTTCCATGGGGCAATCTGGATTTCTTGGCAGCTGAAACAGGACTTGTTTCTACATCAAAGTCTGAATTAATCTGGATTATCACCTAATGAATATCAGAGCCAGCAATTGTATTTTACTTAGGATAAGAGGAGGGTACTAAATGGTCTAGAAGATTAGGATGGCAGCAGTGGTTCTAGGGGGAGGGAGTGGGGGATTGGTACTGTAGAAACCACACTACAGCCAGAAGAACATAATCACTTAGAAAATTTGTTCCAAACAGATCATTTTAGCAGTATTTTAAAAGTCATTCTTACATCCTGAACCATTTGGGATTTTAAAATCAGCAGTATATTATCCATCTTTAGATTAGGCAGCAATATGCAGAGTCAAGTAAATATTTTTAGAAAAGAAAAGATTTCTGGCAGGAAAAGAAAAAATTAGAATGTCAGTGGAGGCAGACATCCAGCACTGCATTTATGAAGGTGCTTGAAATTCCCTCCTTTAGTGAGAATTGCTCTGCCAAAACCTTTCACTTAAGAAATGAGTTTAGCATTCTCAGTCCAAGAACCAAAACAGATTTTCCATATATTGCCCAAATAGCTGACCTGCATTGGTTCATGAACCTGAGTCTTCTGCTGCAGTAAGTACAAGTCCTAGCTGTAATTCACTCATGAAATACGAAAACGGTCATATTTCCTTTGCTTTCCCACAGGTAATTCAGGCCCTCTGCATCAGGTTCATGATGCAAACGCTGCTGTCTCACTTGTCATCCATAATTCCAGCTTTTTGCAGCAGATGACACTTCAGACTCCTTCAGAAGACTGAAGACTGAGATTCCTTCAGAAACAAAAAAAGCAAAAAATATGTTTGACAGAGCTCCCTAAAGAAAGAGCTGCATGAAATGAGTTTGGTGCTTCATATCACAGAAAGAGCCACCACTACAAGCTTTAACAACCAAACTGTAATTGAACACAGTGGAACTTCATTGGGGAGTTTTAGGTACACCAAAAATACCTAAAATAATCAGCAAAGCAGCCTGGATGCAGTGACCATGGCAGTTACTGCTGCTGGAGCAGGACTGCAATGCAACAGGGCACTATCCGTAAGCACTGTGCCCACAATATTTAGAAATAACATGGAGTAAAAATCTTCTGCTGTTAAGTAAACCCTGCAGTTTTAACAGCCAGTGAACCTGTAAAGCCACACAGCATTAGGAGGAGGCTGTGGTACCTGGAAAGAAATATAGGATACAGTCTCAGAAGATGGAAGACCTGCATTGTTTCACAAGTCACACATAACCACTTGGGCTTTCGTTCACTTTTTCAGCTTAAATTGCTGTATAGTTTAAATCTAGAATGATTTATTTGTATAAAAGTCTGCTGAACCAACAAGAGAATTTATAAATTACAACTCTTTTTTTCTTTGCTGCAATTATTTTACTTCTCCACTTATCCTTTCTTCACCCTCCATCCTATTCCCAAACATGACATCTTATGTTACTGTTTTCCTGCCTTGAGGATCTTAGAGATGATTCTTGCTCATCCACAAACAAAAATGCCTGTCCACACAGGAATGTGAGTGTCACTGTGGAGCACAAGGTGGAAGACACAGCACACACAACAGGTGTTCAGGCAGAGAAGAAGAAAAGAACTCTCCAGTTTATTGTTGACCTCGTATCTATCAGTTTCTGGACAGTGAGCAGAGATTGGACAGAGAAGTTCCCACCTCTCCATCTCCACTGGGCACTTGAGAAGTTCGATGTTGTCCCTAATAATCAGCCTTCTGATTTGTTTTAGTACAATGGAGTCAGTTCTCATGAATTGTAAGATAAACAAGAATCATGTTTGCATTCCTCTGTGAAAAGATATCACCTGATGGACTTCTCAAGTGACCAGTGGAGATGAAGAGGTGGTAACTTCTCTGTCCAATCTCTGGTCACTGTCCAGAAACTTATATATATGAGGTCAACAATAAACAAGAGACTTCCTTTCTTCTTATCTGCCTGTACCCCTGTTATGTGTGCTGCTGTGTGTTTCTATCTGTGTCACAGTAGCAGTCCATCAGGTGACATCTTTTCACAAAGGAATGCAAACATGATCCTTGTTTATCTTACAATCCATGAGAACTGACTCCATTATACCAAAACAAATAAGAAGGCTGATTTTCAGGGACAACATGTGAGCAGCCACAGCAGCTGGACTGAAGAGCCACCTAGCCAAATCTTTGCCTCTGTTGTCACTGTCACAGACAACCCCCAGATGAAGGGAAGCAAATGGTGGTGTTTCTCAAGTACTCTGTGCCACCTTCAATTATCTGTGCCACAAGGAGTTGCAAAGTCAGAGGGAGGAGTGCTCTGCACACTTTAGTATGCCTTGCACAGATTCCTAGTCTTTCATCATAATCAACCTGGACTCATTTCCTCATGCTGAGCAGCCCTGATGCATTTACCTGGCCTTGCTATTGACTTTGCTCTACTCAAACACTTCTCACTAACCTTTTCCACCTCCTGCTGTGACCCAAATGCCATGAGCATGCCACAGGAGTACAGCACTACACTGACACTTCCTACTTTGGGGACATATCATCCCACAGAACATGATGATGAAGCTGATGGCATGTTCTCTTTCCTAAGACTGTGGTATGAGTAATTTTGCTACGCTCAGATTAGCAGCTTCATCAGGGATATAACATTTATAGTTCTAACTAGTCAGCTAAGGTTAAGGAAGACCTCATGTCTTGACCAAAGTCCACTGTGGACAGCTTTTTCCACAACCTTTTTCTAGGTGCAGTCAGAATTGCTTGTGTATATTAAAAAAGCTCCAGAGCTAATTAAATCTATTCGCAAATCTAATATTTACAATCCATGGGACTGGAACAACAGCAAAAGTAATTAAACTGACTCGCATTCTAATTTCTATGACAAAATACATATTAAGGGGAAGGGGGAAGGGAAGAAAGATTAAATGTTGTGCAAGAATAAGTTGGTATTTGCAAATATTCTTCATCATGATCCCAAAAGTGCAGGCAAGGATTTTTGTCCTACCTCACCTGTCCTTATGTCATTTCTAAAACTTTATTACCTGTTAATTACCTTCACATTAATCAAAAGGGAAAAACATTTTTGCACTTCCAGGCTTTTTTTTGCTTTTTGATTTCAGTATTTTCCCCCAAACAGGCTGCACTTTGGACATCTCATCACTCCCCTGATTACTACAGTCTTATGAGCATCTTGGTTCATGTTCTTCCATTCTGTTTAAAACAATGGCAGTTTACAATGCAATATAAACCAGGCAGATGTACCACTCCCTTCCCCCATCCCACCTCACAAGCGGGAAAAATAAAAGAAGCTTGACTTCAGCTCCTTCTCACTCTGATCCTCACCTCATTCAACTGAATTTGATGACCTCTCAGTCAATATCAATATTACTCCTCTGAAAACTTCTGAAATTCAGCACAAGTGAAGCGCACAAGCTTGTTGCTCAGCAAAGCACTCAACAGAGAAAGTACTGAACCAGCACACATGCTCCCACACAAAAAACCTCCAAAAGTCCCTCAAATATTTTTGCAAAATTTTTATTGTATTGATATCTTTTGATTTAGTGAATCCCAAATTCCATAAGCTATTTGCATATATGGAATTATATGCAAATATAATATCCTCTTAATTCCAAGTTTCTTTATGAAGTAATAGTCATATTGATGAGTATGATTTCTACACTGGGAAAGCATCAGCACTATAGCAGGGGTGAGAGATGAGCTGAGAAGCCCCTGTAGAGAGGCTGAGGCTGGCACCCAGTCCAATCAGGCACCTGTGTCTGATGAAATTTGAAGTTACAGCTGCCAGAGTGCACACTCCCCCCGAGGAGCACTCTAATGACAATCATCCGAGGAAAAGATGCACCAGTTTCTCATCCACCACTTGGCTTGGTGCAGTCAGAACTTAAACCAGGATTTGTGTGTAAATTTGCACGCCAGCCTCAAAACTGCAGGCACTGAGCAGCAGCACATGTGGCTTCACTGCCTCTGCCAGAGGACAGTGGCAGCTGTTCCTAAGGAAGCCCAGCACCCTCTGCCACTTTAGACAACTCAGACAACTTTAGAGCAAAACTGAACAACAGTTTGGAGTTTTGTCCAAAAGCGATCATAATGATCTTTTTCTTGGGAGTTGTGAAGCCTATTGTAAAGCACAAAGATTTTCAGGAGACTAACAGTGAAAGAAAGTGGAAAAGCAAACAAAGGAATGTATTATCTGGAGAAGAGGAAAATTAATTGCCAGATAACTTGTGAAATATTTGCAAAGTTTATATTTAAGACCAGTGGTAAAGAGATTGCTACTGTTATGAGAGTTTTGTAGACAATAATCTGTCCAGGGTGGGTGCATTACCATTGCAATAGATAAATGAGTAATAATAATACCAGTATCATCCTAAACCTCTCCTCCAGGGAAAAGGGACAACAGCAAAACTGCAGTAAACAGATTCTTCACATTCTTTGTATCTTAAAACTCACAGTCCAGTGCACAACAAAAGTGAGTTCCTCAGAATTCAAGAAACACACTAAGTACTATATTTACTGCTCTAAAATAAAGACAGGCTTCTCATATAGTGGCAGTTTGTTTTTTTCTAACCAACTACTTTGAAAAATTGAGTAGTTTACATTGTGGGTATTTTTAGTTCCAACAGACTTGCCATCAGATTCCAACCTTCTGCCTAAAAACTTCAATTCAGTGCCTCAAGCCAGTAACTTCAGGTTAATTCTGCAATGCTGAAATACAAATCATAATCACCTTAATTTTGTACTATTTGGATACTATTATTTAAAGAGATTTCCCAACCTTAATATCTTAGGCAAAAAATAAATTTACAAAAAATCAAAAGTAAAAGAATAAGTATATGTTTCCTTACATATACTTAAGAAAGTTTAAAGCCTTATTTGAAAGCATGAAAAACAAAGGCCATTTTAAAAGTTCCGCTCATGAGCATTTAAAATAAATAAATAAATAAATAGATAAATAGATAAATAAATAAATATAAATAAATAAATAAATAAATAAATAAATAAATAAATGGTAAGAATCTATGCCCACAGACTCCAAAGCCTAAAGTATACACAGCTGTTATATTCTGATATATATACCTGTTCCCCCACAACACTTTCACCCCCTTTCCAAAGGAAATTATAATATTTCCTCTCTGGTCAACAGAGCAGATAAAGTATTTTTTTCCTCCTCCTTTCTGTCTTTCATCAGCTACTGCTGCAAGGAGAATACTCCAGTACACAGAGCCACAGACTGAGCTAATATGAGAATTCTTTATACATTTGCTTGCATTTCTCTGTGACCATTATATCTCTTCCTCCCTCTAGAGAGATGGGTTGCAAGAATTAAAGCATACAGTCTGTCTTTTAGTGAAAAGAGATTTAAAGTAATTGTCTAGACTTGCTTCTGACATCATTGAGCACTTTCTAAAAACATTTTAGTTGTTGGTGTATACAGGTAGCCTCAAATACTAAACGCAGTTTAACAAACAAGATGAAAGGTACTAATCTAAAGCTAAACACCTTGGATTTATTTATCCTGTACTAAAGAAATACTGATATCAAAAAGGTACTGCACTAATACACTTAAGTTCCCTAGAAGATTTTTCTTTCCTAAGCAGCAAGAATATTTAAATTTGATGTATTGATTTGGTCATAAATCTTTTCATAACCTTTAACTTAACACACATTCAGGTAAAAAAAAAAAAAATGAATTTGTGATTACCAAATATATGTTGAACCACTATTTCAGATCAAATGCTTTAATTGTCCAGGAGCTTTGACTAACCTTTCTGTACCACTTGTGCCTATCAGCAGTTTTTTATTTACACTGGCTCAAGTTTTCTGGCTTCAATTAGGAATGCCTGAGTTGTGGTTTCATCAATATTCCCTCTCTCCAGAGACTGTCATTTTCCCTCTAGCCCCAACTGCAGGTTTCCTTTCAAGTCTCACTTGTCTGCACAGGAATTCAGCAAACCAGCTCGAGCAGGAGTGGGACTAGCATTGCTAAACAAGGCAAATATCAGGATGAGGATAAAATTCATTCTCTTCAGTCACAAAGGTGTTCTTTCTATGTTTATCAGAACACTGTAGCAGATTACCAAGGTGATTGGGAGAGTTCAAAATGTCTTCTGGCAGGTTTCTGTCTGTACAGTATTTTGTAAAGTTGCTTTAGAATATTTACAAAGTTGTAAGCTTACACTTCAGCCATTAAACTTTGTTGGCATGCAGAAACAACCTACAGTGAATCAAAACCAAACAAAAAAAAACAACAAAAAACAAGAGTTTTGTGATAACAAGCCTGCTCCTGCACACGTCAAAGTAATTTCAAACGATGGTATTTTAGTCCTTTCTAGCTTAACACAAGCCGAGCCTGAAATAAGACATTTCACTCACAACAGAGACAAAGGCTTTTGAGCACTTAGGAGATCAACAGCTACTGCAAAAAAAAAAACCAAACAAATAAAAAAAAATCTTTCACTTCAACACAGAGACCATTAAACTATAGGTATAGACATTAATAAAACCTTGTACACTATTGTAGTTGTAAGACTTTAAGGGTTAGTACTGTGCTCCATGACAAATGAAGCTGACACATTAATGTGGAAAGCCTGAAGAAGAAAATAGTTACATGTTTATGCTGATCAAGGAATGAGATCTATTATGTCCATCTCAACCAAGTAAACCTCTGAGCTGCTGCACTCTAATGTACATTCACCAGTTTGCAGTCTAATTTTAAAGTTGAACAATGGGGTCTCCATTACTTTTCAAGCAAGACTGTTCCAGAGTCTAACAGATCTCAGAGTTAATTCTGTAAAGAGCACCGAGTTCTATTCCCTCAAAAATGCGTATGCTGATAGAAGCTGTTAGACTAACATGACTCATTTTCCCATTAATCAATTTTCATCAGCCATTACAGCCATGTCTTCACGTGCAGTGAAACATTTTTTGCACAAGGTTTTCCTTTCCTCTTTATACTAACACCTACATATCACCATGGGCAACAGACAGCAAAAGACAGCTTTTCTTGTGCTAAATTTTAAGCTTACAGATAAGAGATCATTTTGGGTTTAAGGCCAGCTTGCTTTTTTCCTCTCTTATTGGTGTCAGAAAAACGAGCATTTAACTACCCTTAAAGACAGCAGTCCTTTCACTTGTGGTCTTGCACCTACATGCAAGTTTGTTCTCTCAGACTCCCTTTATAGTCACCGTTTGCAAGAGTGCATACCTCAGGGCACTATAATTTCTTTTATTTTAGGTACCTCAGTTTGGGAGCAGAAGACCAAACTCTCCCAAGCCCAGAAGTGCTTGAGTGAATAGTTCAGACAGATTCATGTCATGCAGGTGCCCATGTTCGGTATTAGCAGATTGTTAACGATTAATCTGCAATCACATCCCAGAGAGTATCCTGCCATATATATTGTCATGCAAGTAGATAGCTCCATATAAAATCTAAAGGGTTTAATGACCTGCTGGTGACAACCACAAGAAAAAAAAAAAATCTTTGGAGTTTAACCCTAGAGAAAAGTGTCTTACAAAGTTAATTGCCTGTTCTTGTTAATGTTACCTCTATATTCTTTGTCAGTTTTAGAGCAGGAACTTCTGCTTGACAACTTCTGGTCTGTACCTACTTAATCTGGACAACACAGAGATAAACGTTTCCCTGAACTGCAGTCAATACAAAGACTCATATCCTTTTTACCTTGATCTCCTGTGATAGGAAAAATGTGTGCTAATGTCTACAAACAATTCGAGGGGTGAAGGTGTGGGTGTCTTTGAAGTGGGTCCTGATGTCTCTGCTGACTTTGGGCAGCAGGTTTGCTGCAGAGCCCGACAGCCTGACTCCTGAAACAGCCAAGGCTCTGCACAAGCCTGAGTTTGAGCTTTGGGGGAAGCAGGAGGTTCGGGAAGGCTCCTTCCTGGTACCCAGCAGTGGGGAAGGGCAGAGGGCACCACGAGGATGGGAGTGCGGGAGAAAAGGAGACCGCGGAACCCCGAGAGAGAAAACCCCGCGGGCTGTGCCTGCTGGGCTCTCTCCCTTTGCTGGAATGGAGCTGCAGGACTCCTCGGTCTCCTTTCTGGAGAAAAGCCTCCATCACTTGTGGATTTTCCTGACACCTGCTTGCTCTGGAGTCAGCTGCAATTACTGAAAGCGTAATTAAGAGATCCTGAAAGGGTCCATCAGATATATTCTGTGAAATAAACAGGGCAGGAGATTTTGCTCCTTTGTAATGCCTTTATTTAAGGATCAGCTCAGGGTGGGAGCTGACGGGCTGCGCTCCCGCTGCTGCTGCTCCCAGGGATGAGCCAGAGGAGAAGGTTCAGCAGCTTTGTCCACTGAAGGTCTGCAGGCAGAGCTGGGGCTCCCATCCCTGCAGGACCTCCCTGGAAAAGACTCTCCATCTGAGGTCGGGGTTCCTCCTCCAGCCAATGTCTCTTTGTTTAGGGTGAGGAGCCAAAAGTTCCAGGAGGACAACTATACCTCACTCCCGACCCACAGGTGTGATTTGAACCCTTTTATTTTGTGGTGGCTCGTGGTTTTAAGTGGTCTTTTTGCTGGATCTTGCAAAAAAGTCTTCTCATCTGCATACAAGCTCTGGCGTTCCCTTCCTCCTCATGGCCCCAGGCGCGTCCCTGAGGATGGAGCTGCAGAGGAGACACCTGGCCAATAACAATAGAATCATTAACAGGTACTTAAAACTTTAACTCAACATAATTACAACTTTAACATTATTTTGTCTAACATATCAACTTTATAACTTTTGAACAAAGTTCTCAAGGTATCTCCAGATCATCTTCTTTTATTAGTTTCACTACTTCTTTTTCTTTAACCAGATCTACCAGACCTGCTTTAGTTGTATCATGTTCAAAACACAACCAGGATTCTCCTACAGGGCACTCTTTCAGGAGTTGCTACCTAAAAGTAGTAGTATTCTGGGCCATCCAATATACCTTCCCATCCTCCTGCCAGGGGATTAATTGGGAGAGTTTAACACAACTGGGATTTAAGTTGGTGTGGACTCTCAACAAGGAACCTATTTCCCTCTCCTCATAGAGGGGGTGATAGCACTCAGTGCATGGCTCCCTTGGGCTTCCCAGAGCACCACAAGCAACGAGGGTCATCACTACAACCCTTCCCAGGAGTCTGGTATGGGTCATCTTGTGTGATCGACCCACCCAGCCTTGCCTCCTGGGGACTTTGTGAAGAGGGAGGTTAAAAGTCAAGGTCCTTAGAGTCCTTTCTACTTCCCTTTTCTGGCTAACACTCTCCGCTCCTTCCCTGCTAATTCAGTTTTTCCTAGGGGAGTACTCTGTAGGAGATCAGCCGGGGGTCTGGGTGTTAAGTTGGGGGAGGGTATTTTAACTAGAATTACTTATTAGCCTTCTCATTTAGAAACAATTTTTAACTTTTTACAAACTCTTCTGGATACAGAACTGCTTAACACACTTTAAGGTATAAAACAACTTTACAAAAACACTCTCTCATTAACCCTCTAACTTAGAAACAATTTTCAACTTCTTACAAATGCAGAATACAGAAGTGTTTAAAACCCTTTAAGGCATTTAACAACTCTGCAAAAAACTTTTGGGTTTTTTTTTTTCCCTCTGGTCGTTTCATCAGTTCTCACTCTTTTCAGTCACTTCTGCTTCTCTTTCTAATGGTTAGTTTCAGGTGTCCTGATCCTTTTGTTACAGCACACCCAGGGGAGTCAGCCAGTGATGTTGTTTGATCTGGTCCAGTATCCGGAGGTGAAACTGGTCCTTTAACTCTGGTGATGTGTGTCCATCCTCTCTCTCTGTTCCACACAGCAACATTGGTAGTGAGAAGTTCCTGGAAGGGGCCTTTGAATTTAGGGGTTAGTGGTGCAGGGTTCCAGGATTTTATTAGTACCCAATTCCCGGGGCTGATGTTATGCACTTTAGTGTCAAGAGGGGAAGTTTGGGCAAGATAACCTTTCTTTCTAAGGCCTTCTAGGGTTCTCCCTATGGCCTCCAAATGTCTTCTAGTGGCTTCTTCCCCTTCCCAATAATCTCTTGTGCTGTAGGGTGTTAATAGGAATGGAAGTCCAAACATCTCATAGGGTGAAATCTCTATGTCAGACCGAGATCTTGTTCTGATATTCAAAAGCACAAGGGGTAAACACTTGAGCCAATTCATTTTTGTTTCTTTAATCTGTTTGGTCAATACATTTTTAAGAGTTTTATTCATTCTTTCCACCCTCCCAGAACTCTGGGACTGCCATGGAGTGTCCAATCTCCATTCCATCCCTGGAGCTTCAATTACATTCTGCAATGCCTGGGCAGCAAAGTGCAGACCCCAGTCTGAGTCTATGCTGTTCACCAATCCATACCTGGGAATGATGTTCTCTAAAATCATTTTTACCACAACTTGTGTTGTCTTTTTTTGTTGGGAAGGCTTCCACTCAATGGGTGAGATGATCTACTATGACAAGTGTTTGTATGCCTGCACCGAGGGCATCTCGGTGAAATCTATTTGTGTGTTTTGAAAGGGTCTTAGGGCTAATTCCCCTCCTCCAGGTACAGTCTTCCTCATCACTTTCTGACATATTAAACACCCTTTGGTAATTGTTTTGGCTAGGTCATATACGCCTATGCACAAGTTGTTTCCTAGAAAATGGTCACATAACCCCTGAATTCCCCAGTGGGTTAATTTGTGCAGCTCTACTATTATTTTCTGAGCTAATGCTTTGTTTAAAAACACACGTCCATCAGGAGTCAGCTACTCTCCTCATTCCCCTTGATGTAATTTTAGGTCTTTTATCACTTCTAATTCTTTCTCACTGAATATTGGCTTTTCTTCTCTTTCCTCCGCCTCTGGTGTTATTTCCACTTTGAAAACCCCCACTGGATCCCCTGGTGCTAGGGCTGCTTCTTTATCTGTCTGGTCTGCTAGGTGGTTCCCTTTTGCCTCACAAGTGCTTCCTTTCTGGTGCCCTCTTATATGCACCATGGCTACTCTTGTTGGTTTCTGTAGGGATTCCAGCACTGATCTTATCAAATTCTCACGAGCTAAACTTTTCCCTTTAGAACTCAGGTATCTGTGTTCTTCCCATATTTTCCCAAAGTGTGGACTATCCCAAATGCATATTGTGAATCTGTATAGATGGTTCCTTGGTATCTTTCTAAGAGGTCTAATCCTCTCTTTAGAGCATATACTTGACAGCTCTGAGCTGACCCGCTTGAGGACAGCTTCCCCCTTTCTTTGATTTGCAATTTCTCCCCATCTACAATGGCATACCCTGAAGTCCTTTTTCCATCAACCAACTTTGAAGACCCATCTATAAACAAGATTTTTCCACTTGCTAGTTCATCTTCTAGGTCCTCTCTCGCTTTGGTTTGTAAGTTAATCAGTTCAATGCAATCATGTTCTAGATTTGTCATGGGCTCCCCTATAAGGAATTGGGCTGGATTTAAATATTTTGAGGTGCCCAGTTCTAGATTCTCTATGTTCATTAGAATAATCTCATATTTTAATATTCTGGCATCTGTAAACCATTGTTGTGCTCTTTGGCTCAGGACCATCTTGAGGTTTTGTAGTATGTGTATTTTAATTTTCCCTTGTAAAATCAATTTTCACGTCTCCTCTATTAGGGCATCTGTAGCTGCTATTGCTTGTAAACAAACTGTCCAGCCTTGGGCCACTGGGGCTAATAATTTTGAGATATAAGTCACCAGTTTTCTGCAACCTCCCCATTCCTGAGTTAGTACTCCATAGGCTATGCCCCTCTCTACACTTACCAACAGATCAAAACCTTTCCTGAGGTCTGGCAAACTCAGGACTGGGGCAGAAAACAATTTATCCTTCAGAATCTCCAGATGTTGCTCATCTTCTGTCCAAATTATGGGTTTGGGGGTTACTAATTTATCATGCAAAAATTTTACACTTTGTTTGTATTGGTCTTACCATAATTTACAGTAACCAAATAGGCCCAGTACCTTCCTTACATCCCTTTTTAGTCTTAGGGGCTGGGATAGATAAAATACCTGAAATTCTCTCAGGGCTCAGTTTCTTGTATCTTTCCCCAATTATGTGTCCAAGGTATGTCACCTCAGATTTTACAAATTGTACTTTTTTCTTGGGACACTTTTAATTTTTTCTCATGATTAGGATTTCACCTGGGGTCTACCAGAGATATTTTATGATCACAGGGAGGTCCTAATCTGTTCTCTCTTACACGTATTTCTGCCATCCTAGTCATTCTAACCTCCTTTGGGTTGAACAGGATGCCAAGTATGGAGTTCATCTCTCCCAAGGTGTAAAGATTAGGGTCCAAGAACTGGCCCACCTGATTATACACACCTATTGGGTCTTCCACTAGATTCCTCAGTTCCTTCTTGAATCCCTTGCTGTAAATGGGGCATTTTTGAATCTAACCCCCACAGCTATCTCACCCATAGGGACTTCTCTAAGGGGCAAAATAGGGAGGCGAGAAGGACCAAAAAATTGAAGGAACATAAAGCTGAATTTGCACTAAATATTGAAAAGGAAAGAAGAAACTGCAAACATCAGAGACATTCAAAGGACTACAGTACTCCTCTAGTACTAATTAATTCTAATTAGAGGAAGCAGACAATTCACAGACAGGAAGAAACCAGGTTCCCACCACCCAAGTGATTAACCCAGACAGTGTCCTCATATAGAAGGAGCACACATTTTCTTGTGTGGAAGTTCCACACAGTTATTTCAGCTCTCCCATTGTAGCAAATATGATAAACTTTTGCACAGCCTTTGAGCATAGGCTATTTACCCTCATGAAAGAGCCACAACCACATAAATGTTCCCTAAGCACAGCCACTTTAGATGCCTGAAGAAGAAGAATAATTATATACACCCATCTTTTTCATTTCCACACATCTTTCCACAATCAGTATTTTTCATTAGGTAAGCAAAGGCAATTTAAATGGAACATCAAATATGCATTATTCACCAGTCCTACGTTCAGACTCCTCAGATGCTTCTCAGCAGTTTTCCCAAAAATGTACCTTTCCCAGAAGCAGAAATTTTACCCCAAAAGATACAACCCTACTAGTAAGTCTGCTCAAGACAGGGGTCTAGAGATCTGCGGTGAGAGAAACCAAAAAAGCTCCTGTGCTGTCTCAAACTCCTTTTATCACTGCAAGCCCCTAAGGCTTCTCCCAGGCTGCACCTCAAAAGCTGCACCTACCCCCACCCAGCCAAATACTATTTGTCACAAGTACAATCAAATAGCTGTGCTCCACCAGCCTGGCACTGATCCCTCACAGCTGCTGGAAGTTAGGGTGTGCTAAAGAGCATGAAATCCAAAATCCTGGCCTCCTTGTATCGTGGCTCTGATTTTTAAATCTCAAATGTTCTGAACTTCTGTTCCCTTTGTAAAATAGGCATCATGTTACCTCCTTATAAAACAAGAACAGGGGAAAATAACAGCAGAATATTAATAGTCATTAAGCTCTTAGATGGTCTAAGGGTAAACACCATGGACAAGCCTTTTGCTTTGTGGTTCTGTTCCCAGGAAGTCTCTTGAAACAGTTGCATTGAATAAGGCACAGAAAAAACGCAAGTTTAGCACTGTTTAGAATAAAAACGAGTCATGCAGTCACCAGCACAGAAACATTCAAAGGTCATTCCTAGAGTCCCAGCTAAACCACAAGGAAGTCTGTAAAGGCCTGTGGTACTAAAGGTACTCATCACTTGTGGAGTAGTGGGCAAGCTTCTTGTGCCCTCTGCTTCCCCCATCACGTGGCATTAAGAGGTCATCAAAACTTGTATGTGCTTCAGTTGTGCAGATGTTACCTGGTACTAATGAGGCATTATTAGAACTTGTATTTCTGCTCTTTTAGGAGATCAGTATTTGAATGATCTCACTGCCCAGCTTAGGGAACTTTCCAGTGAAACTTTTGTTCCTGCTCTGTGTGCACACAAAAGCCTGTACTGGCTCCCTGTGTGAGACATGTGCTGGTGTCAGCTTTTTTTTTTTTTTTTTTTTTTTTTTTGCCACTAATACTAACTGATATAAAATTATATTTATCAGCTATTTCTCCTAACCACCACATAAACACATTCATTCCCACACACCTGAAGCCACGTAAGATTAATCCTGGGACTGCATTTTTTTGATGGTTGTCCTGTTAATATGAGCACCTGGACTGAGCTGCTCAGAGCAGAAAGCCACGGAGGGCTTAGACTTGTGGAGGAGTGGCCACATTTTAATGAGTTACTCAGTGCAGCTGAGCAAAAATATTGTAGCCCTGTAGTCTGGGTTTTCTAGGCCTGAGGTTTCTGAATTTCTAAACTCAGTTGCTTCGTGATGTTTTGGTTTAAGAAGACCTGGTTCTCACAGAAAGGAATCCAAAACATCCAACTTGTGACACAAAACACTAGTTCTGTTTATGTACAATCTGTGAGAACCAGGTCTTCTTAAACCAAAACATCACGAAGCAACTGAGTTTAGAAATTCAGAAACCTCAGGCCTAGAAAACCCAGACTACATAGCCCTTTTTCAAAGGAAAGGTAAAATACCTCAGCCTAAATAACTTCTTCAGGCAGCTATGCTAAAATAATTCATTTTTGCATCCACTGCCTTCTGCTAAGGCACAACACAGTTGAGTGTACCTGAGTCCAACACAGCTCTGATGGCAAATTTTGTTAAAAAAAAAAATGTAGTCTTAGTTCAAGAATTTTCTTCAGAAAAAGTTTCATAGTCAAAATGTCACTGTAGAAATCACTGTAATATATAAAATCTTAGGACTGTTGGAGGGTTTTATACAGACAGTGAGGGAAGGAATGTTCTTTTACACATCAAGGGGTTTAATTGAAAAATATTCCTGAATGCAAAAGTATTAGTGTAACTTTTGTTGATCTCTTATCCAAGTAAGAGTGTTTATTCATTGCCACATGTTGCAAAATGGGAAGAAAATCTTTGTATAGTTGCCTAGAAGTAGGATAGCAACTGAGTGGGAAGGGGAGAAAAGGGAACCCTATATACCCAGTTGAAAAATTCAAGTTTAGAAAAACTGTGTTTCTCATTAACAAGAGAAATATGCTTATCATTTCACAGAAGAAAAATACTGATTATATATGTTTCACCTCAGGCTTTTAAAATAGCCATTTCAGCAAGCTGTTGCCTCATACAAAGTGTCCTTGATCCTGATCCTAGTGTCTCCATTAACATCTCCTTTGTCTGCAGTAGGATTTCAGGGTTTCTGTCCAAATTTACTTTTGTGGTGGACATTGCAGCCCAAGTAGCATTCTTTCTTCTGAAAAACAAATGGGGAAGAACTAAAAGGAACCAAATCTTCAGAGTAAACATTGCCATCTGAGTTGCAGCTACGATATCCACCATTCTTACTCTCAAAAAAACCCAAAATGAGATCTTTAACAAGATATTATCTTCCTGTCACAACTTATATCCATCCAGGAAGCTGCACCTGCCATTGACACCTAAATGTCTTTCCATGCACTGATGCAGAAAGAATCTCACTATTAGCAAGTGACTGAAACTTGTGTTTCAGCCCTTCTTAGTGTTCTGCCATTGTTTAGCTACCCTATGTAGCAGGGATTTAATTTCTTGATTAAATTTTCTGAAAAACTACCAGATGTCTATTAAAAAACAACAAAAAAACAACAATGAAAGCATCAAAACCACCTGCAAAGAAACATGTCATGTCCTGTTAAAGTCTACAAGAGTGTATTGTGCCTGAACCTGTGTAAGCAGTAGGAGCTGCAGCCCTGCCCAGAGGAGGACATGAACTGCCCCAGGCCAGTCACAACCCATTCCAGATGGCTGCAGCGCTGGTGGAAGCAACTTACTGACCCCAAATCCTCAGCAGTGACCTGGGGCAGAGACAGCCCTGAGGCTCCTCAGAGGAGAAGCAGGTAGGAATGGTTCTGTGCTAATCCTGGACCCTGTGCTTCCCATCTGCTCTCCAAAGGAACTGGGGAGGACTGGGTGCTACAGTGAATAAAACTGAGGGAAGTTGAGCCTAGGAAGTGGAGTGGAGCAGTGTTTTACTTAAGCTGAGCCTGGGCAAAACAAGGGACAAGGCTTTTCCTCAGGGTCTGGTTTGTGGTGCACATTTTCCTTCTCTCTGAATACTCAAATCAACAGCTAGAAAATTAGTTTAGTTAGCAACCAGATACAGTAAAAATATTTCAGGTTGATTCTGTTTTGCTCATGAAAGAATCCATAGTACTGTATGAACCTCACTATCAGTTAAACAACCCATCTGCACTTTGCTGGTAGTTGGCCACTGGGATCACTGCAGTGCATCAACTACAAGAATTGTACAGACAATATATTCTTTGAAAAAGAAACACAGAGGCAGTCCTTTCTGAGAAAGTTCATGATTTGCATTTTTTAAGCCTACGTTTGCTGGATTTTTTCTGAATTTACTAAAATTAATCAATGGCATTTCTGAAATTAGTGAACACCTACAATTCAATGGCTTTGTTGAGCTGGTCCAGCTTTAGAAGAGGGACCTGGTTTCTCATCTGTCACTCATCACCACCATTAAATTCTATTTGAGGACCTTAATTGATTCCATATCTGGAATTTTGTATACTAAATAAATTTTATTATACAATCAGCTTCTGCTCCCCAGTGTAACCGTGTGAAAATTGCACATCAGAGGTAAGGAAACCATTTCAGCTGTAGACTCACTTCAGTAATAAAACTGAAAGTCTCACAGCCTTCTTGGGGAATCACTGTTTAGACCAAGCATGTTTGGCAACCTAAATACACTCAAAAGAACCAAAATATCAATTCAAATACACTTCTCTTCACTACCTGTAGCCAGAAATAGGAGAAAAAGAAAGTTTCAAAGAGATTACATTTCAGTCTGAATGCAGTATAGAGGGTATTTGTATTACTGAGACAAAGACATTTAGACAGTCATGAAAACAGATCTTTACTTTACCTTAACCCAAGAAAGTGTTTTGCTTCCCTTCCTAATCAAGAATGTATATATGCACTGTATAGAAATTGAAATATATAAAATACATTGCTACCTACATCTATTTTTCACTTTTCTATTAATTTGTAGTTATCTGGTCCTACATTTCCACAAACATCTTGAAAATGTTGCTCTTATTGTATCTTGAAAAGAGACAGAAACTGGTAAATGAAAGTGGCTAGAGAAGAACTGAGATCTGCTGAGCTTAAGTAACTTCACTAAGTTGCAGAGTCTTTGTAGGACATTTAAAAAGAAAAAGTCTTGGTCTATCTAAGGTCCAGTTCCTTGCATATGTACAAAGCCATCCACACTGTAACTTCACTCTGTTGCAGTGCTATCAGCAGCATAGCATCTGTTTGCAGAAACAAAGGCCTACCTTATGAAAGGTTTTCAGGCATGAACCTTCTAATTAGTTGTCTAACTCTAAATGAAATGAATACAATATAAACACCTAAAGAATACAAGGTACTTTACCTACAGCCCACTCCCTAAAGGTCCAAGTACAAAGAGCAGTCATTATAATTACCAGCCAAATGATGAATGCCCAGGTAAGAAACACAGGATAAACGAATTCCTTTAAGTGCACTTTATATGAGTGAAGAAAATGCACATATGTTGCAGTAAAGTGTGGCCACAGTTATAAAAACTTTTCTCATTAATCTGTGATTGAAAGCAACCTGATTTAACACAGTAATAGCAGAGACTAGGTTCTTCTATGCCTGCCTCCTATCTCCACCCACTAGAGGTACAGTATTAGGAGGATCTTTTGGCCTGAACAAGTACAGCTATTCTTGAGTTCTGTGTTTTCTTTCAGTATTTGACACTCCAATCTACATGGATATTTCTATCCACATCAGAGTCTCTACCTGAGGTCCAAAGGAGAGTTTGCTTAATGCAGATTTCAGCAATGACAGGCACCTAGGGCATGAGATTTCCAGAGGAAGTTGACTGAAAAACTCTAAGGTACATTGCCATGTTTATTATTATTATTATTACAGCTAAAACTGAACTGTTGTGGTTAACTTTGATTAAGTTCCAAGTCATCTTAAAAAGATCACAGCATTCAGCCTTACACTGCATTTTTTGCCAATGTTTTTCATGAATCTCTGTAACACCCGCCTTTGCAGACACCAAATTGTATTTTTGCCTCTATATTTCTCCCCTGTTGAAAGCTTCTCATTTACAAATGGCAAGCTCTCTACAAGGCAGCAGTCTCAAGCTTGGCAAATTGTCATCCTTCAGGTTATCCTCCACTCTCTGACACTAAGTTCTTACCTTCATCAGACAGCTTTCAATTCCCTCCTTACTTATGGGAGATAAAAGCCCTTATATTCTTCCCAACAACAGGTTTTCATCTTCTTTATGTGCACAATAGATTTCAGCTTTCTTCCCCCCAGCCCTGACAATTTCCCTAATTATCTGTCAGTGGTGCCAAGAGCTCCCACATCTCTCACTCCCCAGTATCCCTGCACAGCTCAGCATTGCTGCAGCAGCTCTCTGCGCTCCAGTTTTACGGCTCCGACACGGGAACCGCTTCTCACAGTCAAGCATGTCTCTAAATAACCCTCTTTCTTCTCTTCCTAAGCAGCCCCTGCCTGTCACTTCCAGCTGTCCTCCCCTGTCGTCATAGCCCTGCTACTACAGAATTGATATCTACACTCCTCATGCTATTGATATGAAATAGCACTCACACAGTTTAACAAATCTTGATCGCTTCAAGACGTGTCTCTCCCTTTCTTCAGTGTTGCTTTCTACTTCCTACATGAATTCTGTTGCATCTTTTTGTTACTGTGACACAGATAGAAACATACAGCAATACACAGTGCAGGTACTCAGGCAGAGAAGAAGAAAAGAACTCTCCAGTTTATTGTTGCCTCGTATCTCTCAGTTTCTGGACAGTGAGCAGAGATTGGACAGAGCAGTTCCCACCTCTCCATCTCCATTGGTCACTTGAGAAGTCCATCAGGTGATATCTTTTCACAAAGGAATGCAAACATGATCCTTGTTTATCTTACAATTCATGAGAACTGACGCCATTATATTAAAACAAATCAGAAGGCTGATTTTCAGGGACAACATGCTTTAATCAGTATGATTTTGAAAAGTCATGGTACCCGTATGAAAGCTACAGGTGAATTTGAAACACCCTAGCCTTTTCATTTGATGCATTTACCTGTGTGCCAATAGTGCACACACTCTGTGAATGATTCAGGGAGGAGGTGTAAAGAGTTCCTGCAAATCCCTGGAATAACTCTTGTACATAAAGTTACTCATGGATGTAATGATTTGTAGAAAGAAGTCCATATTTTATAGATTAGGACTCTTCCATAGAATGCCTGAAACTGTTTTAAACCACGGGATATTAAATTATGTCAATATGTTGTTGTTTTTTAAAGAGTTGAAAAGAGAAGAAAATTACTGTAAATCAAATAAAATGTTTCTGAAGGCCATTATTTTAAGTATGGAGTTTGACCACTGAATCAGATAATTCTGCCAGGACGTTGAGTAGAAGGCTTTCTTTTTCAGGCTCTCCTTAATGTTCCACGGCTATTTCCAAGGGAATTGTTTTAAATAATCAGGTATATTTTCCCCAAGATGAACAGTGATTTTTATTCTTCAAGATGGTCAATAAAAAATGATGAGTTACATTTAGTAGAAGAGTTGGAGTCTGCTGTTTCTCCTACATTCTTCTGCAAACAGAAGTCCAACAGGTTAACTTTGTTCTATCCTGCTGCATTTAGTACTCTCAGTACTCTCCTAATACCAGAAGTGTTTACTGATTTCTGTATAGTGCCTCAAGGCCTTAAAATGTGATTTATGATTGGCAATGTATCTGAGGTAAATGACATGAGACTGAAAATATTTTTCAGTCCTATTCACAGTATTGTTGTCAGAGTGTATAGCTTAAGTGTCTCTTCTACTTTTGACTTTTCACAGTCATATTTTATTTCACTGAGGTGCTAATAGAGTTAATTCTTAAAGACTTGATCCAAAGCCCAGAGAATTCTGTGGAAAGACTCCATCCAACTTCAGTGTATACTCAGTGAATATAATGCTTTCTTAAAAGTGCTTTGCAATCCTTTAGGTGGCAAATTATACTTAAACAATTATTTTTTTTTTTGTTTTCATTTATTTGCCTTACTTTATTATTGATGTTTCATGCTATATATCAAAGAATGAATTCACATAACAAAAGAAAGTTTTTTTTAAAAAAATCAAGCCCAAGGCTAGAATTTATTGCTTTCTCTATACGTCAGCATTAAATCACAGAGGGAATACAGCAATTGTCTTAGCAAAGGACATATCCTGGCTTCTTACACAACAGATGTCTTGATAGTTTGACAGTTAGCTTTGCACTGTCCATGGATCATTCTAATATTTACTTAAATATTAAGTAAATATGTAGCTAGCTCAGAATAATTTTTATTATATCAGAATTGGAAAACACTGAGAAAATATTTAGGCAACAGAATTCTGTCTTGTATGCGAAGAAGTAGTCTGAGATCAATAACTCCCAAAACAGTCATCCTTCTTGGGACATTCTTGCAGCATTTGCAATAGGGAAAGTGACACATGAATCAATGTAACTAGGAATAATTTATATGTATGAGTTTTCAGAATAATATCATTGAACAAAGCCTAGTATCAGAGTTAGGGTTAGGGGCAAGAGGCCAGGTCTCAACCTGCACATGCATTTCTTGAATTAGAAATAGCTGCACAGCTTCCTAGTCATGCCCACCTGCATTTGGGTTGGACAGCAGTGCCCTCTGGATGCCATCCAGACAGGTCTTGGCAGACTGGAGAGCTGGGTCTGTGCAAATTTCAAGCAGTTCAGCAAGGCCAAGTGCAAGGCCTTGCACCTGGGTCAGGGCAATTCCAAACATGGATAAATGAAAGAAGCCCCAAGAACAAAGACTGACCTGGGGGGTAGTTGTCACTGTGGAGCACAAGGTGGAACACACAGAGCAGGTGCTCAGGCAGAGAAGAAGAAAAGAACTCTCCAGTTTATTGTTGACCTCATATATATAAGTTTCTGGACAGTGACCAGAGATTGGACAGAGAAGTCCCCACCTCTCCATCTTCACTGGTCACTTGAGAAGTCCATCAGGTGATATCTTTTCACAAAGGAATGCAAACATGATCCTTGTTTATCTTACAATTCATGAGAACTGACGCCATTATATTAAAACAAATCAGAAGGCTGATTTTCAGGGACAACAGGTAGTGGTTGATGTGAAGCTAAACAGAACCCAGCAATGTCCACCCAGAAATATCTATGTCCTTGTCTGCACCAAAAGTAGGGGCTGTCCCTCCTCCCCCCTGCTCTCCTGATAGCCCAATTCAGTGATGCACCCAGCATAGGATGGATGGGGGCTGCTGAAGTGAGCCCAAAGGGGGCACAAAGTTGATCAGAGGGCTGTAGCATCTCAGCTCTGAAGACAAAGCAGAGAGAGAGTTGAGGTTGTTCAGTCTGGATACAAGCAAGCTCCAGGGAGACTCTAGAATGTCTTCCAGTACTTAAAGGGGACTTTAAAGAGAGCTGGACAGGGACTTTTCCCAAGGGCATGTAGTGATAGGACAGGGGAATGGCTTTCCGTGGAAGGAGGGTAGGCTTATATTAGATATTAGGAAGAAATTCTTCCCTGCAGGGATGGTGAGGCACTGGAACAGTTTGCCCAGAGATGTGGTGGATACCCACTCCTGGAACTGTTGAAGATCAGGCTGGATGGAACTTTGGACAACCTAGACTAGTTCCCTGCTCATGGCAGCTCTGAACAGGTGATCTTTAAGGTCCCTTCCCACCCAAACCATTCTATGACTCTGTGACTCTGAGATTCCTTCCTGTCATACAGCTTTCCAACTGCCTTCATACTTTTTTTTTTTTTTTTTTTTTTTTTTTTTTTTTTTTTTTTTTTTCTGGCTGTGAAATTACTTCAGTTGAGAAATAATCTTTCTTTTTATTTCTGGTGAAGCTGCTACTTTAGATTTTATAAACACCAAAGTCCCATATATCCTCTGTGGTGAGTATTTCTTCTAAAAGCAGAAGCTTTTGACATGACAGCTGCAGTAAAAAAAAAAGTAACTACATGAATTCTATTGCACACTGAGAAAAAATATCATTACCACTTGATAGACAAAACTGTAAAAATTCAGATTTTGTAGTCTTTTACCTTTGGGGAAATACTGATTTAGCATTGTATATTTCATTGATGCAGTCCTGTTTATTTGCAGAGGCCATGAGCCTGATCATAGAAAGAAAAAAACAATAGATGATATATTTGCTCCCTCTTTCAAAGCAAGAGCTTTCAGAAGTTCTTTTGCTTTACCTCTTGACCTTTTCTGGGCCAGATTACCATCCTTCTGTTACTCTGTCCATGGTTTTTTGCTCTGTTTTCTGTTTGCTTCCCCCTATGACTGCTAGAGCAGCACCAAAGGTCATCAAAAGTGTCCTTTTATGCTCTGTTTATTATACAGAAAAGAAACACAGATATTCTTGATATAAACCTTTTTATATGTCTATGTGTAGATGCCACAAAACCCTTGGGTTTTCAGTTTTCAAGAGCACTAAACTTGTGTTCAACTCAATTTCTTGTTCATTAAATCTACCTAGAAGGCAGGTGCTCTTCTAGCTCTTAAAATATTCCACCTCTTCTGTAGGCTCTTGTGGGGTTAGAAACCTGGGTCTATTCCAAACACCTAGATGTTAAAGGAAAAATTAACTTTCCACTTAATTCTTAATTGTATCTACTAGAATTTCTACTCACTATGATTTACTTGCCTGATGTTGCTTTTCCAGTTATTCAGTGTCTTCTGACATTAGAGTATTTTTACAAAATGTTTCCTGATATATTATTCAAGCCTTAACCATATACTGATTGAGTGTTTTTAACCTTCTCTTAATATAATGTATCTTTCTTTTATGCCTTGCAATTATTGTTTTATTTTCTTTGAAATTTGTCTTTTATTTGTCCTACTGACAAAGTTGTGTTCTGCTGCCTGTTTTCTAAAAATGTGTTGTTAATACAATTTTTGCAATGTTTCTCTAGTCATGGAACAAATCCCATTTGAAGTTTTTTGTTGTTTTGGATTTTTTTAACTACTATGTCAATTTTTAAGATCAATTTTAAATAATTCTAGCTGCAGTTCTACAGAGATAAGCAAAGGCAGACAGAAACTTTTTGGGATTTAACAGTGGTCTGAAAATTTTCTCAAAGTGATGTTGTAAGTTTAGAACATTAAAAAGTCATTTTAGTAGTAGAAAAGGTATTAAGTTTGAGTTTGGGGGTGGGTTAGGTTTTTCATGTTTGTCTCTGTCATTGACTTTCACAAATCTACAATATGATCAGGGAATTCATGGAGCATTATTCACTGTCAAGAGTCTGGATTAAAGCTCTGTTCCAATTTTCAGAAAAAAAGATGAGGACATTTCAGCTTTAGTTTCACACAAGATTAAAATGTTTACTTCTAGACACAGGGAATATAAAATACTTTGAAAATTCAAGAAGGAGGTAGGCATTTTTGGCCAAACCTCCACATAATAAAGAAATTTTAAATTCACTTTGCATGGAAATGTTTCTCTTGTAATAATTATAATTTTCTGTCATTTTCTATTAAGGAATATGGGTCCTATAAAGGAAGATGTACAAAAACAAGAGCCATTATTGCAATATTGTTTTTGTATTATCTCCAGCTGAACAAATGTTTCTTATGTTCACTTTACATCCTTATTCTTTAAAATCTCGATTATCACAAAGTAAGAACAGAATTTTCTCTGCTCTTTTCTGGAGCATCTTTAATCATTTGCAAATTTTAATTGGGTCTTATCACACTTCTCTTATTGTACCTCTTTGTGAAAACTTAAAAAAGAGTTTGCTGTATTTTTAAAATGGATCCATAGATGCACTTCCAACAGCCAAATACATAAATTTCTGCCAGTCTTTTTGAGGAAAAGGCAAAGAATATTATCTCATACATGGAGATGGTAATGGAAACTCCTATTAAAACAATCTAAGAGTGCCTGTTCATACCTGTGGCTAATTAGAGAAAGTGTTCTTTACTACTTTCCATAGGTCATTGGAATAACAGCATAGAAATACAGCTGTTCTGTCATTGTTACACACCATAAGTATTTTTCTTCTTTTTTTTTTTTTTTTTTTTTTTGAGGTGTCTTTTTTTAGAGCAGCTTTATAACACTGTGAATAAAGAAAAAGTACAGCTAGCACAAAACAAAGTGCTCAGAAAGGGAACAAAAGGGTGTTTTTTTTCAGGGCTGTTGATCTGGCCATTAGCTACAAAACACTTTTGTAGCATTTGCAGTTCTGCTCATTCCCACCAGAGGGGGGACCGAAGCTGCACTGTTTCAATATATTTACATATAAAATCTAGTATGATGTGCTGTGAAGGGGCAAGAAAGAGTTGGTTAAAATAAAAATTCAGGCCTGGGGCATGAAATTCTTGTATTTGCATTTTTCCATATAAAATTTGCCTTAGCTGAAAGGAAAATATTATAACTTTCGTTAAGTGGGCACAGAACTGAAGAGCTGGCATATATGCCTAAGAACATGATATAAGCAATTTAAAGCTACTAGCAGAAATGAATTGCTTATGAATACTGAACAGTTGTCGAGTTCTACTGAGCTGTGCGCCAGTACTTTACCCATGTATGTACTTTAACCTGACAATATGGTTCCAAATCTTTTGGTTTTCCCTTTTCAAATTAAAATTCTCTTGCATCACACATATGAAGTCTTTAGTCTTAGGCTAATGTCTTTTTGTAACCCAATTGAATCATATCATCCATTGCTATCATACTTTCTTCCTTTCAAATCCATTTGCCAGCCCTCCTTTTCTTCTTCCCAGACCCAGGATACCCCAAGATATCAATCACAAATTGTGTCAGGTTGGAAGTGACCACGGTGGTCATCAGGTCCAGCCTCCCTGCTCAAGCAGGGTCATCCTACAGCTCATTACACTGGCTTGTGTCCAGATGGTTTCTGAATATTTCCAATGAGGAAGAC
Source organism: Sitta carolinensis (assembly GCA_032173965.1). NCBI lineage: Eukaryota > Metazoa > Chordata > Aves > Passeriformes > Sittidae > Sitta > Sitta carolinensis. The sequence continues at coordinate 3,388,746 of JAVUNC010000006.1, forward strand.
TCCACACCCTTTCTGGGGAATTTGTTCCAGTGCATAGTTACCCACACAGTAAAGAAGATTTCCTCCTATTCAGATGGAATTTCCTGTGCATCAGTTCCTGCTTTTTGCCTCTTGTCCTACAGCTCAGCACCATGAAGAGACTGATCCACCCTCTTGATACCCTCCCTTCATATAGATATTGATGAGGGCATTCAGTTGTCTCTTCTGGAGGCCAAACATGCCAAACAGCTCCCTCAGCCTGTCCTCCTGAGCTCCAACCCCCTCATCATCTTCACAGCCCTCAACTGGACCCACTCCTGGAGTTCCATGTCTCCCGTACTGAGAAGCCTGGAGCTGGACACCCCTGTGGTCTCACCAGGGCTGAGCAGAGGAGCAGGATCACCTCCCATGCTGACCTGCTGGCACTGCTCTTCCTAATGCAGCTCAGGATCCCATTGTCCTTCTTGGTCACAAGGACACTGCTGCTCATGGACCTCTTGTAGTCATCAGGACCCCCAGGTCCTTTTCCACAGAGCTGTTTCCCAGAAGGTTCCCCCAGCCTCTGCTAGTGCCTGGGGTTATTCCCTCCCATGTGCAAGACCCTGCATTTTCCTTTGCTGAATTTCAACACATTCCTCCCTGCCCTTCTCTCCAGCCTGTTGGGTCCCCTCTGAAGGACTGCACAGCCCTCTGGGGTATGGGCCACTGCTCCTGGCATTGTGTGATTAGCAATATTCATTCCAAGTGGGCTGACCCTGCTTCCATCTCCTGTGTATTTCCTGCTTATGTTTGAGTAATGACAGGAGGGAGGTGGATCTCATCTCTCCCTATCAACTGCCAGCAGAGAGGGTCCCATGGTTAGAGAAACCAAGCAACACCAGCAATGTAGCCAGTCATTTATTGGGGAAATCAGTTTTCTCTCAACATTTACCATAACTGGCAGTATCAAGGACAAAACTACCTCAGCACACAGAGCGTTGTCCAGTGTCCCCGGAGTTCTGAAACCATGCATGGTGGTTTTAAATTTACCCTTGTTTTCATCAATGCCTACATGAAGATCTACAGGGGGAAACAGTCAGATGTGCTGAGAGGCCTCGGAAGTCTTTCTGTGACATCTCTGATTCAAGCCCCTGGTAGGCAACAAACTCCTCAGGACAAAGGCTGGGTGGGCAGATGGGAGCCCCTGTCCCCTGCAGTGGGAAGTCACCCAGGCCATTGTTCATTGCTTCTTCCAGGTGATCCTGGAAGCTCAGGGGTGGTGACTCAGCTCTCTCAGCTGTTGCTCAGCTTCCCTGCCTCCAGGAACTCCCTGTCCAGCTCAGAACTTACTGCAGCCACTGCTGGAGTTGTTGTTGCCTTTGTCAACACTCACCTCGCTGACTGACCCTAATTCTTCCAATACTTCTACCAAGCATTGTTATTTAGGTTTTAAATTCCCCAAGGCAATTTTCTGCACACAGTGGAACCTGCACAAGAGCTTCCAGAATAATTATTCAGGGAGGTTCCCTGAGCTATATATAATTTTTGAATAGATGAGGAAAAGTATGTCCCTAATTCCAGGCCTACACCACTTTAATGATAAAGACAAATAAATTGCTCTTAAATTTTCACCTTTTGTTTTTGCTCAATCACAATTATATGTTGTGTTTCCTCTGTGCCACGATTGAATTCTAAATATGAAATACTGTGGCAAAATTTTCAAAGTTCAATTCCTACTCCCTGAACAAGCACAAAAGGTTATTCCAAACACATGATGCAACATTTGTGTTTCAGCAACTAGAGTCTTATAAGACTGTCTGTAGAGAGCCATGAACCATACATGGTCACATAAGCTCTCCTGAACACACCTGGGTTAATGCATTGAAATCTTGACCTGTGGCAAAGTCAATGCATTGAATTCCTGACCTGTAACAAGATTAAAAATATCATATTCACATTCAATTTGAAGACTTAAATTCAGATGACTAACCAGAAAATGTGCCATGATTTTTAATGATACTTAGGTATAGAGACATTCTGTATCCTCTAAACTAAGGCCAATGTTTAATTTCTGCTAACTAGGTAATAAATATCTGGGCACATAAAGAAATTCAAGTTTCTCTATCTGGTCTTCTGGCAAACCTTAAATGCATGCATGCACATGACACCACACAGCCTGAGAAGTCAGCCACTTTTAATGTTTTCAGCAGGGTTCACTCCAGGGACCCTGCAAGGAAAATTGGCTCCCCATTCCCTTCCAGAACTCCTGCTATCCTTCAAGCAAGTTCAAGGCCTCATACTGATAAAAGGCAATTGTCACATGTGTAACACCTATTATCTTTCCAACATCCATATGAATACACTCACCTTTTACAAGTCGAAGTAAGTGTCTAAAGCAGAACGACAGAAAAACATATACCCTCTTCTAAGTTAAAGAAATTAAAATATATGGGACAGAAACAGTTTATTCTTAAAAATACTGATCATTTAAGCAAGAAACATCTTTGTCTCCCTCCTCGTCTCTGTAACAAAACCTCTTCTAATTTTTTGATGGAGTCTTTTCCTTCAGTTTCTAATTAGTACATATATCTGGGAGCTTAATCAGAAGATTCTTCCTTTCTTAGCTGAATCTTTGGGTTATAGTCCTGTGATACCAGTTTGTATCAAGCTTAGCAGGTCTGATTTAATTTGTGCTCTGCAAACCTGTTCCCTTCAGGACTACACAATAGTAATCTGGCTAAATTTTCCCCGCTCCAGTAAAATATTTTTTGCTTAGAGCAAAAGCATTTCTGGGAATAAAAGATAAAACTCCCTACAATAGACTGTCTAGACTGAGAAGAGTACCATCCTTTGGATAAAGAAGTCTGAAATTCTTTAGATTTTTCTCTGCAAAATTGTCTTGGTCACCATGTTTTTCAGACAGCACCAAATATCCCACCTCATGTTGTAAGGCTTGTGGCTCTATAGCATTCAACAGAGAGCTGTTCTCAGGCTTGCAAAGCAAACCAGCAATGGCATTTTCACTGAAGGTTAGAAGGTAGAGTTGTGGCCACTCTGACTTCTGATAGCCTCTCAAAATGACAGGTCAATAAAGAGTCACAGAATATACAGTATACAGTTAGTTCCTTCTCTGATGCAGTCACACAAAGTCAAAAATGCTCATAAAAATTGATGCCTTTTAGTATTCTTAGTGTTATTGCACGTATCTCTGAAAAGCTTATGTGTATGTCCCAATACCCCCAGGCAGAACCTTTGGTGCTCACCAGGTGGCTCCTGTAATGTCAGGTAGTTTGAATCACTCAGGAGAGCAGAGATCATAAGGAAGAAATAGTGATATTTTTTAGTTATATCTAAAAAAGCATTTAAACAGAAAAACTACTGTGTTTTCTGATCTTGCAAGTGGTAAGTTATCCTGTCCCTGTCCTTTCTAAGTAACTTATTTTACCATTCACTTTCATGGTATGGCTATAGTGGAGTAAGTCTAGCATCCCACAGAATCACACTTGAAATCTCTCTAGGTTTGCATCCCTCTACACTTTCTCATATCCTTAAGTGCTCAGATATCTTATGCCAGTCTGCTCACTGAACATTTGACATATGAAATCATCCCAGCTTTTTCCTGGATAACTTCTCTGCCATCAGGCTGGATTCTTTGAGAAAAGAGTAATCTAAACCCTTACTTGCAAGAGTATGGAACAGATCTGAATTCGTAATCTATCATATGGAGATGGAGACAGATAAGCACTGTAGTAAAAGATACATTTCCTTCTTAAGACCTGTATCACTTATGAGGAATACTATGTTCACAGAGTTAATATGATCCCATCAGCTGGTTTTTTTCTCTGTCCTAGAAACACAACACACCAGCACCTCTGTTCGCCATCCAGAGAGTCTTAAAATAAATATTATAGTTGGGAGGTACGACACCTCCCTCTTAAGGCTGTATCTCTCCACCTCCCGCTCTCTGTGGTTTCATCACAGAAAGCCATGAAATGCCCCCTGACTGTGCTGCTGAGATTGTGCAGCCTGGTAGCAGAAATGTCACCAAACACCCACGTGGATGCTCATGTAGTTACTCCACCATGTGATGATAAGGGTCTTGTGGGACTGGTGAGGAAGGGCATTGTGTTTGTGCTAAAAATTTTCCTGCAATGGGGCCCAAAGGCAAGTTTGTCAGAATTTGTTTGTCATCAGGTGCAGTGCAGACATGCTAAAGGCAAAATAAAACCTACGGTGTGGACACACCTTGCACACAGCACTCTGTAAAATTGAATCTGGAAAGAATTTTCAGACAGAAAGCTCTATTGCTCAAATTTAGCTGCTGAACTTCAAAACTCTCATGCCTGAGCATACTAAATATTATCATGTTACATGTTATAATACTTTGCTGCAACTAGAACTGGAGAAAGAGGGGCAGAATCTGACCCAGAGGATGCACTGAACAGATCTCAGGGAGATAACAACCAGACTTGGTCAATGAGAGTTCAAAAATTGAAACAGCTTTCATTTTCATTGACATCCTGGCCTGCCTGTTTCCTTTTGGGAAGAGGTGATGAACTAATATGGATAAAAACTCGTTTCTTATCTCTCACTATTTCTAACATAAACCTTGCATACAGAATGACACTAAAAGTTATAATTTTTCACATAATCTTTAAAGAAACAAGTTATTTCACAGTTTCGAATTTCAATAAAGTTACAATTTTGAAACGGCTTTCTGTCTAAACCCTTCCAAAAACCCCAAGCACCCAGTACTACGCTGAATTCCAGAAAAAAAGGTGTTTTCCCCACTGGAGCATTGCCCCTGGCTTTCAAGGTCAAGGATGGCTTTCACCTTTTGCAAAGTGCAACATCCTGCTGCATTGAGGTCAAAGGTGACCTTAATAATCCAACCTGGCTTCCTAGGGGTCCAAAGTCCACCAGTACGGAGGACAACTCATGTTCAACCAAGGAAAATCTCTCATTTTTTTAGAGATTTTCATCCCAGTCCTCAGAAAAGTATGGAAAACAGTTTAACAGAAACATAATGAAACAGACTGGACCAGTCTGGAATGTAAGCAATGCATCAGTGGTCCCTGTCTTTCAGCACATAATCTCTACTGTGAAAGTGACCTGCTATAAACCAAGAGAAATTAGTGAAATACAGTATGCAAATATTGGTAATACCTATTTCTTGGTATAAAGCATCTGGCAAACATACCATTTTTCTCTAGCCAGTCCCTGCAAGCGAAACAAATGTTATTATACCAGTGTTCATGCAACAGTTTCAAATAGTATTGGCTTAGAATTGTAATAAAACACATTATCCTTCACAACAGTCTTTAAAGAAATAGGGTTTTAAATGAAGGTATTTAATAACAGAACATTAAATTTTGGAATTTATTTTTGTTGGTGAAATTAAGTAGAATGTTTTCATCCTTTAAAATTAAGTGCACAAAAAACATCTTAATTTTAGGACCACCAACTGTGATCATGCTAACAGCAATGGAAATGATGAAATAAGACATATAATCTTAATTCATTAGCCTGCCTCTTGTTCTTCAATTTCCCTTCTGCACTCTCAAGTGCAGATACTGCCATGACATTTGTTTCCTGGATAACGAGCCCTACAGCGTCCTTTTTAAGACTCTTGTAAGTACATCAATGCTGGAAAAAAACCTGCAAAGAGATTTAAGAAAATATGCAGCACAACTATCTACTGGGGAGAATATCAGATTGTATTTCTGTGCATTTTTAGAATTGTTTATCAGGTTTGTACACATATAGAAATACCAATAAACTTAGACACTATGAGTCCATGAGAATACCCCATGTAAATAGGGTATGAATGAATTTTGTAAGCAAATGCCTCTGTGAAATAAAATATTCAACTGTTTTGGCAGACAGATTGTCCTTTATCTAATGCTTCAGTGGAAAGCAGAAGAAAATGTAACTAAAGTAGCCTTGTAACACAACATATGTAAATCTTTTCTGAGCTATTGCATGTCAATTTAAATGTCCTTAAGCAGGCAGGCTGATGGTCTTGGTAATTGTTTTCCCAGTCATTTGGGGATCTTCTAATCATTCCTTAAATTTTGCATCAGTAACACCTGTACTCTTCCATCAGCTCACACTTCTGTGCTGCTTTTGGGACTGTGGGAAGAACTAACTGCTGATGTAACTCCAAATTTCACTGCAAAAAACATGTGTGCAGACAGCTCTTGATTCAGTGGAGATGTTATCTATGTGTGAACAATGAATATTAACAAGTCTCTTCCTGCCAGTGCAGATTTAGGTCAAGTTGCTTTGTACTGCTAAAGAAATGTCAGTATTTTCTGCCCCTCATTTATACATCCATTGAGTAAATCTGAATGGAACTTAGGGAACATGCATTTGGATGAAAGGAGCTATAGAAATTGAGATAATGCAGTGAATCTAAGTACAAACTAATTCATTTATTATGATACAGGTATTTGAACAGGTGAGTATTTTCCTATATCCTACTCAGCCTCCTTTCACATATTGCTATTGTTATAGGAGACAGGATAAGTCCCAGAAACTTTATCAGTTAGCAAACTTTCTTTTCTCCATGTAAGTGACAAAGAGAGAATCAATTGTTCTTTGTAAGGCTCTTATGAACAATCTGCAGCCTTCCAGCTGTTTTTATTCACGTGTATGAGCATCAGCCAAATATGGCCCTTTTGTTATTAAAAAAACTTAATTTCAAGGTGTGCTTTCAATTTATACATGCAATACTACAGAAATGACCACCACTATACACACCCATCTCTTCACAGCTTAGCCACACTCATACAGGAAGCATCTTCAACACTGTCAGACCTGGAATCAGCTTACATGGAATGGCCCCAGTGGCTCCTTGACTCCAGCAAAGCTGTCATTGATTACAAAGAAACAGATCTAACCTTCTGTTAGGGAAAGTTTAATGGCTTCTTTCTGCGGGATCCATGCAAAATGTTTCAGTCTGCACACTTTGGAGCAGATCAGCACAACAGCTCATCTAGCCTGGCATCCTGCTGTGGGACATGGCCATATGTGAGTGCCTGCCTAGGGGTCACACAGTGGTGACTCTGATATGCTCTCCCAGCTGCAGGAGTTTGTGGCTTTGTGATTTCCTGAACCAAGTGTTATCCTTGCAGTTAATAACACCCTCATGGATTATTTTCCATTCTAATTTGTCTAATTGCTTTTTGACACTATGTAAATGTTTAAGCATCCTCAGCGCCCTGTTGCAAGCGATGCTTCAGCTTAATTACACATTGTAGGAACACAGAAAGCCTGATCTGCAAAGGGCAGACACGGCTCCTGAGAGACTTCCCACTTAGCCTGGCCTTTGGAAAGGCTTTACGATGAATTTACTATAATGGGCTCCCAATGATTAGAAATGCCATCCTGTATGTTATCTCAGGCTAGATGTGTGCAAACTTTCTGAAACGAGAGCTGTGGAGTGTAAATAAGCTCCCACATTGGATCTGGGGGTTTCCTTAATTGTCAGTCCGTGTGAAGGGAAGAACCACCAAGAGCAAGGGGTGCCTGGGCTGAGCACAGGGCATGGGGAACAGAACCTGAGCTGGCAGTGTTATGTGAGAACACTGGAACTGAACTTGGCTGCAGATTGTGGACTGGTATTAACCACCTGTGAGCTGGGGTAAAAGCTACCAGCATGCAAACTGTAATGGGAAAGAACCTTGTGTTTGTTTTTATTCATGGAAGTTTGCCACCTTATTCTTTTTCATTTTTTTTTTCCCACTGAAAAGACTATCTTAGGTAATGACTATCTGCTTCACAGAAGATACAGAAATAATGATCTCATATAAATGTATTAATGTAATGTATTTAAAAATGAAAAGGATTAAGCTCTTACTAAATTATTTAAGTCTGCTTACGAATATACAAGAAAGCATAGACAGAAATTTTCCTTTTATTTTTTACTTGAAGATTGATTGCCTTTTAAGAAAAAGAAAGAAAAAAAGCCTGTATCAAATATGGATGAAATTGAAATCCTCTTTCAGTTAAATAAACCTTTGTTCTGTAAACAAATTTGACCCTTGTTTTGCATGGATAGCACTAAAGACATTGAATTCTGCATTCAGCCCCAGACATTTTTTCACCTGAGTTACAGGGAATGAGATTGGAAGCTATCCTCAGATAAAAATCTGAGGAGATTCAAATTCCAGTTCAAACACACTGTAAGGATGCCCGGATTTCCCCCTTGTGAGCCACCATTAGATCACCAGTTTCTCTAAGGCCACTCACACTGAGACAATGACAGGTCTCATTAACACAGCCCACGCTCATAGTTAAGAACTGAGTCTGAAGAATTTCATGCTGAGTGATGCAGAAATATATCACAAGAAAGATAGGAGGGCAGTGACCACCAAAATTATATTTGGAAAGGGCTTCTTTCTAACTCCATGCTTCAACCATTCAAACCCCTGAATTACTAACTCTAGGGATTGAAATATTAATTTTAGCAGCTTTAACATGACAGTTGAAATATCCAAACAGGACATATTCAGCCTGATAGGATATTGGCTGAATAGGAAAGTGAAAAGAAAATTAATGCAACTTAGCCATCATAAAAAGATTATTTTGATGTTCTTCTGACCAGTTTAAATGATGAAGCACCAGAATTTCTGAAGGCGAAATACACAGTCTTCACTGAATATGCATTCATATGTGCTCTAATTCAAATCACAACAAAAAACAGACCAAAAATTGGCTTACATGGCACACACACAAAAATTCACTATGGTACAACCTGACATCTTGTAACAAAAATGTTCCATTTTAACCAGCATCTTATATGTTGATTTATGACACTTTCTCTATCACAAATTGCAACACATTTAGGCAATATTATTTTGGTACCAAAGATGTCACAGACCCTCCTGCACTGGCATTGCTATATGTTATTTCAGAAATACAACTTACAACTCATACTACATCTGACACAAAGCAAGAGAAATTCTGAGGTGATATTTACTCTATATTCCAACAGAGAAGTGTTAGGTTCTCTTGCTACAACCAATCCACCCTCCATGTAGTCTTACCTGAAGACAGCTAAGCTATAGAAAACTTCAGCTTCATTAACAACACATGGAAAGCAAATGGTCCAGAAGCAACTGATCCAAATATTCAGCATTCATTTTGACCCATAAATTGTGTCAAATCTATCTAAACTTCAGCAGGTAGAGTTTGAGAAACCTTGTCTTGCGAGAAATTTTATAAAGTCTCAAAGCCTAAGGACTTTTCAGTCTTCCTAATCTCATTTTCCCTGTCAACTTGTGGAAGTATAAACTTCAAGTTTCAATGCAACCATCTAAGTTTGACCAGTCAAGCCCCAATGTGTGGTATTTCTGCTCTAAATCCTGCTCCTCAGGAAACCAACTTCATGCTGATATATTTAGGTTTACCATTTGAATAGCATCATACTGTGTGTATGAAAACAGGGAAAGCTTCAGCACATCAGCCAGCCAAGTCAAATAGATGTTCTTTCATATAACTGCTTCAGAAAAAGAAGTCACTGTGAGGATATAATGCAATGTCCATCTTGGAGGCCTCCCAGAGCTAAATGAACAAAACAAACAAAACAAAACCTTAAGGAATAAGATTTATGTCCAGTGCTAACTGCTCAGTGCAGAAGGCTTGACTTGTGACCTCAGGAGGTGCCTGATTCTGAGAACTTGTTTGGTGCTCGTAATTTTGAATATAGGGGAAAAAAAGGATTCTCTTAACTTTGTCTCTTCCATAGTAGAAGAAATATATGTAACAGTAGCTGATTAGAACTCAGAATTGAAATTTCTCTTTTCCATGGATGAAGAAAGCAATGTCAAGAGCGGTTCTCTTCAAATCAATGGCATGAATTTCCATGAGTAATGTCAGAGTTAAGACTTCAGTTTACCTGTGACTTTGGTAAGCAGTCACCATAGAAGTGCAAGCTGCTCCTGTCCAAACACTAAACATCACTGTGCATCAAAAGATTGCCAGAACTAAGCTACCAAGCGGAGAATGAAATATGTTCTCACCCATAGCACTGATTTTGGAGCTGTGGGGAAACCACAGAACTCTGTTTAGTCACCAGAACTTTAGATGCCTCAATCTGGAAATATTTGTCCTATGCCGAATTTCAATTTATGGATCTGCAAAATAACCATATTTTGAAGGCTATGGAAATATTTTTCAGACTAAGACTCATCTTTACAGCATTTCTAATCTTCACATTGGATATGGGAGCTCCGAGTGCAATTTTTTCATAAAGATGATGCTGGAAAAAGAGAGGAATATGGACCTTTTCCTAACTTCTCCTATCAGAGTCCACCATGGGCATAAGTTTGTGTTTTGTCTGGAAAACTGAATACAGGAATTCAGTCTGAAACTACTAAATAACTATCTGATTTTTAATACAGGAATTCAGTCTGAAACTACTAAATAACTATCTGATTTTTAACAGTCACCTATTCTAAAATAAAATGTCTTCAGATATTCTCTAGAACATAAATCAACAAGGTGCCATCAAATTAGAAATTGGCCTTTGAATTTTTCAAGCTGAAATTAGGAATTCTTCTGCAATTATATTTGTGGTCATCTTAGTATAAATTGCAGTTTGACTGCAAATTCCTTCAAATATTCTGTGTGTTTCAGGTCCTCATGCTCTGCTATCACAAATGTTATGAAAAGACATTTGAAGTCTGAATAAATATATCACATCGAAAAGAAAATGCAAATTACATTTTCATTATAAAAGCAACAATTCACATATATTAAATCAGTCTGACTCATTCAAGAAAGAGAAATAATATCTTGTATGAATTTTTGAATGGGATACACTCGACAAGAGATTGACCATCATTCATTTCAAAATTAGTTTAAAATTTCTCTTGATATTTTTAATTATTGTTTACTTATATTTCAAAATTATCTGGTAAATATTATTTGCAATTATGAGAACATTAATGAGGAAATTATTTTCTAGCATGAAAAATGTATAAAAACATTTTTAGATAAACATAGTTCAGATTTTTGCTATCTTTTAAAACAACACATTGAAAGATGGTGACCATTCTTTATTTAGCTATTACATTATTTTTATGGTACAGGTGTTTTTAGGGAAATTATATAGAGAGGCTACAAAAAATAATATCCTGTTTGGACAATGCTGTTTCATGGGAAAAACTATTTCACAATAATGTGCACAAGATGGAAACATTCCAAAACATTTTCTTAAAATATTCAAAGTTATAATGCAGGATTGAATTCAGCATTGTTTCATCCTATGTTGACTCCTCATCTGTTAATATTATTTGGTGTGTTTTGTCTACACAATTGAAACAAAGTACTTCAATATTTGGGATTTTTTTTCCTTTGAAAAACGCCCAAAACCTGCCTATGCAATATTTTGAAATGCCAGCTTTAACACTTGGTTGAAGACGAAAATTATTTTTAAAATAAGAGAAAAAAGTGAGAACTTTCAGACAAGTACAATTTCTGGTTTCCTGACAAAGCTAGCTATGAAGCCCAGTGTTCACAACAGTTTTAGATGCTACTGTTGAGTTTTTTCCTGCTCATTTTTCCATGCTGTCATGACCAGGAACTGGTCAGCAATCACTTCAGCTGACAGTATGTGTTTTCCAAATGGGGAGAAACCAACAAAGGCTGGGAAAATTCCTAGACATCATCTTCTCTACTGGTCAAAATGGTTAGAACTTCCTCCAGAAAAGTTTTGCATCACTAAGATTTCCCCACCCCCACCCCCCCACCCCCCCCCGCCCAGCATCTCCAGTTTTACCTCACCAAAATCTTGTATTTTTTCCTCTTTGTTTTTTTTTTCTTTTTCTGGAACTTGTCAGATCTCTAATTACTTTTCTAATATATTCCATTCCTATTTCTGCCACCAGGTTACTACATATCAGCTGTCAAGTCTCCTTTCCTTGAAAGTGTTTGCAGTGTTTCTTATTTGCAATGTCAGGAACATTATCTAAAAATAGAATAAAGTAATAAATTCAGTGAAATAATTAATTTGCTGCTTTTTCTACTAGAATATATTCCCTAACAGTACTTAATTTCTGAAATAACCTCCCTTATTTTATTGGTTGTTGTTATTGCTCACAAACCCTATGGATGTTGGCTTCCTATAATCTTAATCTAATGATTGTTCCCTATTTGCTCGTACACAATTTTTCATCCCATGTTATGCACAAGATATGAAAAAAAAAAAAAAAAGGACTATGAAGAACTTGTTTCTCAAGTTCTGGCAGCGTTGCATAAAACAGAAAAAGTAAGTATCTGACAGCTGAAGGCAATTTCTCAGAATCTATATGTTTTCCTGTGAATCCTGAGCTTAACCTGTTGCTTTCACCTCGTGGTTTCACTGAAGACAAGGTGCCAATGAGTCCTGGCTCCACTCATGTTCAAAGCTCATACTCAGAAAGATGATGCATTATTTGGTGGAAACAGGAATGAATAATTTGGTCTGCAATGTTCTTTAGCAACATTTATTCCCTGCTCCTAAAAATAACACAGTTACAGACAAAATTAATGCCACACACTGGTTTGGTTTTTTTTCACTTTCTTACTTCTCTTTCCTAAATTTCTTCCCTTTCTCCTAAGTTCTAGGTACCCTGATAGTCCAAGCTCATTCTAAATCAAACAAATATCATACCCTTTTTCTCCAGCCTGTGGGTTATGTGTACTCTTGTTTCAGCAATGCTGCCTGTCTAATCATGAATGAGTTTTTAAATAGAATCAAACTGGCAAAACTCTGCAAAGAGAAAGCAGAAATGCTCTGCTCTCTGAGACACAGAAGGATGGTGCTGCCAGGTCAGCTTTTAAAACTTTGCCTCAATTAAAAGGGAAGATTTAAAGGTTGTACTTAATTTCAAACTCATATATTTCACTTGCACTTTATCGATTTTACTCGTTGTGAGGAAATAATCCATACAGAAGTTATAATAGAAAGTTCTGAGGAGCTTTTTGAAAAATCAACTGCAATCTATTGAATTAGCAAGAGCTTAAAGTGCTTACAGAACTGAGTACCCTCAGACTTTATTTAACGAAGTTTACTCTTCTTTTTTCAAAGTTCTCTCAGTGGCTACCCAATCTGGGTTATTTGATATTTTAAAGGAAGAAAAATTCTAAACCAAACTTTATATGTTGCTTAACCACAGAGCATTCATTCTGCATGCCAACCACCTAGCCATGATAAATGATTTTTTAATTTCATATCTACCAATAACAGGCATGGAGAGCTGTTATAATGCAGTTAAAACTAAAGTTAGGTATTATCTCAACCAAGCCAACAAATCCAGCCAAAATCCATAGAAGGAGGACCTCATCTTAAGAATCAGATAAACATAAAAAGAATCAGAGCGCTCTAGCAATTCAGGACTAGCATCTAGTATACAGTTTTGTCAAATTGGAAATTAAGATCCCTTAAAAAATGAACAGGTTGTAGTAGGCACAAGAAAAGTATGTTTGCATGTGATTGATGGAATAAAACCCAGAAAATTACATGTATTCAGATTCTCGCACGTTTAGAAAAGTTGAAAGGGTGGAGAAAAGATCCTCAGAAATTACACAGGATAATAGAAATGTTTTGCATTGCCCGTGTTAAAAATTTCAATCTGTTTATCTTCTCAAACAAAGCTGAAGAGATAATGATGGTGTGGAAATGCTCATTGATTAGTGACACAATATAAATATCTTTTTAAGCATCTTTTTCATTCAGTCACTAATACATATGTACATCCTCCACATTTGCAGCCATTTGCACAGCCCTGCTAGTAATCTACAGGGGAGATATAAAAAAATTTAGAAGAGATGTTTTCCATTTAGATATTCCTTTATCACTAGCCTGTTAATCATGTTGTTCCATGACCTTAAAAAAAAAGGACTCAGACTGACAGTTGGAGGAAGACACAGTTTCAATGACAGCCTGGAAAGGGTGAGGAATTAATGATATGGGTAAACCTAATTTGTATTTCTATTTTTAAATACTTCCATTAGAGTATCTCAGGAAAATGTGTAATTAACAGCAAAACAATGATCAGGATTTGAAATCACCTACAGCAAAAGAATAAAAAGACCAATTTCTCAGCAGAGCAAGCTGTCATTTCAGAAGTTCTGTAAAGTGTTCTGCCTCAGATCAATTGATATTTTAACTGCACGAGCCTAAGAGGCTGCGCTCGTGGTCATACTAGTAACTGTAAAGTTACTCAGCGGTTCTACTGTGGACACTTTTATTTGAGGCCTTATTTGTGGTTTCTTTGCATTGCTGATAAATAAAATAAAAAATATTAGTTAATATCCAGTCCAGCCTTGTTAGACAGACATATTTTATTCTATACTTCACCTTCATGTCTCCAAAATTTCTCTGTAAATGTGGTAGTGTGCTTTCTCAAGTTTTTAAATTTTGTATTGTTAAATGGTTTGTTCTGTATGCCCCCCTGTTTTTCCCTTGTTTGATTCTTCCCGGTTCACTCCCAGACCCCTGTCTGTCACTCTGTGGCCTCACCTCCAGTCTGGAAAGTTCTTGCAAGTTCACAGAGTGATTGGACAGAGTCTCGGGCCCCCCGCTCCTGCTGTTTCCTAGTTTGTTCCCCAGTTTGTCAGAGAGCCATCCCCTGTTTGTCCCTCATTGGCCTTAGGTCAACCCCCCCCCCCGATTCCTCCCCCCTTTAAAAGGTGCTGTACCCTGGCGCTGCGCGGGCTTTTGCTTGGGGCTTTGCCAGAGCTGAGGTTGTCTCCACTGTGGGATAAATAAAGCTTTTCCTTAACCCCAAGCTGAGGCTCCCTCTCTCTATTCCTGCCATCGTCGCCTGCTGCCTGACAGACTAGCCAAGTTCCACGGGATCCGCTACCCTTTGTTCTAGCCGCGAAGTTAAGGCTAGCCGGGACAGACTCAGAGCCAACGCGGCTACATGTAAATCTGATGCATTTGTTTAGGAGATTTTTACAAGATTTTTTTACTAGATTTTTGCAAGCACCATCTATCTCATATTCAGCTTGAAACATAATTTTTTGTAGTGTGTAGGCTAAATTATTTGCTGTTTTGCCATCTCTCTCTATACAGATTATCTATGATTTTGCCAGAGGTAGAGCAGCTGTATTTCATACCTGCTTTTCACTTACTTGCTCGTTCCAAATGAAGGTCTAAAGTAGTAGAGAAACAAACTAAATGTGATCCAAGTAAGAATCCTAGCAGAATTAATTTGTGTTTCCACTAGTACTCATCCAAGATGTACTTTTGTGCTGAAAACTTGCACAGATGAACTGTTTCAAAGAATGGATCTGCTGTGATGTTGTGATATCTTAGTGTCTGGTTTACCTGTGCTTTCATTACAGTTATTCTACAATTTTTTCATTGCAGCAATGAACTATTAATTTGCTTGAAACAGAGAAACCACGAGTGGATTGAATAAGTTTTCCAAAAAGGTCTGACACCAAGGTGAAGCAGTTCCATGTTTCAGAGCAATGTTCAAGAGACCTTGGAAAAAGCAGATATGAAATTACCACTCATTCATGTTGACTTATGCCCCAAAGAGTTAAAAAAACTATGAACACGTCAACAATATTTTATTCCAAACCTCTGCTTCTATAAAATTGGAACTTCTCATTTTTTTCAGTATAGGAAGAAAAATGAACATCACCCGTAAGATCAGAGGAACTGACTGAAGCCTTTTAAAAACAAATGCAGAAGGTGCCTGTTGCATTCCAATCTCAGTCTGCAATCTGCAATCCACAAAATCCAAGCTTTCAATAAGATCTTTGGTACGACTGGATACAGATGGGCAGTAATAAGAAAGGAGCTCCCAAGCTGGTAGTGAAATCACCTCAGCATAATGTAGGCCATGATGTGCTAAGCACCTTTTAGACATATTTTAAACAGGAGTTGGGTGAGACCCAAAAATGTCATGTGTAGGCTGTTTATAACTTGAATGAAAATGCTTGCAAGAGAAAAATTAGTTTTCTTCACATCAGTAGACCAGAGCTTCACTTCCTAAGAACAAAAATATATATATAAAAAAGTTATAAGCCCTCAAACTCCCAACAGATTTGGACCATACTATTTTCCATCACTTCATAGACCCAATGTTCTTGAAGCAGAGGGGTTGTGTGGAGCACCAGTTAGGGATTTTACTGTTAGAGGTAGCTCCTTGTAAAAGAAATTCAGCTGTTTGTACTTAGCCAAGGCACTCACTGGACTTTGGCAGCATTAGCAAAATTACAGAGGAGCTGTCAACTGAAATGGTGTCAGTGGTGGTAGGACAAAAAAGTGAAGGAAGCAAAAATAACCCCTGATACCAAAAGAGACATTTCAATAATTGACAACTATTCTTTTATTAGAAAAATATGGGAACAGTAAAATAACACTGATGTGAATCACTCTTAACAAAAGCTGCATTTAAATTTAAGGGTGAATCAGCAAAGAACAGTCATGAGACAATCCACAACAGCTTGATTTAGACAATTATCTCAAACTGTGCCTGAACATCTCAGCAGCTTCATTAGATTGGCCTGGGATTCTTATAGCTATAAGATTTCTCCTAAGTCATGTATATTTGTCTGCTGCAGTATTCACAACATCCCTTCAGAGATAATTTTCATAGAGCTCTTGTACATGTTTTGAAAGGTGAAGATAGAATTCTTACTTCATACAGCGGGAAACGACAAGTAACCTTGAGTGTCCATGAGTTTCACTGATGTCAAAGTTGCAGTAGAACAGATTGGACATCTGTAAAGAAAATTTAATACACAATCAAAAATAAGTGTCTAGCAACATCAGAAAGTCCATTGCTGATCTAGAGTCAAATTAGATATAGTTCTTAAAGCACTTCTGTTAAATAAGGGGTTTTAAATTATGTTTAACATTTAATATTTACTGTGAACTTGTGGGATCTGGCAGGCCAACTTTAT
This sequence comes from Sitta carolinensis, assembly GCA_032173965.1. NCBI lineage: Eukaryota > Metazoa > Chordata > Aves > Passeriformes > Sittidae > Sitta > Sitta carolinensis. The sequence goes on from JAVUNC010000006.1 coordinate 3,405,615, forward strand.
GAACTAATGTGGCTTTACAAAGATTTATTTCTAAAGGTATATTTTGATTTATAAAAAAAAAAAAAAAAAGTCTCTTGAGGTGAACTTCTTTTGCAATTAGATTCCATTCGACACCATACTGCCAGCAACTGCATGCAAGAAAGGGAATGTAAATTTATAACTGCAAGCCCATGCTATAACAACATAAACACAAGGGTAACATCCAACCCATTATATTAGGAAGGCTGTAAACAAAGCCTCATCACAGCTAATGTGCCACCATCAAAAGAACATGAACAGATGGGCTCTCCACAGCCCCACAGAGGTTAGCACAGCCTGAAGCTCTGTGGGATTTGGGAAGGCTGGACATCAGCATCACCTTACCACAAAATCTCCTGTGCAAAGCATTCAGGCAGAGAAGAGAAACAGCATTTGGCCCCAGATCACCTAAACTCTGGTGTATATTAAAATATATAAAATATTTAATATATTTTTATATAAAATATATTAAAATTCTGGTGTATATTGACTGAGATGGTCATACCCAGAGTGGGCCTTGGTGTGTAACTGGGCACCAAGGCTTGTTGCTGAAATGCAGTTTCTGTTAAGACCATCTTCTGTTGTAAGATTTCCTTTTGCCCATCCAACACTTGCAGTTCTGAAATTTGAAATCTAATTATCAGTCTTACCCCAGTTTTTATTCACAAATTTTAGAGAACTCTCTCTTTCAGGGAGACTTCATCCATTAGATTCCCTGTAGGAAGATGGGCACACTTGTAATACTGAAAATCAATTTTGTCTTTCCCAGCATTGCCTAGAACTGGATGAGGCATGGTATTTTCTGGAAAGCTTTCAGTATTATCACAAAACTGAGAGTTTTGACATTTGACCCCAAGTCATTGCCCCACATGCTTGAATGCTCTAGAAGCAAGCTGCTAGAGAAGTTTTCATCTGAACTTGCTCATTAGGCATGTTTTCTACTGGGACTAATCCATAGCTGAGTCAAATTTCTATAATGCTATGTGTCAGGGGAGAATCAAGTGACACAAACCCAAACCATAAATCCTTTAGAGGTTAAAATACAAATTCAGTGCCAGAAATTTTATATATACATACAAACAGACACACACAGAGACACACATATGTATGTGTGTGTGTATGAACATACATATGTATATAAATATAGGATCATCTCTTTTCTAGTTAAGCCTTTCTGTGATCTTAGGGAAACCTCTCAGCTGGTTAGCCCCCACTTAAGAACGGTTTCCTGGTAATTTATAGTATATAGTGTATATACTACATGGTATATAGTATATATATAGTATACTATATAGTATATATAGTATATAGGTTAGAGTGTTAGAGTGTGGGATCAAATCCAGAAAAAGAAACCAAAAAAATTACTACTTTTTATGAATGAATTTGTCAAAGGCCTTAATACCTCAGCCTTCAAAAGATTACAGTCTGGCCTTTTCATACTGTGGTCAAGTATTTTTGATGGATTGTGATACTTTAATTAATAAGCAGCTTGTCTTAGGCAGAATTGTGAAACTGCATTCTCTATTGTCTTTTAGCTTCTTACAGATTCCCAACTAAAGCTGGAAGAAGATCCAGGACTGTGGTCCATTTTGTCCATCATCAGTCATAAAGAAGACTCTGCAACTATTTTTCACAGGTCATGATGGGAATTATAAGCTATTCAGTATGTTTGAGTAGACTGGACATCTAAAACATTGTCTCCTTTAGAAGAGTAAAATCCCTGCCTCAGAGCTGAAAAATACCTCCTAGGATTTTAAGCAAGCAATAAACTCCATTTCCTTCAGTCTTCCCTTCTCTGTACTGCTATAAGAGTTTCCTTCCCAGGAAAGAATCAAATAAAAAACCCTCCCAAATAAAAAGACCTCACACATTCCTCCTGACCATTTATCTTGATTCCATAGGAGGGAAGTGCTGTAAGATTCTAGTGTTTTTGCCATGGAATTTATAACTATAATTCCTAGGCTTTGGACTACACAGGGATCAATACTGTTATAGGGACAAAAAACATTCAGTCTTTAAACTTGAAATCCCACACAGTTAATGGAAGGTGGGTTTTAGAACCAAAACAAAGGCAGGGAGGAAATCCACTTCTATCACACATATTCCCAGACCATGGCTTTGAATAAGACATCATACAGAAATGTGGGGAGGAGGCAGGGAAAGATGGCAGTATTTTAATATTGCCTTTTAATTCATTTGTATTATACTGAAATATTTAAATATATATAAACCATTCTAATATTTTCAGTATTTTACAACAATGTGTAAGGTTCAAAGACGTAATGGTAAATACTAAGAAATAATTTTAACAAACTTTTAACATTACAGACTCATTAACAAAATAAAATTTTTAACCCAGCAAAAATATTCCCTAGAGACAGCAGGAGCAGTGAGAATTGTAAGTACAGTGCAAAACTAGCAGTGTACTGATCTTCATGAAGTCACAATACGTTTGACATCAATACTGAATTAGTCACATCATGTATTCTGAGCTTCTTTGAGGTACACATACAAATCATAATATGTTAGATGTACCCAGAAACTGAAACCAGAGCATTTGAACAGTTCATCATATTAAGAGAAGGATGTATTTGTTTCTAAGAATGTAAAAAATGCATTTTTAGTTTTATTTTTTAGTTTAATGGAATTCCACCCCTCTCAATATACGTAAAGGCAAAATAAATACCAAAGAATACAAAGCCCTAAAGTCTTCATGCCAGTGATCTGATTAGTTATAAACTGATAGAAACACGCCTCTTTTTAAAACAACATTAAAAGGTACTCCAGCTATAACATGTAAACGGCTTCAAATGAGTCTCAGGTCCTATACTGGCTCTGAGTCCCACTGAAAATCTCATTAACTATATTTTCAATGAATTTGATCCATGAAGTCTGTTATAAATAGGTCCAGCAAAGTCATTTTCAGATGAAAGTGTTTCTCTTGATGTGATTAATTTTTAAGATGGGTTTCTGTGAGTGCAACGCTTTCAAGTTCCCAGAATGTTCTAGAGAACACAATCTACTCCACATTTCCAAAGATTTATTTATTTTAAATTCTTTTTCATTTCTTCCATCTGGTTACATTTCCTTCATAAAAAGCTACTTTAAAGTAATACTTAAAAGTGTCAAAGTTCTGTCTTTTTAGTGACTCTTTTTCTTTCTGATGTACTGTATTAACTTCAAATCATTTTGGAAAACAGAAATCATTTTGTCAGTAAGGAGTTAACGCTGTACAAGTTTTTACTAAAAATTAAAAAAGAGTCAAAATTCTTTACCTAATCCCAGAATTTTACCTGAAGTACTCAAAAGTGCCTTTCTTATGTTTTAATGATTTTTAATGTTAATTATATTATAATCTATCAATTTTCTTCTGGTTTCTGTTATTACAATGTGCAGAAATTAATTATAGAGTTTGACACACATAATCTAATCTTGATTACAATGTGCTTAGAAATATGCTGACAGATATTTTGCACTTATAACAATTAGTAAATGTCTTTATTGAAGACCTCCCCAGATCAAGGCTTTCATCCTCTGCTCACCCCTGACTCACATTTCTTCCTGAATTTCACCCTGCTCTGTTCAGCCCCACAGTGTCTCACAGCAACACCAAGCAGCCCTTCTCAGCCTGGACACACTCCCTTTCCAGCCACCAGAATCTAAGGAAAAGGAGGGCTTTGATCCAACACCAGATAGAACTACAGAAAAGGGCTGATATTTGCACTCTGTCTCTACCCTTCACTTTTAATGAGGAAATGCTCTCAGGAGCATTTGTGGACACAGAGTCAGAGTTATTTTGACTTGTCTCTTATATGACAGATGAGAAGATGTTACTCCTTCCCATGGCAGGGCACTCACTGTTAATTGTCTGGCTCGTTAGGATGCAGCCAAAGGCTACATACAAAACTTCCTCCAGCCTCTCCACCAACTCTCTCCATAATGAAGCAGCCACCCTGATTCCTGCCAGATTTGGTGCTCAGCTACAACTGCCTCTGCACTGGACACTGGGGACCCTTGCTTTGCTGCACAAACTTTGACACTTCAACAATTGTTTTAAAATCTGCCTGCCTGCTCTGTCTGATATTTACGTTCGCTCTTTATAAAAAACAGGAGTGAATCTGCACAGAAAACGTGCAGAGAAATATCTTCCTTCTCCAAAAAGTACATGGAAAAAGTGCAGGTCTGTAATCTCAGCCATGTGTACACTCAAGAGAAAAGGAAGATCTGTTTTTGAGAGGAGGAAATCTGCCTACGAGTTGTGTGAGTGCTCCCTAATCTTCTTGAGTACAGATAAGCCAGAATGGGAGAGAATAGCTCTAAATTTTAGTAGTGTCTCCACTGAATTTTAATGTCGGCTCCGCCGGTGAAGGGCCTGAGAGGTCTCAGGCCAGGATAGCCGGGTCTACCCCAGAGAGGTACTCTCCTCAGAGAATGCCTTCCAGGGAGCCAGCGGCTTTCCCTCGGCTAGCCTAGGGGTGCCTTAGCAGGGTAGGAGCCACGGCGGGCTACAGTGAGTTCAGCTCAGTGAGTTCAGTCAGTGAGTTCAGCTCAGTGATTTCAGCTCAGTGATCCTGCAAGGCAACCCCTTCACAGCCAGCACGGAGAGAGAGAGATGAGGGACTCGTATGGCCATTCCACAGTGGGTAACTTTATTGCCAAGCACCCAAGCGAAGGGAAGCCAGGGACGAGAAATCCCTGAAGTCTGGGGGCAAGTACAGAGGTTTTTATAAGGGTACATAGGTGGGTGTGGGGGGTTACAAACCAATGGGTTCCAACAGATCTACATAAAATCTCTCAAAGAATTGTGGGTCTCCGTAACCACAAAGTGTTCTCCTTATCTAGGGGGTCTGGAATTTGTTGTTGTGCAATGCTCCTTATCTCTTCAGGAGGCCCGCCTCCCCATCCCAGGGGTCTCCCTCCACGGCAGCGCCGCGGCGGGCCCGCCAGATCCCACAGAACTTTTTAATCCCTTCTCTGAGGGGGTTGAAGGGTATAGTTATGATCTATCAAGGTTGTCCTCTGATGCCTGCTTTGTCATCCAGCACCAATGTCTGCAGGTGCCTAAGTGAGAAGCATGGGGAAACAAAGGCGCTGCAGGAAATGTGGTTTGCTGGAGGAAAAAAGAAACCATATGGCAGCCACTTCCATGCTCTTACAGTCTGTATGCCTATACAATGCATATTTTTTGGGTAGCTGAACCTTTTTAAGCTGTTTCCTGTGTTTGAGAAAAGAATGACCAGAAAAATTTCTTTTAGTGAGGCTGGGAAGGTCTGCATTATTTGAAAGAAGAAAAAAGAGCTCCAAATCTTGAATAGAAAGCTTGAAAAGAAAATAGTAGAGAAAACTCTTCAGTTTTTATGTTATTACCTCAAGGGGTTTTTTATTTATTTATGACAAACTAATAAACTGATCTATTTCCTTTTTTGCACAACATATATAGCCAGAGGTCTCTAATCTGAAGGTATAAACAATAGCTAGTTTTTATTTGATCCACTCAAGTATGACTTATTCTCTTTGTCTCCTCAGTAAATTCAATTTCTTCACCTGGGCTGCAGTCTCCAGCTTTGCCCCAACAATTAAGGAGTTATAAAAATCAAAGACTTTTCATTTTGGAGACTGGTTTCGCTAAGCAGTTAGTCACTCTGAGGCAAGTCAGAAACCTTTTTAGAGAGAGAGAGAGCAGACCTTTTGCTGCTGGGCTGACTGTCCACTTGCAGAGAAGAAAGAAGTGTCTTGTCTCCTTATACTCCTCAGGTGGTAAGTTACCACTGAGAGGATGTGAAGAGATGAAACTCTCCTTTCCTGATCTTTGGCTTTATTCAAGACACAGATGAAGAAGAAGAGCTCCAGCAAAACTTCCATGAATCATACATAAGTCCCTTCAAAAAGGTCAAGCAACAAAGTGTGAAGGGGGTAAAAGTGAGGGGATGGAGTGGAGCTCTGATGATTCCTCAGAAGACTGGACTAAGTGGTGGCAAGCTTATGGCACAGCAGGTACTTTTGTACTTTCACATTAAAAATAGAAGGAAGGCATTCTGGGTGTGTGAGGAAGGTCTGATATTAGTGTTTCTTTCCAAAACCATCTCAATTTAATTGTTAAACTCGGGACTGAGAGTTCCTTTTTCCACCATCTCTGCTTTTGTTCACATCACCAATCTTGAAATAAAACTTATTATTAACTTTAAAAATCTGAAAGGTTATTTAAATCATTAGATTCTGTACAAAATTTTAATCAATTTCTAAATAATAAATCAACTCTGGGTGCTCTTAATAATCTTGGTGTAACACATTTCAATCCAGAAGCACTACAAAGTATTTATCTTTAATGAATAATAAATGAGACATTGGTATTGACTGAACAAATGATTAAATATTCAATCAGTAAGAGAACATGGGAATAATTTTAAATTATTAATAAACTACAGATTTTGCTTGTCAAGTGCTATCATCTTTTGCATGAATGACTTCTCTTAGCTGTCATCATAGGGCAGAAGAATACAGGAGCTCATTTTGGACACCGTCTGTCTCCGAGAAAGAAGAATTGTTTCAAAAGATACTAGGGGTCCCACAACCTTTTTTTTTCAGTGCAGTCTTTGGTTCTGAAATCTTGATCTAGTACATACTCATATTTGTTAGAAAAAGACAGTCACTAGGAGCCATGAAAACTGAGGGTCAGCTGGCCAGCCTGACAGAAAGTTTGATCTGCTGTGTTTCTTCTGCAGCTTTTTCATTGGCTGCAGTTCTTATGGTTCCTTAAGGAGTTTTTCACAGTAAGATTTCATCAGAAGTTATGAAATTGCCTGAAGTGAGGCTATCCCAAAAAATATCCCTAAATAATGTGGTTCTTCTCCTCTACTGGCTGCCCTGAGGCCTATAAAGTCACCCATGAGCTGCACTGTGGGTTTTGTCTATATCTAAACCACTGGACCTTTTGGAATAGCTCATCCTCCTGTTCTCCCAAAGCCAGACTGTGGCACCATTAAGTCCAGAATTCACACTGGTGCTAGGGCTACCTCTCCTCCCAAAGAAAAGGGATCTTTTTATTTAGGCAAGGCAAAACAAGCCTCTTCATGCCCTAGCCAGGACCAACACATGCAGCTGTGGATGAGCAGAGGCCCTGGGCCATGATCTGTGCCATAATAAATTCCATAATAAACAGCTGTCCCTCCACTGTGCCATAATAAACATCTGTCCCCCCATGCACATGGTCCCCAGTGGGCCATGGCAAATCTCTGCTCACTGCAAAGAAGGAGTTTGCCTGTTCCTGACTTGCTGTCACTTTCCCTGGGTTATGGCAGGTGAGGAATACTTTACATTTGTTCTTTTACATCATGCTGCAGTGTCATGTAGCACAATCTGAGAATTGTATAAAAATCACCATCTGAAATGAGATTGTTCTGACAGCCCCAGTCTACAGCAACCTTTTTGCTCAGCTGGACTGATAAGAGTGCTGTAACTAGTAGCTGTCCTGGAGAGTAGTCTGAAAGGAGATTTAGAGTCAAAAAGAAACCTGTCCAAAGCAGCTATTCCTTATCTATGTACCTACCTGCTAGAGCATGTTTTAATCATCTGACTTTGTGAATGTACAAGTTTCCTTCTGTTAGATTTGAAGGGCACAGCCACTAAGCTACAATTAACTGGGTCTTATTTTCCCTCATGAATTATTGAGTTTTCTATTCATGCCTCAAACATAAAACCTTCATGTTTTGGTGAAACAATTTTTTTCTTCTAGAAAGTACTTTCTTTGTTAAAAAACCCCCAACCTTTAACACAAATATACCAATTTGATTGGCATTTTTTTAAGGAAAAGTGAAGAAACATTCTTCATAAACGAAATTTTTTATTCTAATATTTTTGGAAAAAGAGGGGTTTTTTCCTTAATATTGAAGCGACCATTTGTTTTAAAGTCTAATATTAAGAAAAGTAAAAAGAAAACAAACTTTATAATGAAAAATGTCTTTCAAATTGATTTTTTTCCCTGTTTCTTAGAATTAGTAATGGAAGACAGATTATCAAAAGAGAAAATAACTGTATCCCATACTTCTAGCACTCTATTATAATTACAGTCTGAAAAGTCTCGCCCACCATGTCTTGAACACCAAAAGCCTGAGAACACTGCAGAGCATGCAAGAAAAGGCAATATTGCCACAGGGATCACACATGGGAAAATTTGGTCCTGTTCCCAGGCCTGTCATTGTTTCTGAGCCTGACTATAGGGAAGACAGATGATTTCCTACATTTCCACAAACCCAACACAAAATTACTGATACTACTTTACTTTTAAGAAATATTTTTACTTTGTACATATGTCAGGCTTCTAATAAGTCTGCTGTCAACTTTATCAAATGAGATGCATTAAAATTTGGTTTATTTTACCAAGTGTGATTTAGTTAAGCATCCACAATCAAGTACTGTACCTAGAGGCATGATACTTAGTCTTTGAGGATTTGTGCTGAAGTAATTATGAGCTATGGGGCTGATGACATTCTGGAATTCACTTGTAGTTACACAGAAAAGAGGTAAAAGGAAGAAGGTCATCACATCTCAGAAACCCCAAGAATCGTTTGGGATTTTTGTGTAGTAGAGACTGCAGAGACTGGGAAAGCTACACAGAGGGATGCTTAAAAAATGAACCTTCACCTCCATTTTCATTCTTTTTGGAGTTTTCATAAAGCTCAGTCCATTGAACTTGTGCCAGAAAAATGGATTCGTGAAACTTGAGTCTCATTTTAAATCCTCATTTTTAAGGATTTATTTTTCTATACTTGTGTAAATGTAGAACCGACAAGGGTGAAGAACTGAACTTAAACTCTTCTTTGAAGTGTCAGTCACAGAAGATATGGGCCAGTGAGCTTCCAGGCTGTTTCTTCCCACAGTTTCAGATCAATGGGACAGTTCAAAATCCAGAGCTATTCCTTTCTGAAGGCCATGAGAGCTGCCTGTCCTTGCTTGTCTCTCTTTGCCTCTCCAAATTTACAGAGCACCCTAAAGACGTTGGGGTGGGCTTTACTGGGGGGAAGTGTGATCCTGACAGCACACTTCAAATCATTCAGCAAATCTGGCTGTTTGCCTTGGTAAAGTGAAATTCTACAAGCCCTTTTACAGAGTTCAGTGCTAGGAAGGAACTCAGTAAAACAAAATGGAACTTCCTTTATCCACTCAGGGCAACCAAAGCTGAGCTTAGCATTTTTTGTGCAGGTTGGATCTGCGTGTCTCATACATAATAAAAGCTTTCCTGTGTATCTGCTGGAACTACACATGGCCTCAGAAAGCACAAGGAATGATTCCATTGTTGACAATGCTTTGGTAGCCAGTCTCCTGATGAGCTATCACAATCTTTCTGCATAACATACCAAAATTAATATGGGAAATCTAAGATGAAAAAATCCTGAATGCATTCATCAGGCAAAATCAAGTTCAGTCATTAAATATGGCATAATATTTCCTTTGATAAGCCTTTCTGAAAGCTAGAATTAGGAAACAGAGGTCTAGAAATAATATTTTGACAACGTTGATTTCTCATATATATATTTCCAATGAACTGAGTATATCAGTCAATGACTGCAAAAGACAGCAGGCTGTATATATATAGTATCTGTACCATTTAAGAACTACAAAAGACACTACTTCCATAAAGTTTATCTCCACAGATTTTATCTTTGCTGATACTGTGTTTCTGTATTTGAAAAATATAACCTAAGAAATACATTTCCATGGCCAAAATAACTGTAGCAGTCCAGTAATTTGCTAAAAGCCTCCATGGTCTCTTGGTCTGGTTAGGCTTTTGAGAAACAAGGTGGTTCAGTTTTTATTTTATTCATATTTTGCAGTTTCAGCTTGAAAAAAATTAACACAATATCAAGTTTGCTAACAATCACAATAGTTTGAGTGAAAAGCTATTTTTTCTACACAGTGTTTGTTTCAAAAATTACATTTTATTCATTATAACCTTCTGGATTAGTTCTGTTTATTAAATAAAATATTGGAAATTGTGCTGTCAGATGATCCTGAGGTCAAAAAAATTTTTACATCAGTCTCACATATTTTAATTATTTCAGATATTCCTTGCTTAAAATAATAAACAAAGGTAAACTGTCAGACTTTTCTGTGCTTGAGAAAAGGGGAAAAAAAATCCCAAAACAAAACCCAGAGCTGGAGTACAAAAAAGACAATTTCTAGGAAATTACATTAATTGTAATAGGGTCATAAAGAAAGGATGCTAAAAGATAAATAAATTTTTTAAACATGATACATCATTAACCTATGGAACTTGCTGCCACAGGATATAATTGAGGTTAAGAGCTTAAATGGAATTAAGAAAGAATTATACATTTATATGGATAATGAGAACCTAGACATGATAAAAATTTACTAGAATGTAAACCTTCCTACCTCAGGGCAGAAGTTAACTGCTAAAAGGTAACAGCCTGAATGTTTCTTACAATGTTCTGTGACAAATGTGTTCTGATCAAAACCTAGGGGTTTATCTTGTTAATTCTACTGGAGTACTACACCACTGACTTTCCTTTGTATTTATCTGCACTTTTATTCTGCTGCTTGTGCCATTGATTTCCAGGGAGTGGGAAACCTTCAGTTCTCCCATTTTCTCCTAATATCCCTCTTGGTATGCAGGGAAAAAGAGAGCTCATTTTAATATATGCTTTCAAATCTAATTTGTGGTATTTTTGGACTCCCTGCTGTATCGTTATCGTGACATCTAAATCTAATGCACACTTGAGGAAGGAGGTGTAAGGAGCTGATAAGAGCAGTGGGCAAGGTGGAACAGTGACATGACCAGACAAAAGAAACTGGAAAGTGACAAAAATGGCACAGAAATGCTACTTTTGGACAAAGGAAGCAAAAAGAGTGGGGACAACATTGAATGAATACTGGCCAAAAAAAGGACACTTATGTGAAGTTCTGGAGTCATGGATGTTTCAAAAGCTGTCTTAGACCAAATTAAAGATGGGAATAACTGCAGACAAAAATCTGAACAGTGAAAAGATGAAGAATTTTAATCTGTTAGTCCCCTCCTCCCTCTCCCCAAAGTATTTGTATGAAAGCATTAATAAAGCTGTACAGACCAGGTACTACCCTTGTTTTGACAAGGGATATAAAGCCTGCTAACAGGCATTGGGATGTTGCTATTGCCAAAATAGTGCAGCTAATCAATACATTTGTTTGCCCAGACAGAAACTGAGAACCTACATGACTTAAAATGTAATGTAAATCAAAATGTAAATCAAGTCAGGCCCTGATGGATCTGGAGAAACAGATCCTAAAATATGTCTGTGCTCTGTGAAAGAGGAAGAATTGTATGTCATGTAGTGATGGTTCTTGGAAGCCTTGCAGGTGAAAATTTTGGTTAGTGTTCCCTGGAGACATGGCAAATATTAACATTGTTAAAGTTCTCTTTGCTAGCATGCCAACTGCATGTGGTCATCTAGCAAACTTAGTTTGTAGAGAATTTTCTAAATAAACTCAAATCTGTTTTATCTCTATATAACACATTAAAGGCAGGCAGTTCAATGCGAGGATGAAGACCTCACTCATAAGCTTGTGACCAGAAATTCTTCATGATTATAAAGCAAAGGATTTGGGTTGAAAGGAGACCTCTGAACAACTTGCTGGATAATTAGGGACTGCAACCATGGTGAATCCAATAGAGCTCAGCCATTCCTGCTGGGCAGGGGTGTCTCCAGAGGGTGTTAGATGGTGCCTGAAACATCTGGCCAGGAGAAAGCTTCGTTACAAAGGGGAAGACACCCCATGGAGGTTTAGAAACTGAGTATTGAAAAAATGTCTGCACTGCAGAATATTAGTATTTAAAGATGTTATCTACATTTATCACATTTGTCACTTGCCATTAATTTAAATTCCCTTTATGCATCTGTTCAGGAAATAATTAGGATTTTATGCTGCAGTAAATATGCTTGTTCATCCATTAGTGCAAAGCAGAAGATTAATTGCAGAACAATGGGAATCAGGACTACAGTATTTGGAGCTACAGCAACCAGGGTGACAGCTGTGCTGCCCACATACTTTGCCTCAGTAAGCTACAAAACTTCAAACCCAGGTACAGATGAGAAAATAATTAAACTCCTGACAAGGTAGTGCTGTCCCTGTACTTGTGTGTGTAACCACACAGACAACTAGTAGAATAACAAAAGATCACGCAGAAACTAATTAAATAACACTGTCCCAAAAGTTCTGGTGATCAGTTATTCAGCTATTTTTATACACATAGGTTTATATACAGACATTCATAGTTTGTATCAGTCTGTTTGTATTTTATGGAAAAATAACCTGGCCTCTCTTTAAATACCTGTGGTAAAACTCCAAAATGTAGTAAGATATTAAGTAAGGTATTAAGTAAGGCTATATTAATTTGGCAATAAAACTCTAGAAGGCTGAAAAAAAGTCATAACTGCCACAAGCTTAAAATGATAGTGTAAAATTAGAGCCAAGACCAAAGATAATGAGTTGTAGGAAAGAGATGCAGGCATCAGAAAAACCCTGCAAAACTCACCCTGCCTCACTGTGTCTGGCTCAAGACAAAGGAACAGTGTGGTGATGGAAACACTCTCAGTCCTAAGGTGTTCATGAACATTGCCCTGGGTACACAAACCAAAGAAACATGAGATTACTCCTTTCCCCAGAGAAAACATCCATCACTTACCCAAAAGCATACCCTAAATGTGAAGTTTTGTAATGGCATTTCTTTGTGGAGATTGACTAAATCCACTGATAAATGCAGGGAGAATATTTAATCCCAACAAACCAATCATATATGATTTGCTGGGGAGGGTTGTGCAATTAAAAACCCAGTTTTGTAACTGGATAATTCATATAATTCCAGTGCATTATATCAAATAATCTACAGATAAGGTGAGATTTGGCTTATTAAAAGTTAGGATTTTAGAGATATTTTGTGATATTCATAATGAGTAAAAATCAAATATAAATTCGCAAGATTCTGAAAGGCTTGGCAATTGGAAATCAGCTGTTAGACTCAAAGTACATTTAGTGTGGCCCCATTGCCCTGACTAAAGATAAAGCATTTTTACTGCCACAACTTGCTTGAATATTTTTTTGCAGACAGTGCAAAATCCTCTTTATTTAAATTTGTTGGTTGACTCACTTCGTGGCATGTAGCTGAGGACAAGAGCAAAGAAGGTACTGCTCATATTCAAAAGTAGTAGCCATTTGCCTTGCTTTTAAAGTGAATTCATGTTTCAGAGATGGGTGCAACTGTCAAAAGGAGATTCAAGTTATTTCATGCCTAACATTTCTCTGGTTTATATTTTTTAAGGATGATATGTGCTTGACACATTTGCCTATGCCACTAATTTAGTGCAGTTATCAGAGACTAAAAAAAAAAAAATAATGAAATATGTAAAAAGAGTGCTGAAACTACCTAATCCAACTTTGGTGTGATAAATTTAAGTCCAAACAAGAACTTATTTTATTTGAATATAATATAATTTGGTGAGAAGAACCTGCACAACAGAAGGTGAAAAATGTGATCCTGATAAAAGTATTTCATGGCTAGATTAGAGCAAAACAGTTACAAAAGAAATCACAGAAAAATAAGTAATTGGTTATCAGGACACATAGGCTGGAAGTTAAACTTGATTCTCATGATGAAGACTGGTACTACAGATACCCATTAACTGATGGGTAACAAGATCTGCCCCAAAAGGACACCTGACCACTCCAGATTGTATGCTAAGGTATTTTTTATTCCTGTGCTGTAGTTGCTCATGCCTTCTGTAAACTATGTTTTGTCATAGCTCATCTTCAATAACTGCTCTCAGAAAAATGGATTTTCTTTTCCAGGGAGTGTTGCAGTGTTTAAATCTCTTTGGTCAATCTCTGCATTATTATTCAGGATGTTAATATCGGCTGATCTTTCTCTATTTGATTATCTTTCTAAGTCATCTCTCTCCCCCTCTCCTGAGGAATGAAATTAAGAATGCCTTTTTCCTCCTTTTATATCTATTTATAAGCATCACAGATAGATTTCTGTGGGGCTTAAGCAGAAGCAATCTTTTGCACCCAGATGCAGCACACCCCACCCCAAATTTGTGTTACCATGTGTAATTCCTTATACTGTTTCTAAAGTAGCCATGCAAAAAGAGGAGACAGAGTATATCCATTTAAAACAGAGAGTTCTTTTGTATTGCAAATAGAGTTATCCAACAGAGCAGCTGGCATGAAAATGCACCACAATTCCATGTGTTCTGTGGGAAGATGCAGCCTGGAGGAATGTTATTAGAAGGAAATATTACTGTTTCACACATGGAGTGAAGTATTCAGCACTTTACCTTTCCAACAACTCCTTCCCCCCGTAATATTGCCAGAGTAAAGCTGTGAACTAACCAGAACTGCCCACAAATTGTGGGTCTAGTGACTGAAAACACTGCACTTAATTCCAGTACATTAGGTTTGGCTGCAAACAGCTATTTGCAGGAGCAATCTAGAACTGTGATGTGGAATGAAGAAAGAGATATGATGATAAGTCCCAAAGTGGTGACCATATGGAGACAGACAGAAGCAGCAGCAGAAGAGAATGTTCCTTTTGCACTCCAGTATTCTGACACTCTTTCTTGCTATGAAGAGTCCTTATAACAAAGAGAAATCAGATTTGCATGATTAGTATTCTTTATGATACTTAGGGCTAAAAATTACAACCCTTTTTATTGATTTTAAAGGCCAGTAAAATACAGTTTTATCATCAGAATTCTACCTTCTGTCTAATGGACCAGAGAATTCCATCCAGTCACTCTTGATTGTAGGACCATAATTTGTGCCTTCATTGAAGAGCTAAAGAATGGACAGTTTTCCAAAGTAATATTTTGCAATGGTGAATTACCCTTATAGTTAAAGATGCAGGCCATTTCTCCAATTTTAATTCTTAAAATTATAGATGAAATTTCTTGCTACATGTCTTCACTATATTGAAGACCTTCTTCAATATCTATTTTTTTTTGTTAGTGAAGATGCTATATAATTATTTGTCAACTCTTTTTTCTCTAATAAGATTAACGAATGAACACACTTACTCTGTCTATTCCTTTCATCCTTCAACTTCTGTATTTCCTTCACTCTTTCTAACTGCCTTTCTTTTAAAAACATGTTTCTTGAGTTATCAGCATTTATAAGTATAAATAGTAAAAGAATTCATTTTCTTGAATTAATTACTCTTTCTTACATATCCAAAATTTATATTTTTGTTTTTGTGCAATAATCTTATAGTAAGAAATATTCTAAGAGCCAAAACAAATTTAAATTGTTGATTTCTGTCACTATCAGTATGAAGTTGTAGATACTAAACATATTGTCACAACCTCCATCACATATTAAACTCTCTTGAGTGTGCAGAAAAGGACCAAAAATAATTAGAGTATTGGCTAAAATGCCATAATAGCACTAAACTGTGCTTTTTATGAGTAACCAGCAGGATATCTGGCACTGCTCAAAGCATCTTTGATGATTTCTACTGCAGAAATTGAGAAAAAGAAAGGAGATAAATGTACTGCATAACAGTATTTTTACTGGAAATTATTCTTGCTCCACAAATTTACATGTAATCCTGATAGGATCTCTCCAAAATTGCTTTCTGAAAAGCTGACTGATAAAGCTGATTTGTTTTCTTTGATTTCATTTTCACCACAGGGAGTACTGGCTACTAATGGAAAGAAAATCTGCATGTCCAGTCACGGGCTGTGATTCCCATGGGAAAACTGTTGTGTGGAAGAATTGTTAGCATCCCTAAAATAAAATACATGAATAGTGCTAGAAGAATAGGTTGTGGGTTTATGATAGTGTTTTGTTCATTTGCTTGAGCAAAGTTATTAAGAAATATGTCTCAGAATAAACTTGTGGGACTTCACTGTATTACGGAAGAGGGCCCGAGCTTGCTGGAAGGGTTCTGAACAACCCAGTACTCTGTAACTCACAGATATGCCATCTGGCCTTCAATTTATTTGTGTATGCTTTCCTCTACTCTTTCTTAATTTTCTGCTCCCTAGTTATAGTTCAGCATTCTGCCCTCCTTTTCAGTGTGGGGTTATTTGTCACTATGTGTGGGAAATTCACCTGCCAAGCCCACTCCTGCCTCTGAGCTGCATGGAAAAATGCCTCCAGTCCCTTTTCTAGCCAGTGCTCTTGAATGAGTCATGCCTACTTCCAATGCAGCCTGAACTGACAAGAAGAAATTATGACATCACTTGACTGATAGAACTAAAATGCAGCATCTGGTCTGTGAGTCTTTCCTTGTCTCCATCTTCTATCCCATTACTTCCCTATGCACAGTTCAGCATCTTGTCTAATGGGGCTACTTTTGCCTTGCTGAACTCAAGATCAGATTAGGATGACTGTACATAGAGAGATTAAGGTTTCTCTATGTAGGAAAACATGTTATATAAAGCCTTAGTGGTCACGAAAGAGTTTCAGGATCTGCACAGTTCATCCACTAAATTATGCTCAGGTATTCAGTTTTGGTTAATGTGATTCCACAGAGTTGCCATTCACATCAGGTCTCAAAGTCCATCATTACAAACCCCACATTATGCCACCACCTTTATCTAGTGCCTTATACACACTACCTCACGAAGGTCTACCATTAAATATCATGGCAACAATTTAGAAAAGGAGTTCTGAGGAAGATGAAAACTAATTTTTTTAATCAACTGCTCACTATCACAGTACTACAGTTAATGTGTTTGCAATCCTCCTTATTAAAGGCAAGAGTTCTCCCCTTCCATAGATTGGCATTATATCTTCTCTTTCAGAGGCTCAGTGCCAAGGAGAGAGAAGAATGGGATTAGGGAATATTTATCTCCTGCCTCCATTGCCTTGTGTTCTGGCATGGCACTTCAGTCCTAGTCAAGGCAAAGACACTTTGCAAACTCACATGTGATTCTGATGGACTGTAATGCTGCAGGACATGCTACATTACCAAAAATGGTTCCCGTAGAAGTTTATTTGAGGAATTTTAATTTCAAACATCAAAAAGAATTACAATAAAGTGTCATTTTCCATACTATATTCAGAGCCACTAGATGGTGGTGTGCACTAGACCTGAGGAAAAGTGCACAAAGGGACTGATTAATGTGCTCTTCCTCTGTCTGAAAAGGAGATTATTCATGCCTCACTTTCCAGTCTTCTTCCAGCCAACCTTTTTCCTATCAGCTGTTTATTTAGAAGGGTGACTGTGACAATTACAAATCTCAGTTGAAGTTTTCCCCCAGCTTATTGACTGAGTTTGCATGACAATAAGATCTCATTTTGAGATAAATCTAAAAAGCCAAGAAGATGATGAAAGGTCAGAGACAACTTGCATGCATGCAGTGAAAAGAATAAGAAATAATTATGTGCAGCTTGGCTTACAAAAACTTTAGTAAGTGTCATTAGATATAAATGTTTACTATAGTTTTCATGATAAAAACTGTACATTAAGTACAGATGATCCAGTGACCCATCTTTTTTAATTAATAGGACAGGATGAATATATTCAACATTTTAAGAATTTATGTTTACGACCTTCTTCAAATTTAGCTTGTATGTTTCTTCATACTAATTTATGATAGACAAAACTATCTATAGCTAGCAATCATAGCTTTCATTTGGGACATGGATTTTGGTCATCTCTCCTCCAAGTCTGAATTGTAAGGGAGATGTGTAAAATTAAAATCTAGGAGTCTTTTCCACCAACTCCCAGTTGGAGTTTATGACATTAACACAGCAAGTCAATAGTAGAATAAGAAATTTCAGGACTGAGTCCCCAGGTACCACAGCTACATGGTGATGTTATGCTTCCTCAGTCCTTATTTGTCTTTTTCTGCTGCCTTTTTTTTCCTTGTTCAATTTTTTTTTTTCTGCCAACCTCCATCTAGCTGTCCTGGGTCTGCTATTTGGCTCTGCCAACCCATGTAACATTTCTATACAGTCTAATAAAAGACCCCAAGTTAAAAGTCTGAGCTGCAGAGGAAAGCTGTGTGCTACCACAACAGTATAAGAAAATACAGAGATCCACAGTATAATGCACTTTCAATTTCAGAGAGCCATAACACAAGATAAGGTAATGAGAAAAATAAAATAAATAATCATTCTATTTTTAGAAAATCCAATGATAGAAAATCAATCATACATTGAAGCCCATTAGACAAATGTCTTGTAATAGTAATCCTGTTAAAGAATAACTGTCATTTATGCAACTATTTTTAATTATTATTTTCAATCTCAGATTAATTATTTCAAATTAGCAAGATCCAAATCAATTGTTATAAATGACATTTGAAAAATGAGAAGCAAGTCTTAATGGGAACAAAACGCTTTTATATTAATATAATGATGATTAAGATTTTTATCCTATTCCACATTATTTGTAGGAGAAAAAGCATGTTTGGCATTCAGCCATGAAACATAACTTGTGTGAGACACATCTTCCAGAAAATGGAAGACAGAAGAAAACTCAGCACAGGGAGAAAGAAAACAGCTTTAGTGATGTTGTTGCTGCATAAATGATGAACTTGCTTGAACCTTTGCTTCCTGTATATTCTTTAATTCTGTGGAATAGATTTCTTTGCCCATCTCTCCATTTTAATGATGAGCACTGCCTGGCTGTATAACTGTGTTTTGACAGCTATTGATTTGTGGGAAACTGATGGAGCGTTGTAGCAACAAGGTAGCAAAGTTCAATAAGCAATAGCATAGCAGGAGAGGATAATTTCATTTTGGTATCAAAACTGATTTCACTAATTCCCACAGTCATATTTATACCTACATACTTCCAACAGTACATGTGTGCATCCAAGTGGCATTACCAGCAGCTGTGAAACCAAGATTTTATCCAAGTGATCTTTACAGCATTTCTTGTGGTAGACATGTGGCAGTGGATGCCAACTAGCAAAACAATCTCTTGTTCTCTGTTTTAGGTTGGTTTTTCCCTAGTAAGGGGTCATTAGTCTCTCTATGAGGCAGCAGTGTTCCCCACCTGCCTTTCCCCACCCCTCTCCTACCTCTCCCTGGGCTGGCATCCTGATCACTGCTAGTGTTGTGTCCTGCTGATGTCCACACCTGCTGACATTAGCTTGTCCCTGACACTGTTTTCTTCACCACCTCCCACAGCCAGCTTTTCCCATTCTCCCTTCACACTTATCCAATACTTCTGTTACAGTTGTCCTCAGAACAGGCTGGGGAACATCTGACTGCCAGAGGGCTGACAGAAAGGAGTGACAAAGAGTGACGATAGCACACACAGAGACATGTTAAGATTGGTGGAAAGTTCTGAATTAACATCAATCCATCCTGGACAATAACAATTCATTTAGGTGAATCAGAAGTGTAGGAGTGTCACTGTGATGCACAGAGGGAACACAGCAACACACACCACAGGTAGAGAAGAAGAAAAGAACTCTCCAGTTTATTGTTGCCCTCGTATCTTTCAGTTTCTGGACAGTGATCAGAGATTGGACAGAGAAGTTCCCACCTCTCCATCTCCACTGGGCACTTGAGAAGTCCATCAGGTGATATCTTTTACAAAGGAATGTAAACATGATCCTTGTTTATCTTACAATTAATGAGAACTGACTCTACTATACTAAAACAAATCAGAAGGCTGATTTTCAGGGACAATTTAGGAGTATTGTGGTAGAGCTACAAGGCTTGGTGCAACCTCTTGCAATATCAAGAGAGCAAACTCTCAGAAGTCTCAGAATGTGAGTTGATTGAACTTTTACCACTCATAGGTAAGAGTCGTGGGTATAATTAACTGCAGTGGAATGGTGCATAAAAGCTAACTTCATAAAAATAAATGCATTTGTACAGTTTCAGTAGATAATCCCTTTGACACAACCCCTCAGTAGTTTTATATTGCATGCAGCATATAATAGTTCATATTCTTTCCAGTACTCCTTCATGGGAAAAAGGAGTTGGACTGTCATTGGACTACAAGGAGTGGTTGTACAACCCTCACATTGCTCCTGTGTAAGAAGCCTTATTCCACACTAAATATGACAAGTATTCACTGTTTTCCTGTCCTACTGAAATGCACAGTTTTTTCAAATGCCATAAAAATATGGGGTTGGATTATGTTTTCTCCTTGAATTTTCAGAATATGCCATGAGGAGCAAAAATGAATCTACCTTTCTTCTTCACTTGCCTCTTGCTTAACATCACATAATTAACACACTACATAATGAGGAACTAAGGGTCAGCCAGGACTCGTCAATGAGCTCTATTTACATCACCAGAATACTACACATGGTAGAGCAGTAATCTCAGACTGCCCTGGGTTGATGCTGAATTGTATTCCCATTTGTCTGTTTAGCTCAGAAATGAGTTTTGAACCTTTAAAACTGGATCTGAGAGTGAGAGGGGGAGAAAGAGAAGCAGTGCAATGTCTGAGGCGGTTGTTTTCAAAACATAAAGAGAGTTCTCAGCTTTCCTTCACACAGCCTGTGCTGTCTGCAGTATGGAGGGTGGGAGAGAGCTCTCCCTTGCTTTTGGTTAGTTTTTGGCCAGCTGAAGCACAGAAGTTCTCTGGACTGTGGGTTTTATCCCCTTTTTCTTGGAGCTGTTTGCCCCTGCTCTGCACTAAACCCAGCAAAGCCCCGGGAGCTCTGCACTGTGTCCTCCAGACCTGGCCTGGGCATTTCCCAGAGCCAGGGACTTACACAGACTGAGGGAGCTGAGCTGCACCCATAGCAGAATTTGAAAGAACTCACTTTCTGAATTTGTCATTTATATGGAGAATCGAGAGGTTTTGTAGTTTAGTGTTCTTCATTTGGTGTGCTGGGGAGTGCTTTACCTGTCAAATAAACGAGTTTTTCCCACTTCTCTCTGAGGAAACCTTTTTTCCCGGATCAGTTAAAAGAGAGTTTTTAAATCTGTTTTCTAGTGGAACCCCTTTGGAGGTTTCCTCACAGATTTGTCCTAAACCAGGACACAGACCTTTAAACAGCTGCTATACTTCCCTTGTTCAAAACAAACTATGACACATCTGTAATGCTGGTTAGAGACAGCCTGGCATTGGGTATTTAACATTAAAAGAAAAATAGTGTTGTTCAGCAGTCAAAATAGGTAGACTGGGACTGGGTTTTGCAAGACTTGTTTCCTGAAAAATTTCTTCTGCACTTACAAAAATAGAGAGAGAGGACGTTTGAGGTATTATTATGGGAAAATGGGGATAAATTAGTGTCTATATTTTGCATATTGGTGATGATTAGACTCAGACGACTCTCTCTTTGTTTATATGGGCATAAAAAATAAATAAAGGCTTAAGGGGAAATAAAAAGGTCATTTTCAACAGTGTAAATTAAGGCAAAAAGAATAAAATTTTGAAGTAGGTACTGGGACCAATAATGGGAAAAATGAAGTGCTAATGAATTACAGCAATTACAATTGGGATTTAGCTTGAATAGTTAATAAATCAAGTGATAATCTCTAGGATAAGAATGCACTTCTCAAGGAACTGCTTCCATTGACCCATACAGAAAGCTGAAATATTCAGAAAGCTTGAAGTGTACATTTACAAGTCCTTTTTGAATACTTTGTCACCATCTCCACTTCCTCATCTCAACTAATGGCATGGAGGAATGGCATGAATTATTAAATTGGAATTTGGCTTGCTAAGTAATCGTGTTGTGCTTTTTTTGTTTTTATCTTGTCTTGTAAACGTTTCCCTAGAGTCCTTGTTTGGGGGATGTATTTTTGAAAGATTTTTATGCTCAGTCAAGCTGTGGAAGACATCTTAATTAAACATAAATCACTTTTGCTGGTATGCATTTGTATCAGCTGTGTGGACAAATATCTGAGTGTGTCAAAACAGGTACAAAAAAAGCATCATCAAGGAGTAAGGCTTGTCCACTTAGCACTGTCTGACAAGGTGCTGCTCCACTTCAGGGGAAATCTGTAAAAGCCTGATTAGCTCTTCAGAATTGTTCACTGACCACAGATATCACCAAGGTAGGTGAGCAATCGCAGGAGCAAAAGGGCAGCAGTTGAAAACAGCACTACAACCATTCAGGAACAATAGGAAGCAAATGAGCTGCTGGGGTCAGGATTAACATGAAATACTGAAGTCAGGCAGTATGCTGCATGTGCAGTACACAGTCCATAGGACAAGATTTTTTGTAAACTCTTGCACCAAGACACCTTGAGAGCATTTGTAGAATTGAGAAACCAACAATAATAACAAACACATGATCTGATATATAGAGAATTGTTTCATATAGTTTCATAGCTTCTAATTTGTCCTGGCTTCTTGTGAATGTCCAGCCCAGGTCCACCAGTGCTCTAATGGACTATTCCAGAGTCTAAGAAAACTGAGTGTGTAATTTTTCTATGAAATACACCCAATTTTTTCTCCCCTTTCTGTTCAAGCCAATATTCCTGTGTTGATCTCTATTGATAGTCAGGGTTTATCTTTACCTTTATCCAATTTATATATTCATTTTTGTTGTTTTGCATTGAAAATTGTTCAGGCAGCTGACTGTTTCTGGTTTTAGGAAGATATGGATACCAAAAGCTGCAATCTACCAGTGATCATCTGTCAGAAACACCTTTGTAACACAAACTAATAATAATTGTTCAGATTTCACAGCAAAAAGATTTGTTCTCCTTCAGTGTGCACATTCTTATCAGCCTATTAAATGCTACCTATTCTAGTTTAACAACATAACATCAGCTTTTAATTTTATCTTCAGTTTTCAGATAAAACACAGATTTTGAAACCACAGCATTTAATTCCTATTTCATGTAATATGGGTGGCTTACAGAAAGTCATGAGATAAACACACTGAAACAAAATCAAACTTTCTTGACACTAGGACTTTCAAACCTCTTTGCCCTTCCAAGAATTTTTGCAAAAGTTACACAACACAGACATCTAATCTAAATTGCAATCATTAGTCCCAAACAATTGAGATTCAAAAAGATTTTTAAAAGGCGTTGGTTAAATATTACATGTGTTTTCAAATTTTATCACCCACTAAGAAAGAAAAATGTGGTGCAATCACACCTGCCACCTACACCACAGCCAGTGGTGTAACAGCAGCTACTCAGGTAATTTAGACAGCAGGTTGGCTGTATTTCTATTATTAATACATATTCATACCTCACTTGTAAATGGCAAAAGACTGCTTAACTAATTAATATTATTTTACTAATTCTACATGAAAGAAAAAATATTGGTTGTACCTACTTCAGATATTTCTGTTCTTTTGATTTTATTTCTCAGCATTATATTCAGGCACAGTCAGGTGCCCTCATCCTAAACTTCTTGCTGATCTGTCTATGCGTTTTCTTTACTTTGGTGTCTCCTATTTCTCACAAAGGATCTATACCATGACTCAGAATTTAGCAGGGCTCATATTCTATTCTGCTTTTCAGGGAATAGAAAGCATTTAACAGTGGGAGGTGTTTCTATGTCTAAAGCACTTCTCTTTAAACTTCAATTTTTCATTGTAAATCTCAAATTCTGCTGATTTGAGATACACAGGAGAAATTTCAGAAGCATTAAAGATCTATTCCTACCATTAAAAAAAAAAAAAAGAGTAATCTCTGCTGTTTCTTTCTGTGATACAAAAAGGAAGAGTAAGAAAGAACAGTTTCCATGAAAGGCTGATGAGACAGGGATGAAAATTAAAAAAAAACAAAAACAAAAACTAAAACAAAAAAACAAATCTCCCCCCCAAATCTGTTAACACTTTGTGTAAGATATATAAGATCTCCAGTATTCAAATTCAGTGAAGTCACCCTACATACAGTTGTATGCAAATTTTCATTAAATAAAGATGATACTAATTATGTTTGGCTTCTTAAACATTTCCCTGTAATTTACTGTTACTTATTTTAATTAAAGTGAAAACCTTTTATAAAGATACTTGAGAAAGTGAGATCTAGCTGAGAACTACTCTGGTTTTCCACCAAATTAGTTGGTGACTTTGTTTGGTCAAAGTTTTTTGATGCCTGTTAAGAAGACCGGAGTTATCTCACAGAAATAAAAATTAATAAAATAAAATGAGAAGGTGAGAGCCATTAGTTAGACAGTTTTTTTGATTCCTGAAGCATAGATAAAGAGGTAAGGAGATCTGGTTTTATGCTTGGCTGAGCTAACAGTTTCCCATAAGCCCTAGCAAATATTATTTAAAGAAGCTTTCTATTTCTTGAGCATTATGAGATTAAGTTCATCAGGGATTGCAATGCCTTTTGAGATCATATGATTTATAACTTTATAAAAGTGAAAAGTATAATTAGAACTTTCAATGATTTTTGAAGTGAAAACACCTTTCCTGCTGCTGAGCCTTTTGACTATGAATTTGAAATGTTCAGTGTTAAGGATGCAACCTCACCAGGCCCTTGCAGGATTAGATCCAATCCAACCTCATTGTACTTTGGTGGGAATACCTCTTTTTTTTTCTGTGGTTCACATTTCTATAAGGTTCTATAAGGTTCTGTATGCTGACATTTCTAATCAGTTAGCAGAACTGCTGGAACTGAGGCTGTTCAACATTGATTCCATTTCATCTAGTAAACCATGAGTCAAATAATGTTTGTTATAATAATATTCACATAGCATGTTCTCAGGCAAACAATAGATGTATCTGTCTCTAATTTAAAATACCCAGCTCATACATCTGTCTCCAAACAGAAGATTTAGACACAAATTTATAAAGCATTTTTGTGGTTTCTTTAAATATAAAGGGCTTCTATTAAAAGAAAAATCACCTTGAACTACGACTACAGGTGCTATTCAGAAACAGCCTTGCTTAAAATATTCCACCCTGTGAAAAGAGGTGCGTTGAGTAATTATTCTGAGAAAAATTACTGGAAAGGCTTTACTTAACCTTTTAATCATACAGCCAGCTGCAGCCAAGTTCTCCAGTTTTTCTAATCCCTCCAGTTCTGCTTACATAGTGCATTCATATGCTTGGGATATTGCCTCTGTGATCTCAGTGTGCCATCCCTGGTGTGTGCATGCGTGCAGGCGTATTCTGGCTTCTGTTCTGAACATTTTGGCAAGATCATAAATGTTAATATTGCAGGAGCAGGAGCAGACTTGGAGGCTGATAACTATTACAGGGCAAAAGCAGGTGGAGTAGTGTCTTAGTTTGGAAGACAGGTATCGCTAAGGACAAGCAGGACCCTCTCCTGAAATGGAGAATGGAAAAAAAAAAAAAAAAAAAAAAAAAAAAAAAAAAAAAAAAAACCTCCTCTATCCGAATTGTTATAATTTTAGAATTAAGGGGCTCTACAGGCAAAGATGTGTTTATCATGTGTTAGCAAGGCAACAAACAGAACAACATATAACTATCATATGAACAACGGGACAGAACCAAGGAAACAGTCCCAGTGTCTCTGCGCTGGCACCCTTTCCCGTTGGTGCAGTTCCGACACCAGGCAGCTGTGGTGCAGAGTCCCGGGGTGCTGGAGATGGATCAGAAGCTCCCGGCGGTGGCTGGAGCTGCAGCACGAGTCCCGGCAGGACAGGGGGTGCAGAGTCCCGGGGTGCTGCAGATGGATCAGGAGCTCCCTGGCGGGGCTGGAGCTGCAGCACGAGTCCCGGCAGGACAGGGGGTGCAGAGTCCCGGGGTGCTGGAGATGGATCAGGAGCTCCCGGCGGTGGCTGGAGCTGCAGCACGAGTCCCGGCAGGACAGGGGGTGCAGAGTCCCGGGGTGCTGGAGATGGATCAGGAGCTCCCCGGCGGTGGCTGGAGCTGCAGCACGAGTCCCGGCAGGACAGGGGGTGCAGGCTGGGGCGTGGAGATCACTCAGAGCAGGAGCGAAGGGACAGCGAGGGGGCAGGAACTGCAGCGGCTCCCGGCCAGGCAGACAGGGGCCAGGGTCAGGATTCCCGGGGCACACACGGAGAGACCGTGGCAGGAAAACCCCGAACTCCGCTCCAGTGGTGCCGGTGGAAAGAGAGATCTCCCCCCCACTCCGCGCAGTCTGAAATCCACAGCCTCCCGTGTCCTCTCCCCACAAGCACACCCCCCAGCAAAAAGTGAAGTCCACGTGCTCCTCCCCTCCCTCCACCTCAGCCACTTCTTTTGTCTTTCTTAACTATCCTTAAGTACCCAGAGATTATTTCCCTGGCAACTTATGGGGAAAAAATTCTACAAGAGAACCCAACCCCCAACAAGTAGGAAAAAGCCTTTATGTATCTAACAGGTGATAAATAATAAAATACAACAAAAATTGTAGGAATACTTTGTACAACATTAATGCTTCTTCCTCCTCCAAATCCACAAGCCCATATGGGCAAAACCAGTCAAGTAAGCTTGGAATTGCCATTGGAGTTCCCTCTGAACTCTCCCACAAATAAAGATGTATTCTTATTTACAGTAATTTTTATAGCTGAAGAAAATCTCTTCTTTAATGAGTCATCCCCTAACTAGATTTCCTCTTATGCTTCTGTAAGAAGTTTAGGATACTGCAAAACATAATTGTGAGTAATAGTCAAGTTCTGAATGTTCCTATTTTGTATCTATGTATTTATTTTGGTTTTACAAGAAAAACTATTTACAGTAATAAAAAATGTTTATTTTTGGAAATAATTGTTATACAGCATGTACAGCTCTCTTAAGATGTTATTTCTATTTGGACTACTGAAAGCCAAGACAGCTGATGCTGTCCCAGAATCAAATGGGCACTTCTTAAAAACCAAGTGATATATGAACATTTTTATTTAGTGGGTTTTTTTCAATTTTTCCCTCTTATGTAAAAATTGCCAAAAAAAATAACCTGAACTTCTCTTGGAATCATAATATTTGAAAACTTGGGTTTATATACATTAAAATTAGAACATTGTTTGGTAATCATTGACAATGGGAATGTCTATGTTGACTTCAGGAATCCTTTCTGATATTTGAATGCGGTGTAGAGGAGTTCCCACAAATAATTTCAGCAGCTAATTGCCCTAGAGGATGGCTTCTGAAAGGAAGAATGGATTAAAATATTGCTTTGGGTTATTCATTTAGAGGTTTCACCTAGAGCCAAATGACCATTCAGAAACTGAGTGAGAAAATAACCTGAGGTAAACACCTTCCCAGAAATATCTGAACACCTACCTGCCCTGTGCTGCAGATCACATGAATCACAGCTTTTGATAGAAACTGCAGGAGAGTCAGAGCAGGAGAGGAAGGCAGACACCAGCACCAGAGAAAAGATATTTAGGAAAGTACTGCAATAATGTGCTGTGTGACTGCCGGGAATCTGGCAAAATATAATTTTTGCTCAGCACTGTTGCTTTTCCATCCAGATGACCAATAAATACCAATTTACATAAAAATATATAATGTCCAGATGATATCCAAGTGTCTGTGAAGGCTCCTGTTTTCTTTGCAGAGCTTGGAGGGATCACCAAATTCAGGAGCTCAGCTCTAAGAGTTCTATAAAGTGACCTGGGGTGACTCAGGGAGATGGTGAAAAGTTTTTGACTAGAACAAATTGACACACAGAGGTGCAAGTCTGTGACAGTCCATGATGTGCAGGAGAAAATTGTCATCTCATGTCTGCCTTTGGCTTCAGGATCATTCTTGGATTTTATGGGTGAGCTCCTCGGGAAGCCTGATAATAAATCTAGGACTGCTTCACTTTAGGGCTTTTTTCTCTGGACACACTGACCTTTTAGAGAGTGAACGTGCACATTAATTTCATCATTACGACACAGTGAGGAGAGCCATGAGGGAAATCAGGGCCAGTCAGGAAAAAAAATCATTATTACTTAGCTGCTGTTCTATTCCTCTGTTGCTTCTTGCCAATTTCTGAAATGTAAATCCAATTTGACTGTTTTTCCAGTTAGAGAAAGAAACTAGTACTTTAACCTTTAAGTTAAATACTTTTCTTGAGACAGTTGCAGACTAACAATATCAAAAAGTGAACATGCCTGAACACCTAGAACCCAGTCTCAAATCTAGATCATCAAGTAGAATAGTACAGCAAGACTTACTTTTTCTTTGATTGATTATATACCTTCTTCAGTAATAATATTCTAGTCATATACCAGGTGCAGCCTGCCAGAAAACACATGCATTTTAAAAATTAAATGGTCAGTCTTCAACAAATAAAAGCAAAGCATGATTTAGAAAAATTAAAGTCAGGATAAGATGTAAGATTTATTTCTCATCACACACTAAAACCTGAATGTGTATTGAGAAATGTAATGCAATCTCCAGGTACATAAAACAAGTGAGACTGATAATTTCATTGTAGGTATCTATGATTTATAACTTATGGTTTTAAGGTGGGCAGCCACAAAATTGCACATCACAGTTTTTCTTCCACCTCTGTCAGGAACACTAAAAATTACACCTTTCTGTCTACAAATTTTAGTTAGGTCTGTAAGGAGCAGATACGTGAACACCAAATGGAAAAAGATAAAATGGGCTGAAGGATTCCCCATCCCTTTAGCTCCTTCATTTCTTCTCTTTTGGATGTATTGTCAATGTGGGAATTCAAATCGAGATTCTAAGAAAGATGGTCTTATGTTGAGAGTGTTCCTGACTGGCTTGTTAATGAACTAATTGACCTCTAGAGGCCCCTTTTCCCTGATCCTGTGATGCAGTTCTGTCGCTGACTTTCCAGGATATGTTTTCTTATCAAAATTGCAAGCAAGCAAGCAAGGCTTACAATAAATCCCATTTATGGGACAAAATAACTACAGCTGTTCCAAACCCAAAGAACTTCAGAATGTATTTTCTTTTCACACTTCTTGAAATAATTCAAGAAGTTATTTCAAGAACTTTTGTTCTCTTCTGTTTAAAGTTGTTTTGGATGAGAAGTCTGGGCGAAAGAACTAAGAGAAATAGAACATCAATGTCAGTTAATCATTACCACACGACTGTCTGCCAGCAGAAAGAGTGGTGGCAAGTGGCCACTTAGAATATGAAAAGAGGAAATAAGAGAACTTCAGCTGAGATGCAGAATTTCATCAGTGAATAAGCAGAAATACCAACTGAGGCTCAATTGTAGCAAAACTTCTCTAAATGTTTTTTAAAAGAATACATATGGTCCAAATATTTTCTAAAAGCTTTAAAAAGTTGGGATGAAGTGTTTATTCTGGAATCCAGAAAGAGCAGGGTGAGTACAGATGTCTGTTTAGTTTATCACTGAGCTCCCTCTTGCTGGACTCAATCAGAGCCCATCCTTGATGGATCAGTTAGCTGAAGATGTGTCAGAGGATAAATCATCATCTAATCTACTGCAGGGCATGAAAATAGAGATGGAGAGGGGTCACAGAAATGGATCAGCAGTTGGTACAGAAGGCTGTGTAAGAAGGGCTGTGCATACTGTAGATCCACGGCCCAGGGAAGTGCTATGTTCCCTGCCAGGATAGTGAGCATTTGTGCCAGAGAAAAAACAAGTGTTTCTACAGAGAAAGCCCTTGAGGTGTCTGATGCTTCCCCCTGCACTGGACTGGTAAGGAAGGATGCTTCAGTACAGATGGTAGATTGCAACGTGTCTTTGGTCCCGTCTCCTGGAGAAAATATCAGTAC
Organism: Sitta carolinensis; assembly: GCA_032173965.1. Taxonomy (NCBI): domain Eukaryota; kingdom Metazoa; phylum Chordata; class Aves; order Passeriformes; family Sittidae; genus Sitta; species Sitta carolinensis. The sequence continues at coordinate 3,435,137 of JAVUNC010000006.1, forward strand.
TTAGAAAAGATGTGCACAGGTTGATGATGTGTTTCAGGATCTGTTTAAATGCTGCACAGCACCAGAGCAGCAGAGGAAAGGGATCAGTGGTTACAGAACTTTGCTTCTGCAGCGGACACCACAGAGAGTGAGGCACTTTAGACCCTGGTGAGCCACCAAATCAGGACAGTTCTTCAGTCTTTACCCTCCAGCATCACAACCAAAGACAGATCTGAAACAGCTGCAGACACCCACAAACAAGGAGTGCAAAGACAAACTGCACCGGCAGCTCTTGGTGGATACATCAGGAAGAAAGGAGGAGTGCTGGCAGTGAGTGACTCTGTTAAGGGACACTGAAGTGCCCAAGTGCCACACTGAGGGGGTTGTGAGAGGTGCTGTCCTTGGGGAGCTGAGGCTGTGCTGATGCTGAGGAGGTGGCACACATTGTCATGATCACAACTGCTCTCTACTGCTGTTCTTTGCTGTGAGCAGAAATGACGCTGCAGACCAGAACCCGGGAAGAATCACGGAAGCATACAAATCCCTGGGGTTCAAGTGAAAAATAGGCTGGTGCCCAAGATATTTCTACTCCCATCTTACCAGTCAGAGGCAAAGGTGCAGCCAGAAACTTTTGTATATTGTAAATCAACTTCTGGCTTTGTAGCATATACCATCATGAGAGTTTTGTATTCTGTGTTTCTATGAAAATGATCAGGATCAGAATATTCCCTTTCTCTTACACAATAAACTTCTAAAGGCTCAAAGATGGGTGTTAGAAAAAGTCTGATATTGTCATAAGCTGCTGGTTTAGCTCTTCATATCTGGCGAAGATACATTTAGACTACCTTTAGTCCTCACACAAAAGTATTTATTTGCTCATTTAAGTGTATCCTTCATGTTTTGGACTTACTGATTCTGAGTTTAAAATATGATAGGCTCATTTATGAAGTTTAGCTGTCATGAGCACAGTCTATGTTTGTCCTCAGAATCATAACAGGTTGCTTCTGTATATATTTGTCCTTTAAAATGGCACAGGGGGGAAAAGTAATCCCTGTAGTCCAGTCCATTCTATGTAGACCCTCTCTCAGTGTCTATTGCATTTTACTGATACAGAGGAACATAAGAAAGCAGAGTAAGATGAAACTTCCCACTCATGTTTCGTTATTTAATGTATTGTCTCCCATTCTGTTTTTAATATATTAATTCAGAATATACTGAGGAAGTTAAATGTGAAAAAATACCACAAAAGCTTCAAGTTGGAGAAGCATGCATTACTAAAATTAATATCAGTTTTTCTATTTATTTTGATATTTAATTTTCAGTTTCTTTTTGAGATTGTTCCTTTTGTTCACCAGATAACACCTGGAGAAAAACTTTGGTATTGTCTTTTTGCTTAAAGAAAAAAATTAACAGTTACACTACCTGATTTAAAAGACTGAAATAATCATTAATACATTTTAAGTGCTCTTGAAAACATCAGGAAGAAGAAAGAAATATTTTGAACAGCCATAAAGAGAACTCAAGAAATTTGCAGCAGTTTTCCTTGTTGCAATGTAACTAACTCCACATTTGAGTGTACTTGTGTCACCACAAGGGAGATATTCATTCTCTTATTTCATTAAAGAATCGGAGAGAGGATTTCAGACATAGCAAGAGTTTCAACATCTCAAATCTTAGATATTTTGTTTCATATATCTTGTGCCAAATTTTATCATGATTCTAAATTTCCCATGATCCCTAATACTTTAAATCTTCTCTTAGCTATTCCTTGCCATTTTCCTGTAAGCAAGGTTATGTGAAGTGCTGGAAAAATCTCACAAGTACCTCTTCTGGGGAAAGATTTATTCAAAATAGTTATTTTACATATGAATCTCTGGGTCAGGTCTCTTTTCACCCTTGCAAAATGCCCCTTGGTATTTTCCAAGAAGATTTAGATTGTCTTTAGACCACAGCCTCTGGTCAGGATTTAGTAAGATAAAATCTCATAGTCACTTATTCTCAAAGATGCTAAAGAAAATGAAGATCAAGGTGAAAGTTAACTATGCTTTTTTAAAAACAACAAACAACATTACAAAGGATGCAGGGCAGTGGAGTCACCTATACATCTTTCCCTTCATTAGAAACAGTCTGTAATATCCTTGAAGCAGCCAAATACAGAATTCTTAGCTACAATGCAGCGCCATGTGCCATGAAAAGCAAGTGCAAAATAAATTGCAAATATAAGCACATGCTGCGGTTTTAACAGGTTTCTTGCATGGGCATTTATGGACTTAGAAGGCTTGCTTCGTTCTACTACACAGAACACAAAAGTGGAAAGCAATTGAATTCTCTATTAAGTTATTTGCATGTATACAAGAAAAGAAGAGTTCCCAAGTTAGCCTTTCATACCTTTTCCCCTACTCTGTTAGCAGCTATCTCCTGTGTGCAGTGCCTTGGGATGAGGCTGGGGAGAGGTTTAAAGCCCTGGAGTGGCAGTGCCTGGTGCACAGTGAGCTGTGGTGAGAGGAGTGCATGGCTGGGCAGGAGGGGAGTGGGGAAAACCCTCTCCTCCTGCTTCTCCTTGGGAAGGGGCTCTGCACATTCATCATCTGACTGGAAATCTTTCCTGCTCTGTTTCATGCCAAGGAAGTAGGATGCTGTTGAATAAAGGGTAAGATGAGAGTCCTGAGAGTGTTGCTTTTAGGAGAAATAGCTTAAGTCTTTTATCTCTCTATCCCACAGGGTTTAACTAGAAGGTTTTTATATGGCTCCACAAATATGAATCTGTATGAAAAATATCCAAATTGTGCAAAAGAAATGGGGATAAAAACATATTTTTTAAAACTATACAGCAAAGCTTGATCCTGAAACATTTATTTATGTATTCATGCATATATATATGTGTGTATACATATATATATATATATATGTGTGTATTATATATATATATATATATATATATATATATATATATATATATACACTTCTACACACATGAAAAAAGCCCAAAATAGCCCTAGATTTATTAATTAATTTTTGGAGGTTGAATCCTCTAATCACTTGATGATTTGCTGTCTCTACACAACTCTACAATAAGATTTTTTAACATATTAAGTAGTTAAAGCAAGAGCTACAGGAGTCTTACAAGGAAGCAGAGACACCTCCATGGTTCAGAGTTTCAACTAAGTTATAGAAATGCACATTCTAGTTTGGAAAAATAATTCTGTGAATTGATTTGTAGCTGGGCAAAGGCAAACTTGCATTTTTTCTCTATTTCTTTCCAAGCAGAGGTTTCAGCTGAGATCAAAGAGCTGCCAGATTAACCCCAAGTTTCAGAGCTCTCTGAAAGTTTATTATCCAAGTTTGCAATTTTCCACCAAAGCTTGCTGCACATAGGAATTTGTAGATGCTTATCCAACTCCATAGCATCCATCAGCTTATATAACTGTTATGAATGCTTTGGATTTCTTAAAAGTGGCAGACCAATCTTTTGCATAACCATACCTTGCATAAAATTAATTATATAATTTGGTTTGTGGCAATTTTTTAATTGCAAATTAATTAGCTCCATCTGGTCTACAATTTTCCACTTAGCAGGTAATAACTCTTAAAGCATCTGTTGCTTCTGAAACAGATGAGACAGTATTGAGTGTAGCAATTCTTATCTGTCAAAGTTATCTGGTTAGACAGTGGTGATCTTGATTTTTTGAGAGTTTTTTTTATGAGATCTTCACTGTACCAAATTCTAAATGTCTTCATTTGCCATAAGTGCTTCTGGTCTCATTACTTGCTGCTCTACTTGCTGTTGATTAATGCAAGACATTTTTGAAGCTGGAAATGTGTGATTATTACATCTTTAATCTAAAATTGGCTGACTGATAAACCTGCTTTATAGATATTTCCTGTTGATGGAGAATCACTTGATGTTGAGACTCATTTGAGGAAGGGGAAAAAACCTTGTATTTCCTAAACATAAATGTTTAGAAACATTCACAAACAGGAAAGTTAAATTTTACAGCAAGGTCTCATGGAGGACATTGTACAGCTCCTAAAGAAAAGCCAAAGTTTTGTGGAAATGGAAAGAAAGCAGATTTCTCCTTTGACTTTAGCAACATACCTATCTTCAAGACTCTGAGACAAATTCAGATCTTCAGTAATCAAGTTTGTCAATTCTTTCTGAAATCACATCTTGATTTTCTGTGGTTTATATCTTGCTTTTACATCTCTTGTAACTGTATTGAAAACCATGTCCTAATGAAACAGGAGATGTTATATATGACTGCCATGGTGTAGGAATGATACTCAATTCAGAGCTCCCACAGTGCTCCAAACCACATTCCCACCCCTTCCATCCCCCTGTGAGTAGCTAAAGAGAACTGGAGGTGGAAAAGGTAAAGTTCATGAGTTGAGATAAGAACAATTTACTGGAAACAGCGTCGAGATAAGGAAACGAACAGCAGGAAATGAGGGGGTACAAGACAGAGGTGGATGCCTCACACAGAACCCCCTGGCATTAGACAATATCTGACTGCTCCCTCCTTCACTCTGTGCTGAAGAGATCCCTTCCCTCCACAGGAGACACCCGAGCCCTGCCCTTAGCAGTGACATCAGGTGGGGCAAAATAACCCCCGTGTCCTGTCCATGCCCCCTCCTGGCCACTGCAAAAATGAACTCTGCCCTGGCCAGAGCCAGGACGATGACAATGCGTCCTTTGACTGGAAATTCTGCAAAATGTTATCACTCCATATTTGCGGTCAGCAAATATGGGTGCAGATTAATTCTATAATTTTAGATGTACGTTTTTGAACAGATGTTTAGAAGTTCTTCCTGAAGCATACTGAAACTTGAATTTATGGAGGCATATTTTTAAAAGTCTCGTGAATATCTCTATTTTCTGGTTCTGTACATGTATTTCTTACCACTCATTTGATCATGTTTTCAAATACACCACAAATTAATTCATTCTAGCAACTGTTCCTATTCACAATGATTAATTATCCTTGAGGTTTGTGACACTAGAATCAATCAGTTTACCGGATGGCTTCTCTCTTGCAAAGAAAATAACTTTCCCAAATTGACATTTGTACCAAGATGAAAACATTCTTTCTAGTTTTTGAGTGTCAGTGGCTAGTATTATCCTGGCCCTAATGAAAGTATCATAAAACTCCAGTGCTTTGACATACAACAAAAGAGGGATTAATTTATGTCTGTACTCACTGTGTGGTATTAAGAACCTTGGGAATCCAGGCTGACAATTTAGGTGTCAGATAACCAAGTTTCCTATTTATACATATACAAGACATACTTAGAGATGTACACGAGTGCACTGCAATAGAGTGGGCCACCAGGGAAACTGAGAAATGCTTTTCGCTGACAAATTCCTTTACAGGTAGCTTGATTTCCACCTTTACCATGCAGTTCTTTTCTGATGCCTTATCAGAAGTTTAGTCAGAAGCAAAACAGTATTTAATCTCACATATTTGAACTGGATGCATGACAGAAAGTATGTTTCTGTCACAAGGTAATCCTTAGTAGCCACTGACCCTTGTGGTCACTCTTATCACTCATTTGTCATCAAATCTAAACAAAAGTGTGCTGGATCCAAATACTTGGACTAGGGACACCTTTGTCTTAACTGGCATTACTTGGTTTCTCTAACATCACTCATCAGTGTGATTTAGGATTAAAATCACATTAGATTCCTTTCACATCTTGTGAAGCAGTTTCTACCTCCACAAGACAAGGCGCTGTGGAGAAGCTCATGCTTTAGTTCCTCACAGTGTTTGCTTTGACCTTATTAATTCTCCTGAAGCAGTTACAGTTCAGCACAGCCAGAATGTAGCCCATGTCAGACCTCCAGTTTAGCAGCATTTTAAAGCCAGTCTGGACATTTTTCTCTAATATGCATCACTGCTCTTTCCATCAAAAACCTTTAGCTCCAGTAAAATTCCTAGAGTTAGTTTGTAGTGAGCTGGATGGTGTCTGTATCCAACACTGCCACCTTAAGCATGGATAAAGCTCTGCTTACGTATTTGTGATTTTTTCTTAGAGCAGTGTGAGTCTTGCAAAGATGATGTAAAATTTTACCAATAGTGAGAGCAGATGAAATTCTACTTTTCCCCATTTGGTGAAAACCCTGGAGCACAAAAACCAATAGTGTTTCTTGTCTTGTATGTATTTAATGAACTGTTGATTAAACTATGTCACACTTGTGAGAAATCATGCTTTATGAAAAAGAAAAGACCATATTAGTGTCACAGAACAAATTATTTCCATTAAGTAATACAAAGTCTTTCATCAACACTATGCACAGCTGAGCAACTGATTTTCAGAAAAAAGTACATGTGAAATCAGAATCCAAGAGAATCACAATATGAGTAATGCATGCAAAACTGTAAGGGTGGGGTTTTCTGCACTGGAAAAAACCAGCCAACCAACCAACCAACCAACCAAAAAAACAGAAAACAAAAGCAAACAAACAAAAAACCACAACCCAAACAAAATAAAACAAAAAACCCAAAACAAAAGAAAACACCCCCCCCCCGAAAAAAAAAAAAAAAAAAAAAAAAAAAAAAAAACCAAGCAAAAACCTCAAAAACCCCCAAAAGCCAAAAAAAATAAACCCCCAAACTAGAACAAGAAAATTTCAACCCAACCAAATCCTACACCTCACTTCAGTCTGACCAGGAAAGATTAAATCAGGGGTTTGAATGCAAACATTTCAGATAGGAACTTTCCTGTCCAGGTAATTGCTTTGAATATACAGAATTCTCAGAACTCAAAGCTCAGGCTGCATAACTTGTCAAACACCTGTAGGAGTCCCTTACTTTTGGTGAAAGTAATATTGCATGGAGCAATATTTACTCAGGTAATTAAAAAATTCTCTCCAAACTACTTCACTTTCTATGCTGCCTGAGCAGGTTAAAGTGGATCCATTTAAGATTTCCTAATCAAAAGAATTATCTACTTGAAATATGGTGGAAGTGCCCACAGAACACATTTAAGTAATGCACTTAGACAAAATGTTTGGAGACTTGTTAAAAGTCAAAAAAGAACTTAAAATAGTTGCAGAAGGACTTTTTTTTTTTTTCAATTCAACTGCTTGTACCCAGAAAAGGAAGAAAAACTTCTATTTGTGAATCATTTGCAGATAACAATAGGAAATGGGAAAAACAGCATTTTTGCCAGGGCAAAAAAAAGTTGAGTTTCTTTAGAAATATCCATAAATCAGCCTTTGTCAGGGGAAAACAAATAATCATAATTTCCATGATAATGTAAATGTGGGAAGTACCTGAAATGAAAGGAAATTTGTATCTTGCCTCTCAAGAGGTAACTGACTGATGTGTGTGGGTAAAAAAACAAAACACTGCTTTTTTTTCTGGGGAGTGCTGTTTATAAAGACATTGTGTCAGGCATTCAGTCATTCTGTTGTTTTTTTTTTTTTTAATTTTTAAAGATGACTCTGTTTTTCACATGTCTTCTTAGATAAATCACATTATCTGATGCTTGTAAAGCCTTGCTCTTCCTCCTCCAATTGGCTGTTGTATTGACTTCTATTATTTTTGTTGTATGATGTGTGAAAAGAGGCTTCAACCTGTCCCTGGAAGCACAACCAGTTCCTTGGGATTCAGTTGGATTCACCCTTTAGGACAAAAAAAACATCCTTCCAGCTGCACTTTCAAATGTGTTTTGGGTGCTGTTCTGTTGACTGAAAGTATACAGATTGCTGTAAAAAATAAAGCATATAAGAGTAAATCAAGATTCCTTCAACAGCAACATTTTTTATTTTCTGTAGAAGCAAGAGGCCTCACTTTTCACCAGACTAAATTAGGACAACAGGAGTGCAGATCTGCACTCTTTCCACTGATGAACTCAACTACCAGGGAAGTTAGCAGTAAACCTGACTGCTGGGTCATGTGTTTATTCAATTTAAATCTCCCCTTCTGTTCCCAGTTAATATTTGTACTGCCTTTTACCAATGTTCTGTTCTTTTACCTTTGGACCCTGCGAAGGCTTCAGCCTCTCCTTCGTAGAGTTCTCTTTGTTAATAGAGAGATGGCCTTAGCCACTGCAGGATTTTAGTTCCTTTTGAAGTACACTATCTTCAGCTCCCTTAATACATCTGGCTGAATGACTGAGCAGTTTGTCATGTCTCATCTAATGACTGCTCACACTGAACACACAGAAACACTGCACTGTGCTCTTAAACAAAAATTGAACTAGCAGTCATATCCTGCATTTCAAGCTGTGATATTCAGCAGACCTTGAGGCTAATGTATTCATAACTGATTATTTTCTGGTGTATATGGGATGTCCAAAGTGTCCTGAGGAACCCTGGGGGCTGTCAGATTGGAAGATGAGGTAGCTGGGTGCAGTTCAGGGTGCAGTTTGGCACACACTCCTCAGATGAAGGCAAATTACCCCAGCTATTACACAAAGAATGCTGTTACCATTGTGAACAAATATCTCTTCAAGCCACAGGTAATGGCTAGAAACCTGACCTTTTACAATCAATCCATTAAATCTGGTTCTTTTTAAAGAACAATTGTATCTTAGAACTGAGCACCATGGCTGCAGAATTTTCTTCTATGAAGCGGTCCACACAATGGTACAAACCCTAAGGTTGGTTGTAAGACTGCACTCCATAAATACCCAAAAGGTTTACCATGTAGGTTTTGGAGCTCAATAAACTAACTGCAGTTCTTTTAGCTCTTCTTAAACACCATATTCTTACAGAATCTGAAGGCATCTCAGCAGAGGCACACTGTACTATACAAATCTATTTAAACACCATGGCAAAATCCTGACTTCCTTATCTCAGTGTATAAAAACTTTATAATCTAAGGTCTGTCTCAAAACAGTTCATCTTTTTGAAGACAAAGACACCTTGAAACAGTCTGAGATGCTTATCCTTCCAAAATATTTCTCTGGGCACTGAAATGCTTTGCTTCAGGAAAACTGGCAGAGGTGACAAAGCTGTCTTTTATGCCAGTTACCTCTCAGATTAGATGAGATGGTGAGCAGAATGCTTCTATGATTTTCTGCATGAAAAGGTCTTTTTTCCTCTGGAATTTAGCAGAACACAAATGTTGTCTTCCTGGCCCTCAAGGTGTATGCCACTAGGATTAGTCACCATTCCACCACCTGTCCAGTCAGAGCAAAGACTCAAGGCTCAGTCAAGCTCCAGAGGTCAATTCAGATGGGATAGGCAAGGGGCATGAGGTGTAGGATTAAGCAGTAGACATGAGAAGCAGCTTTTTGAGCATCATGGACAAAGTAGCTGTGGTAGACCAAAAAGACAGAGTAGGAAAACAGGAAAAGGTGTCATGAGTGAAGGCAAAACAAAACCCATTCATAATCAGGAGAAGGGAAAAAAGAAAGTAGAGTTTGGTACAAGGGGGAAGGAGTTAAGGGAAGAATACAAAGAGACTAAAAAATTAACTTAGAAACTGTGCATTAGAAAGATTGTCTCTAGTATTTATGTCAAGGAAACAAACAGGTGAGAAGTTGAAAGCAAGCTGGGGTAAAAGACAAAAACAATCTGGCAAGACAGGGGAGCGTCATCATAAAAATTAACTTATATACATTCTTTCTGCGGTTATCCACGCATGAAGCATCTTAAATTTGCTTCCTTTCTGAGGAAAATGATCTTTGCTGTCAACAAAGGCAGTTTTACACTTCCCCTTAACAAATGTGGAGAATATTTATTGACTGCCCAGTACTCAACAGAACATGTCATTAAAAAGAAGCACCACTGTTTCTGAGGTGAAAGTTTCTTCCATTTAGTTAGTATACTGGAGATGGGGAAGGAGAGCACATTTCCGGAATTAAAGAAAACTGTAGGTTTCTTTGAAGTCTGTTTCCATTCCTCCTACATTAAGACTGTGTGCAAGCCAGTTGCAAATAAAAAGCTGCTCTGAAAATCCCAGAACCCAAAGGTGACCTAAAGAAAGCGACATTCAGTGAAAACAAAACAACTCAGTCGTCCCCTTTGATCACTCTAGCCAGCTGCCCTAGGCGAGTCTGGAGCTGTACAAAGCTGCCTGGAGACCTCAGCCAATACACCAGATGTCACCCAGAGACAGAAGAGAGAAGATAGATGGGGGAGGAGAGAAATTTTCAAGCTGCATTTTTGAGGCTGACATTCCACAGAGGAACATGGGAGGATATAAAACACATCATCTTTGCCTATAGGAACTGAAAGTGAAGGAAGGAGAAAGGGACAAAGCATTCATAGAGACAGCTGAGAGCCTCAAGAGAAAGACGATTTCTGCAAATAGCCCCTTAATGTTTGGTTTATGTCTAGGTCAGGAGAGTAACCATAAAATGTCACCTCGTCACCATCTGCAGTCATCACAGAAGTTGTAAGGGAATATTTGGACCCATTCACAGTTGTCTTGTTCCCTTCTTGGTCAAGATTTACTGCTCTTTAACTCACATTTTATTTTCTCTTTCCTGCATTCATTTAATTTCAGTGTCACTGCAATTGTTCTCTACCATCCACTTTCCTCAATAATTAATTCCTCATATCCACTGTCTTTTAGCTACAGCCACAGTGTCTTCAGTTGGGAAAAAAAATCAGGTAATTATGAAAACCAGGATATCGCTATGAAAAATAAAAGAACAAATGCTTCTAGGAACTGTCAACTTCCTCCCTCTCTTCCTATATCCCCTTCTTCAGAAAAAGTTTTCATAGCATGCGTCATGATCTAAAAGCAAAAGCAAACGCAAATGTCATGGCTGAAAATGACATTTCAAAGAAGCAACACTTGCACTGGAACAATTTCTACCATCTCTAATGTGTTTTATTCAAAGTTTAGGATAATCTTTACCTAGAAACTGATGTCTACGACTGTTAAGTGTGTTTACAGATGACAGCTGTATAGCAAGCACTGTAACTTTCTGTGCTTTGTGGCTGAGATGATGTGAAACACATGGTGTCTCCCCTTCTTATCAAGACTAAACAGAAGGCCCAGAAATTGCTTTGGCAGGTGGGTTAGAAAGGGACTAAAAGGGGCAATTCAGGGCAAAGTGAGAACTTTACAGGGAGAACAGTTTTCATGCAGGGAGTTTTATAATTACACACTACAAAAATCTCCTGCCAATTTAGCTGCTATCGTTACATCACCAAACTGGTCCTTGGCAGCCCTAGAAATGGAGGGAAGCCAGACTTTCTTTCCCTGGTCTTTATAATAGAATATACCCTTGATTCTTCCTGTATTCAGTCATGAAACTGCAGCAAACCTGGCCTCTTACAGACAAGAAATTGAGAGTTGTGAAATACTTCTACTGCTTTAAAAAAATCTTCAATCCAAAGAGATAAGCAGAATTCAGCTTTTGATAAATCATACTTAGATACGCAGAAATATATTAGATCTTCACCAGTCCTAAATGGCCTCTCTGTTATTAGCAAAAATTTCATCTTCCCACCAACTTGGATTGGCCGAGCCAAAGCTTCTGTTTTCTAATTTTAAATTATTTCACAGGAGATTTATTTGAACATCTGGATAAAGCCTTTACCAGTGAAGAAGTTCCAGAAAACTTTTGTAAAAGGTATAAACTTGTGTCTCACTTCATTACTGTGCATTTTGGATTATTTGATTTGCTTGTCCTTGCACGTTATTTTAACTGGAGAGCAGCCACAGCAGCAGGCACAGCAATATGATTTCAGGAGCAGACTCTTGCTGGTATATGATGCCAACTCAGTCAGTGGGATATTAGGCTGGCTCATTAAGAAATGCTGGTACTGCCATGAGTACGTGTCGCTTTCTAATTTCCCCACATGGGACTCCAAGAATGAGCAAGAATTCAGATTTCCCTCTCTGATCCCCAAAGGCACTGTGTGGATTATGCAGAGTTTAAAATTACCCTGATGGTGATAGTTGTTAATCCCACTAGATTTTCTTATTGAACTTGTTACAAAGGATTTTATACTTATGCTTCATAATTAATGACAGCACAGAAGAAATAATCTCTTTTTTTCCAGCCCCTGTCTGACTATTCCATCCCCCAAATTGTCATTTTGTTTTAATGGCTTTAGATGTGTGTTTCCATGCTAGCCTAAATCAGTGTTGCTGGAGTTACATTTTTTAAAAAGTGATGTGACCTATAAAACAGGTCCAATTTCTTCTTACAAAGGATTACAACAATAACCTGATGTGACTGGCAATTCATATTGCCAGACCTATTGCTAAGTGGTTTGAGCAAAAATGAGTCTGTTCCTGGAATTTCTGTTCCTTCTCACTGGAGTCTGCAAGAAGGGATTTATAGAGGGCAGATAATAAAAGGAGGGGCAGAAAATCCAAAAGGAAAGTAAAACTCACTTTTGCAATATTATGGGTTTTCTTAAAAAAATTCAATTTTAATTGTGCTGATGGCTGTTTTGTCTCCTCCATCTCTGCCCCTAAATTCCTTCTATTGCTCTCAGCTTTTTGCTCTTCTCTAGCTTCTCACCACTCACTCTAGGTGGTGCCTTCTCATCCAGTTGAAACTCTTGAGTCTAAAACACACGCAAGCTTCAACAGAGCCTTTAATTTCTAATATGGAAATCAGAGCTTGCTGCAGACAATATGTGCCCAATCAGACCACCTTATTTGAATACTGCTTTCAGGTCACAGATGCAGCCTTTCAACAGTCCTGTCTTATCTTATCTGAGTTCCCAAGTTATCAGTGCCTACCCACAGCAGAGGCATATAAGTCCTGAAAGTATTGATGACTGGGTGGAAAAACAGAGAAAGTTAGAAATGTAGTTGTAAGAGTTCTGTCCTGGAGTCATTAAATCTTGTTAAAATAGGCTTTCTGGGATTTGCTGTGCCAATTTGAATTGAGAAGTGCCCTCTTTCACTTCTTTATTATGCCATCAATCTTGTATGCACTGATGTGTAGTCACATCTTGTAATAGATAATTCCAGCAGGACTTTGCTGTAGTGAACAGAGCTTTGTTTTTTCCCCGAAGAACCACAGTAGCTGTACCAGCCTGTCATTTGTAGTACAATTTAACAGAATGATCTTCATGGAGGAAAATTCATTTTCATACAGAGGAAAGCTGTCCTAGGCATGACCATAGAACACACAACAGGTAACTGATGACTGTGGTGAGGGCACCCTGACTGGCCAAATTCACCCGTCCTGGCATGAGCCACATTTGTCATTTTTCTTTACTTTTAACTACATTTATATGAGGTGTGTGTGTGGACAGTAGAAGCCATTTGACTGTAGTTGCCTGTAAGGAAGTTCACTGCAGTCTCTTGACTTTTGAAGGAATGGTGAGGAATATGCTTGGAGCTATAATCTTCATTAGAGGCAATCATATGAACAAATAGAACAAATGTGTCTGTATGCCATAGCTTCTGTGAAGCTCTTTTGTGTGAAATGGGTGAAATGACAATGCACATTATAGCTTTCAGCTATTCTTTAATCTAAACTGTTCCTTACGGGTACTTCACATTTCTTAATTTTTCATTCTACCTACCTACCTACCTACCTGCCTGCCCACCTACCTTCTATTATTATTTCATACCATTGTCAAAAAACAGGTTTTCTTAACAAATTTAAGAGCAGTATGTGTTCTTTTTCTCCCACTCTTTCTCAGTAATCACCTCCTTCATGGTGGTTTTCCAGTGCAAGGTGGCAAATCAGCTGTGCATTTTGGAGGAGTGAGGTGTGAAAGACTCTTCCAATGATGCACTCCACCAAGCTAGCTCCATTTCATCACAAGTGATGTATGAGCTCATACAGGAAAACTAACAGTCAGTTTAAACTTTTTTATTGAATCTGCAGTTTCCTTTCTAAAAAGTAATTTTAAACTAAGAGAAATGAAGAACTCCTCTGTATCTTACACTGACTCCTTTTAGCTGCCAGGACTATGTCCCAGACCATCTAAGAAATATTTGTTTTCTTGCTGTAAGAAATGTGATACTAAATTAATCTCTCACATTTATAGACAATCTTCTATCTTGTTAGGAAGCCAAAGTGCACTGAAAGAAATATAGGGACTTCATTTCGGACTTGTGGGAGCCTGGCACTTCAGAATATTAAACTTACACTTCTTCCTCTTGTTCTCAGAGAAAATTTCCCTGTAACAGACAATGAAAAAGAGATCTGAAGAGAGTGAGTGGGTGAAACATATGACTGCATTCACTAATGCAATGCAGCCATTTAATGTGGCAGGCAGAAAACAGCTGCCGTTTAATTTCTTGCAACTACTCTGAGTGGCTGATTAGAATGGGAAGTGACTAAATCTCATGTACCAGGCCAAATGAAGGTTTGTGCAAAAAGAATACAATTGCCCAATGGTTTGCCATGATATGCATGCAAAGATAACTAGGAAATTGCCTAATTCTCAAGGCAAATATTTAATAAGTCAATATCTACTGGTAACTACGAGCATTTGTAATGGCTAGCATATTATGTGGCACAGTTTCTTTTGAACTGTTCTACTTTATGTAAGAGGAATGGCATAAGAAAGGGTTTGAGTCTTTTCTAGGGAAATTTTGTACAACTGGGATTGTCTGTTTGATGATTCAAGGCCATTTTTGATACAGAACCAAGAGCACCAGTAACTAGACAAATATGTGAGTCTAAACTCTGAATTGAAATGACAGTTGCAAAAAATTAAACTTTCACCATCATTTATATAACTTCCCACTTAGCTTCTTATCTTGTTTCTTTGCTAATTATGCAGTTATCTGAAAAAAAAAACCCAAACACCCCAAACCCAGAAACTTAATGTCTGACATATGTACAGGTTTTTAAACTCCTTAGAGTCTTAAATTTACCAAGATTCCACATCCCATCTACCTGATTCTTTGCAAAGCCTTCTTCTTTTATTGATCTTGTGTTCACACTCATACATTGTATAAATTTTTGTATATATAATGCCTTCTTTTGAAAGCTATTGTTGACACTAAGAAACCCATACATTTAAGATATTTTTGTGCTATAGCTGGTAATTAAGATTTAGAATGATAATGAGAACTAAAAATAAGAAGAAAAGCAGAAAATGCACAGTTACAGCTAAATTAACCTCAAGTTTTGATCACAGATCATTCTTCTTCAATATTAATAAAATTCATGGTTCCAGTTAGAATTATGAGAATGAAAATTTTCATACTTATCAACTGTGAGACTCGATGTCAGATCAAGGACATTAAAAGTTTATTTTTACCTCCTTTTTCTGGTCTAGAGACAGCTTTCAGCTCAGGAAATGGGGCTGGGAACAGAGTTTCAATGGATGGTTCTTACAGCTATGCCGTGTGTTGCTGCCTAAATATTCTGAGATAAATGTTCTGCTAGTCTTCCTCTGAGATAGGATCCTGGCCCAGTCCAGTATGACAATCTATGCTCTTCTGAAGGATTTTGCATTAGGAGGGGCAGAGAATGAAATAACAGGAACCATTAGGTTGTTTGACCATATCTTTGTTATTACCATGGAGGATGTGAGAGCAATACAAAAGAAAGTGGTTTTGTATAGAGGATTCTATAAGTTACATTTTACAACACTGTCTGTTAATAAAAGACATCCTGAAATTACATATGGAAAACACTACTGAATATAATAATATTTGTTATTCTACCAATATATTGTTTTTCTCTGAAGTGTTTCCTGATTGAAATAACCTTATGAAAAGCATCTGCCTTTCATAAAAAATATATTTGTGAATATTTTTTCTGCTCTGGTGTGCTATTAAAGACCCAAAAGGGATGAAGCTTCTGCTTCTTCCCCTCACAGTCAAGAATGATTTCCTTTTAGGAAAATTCTGCAATTATTCAGCTTAGATTTTTCTTTTCTCAATCTAATATCTGCACCCAGACATTTATAACTCATTTTCTTTGTTGCTCTTTATACTATTGAAATACTCACAGCTGTCTCCCTCCAGAAGGAGCCTGGAAACAGACTGGTGTATATGTGGAAGAGACAATATGGACAACAGAGCTCTGGATGAAGGAAGGACAAATGTACAGCACAAACACATTTTCTGCTTAACACTGGGCTCATCACTGTACCATTTGAGCTAAACATTAATTCTAAAGCAAACTAAAGACCAAGAGCCCATTGTCTATACCCAGCTTCTAGCTTCTTTTATTCTGTTTATATACAGTAGCCTCGTGATTCACAAGAACTTAGTGAGTTAAATAAGCCTGATCTGGTTTCCATTTTTCTACCACTCAAACTTTTTTATTAAAACAAAGAAGGAAACTACTCATTTCACTTTTTCGAGTAAATGTAATAGTCATGCAGAAGCATCTTTAAAAGAAATTATTTAGCATCACTGTTGCCTGCTTGTAAGTCAACAGTGATATGTTTGTGTTCCTCAGGATACAGAACTTTCCTACTAACCTGGTGTCTGATTGAGTTGGTCATGAGACATGAAGAATCATGAATGTTCTGTGCAGCAAAAAGGAAACAGTTTGTGATTACAAAACAAAAACCTTTTTCTAATCAACTCCAAACCTGAACACCTCCAGAGTGCCCCAAGCAGTTCCTAGGAGAAATGAAAGTCATCTGAAAAGCCAGGATATATGGTCACTTAGCTAGACTGAACTCTGAGACACTTCAGCTGAGCAGCCTGAGAATACTTTGCTATCTTTTTTCAATACCTTGAGGCTTCAATAAACAATTGATTTCAGTTTTTAGGTCTGTTCTGTCAGCACACAGTTCTTTTAGTTAGCAGTGAAATGCACATAGTGATCTTTAAGCTAGTCTCATAAGGAGTTTGGGAGCTCACAGGCCTAAGTGTCTCTCTATTAAAGGAAAACAGAATCCTGATGTTATAGATTATATTTTTACAGTGTCAGATGGAATCTTTGTTATTACTAGAAAAAGTAATTATTACAAACCAGTTGGAAATCACTTATCTCTGCAGTTTTCTGCTGGTAAAACAGCAAACAAGTTGTTAATTAATGTTTCGTAACTGTACAACATAAATATAGGGCATGTCTTATACACTGCATAATTTTTTTCCCTTAATGTAAGTATCCTTTTTCTTTTTTTAATCTGTTGTTTCCCATTACACAAAATAATTTGTCGGAAGGAATGTTCCAATCTTTATGTGTATTTGGAGAGACAATAATTACAGTTAAGTTAGGTTGACAGCAATGGCTGCAGGTAATACTTCTGAAGTGAGAAATTCAGAGAGGGCAATCCTGAAACCAAGTATAGCTCTGCTGAAACCCTTTATGCTAAACAAGGTCATGCAGTGTCTTACTTTATACTTCAACTACAATTAAACCTTGTGCACTTCAGGTAAAGAATCCTCTGACTAAAATAACCATTCCAGATATTAGAAGACTTTGATTTTCTTTCTATTACTAATGCTCCATTAACCTCCAACATCTGTTCTCTCTGTGCACAGTCAGCAGGTCCACTAATATCTCCCTTCTCTTCTGTTCTAGCAAGAGCAGTCATTTTTAATAAACTTGTTATCTGTCTGTCTCTCCCCTCTGTACCACCATTCTGGTGTATGAGTTCATGGTGTGCCACAGGGGATCAGTAGTTCTGTCTAGGTATTACTTTTGCTTTGTTTCAGCACTTCTTGACACCAAATCAGTACACTATTGGTCCATTAGAAACTTTCAATGTGAACTGATGCCTCCAGCACTGCATGTGAAAAGCTTTGGGGCAGCCTAAGGCCATGGTCATGGATATTTGGCTGAATTTGTCACTAAGTGGTACTAGAAGCCAGAGACTTAGAAGCTCTTAAAAGTACTTTTTCTCATAAGTTTCATATTCTTTTCCTGGTGGTTCCTAGACTGCTGATAAAGCTGTGCAAAAGTATTGCCTCATCTGCTACCTAAGTAGTTTTTCCTCGAAGCTAAAAGCAACTACTAACAGTTCACTTTAACAGCTGACAGCACCACAGTGCACTGCAAGAGAAATTGAAGGACATAATGCAGTCTGTGTACTGGAAAATCCCAGATATTTGGCATTCTGTGTGAAAAACAGGAGGCCTGGCTATGCTGTTTTGTATGCTGTGTTGTTGCTGTTTCTAGATCTGTACACTCTATTGATGGTTTTAATTGCCTGTACTACCATACTGATGACTGTACTACTAATACAATAAATTATTTCTATTCATGGAACTAAATAACATGCATGGAGAATGTACTTGTAAAAGTTGCATTTTCCTCAGTTCAGAGGCAGATCATTCCCCAGGGATGGAAACACAAACCACTTGGAAGAACTTCATAATTTCTAGTAAAATTTAACTTCATGTTCTTGCTGTCCTGCCCTCATGAACTGTGATAAACCACAGTTCCTTAATGCCCATGAGAAGTTAGGGCTGTGTTTTAAAATCTCATCTAATATTATCAAGGGGAATACAGACCTAAAAAGACTTTCCTGCAACTCTATTCTTTCAAGTGTCTTTTTTCCTCACAGTCTTATACAAACATCTCCAGTTATCTTCTTGGATGGTTGTCTATTAGCTATAAACTAGATTTCAGCAGCAGTTGACCGCAGGTATATCCAATTCCCTGTACTCTCTGGATGATTTAGAGAGAAGATGAGATACCAGTGTAGAATTTTCTGAAGAGGTAATAAAAGAGAAATTAATCTGCCAGATGAAAATTTTTGGTTGTCAGCATTTCTCTGAACTGAAGGATTAAATGTATGCTGAATTCTAAACGATAAATATGTTTACACAGTGCTGCGATTAACGGCCACAGCAGTGCTCCATGCTGTGTGCAGCTATATACTGTAGGCTATTTCTAAAGAATTTCGATAACCCTAGGCAGCCCAGAGTTCAAATATGACATCCAAATTTTGGGGTCCTTTGAGATCTGTGTATAAAACAAATCTATATTCTTGAAATGTCTTCCCTTTTTATGAGATTGAAAAACGCATGTGTGATCTCGTAGGTAAAGCAGAGTACTCTGAGTTGGAATTTATTTCTGTTTCATGTACAAAATTTCTGGATTACCTAAGGCAAATAATTTTTGTGTTCAAGTTTCCTAATGGTTAAAACAAGACAATAACAGCACTGTTTAATAGATGCCTTCTGGGATACCCAGGCTGTGCGCAGTTGTTATCCAGAGCATCAGTGACTGCCCTTGGATTCAGCCACACTCCAGGGCCACATGCAGAAGGTGGCTTTGGCCAGTCTGGCAGCACCCAGTCGTTGGGCAAGGCAGGCAGCTTGCTGGGCTGCTGGAGACAGCACTTCAGGGAGGCTGTTGCCTGGAAACACCCATGTGCTGTGGGACATCACCGTGCTGATCCTGCTCAGGGCACACCGTGGAACAGCCTGAATTGCTACATGGATAATCTACCTAAAGCTGGCTTCTAACACAAAACAAGGACCAGTTCCAAATAGACCTTGTAGTTTTAATATAACCTTAGCGTTAAATAGGCACATTCACGAACTGAAGGTACATTAACTGGAAGACTTCTTTAAGCAAAAGACAGGAAAGTGAACATCCATATATGTGAAGACTGCCAATGAGTCAATAAGTGTTTAGCAGCTGATGAACCAGTCCAGGTGTAACCTCTGGCATGCATGGAGGATTATTAGGATTTTTGATGTGTCTTCAGTATTTGATGCAGCACTCCCACAAAAATTGAACTATCTCTGAAATGGTTCCTTCTAAAGCCCTGGAAGTATTCCTATGGGAAAAAGTTTCTGTGACTCACCACAGTCTTAATGGGGGATGCTCTTTTGCCAGATGGGGCCTTGACACTGCTCTGACTGATGCTGCTGAGATCCTTAACAGATCTGCCTTGCACATAGCCAGTGGCCAGCATCAATGTAAATCTAGATCATGCTTTCCACAAAAAGTGCTGTAGTGGTTTTGTTGATTGCCACAATCGTCATGCAACCTGAACTGAAGGATTTATTAAGGATTTTTCAGGGTGGGAAAAGTTCAGACAGAAAACTACTGTCTGGTATGGCTTTTCAGGAGGAGATGTGAAAATAATTGATTTTTTTAATTCAATAGCTAAACTTATACAACCACAACTTTTGATGTGAACCAAATGTGGCATGTTTTCTTTTTCTTATTCTTCTTAGACATCTCCTCCCCTCTCTGCTGTTAGGAATTCCAGTCTATTTAGAATAAAAATATTTTATCTTTACTGTTGGCAAAACAACCAAAATCCAAACACTTCCAATTCCATTACTATAACCTCCATTAATATTACTTAGTAAACAGATCAAATGAAACAGGGGAACTCATTTTGACGCTGCAAATAGTCTGGGGATGCTGAGTCCAGAAAGTTTACTATTTCCAGAAAAAGAAAAAAAAAAAAGAAGATAAAACAAATCCCCAAATCACTTATCTCTTTTTAGAGTGGAATCTGTGAAATGCCTCTGCTGTACAGTGGAGGAAAACAAAGAAGCTGCAAATAAGTCTCAGGGATGAGCCTATACGTTTGTCCTGTGTGCCCTTATCAAAATGCTGATCGTATGCTCCAGATATACTTCACAAGAATGAAAGTTCTGAAGACACAGAATAGATCAGAATCATCAGGGAATATGTGTGATGGGAAAACAGGGAATAAACCAACTTTTTAAAGCTTTGTCTATCTCATCTCAGTACCATTTTTAAGTCAGAATAGTCAGAAGAAAATTTCACATTGTTTTTAATAAAGTTTCCCCCAGCAACCTGCTTTTTTTCAAGGAACTAAGCAAAGCAATAGCAGTGACAAAAATTGTCTCCAGCAGTCTTATCTATCATAGCTCCTTTGGTTTGTTCAGAAAGAAGAAATGGGAAAGGCACTAACAGGAATGTCTTGCATTCCCTTCCCAATTCCTGGAAGTGGTTCTGCTTTTCCACCTGTAACAGTAAGTGTTTTCTCTGCTTGTGACTTACAAAGAGTGTCTGACACGAGGCTCTTGGCAGAGATGCTTGGGGAATGGAGTTGACAAAGTGTCTTTGTAGCTTCTGAGGTATTGGAGTGTCCATGCAGATCAGAGGCCATGGTGAGCTACAACATAGCAAAATGACTGAGCACCAGAGGTCTAATTCTTGCACGTATTTTAGCCTTTTCTCCAATACTGTCTGTGATGTAAATTTTTTAATTTGGAAAGCTGGAATCACAAGCCTGGCAAATCCATGTGCTAGATTCTTCAGAATCTTTTTTTTTTTTCTTGAGAAAGAGAAGTTTTCCAGAAAATGAAAATTACTCTGTTGATCAGCAACTTCACTTAAAGATATGCTTTTATTGCTAAGTTACCACAAAGCTCATTAATTACTCTGGTATTAAAAAAATAAAAGAAAAAAAAGCAAAAAATTATTTCCAGTAATCAAGATTTTCCTCATGCCCTGAAAACAGCTGTCATAACCAACTAAGGCACAAATGATACAAATGAAGCAGCAGAATTCAGAACTAAAGGCAGTTCTATAATTTTCCATAGGAGATTTCTGTTCTTTTTTTTTAAGTTTCTTAGAAGGGAAGTGAGTAGCTGGATTCTGGGAAGTTATAAATACCTTCCAGGAAGAACTACTTATTCAAGGAAATAGCTAATATTGTTCAGAATAAACAGCTGAATTGGTTACTGAATGTGCATTTATTAGGAGAATGTGTATTCATTAGGAAAAAAAACATAGGGAATGTTCATTGCCAAAACCAGAAATAATCTCTGGCACACAGTGTGAAAAAAAACTGTCCTGCAAACATGGTGATCCACCATAACATAACACAAAAAATTAGAGAATGAATGAGTCTGTAATTCAACTAGACATGGATCCAAAGGCAAATCACTTCAGCCGCTTGCCTGCTCCTTCTTTTGTCACTGCATGACTAATTACTTTTGCTTATAAGAGGATTACTGTTTGTAGACATTACTCCTAGTAATCATTAAAACAATACAAAAACTTTCCAGCAACATTGCCATCATCATTCTCCAAGTAAAGAAACACGGGGAAAAAATGTGTAAAAGAAGTTTTTAAAGAAACTTCAAAACCTGAGGGATTAAAAACATATATAAATATTAAAAGATGATAGAAGAGATATGTTCTCATTTATATTGTTATCTGATTTCAAGGCTTCACTGTCTTTACAAGGGATCTGAACTTTGCCATATAACTTTCTAGGAGCACGCTAATGTTATGATTTTTCTGCTGCTTGCAAAATATGGATATTTTTGTGTTTTTCAAAAAACCCACAACCAACCAGTTATATAATATATATAAAATAGTAGCATAAATTCCTCCTGGAAAGTCCCAAGTTGAATTTTAATTTATTGTAGTTGATAAAATGTTTAATGTTTCACTTTCATCCTGATTTAAAACTACCAAGCTTTAGAGTTGGATTGTTGGACACAAGTATCCTTGGGGATCCCTTCCAATTCATAACAATCTGTGATGTTGTGGATTGGCCAAAACACAAGTTTCTAAAAAGTTGCTTCGAAATATTTAAAAAAAATATATAGAAATAATATAATTTTTCTTATAACAGGTTTCCAACTGAAAGATTATTAATTAGTATTTAGATAAATACAATATTCATTTCCTTTCCCTGATCTTCAGCTGTCAAAAGAGTATCTAATTAGAGCAAGGTCAGATTAAACTTGCAGAGGATGCTGCTCTCATCTGTAAACAGTTTAGCCCACAGGTCTTTCCACAGTCCTGTTTGAGGTAGGTACAAACATGCCTATGATGCAAACAGCAGGAGGGAGAGAGATACAGGCACTCCAGCTGCACAAAGCATGAGAATTGTCAAAGTGTTCTCCTGCACTGCTTTTAGAGAGGGAGGAGAAATGGGGAACAAAAAAAATATTTAACTATTTCACATTTAATTAAAAATAACGTGATTTAATTTTGATTGACTCTTCAGACAAGTTCCTGTTTCCCAACCTCTCTCACCCTTTCACAGCAGATCACTCCTGGCCTTGGTCCACACTCCTCTGAAGCCAGTGACAGGTTCTCTGTTGACTCTGTGGGATTTCTCATCTATACCTGTAAGGAGCTGGTTTGTTTGAATCTTTGAAGGTTGCCATTCTTTGCAAGACAAAATATGAATGTCATCATGAGGACAACCTCCCTCATTTCTAAAATGAGAGACTGGTAATATATTCTTTCAGAGATGACTGCTGGTAAGGCATCTAAAACCAGGAATAAAGTCAGGGAAGATTTTGTTTTCATTCCTTTTATTTATTCTTGAGGGACAGAAAAAAAATCCTTTAGCCTTTGAAAAGGTCAGGGCAGAGTGATGGATCAGGATTGAGGTAATACTTCCTGGCTATGAAAAACAATGTCTGAACTGTTCTCTGGAGGATCTATTGTAAATGTTTAAAAATTAAGCACTTTT
This sequence comes from Sitta carolinensis, assembly GCA_032173965.1. NCBI lineage: Eukaryota > Metazoa > Chordata > Aves > Passeriformes > Sittidae > Sitta > Sitta carolinensis. The sequence goes on from JAVUNC010000006.1 coordinate 3,458,343, forward strand.
TTGAAGAATGATCTTAAAAGTTTATCTTCATCTCTCTTTCTTCTCATAATCTGCTGTCTATTTTTCATGCTTAGACTGAATCCCAAGGGCTTACTATACATATTCAGCTCACAGAAAATCTCATTATCTTTCAATGCTACACATCTCATCCCATTGTTGTGCCAGCAACACAGGCTACTACTGTAAGATTCTGTATGGTATGTGATTTCCTTCTGCTGTATGTGCATGAATCATTCAAACAGGAGAATATAGCAGCTCCCCCGTGGCTCATTTATTTACACAAGTCAAAGTTTTGTATACCAGCAATACAGTGTATTATGTACCTGGGAAAAATCTTAGCAGAAGTGAATTACAAAAACCATCCAAACCAGGGAAGTTTCAGTTCAGCACTTTGAAATGTGAACTCTCTGTGATCTACTCAATTTGTTCCAAGACTAAAATGCTTTCAAATGAAAAAAACTGCAAATGGAGCTCCAATCACTGTAAGTGGCAGCAGAGAATCGTTAACAATGACAAGTGGTGTATTTTTACAGTATATTTAGAGAATTTTTGAACATACACAATACTTCTTGGCCTCCTTTATCTCCCATATAACTGCCAAATCTTGCTGATGAGATTGCATGCTTAGCTATTCCTCCCTAATGTGGTACTTTGAATGAAACAGCTTGAAACTTTTTCTTCTACTCTGAATGTGGCCTGGGTCATGAATGGAACAGCAGCTGAGCTGTGACCACTGGGCAAACTTTAAAAGTCCCTAATCCCTACCCTGGTGTTTCTCATCTGCTCACACTGGTCACATATGTCAGCACTGCACTACCACAATTCAGCTGAAGCAAGGTTCCTTGGGATCCTCATGGAATAAGTAACCAGATAGGCAAGGAGTGAGCTCCTGTGGACCCTGGGGTTGTGCACTGAACTACAGCACTGGGCAATAGACCTAGCTATTTGTTAAGCTAGCACACCACAGGGTGTCCCACAAGACTGAGAAAGTTGCAGTAAAATGCACACCAGCCACAAGACAGACCTTAATAAGATGAAATGAGCTGCAGGACTGCTAGATGGTAGAACTTGGAAAGGGGTTCACAGTACAGCCATTGTAGTTCATCATTGTAAACCCATGTAAAAAGTAAATACTTGAGCGAGATATATGTGCTTACCATTAAAAAAAATAAAAAAAAAAAAAAAGAAGAAAAAGAAAAAAGAGAGAATACGTTAACATCTCTCATAATTTGCTGACCTGCGTAACATTCTGTAGATGGCAGTGTGGGTAAACCATCTCTGAATTTGTAATATCGCAGTGCATAGATTCTGTGCATATCTAAGCCAGCACAGACAGACTTTGTCAGTAAGAAAACACAGGGCATTTTTGGAAACAGAAACCAACCCAGAATTCATATGGGAAAGACCTCCTGGGACATATCTGCTTTTTAAACTCCATCTAGTTTAGATCTCAGTTCTCACTTGCCCTTTTACAAATCATGACAATCCTAATTTTGAGTTGTCTGGGATACACCTAAAATTAATAGCTGTACTTCTATAATGGCTTACAGTGTTGCACCAAGCTGTAACTGTAGAATGGTTTCTGATAGCTGCTGCTCTCTTCCCATTGCTTGGGATCAAATTCAAGGCACAACTCCTGAACTAAAAGTCTCTTTACATTTCTGACCTTGGGAATATTCAGCCCCAGTTCATGGCCAGAGATCAAGTCCTCTCTTAGCAGCTATTCAGAGCCATACAGTTGGTGGGTCAGCCTAGGCCTGACCAGATCCAGCACACACACACAAAAAAAAAAAAAAGTAGATTTTGTGAGTTTCATTTCAAAATCATTCTGAGATCCTAAAATACTGCCCTACCACTTTTATTTCTGTACTGGGTTTAGAAACTGACATGATAAAATGAAGAAACTTGATGATATACAGATAGACATCAGGAGTCTGAAGTGAATGCTTTAAAGCCCTTTTTGTAATGTACCTGTATGATTCAATAAACATAGGCAATTTGAAAAATCTAGACATCTAAACTTATCATCAAAATACATATCTGAGAGAACAAAGGCTAGTTCTTAATTTCTTTCATCTGCCAAGTAAGAATTCGCATATATTTTGGGAGCAGCTCTTCGGTCCTTAATCTTTAAAGATTATGAAAATCTCAGATATATTTGGGATCCAGACCAGGAGTCCAGGAACAGGCAGTGGGAATGGGAACGTCAGTGGGGTTTAGCACTAAACCCTCATCCTAGGTGAGCTCACATGGGATGGGTGTCAGCTCTGTCCCAGACCTCGAGCAGGAGGGGAGCAGCTCTCCAGGCCCCCAGGAGAATGTGGACGTGCTCGGGGCCCTGCCCCTCAGATGTTTTGCTGCACAAAGTCAATCCTTTACAAGATAGTCCTTATTTTAAATTAATGCTGGTCTGATGTTGATTTATCAATGAGAGCAATAATTCTCATCCACCAAGCCATCACTGATGGAACTCAAACAATGTAAAACATCCTCTTTTGCAATACAAACATCCTCTTTTGCAATACAAAGAGCATGAAATCTTTTTAAAGGAGAATGCATTCATAACATGCAGTATGTGTGCCTGAAATGAATTGATCTATAATATTTAGCAATGATGATTGATTTGTACCCAGAGGCAGGAGACAATTCATCAGTTTTTGTATCACCTTATGTACCATCTCCATCCTATTCATGTCAAATCATCAGAATAAAAATGGGAACTTTTGGTGCTTGAAAGATAGAAATACTTTTCATTGCCAGGATGATGTTTTCTTTATAGATTCCTTTTTTAAAATGGGAAAGTTCATATATTTAAAATGAAAAGGTGAGCTGAATGATTTTGAACTTCAGCAAATGAAATAGCTATTAAAACTGGCATATCCTACCTACAAAAGCAGGGTTCAGGTTCCCCAAAAAGAGTCATAACCTGAGACATGAGGCTTATGCTCTTATCTCATCTTGTGAAAAACAGTAAGGTGACAGCACAATCCAGACTTTAACTTTCCATTTTGATTTAAAGTTGGCGTATTCATCAACCCAATCTACCTTGTGCATTTATGTCTCACTGACATTCATTTCATTCTAAGGAAATTACACATTTCACAAAATTCAAACCAGACCCACCAACACTTCATATAGCATTTGCTTTTGCTATACAAAATCTGCATCCAAGGTTGACCTCGGTTATAACGGATTCTTGGCAGGTCAAACTTACCTGTTCCATGGGGAATGGACATAGCTTTCCCTTGTAGTAGTACTGCAATTGAATTTAGCTGCTATGTTCTACTGTTTATTGAATTAAAACTCATGAATACCACAGGCATTTTTTTATTGTTGGTGGTATTTCTTTTTTGTGCTAAGTATTCATCTAATAAAATAAAATATTTAAAAAAATAAACAGAAAAATATGAAGTACAAAAGAAAAAAAGGTTAAAAGTTTGTCTCAAGTTATTTATTAATTTTTAATAACCAGCAAAAAAGGTTTTCAAGTATGTATAAGTATAACTCAGAACACATGCCTACTCAACAGGATATTTTAGAATAAAGAAATGTGGATCTATATATGCAGCAACCATTCCTTGCTAGTCATTCATTATATGAAATGTTTATCAGAACATCCATTCCTTTTCCCACGTAATTTACTCTTGATCCACCTATCTGCTCTTCTCCCTTCAGTAAACTTCCTAGCCTTACCCTACAATATTTTTGTACTTATTTTCTTTAAAAAGTCTCTGATTTATCTAGGTGTTTATTTCATTACTAGTATCTAGTGGCTCACCCCTTCACACCTGCCTGACCACAGGGAATCTCAGCTCACAGACCCTGGTTGCTGGCTCTTGGCAAGCATTTTTTAAAAAAATCCCACATTTTTTTCTTTATTCAGATAAGATTTTAGTTTTGGTGTCTTTAATTTTCTAATAGTCATCTGCTATATTACTTGTTGAAATTGCTGGGTCAATCATAAATGCAACAAACAGGTTTTTCTTTTAAAGACACACACACACACAAAAATCTGTAAATTGACAGTGGAATGAGATTTACACTGACCTCCTCTTCATTTCCTGTACAGAAAGGAATTTTAATGACATCTGCTAAGGCTCTAGGCCATAATTAATCAATACTAAATATACAAGTAGAAAATAGAAGCAGGGTCTATCCTAAAATTTTCAGTTAACAGAATGCAAAGTGCAAAGTGAACAGAAGATTTACCTCCTTATTTTAAAGCTGAAAGTTAACATCTGACTACTTTTATTTTTAAAGACTGTGAATAAAGTCTTATGAGTTCTCCAAATTCCCAGTGAAAAATATCGAATTAATGTTAGTCTGATGTGATAAATAACAACTTTGGAAAATAATATGGGTTTTTTTCCCCAAAATAAACAACAGAATTTATCTGAACAAAACTTCCTGTCGTCTCATGGCATTCCTTTTATATTCAAGTATTTGTGGCAATTGCCTCGAAGTTTCTACTGACTTTGAGAAGGAGTGGGGATGTAGCTTCCACACACCATCCTTTATTTGCTTTAACTGTATTTAATGGTGTTTTTTTAGCACAATTACTGAAAGAGTGGCTTTAATTAAAATAATGATATGCACACAGAATGTTTATATTTTAAAAACAGATTTTGTTTTTCTTAACAGTAAAGATTTTATTGGGTTTTGAAACATGGCAATGATATGTTATATAAAACCAGTACTGATGAGTGTTTGAGATAATTTTTAAAAATCATCAGTAAAACCAGATTCAATACAAAGCAACAGCACAACAAATTTCATTGGCAAGGTTCACTCTACTGCTTACTAGGTGGTTAAGGCGCACCACCATAAAAAATAAAATAATACTATAAAAAAAAAAAATCCAGTCAGTCAATCCAAACTGAAATATACCAAGTAGTATGTGGGTCAAAATTAATTGAGAACTCTCTGTGTGTGTGACAAAAGGATAGGAATGGCAAGGATAAATAAGGAATATGGCCTAAAGGTTTAACTGTATTTAAACTTAACAGTACTTTAACTTATATCTTTGCCATAACAATTTAGCAAAGGAACAAGACTTACCAGCATCTCACTTCACTTCTAACTTTAATTAAACTTGTTTTCAGGCCTAACTTACTTAGCTATTAAAAGTATTTTAACATCTCATAGAGCAGCATTTCTCCCATATTTGCCATAGCATTTGCACTCTTGTATGCACACAGACATAGAGTGCAAGGCACCTGTGAGGAATTCCTCTAGAAGGCAGTGAAACTCTCACCTCGGATACCTTTGGTACCTGTGGAGGAATTCCCCTGGAAGGCAGTGAAACGCTCACCTCGGATGCCTTTGTACCTGTGAGGAATTCCCCTGGAAGGCAGTGAAACGCTCACCTCAGGATGCCTTTGTACCTGTGAGGAATTCCCCTGGAAGGCAGTGAAACGCTCACCTCGGATGCCTTTGTACCTGTGAGGAATTCCCCCCTGGAAGGCAAGTGAAACGCTCACCTCGGATGCCTTAGTGTCTGCAGGAGGGTTGGGCCTCGAGCAGTGGGGGTTTCAGCCCAGGCCCCACCGTGGCTCAGCAGCCTTTGGGAGCAGCACCAGGAGCTCGCTGGCTCTGGTGTCCCCTCAGAGGGAGGTGCTGCTCACCCTCCCTGCACTCTGAGAGCTCCCAGGGCCTCATTTCCCAGCGCTGGCCACAGGCCGCGGGTGAGGTCCCAGCCATGACAGTGTCTCACCCCGGCCGCGGCTTGGGCAACTTTCTTCAAGAACAAAGACATGACGCCATGCAGGCAAGCAAAGCGGTTTCCAAGGGTGTTCAGAACAATAAAAGCTGGTTAGGCACAGCAGTTTCTGTCAGTTGAGCAGTTTCTGTTGCTGAGGCACTCGAGGGACGCTGAGCCCGGTGCTGCCGTCAAGGCCGAGGCCCAACGAGCGATCCCGAGGTCGTGGGGCGTCCTGGAAAGGGAGGTGACACACCACTGTAAAAACTAAACCTTCAGTAGCAATGTGAAAAAAAGGTTCACTTTCCTGGTAAAATTTAAAACTGTTTAATAGAGACAATAAGAGACATAAAAATAAAGCAAAGGTTAAAGGGCCGGGTGCCTTAGTGTAGTCTGGTTTTCTAGGCCTGAGGTTTCTGAGTTTCTGAACTCAGTTTCTTCATGGTGTTTGGGTTTGAGAAGACCTTGTTCTCACAGACTTGACATAAACATTCCAAGTGTTATTGTAACGAGAGTGATGTTTTGCATTCTTTTCTGTGGGATGGACTTGTCTCTATCCATCGGTTTGGGCCAGTGGGAGGAAGAGTTCTGGCACTCTTCTAACCAACGAGAGTGGCCTGTTCTAAAAGGTATATAAGGAGGGCAATTGTTTTAATAAAGGGGAGTCAGATGCAGTTTTTATAACGAGGTCTCATGTCGTCTGTTCATCGCCCACAGCAACACTTTGGTGCACTGAGAAGAGCACCCCGGTGTCTTGGAACCCCCCCCCCCCCCCCTTTTTTTATCCTGTTCTTCATGCATGTATTTATGCACATTCACTTTTCCAGGAACTGTTCTGCATGGCCACTCCTTGGGTCTGTCAAGCACAGTTCCACTTTTATTCAGTTCTTATCATCTTTTGATTTGGGCTTTGGTCTCTTTTTCACAGGCAGTGAATGCTGAGAGTCACTTGGGCCTCTTTTGGAGGTTATCTATTCAGGCAGCTGAAACACACTACACCTAAATTCTAAACTACAACGAAAAATCCATTATACATCTATTCATGCAGTTAAAAAACACTAAAAACTACAGAAAAAAAACCACTATCATAATTAAAACATTCATCCCAACACTTGTGAAAAGCCGACACCAAAATATGTATTTATAACAGCTAGTTGCAAATATGGCTAGCTGAATTTTATTTCTAGCAATTTACACTAACAATTTTGTGTTAATTGTGCTGCCTTTTACTGTTTAGAAGAAAGCAAGTTTAAATTGTTTGCAGGGGAAGGGGGGGTATATGATTGAAAGTACCTGGAAAATTGCATATTACATTTTTATGACTGTAATAAAAATTTGAATTCTACTTATATTTCTCCTGATTGATTTACAGGAAAAATACTTCAGAGATGTGTGCTTATATCACAGCATTCTTTTTCTAAGTTTTTAAATTAATATGAGATATAATAAACTGTCCCCAGATAGGTTCAAATCCATTCTCAGCTGACTTCTATTAACAATTAGTTCCTCTTCTTTGTTCTCTGTAAATAGTTCTTTTCTAATGGCAAAGACTATCAGATTGATTTTGATAAACCATTAGATCTAGAGCATACATAGAAGGTAGCCCTGTGGCTCCATGGATTTATTCATCAGGGCTTCAGATTTTTAATAAGGATTCAGGTTCTCTATAAACTTGTAAACAAGTGAAAAATCAGTACATCAGACTTGCATATGAACTGGAAATTGGTTCTAAAACAATTAGTTCTCATAGTTATGCATTTTTTGGAAGTCTAGAAATCCATCTAAGTGAAGAAATAGTCAAGGCTGATCCAACTTTCACACTTCAAAGAGGCACTAGATAACTACAGTTCAAAGATGCCAACAAATGACTGAATAACTTGCCCTTCTGTGGTAAAGCTGGCATAAACTCCACAATACTTCTCACATAGTAAACAATCTTTTTCTTCCAAGATTACATCATTAAGCTATACAGAACAATCTAATTTTTCACTCACAGCAAGTTGTATGTGGTAAGTATTGTACAAGACATATTTCATACAGTCATTTCCTCTGGTTCAATCTTCTGCTATGTCTTAGTCCAGAATGATAACAAGTTGTTTACATCAACTAGAACAAACATACCAATTATGCATATACAATATACATATTACCCATGCAGGGCTGGCCCTTCCTGAGTTAGTCTTGCAATTTATATCATGTTCTGTTTTTGTCTCACAAATAACATTTTCCATCAATCTGACAAGTCCTTTTTTTTAACTTTCTTCCATAATAAATATCCCACCTCTTAAATCTGTTTTCATTAGCAGAGACATGGATGAGACAGAAAGGGCTTCCATGTGGGAAGAAGACACTTTCATTCTTTCATTTCTTTGGCTATTATTGAATATTTTTACTTGTGTTTTTACATCACTTCAGCATAGTGCATCTTATTATGACTGTCAGGTCTGTAATGGGATTTTTGTTGTCATCATCAGGTTTCAGAAAAAAGAGACAAGTTTTACTTGTTCTGACCTGCAAGCATTTATCAACATTGGACTTATAAAGGATTGTGTATCTTTCAGCTACCAGTTTCCTGCCAGACATAAGTAACAATTGTCCACCTTGTAACTGATCCAACCTGGACTGTTCAATTTTCTGCCATTATTTTGTCTCTTTAGATCTTTAGTGAAATTCCTGCTCATCTGCCTGGAAATTTCCATTTACACAAGTGGTCTTTATTTTCTTTGAAATTACATGGAAATGTTCTGCTTTCTAGATTTTCATGGCTTCAAGCAGAAAACAATGTATTAAGTATTAGATGAAAGTATTTTAAAATTTTATATCGAATTGATAGAGCTGGTAAAATAGTGGAAAAACAACACGACCTTTTCCTTTGAACAGTGTAATTAAAAGTTAATTACCTGAATTAAAATAAAGTTAATAAATAATTACTAAATAGTAAGTGATATCTTATAAAAATAATATATTAAATTGGAAAAGCACAATATCCAATTATTAGGAAGCTGTTAACCCTGTTAGATAATAATCATAATCAAATAAAAACAGAAGTGATCAATCAAACAATAAAAAACAAATTTAAAAACCCCACTCAAAGGTTAATTTCAAAAACTATCTCAAAAGACTGCTTTTTGCAGACTGGAGAGAAAAAGCCAGTTGACATACACTGCACTGAAAGGTGTCATGAAAAATACACAAGCACCAGGCTATATTACCATACAGAACATTTCAAGTGAGTAGATGTGAAATCAGCTGGGAAACAGCTGAGTATACAATGCGTTTCCAAAAGGATAAAAATATCAATATCCTTGCATTTTTGTCAAAAGTGACAAAAAAAATTAAAAAAAAAAAAAAAAAAAAAAACCAAACAAACAAAAAAACAAAAAAAAAAAAAAAACCAAAAAAAAACAAAAACCCCAACTACTGGAGAAAGATAAAGCAGAGAGCAGGCACACTTAATTCTACTTTATTTACTTTCTTCTATGTGAGTTAAAACCTTTCAACTTGGCTTTGGATTAGATTTTGTAAGCAAAAGAAACAGGATTCCTTAGCATCAACTATTTGACCAAAGCTTTATAAATCAGGCTACTCTAATGTTCTGAAAAAAGCACATCTCTACTTGTCATCAAGACCTGATATCAGGCTAAGAAACTGCCCTGGTCCTCTTAGACAGCCACTGCTATCAGCAGTGGGGTTACAACTACAACTCTCTCCTCCTTTCTCTCCCTAGAGAGACATATTTACTGTTGTGTATCAGTTTTCATGTTCATTTTCAGGCACTAATGACTTCTGAAACAAAGCTAAGATTTTGCATGCAGCTCCTATGTGTACTTTTGTTTGAGGGGAATAAAAACATTTTCAAAGACACCTAGGCCCACTTTGAAATTCAGAAGGCAATTGCTTGGATGGGCAAATTCACCCAAGAATGTAAGTGTTTGAAAATAAATTCAATTATTTAGGCATATGATATAATAGAAATGTTTTGTAATTTAAATGCTTTGTAAGGTAAATGCTTTTTAATATAAATGCTTTGTAAGGTAAATGGTTTTTATATAGTTGAGTTTATAAAAATAAACTCATATAAAATGTTCTTCCTTACTTTTGACAATTGTTGGTTACAGGATATCCACAAAGGCTTTTTTTAAGGCAACTTTATCTGCACAGGAAAGACTTAGGGTTGACATGCACAGTGGAAGATTCCTGCAGCTTAAAGGTAATAGTACAGGTATAACCATAAGATAGAAAGATAAGATCAGAAAGTCCTTAGACTAGAAATTTAGACTAAGTCCTTAGATTAGAAAGATTTTAAATTAAACTAGGATATAAAGGTTGCTAGTTTCCACCAAAAAACAACCAAACAAAAACCCCACCCATCAGTGTGTCTTTTCCATACTGTCTCATTCTAAGATCATTCTAATGAAAATTTATTTCTAGATAAACTTGCTGAACTGGTAGGTTCAGCTGACTGTCATAAAAACATCAAAGATGAATACAGATGCTACATCTTCACTTAGTTGTTTCCTGTTATTCCTTAATTTAAATGGATATAATCTCTGTATGTAAGTTTCTGTAAAAGTGACATGAAGAGCTTGACAAAACTCGAGATGAATTTGTGAGCTCTTTCAGTGCAGTTCAAGCTCTCCTGAGGGTGCTGCCAGGATCTGGCAGCTCATGTGACAGTGGCTGATAAGACCTGGGCAGGACCAGGAGTGAGAGCAGCCACATCCCCTTTGCAGAGCTAGAAGAAGCCTGGAGGTGGCATTAGTGATGGGTATTAAATCCAGCTGGCAGGCAGCCACAACACCGTTCCCTGGAGCTCAGCACTGGGGACAGCCCTGTTTAATTTCTTTATCAATTACCTGGACAGGAGGGCAGGAAGGCTCTGCAAAGGGATCTGGATGGGCTGGATGGTTGAGCTGAGGCCAATTTTGTCAGGTTCAACAAGGTGAATGCCAGGTCCTGCACTTGGGTCACAACAATCCCATGCAGTTCTACAGGCTGGGGAAGAGTGCCTGGAAAACTGCCTGGTGGAAAAGGACCTGGGGGTGCTAAACATGAGCCAGCCTGTGGCCAGGTGGCCAAGGCAGCCAGTGGCATCCTGGCCTGGAACAACAAAAATATGGCCAGCAGGACCAGGGCAGGGATTGTCCTGCTGTACTCAGCACTGGTGAGGCCACACCTCAAGTGCTGTGTCCAGTTTTGGGCTCTTCATGACAATGGCAGTGGGGCTGGAGAAAGGCCTGGAGCATGAGACTTAGGAGTAGCAGCTGAAGCTGGGGGTGTTTAAACTGGGACAAAGGAGGCTGAGGGGAGATCGAAGCACTCTACAAACTGCCTGAAAGGATGTTGTGGTGAGGTGGCAGTTGATCTCTTCTCCCAGGTGAAAAAACATAGGATCAGAGAAAATGGTTACACCAGGGGAGATTTAGATTGGATAGCAGGAAAAAAATCCTCAAGGAAAGGTGTTGTCCCTGAAAATAAGCCTTCTGATTTGTTTTGGTTTAATGGAGTCAGTTCTCATGGATTGTAAGATAAACAAGGATCATGTTTGCATTCCTTTGTGAAAAGATATCACCTGATGGACTTCTCAAGTGACCAGTGGAGATGGAGAGGTGGGGACTTCTCTGTCCGATCTCTGGTCACTGTCCAGAAACTGAGAGATACGAGGGCGACAATAAAACTGGAGAGTTCTTTTCTTCTTCTCTGCCTGAACACCTGTCGTGTGTGTTGCTGTTTTCCCTCTGTGCGTCACAGTAACAGAAAAGGTTGTCAAATATTGGTACAGGCTGCCCAGGGAGGCGGCTGAGTCACCATTCCTGGAGATATTTAAAAGACTGGCAGGCGTGGCACTTAGAGACACAGTTTAGTGGTGGACTTGGCAGTGCTGGGCTAGTGGTTGCACTTTGTTATTTCAGAGGTATTTTCCAACATAAATGATAAGATTTGTTGAGGAATACACTTAATGCAGGTAGACTTCAGTGTGCTTAGACTGCATACACTACAAGAGGGTATACAATCCCAGGGATTCCTTTGTTAGAGGCCTCAGCTCAAGCTGTTTCTGTGTTACTGCACTGTGAATTAAATGCTTTAAGGAATGTGATGGCTGACACTCTATTATGGGAACATGAAAGTTGAGCTGGTAAGGAAATTTTGTCTGACTGCGTGAGTGAGGAGTGTGCAGGGAGGGAATCAAGCAGAGCTCCTGTCAGGTCACTGGAGCCACCTGCTGACAAGGGTCTTCACTCCCAGCAGTGAAAGTGTCTGGTGCTAGGAGTGTGACTACCAGAGTGCTCCCAAATGGTCAGACAGAGAAAATTCCTTCGCAGATCCTTTAATGTAGGCCAAACACCTCTGCATAATTTTATTCTTGGGGTGATTCACATCACATGTCCAAGGTAAGCATATATAGTTTATGCTTCCTAGTAGAGCTTTAATCTTATGAAACTGCCTGCTCTCTTCCAAAGCTGAATATTATTTTAAATTCAGGAATGCTTCACACTCCTCCAGGACTAGCACAGGAGTGTTGCGTTTTCTCACAGGGATATTACCTTCACCATCATCACATTCGTAGTGTTTAAACTGAAATAAGTATGATCTGTTTGAAAACATAGGTGGAAATCACGGAAATCTACCGATGTAGATTAGGATAAAACTAAAGGGAACTAGGAGCAGTATCTGTCGTTCACTGGATCACTGAACTTTAAAACACACATTAGATTCACACTGTATCATGACAACAGGTGGCCTTCATTGGGAAGTCTTGGTCTTCCTTCTTTTCTCAGTTAACATGCTCTTGTTTCTCCTACTTCACTAAGTCATTCAGGAAAATGGGAAGTAAAATTCTAACTGGTTTCATTCAAGGTATACAAAACTCCATCAGAAGACTAAGAAACTATTCTCAGTTTAAATAAATTGTCTTTTTTTTTTTTTTTAGAAGCTGCCTTTACCATTTCTAGAACTCAAAAGCCTTTACCTTTCTTTGTATTTAATCTGAGATATTATTAAGTGAATTTTTTGGAGCTTGCCTGAGTTTCCTTCCAATTGCCAATGCTCCCCTGCCTCCAATATGAACAGCCACATAACCTCCACATAAGTTTTCTTTAACCACTGTTTTCTGGATTTGCACAGTTCTAAGAGTCAATAAATGAACATCCATAAAATCTTTATGTGGGAGGTGTTCTATAAAAATGTAGCAATGCATATCTGTCTTCTTCAGTGACTAGTGAAAGGTATGATCATAAACATTAACATTCATCTAAGAAGCAGATAAACTGATTAATAGAAATAGATCATCCTAATTCTGTACACAAAAATGGAACAGTTCTGGAAATTTTTCCTGGTGTTGGGTTATTAACTTAATAGAGAAATTTTTCACACTTCAATAAGACAGTAATTATTTTCAAGCAGAAACAGGTTGCTACGTAACTATTCTTCATACAAACAATCTTACAAGAAAATACATTATTATTTCTGACAACTCCTTTGCAAAACAAGGTCAGTAATTGCTTTTTATCTATAGTGATCCACAGAAACATGAAAATTAATGACTTTTTATTCTGATATTTACTTTGAAAACTCTATAAAATTGCAAAGATTACAGGATATATTTGTTCTGCAACAGAATCTGAAATCTGTTTTTCCCAAAGACCACTCACTGTTTCTGTTTAATACAGGATGGGGAGAACAAAGCATCACAAAGATTTTTGGTTTTGTGTTTGGTTTTTTTTTTTTTTTTTTTACAAGAGCGTTTGACTCGTGTACTTGATGTAAATTGATATTTTCAACTTGCTTCATGTTGCAATTATGTCAGCACTTTTATCATAACAAATGCTTACCAATGAATTGGAAACAGCTTTCCAAGTTTTAGCAAACGAGCTGGCAGCTGCTGCATTTGTGGTTATGACTGATAACCAGGTCCCTGCATTTCCCCAAGCCAGATGCAAGAAACAGTAAACAGGTGGAGTAGGTGGTCACCAGAGAGAGGGCAATATGGAACTTGTTTTGGTATTTCTGCTGGAATTCTGTGGTGAAATTCTTCTGGGGCACCTAACAGAAAGGCTCTGCTGTTTCAGTCCCCAGAAGCTGTGTGCACACATGCATGTGGGTACCTAAGGTGGAACAGTAAAGTGTAAGAAGGGAATTTGACTGACATCCCCCTTGGGAAGGCTCACATATTCTATAATAGCTGTCAGCTATGATAGCAAGCTTTGAGAACTCCAGGATGTCACTTACAGCGTGTCAGTACTAGAATAATTGTGATTACTGGTACACACAACAAAGTTTTCAGAAAAGAAGCACAAAATCTAAGTGCTTTGCTGAAAGATGATGATAGGTCTTGCACATCTGTGGAGAAATTTGCTACAGATGAACATGGGTACAATGCCTTTTGTGTGTGTGTTTTCTAATGTTGTTTTTTTATTTACATAAATTCTTCATTAATAGATGAAACAACAGTTAACAAATGCATAAGATGCACTATTACTTTTTTACCTTTTCTCTTTTACAGACATGCATCTTGCAGCACAAGGGGTTAAAAATTAAATTCTCAAAGGTCCTAGCAAGAATGTCCTACAGCATGACCTGGGCATCAAGGAGAGGCTCTATACTGGTGCCAAATGAACTGGTTTGAGACTTCTGACTAGAAACAGAGGCCTTGAAAACTCCCTTCTAAGACTCAGAGCTAGTTGACATGGAGATATATTGCTTCAAGGCTGAACTGAAAGGCAGTTTCTCTGTATGGTCTCATGTTATGGCTTGTTTCATATTGATTGTCCCACAGATAACTCAGGTGACCATAGTACTGCATTGTGTTATGTGGACATATTTTAAGATATATATTTTGAGACTAAAATCATCAACAACAGGGAAAAAAAATCAGGACCCTCTGTGCAAGAGGAAGTGAGGATTTCAGTTCTCTAGGAAAATTTGTGACTTTGGTGTGTTTTACAGGATGGCTTTAAATGTTTAAATGTTATTTGAAATGCACTGAAATTTAAGCCTAAGACCTTAAGAAACTTCAGATTATTTAACACTCATCAAAAGCTCTTACCCAGATGAAAAAAAGAAACCCCAAAATGCTACTCCCTCACAAAATGGAATGGCAAATGGAAAAAAAAAACTTTAATGTTCAGAAATGATGATCATTAGCACTTTGCTGACCATACCCTTACATGCAAACCTTTATACTTATATACAGCTCCCTCAGTACACACTCACACGTTCAGGTACATGACTAAGTAGCCTCTGAAAAACATCAGTACTAAGATGTAAACATAATGTGCACATTCTGCCTGTGACACATCTTACTGGAGGTTCTGCTTTACTACACCTGCCTGTAGACATCTAGATGTACATACATTTGCCTCAACAGCATTTTCCTTAGAGCTTCCAAATGTATGAAAAAGATGTTTGACAAGCCATGTGCAAAAAAGAATGGGAGGGAGCATATGTTCTCTTGTAAATAATTCATGGATTTTCTTCCTCCTGTTCTTCAGCTAATTTGGAGTTGTTTGGAGAATTTTCCCTCCTATTGAAAATATATAAATGTCTTGCAAATAATCTCAGATATTGCAGTACCTGGAACCATGCCAAAGGATCACAAACTAAAGTTCATCTGCCTGCTGACTCAATAATCTTGGGATAAAGATGATGGGAAATCAAAGATTACACATAATAGTCTTTTGGCATCTTGGCTTGCTCAGGCATATCAGCTAATGGGCTGAGATGCTTAATTCCACTGAGCAGTCAGTGATGGGTGGATAAAGTAGAAATTACTAAAGATCTTACTGAGAGCTCACAACTACTGATTTTTCATGACAAGAGCTCAGGGGATCTACCACATTGCTTCTTGCACTTGCTTCTGAGTACATTAATTTATCAGTCCCTATCAAATACTAAATGCCCCAGTGCTTTCAGGGCTGCTTGGACAATGCTACAAGAGGAGGCAGAATGCAAGTAGCTCTCCTGTTTGTTTTGAGTGTAGTAACAGCAGTGGACACCTAAACCTTTTAGTTGTAGTTACCACCTTTTAACACTGGAAAGTATAATATTAAGCTCAGAAAAACAGAAAAGCACCCTAAGAACTTTCTGTTGAAATTTCAATGGCATATGATACGTCGACATTCTAATTACCTGCTCAAGGTATTTGCATGAACACTTGTGGCAGACCAACAGCTGGAACATCAGATTAGTTTTGAAATACAGAGTTTGATTACAAAGGATACCTGGAGGCCATGTGGTCTCCATTTAGCTCAGATAACTCATATGGAAGCTCATATGGATTTCCTAGACATTTTTGAAACCACACACTACCTGCTGTCCTTTCCCCTTGCTTTTCTGGAAAGAACGCACTGCCAAATACCCCACTAAAGATTGTCAGCTGCAGTGGAGAGTGCCCCTTGTGAGGAACCTGGATTTTCATAAAGTACATGGAATAGTAGATTTAGAGGGGAAAGTGCTGACTTGACTTACTTTTGAAAACTTGGAACACTCCATTTGGTACACTGAGCTTTTAATATCTTACAGGCATAACACAAAACTCAAAGCTTTTAAATCTATCCAGGAATTACTTGGTTTCAGGAGTGCTAATATGGGTCAAGCTTCTAATCCTAAATATTCCCCCAAACATTAAGTTAAGACAGCATTAGAGAAGTTGTGGTAGAACAAAAGCATTTTTACCCTGTAGCAATTAGTTGTGGTTTAGTTAACAGCTACATAATTTTTTAGATAGTACTATAGAAACCTTATATTCAGAATAGAAATTTTCAGATGTAAATTATAATATTGCAGTCCAAAAGGGATTTAATGGCTTCTTTAAATATACACATCATTTAGGATTTCAGAAGTGATAAATACAAGTGATAAATATTCTCATTTTATCTCCTGCCAAAATCTTATCTGTTCCAGGAAAACCAATCAGATGTCCCGTAAATGGAATTCGCAGGACCTCAAAATTATACATCCAGGCTTGTATCATCAAAAGTGTGGCCAGCAGAACCAGGGCAGTGATCAAACCCCTGGACCTAGCACTGGTGAGGCCACACGTCAAATATTGTGTCCGGTTTTTGGCATGACAAGGATATTGAGGTGTTGGAACATCAAGCTGATGAAGGGTTTAGAGCACAAGTCTTATGAGGTGTTTGTGAGGGAGCTGGGGCTGTTTCATCTGAAGAAAAGGAGTCTCACCGAAGACCTGAAAGGAAGTTTTACCTAGATGGGAGTCAGTCTTTCTCCCAAGTAACAAGGGACAGGGGAGAGGAAATGGCCTCAAGTTGCACCAGGGAGGATTTAGATTGGATATTAGGAAAAAATGTTAAGAAAGGTTATCAAGGCTGGAACAGGCTGCCCAGAAAGTGGCCGAGTCCTCATTCCTGAAGGTATTTAAAAAATATACTTTGGGGACATGATTTAGTGGTGCAATTGGCAGTGCTGGGTTAACAGTTGACTTATGATTATCTTAGAGGCCTTTTCCAACCCAAACAATCCCATGATTTTCTGGATTTTTTCTTTATTTTAAGAAAAACTTGAGAGCAATGAAAATTTAATAATAATAATGTGAAGCTATAGAATTAGAAGAGATATCTACAGAGCAGTGAAGGGAATGAGAGAGTGTTGTATATTTTAATTAGGAAGAACAGGAGTGAAGCTGTCTGCTTCTATCTACCAGCAGCAAACATATTGGTGGAGTCCCCAGAGCTCACAGGGATATGTAAGGAAGAGCCTTCTCTTCCCAGAAAAGAAAATTTCAGGCCACGAAATTGAATTAAGCAAATAATGAGAAAGCAAATAAGTGTTCAGGAATTCAGCAGAACTCCAGCAGGAGGAAATACTTAATTGAACAAAGGATGCCTCTGCATCTCAGCTCCTTAAGTGGTTATTGTGTTCAGCTCACCATCAGTTAGGAGTGTCTGTGCTGGCCCCAGGGTGTGTGAAGGCACTGCAAACTGGGAAGCTGAGCTGCCCTTGGCATAACAAAAAGACAGGTCTTCAACAGAGGTGGAAAAAATAGTGAGAGATAGAAAACCCAAAGTATAAATATTAATAGCACAACATTGGCTCTTTTTCTGCATACCTTGCAAGAGTTTCACTACTAAACTTGGATCTGAAGTGTAGCTGCTGACCAAGTCTTCATGAGACAGGAGCTGGAAAAATTTTGCATCCACTGGGAAAACAAGAAAGATGCATTCCTAATTGAATAGCAGGGCGTCAGTGTCACCATGGTGCTGTCATTTTACTACAGTACAGACAACACAAGATATATGGGTTGTTATCAGTCACAGCCATAAACCCTAACCCTGATCCCTTCAAAACATATAATCTAACCCTGAATAATCTGTATGCCTTGGGTTTACCTATTTGATTAATGAGGAAAATAATACTCGTTTGCTTGACATGTAGGGCCACTGAGATTAAAGACTAGATTTGAGATACTTTATTTCATATAACATATTTTGCCTTTTAAAGTCAATCCCAAGGGGCAATTGTTTTGACTAATTAATCTTCCACTCCTTGAACTCTGGTGAATGTGGGTCTGCCTTGTCTCATGACCTCTGCTTCAGCCCTCAGAGCTACTTTAAGGTGTATTTCACAACTCCAGCATACATCACAAGAAATGGTTCCCTGCTCTCGTGGAGCTCTGAATGATGGTGATAAAAGCCATGTCAGGACAGCCATACACTGGGATGCTTAAGGTAGCTGTCCCTGCTGTAACAAAAGGAAAGTGAAAAAGCAATAAGCTATCAACTACCAGAGAGTTTCCTCTCTTTGATGTTCAGCAGCTTTAGAACACATTAATTGTTGCCTTTAGATTTCCCCAGATGCTGGCTTAGCATTCCAGTTAACCTGCTGCAACTTTTAATGACTGTGTCATATGACAGAATGTAAACTCTAGTTATGTGTTTTCATCTGTCTCAAAAACTTGAGGGTGGACATAAAAATTCAAGCTTTTTTGTCCCTTTATGACTTTATTTCTCTCTGTGGCAAGATGGTTTAAATTACAGGCCATTATTTCATAAGCAGCACTGTTTCAGGGCTCAAATACTTTTCCTAGAGCACCAGTGAGAAAAGCTTGTGGAAGTCAGAGTCATTCCTCTTACAGATATTAGAAACTGGACTGTTCTCTGGCTCCTCTTGGACTGAATATCATTGATTTTGTTGAGTTCCTGTCTCTAATCCTTGTACATCTTCATGTTTGAATGATATGCCAAAAAGTTCCCAGCAGGATATGGAACTGTGCCTCCTTGTGGAGCTTTCAATAAACTTTTCATCTGTAAAGAAATTCCAAGATAAATCTAGAAAGAGAAGACTGTAAAGACAAAATTTAGGCTCTACAAGATAAATACACAATAAAGCTGTTTATCTCTGATATCCACTAGGCATCTTATCAACTCGATAGGCTTATATCCTTGCTAATCTTCTACTCTGAAATGATAGGATTTTTCAAAGCTAAATATTAGAAAAAACCCCTGGCTTTCTCTGTTCTTGACATTTCTTGTCAAGGACTTCCTTTACAGGTAGATGTTCCAGTACTCCAGATCTCTTCACTTATGCTCTGTGGAAGAGGGAAGAAGAAAGAGGCCAGTTGTTTGCACACATTGCTGTAACATTCAGTTTTGCTGTGCATATTAGGATTCTTTCAAGATGCCAGTATTCTGGACCAGAGTCTGTGCAGCAGGGAGGTCACAAGCTGTTGTATTGGCACCTGTGCTCAGAAACACTTTAGTGGAAACATAGAAGACAATTTCTTCAAGCTATGCATATTAGCATGGTCAGTTGACCACACTGGTGATAAATCAGCAATTAAGCCTCACAGAACTGTGACAATATCTGTATTGTCGAGGCAGTCCTTCTAATCAAAGATACTATTTTTTGTCAAAGTGGAATGGCATTTGTTAAGGACGACCTGACATAAGACCAGAATATCCAAAATTACTCGGCTACACTTCTGTTGGCTTCTTTTAAAACCATTAGATATGGTTGCAAATCCACATAAGCCTTTAATTGATGTCAATAAAATAGAGTATAATCAAAATAAATGTGCAAGTGCCTAGAATAACTGCATGTTAATCCATTCAGAGGAACTAACTACACATTTACAGAGCTAAATAAAAATTTGTCAGCTATTTCACACCCAGCTGATGCATATTCACTCCCATGACCAAGGCAGCCCCTGGGTTTCAATAACAGTTATATCCTCTGGCACAGAGCAGCACTGGAAATGGAGTTGTGAAAAGATGCTAAAAGCACCTATTTGCACATCTTAATTTACCATACTCCCAAATTCTGGCCCATTCTGCAGTGAAACGGGGTTAACTTTTAGTGTAAGAAAAGTTCTTGTGTTTTTTAACTTTCAAAAGCAATATACTGAAAATGATTGCAGCTGAGAGGCTGATCTAACACTGAACTGTGCTGTTTTAAACATCCACATCTGAAAGCCTTCTTTTTGTCATGTTTGCATAGGTATGACAGAATTTACAAAATCCATTTATGCACCATTTGTCCTGCAATGTGGTCTTTACACTTTGTTTTGACTGACAGTTTAATATATATATATATATATATATGTATGTATGTATGTATAATTGTTGAACAAAAGAGAAAGAAAATCTTTTCATGAAATGAATGAATACCGTGACCTACTTTCTAAGTGTATAAAAATAGGGAGATTAACATTTTCCCACCTTTCTGAGGTGTTCTCAGGTTTTATAAATCAAGAATGTGCTATGGAAATATCAAATATTGTGTGGGATGCAGCAATCTAGATAAAGCTACTCTGTTAGTTATAGATATCTGCAGACTCTCACATTTCTTTATCTGAGAGTTTCTGAGATTTTTGTATCTAAAGAAAAATCTGTCTACATATGACTTTTACAAACCAGTGAGACCCTTCAGAAGTGAATGAACTATTTGGGAAAATTTTACTTGAATGAATGCAACGTTTCATTACTTCAAAAAATACTGGGTTTTTTAACCTCTGGAACTGACATATGTGAGGTACAAACACAGTAAAGACAATATACTTTAGTTTTCCCAGATAGTAAAATCGCCTAGGTCAACCTACGCATTGGGAGAAAAAAACAAATCTATATTAACAGAAAAGATAAGCTCTAAGCCTCTTATTTGAGAAAATTTTGCACTGGAGTGAAATGCCATTGAAAGTACCTTCATCATAACCTTGAAGAGCCAATGTTTATATTATTTAGAGATGTTGACTAACTGTTCAGCTATGTACATGCAGAGGCTAGTGCCCAGAGATCAGGGGTGCATAACAGATGGCTATTTAAAAATCAAGTTCATTAGAGTTACAGAAAATCCAGAAAGACCAACACAACTATTAGATTTCAAAACAGTCTTTTAAATGACTTGAGATCAACTTAGTAGGAATGGCACACAACTTGAGTAAAGACTTTGAGCATATTACTGTTGTTATCATTAAATTTTCTGAGAAAATATTGATAGATTTCAGTAGTCTTCACATACCTGTCAAATGAGGTTCTTTACTTACATGTGCTTTTTCCATGAAAGGGCTCACCTGAAAACCTTGAAGAAAAAGACAATTAATCTTGCTAATTCCCAGTTCCTCAGTAGGATACTATTTACTTTGGAGTGCAAGAAAAAGATCTTCTTTAAAAACTGCTAATTATCTCGTTTGTCTGACCATGTTAGTTAGTGATTAATGTTGGGGTCTAAGATAAGCCCAAGAGTGCTTTGCTGACCAGGAGTTCACACACAGAAATAGGGCCTCAGTCATACCAGCCTCTGACCAGCTACTGTTGTGGCAAATACGCACATTCCATCTAATTGTGTAAATATGTATAGTGCTACTTTCTAAAGGAAAAAAACATAACTTAGGTAGAAATTCTTAAGTCATGCAACAGGAAAATTAGGCATACACTCAAAACTCAGACTGAAAGAGCTCATTGAGGGCATTCTACTGTTCTGTAAAAAAAGTCAGTTTATTCACTTGGCTTGTTATTGAAATAGACTGATAGAATCTGTGTAGTCAATAGTTTCCCTACCAGGTAATTGATTACCTGCATCAAGTCTCCTGAATTCCTCACAGACCAAAGGCACTGGAGAATCCATTTAACTGTTTTGCATATTTTAGTTTCCTAATCTATTGACCAGTATAGTCGCATTAATTTGCCTCTGCAGTTTTCTGTTGACTTGATTCACACCTACCTTGTAACCACTGAAAAAAAAAAGTCTTTTTTTAATGAATATAAGATATCATCAATTTTCTAAAGAGCAGAGTTAAATTCTTCCAAAATTCACTTCTTTATTTTCTGTATCAGTACCTATTTAGAGAACTATTTTTAACTGTTCCAGGATTGAGCTATAGTAATCTCCTTAATATACCTTAATTCAGAAAACTTTCTGACTATGTCCAAAAAGCTAAATCAAACCCAAAGGTTCTCAGCTGTGCCTTAACATTACAAAAGTACAAACAAAACCCAAATCCCACCTTTAGTCCTCAGTCTGTTTAGGCTATTTTCCTTTGCCTCCCCTTTAAACCTTCTTAGGCCTTGCAAAGTCCACTAGGAATACTGATAGAAGAAAAGGAAAAAAGGAGAAAAGCTTTTTTACCTCCCTCTTGGCCCGAAGACTTATAATGAAATGATTTGTGTTGGAAGGGACCTTAAAGATCATCTAGTTTCAACTCCCCTGCCACGGGCAGAGACACCTCCTATGAGAGTTTGATCATTTTAAAATAATAAATAGTAAAATTCATCAGTTCTTGCTGTCACTCCTGCTACTGGCTCTAATGTTTCTTTCACCTAATAGTGTCATGCTAGTTATCAGGCTTTGGTGTTATCAGCCTTTAGGGTGGCACCTCAAAGGGTGACTCTAATAGTTCCACTTTATAGCATCCTTTCAATGACTGGAGCACAGCGACACAGGCGTTTTATGAAGAGTTATTAGGCAACCTACCACAGATAACAGCAATAGAACAATTAGCTACATTCATCAAGATCACCTGAACAAGGAACAGCATGTCAGACACATTTGTATCCACTTCAAAAGAGAATATAAATCTCAATATGTAAGTTTAGAAGACTTATTAGACTTTCATGCCTTGACAAGTGTTTTATTTTCGTTTCATTCTACACTGCAATGAGTTGCTGACATGCAGTTATTTTTTTCAGTTGGAATTGAGCCAGGTTTTTTTGAAGTCATGTGTCTCCTGGCCTAGTGATAGAAAAGAGGTTTTGTATAATGGTATTCTAGAAAGGGGTAAAAAATGCAGGCACACCCAAGTTGCATACAGGACCTGACAGACATAAATTAAGCAAGTATGTTATGCATTAATGTTGTGAGTCTCCAGATTTTCCTCCCTTTCTAAAGAACATGTCTAGGAATAGAAGATTGGCACCAGCATTTCCAAGCTGCAGTTCATCCTAAAGGATTAAAATTATTAACCACTTTTGCATCATACACAATTAAAGGTAGATTAATAAATTGGAATGCACAATGCTAGAGGCAATTTTTTTAAGGGTACTCATGCTTACAGAAGTGGGACACTGAGTTAAAAAAGTATTATGCAATCTATGTTGAGGTCATTGTTTATCACAAATTACCTGTAACATTTAGGAAATCACTTTGAACAGACATTGTTTACAAGAGTGTTTATTCCATAAGGTAGCTAAGCAAGCCTGGAGTAGGATGCTCAACTATTCCAGTGAGTTTTGTATGGTTTGTACTAATAAATGTAAACATCTCAAAGCTCAGTCTCAATAAGGTTTTTTAGCAATGTCCAAAGTTACCAACTCAAGTAGCAATTACCTGACATAGCCTTTCTCAGATCACTTACCAAACCAGTGTCAGAAGTTACAAAACAGCTCAAAGAGCACTTGCCTCTCTACAGTCTAGTGATGTTTCATAAAATAGGGTAAACATTACAAAGCTACACAAGTAAATGAAGGGCACAGATATCTTCCCTATCAAAAGGGAGAAATGGGTGACAAGAAGTATCAATCTGAAATAAAGAAAGCACCACAGAGACATTAATGTGTGCCATTTACTTTAATTAGTGAGTGGCTATCTGCTGTTCTAACAAAAAAGACACTTCAACAAAATAGAATGAACTTGCATGACTCCCTTGGTAAATACAGAGCAAAATAACTTTCTTATTAAAAGGATATAAAATTCAGCAGAAAAAAGACAAAGACAAAAAGGACAAGAAATGCACCCTCAACAAAATATTCAAGTAAACTGCAAGATGAATACTGTACAAATGCAATAATTTGAGAATATTTTCTCCACATCATCATCACAATCGCAGATAAGAAGTGCTTGCTAATGTTGCAGCAGATGACATACCATTCATTAAAATTTTTAAAATAGTTTTTAATATTTTAAACATCAAAGAACTCTATTAAAAGGAAAAGTTCTTTGCTTACTAAGAACTTCAGGTAATTGTACTGGACATCTAATTTAATTCTCTAGAAATTATGAATTTATCTTTATTCTCTGTATCTTTCCTTATGATTTTGTCGTATGGGAAACATCATACTGCTGGGGAAGTCTTGCTCTACCTATGCACTAAACTGCCCCAATTCCAGTGTAGCCACTCACTGGCTTCCTTTCCCTAGTATGGAACTAGCCTGCCAGTGCAAGAACCACCAATTTTAAGACTTTATTCTTACTTTTTCTGCCTACAGCACCACATCAAAAGTGCTTACTCACTTGCTTTTGAACTTCTCACTTACACATTCTGTTTTTAGTCTTTGCTTTTCTCAGTCTTGGAGTCAAGTGAGAACTCCAATGCTTCAGTTTGCACTTCTGTAGGGAATGTTAACATCCTTTTACCTTTTTCTCTTGATTGGTTATCTTTTAACCCATAAACATGTACTACAATACAAATTACTCTTGTTACCCACAGTAGATTCTGTTTGTGCTTGGATAAAACAACAAAATAGGACTGTTATCTCCCTAGAGAGTGTAGTCCAAATGTTCAAATTTCAATGAGATGGGTATACTGATCCGTTTGATGTAAGCCCTTGAAGTTCACCCAGGAGTTACAAAGGGGAAAGATGAGCAGAGAGGCTGAGGGGTGCAGTCACTGGGGACACTCTTTACTGACTTACATGATTTACTTACATAAGCTTAGGTATCCCTACCAGTAGGATCAGAGACCTCTAAGACTTGGGAAAAACCTGTCAGAAGAGTGGAAAAACCCAAGCCAACCACACACAAAAAAAAAAAAAAAAAAAAAAAAAAACCACACACACAAAAACAACAACAACAACAACAAAAAAAAAAAAAAACCACAAACAAACAAGCAAACAAACAAAAAAAAACAAACAAAAAAAAAAAATCCAAAGACGAAATTGCCTCCAGATGCAATTTTCCAAATTTTAAGCAAGATTGAAACAATGAGTAAATCCAATGAAACTGAAAATAAATAGGTACGATTGTATTCCTTCTTCTAGGATGAGGGAGAAGTTCCTGCCTTGTTCCAGAGGAGATAAAAAAATATAATAAAGCCTTAGTGGCAGAAGTCCCTCCAAAGTCTTATCACAGCAGGGATGGCGGTGAGGAATCAATTGTCTTAATCTGACTTTAATTAATTCTATATCGAGCATATAATTTCACTCTCCTGCAGTACAAAACATATTAATTATGAGTACAAGGACACAAACAATAAAATTAAAGCAAAATTAGGACACGATTTCCTTTCCCTCAAGTGCTAAATAGAGAAGGAAAATAAGGCAGTAGCTCAGAGCTTTCTAACTGGTGCCTGATGAAAAAGAAACCATATAAGAATCCTGACATAATTAGCTAAGCATACAGCACATTTATTTTTCTAATTTAGATCTTTTCTTGTTCCTTGGTTTGTTAGTTTGGGGGGTTTTATTTTTTAATTATCTCAAAAAATCTCCCATTCCAGCCCTTGAAGAAAATACCAGTCTTTCTTCAAGGCAAACGTAGTAATGAGATGCAAAAGGTTGTATACATACAGAGGAATTGGAGATAAGATATTACAGGATTAAAATATTTTCCAAGTGTTTATTAGTTTTCTACAGCTTAATAGGAGACAACAGACTTAGCTTGAATGAGGCTTCCAGATTTAGAGAAAAGAACCTTGAAGCATCTTTTTCTTACTGAATTTCTTAAGCCCAGACTCTTAGCAAAGATCAAATATAGGTACTTTATCCAGATGACTGGTATGACAAGTTAAATCAGTCTCTTAAATTAGCATCTGTCCAGATGCTATGGTGTACTTTCTTCTGCACCCACCCCTTGCCTATGTCAAACAAAATACTGTTTTCCTCTGCCTCTTCCCCTTTAGATATAAACGAGGATGCCTAACTTCCAGACAATGTAGTAGGTGTGGATTCTGTTGGAATGGATCACTGATTCTCCTGTGCATCTCTATGAATAATTTCCTAAAGAGAGTATATATATATATATATATATATATATATATATATATATATATATACACTCTAAATGCATTTTGTTATTACTAACTAATAAATGTCACCTGAAATATCACCCAGGAAGCAGAACACCTTTCTTGCACTTAATCATTTATCAGCCTGCACAATACTGTGACAAAGCTCTGGTCATCTAAGTAGCAACTCAAAAACTCAAATCTCTGCAGTAACAACTGCAACAGAAATTAACCTTTCCCAAACCAGTTTACCCATGGCAATAATAACACCTGGCACATCATAGCTATTTTTTGACCAACATAATTCTCCTCCTTCACTGTGCTCCAGAAGCTAAAAGACTTCCTAATTTTCAGTGAAACAGATTTATGATAGGCAGCACCTCACTTCAGTTCAGCAAAAAAGCAGAATACACAGACTTGCCAGTTTGTCCCAACTTGCTGTTTATTCTAGCAATACTGCTGACAGATATTGAAAAAACACTGACATAAGTTAAATCAAAAGTTATATAAACACTCATCACAAGTTTTTATTTCCTGAAAGTGACAAATCTCTTTGGAACTTTCACTTTGCCGTTACAAAAAGGAGAAGAATACCCCTTTCCTCACAGTTACACTGCTTTATTTCTGACCTAGGGAAATTAACTGTCAAGAATTACAGAGGGTGACATGACAGCACTTGCCTCTGTTGTATCTGGGGAGTGGAAAAGGGAAGCAAAGAGAAGGTATGCATGAAAGCAAAAATGCAGATTTAGCCAGGAAAGCACTTGCAAATAGATTATTGCACCTGCAAGGCTTGTGTTGCTGTTGTCCAAAGATTTGATTCTGTTTGCTAGGTTGTGGTAAGGGTGGTGAGTGCTATGCTTGGTGTTTCAAAACATTCACCACACATCAGCAGACACTCCTGTCACCTACTATGGGATATATTGAATCCAAATGACACAGCTGACAAAAAGAGTTATGTAGCTCCATGAGTTTGTGTACTTTATTGCTTACATTAGCTCCTGAGAAGAGAAAAAGGGATCTCAATGGGCAGTAAATCTTCACTGAAGCTCCTCATGACATTGTCTCCTTGCATTAGGGAAAATGAAGGTGACATGTGATACCTGCCTATCAGGAGTATGGGCAGCACGAGATGTTTCTGATGCTCAGCTCTCTGACACCTCTCACAGCAAACAGCCAGAATCCAAGCATGAACTGAAGGGAATAAAATTGCCAATATGTCTTTTCAGAGACAAGTTTCACTTCTCATTATCCACATGGCTGTATGAAATCTTCACAGAAAGATTTAAAATTCTTTGCAGTTTCATACAAAAACCCAAAGAGTTTGTACAGAAAGAAGTCAAAACATTTATCTTATTGTCCTTCTCTTCAATAAAGCAATCTGTAAAGGTTGCTGACAAAGCCTTACAATATTTAATTTGCTCTGCAGCTGCAGACCTCACAGCTGCCAAGTCACAGCACTGCCTCCTAACAACTGCCTTGTTGTCAGTAAGTGAGTAGGTGTAACTTAGAGTAGTTCAGTCACAATGGGGACATCAGGAAAGCATCCAGCTACCAATGTCAGACCTGTAGCCAGATTGGGCAAAGTAGCTGGAAGAAAAATACCACTGTTTTTAATCTTGCTGAGTCACAATTAATAGTCAGCATTTGGATGGTTTTGACATATTCTGACTTCCTTTGATATACCTGCAGTCTGATGCCATCAATCCCAGCTGATGGCAAAACTTAGGCAAATTCAAAAAACCAACAAGAATTAAGCACAAAAGCACATTTCAGCATTAGTAAGTTCTGACCATTATCTGTCATAAGCCAGTGTCTCTGATGGCACAGAAGAAAATTTTGCCTCTGTATCTACATCTGACAGACCATCATAGCTCTGTTTGTGGTCTCTGCTGTCCTGACTTACAACTGTTAGATTAGAGTCACTCAGACTGAGTAACTGTAGAATTACTCAAACTCCTTTTCACAACTACCAGGGTCAGCATCTTCTAGGTCCAAGGGGAATAAGTCTTTTTCTTCCTTGCTAAAGGAAAACCTGGACACATGTCTCTCTTCTTATGATGATACATGTTTTTACTGGTAAGACTTAGAAAACCAGGAAATTAAGAGGGCTAAAACTGTGCAGCCCTGTTCTGTCATGAGAGATGGCATTGATTTAAAGCAATTGGCTTCTTCTCTTACCAATTTTGTTATTTCCACTTTATGATGTCTGACTGCTGTGTTACTAATGGCATTAGCTCTGCTGCTGGAGCATGCTGCCATGCATGTCATAAACTTTCATACACGTGTGGCATTACAAGCATGACAATTTGACATCTGCTCAGTTTAAAGCATATTTACAAGAGATTACACAAGCCAGGAGAGTTTATCCATCTTTCTTTCAGAGATTAGCTTTGGTAGGCAAAGCCAAGAATAAACGTATCCTATGAAAAGGAAAAGACTGTCACTTGTTTCAGCAAATGAGAGTTGTTTCCTGACAGCACTTTCTGCTTAAGCTGTGGCTGTATAAAGCTGCTGAAGACAAACCAGCTGGCTAATATTTGTGTGCAGTGCAGAGTCCTCATCTAGAACACACAGGATCAAAGAAAGAGCAACTTTATATTTCAGTGCTTTACATAACTAAGTTTTGGCACGATGATGGGGCCAAGGTGAACAGTGCACAATATTCCTTTGCTCTGTTCATACTCATCAGTTAATCTCTCCCAAGGAGACAGTGGCACACACGTGTTGTTCTAACTCTCACCACAGTTTGGAGTACTTAGTAATAAATCCTTACCTGCTTTGTACTTGATCTGCAATCTGAAATATGACAGCATATTGAAGGCATCCTTGCAACAGACTCACCAAGGTCTGCTTTGTACAATTACTGCAGGGCTTTTATGTACATGTACAGATATATAGTGGTGAATAATTCAAAGAGAAGGACACACTTAGTACTAG
This sequence comes from Sitta carolinensis, assembly GCA_032173965.1. Taxonomy (NCBI): domain Eukaryota; kingdom Metazoa; phylum Chordata; class Aves; order Passeriformes; family Sittidae; genus Sitta; species Sitta carolinensis. The sequence goes on from JAVUNC010000006.1 coordinate 3,487,373, forward strand.
GGAGACATGATGTGCTCATTTGATCTGCTTTGTAAAGTTATTTTCCATCACAAAATTTGCAGAAATGATGTTCACCTAAATATTTAATAGTATGCAGAGACATCAGCATGTATTTTCCTTTGAAAAATACTTAATTATATTAGTTTCGAATAATGAAACTAAAGCTAAAGTTATTTAAATTAGATTTAACATGGGGGAGGATGTTTTTGAGAAAGTGAATGCTTTTTCAGCATCCTGTGAACACTATACACTGCTTGCACTCTTAAGTGCAAAGCCCCGTTATAAAACCCAGTCCAATAAAAACAACACCATGAAGCTCTGTTTCCCCAATGAGCCTGTGTACAATTTAGTTGAATTTAGAGGTCAGAATATTTGCACAGATATGCACACATATACAGATACTATAACCAACTTGGCTGCAAATTCTTTATAATCACTTGGTTCTTTCTTCTTCTATCACCTCTTCCCCCTTTGGCAAAACAACAGCAAAATGGAACACTATTTTATTGATAACTCATATAACAGGGGTGACACAGCTGAATCTCTAACCTAGAACTAAGACTCTATGAGTTTGATACCAATATTTGTTACATTAATTTGTACCTATATTCAGTAATCCAATTGGGCTTTCAAGGGCATCTAAAGACAGAGCGATTGTAAGGTGTGTGCACATGTGTGAATTCTTTCTATTTGCATTTTCATTTAGCTGATGTAAGTCAGCTCTGGTTGGCCCAGAAGCCACATACAGCCATATTATCAGACCACTATGCCCAGAATATACATTTCCTCTGTTTCATTCTAACAGGGTCCTTAAAGACAGTAAAGATATTTGCTCAGACACTTTACTACATAGAACCCCTGTACAAGAGTTAGGTTACCCTTATTCACTTTGGTGTTTGAGCAGAAGAAAACAACTCAAGTGTATTTGTCAATGCAAATCTGCATGGAAGTTCATAGGACCAAATTAAAAGAATAATTTTATTCCTATAATATGATTACATAATGCAGAAAGTAGAGTTTTTATGTTTGCTACTTCATTCACATACCTTTTGGAGGTGTGATAAGGAATCTTTCTGTGATACTATCCAGTTTCAGTCTAGAAAAAGGAAAAAAACCCAGTCCCTACCAGAAATCAAAAGAAAAATCTCCTCTCTGTTTTGAAGTGTAACAAAAGTTGCGCGTGCTTTTGAGAGAAGTTATCATACTGATGCCTTAAGTTTTAGCTTTCATATTTTCCAGATTCTTCACTGCATCAGTATATAACTCTGAACTTCATATAAAGTGTTAGCAAGTTCTCCCCACAGTTTAGTTAGACAGAACAATCCTTTTCCAGCCCCAGAACCAAGAGCTGTTGCAGCTACAGGCCAGTACATTTTTTTTTTCTGTTCAGAGGCAACCAAGAAAAGTATAAACAACTGGGAATTTAGACTAGCAATCTGGGAGGATGGGACTTCAAAGCTCTAATTGGACAATTCACCCCAATATGTAAACGGACCAAAACATAAAAGTGTGGAAACTCATCACACTCTGTCCATCTCAGGTGCAGCCTTGGCCATGCTCTTGTACTGCCCAAGGTATCCTTTGAAAGCATTTTTAATAAGTCCCTGCTTTATTCCTCTAACACTGTCTAGCCTCTGTTCTAGACAGCCTCTCAAGGTATCAATCCAAGGCTTTCTGCCTTATAAGACTCTCCAGCATCACAGGAAAGACCACATCTATGTTGTACTCGATGGAATATGACAAGCAACCCTGACTGTTCACGCGATCCCTGGCATCCACAAGCCTTCCACTGTACCTTTTATGTCTTAACCTCTGCTGTGTAAGCACAAACCCTTCCTTTCTTCCCAGCTATTGCAAACCCAGTAAAATTGTGTATCAGAACACAGGAAATCTTAGCATACAGTGCAGCTGAATGAAATGGCTGCAGACTCACCTTGGCAGCTCAGGACACTCATGAACAGCCCTCTGTGGTTACAATATTCCAGTAACCCCATTGACACTCATGAACAGCATCATTGAAAATTACCACATGCTTGGAAATAACCTAAAAACTAAACACAAAACATGTTGTTAAAGGACATACCATTTTTCCTAAGCATATGAAGAAATTGTTCCCAAAATTACAGCATCTACTGTTATCTGATTTTAAAAGGCCACAGAGACAAAAACTTAAAGTTTTTGACAACTAAAAAAAATTCCTTGATTAGAAAGGTCACTTGATATGCCAGTTAGATGTCCATCCTAAGTGTCTATTAAGGCTAGATAATTCTTGATCTACTTTGGTGTATAAACTTTGTGTATAGTTTCTCTTTTAACCAGTCCATTTGTCATAGTGTCCATTTATCTTTCTTTCTCAATCTCATGCTACCATTCCACATTTTCTATACAACACCAAAAGATCAGGCCACAGTTGAAAAGTATTGAAAAGTATTTCTATTGATGTAACTGGTATGTGTTTCAGGTGCATGATCTTCCTCAGCAAATATAAGACAATTACACTTTTCTGTCAGTATAATCCATTTTCCAGCAGGCTCCCAAAGTGATTGTTCTTACTGTAGAACATGTGGGAAAGGTCATCAAGATTATAAGTTCTCTATGGGATGTTTCCACTATCACAATTAAATCCTTGAACCCTGATACTTCATTGAAATAATATAAAAAAAAAATTAGACCTTTATACTTGGCTTAAAAAAAAATTAAAAAATCAGTACTTTGTTTTGTTCTTCAAAAAGTGCAGACAACACACTTTTGCAAATTGACACTCACTGTCAAGCACCATTCTTGTGAAGCAAGATCAAAACAATACAGCTAGATATATGTACCTGAGATGCAAATGGAGTTTGTGTATCCAGGCACTACATAGATAAAGAAAGCAATTGTTAAGTAACAGAATGACATATTAAACCTTGGAAATCATTACAGTTTATCCTTTCCCTCCAGGAAAAAAAACAAAATATTATTTCTGAAACATTAAAGCACCTAGTTGGAACACATTTGTGTGTAGGAGTGGAGCACTGTAAAACCAGCATCACCCAAGGCAGCCAGAGGAGCTGGCAATGAACAGGGCTGCCAGGTGTGTGTAATATACAAATATATGAAACCAAATACACTACCCAATGAACAGGGTCCTGCTCTGCTCCCCCTGCCCTGGGCTCTGTGCAGCCCCTGCCAGGCAGCCACCTAGCTCTGGCCCTGCTCCCCTCTGTTCCCTGCTGACCCCAGTGGGTGGCAGTGCCCCAGGCACAGCTCTGGTACAGCCACAGGACTGGTAGTGACAGTGCCCAAAGCCCTGGTGCCTTCTGCTGTTTGTTCCTACCCTGTGGGAACCAGGACATCCTTCTGACTGTCCTGGAAAATTTATCAGTTACAAGAATTTAGGTAGAATGATAATTAACATATCACAGGGTTAAAAAGTAGAATTTTGGGGGTTTAGAATGTGAGTTTAAGAGACAAAGATGGAGGAATCAGGGCATGTCCCTGTCCTTCTTGGTCTCTTGTTCTCCATCTTCTGCTGTGATGGTGGCACTTTTTAATTGGTTTAGAGTAGAGGTAACTGTTTGATGTGTTTGATAGGTATTGGAGAGTTATTGTAAATAAAGCATAGGTAATTTTTAGTATGAAAGATCACACCATCCCTGTGATAGATACAGTTTTTGTTCACTTAGTCAATGTAATAGATATAGAGTAGTAGAGAACAAGAAGTTAGACGTCAAGAAGTTAACCATTGAGATTAGAGGATGGAAACCGCATACATGTATGTCATATATGTCCTTGCTCACTATGTACTTAACCCAGCAGTTTTCAAGTTCCGGAGCTCAAGTATGCAGCCTCATAAGGAAAAGGTCGACCAAAGGGCACGCGAGGAAGACTACTGGCCTTCATCCCGACGACCACCAGGAAGCAGGAAACGACCACCTAGTGACACGTTACACATGCGCAGAGTACTGACCGGAAGGAGACGTCATCCAGAAAGGGCATACCATAAAACAAGGAACTGAAACTTTCCCAGCGCGGCAGTGGCCGAGCGGAGACTCCCCTGTCGTCCAGCGCTGTGATATTTGCCTATACCTTGCTTGCTATAATTAATAAAACTCTTTAATTTGGCAAACAGATTTTCTTTGATTTAATCTTTCACAATCCCAAAGGTGGGAGGTTTTGTCACAACCTGGCCTGCAAGGAAGATCTCAGCAGGCCAGAGCCACAAATGTGAGATAACAAAGAATAAACAATCCTTGAGAGAACAAGAGAACAGACAATCTCGACCTCTTCTTCAGACACTGGGCTGGGGGAAACAGAAACTGTCACAGAGACAGAGACAAAGTCAAAGACAGGTTCAGGAACAACAACAAAAAACATTTTTAAAAACCTGACAATCGGTGTTCCCTGAGTGAGCTTCTGAAGATAAAAACCTTACACTACCCCAGTCAATGCTCCAGTCCAGCAGGTAACCACACTCAGCCAGCCTCAGAACCATGGGTAAATTGCTGTCATTAATTAGCAAACAAAAAATTATCTGTACTGTGTTGTACAGTAATAAACACATGGGTAGAAGTCCTTTCTTTGTGATACTTTTTATTATAGTACCAGACATTTTCATTTCTTCTCTCTCTCCAAGCATATATAATTCAGCCACTTCTAGTGGGAGAGGCTGGAAATCAATCCAGGAAACAGCAGAATGATTTCACAAGTAGTGAAAAGATAATTAGGTGAAAAGAAGTTGGAGAGGATTCCACTAGCTCAAGGCCAAAAATAAATTTAAAATAATAAATAATAAAAAAAAAGGATAAGAAAAGGTTTCAAAATCCAGACCCTAATTTTTCTGCTATAATCTGCCTGAGATGATACCTGGTTTTGTCTTTCATCATCATTCTGGTGGGCTCAGAATCTTAAATCTCTTATCTCTACATTTAACATTGCAGGTGAAGATAATCAAATAAGTGTACGAGCAAAAATATTACTGAACGAAGTTAATTAACATCTCTTCTACCATTAAAACTCTGTGTGGATGAAAAATATGGCAGAAAGTTACTTCTTATGATTTCTGTTGCCTGGCTCTTCTAATGACCACCTAGGACATAGTCAACTACTCTCTCAGTAAATCTGTGGGATAAAATATATTCATTATTTCTGCCCCATAAAACCACACAGACTTTATTTTGTTGAAATGGGGAGTAATTATGTTTGGTGGCCCCTGGTTGAGAGGCCAGTCCTTTCCCAATTTTATAACACATGCCCTCTGCATCTCCACAGCACAACCTATGTTAGCAGCTGGAAAACTGGTCCAAAATCTACACTTCCTTTCCAGATCATTAATGAGGCTTCTGTCCTGGCCTTGCATACTGCTGCTGGAAAAATAACAATTTCAGGGGCTTCGAATCATGCAGAGCCATTGGAAAGATTCCAGTCAGTTGGAATAACTAATGTCCTGGGAGTAAAAGATGCTGCATCAGACCCTCACAACATGACAAGGTCGATTTTCATATTTAATTTTTCATTTATGCAGGTGAAGCAAATGTTATTCTGTGGGAAATGTGCATTCAAATAAGGTACATTTAGTAAAAATTTTAGAAGTGCCAGATAGAAAAGAACCAGAAGGTACCAGTCACTTGACTGTATCACAAAATGAGGACATATCTTTTTCTAAACTGCCCCATCAGCAGTTTTATTCCTAAGATCAGTCAGGCAACTCCACAAGAAATGAGATGATGGAAGATTTTTACTGATATTGCTGGTTTTGGAAGATTTAAGGCTTCCACTCTAAATTTCAAGAAAAATTTAATGAGAGGTTTTCTTTTATTATTTTAGCAGAATGTTTAGAAAAAATAAGACAGCAAAGAAGGAAAGAATTTAACACCCAATGGAAGAAACAGCTGATGGAGAACACTGGGGCTCAGAAAACTGTTCCATAATTGAGACTTCCATCGCTGTAAGTGAAAAACCAGACATCAAACATAAATACATCAACTGCAAAACAGACATGGGGAGTGTTAGATTAATTTTTCTTCTAGGCTCCATCACCACATTTGCACATCTGTGCAAAAGAGAGAAACACTTGTGAGTACGGGGGCGGGGGGAAAGAAGGAGAAACAATTCATTTTTAAAGACCTATTTACCACTGGCAAGAAAAAAAGCAACAAGTACAGGTATCTTGGTCATGGAAAAACTCAGAGGTACAATACATTTTTTTTCTGGTGAGAGGTAACCAAGAAGGATAATTAAACCTCAGAGGCATTTTTTTGTCTTGTGCAATTTTTCTTTGAGTAGAAAACAAGCTCTGAGGCTGCCCCAAGACACTCTTAGGTTTGCTATAGCCACAAATGCACACAACAAATGAAGACATCGCATTGATTTGCTTCTCTGTTTCATGAGAGGAGGCACCTTAATATTCACTAGGGACAAAGCACTGCCAGAAAGAGAAAAGAAAAAGGAAAGAAAACCCTGGCAGTTCTATACTGAATGGAGTAAGAAAGAATATTTTCAGGAAATGCAGGGAGTTATTTTAAGTCCTCAGCTGTAACAGCCAGCCTTGCTTATAAACAAATGTATTTGCATGAATAGCAGCTGCTTGCAAGCTTTCATGTGAGGAAAAAACAGAAGAAGATGTGGAAAAGTTATCAAAGTGACGTTCACATATATGTCTCACATTGTGGAGCCTTTCTTGCAAGACATCCACAGAAATTAGACTTCAAATTATCCACTCCCCTTCCCACTGCCCCTGCCAGCAAGAGAGGGACAAGTGCAGAGACTCTGGGTTGGGATAACAATTCACTGAAAACAAACACAAATAGAATAAGGAACACACAGTAACAGCAACAATATTAAGAACAAAAGTATACAGAAAGAGAAAGTTCTTTCCCCAAAAAAAGTTGTTCACCCCCTCCACTTAGTTCTGTGTCACCACACAGGACAAAGATAGGATCGTGGCTGTTCCCACCCCCAAGCCCAAGAAGCTGGAAAGCAATGATGGGCAAAAGCCAAGAACTAGATTGTCTGTGTTGCACCATCACTTTTCCACATATCTTGGAGGCGATGTTCAGCATGGATCAGCTCCCCTGCCTCGTTCCACCACTGCTGCTTTTCTTGCACCTGCTCCTGGTCTGCCACTCCTCCATTCCCTGTCCTTTGTCTTAGAACACCTTTGGACATGAAAAGAAAAACACCTTTTTGCTTTAACAGGTGTTTGAACATTTCTGAAAATGGTGATAAATAGTATCAGTTTTGAAGTCAAGACAAATGGCAGATGTGAAAAGTCTCTGTCTTTGCAACAATAAAAGGGATTTTATGCAATATATTTTTGATTTTCAGAGATGCCAAGCAAATCAAGACCTGTCTTCAGAAAGAACCATATGGATGCACAATTTCAGGAAAGCAGGAATAATAAGTCCTGAATTTTGAAGTGCTTCATGGTTATCTTCAAGGGTTTAGTGTAATTATACACAGTCAGAAGAGAATCAGTGGGACAGTATTCTGCATTTGTGATTCTCTTGTAACCTTTCAGCTATCTTTTTTGCTTTTGTTACAGCCAAATAAATGCAGTAATTAATGTTATTCTTGTTTTTGGTGCATGTTTTGCTTATTAATTCTTAGTTAGTTAGTTAGTTATCTCCAGGAAGTAGTATACTGACTTTTGGAAGTACAGGGATAGCCTGGGGGTTCTTTCAGCTGTGCACAGACCCAGCATCAAAAGGATATTATCATGGAATAAAGTTGCCAGGAGGCAAATACTATTTATGAATCCTCTGGTCCTATAGTGCTGTAATGATAAGAAATGTCGCTGTGGCATATTGTGCTGAATAACAAACATTCCTTACCTACCCACTTTAAAAGGGCAGGGAGTTGAGGCTGCTGGTTATCATTAGAAAGGGAAAAGATATTCTGGCTTTTCTTCCTGAAATTGCACTGAAAACTTTCCTGTTAATTGTGTCTGAGGAAGTTCTGAAAATATCTACAGTAGGGACATGAAATATAGTTTATTTTAAGTAAATAAGTTCTAAATATGGCTAATTTTAATTTCAGAGAATAGTTAAAAATGTTATTAGTTAACACCACTGTGTGACATCATCCACTGAATTGTTCATGGAAAAATGCATGAGGATGCTTGGTGTGTTTCCTGGGATCCTTCTGTGATGTTAATGATGAGCAATACAATGGTGTGCTGTGTAAATAAATATACCCACTGGGAAACTTTTGGACATTTTCAGGATTGTATTGCATATGTAAAATGTTACAAAAGCATAAAGTAGGGGGGTGAGAAAGTTCTTGAGTTAACTTGATAAAACTCTTGTTTATTCTTGTATGTATCTTTTCTTTTTTTTTTTTTTTTTTTTTTTTTTTTTTCTTTTTTTTTTTTTTTTTTTTTTTTTTCCCAGTTTAACTTGCATTAGTTTGGGAAAACCCTTAGCTGAACTAACATGAAGTGCCTGTACAGAGGGCAAAGCCAGCTGTGAGTGACCCATTGACTCTCATGGTTCTGGGTACATCCCATGTGAAATTAGGCCAGTCAGTAATAGCTGCTATCATCACACCAGCCACTGCATCACACAGTCAAGCCTTGTGTCTGCAATACAATTCTTATGCTGTCATACCATGAGTCTTTTATGATTTTGCTAATTCTGCTTCTTTTTGTTGGTCTGAATTGAATTGCACTTCTTTCCCTTGCCTGTGTTTCTGCACTGAGCTGTCATCTGCCTAATCCCTCTACTCTAGCAGGGCTTCTCTCCTTGTCCAGGACACAGCTGGTGGATTTGAACAGGGCAGTGGGTTGTTGTAAGACCACTCATGGAGGAAAGAGAAGAAACATTTCAAAGCTTCCTCACAATGGCTTTGGATGGAGCTCAATTGTGTCAGTTTAACATCTCCTTAATACAAACCCTGGCATCAGTTACAGAATCACAGGATATTCTGAGTTGGAAGGGACCCATGGGGATCATTAATTTCAATTCTTAATTGAAGGGCCCAGTGCAGGGATCAAACCTGCACCCATGGCATTATTAGCACCATACTCTCATCACCCACTGAGCAAATCTAAGTTGCTGCCACTATCCATTTTCTCGTATTGTTGGCTTTATTCTCATTTGCCTTTTTACATCTGTCGAAAGACAGCACCATAGAGCAAACATTCCTTATTAAATTTACTCATACAAATTCATTTTTCTACATGCATGATATGAAAGCTACAGAACACAGACAAAAAAATTCAACAGGGTGTATATATGTAAAAAAAAAAAGATATGTTCATTGCTCTTTGCAGCTTAGTCTGCTCAGAGATTGTACAAGGATTTGTACAAGTGGTAGTTCCACAGTCAATGCAGTCTTCTGCTTCTATACATTGTTGTATGCACACTTGGAAAGTAACATTTATTCAGTTTAATTACACAAATGTATGCAGAAATAATCTCAAGAGGAGAAAGTACATCAATGTATGAATCCATCTGAAAACATGAGTGAAATTTGAGGGAAATTTTTATGTATTACTATTGAGAAAATCAAAACTCTGTGAGGAAGTGTAGAGAAGACTATCCCAGTGAATGGATGTTTCACCATTTGAGTACCTAGCAGAGGTGAAAAAAAACTTTGAAACTCTGTCAACTGGTAAGAGAACATAAGAAAACTAAGAATAGAAGTAAAAGTAGAGAAAACCAAGAACCTTGCACAGACAAAAAATAACCAAGAAACAGGTATTTCTAAAGAAAAACACCGCTGATTAGAATTACTCTGTCGGAAAGCAACTTTAGGGCATTTGAATGGAGGTGAAAGGATGATGTCTAGAAGTTCCTTTTGAAGGGAACAATTCAGTGATTCTGCAGCTTTGATCCTTCTCTGTGGATGTGCATTTCGCTTGGCAGATTCAGTATGACACACCAGTATATCATGGAGAGTTGTATTATAATCATTTAGTCACAGGGAGAATTAAACACTGACATATATCTCTATCTAACTGCTCATGCATGAAAGAAGACTATAAATAGCCATCAAAGAATTGAAATTGGAACTTAGGTGAATCTTAAGCAATACTTCAATTTATTACAGAAATAAAAGTCACAGTAGCTCATTTTTTTTCCCCTCATTTTTAGGGATAAATATATGGATGAAGTTGCTGATTTAGGTTTGGAAACACATTTGAGATATCAAAGCACTGGTGCACCAACAGGGTCTAATTGCCCTGGCCATCCTGCATACACCTTCTTTTTCAGTCTTCTTGTGTAGCCACTCCCTTCTTCCATCACAGTCCTTGGGGTCTGCCCTGCTAAAGTCCACCTTGAGCCAGGCTTCCATGGAAACAGCTAAGCTCTGAGAAAAAAACTGAGCCATGCCCACCCTGAGCCTCCATGTGTGCACCCCCTGCACTCTTTGGCTCCAGAGCTGCAGCTGAGCTCACGCCCTGGGTGTGCCATGGTGGAGCTGCACCACAATGTCCTTGGTCCTTGATGGAGCTGCACCGTGGCAGGGTGTGCCATGCCTGCCTTGTACCATGCGAATCCTGGCCCTGCTTTCTTGTCTTGTCTCCCTGGCTTGACTCTGGACCCCCATGGTATGGAGGCCTTGACAGGGAGGTCCCTGTGCTGCCTTCTTGTCCTTGAGGGGCAGCTCTCTTGCTGCTCACTTGGTAGTTTTGTACTGAGAACAAAGACAAAAGAAATCTAGGATCTAGACACGTGTGTATTAAAAAGGAGCATTTCCATGGAAATTGAGGTTCATTGCTCTTAATGATGTTGTCCAAAGTCAGGCACTTCAATTCCAAATGTTTGGCCAACAATTTCAAATTAGGGAGATTTTTTTCATCCATTCTTGTTCTATGCTATAACCCATATTCCTTCTAGCTAAACAGATGGTGGGTTTATACTTTTACAAGTTCTACTCAAGGTCTGAAATAACTTCTCAGTTGGAAGGTACCTTTAAAATTCCTCTGGTCCACCCCTTCTGCAATGAACAGGGACATCTTCAACTAGGTCAGGTTGCTCAAAGGCCTGTCCATCCTGTCTCTGAATATTCCCAGAGATGGGGCATCCACCACCTCTCTGAGCAACCTCTGCCAATGTTTCACCACTCTCGTTGTAAAAAACTTAACATCTATGTCAAATCTTTTCTCTTTTAATTAAAAAACATTACTCATTGTCCTATTGTAACAGGCCCTGCTGAAAAGTTTGTCCCAATTTTTCTTATAAGGCCCCTTTGAGTACTGAACAACTGCAATAAAGTATTCCCTGAGCTTTCTCTTCTCCAGGCTGAACAACCCCAACTCTCTCAATCTGTCTTTGTAAGAGAAGTGCTCCGGCTTTCTGACCATCCTCATGGGCATCCTCTGGACTGCTTCAGTAGGTCCAGGTTCTTCTTGAAGGATCCCAGAGATGGATGCAGCACTCCAGGTGGGGTTTCTCCAGAGCAAAGAGCAGAATCACCTCCCCCAGCCTGCTGGCTGCACTCTTTTGATGCATTTCTGGCCAGCAAGAGCTCATGGCCAGGATATGTCCAGGCTCTCATCCACCAGCACCCCCAAGCCCGTCCTGGCCAGACTGCTCCTGATCTGTTCACCCCCAGCCTGTGCTGATAACCATGGCTGCTGGCTCAGGCGCAGCACGTTGCACTTGGTCTTATTGAACCTCATGAGATTCCCATGGTCCCCCTTCCTGATGTTGTTCAGGTTCCTCTGGATGGCATCCCATCATTCAGACATGTCAACAGCACCACTAAGCTTGGCATCATCTTCATGGAAAGTAAGTAAATATCTTCAATGTCCATAGGGTTCAAAAGGAATCATATAAGTGCAATGTATTATCCCAGCCATTAAAGAACTGCGTAGAAGGTTCATATATTCATCTGCTTTTTTTAAGAAACCTCAAGACATTCCTTTTAAATTTTATTGACTATTTTAATTATGAATTAGTCTGAGAGGCTTTATTATTTCTGATGTATTTTAACTGCATGGTTGTGAGGTAATTAGAAGTTTTTGTTGAACAGCTACATAAAAATTAAATTAATTTTTATTAAATTGTTACCTTTAGTTCTATCTACTGAAAGCTTGATGGGATCTTTTCATGAACCTCCTGTGGGAAACCAGGAAATCCTTCTGACTGTCCTGGGAAGATTTATAAGTCACAAGAATTTAGAGAGAATGATAATTAGTATTTCACACAGTGAAAAAGTAGAATTTGTGGATTTAGATGAGAGATCAGGGGGCAAAGATGGAGGAAATGGGGTGTGTCCCTGAGCTTCTTTTTCATCCTCTTGTTCTCCATCTTCTGTGGTGGTGTGGCACATTTGGATTGGTTTGGAACAAAAGTACACTGTACAACATAGTGGATAGATATTGGAGAATTGTTATAAATAAAGTACACGTAATTTTCAGTATAAAAATAGTGCCCTCCCAAGGGCGGACAGATGAAGGGGAAAACAGACGACAGACAGACAGACAACAGACAGACGACGGACAGATGAAGGGGGCAGATGACAGACCAAGGGCAGACAGACCAAAGAGGAGAGCACTGGCCTGCAGAGAAGCTGTGGCAGGCCAGGGAACGAATATGAGATAAGCAAAGAATAAACAAATTCCTGAGAACGAGAAAACAGACGACTCGACCTCTTCTTCAGACGCAGGGCTGGGGGAAAACAGAAAGCCTTCACAAAGACAAAGAACAACAAGAAAAAGAAAAAACACACATATATATATTTTAGTAAACCTTGTTGGGACCCTAACACCTCCCTGCAGGCTTCTAATTGATAATGAATATCAATTCATCAAACAGTGCTGTTTCCTCAGTTAAAAGATGCCTGCAAATTCACATTGCTTTGTAGCAGATATTATTGTGGTCACCACATTCTTATGAATAAACTGCCAGCTTTAGAAAATAGTAATGCTTTGTTGTACCATACCTTCCATGACATCACTCATGGTTTCTCTCTAACTATTAATTTTTCAAGGTTTATTACTCTAAGTGTTTTGGGGATTTTTACTGTAAGAGTCAAAAACAGGATGTCAGCATACTGTAGGGAGAATGAAGAACTGAGTTGAGTGACCATCATCCCTATAGATTTTAATAGCATTAAAACCACTCCCTCCACCTTTAAAGTTTTTTTTTTGTTTTCTGACTCTTCTTTACATAGAAAACTTCATGCATGAAGCACACATTTATATTTCAGTATTTAGAAATTTTCCTCAAGTGTGAGCAACTTCCAGCTTCCACTGCTAAGACACAAAAGAGAAGCTGTTTTTAAGAATGGTAAATATTTTTTTTTTCCTTAGAGATAGTCTATATTTTGGAAAAAAATATTCACATAATTTCTCTTTTGGTGTTTCTTCCTGCCCTCCTGTCAGCAAGGCAAACTTTGCTTTCTCCGAAGGAAATATACATGAAATAAAATCCACCACACAACCTGCAGTTCCTTACAAGTAGATCCTGTCATTATGTATGTAGGACTGTTGCCTTTCATGTTCTGTTTCCACAGCTGCTTATGTTTGCTGCCTTTGCAGGCTTTGGTGGGTTCTCTATCTTTCCTCATACTGATTCTTCTTCCATTGCAAACGACCACAAGAACAGGGTGAAATACAGATCATTAGGTGGCCATTTTGGTTCAAACAAGCATATGAAAGTTAAGTTTTCCTGTGATCTCTTACCTACATATCATTGCCATGCAGAAAACCATTGCAGCCTCCTGGCACCTGTGGGCCAAATAAACTGCATTCATATGCAACTCATAAATAAGGTTGCACACTTGCTAAAGAGCAAAGTGCATTTTGTGGTTTTATTTACTCACAAGACAGCAAATACAAGTGCACACTTTTGTAGTACTAGAAAAATATATAAGAAAATGCTCTGTGAATGATCTGTTCTGTTCCTGGCAGATTTGCTCCATAGAGGAGGTGCATCCTTACATGCATATGCATAACTACCTGTTCTCCTACAGCCACCTTCTGGGGAAGAGCCAGATTTGTCCTCTAAATCTCTGTTGGAGCAAAGGTAGAAAGCATTTGGACCTGATATCCCTTCTGTGGAGTGAATAATACACCACGTGGATAAAGAAATCCCATTTGTGTCATAAAAATAAAACAGACAAATGACAAGAGAAATAGAACTACTAGAAAAGTAGTTGATTTAAATTTTCCAGTTGTACCACTAACTAGACAGCAAGTTTCTCAAACTTGATAAATCATAGCCTGAAATGTTTATTGGTGGGTGTCATGGTTTGATGGTGGCACAAGGCCAGTGCCCCCATGAAGATATACTGTCCCTGGTGCTTGCTGTGAGATGTGACCAAAAACAGAGCAAAACAGTTTCTAATTTAGAAGCAAAAGGAAAGAAGAACTTTATTTACTTATGATATGTAAAGAAGACACATACAGAAGAAGATGAAAACTTTAAAAAAACACTCCTCCTCCCCCCCCCCAAGTTCTCAACACAGTACAACACAACTAAAAAATTCCAGTCAAGTTACCACTTCTCAGATAATTAATCCTCAGTCCATTACCACCCTTCTGATAATCAGTACTCAGTTCATCAAGGAGAGATAGGAGTCCTTCTTGCACCATCTCGTGACCTCTTCTTCCATGTCCAGTGCTCTCACCACTGTGCATGGACAAGAACTGTTTCTAGGGTTTTTCTTTTTAAAGATGCTTTGGTCAGTTCCAAAAAACGACAGCTTCTCAAATTCTGGGACACCAGTCCCCCTCAATTTTACCCCCTGGGGCCGAGGGGCCTTGAGAACAGAGCTCTTCCTCTCATCTCTGCTCACACTACTCTCTACTCTCCACTCTTGGCTCCAAGCCAATGCCTCTCCCCAGATGCAGTCTCTGCGTCACAGAAAAGAAATGAGTCTGTCCATGGCTATACAAGAAAAGTCCAGCCAAAGGCCACTCCATCATCTCCTCCCACCTAGGATTCTTCTCAGCATTCTCTGACAATCTTCTACTTGCACGAACTTTCATTACCTCTGCTCAGTTCTCTATCTTTCTTCTTCAAATTCCGGAGGATTAGCATTTATAAAGTTTCCATCATCTACGAAAAGGGTTAAAACCTTAGACTGTGCCTGCTCAGAACTCCCACGGTATCTTTGCTGCTGGACACTTTTCTCGCGCCACCCCCCCATACTCCTTCGGCCGTGCTGCCCGGCTGCTGATATCAAATTTCAAGGTGGCACAGACACAGTCTCTCTCTCTCTCTGTCTCTATCTCTTCTCTGTCTCTGTCTCTGTCTCTTCTCTCTCTCTCTCCGGAGGGGGAAGGAGGCTGCCTGATGCCTCTCAAGGTTCTTGCACTCTCTCCACCCTTCCATCCTGCAGGATTTTTCCTCTCCCCCTCTGTGCCCAAGGTTCCAGCCTACCTCGCCCAGGCCGCATGGCTTCCCCTGCCCGCCCAGCCAGCAGCTGGGCAGGGGAGGCCTGAACTCCCTCACAGACCAGAACCAAGAGAGCGTTCTCCCGGGAACCCTCTGCTTTGAACCCCCTGTGATCTCAGAAACGGATCCTTGTCCTCAGTGGCCACACTAAGTGCCAATATTCAAACCTGAGCGCTCATTGGTTTGACCACTGAATCCCAAAAAAAACTAATTTCCTTTTCAAACCACCACAGTGGGGAAAGGGTAACTATACAAGTATTTATTAAATTGTAATGCTTTCAGATCTAATAATTCCTCCTAATCTGTTGTCCTCTCCCCTCTGCTGTCTGTAAAAGTCCTGTTACTATGCCTGTTCTGAAAGAGAACTCTGTAGATATTAGCATATGAAAGCACACTCTGATTGATACTACCTGTTGCCTGGGAATGAAATTGCTTGATTAAAGAAATTTATGGATTTGGCCAAATTCAGCTGCTTTGCTGCATGTACCTGATATGGAAGTGAACACCATCATCCTTCCCTTCCTTCCCATGTTTCAATGCAAGATGGATGGAAATGATATTGAAAAGGATGTGCTAATCCCTCACATGAAAGCAAAGAGATTCCAGGGGACCACTGAAAAATTAAACTTGTACCTACGAGGGTACAGTCTGTTCCTTGCTCTTCACAACAGTGTTAGAAGTGATCCAATGAGATTTGTTTTTTATAATAAGAAACCTTGTCATGAAGTAAACCATCATCAGTTGTGCTCACTAAAATATACAGATATTTTCATACCCTTAATATAATCTCTGAATCCTCTGGTTTTTGATCTGAACTTTTCTGATGCATATTAAGCAAACATTATGCTTAAAGTAGTCAGGAAAAGGATTTTTCTTTGTTTCTCTTCTGAGAGGATCAAAGCTCTGAAAATCGTCTGTATGAAGGAAATCAAATCCCCCTGTTCTCTGACTAAATCTGAACCTGATGTCACCCTCAAATATTCAGGTATGTTACTTAATGGGCTCACTCATTTTGTACAAGAAGCATTTAACTCAGCTCTAATATAGTAGATGCAACAAATTAAATAGAATCAGGATTATCATAGATACAGTTCTAGAAATAAAGAAGCTGAAACAGAGGTGTGATTATATAGCTATGTGGTAAAAACAGAATTCAGGTTTCCCAAGCAGAGCTAGTTGTCTGCCCTGAAAGAAAAGTCAATCTTCTAGGAAAAAAAAAAAAAAAAAAAAAAAAGGCTGTCTTTGCTTTGAAAAAACTAGGGAAAAAAGTAAGAATTTCTAAATAAAGAGAAATAAAATTCAAAACAAAATTATAGAAATGTTGCACTTTGCTTAAACAAAAGAGTGTAGGAATCCAAAAGCTAAGGCCTCTAATTTCAACTAAAACTCCCAGTGCTTCTAATTTCGAAGATATTCCTCATACCTAAGGGAAGGTAAAAGGAGCAGAAGCCCTGCATCAAATCTCAAGATGACAGCTGAGTTACAAATGAGCAACAATACTTGAAAATCTTAAGTTACCAGATCCAGAGTGAGACATATCCCAGCTACCCATCCCAAGATCCAGCTCAGATCACAAAGGCAGAAAACCTGGAAAAATTATATAACCTGAAAAGCCTCACCTCATGCAGGTCTCTGACCACCTCTAGACGCTTTGTCACTCTGGACCCCAAGCCCATGCCTACAGCTTAAGTTTTGCAGATGGACATGTGATCCCCAGGCCACAGAACCCCAGCTGCAGCAGCAACCAGACACCCATATAAATATGCAAGAACCAATCAGTGTTCTTTGAACTGTCTTTTTTAATTTTTACAAACAAAGATTTCTAATTAAAATGTATTTGGTCATAAAGAAACTATCTGTATCTACTCTTGATTCCTGCTTCTTTAGATACTGGATCACTGGTCCTGAAGGTGAAGACTAACAGTGTTTGGAAGCTTTTGAATATAGACTTCATTGAGGATAGTATGAATTTAGTAACTTGTACTACATTTAAACTACCTTGGTGGCAAAATCTTCTCCCCATGTGAAAATGTCTCTCTCTCTGTCATCTACCCTGTTTCCTTCCTTCATGCAACACTACTTTGGGATCATGCTAAATATGACATAAAAACAGTTGGGGTAGAGGGCAACAGTGGCAAGAACACATCCATCTTACATGGTAGCACAAGGAGTGTCGGATTTTACTGAAGGAAACGGCAAAAATAAGGTCTGTAGAAAGACAAAGTGATCTACAAAAGAAAAAAGAGACCTCTAGAAGCAGAAACTTTCTTTGTGAAGGCTGCTTTCAACAGAGTATCAATACCCCATAAAAATGGTGAGTCATGTCCAGAAATCTTGTTATAAGCTTAAAAGTTAGAACTAAAACTTATTTTCATGCCTTGTCTCCTAATTTCAAATGCTTAAAAGTCAGCTATGACATGCCATCCACCTGTGCCTCACAAACTAATCTTTAAAATCAAGGGATTGAGTAAGCTCCTTTTGCTTTTAGCAAATACTGAGTTTTCTTTTTTAAATGGTTATGAGTTAAATGGTTTAATATATGAGAAGTTACTCATATATTCACCTGACTGGACATTTCAGACCCAAAACACTAATATCATAATAAACAACAAAAATCATAATAAAATGGCAAGAGTTGAGACTATAAAAATTATTTTGACTCAGAAGTCTCTGTTCTAAATTGCACAGTAAGATCATGGAATAGGGAGAGAAGTTCTTGATTTTAATTGATTTTTTCTTTTCCCAACTGATAGAGGTCCACTGAAAAAAACATCCTGTCACTGGTAGTTTTCTAGAGGAGAAATATAACAGTTCATACTCATGTTTCTTTCATAGTACATAAAAATGATGCCCAAAGTTGATATGCAATAAATGACAAATTAAGAAAAACATTCTCTTCATCTACATGTTTTTCAATATTAACAGTAATCACCTTTTTTGTTGCTTTGTTTGTTTGTGGGAGATTTTTCTTTGGTTTTTTGTTTGCTTATTTAGCTAACCAGAAGGCTTTCTTTTTTTGTTTTTTTTTTTTTTTTAATATATCCATCTTCAAGCTCATTCTGCACTTAGCCCTCAGAGGCCTTAGGTAAAAAACTTTGTGCCAGCTCTAAAGGAATAGGAGCCCTGGCCTCCAGCTGAATATGCCAGTGCTCTGGCCAGTAGATAACATAAATATCTACCTATTTTTGACAATATGAAACAGACTTTGGCTCTGAAGCTTTTTGCTTCATTCCCAAAAGCTTTTTTTTTTTTTTTTTTTTTTTTTTTTTTTTTTTTTTTTTCCAGTTCTGCTGTGGGACAAAGGATATAAAATTGAAGACATAGTCACAAAATGAAATTGTCAGCTTTGGTTAACAGATGTACATTTCATCTCCTTGTGCCCATCATTACCAGCTCTTTGTAGGAGTAGAAAATGAGCATCTATTCACATGGCACTTTGAAAAGTGTACAAATGTTATCTTTTATGGGAATAAAAAGAGTTTCTGGGTCCAGATTAAAATGAACACACTGTTTTATTTGAAAAAAGACTTCAGTACTGGAGTCATAACGACTGTAAGTCTGGAGCAAATTTATCATTATGAAAGGACGTGCCCACTTTTCCCAATAATTCTCTTTCATTAAGGCCATCTTTGGCTGATTCACCTTCATGAATCTACCTTGGTTTCCCACTTTCACAAATCTTGCTCCCCCAAGACAGCTCTGTAATGAGAGTGAAGTGTTTTTATTATTGCTTTTGTTAATCATGCTTCCTGCATGCTGCAAAGTGCTTCTTTCTCTAAACTGTGCCAGAATTATTGGGGAATTAATCAATTCTTGTTACCAGTCATGATCACAGCTGTTAATCACAGCTGTAATTACCAATTGATTAATTAGTGCAGCCCTGTTCAAAAGTCAGGAGTCATTAAATTTCCAGTACACATAACTTTAAATTCAGCCCAATATCCACAAAGCTATACAATTACATTTCAACCCACCATATTTTATTTAAAAATGCTTTCTATTAATAACTTTTAATTATTACACTGTTTTCCAGTCACCCAAACTGAATTCTTAGTCTATATATAGTTTCTCACTGCATACCTACTCTAAATATAATAACTCAAATAAAACCCAACCTGCACATGTTTAGGGGCCTTGCTTTGGGTTACTCTTTCTGATAGATGTCTTAGCTAAAGAACAACATTTGGGTGTATTCCAGAGGATGATACACTGAAAAATTATTTACTTTCTTCTGCAGGTAAATGTAATTTATATTAGCAAAACAGCATTTCATTGTATTAACATTGTATTATCAGGTACTGGCTGATTTTTACTAGACAGTGTGTATCATCTCACCCCTTTTTCTCCATACTACCAAGCAGAAGAATCTGAATCCATTGCTTGAAGTTTTAACAGAGCAAAAGGATGTAAGTTACTTGTTACAAGATGAACATATGCTTTCTAATAACTTAGAAAATTTATAATATTTTCTGGAAAAATCACCAGTCTGCCTTTGCTTTCAACACTCCATTAAAATAATTTTGATTAAAATTCAAAGGTTAGTCCTTGATTTAAAACACACAGTTCTTCATTTGAAAGAGTACAAACCCCAGGCAGCTGTAAGAATACTAAACACAATCTGCTTCACTTGTCTCATAATTTGTGTTTGTGTGTGAATTTTGGGATACAATTTTGTTTGGCAGCATGTGCTTACCCCACTGCTTTTCTGCCTGTGACATCTCTCTACTCCTCAGTCAGTTTTCTTCTCTCCTGTTTCCTCTTCCTGTCATCCTCTTTCCTTTATAATCAACGTCTCCTTTCTGTCATCAGATGCAATTAGTGATCTCTTACCTGATTGCCATATTCTGGTAAAATTTACACATGAGAAACTGATATACCATTGATCATAATCATCTTTTTCTGAAAGAATCTAGTATTTGAATGTATTGCCACCTGTTGCACATCTCATATTTTATTATTCTCAAGCAAAGCACAAGGATCTTTTCTATCATCTCCTATGTTTTTTCAATGACGCACGAAAATTTGTGGGAAATTAGTCCCCAAAAAATTAGCATCACCAATCCTGCCTAGTGATCAAATGAAAATAATACCCTGCACATAGACATACCTGCCTGCCTTAATCACCCAAAAAAAAAAAAAAAATAAAAAGGATTCAGCTAATAAGTAAATGCAAAATGTTTCCGTGGAATATATTGCTGTAACAAATTTAAAAATCTTTTAAATGGAGCCAGAAAAAAAATTATATTTCATATGCTGTACATTTCCAATATGTTAAATACTATTTAACCATCTAATGAACACCAAAATGAAATAAATATGCTTTAAGAATATTAGTATTACTTAAGTATTTTAGCTAGAGAAAAACACTTATATATTTTAGCCTGATTTAAAAATATTTAATGGTAGTTAAACTTTATCTTTCTATATGCATCTTTTCATACAAAAATATGTCTACTGAGTGATACACTGTACCACTGGGGCAGAGGTAGTGGGTTTTTTCCGTTCCAGATGTAGCTACATTAACACACAGCATGATTTTCTCTTACCTCTCAACTAGATAAAGCATAGTAGCAAAAATAGAAAGCCCTGAAAACATAATGGCTGGATCCCTTGGATTTCTTGATAGTGTTACACATTATATCCATATTAAAAGCAAATAGCTTTAGCAAGGATAATGGTGTCTTACAAAGAATATCCAAGGAATTAGAGGCCATTACCCAGTGGCTGAACAGCTCTGTAATTTCTCTTCAAGTTCTGAAGCTGGGCTACATCTCCTTTTCCCCTCTTCTCACTGGATTTCTATTGCTGCTACTGATGTCCATCCTAAGTGCTGTCATTACAGCTTGCAAATTGCTAAGCCATGCAAATTCAATGCTCCTGAGAGCAGAATAATAAAGGTTATGCATTGTTAAATGTGTCAAGGATTCAACTCCCATTTCCCTCAGCACAGTTTTATAGTGCATGCCCATTCAGCCTCACAGGGATAAATAAAAAGGGGTGTTTTCAAGCAATATCCATCTAAAGGATGAGATGTCACGGTCTCTTGGCGAGTGACTGCTTGGATGGCAGAGCAGTTTGATTTGCAGCAGTTATAAAACAGCTCTTTCCCACCCTGGAGTGTTGCAGAGTTAATTACGGTAGTAAGCTGTTTGGAGCAACTAATTTATATTGTGATGCCTTAGTTGGCACAAGAAAGAAGAGATTTGTCAAAATATACTAAGAAAGCTCTCCCAAAACTTACTCTGTTTTGTAACTCAACAGTAAAAATCTTGGGTTTTTATGGCAGAGACAGAATATAATCAAGGAAAGGTGCATCCTCCTGGTCCTTAAGGACAGATTTTCAGTTCCAAAGAGTGTTAGCTGACAGGCCAAACATGTTGTGCAGAGTCTTTCAGAAAAAGAAAAATGTTGGGGTTTTTCTTGTTTTCACAGGAAGTACAAGTTACAGAATGACAGCCTTTGGCTAGGCTAGAGAAAACTTTCGAGGCTAATTGTATAACAAATGAAGAACCCAGTCTTCTGCCTGCTGCTTACTTTGTCTCTTGCCATCAGACTGTAGAGGTACTAATGACTTAAGACAGCTTTTGCCATCATTCTCTGGCTGGTAACCCTGTTGAATGGTTAAATAAGAAGGAAACATCATTGACAAGAATGCACAATTTGTGTATTTATGCTTTAAAATTAATTATTAGGGGGAAAAAGAATCTTGAAGGGTAGAGAATAACAAATATTAGGTTCTAGCAAAATTTTCATCAATTTTCTTTCTCCATCCCTGCTTTTACTTCACAGTTCCCACAGGAGCTGTTACCCATAAGTTGAGAAAAGTAGCCTCAGCTGTACTAAAATATCAGGCTGAATCTGTGTGGTGTTTATTAGGACTTTGGAAGTTTCCAATCTTCCTCTTCAACTAAAGTCTTTCAAGTTTGGATGGATCATCGTCTATTTCCTGTGTCTTCATTTGGTACCCATCTGACAGATGAGCAAAGAAAAAGAGCATTCAGGACAGCAAACTAAACATTTGTTTCTATCAGGTCACACCTATAAGACCAGATAACTGAAAATGGGAGATGGAAAACTAATTGTCTTTTTGTTCTCTGTATGCCAGCTCTCTTCTGTGCCATAAGTCTATAGACATTGTCCTTCTGGACCTCACCTGCTCCTCACAGTACCATGTTGTGCATGATCTTGGTTCTAAGAGGCAGAGATTTCTGCACATACATCATCAAGAGGTCTCAAAGCACCATGCAATTTTTACCAGAGAATACAGCATCATAAACTTCAATTTATGAACCAAGCTTCCCTGTCAGTCTTGTTTGATGTCTGCCTAGGTGGAGTAAGTTATGGGAGAGAAAAACAACCTTTCTCATTTTCCTGCTTAATAGCTTTCTATTTTTTTCCAGAATAGTGGAATATCAATAAAAAGTGAAGTTATTTTATCACTTTTATTTACCAGAGCATGACACTTTATGCTTTGCTAAACTGTAAGACTCAGTTTTGACACAGATCATCAGCTCTTATTTTATAAACAAGATGGACAATCTCACATATTTCACCAAAGAGAATAAAGGATCCAGATGCCAAATTCTTAATGACAAAAAAAATGTCATTATTAACAGACAAAGTTAGCGTACAGACTTTGTCACCATTTGAGAACACACAGTCTGAGCAATGTATGTACAGATTTAACATAACTCTGATCATCTTCTCGTCACATTGATTCCAAATGATTAATTGGATCTGTGAAAATGAGGCAAAAGTTCACCCCTCTGGCAGCTAGGCTGTCAAAGTCACTAACTGTTGTGATAAATATGGGCTCTGATGACTTCCCAAGGCTGTCTTCAGCCCATCAGATATTCTTATGCACACTTAAAAAGGCAATTTAACTTCTCATATACTTTATTTTTAGTTTTATCTGTTCCTGCAAACAGAAGGATGTAAACAGAGTGAGAAAGGAGTGTTTTAGAACTAAAGCCTCATAAGTTTATATCAGAGAAGATTTGTCATGCTATGTTTTTAAATCATAGAGGTTTGAGGAGGATTTGCATGCCCAAATATGTAATTTTAGAACACGTGGTTTGGTTGCCTGTCCTGGTTTGTGTTTTGGAGAGAGTTAGTTTTCTTTTCAGTAGCTGGTATTCTGCTGGGTTTTAGATTTAGCATGACAATAATATTGACCACACACTGAGGTTTTGGTTGTAAGTAGTGCTTCCTCTAATTCAAGAATTTTCTGTTTCCCAGGCTCTGACAAGAAGCAGGTGCACAAGAAGCTGTGAGGGAGCAGAGTCAGGACAGCTGACTTGAACTGGCCAAAGGGATTTTCCACACACAGGACACCACACCCAGCGTGTAAACTGGAACAGTTTTCTGGAAGTGCTTAGGGACACTCAGCTGGTGATGAGCAACTGGAATGTGCCCCACTTGTTTCTCTTGGGTGTTATTCCTGTCGTTCTCTCATTTCCTTTAAAATTATTACTATTATTGTAAAATTTTGTTTTGTTTCAATTATTAAACTATTCTTATCTGATGCACAAGACTTCCATTCTTACAATTCTCCTTGCCATGGGAGAGTGGGGAGGGGACTGAGCAAGTGCCTGTGTTGCACTTACTTGCTGGCTGAGACAATGACACTAAGGTGCTACTAAGGTGAGAAGAGGAATTTTTATTAATCTGTTGCAGTTTCACAGACCCACAGAACTAAAAGACGTATAGTGGTTAGATTTGGAATAAACAATGGAACATATCATTAATGTAATTTTGCTCTGACAAATGTTGCAATATCTGTACTGCCAGAGCTCTGAAGTCTGTGAGGATGAGCTGGATATTCATGCTATTGTGATTTATCTCACAGGAATAAAAATTGCACTGCTTGATTCCTGGAAAATGATTTCCAGTAAACCAGTGATCTTTAAGAGCAGAATAATCAGACGTATGCAGTCAGTGTGCTGTAAGCATAACTTAGAGACTGGTCGCTGTGGATGATGAACAGACAACATGAGACCTCGTTACAAAAAAATGCATCTCACTCCACTTTATTAAAACAATTGCCCTCCTTATATACCTTTTAGAACAGGCCACTCTCGTTGGTTAGAAGAGTGCCAGAACTCTTCTTCCCATTGGCCCAAACCGATGGATAGAGACAAGTCCATCCCACAGAAAAGAATCCAAAACATCACTCTCGTTACAATAACACTTGGGATGTTTATGTCAAGTCTGTGAGAACAAGGTCTTCTCAAACCCAAACACCACGAAGAAACTGAGTTCAGAAACTCAGAAACCTCAGGCCTAGAAAACCAGACTACAGAGACTGACTAAAGAAATCAACAAAATCACTCCAATAAAACCTTCACAAGGATTTAACCACAACCAGATAAGCAAACCAGGCCATTATTATGCAATTGTTTTCCCTTTGTAGGGTTTCTGATACACTCTAAGGCATGAAAGGGCTCAGTTGATGTTCTTTTTCTCATTCTGACAATAAAAACTGAGCACTGTGTGGGTGCCTTGATGTCATATGTCTTAGTTTGGAAGACAGGTATCGCTAAGGACAAACAGGACCCTCTCAAATCCCCAAAAAACTCCTCTAATTTTAGAATTAAGGGGCTTTCAGGCAAAGATGTGAGGATATGGATAACAGTTCTTTACTTGTGTTTAGCAAGGCAAAACAGAACAACAATAACTATCATATGAACAACAGACAGAACCAGGGAACCAGTCAGCGTTTTCTGCCGCTGGCACCCCCCCCCTGCCGTTGGTGCAGTTCCCGACACAGGCAGCTGTGGATGCAGAGTCTCGGGGTGCTGGAGATGGATCAGAAGCTCCCCGGCGGTGGCCGGAGCTGCAGCACGAGTCCCGGCAGGACAGGGGGTGCAGAGTCCCGGGGTGCTGCAGATGGATCAGAAGCTCCCCGGCGGTGGCTGGAGCTGCAGCACGAGTCCCGGCAGAGCAGGGGGTGCGGGCTGGGGCGTGGAGAAACACTCGGAGCAGGAGCAAAGAAAGCAGCGAAGGGCGAGAGCAGGACCTGCCGTGGCGCGGCTCCCGGCGAGGCAGATGGGGGCCCGGTTCAGGATTCCCGGGACACACATGAAAAAAAGACCATGGCCGGCAAAAACCCCCCAGCAAAAGTGAAGTTCTACATACCCCTCCCCCCACCTCAGCCACTTCTTTTGTCTTTATTAACTACTCTTAAGTACTCAGACATTAGTTACCTGGCAACTTATGGGAAAGAGAAAAAAAAAAAAAAATTCTACAAGTGAACCCAACCCCCAACATCATACTATCATACTGTCCTCCAGAATGATTCCCATAACGTGACTCTGCTCAACTGCTTGCTGACAGAAGACACTTGAGCAGAGAGGAAAAATAGTCTGTATGGGTTTTAACTTACAGAAGTTAAAAAAATAATTTGGTGGAATGACTATAATTATCTTACCAAACTACTCCAAAACTGTATCATGTGAACAAAATGCAACTTTTTAATTTTCTTTGAGGAACTAAAGTTGGATATGTACAAGGTGTGCTTGCTTCTCAGCAGCTTCTGCTCTCACCTCTGTGCACATGTTATGCCAAAGCATGGCCAATTAATAATGTCTCTGGGAGAGTTGTCTTTTCCAACTTAATGAAATGGAGTCTTTCCTGTAAAGAATTGGCAAGTACATCCTTCCTGAGAGAGACCCATCTGGCACCTAAAGGATTGTAGCAAGTGTCAAAGCAGGCTGTTGCAAATTTCTAAGGGATATGACATTATTAAATGAGACTGAAGAAGCCAATGACCTGTCTGCTTCTATGCATGACATGGTTGGCAAGACCTTCCTTAGAAATGTTCTTTTATATTCTGTGAAGCTCCCCATGGGAGATCAGGGCTGTGTCTACAACAGAGATTCTACTCGGGGAAAAAAACAGAAAGTACTATAGAATTTATATATATGTATATAGAATATATATAGAAAAGAAACACTTTTATGCCTAAAATGTTTTCCTTTAAAGTCCAAAAGCACCACCTGCAATAGATGCAATCAAAACTTATTACAGTGAAGTCAAATCTGAACTCTATCAAACACCAACAAATTCCTATGGGCAATCAATACCTCCCAGTGAAAACAAAGTATTGGCAATATATCACTGTACCAGAGCATAAAATGGGTTATTGGCCCAATAGCTGAGACAAGATTTCCCATGTCTCTGTGCAGCTGTACCAAAAAGAGGAATATGATCTCATTGTACTCATTTGTACAGTTTTGGTCCAGGTTGCACTTCTATTTCCTGTTGTCTTGGTTGTGTCTTCTCTAGGTGCTGGCCACTGGAAGTATGGAGGCCCAAAGAGGTGAATATGTTATACCTGATAAAATAAATTAGAGTAAAGGAAGGAATAAGAGCCTCTCAACCTCCACTCTCGTTCTGAAGTACAATTGTCTTGCAGACAGTGTAGGGAACTAATGGAACTGCAACCTCCCTCACCTGTATTTTCTAAGATAAGCTGGTGTTGAAAAGTAATTTGTGATCTTTGTATTTCATAGTGTCTCTTGTGACAGGTCCATGAAATTTCCTGGGTAATGCTGAGCAATGCTGTCTCTACAGGTCAGCACTGTACAGTCTTAGAGCAGCCTATGCCATCCAGTTCAGCTGCATTTTGCAGTTCTTTGGTTGCTCCAGGGAAATGTTAGGAAATATTCGGATGACAGTCTCCTAATGTTCCATTGAACAAGGATATTTGGAAGAGAGGAGTGGCTTGATTTGAGTCATGGAACTTGAAAAGATTCCTCTCTCATGCAAAATGAAAAAAAAAAAAAAAAAAAAAGACTGTAGCAAAATTTATTGGGAAAAAAGTATAGACAGTATAATATAAGATTTTATCAAGATATGGACATCAGAAAACTGTGAAAAGGCATTTTAATCTTCTTCAAATTTGTAGTGTACAGTGTGTCTTCCTCTTTCTCTATATGCAGTTGGCAAGCTATAGCTGAAATATCTTGCAGAACCGTCCTCAGGAAATGAGAGTTAGGGCAGCTCACAAATGTCCACTCTTGTCTGATATCTACTGGTTCAGTCTTTCAAGAATCTGAGATGATGATGAATATGGTGTGACTGACTCGCCATCTGCTTATGATGCAACACAAGACATATTGCTTCATCAGAGACTCATGAGAAACTTTATTGCTCTGCAGGTTTCTCAGCAAGTGCCAAAATCTGATCCCTTAGAAAAACCCATCATACTGGCAGCTTGCTTATCACATGAACACAATTTCTGAGGTTTCAGTGTTCAGTGCTGCCCAGGTCACTTCCTGACAAATGACCATTCTCTATAAAGAAAGCAGCAACCTCTGATAATGAGTTAAACTATTAATGCTTTTTTTTGTTATTCACTCTCGCATCATAGATCACAATGAAAATTCCTTAGATATCATTCATGTTCAGTAATTAATATTTACCCCTATGGGAGAAAGCTTGGTGACAACTTAGTATATGTGGATTTTTTAAGGTCCCCCCCAAAATACGTATCAGACATGGTCTGCCTAGTTAGGCAAAGAGGAAGAGATGGTAGTACAGAAAGTCCTAGGGCAAGTGCAAATTCAAGATTCAAAAGTAACCTCTCATTCTTGCTTGTCCACCATAAAAACCCTCCAGTCAAATGAACTGTTCAACATTCAGAGATGCTACAAGCTTTTCTCTAGTAGTGTCACCCTCATATCTCAGTTTGCTCACCTGTAGAACAGACACAATAACTTGCCAGGTGTACTACAGTCAGGTTGATTGGTGAGCTCTCTAGCTGAATGACAGTGGGTTTGTTGTCCCATCGCACTCTTACATCCTCTTTGAAACAAATGACAAGTCCTTAAGGCTAAACAAGTCACCTAGGGCATATGCTACATCTTTACAAAATTCTTTATATTTGAATGCACATCTAACTTAGCAGTTAGGTGCTCTGCTGCTTAAAGAAGATGAAAGCACATAGCTCTTTTTATATACAGGGCTCCCTGCAATTCCACATTAGTCAATGAAAAGGATATAACTGAATGATAAAGGAGCAACAGTCACTGCTCGAATTATTTATAAGTCATTCATTCATCTTTATGTATGGGGCTGTCAGGGTTTTTCCACTCACATAGAAGGGAAGGAAAACTAAGACTTGGTGCTTGTTCTTACAAAGAACTGTGCAAACATTAACTAAAAGCAGGTGGAAAATAATGATAGAGGAAAAGGCCATGCAAAAATTAAGTTTTAATGCAGCTTTAAATATAGCTTGTTAAAAAGAAAGTATAAGAAGATTAGAAAGAAATTTGCACCAAGACCCTCAATATGTTATCATTTACTCTCTTAAAAAGTGAGTGCAAATGTATATGAGAAATATGCTTTTGATCTGGTGGCATTATGCTCACCCTTTCCATTGGTGTAAAGTAGCAAAGGATTAGACAGTACTGAGTCCAGGCTATTAAAGACAGCATCCTGAGAGATATGGTGAGAAGAAACACCATTTTTAAGAGAGATGAAATTAAACTGGATATCGTTCTAGTGCCTAACACCCAGAAAACAGTGTGAATCCATAACAGGAAAGGTATTTTTTACCTTTTTTCTCTGTTGTTTTCAAACTCAAGCTTTAGCAGAGGAGCTTGTGCTTGCAACATTTTTTTAATAGGAAGTCCAAGATTCATGAAATAACCATTGACAATTAAGCAACACAACTGAAGTCTCCCTCTTCAAAGGCAGGTCAGAGAAGCAGAGAAACATGCAGGTTGCCACAGCTGGCAGAGAGCCCTCTGTCGTGATTGTCTTTTTTTTGTTTATGTTTTTTTTTTGTGAAAACACTTCTGAGATCACCCTGATGGAATCATTGTCATAATTCCATGTGTTCAAATTTTCTATTTTTTTTTTTTTTTACAAAAGACAAGGTAGAATCAACCTCTGAAGCATCTGGAGCATCATCTCATCAATAAAACATATATTCGATAATATAACTAATTTTCAGATTCTTGAGTTTTGAAAATCTGATTCTAGGTTTAAGTCCAGCTGGCTGCTTGGCCCTTCATTTGTTAAAAAAAATGTCTGGAGACAGAACTTTGGCTGTCAGGATGACTTTCTCTGTTGGGTGTATAGCAGGACTGTGAAAAATTTGCAGCTTTGCACTTCTCAGTACCAAATAGACTCTCAAGGTACCCCAGGGAAGCTGTTGAGTTTGTTAATATTGCATCATTGACAAAGATAGATAAACCTCTTTCATTCTTTTCTATTTTTGGCAACTAATTTAGAACACCATCTTCCAACTCTATGAATCATGCCTTCATATATATTTCAAATATGCATCCACCTGCCTAGAAGAGGAAAGGGAACTTCTGGCAGCTTGGTGAAGCAGGCTTTAAACTGAAGGACTCAGGGTCCAAAGAAACAGTGTTCATGACATCACATCCAGCTGGGGAATAAGCCAGGCCCACCAGAGCAGTGACAAATGTTCCTTACCTGCCTCCCAAGACAAGATCCAGAAGGCAAACCTCCTCAAGGGTATGTATGGCTGTGGTGGAGCCTCTTGCATCCTTTCTGGGAAATCTACACACTTGATTACCTGTCTGAAACGCCTGTACACCAAAGCACACAGCCTGGGTAATAAACAGGAATAATGAGAGATCTGTGGGAGGTTGCAGGGCCACAATCTCATTGCAGTCACAGGAACAGGGTGGGATAGCTCACAGGACAGCTCACCTGACTGGAATGCTGCCATGGATGGCTACATCCTTTTTAGGAAAGACAGGCCAGCAATGTGAGGTGGTGGATCTGCTCTTTATGTGAGAGAGCAAAAGGGATGTATCGAGCTCTGCCTAGAGGTGCATGAAGAACAAGAAAAGAGATGATGGGTAAGAATTCAGGGGCTGGCAACGTGGGTGACACTGCTGTGGGTGTTTTTTACAAGCCACCCCATTGGGAAGAGAAAGCTAAATTTCTACATTCACCTCTCTCACAGGTCCTGGTGCTCATGGGGTACTTCAGCCACCCTGTTTTATGCTGGAAAGACAGCTGGACACACACACTGTTCAGGAGGTTCATGCAGAGCATGGATGATAAATGACTTGGATGAAGGACTTGCAGGTACACTGAGTAAACGTGCCAACAAAAATAAATTGGGATGAGATGTTGACTCCCTCGAAGGCAGAGAGACCTTGAGAAATTAGAGAGGTGGGTGTTCACCAACCATATGAAGTTTATTCAGGGAAAGTGACAGATTCTACACCTGGGACAGGGCAACCCTGGATGCATGGACAGACTGGGGAACAAAAGGATGGAGAGCAGCCCTGTTGAAAGGAACCTGGGGTTCTTGTTCAATGACAAATTAGGTATAATTCAGCTGTGCCCTGGCATCCAGGAGGGCCAACCCTGTCCTGGGGTACATCAGGGACAACATCACCAGACAGGAAAGAGAAGGGATTGTCCTAGGTCAGGAGTTGGACTTCAATGATTCCTTGTGGGTTCCTTTCAACTCCGGATATTATAGGATTCTATGTTTCTGTGGTGAGTAATTTTTTTAATGGTAAAAATTTAAAATAATTTTATTTCTGAAAGGCAAATAAAATGGTGCAGAGGATGCCACAAAACTGAGAGGCTAAAACTGCTATTTTCAGAAATTTGGCTACAGGTGTATGTTCTCTGTTCCAAAGAAAACTGTCACTTTTTAATGCAACTGTTTAAATAGCCTGTCCTAAATAGAGCAGAAGAGTCAACAAATTTATGGTTGCACAAGGCTCAGACAGGCAAATATCTGGAGCATATCTTTTATTTAACAAGGAAATGTAGAACCATTCTACCATGTTCTGACTTTTCAGATACGTGCTACAAGTGTTACAAGGCCCATTGCAAATTACTATTTTCACATCCATATAATCTTCTATTATCTCTGCTCAGTCACTGTGAGGCAGCCTAATCTATTCCTCACCATACAGACCATTTTTTTCTAAACACTAAATAGCATTTCCCATTTGGAGTCTGATACCCAGCAATGGGCTCATTTGTCTAAAGACAGTTTCTACATACCCTACTAAAAAAATGTCATTTTGCAGCCAGGAAGTTTAAATGCTTTCCCAACCTGTAAGTTTAACCCATTGGTTTTGTGTGTATGGGCTTATGTATACATATAATTTTTATTTAAGTCAATGGCACAAATGAAAATTACAAAATATTGCAGGTACTGTATGATGGGTTGTCACAATAATGATTTCAAGATTCTTTTTATTGCTGAATTACTAGTAAAAATCCATTTTGACTCAGTTAGAAAGCACAAAGCTGCTTAACACTAAGTATGTGTTCAGTGGGAATGATACAGAACTAAGCTAGTTTTGTATTAGCATTGGATAGCAGAGAAGTAGTGGTGGCTACCACGGTTTTCACTTATATGAGGCCATAAGGACAATGTGAGAACACCTAGAAAATTGTCTGTAAAAAAAGATCCCATCCAACTATCACTTGCAGTGTGAGGTGAATGAATAAAGAGACTGTCTTATTTCTTATTACCTTACTTACGCACTGGGGCTTTTTGAGAACTTGTGCTTGCAGGTGTTAATTAATTTGTCTTATGCAGCATGTCTCATTGACATGTGACTTTGCACCTCATTTTCAAACATGTCTGCAGCCTGTTTGGATGTCCCTAAATCACCATGTTGTACCTTGCATACAGATGTAAAAACAGAAACAAGCTTGTAAGGAGATATATATATAGAGAGAGATATAGATATATATAGATATATATAGATATATATATACACACATGTGGTGATGTGCTTTTTCAAGTTTTAAAATTCTTATTAAAGGTTTTGTTTTGTGTACCCTTCCACCCCTCCCCCTCCCCTGTTATTCCTATGTACTTTTCCCTTTCCCCAAGGTCTCTGTCCATTACCTCACAGTTAAGGTATTTTCTTTGTTTCCAACTGACCCTAGGGGATTGGATGAAAGGTTCAAGATGTATTCCCTCCTGCTGTTTTCTTATTTGTCTTACAACTGGTCAATTTTCCTAGAATCTGTCTAATTGGCCCAAAAGTGTTATCTCTTTTTTGTAACCACCCTCCTTTAAATGGTGATGCTCCCTGGGGCCCCTGGGGCTCTTTGTTTGGAACACCGCCAGAGCAACTTCTCTCGACCTGATGTGATAAATAAACTTTTCTTGAAACTCCGAACCGAGTCCCCTCTCTGAGAAAGAACTTCTTGCCGTCTAATTCTGCTAGCTTCGAAGCTGAACCCCAAAACTAGAAATTATTGCTGAAAACATCTGCTCCAAGGTCTTCCCTTTGATCTAACTGGGAAGCTGAAACAGAGCTGGGACAGAAACAGATAAGCGAGCAATACACACACATATATAATGGTGAGTTGCTAAGATCAGAACAGATATTTATTATAAGGAATGGCCAGTTTTCCATAATAGTGGTGATTTCATGGAAAATAGAGGCCTCCACAAGAAGAAAACATTGACTGCCAAGTTTGGAAACTTATCACTTTTTGATCAGGAAAGCAAACCATAATGTTTATTTTGGGGATGGTCTACCTTCAGTCTGTTTATTGGTCTAAGTAGTCACAGTGCCCCTGGGAAATCTCTCTATTTCTGACCCTATTTCCATACCTCCCTGAAGAAGGACTTCCTGTTAGACTAATGCAGCAACTCAGCTTAATATTATGGGAAAAGGGACATATTAATATTATCAATTAAAAATATAAACATAATTATATGCTTCACAAGAAATTCTGGTGTTTCAGCTTGTTTTTTGACAAAAACAAATCTGAAAAATCAAAATTTCCCATGGTATAGAGAGAGAGAATTTTGCATTATGTTTCTTAGCTGTCCTTAGCCAACTCAAACATGAAGGGAATTCTTATAAGAGTGATTTAGCAATAACTTCTGTGCTGGCCACAAAATGAGCCCCTACTCTAAAGATACAACTCATAGGTTATATGAGTTATATTATGTTACAGGAGGTCAACTTGGTCTACTTACCTGGACCTCCACCTGCTCTTGAATGCCATTTTTCTTGAGATGGCCTTCTGGCAAAAGACTTCAGGCTAGATAAATTATTCTGATGGTGACAGGCTGCTCCTGGCTGCTTTTTTCATTATTCTGAGCTTCATTGTTCATGTGCTAGACACGTTCAAGTGTTCTGATAAGTCTCTGGGGAAAAATGGTGGTGAAGAACAGGAAGGTTATCACTGTCAGAACCATGAATCCATGAATCCTTCTGCCTGATTTTCAAATTGCCTGTGAGCCAGATAGCTGGAAGTGCAAACTATCCCTGTTGGAGGAAGACACTAGTTATCCTTTTTCCTAGGACAGTTATATGGCCATTTGTGTTCCAGGATTTAGGTATAGGAGGTTCTCAAGCCTAACCTGAAAGGAGGTTGTAAGGAGGTGAGGATTGGCCTCCTTCAAGGAAACAAGTGACAGGGAATGGCCTTAGGGTGTGCCAGGGATGTTTAAATTAGACATTAGGAAAAAAATTCTTCTTTGAAAGGGAAGTTTAGGCATTGGAATAGGCTGCCCAGGGCTGTGGTTGAGACACCATTTCTGGAGGTATTCAAAAAACATGTAGATGTGGCACTTAGGGACAGAGTTTAGTCTGTAAATCAAGGAGGACTTGATTTACATCAAAAAATTTACTGCACATATTGCATGATGAGACTTTTGCAGCTAAAACAATTAGTAGAACGTTGGAATGTTAAGTCTTCTTCAATGGAGCTATGCAGTATTTTTCAGCAAATAAATCAATTTCTACATAACTGAAGCCTAAACAAAAGCTATTTATGAATTTCCAATCTGTCTTGTACAAGTACAATTAATTGCACTACAAAAAGAGTGTTGGTAAAATGTGTGTGTCTTGCATGTGTCACCTTGATCTCACATATATCCCTAAATCCAGGAGTGCAAACTTTTTCAAGCAGGAAGTCAGCCAATGTGGAAAAGTGCTGTCTGCTTCTAGATGACTCTGGGGCTGGGGACATGGCAGTGCTTCTCTCGTATTACAGCAGTGGTTTTCCTGGCAAAAATCTTAAAAACCAGGAAGTGATACCTTTTCACTTTTCTTTGCATGATGTCTTCCTCAGGCTTTATTAAACATGTGGTAACTTCACCACCAGCCTCTAAATCATTAATTTCAAGCTGTTATTTGGTCTTCCCAGGTGGATCATACATTAGAAAGGACTGTTTAGTTTGAAAGACAGGTTTTTCATAACTGGTGTATGCCTCCAATCACATCATCCATAAATGATTTTATAGTAATAGTTGTGAAAACAGAAACTCCTTCTTGCTTTTTAAATTAAAATTTCTTTGAAGACTACAGGAGTAGATCACCTGCCCAAAGGTGCATTGCCAGATTTTGATTTCTTTTTGATGAGTAGAGAGTGAAAGAACTGACATACTCTCCCAAGCAACAAGACTTTCTGAGCAAATGTTCTTGTGTAGGGAAGATGGTTTGCAAAAACCAATGATCCGCCTAAAACTCCTCCAGTTCGAAATTACTTTTCAAATAGTTATCATCAAAGAAAGCACAGAATGCTTTGTTTTAAACTATATCTCAATCTCCCATTAGTTTTCCAGAATTACATGACACTGTATTAGTATGGGAGATAAAACACTCTCCCTAAAAGGACTTTTTTCCTGATATTTTATGCCTCATCTGTAAAGTCAAGCACAAAGAGAAGTAGAGTTGATAAAATAACCAAAAATAAACAATGACAAGAATCAAAAGGACACCTAAAGGCCATCAGAGTTACCAGAGCCTGGAGATGAAGGGAGCAAGTGTCACTGCCCAGGTCAGGCTGAGCTGACTGAGGCATGGTCAGCTGTGCTGTCAGAGGCTTTGGCACATCCCAGGGGCACTCTGGGCTTGTCCTTTATTAACAAATGACAGGAAACACAGTCTGCTAATACATGGCATGGAATTATAGGAAAAAATTGCAAGTTACCATTTCAAAAACAGGGAAAGGGAGGCCTGATGGGAGACAGATGAAGTTGTGCATCAGTTCAGGTGTGAACTGCTAAATTGGCTATGTGAAGGAAAAAAGAAGACCTATCTTCCTTTTCCACAAAATTGTCTTTCTCTAGGAAAGATGGAATTATTTTTGAAAACCCCAGGAGCTGATAGCCTGTTTCTGGAGTGCTCTGGTGATCAGCTCATTGGAGTACATGTTCTTGTGAGCATGGGGCAGGGACAGACAATTTGTTTTCTTCAGAGCAGTGCAAAATCAAAAAGAGTTAATGCAGCACTGCAACAGATATCTCATTTTTATATGGCATTCTCTATAATGTGAATCACAGTATTCATATTGGATTCCTCAAAGTAGAACATGAGAGTTTCAGGCACTGCTTCATGCTCTTACCTGAACACATTACAATAACAATTTCATGTCAGCTTTAGTCCCAAGAGGGATGGAGGTTCAGTAAAAACATGGAAGACCCAGTCAAAAGGCTGCAGAAAGAACTAACAAACAGTTGGGAAAAGGCAAACAGCACTTCTGCCTTAAAAAAGGCCTAAAAAGATAGAGTCAAGGACTTATAGGCTTCTCTTTCATGAAAGTGACAAAATTCCAAGCAGTCAAAGGAAAAGTTAATAGTGTAAAAACATCTCCATGACACATTTAAAAAAAAAAAAAAATAACCTGTTGCATTTCCTTTTGTAAATGTTATGTGCAGAAGTAGTTTGAATCAGTTGGAAAACGTGGAAATGAATAATTTTGCCTAGGCCGTAGTAAATGTTTGTTGCATGCCTACCTAATGGAAGAATTAGAGACAAATTTTAGAATGTAGCAGAGCAATTTATCTTCCTTGTAGACTCATGATTACTTTATAACAATGCCGTGTTACTGTATCCAAGATCCAGGTCCCCCGTGGTGCTGTGTGGGGAAGGCAGCTCTGTGGTTATTTTCCACAAGATCCCTTCCTTGGCAGTGGCCACGTGGCCCAGCACAAGAGGCAAGTCCGGGGTCCGGGCGGCGGCGATAGACCCTGGAAACTGTAGCACCGGCTGGAGCAGGGAGATCCCTGCAAGGCTCGCAGAGAAGCTAGTCGATCGGTGGAGAAAGAAACCGATTCTGTTGTGGTTCAGTGAAAGGTTTTACTGGCCCTGGCAGAAGCCTCTGAACATGGTAACCAGCAGGAGCAGAATGCTTTCCATGCGGCGCCGCTGGTTTTACCCGGGGAGGAGGGGGCCGACCCAGAGCGACCCCGGGCAATCCCAGAGGATGGGGGGAGTGACCCGGGGCAGAAGGACATGGCAGGGGTGCAATCCCCTTTGGGGAGGGAGGGGGCTGTTTCTGTTTGCCCAATCACCCGGCAGCCCTCTCCAGGGGTGACAGGGAGACACCTTATATTAAAATCCAGACCCTCAGGATTGACAGGGTTGTCTCTGGTGGTCGGGGGAGGGGTGAGAGGAGGTTGCTCAACCACATAATGCAACATTACTTGAATTAAACATTTGCGACTGAGGAAGCAGTCTGTAATCTTGATCTCCTATTATTTCTTTCAGTAACTGTCGAGTTTTGATGCTTGTTTCCACAAAGAAGTAAATCTATAAAGAATTTTATTCTTATATGAAAAATAGGTACATTTCATAAACAAAAGACATGAAGCAGAATTTGGATTTTATCCTGAGGCAGAACTGTGAGACAAAAATCAACAAACTTGGATTGCTTTTGTATCTGAAGTGCCATTGGTTTTCTCTTGCGTGCCATGAGTACTTTAGGCTCCTTACCTGTGGCCATAATGCAAAACCAGCAAACATGACCAAAGTGAAAGGAAGAGAGACAGAAACAGAGAAAGAGGGGAAAGGCAGGCAGGAAGGCGCCTGACCTTATATGTACTAATGGCAATGGAAAGTGATCCAGCAGTTGAATGTACTGCAAATAGATCATTAAATTCCCTGACAAATTGAGAGTTGTAATATTTGGCACAATGATTGATAACATATTCAGGCTAAAAAAATGAATTCTATCATATATACAATGCAACCTATGAAGTTATAAATACAGCTGCATAAATATTGTGTAGATGGGGGGCTTTTTTCTCAATAGAGAAAAATAGCTGGGCTATAGACCTAGAACAACTTGATTCTGAGATAGAAGGCAATTTTGAGGGTAAGTGAGGTGCTAGGCTTGTATTTTCTTAAATGAAAATAAGAAGAGGTGAACTACAGAAATACATAAAAAAATGGCTTTATAGAGATCATTTTTCCTAGAACAGCTACTTAGAAAATGTAAAAGGAAATAAGTTTAGTCTGATGTTTTCTGTTATCACTGAACATATGAGGATTAAATTATTCCTTTAGCTGAAAATAAGATCCTTCTGCATTTTATCCTCATCCTCTTACTTTAAAACTTCATTTTTCAAAGTTTTAACATGGAGGTAATTGCCTGTCACTACTGAGTAAAGTAACATACAGAAAGAAAAATTAACTTCCCCTTTTGCCTGGAAAGTAACAGTTTTGGGACTGGACAATTTAACAATTATTTCTTAGGCTTAGTAGTTAACACCCTGCTGAGGTATTTCTATTTCTCTGGTCACTTGCACAGGAGGACATTGCTGCAGCAGGTAATAACTGGATTATAAAACTAAGCTTTCCTTTTGCAGTCTGCAGCCTTGAAATTTCATTGTTGTAATCAAACAACCAAAAGCAACTCTGAATACTTGATCTGCACCACAAGACAGCCTCCAAAAGCAACCAGTTCCCCAGACTTTTGCCTTGTTCAACATTTTTTGATGAAAAGAGGTTAAAAAAAAACAAACATGGAGAAAAGGAAGGTGATTTGACTTTTCACAGATTATAAGGCAGTAGAGAAATCAGTGTACTCAACACAGATATTTACTGCAGCTGAGATTTTGCTAGAAATTCACAGTTTTATGAGAAGTAACAATGCCAGTATGACAATAATATGAGTTGCCAGATCATGTGGTTTAGGACACAAATTAATACATTATTATCTTTACATTTTTACAATAAACACATTACCTGTAATATCTGAGCTGTATGCCATAGAAGGCTTCAGCAAAACCTTTGAAAATGCTGGAAACTTCTGCACAGGGTGATTGTCCAGACTTTCAGTTATTCATAGCATTGGATTAATTAATAATGGTTTGAGCAGGAAAAATCGATGCCACACAGGAACAGGGCTCCTGAAACCTTTGACTGCAAAAGTCCCTATATTTCTCCTGTTTCAAGTGATAATTTTCTTACCACTTCTATAGAAGGCAAAGGCATGAACTGTTGTGCTTGAAGAGCCATTAGTGTGGTTCTTCTGGAGTGTAATCAGAAAGTGCTAATACCAATGAGTAAATTCTCAGATGTTCAGAAGGCTATTTTTTTCTCTTATATTCATATATATATATATATATATATATATATATATATATACATATATATATGATTAAATTATATAGTTATTAGTAAAAGAGTCAGGAATATTAATTAATTTCTCTATTTTTTTTTTAATTTTGACTTACATATTTTGAAATTAAGCTAAAATATAGAAAGAATCAAGAAAGTAAAAATAGTCTTTCTATACAGAAAAACGGTGATTTAGGGTTCTGAACTTAC
The DNA here is from genome assembly GCA_032173965.1 of Sitta carolinensis. Taxonomy (NCBI): domain Eukaryota; kingdom Metazoa; phylum Chordata; class Aves; order Passeriformes; family Sittidae; genus Sitta; species Sitta carolinensis. The sequence goes on from JAVUNC010000006.1 coordinate 3,526,245, forward strand.
AGTTGAAAGTGCAGACATCTACGTTCTTGATTTTCATTATGATTAATTTTAGAATGGATATTTTGATAAAATATTGAGCAATGGCTAAAATGGAAGATTTGTTCCATCTACAGACAAAATTTTCAGGTGATTTATCTATCCTCAGATGTGTTAATTTCAAGAAGAGTTTTTGAAATCTGTATTTGCAATTTATTTTCACCATCTTCTTCTTCCTACCCTATTTGGATGCATTTGGATCACACTTGAAGTGCCAACCTACAAAGGTTGTAATTTTAATATTTGTGTTCATCACTGAAGCTTTTAGGGAAATGCTCAACATATTCCTTTTCAATGAGCTAAAATTTGGTATGGCATAGCTGCATTCATTTCACCACAATAACCCTGATGAAATCCTGACTGAACACTAACCCAGCACTGAATGGGCTGACAGTATTTGCCTTTGTCACATTGCTTTCAGCAGCAAAACAGATTCTTGTAGGGATGGATTAGAAGTGGAAAGGGACCAATCTGTCCTAAGCAGACACCTTCTGTTCTAGAGTGCATTCAGCCATTAAGACAGTCAGCCCTCCCTAGCCTCTCTATTATCCTCCCTATCCTCTCTATCCTCTCTATTAGGCTTCTTCCCTAGTATTTTGAACTGCAGCTTTATGTTTATGAATTTTTAAGAACCCACCAACCCAAGGAAATGCAGAAACTTCCTATTCATGGGAAGGGAACTTCAGCATAATTTCACAGCCAGCCGATCTGCACAGGTCCTTATGACAGATCACTGTCAGCCACTTTTGTCTCTTTCAAAGCAGAATCTTCTAAAAATTTCATATTAGTAGGTGATACCAATGATGATGGAATGAATAAAAATTGTCAGAGAGAACTGTAATATTTTTTGTTTAATGTTAATTAAATAATATTAAGTGATTAGTAGAGCAGATTCACACTGGACACCATTAAATTTGAATAATATAAGTGAGCCTTACTTTACTTGTAGCGACAGCAGTTAGGTGTTGCTAATAAAGACTACTCATTTTCTCCCATTTTCAAATAAAACTTTTAGAAATTTCCAAATAGTGATGACATTTATGAGAAACTAGCAGCTTGTTCTCAAGAGAGCTGGTCAGTCTTCCTCTATTTGTGCATTCTATTTATATCCATGCTGGCACGTTTTAATAATACAGACAGAAAAAAAATCAGCCTTTTATTTAAAAGCAGAGTTACAAGAGGAAATCATTGCCCATTGTTTTACCTATAATATTTCTAACTGGTATTTTTTCTTTTCTTTTTTTTTTTTTTTTTTTTTAATGAGATAAAATAAACAAAAGATATAGCCACATATTTCAAACTGGAAGCTTTTAAAAAGCATCATTATCTTTTTTTCTCTCCAGTTACAGGAGCAGAACAGCTCACAGGTGCTGTGTAGGGTATTTTGTAGCCTCATTTATTTAGAAATTAATCTCACCTGGCAAAGTAAAAACTATTTGCTATTCCCGGCAGTGATGACCTAAAAAGTCAGCATTATACAGTATTTGTTAGACATTTTATAATGTAATCAGACTTCTTTATTGATGCTTACTGCTGAGAAGGGCATAAAGGTTTTCCCAGAGAAAGCAGTGGAAACTCAGTTTCAGCAAATCACTTAAGCAGGTGCTTATTTAAATATGTGGTTCAATTTCAGCAGGTGCTTATATTCCATCAAAGTAAACTAGTCTCAAAAATGTACTTCAGTGCTCTGCTAAAGCTGGGCTAGCACCTTGATTAAAGCCTAAATTTGCAAACACTTACATTTCTGGCTTTTCTCTAAAGCTCTTTGAGAATTTCAGAGCCCCAGCTTAGATGTTATGCATCTGCAATGAACAAGAACATTTCCTCCCTCCATATGAGGTCTCACTGTCTGATGAAGAAAATATAGTTTAACATTAAAAGAGATAAAACAGAACTAAAGTTTTATCTCTTCTGTATTAAAAAATGCTGGGTCAAAATGAGCTTTCATTCCTCTAGCAAGGTGAATAGCCATGCTTGTGAGGAGAATCAGTTGTCTAGAAATGCAGTACTCTTACCACTGAGTCACAGCTGAGCCAGAAAAGAGATTCCTCACTTCTTGGAATCTGCAAATGCCCCTTGAGCTTTCCATAAGAGCCTGTGTCTCAGTTACATCCCTACATGGGACACACATACCTGGCTCCAATTTCACTGTCAGTAGCCACATTTGCCCTGATAAAATTGTCCATCTCTTCAGTCATTTCAATCTAGAATAATAGATTGTTTCTATAGTTTCTTGACCCCTCAGAGTTACCGTATTTCATAACATTAAGAGGATCTGTTTAACAAATTCCTATTTCTAGATGTGTCAGATAACCTGATCTGAGTTATTCGTGTGTGGTGATGGTAGAATTAATACTGGTAAAAACATGTAACAAATATTGAGCCATTCCTCTGCTACAAGGAGTTTTGTATATTTACATGTGAATAACTGGGTAAAGGAAAATTATATTTACGGAAGAAATGCAAAGAGGGAGGAAGGAAAAGAAATGTCATTACAATTCTTTGAACATTTTTGTTTGAGGGTTTGGAGCTGTGGTTTGCACACTTGGTTTTATTCCTGATGCCTAAATGATTTTTTTAGTCTGAGTAATTTGACTTCCAAAAGTCATTGTGGGCTTCTGGATAAAGTTTGCAGGGTCATCAGACACATACATGTTAAAAAAGCAATACTCTTTCTGTCTCAGACATTCTTCATCAAGCACTTTCATATACCCAGAAAGATCAAATTTCTAATTTGGGGATTTTGGAGATGAAAGGTACCATTCAAATGTTAGCTATTACCATTTCAGGAGGCAATCTTTACTATCACAGTAGGGTAAGTGCTATATTTAGTGCTAGATAGCATTGCTACTGTTTTTCATTTATATTACTGACAGTTCTGAAATTATCTCATGGGGAAAAGCAGAAATTATTTGAGAACCTATTCCTGACTCTGATCCCTAATTAATTGAATATATTATCCCTTAGAGATATATACTTTTTTACCTGAAATGTTACAGTAGTTAATGTTAGCGTGAATGACAGGATATTGCTCTTTATGTGCCATAGGACACTGAATATGATACCATACAATTTTCAACATTTACTTTCCTTTGAACATCCACATTCAAGCTGCCACTCATCCACAACTGTTCTGGTCAGCTGAGCAAGGTGTGTTAATTTATGTAGCAATCATTATTACTGCAACATAATTGAGTGGCTTGAAAATATTTAATGTCATTTGACAAACTCAGTTCACTTTATCATCACCTTTTTTGTTTTTAAATAGTGGTGTAAATGGCTTTTTTACTTGTATATTAAATTTGGCATTACTGTGTTTATTTACCTACACTCTACAATATAAAATTTATTTTAGTACCTGAAGGAAAATTTCTCCTCTTCACTAAAGCACTGAAAAAGGCTCAGTATGACATTGACAACCAGTAACAAAACTGCAGTAAAATTAGCATAACAGGCAGCTTAAGGTTTTGTCATGTCTGTAGAGAACATTGAACACATTCAGAAAATACACTATTTACTGTGGAAAATAGTAACAGTTCACTATTTTTGACAACTGATAAGAATGAAATCCAGCGGACACCTTCCCATTTCTTGGGCCAGTGGCACCACCAGGTACATGTGATCTGTAAGAAACATCTGTTTTTAATGGAATCATAGAAAGGCCTGAGTTAGGAGGGACCTTAAGGATCATTTAGTTCCAAACTCCCTGCCATGGACATGGACATGGCTCAGAGTCCCCTCCAACCTGGCATTGAACACTTCCATCTTGACATTTCTGAGCAGCATGTGAATCAATACTAGGCAGAGTATGCACTGTACTGTAATGGCAGCACAGATCCAAGCCAAAGGAATAGCTCAGGTGAATCCTATGAAATATGTGACTATTTCCTATTGGACTTCTGAAAAATCATTTGACTATTTGGGTACTTGTCATACAGTATTTTAAGATACAACTTATTTTATTTTTATGAAAATACAAATATTTATAGCTTGTGTATAGCTTGTTTCAGTGAAGTTTGAAAAACCCATACTTTATTATTAATATGTTTCACATACCAGGTATGGGTAGGAACTTGGGATTATTGATGGATATCAATATTGATGGCATTTACAGAATATGGGGAATTGCTTTCTGTAAATCCATCTTAGTCCACTAAGCTACCTTTGCAACTTGAAGGACTGTTGCTTTCCTACCATTATTTGTCAAATGTAGCTTTTAATATGCCAGATGATATAACTGCCCTATTTTCTCATGAGAGGTATTGTCCCATGTAAAGAAATTGTTTTGTCAAGGTCTTAGACCATATATCCAAACAGAACACCCAAATTAACCATTGCTTCAAAAACTTCTGTGATTGACACACAAACTTGCCATTTCTCATTTAAAAGGATTAATGGAAATTTACTCCTAATTTTTACACTTCTGACATAGATAAGACGTCCTTGGCTCTGTGAACTTTCTGCATGCTTGCTTGTTTTTGCACTTCTGCGGATTCCCTAGAACAATTTGTTAACTTTTAACTTTGTATTCAGGCTATGACTCATTATGCAAGTATCATATCTATTTTTCCAAATCATTTACTCCACCATGAGTCTGATGTTATGCACATATTGAAGGTAGGGGTCCTATGGCACCATAGGTTTGTAAATAAAATCTTCCTGCCATGTTGTACGATACATATGTATGTGCAGCCCAAAATTCATCCATATTGCATTATAAAATAATTTTCAACAGGCTCTTCTATGAAGTCTAGTGTTTAAGGTTCACGATTTTCAGGCTTTTCTCTCTAACTGAAGCCACATTTTTGAATGTCTTTCATATGCATGTTATATTTATGTATGTCTCAGGATTTGTTAAACTTCAGTTCACTATGCAGTGAAGACAGCAAAATTGTAGCACATGCATTTCACAGACTGATTCTAAATTAAATTTCCATTCCTATTCCGAGGCTTTTCAGGTGTCTTAATATACTTTAAGAGGGCTTGCAACTTCACAAAGTCACCAGTAGCAGCGAATTTCATTAACAATGTTACCCTTTGGTTCAAGTTATTAATGAGGATGTTTAATAAGAGCAGGCACAAGATCCTGAACTACCCCGTTATTAATAACATTAATATATTTAATACTTGGAAACCACTCTGCTTTTTTTATGACATACTATATCTTCTCCATTAGACCGCTGTACTTCTGTTGTGCAGCAAGCAATCAAATTTGGTACTGCATATTTTGATTTGTGCTAACACCCTTATACACTAATCTTACTAAGACACCTTACATTTATTTATGTCATAAATCAAGCTGTCCCTGCATCCTTATTTTTTCTAAATTATATTCATATGGCATTGCTTCTGTATCATGAGTGGAGATTCATTTTGAGTTGATTTTTCTGCTGGCCTGGCAAAATTGTAGTTTCTGCAAGGTACTGTAAACATCTTCTTTCATGACATATCCATTATGAAAAATGTTAAAAACATTTTGCTAAGAAGTGTATCTAATTTTTAATTCAATTTTACTAAATGTGGTGTTCTCTGCAACTCTCTAGTAATTTAAAGTATCTGGTAAGTTCTGTAATAGCCAGTCTAACATCCACATGGACAGCCAAAGGTGCTTTCTCTTGCATTTAATGATGCACCTTCAGTTTAGATCAGAGCTCTGTGTAATTCTCAGAACAGTTAAGTCTGCCTGATTTCCACCATTACCATGGGAGTAAACTGAAGCTCAAAGTGACTGAGAGCAGCCCTGCAGAGATGCTCTTGGGTGTTGGTGGTAGATGAAAAACCCACCATGAGCTGGCACTGTGCACTCAGCCCAGAGAGCCAAACCAATCCTGGGCTGCATCCAAAGGAGCAGGACCTGCAGGGCCAAGGAGGGGTTTCTCCCCCTCTGCTCTGCTCTTCTGAGTTCCCACCTGGAGTGCTGCACCCAGTTCTGGAGTGGCCAGTATAAGATAGACCTGGAAACATTGGCGCAAGTCCAGAGGAGGCCATGAAGTTGGTAAGAGGACAGGAGCACCTCCCCTACAGAGACAGGCTGAGAAAGCTGGGGATGTTCAGCCTGGAGAAGAAAAGATTGCACAGAGACCTAATTGTAGCCTTCCACTATCTGAAGGGGGGCTACAGGGCAGCTGGGGAGGGTCTCTTTATCAGGAACTGTAGTGATAGGACAAGGAGAAATGGGTACAAATTGAAAGAGGGGAAATTTAAGTTAGATGTTCAGAAGAAATTCTTTACTTTGAGAGTGGTGAGACACTGGAACTGTGTGGCTGCTGAGACCAGGTGGCCCAGGGAGGTTGTGGACACCCCAGCCCTGGCAGTGTTCAAAGCCAGGCTGGATAAGGCCTTGAGTGACTGGTCTAGTGGGAGTTTATGCATCACCTGGATGCATAAAGTGCCCCCAGTCCCAGTCAGCTCCCCCTCACCCATGGTGGGGCCAATTGGGACTGGATGCACTTTATGGACCATTCCAGCCCTTAACACCCTATGATTCTGTGATAATGGGTGATGTGCCAAGAATCCTGTAGTGAGCTAGTAGTAAATCTGTTAAAATAACTGAGAAATCCTCCCAGATACACACTGTATCTTCTGATCTTAGCTGCTTAACCTGTTACAATATTACTCTGGCTATTAACATTCATCCAACAAAACTTCTTGTCTGTACATGACACATTTAAGCATGTTATACTGAAATATTCTAAATATTCATTATGATTAAGTGTTTTTTTTTAATTTTACAAGTGTTTCTTTTGTGCAATTATTTCAACCACTTGCTCGGTGACCAAAAATTCTTAGTATTTACCTGTAGAAGGCTGACTTTCCAGAAAATCCAGCAACACCTGACCTCTGTATAGCCATGTGATTTGCACTGCAGCATTGGTATGAGAAAAAAAGAAGTAAGGCCAAAGGAATACATTTTCTTGTGATTTAAGCCACTGCTTGAAAGTTTATTCTCTCTCAAGATTAAGACTGCTGAATGCTAGCTGTGCATGTGGTGGTGTTTCCATGGTGCAGCAAAGGTCACAGGATTGCTTTCTCTCTTGAGTTTCTGGACTGTCAGCTCATCCAAGAAGGCTGAGAAACAGGTAAACAAATGCTGTTGGGTAGCAGAGATGTTGGCAATGTTTCCACAAGTGGCTAGCAATTGTGCAATGACCTCTACCTCCAAGCTAAGCCTCTGTCTGTCAGGGGAGGCTGTGACACCTCCTCAGTGGGTGGTCCAGGATCAATGGCTGTCTCCTCTTGGGGCTGCTCTGCAATTCCCTGCCACTTCAGATATCCACAACCGATTCCTCTCTTGCCAGAGCTGAAGAGTCCCATCAGCCATTCAGCTGAAGGGCTTCATGCTGCTAGCTATTTACTTGCAGAATGCTGAAAAATTTGGAGCTGACTGTGAGGATCTCTCTCTCCTTTAATGCTCTAAAGGGTCTGACTGTCACACACTGCAGATTCAGAATACTCATGCACACTGAGACCACCTTGGTATAAACACAGCACAGGTTCATTTGTCCATGACACAAAACAGAGTTAAACATTTTGTTGCAATTTTTTATGCGAGAAACTGTAACGATGACAAAGTGAAAATGTGTTTGAGTAGTGCCGTAAAACTCATACCAAACACATATGGATTAAAATCTATCAATAAGAACCTATATTTCAAATTATGAGACATTATACTATTACAAGTTCAGTATTAGTTTTACTAAGGAACTGGATGACATTTTTCTTAATGAGTGTAAAATACCTGAAATGTCTCTGCTTAACAGAGATTTAAAAGGTAATAACCCTCTATATTAGTCTTTCAAAAAATCAACACCTTAGATTTAAGAAACCTTCAGCTCACATGCAACAAAAAAACATGCAAAAGCATTTTTAGGTGTAATATTGAGTGTATATTCCCTCACCTTTTTATAGCATATTAATGTTAAAAGTGATCAGTTTAACTTCTATCTACTGAATATTAGTTAAGAAGTTCTAATCCATGTAGGAAATATAGAAATAAGTCTGACAACTGGGTTATCCAATGGAAACTTTGTCTTCAAACAAGTACAAAGTCAGAATATCTGTAAGAGTTGTAATATGGAATAAGACACTGCACTTTTGGAAAAGGATCCTAAGATGTTATGTTCCAGTAGGAGAGATCTCCTCCCTTATTAGTCGTTTTCAACTAAACTCAGCTAATTTCCCATTGTTTCCTCATCCAAAAACTGAAAATTGCTAAGTACCTTCTCTTCATAGTTGTGCATCTTGATCTTTTGAAAATAAAAACAAGATACAATGTTCTGAAAACAAAATCTGTCTGATAAGACTGTTTCTAAAGCAACTCAAAATGGATGAAAAGGTAACACTTTAAACGTTGCTAGAAAGGCAATTCCACCATTCCTCCCTGTGCATAGGAACCACTAACATCAACAAAGCTTTTGTTCTTTTCAGGATCAAGGCTTTGCCTTCTCTGAGATTTTAAAATACTCTTGTGACACGACCCCAGAGGGAAGTTCTCTCCCAGTTTCTTTTTCAGGAGTTGTTTTGCTGGTGTGTGCTGCAGGTTCCCTTTCATGGCTGACTGGGATTAGTGGACACCAGCCTTCTGAGAGGGGCTTTAGGAACATCCCACAAACCGAGTGGCAGATGGGAAAACAGTTTTGGGCAGCACTGGCTTTTTAATTACCACAAGAAGGACCATCATGTCTCTACCCCAAGCAGCTGTACTTTAATTTGCAATGGAAACAATCCAATCAGATCTGGTTTTCACCCTCTCTTGACTTAATCCTGTCTTGTTTTACTTTTTAATATGATCGTGTTATTTATTTGGTTTAAAATTTTAAACTAAGTTTCCCTGGGTTTTTTTCAAGGAGTGACTGTCAAGAATTTCCCTGTGATGGGATTATTTAGAGATTAGCCACTGCCAAGAACTTTCCTTTAATATGATAGGATTATTTAGGGAACAAACTGTTGTCATGTTCCATCATCAAGAATTGGGATTCCAGGGGCGGGTCAAAGTATTCAAGCTGTAAAGTTATAAGAGTTCCAGGAAAGGCTCAAAGTGAAGGCAACATGTAAGAAACTGATATTTCAGGGTAGTAAGTAAAAGTATCTACTGTCTAGGCAGAAAACATCAAACTCTCCAATTTAAGATGTAAATGAATGTACATATAAAAGGAATCAGAAGGCTTAGGTCTGTGGCAAGTAGACAAGCTGATGATTCCTTGCCCCCATTATAGTAACCACCAGAGTTCCCATGATCTTAAACTGATTTCTTTTAGACTTATCTTGCAGTCAGATATCAGTTACATTCAGAGCATGCATCCCAAATCATCACTTGCAAATAAAAATAGCTCTTGCCATTTTCGCATTAACCATGTGTGCTCCTAGGTTCTTGCCCTAGTTCCAGCCAGGACAGTGTTAATTTTTGCAGTACCCAGGAGGGGGCATGGCCAGGACACGGGGGTAATTCTGTAATGCCTTCTGTCATTGCCAGCACTGGGCTTCCCATGACAAACAAATAAAATATATATGTGATTTTGGGAAAGAACTGCAAAAGTTTCATTTAGGTACAGCAGCAGTTGCAGTTGTTATTTGTAAAGGGACATCAGAACAACGTGTTAAGCACCAATTTTCTTAGTATATCACACTGCAGAAGTGGAATTTATTGTATGGGCTCAATTTATTTATCTCTTGTTATATTCATGTTGATTCAAATAAAGCCAGATTTTAAGCACCCATCACTCGTGTAAACAAGCCCAGCAGACTTGTGATGTAAATGCTCACATTAACATGGAGTTAAAACTCAATTTCTCTTAGAAGTTAAGAGGCTTAGAATTTTCCCTTAAATTTAACATTATGAGTTCTCAATTATTATTTCATAAATAATAATTTTTATTTGTGAGGCTATATGCCCTCACAAAATCTATTTTCTACAAGAAAAGTTGGCTGTAAAACAAAAAGAATATGGTGAATAGATTTTCTGTGTGCCCTACAAAGCAGCATAGAGTTTAACACTTAATTAGGGGCAATTTATGTAGGTTTTATATTGCTTTTTCTTTTACAAAGAATCATGGCAAAATGATTCTTTTACAAATAATCACAGCACTTTTAAGGCAGTAGAAAAAGCAGACAGAAGACTCCTTCTATCCATTCTGGCTTCCATTCTACTTTCCTAGTTCTTGCACTAAAATGATTTTAATTAAAATATAATGTTTCATCAAAAGCAGTTTATATACACTGGTTTTTTACTTAGAAGGGCAGTGAGAACTCTCACTGTCTAAGATATTAATATATTTAGGGCTTGAACAGCTTTGTTACTGCAATACCTAGGTGGTTTTGAAACAAAGGTTCACCTCTCCTGACCTACATCTTAAATAGAGCTATACAAGCACTGATTGCAAGATAGCAAATATTTCACACATTAAGTCTCTAATAAGCAGTTTATCTTAACTGAACAAAAAGCATTTTTAGGGCTTATATCTTAAAATAAAAGTTGGGGGTTTTTTAAGCTTTAGACTAGAGACAGAGACTTTATTTAAACTTATCATTAGTTTTGGACCACTATTATTATCCTGTTTCACAAAATGGAAATTGACATAATTAAAGACAAAGCCAGGATACAATTAACATCTACACAAAGCTGAAATACAGACTCAAGCATAGACTATAACCAGACTGAAGCATAGGCTAAAAAGACCTTAAGTCATGTCCAAGCAAATCTTGTGCCAAGTCACAGCTGATGGGTTAATTTCAATTCAGTACAAATAATATTTTCTAATTTTCACCACCATTCCATATGTGTTCTTCTCTACATCAGCCAAATTGTTAATGGGAGTGGCTAATAAGTAGATTTGTATATTTTTTACCCAAGAAATGTGTTTACTGGTAGCCTGTATTATAAAAATCATAGGTAAACATTTTAATTAACTGGAAGTTAAGAAAACTCATGTTCTCTCATAAACAGGATTTTTCTGTATAAGAAACCATTAGGAAACAATTTTTTTCAATATTAATTCTATTTCAAAATTCATGTGGTTGATGTGAACATTGCTGTTATAACTAAAAGCAATGTATTTGCTAAGTACATTCTGACGAGACAGTAAAAAATTTTATTATTATTTATTGTATCACAACACCCTTCCATCTATAAGAAATTTACACTAAAACTGCCTTATACTTTGTTTAAAACCTTTGCTTGATGAACTTTCAGTATCAAAATACATCCCAAGGCAATGATTTGCCTATGTGAGGCAGGAATTTCTCTGTTTCCTGTTCAAACTTGGTATTTTGCTTTATTTGAAAGTTCTCGACAGAAGTAGGTGTGGGCTCATCTTAATAGTTCTCCAAATATTTGGGATATGTGATTGTTTAGTTTCATAAAGAGTGAAACAAATTTACATATTAAAAACGTAAACTGTTTTAGCTCTGGCTCTTATGGTCCTTTTATGATCTAAATATAAATATTTACAGACCCTCATTCTAAGATTCTGAAGGGATGGAACAGTATTTTCCTGAGAGCATACACAACACACTGTTCCATTCTCATGACACTGAACACTCATCACTGGTGTGGAAAAGGAAAAAGTATGTTGATAAATATCTGTTAATATCTCTTATATCTGCTTTATATGGGAGAAAAAAATACACAGTTTTTATCTATTCTGCCCAACCTCTTATGAGATCACTTCATCAGTCATTCAGCATATGAATGTTGGATGCAGCACAGTGCACCTAAGGTGTTACAGCTGTATAAGAGGTGAAAAGCATATTTACAGAGACACCATTATCTCATGAGGCTGCCTAAGAGAGGAACCTTAGCCCTCCTAGAAAACTAAGATTAACCAGCATTACACAGGATCAGATGCAACATGCCCCTAGGAACATACAACATAATAAATGTCAGCCTCTGAGGCACCTGAAATTGGTATTTGACAGGCATTGATTTACACAGAACTGTGAACTACATAGATTTCCAACTGGCTATTACTGACTGCTCTGTCTCCCTCTGTGCCAGAGATATCTATCACAAAGCCTGATAAGCCAGTAGGAATACGAAGGAAAATAATGGTGTTGAATCCACAAATGATACTAGGGAACACAAATAACTATACTAAAGATCTCAAAACAGAGAAGTAGTCTAAACCAAGCATTACCCACACTACAGTAAATCTGAATTTGCACCACAGTAATCACGGTTTAAACTCAATGGGATGGGTCCCTGGTCTGTAAACTAGTATGATTCTGTGAGTGTTTGCTTCAGGACCAACATGTGATCTCTCTGCCAAGTCACCAAGCCAAAGTGCAATTGAAACTGTCACACAGCAGGAAGTGTAATATATATATATATATGAAAAGGCTGCGTGGAATTTCAAAATTGTGCATCAGCCAAAAACTTAAAAACCAAAAAACCAGCCAAACAGAAAAGGTAAACCTGAGTACTGGCCAAAATCATTAATCATATCCACATCACTGAAAAGACATTTTCTAATAAGAACTGCTCTTTCTTCCAGGTAGTGAGCAAACTGTCACAGCCACAATGAAACAAAAGATCCTAAATTTGGAAAGAGCTAGCTCAAACCAGTTATGAAGCTTCACCAGTAGGAAATATCAGCTAAAACATTCATCCTTCCTCTGTTCCCCATTGAGTGGCTCACAGGAATATGCACACTCCAAGAGATCTGTGACAATATTGGCATTCTCAGAAGGTGAACAGCCATGCAGAAGAGTGTGACATCTTCAATTGAGACAAGTCTCAAAAAATGCTGAAATTCAACAGTTGTAAAGAGACTGAGTTCTAAATACTTCTAGCATCTGCAGATTTCTCTTTTGTCTTTTTAGTTTCCAGTGTTATTAACTAGAAGATAACTTGTTGTTTTTCTGTAGCTACATTTTTTTTCATTAATTAAATCCTGCATTATGAGTGGTCACAGATAAATCAGAGGGAATGTAGGTTTTGCAAGTATCAATGAAATCTATCCTTTGGGGTGCAAGTCAGTCATCTCTTCTAGGAATAATGAACATTGATAGAAAGAGATGGGCTATAAGGAATTTACATTTTTTTGAGTGTGTGTTCAGGAAAAAAGAAAAGTTACAAGGAATAAAGGAAATTTCTTAACTCAAAATAAAAATATGACATAAGATGCCTTCAATGAGGGATGCTTGAGAAGGCATAAAGATATTTTTATTCAGCAGTCATTTAACGAAGATTTTAAAGTTTTCATTGGTTTCTTAATAGACTATATTAAGTCTTAGATGGCCAAAGGTACTGAAATGGAGTCTTTCCTTAAACTATCTTACATATTTAATCTACTCCAGAAGCTACATATATTATTAAAGATTCAGAGCCTGGGAAGTAAAATACATTTTTTTCTTTAGGCCTTTTTTCCATATTTCTGTGCCTTTTCCATATTTCCCTTTTCCATTTTATATAAGATAATAATTTCTGACTAAACACTTTGGGATCTATTTCTTGATTCAAATCTCTACTTTGTAATGTTACTCTAATTAGGAAACATTTGTGACAAGGAAAGAGAAGCTGACTGTAACTTTAGTTTGAATATAAGTCAATGATATAAAAATAAATTACGCTCAAGTCAAATTATAGTAAGTCTCTAGCAAATATAACAAGTACTTTAAAGTTGTTACCTCATAGAAGAAGGAAATATGTGACATTAGATGAGTATGTACAAGGATCTATACTTAAATAGTATTTAAATAATTTAAATTGCATATTATATATGAATGAATAAGAAAAAAGGAATAAAAAACTCTAAAAGCAGCCTTACAGAAATAGTATTTACTAAGCACAGTACCCAGAAATTCAGAAATAACTCAGTTAATGTTTTCTATATAATATTAAATCAATATTTGTAAAGGGCTTCAGTGAATATTAGTTATAGACAAACAGGAATAGAGTACTCTCTTGAAAAAGGAATCCTTTATGATTACCCAAGATTTACAAATAACTTATAGCAACATCCTACTGGGCGCTTTGATGAAGTTTCCCTTGAGACTGATGTAACATGAGGTTGTTTAATGAATATAAAACTTTTCTTTCCTACCAAGTAAGAAAATCAATCCCTCCATATGTAAATTGCAGCTCATCTGTGCTTCAGCTATTTATTGCATCACAACATAAATTGAAATTCAGAGTCAAATCTGATGACAGAAGTAGTTTCAGATTAAATTAAAGCAAAGAAATACTATTTAGAATTATTCTTTTTTATTTTCCCAAGATACTGTTCTGTACTCTTCATGAGAATGCAGCCAAAGTATATTATGATCACAAGGATTGAGCCTCTGGCTGTTCATTAGATGGTTTTGCTATTTATCTGACTACATATTATTTATCCAGTTAATGCACACTGAGGAGATGTATTTACCAGAATAAGGTAAATCCTCCAGATTTATCTATCAGCTTCTGACTACAGTATATTCTTAAGGTCTATACTAATTTTTCTAATTGGAATGCATTCAAATAGTCCCATGTAAAATGCTAAGCAGACTGTCTGATGGTCGTTCAAAGCTTATACTCTGAAAATCAGCTCACTTATAATGAAGCAGTCTGTGCAATTTGAAATGCAAGAATTTCCAAATGTAGTTATGATTCTTTTGGGAGATAATAGAAACTCTACCAGGATCTTTATAGTGCCAGCCTCTTGTTCTTTTTTTTAGTCTCTGCTGAATTCCTAAAATAAAACAGTCCTAATAATACAGTCTTAATTCCTAAAATAATAAAAGTCCTGCAATGTTTATTTTTAGGTGTAAATAAAAACCCTGTCCAAATTCAAATCAGATCTGTTTACAATTAAACAATATTAGACTGTAGGAAAGAAAGGCTGGAGGCTCATTATTAACAAGAATGCAGTGCATTGTCTTACCTGTCTCAGCATGAATTGTTCAACAGATGAAACCTATTTTTATTGTCTTTAAAAACAAAATGTAATCAATACTATGACTGATCTTGATCACCTTTGATGCCTGCCTGACACTTATTTCATGGGCATTTTCCAGTAGGGTTGACAGTAGCAGAAAAAAGTTTTTCATCTACATTTCTCTTTCTAACACTCATTATTAAGTTGTTTCTCCTTCCTATTCCTTGCTGCTATATCACTGCAAATAATAAACATTAAACCTGTTCTCTTTTCTTAGAGGAATGAATTGATAAGCAGCCAGAAACCCTTTTCTATTTGGCCTTAAAATTATTTTGTAAATGCATCAAATTTAAGAGGAAAAAACTGTAGAGATTTTGGGCACCAGTTAGGTGACAGACATTTCAAAGCCACTGCATGGCAAGGTATCATCCTGCACTGTGAGCTTAGTGAATGGCACTGCTAGGAGATGAAAGGATTTATAGCACAGTATTAATACTGGTTGATTTGCAAATGTTGAAGTTTATCCCTCCAACCCGTCCAAATTCTCTGACCAAAACGGTTTGAACTCTGCCTTCGTTTTCCCAGGATTCTCTGCAACATGCTACAGTTTTTATCAAGCAAAACATGGAAGATTGCACAAGAATTAGGGAAAGTGAGAGCTATTGCTCCTCCTAACATCTGATAATAAAATTCAAAACAGAGAGCAATGTTCACAAGTCCTCTAATTCTTTAACTGGTTGAAAAATCAGTGTGTTTATATTATTCTTCCTCAGTGCTTTTCTAATCTGTTCCTAAGAGTACCCTGCAAGGAAGACTCCATGATCTCCCCAGACCATTTATTGCATGTATTGATGTCCAGACTTAGAAAAAGAAAATGCATTACCTTGAAATACTGGCTACAATTTGAGGGCAGGTTGTCCTTTCCTCCTACATCCTTGCCTGACCACAATATCTCCTCTCTCTTTTTTTTTTCCTTCTAGACTATTTTAGGACTTGCATGTGGTAATTTTCTTTCAGACAAAGATAATATTTAGAGGTTCTAACTGGACTAAAAATACTACTAAATGGTAATTGCTCTAGAAAATGAAGATTGGGAGATAAGAGAGCTGAACAAGAGGGTAGGAAAAAGATTGACCAACACAAAATGCACACAGGAAAATAGAATTGTGTGATAAAAACCCTAGAACTTGTTCCTTAACAGGGTTTGACAACTGCCTTCACATGCCTTTAAATATTTTCTAAAAATCAACTTGATCAAACCTCATATTTGCTAAATACATGTTATTTAATTATTAGTAGATGATGATGTTTACAGATTCCATTTTGCTTTGATGTTAATTTTTGCTAGGTCACTAGCACACATGGCATGGAGATTAATTATTACATTCAAAACAATTTCTTATCTTTCCTAAAAGAGAGTTTCATATTTCAAATAACACCGTGCTTAATTTTATTTTTTATAGATAATATTAAGGATATAAAATAACACTTAATCTTTTATCTGAGCTATTTCAATAAGGATTTAACCCCAGTATCTCCTTCTATTTTGTAAAGGATTTTTTCACAAATAATTTTACAGCTAGATACTTCAAGCATCTGCAACAAACAGAAACGGAGAATATTTTTGGACTCTTCACAGAGGGATTATTTTTGACTGCTGTGACCTAAAACCATTTGTAGGATTATGTTAGTACATAAAATTTGTCAAATTAAGACATGATTTGATTGTCATAGCATGAAGAAGAGAGTAAATATCTAGATGTAATTATCTACTACAATTAGAGGTGTCTTGAAGATTTCTCTAAGATAATGAAAAGAAAGTCACAGTTTCTCACCCTCCGTCAAGTAGGCTGAAGAGAAATTCCTGCCAATTTCTTTGTCACCCACATTCCACCAGTTTTCTGATTGGAATCTCTAATTTTCAAAATATTTTAATCCATACACACAATTTCATTTGTAGCAAACCCTGCTATTGTACAGGACTATGTATAAATGTTGGTTCATACAGAAAAAGGTTTCAAATAAGGCACTTGGATCTTCTACCTCCACAGGCACCTTGCAATTACTTTTAAAAAGTTATTCCTCAATGTGTAACTGTGAAAAAACGTTTACTTCTGATTTGAGGTGGGTACTGTTGCAAGAAAACAAAGTTACCACTTCTCACCTCCCTAAAAGCCCTGTGTAAACAGTTATGAATGCCACAGCTTGGTTTCTGCGTATGAAAATCTTGAAATAAAAAGAATCTTATGCACAGAAGCTGAGAAAGAGAAACTGTGAACTGTAATTTCATGGTTCTTGCAGCATGACACTGCATAACTGGACTATTTGAACCAGAGTTTCTTCAAATTTTATCGAAATAAATAAGATTTTGAGTCTGTTTCTATAAAATGATGTGTTCACAACAGGTTAATTAGTTTATTTGATCTAAATCATCACTTTCTTAAATGTGATATGTGCAACACACATTCTGTAAAGAATTCTATGCAATTGGGGTCTGGATTTCTCTTAGCAGACAAGCTAGTGGGTGATTTAAGCATGTGTTTAGTGCAGTTCCTGTGGGTTTGAGAGATTCTTCAGAATTAGCCTAGTGTCTTTTGTTGTTCTGTTCAGGATTATAATTACGTATTAGGTAATTAAAGGGCTTAAATTTTGCAGAGACTGTTAAATTTAGATATTTCCCTACTGAAATAGAAACACTCTGTTCCTAGCCTGATGCAAACATACTCAAGGATACAAAAATCAAGATGGAAGGACTTGACTTGAACACTTTATAAAAGGTGAATGTGACTCTGGACTATCTCTGATATCCAGACATGGATATCCAGATATTATCTCTGGATGGGAAGAGAAAAGGAGCACATAGAAACAAAGAATATTTCAATCCAGCCTGAACTATGCATATGACTTTGTTGGGGAGATAGAAAACCCAACCACCAAGGAAAAAAAAAACCACAAAAAAACCTAAACCAAAGCAAAAACCAACCAACCAAATAAAACCAAGCAAACTATAAAAGCAATAACAACCCCAAACTAAAATAAAGCAAACACACAAAACCAACAACATTTCCCACCAAAACAATAAACAAGCAAAAAAACCAAAAATATAATAAAACCACCAAGCCATGGGAATGGATTTTGGGACAAAATGCTGACTGACATTTTGATGCTGTAAGCCCAGTGAAGCTTTTCATTCTTCTTCTGCTAAATAGAACTTGAATCCAAGTGCCCAGCTGTGAATTATTGTCTAAAATGGAAAGGTCAAGAGCATCCCATGATAACTCTCAGTCTAAGATTAGCTAAAGACCACTTCATAAATGAATTTCACTGGATTTCATTATAAGCACACATTAAAAATGCACAGCAATTCTGTTATGCAAAGTAGGATGAGAAGAGACTTATAGAGGAAAAACACATGAGGTGAAGGATTACTCCTAGACCTGACAAGCATATGAGAAATAAAAGAGGAGGAAAGGCTCAGTGTTAGTAACACTTTGCTAGAGAGACAGCAGGCAATCTGGTGAGGTCAGACAAACACGGTGGCCGAGGCTGACAGGAGAGACAAGGATGGCCTAAGTTTGGAGTGATGGATGAAGATGGTCTAACACAGCTCATGAAATCTTCTCTGTCCAAGCTTGAGTCTTCTGTCAGTGTCCACCTTCATTTACTGAAGTGAGACACCACTGACAGGGGCATTACTGGATAAAATTTTACACAGCTGTACAGTTCACCTTTGATCTGAACAAATCGAAGGAAACTCCAAGTTGTAGGATCTTTTTATATCAAAGGTAACATATATAATCAAGGACTGAGTTTTTTTCTGTGAGCCAGTTGACTACATTTCAATACAGATACACAGCTGTCCTGTAAAATTTTCTCAGAAGCTGTGCATTTTATTTGCTACTACACACATGTCAAATATTTAATGTTCACGATCAATAATCAAAAGTAAATCATGGCTGAAAAAAATTTTTGCAGCAGCCTAGTACCTGAAATTAATTGGTAAAATGGTTTCCACTGAAAATACAAAAAGTTTGTTTGAAATATCAGCTCACCATTTTATTTTTTTCTGCTGAAACACATATATTTAACATTATGTGAGCAGAGTCAGCTGAATCATATCTAGCACACCACACTGGGCCTACAGACAACTCAATATGAAATAAGTTGATGGGTTGCAGTGTACTTTGGCAGCAATGGTGGCATAAAAAATCCATTGGCAGTGTCTCTGTGAAATGGCCTTTCAGTGTGTTTTCATCAGAGAGTGTTTTCTCGATGCTCAGTGTTGCAGTGCTGATAGCTGCTTTCCCTTCTATTCCTCTCTGACACAAACAACTGCTGAAATTCAATGTCAGGATTGCAAAATGAAGAGGAAAATCAGAACAATATGCATATACTTTAATAATATGCATTAATAAATTAACTACTAGGTGACAGAAGATGCTGTTACCCAAGACCTTACATATATCACTGTCTTATCATTAATGTTAATGGCATGTGTGAAGTAATGCCACTGATGTTGATTTTAAATCTGAGTTTTTTAATCAGAAAAACTTTAGTTTTTTTAGTGTTAAAAAATGAACAGTTTCCTTTGCAACACTTATGAAAAGCAGAGGTTTCTATACAGGTATTAAAAACGCACACTCAAAGAAACAGCAAACAAAATGTTAGCAAACATCAAAAGATTAAATGTAGCAGGATGCCTGTGTAATTCATCAAAAACAAATCACACAATTCCTTAAACAGATGTTTAAAATTGAATTTGAAACACTGGAATACAGTCTTTTAAAATCTTACACTTACAAAGGAATTTGGGGGATGGGAAGTATTGATTTGTGTACTATCTTCTTTCACATTACCAAATGTATATAGTATTTCTACTAAAACGATGCATTTTGAGTAGTATAAAAATTTTACTTATATTGTCATTAGGCTTCAGCCTTAGCATCTCAATTACACCAGAGCAACCATTCACAAAGTTCTTAAGCTATTTGCACAAGCTCAGGAGGGCAATGAAATAACAGAAAGGACAAATTTTTGCAAAGATAAGTCTTTGCTTTTTAAATTCCCACGTGGCTAGCAAAGTGACTAGTTTTAAAATAAGTGACCAAACATAACATCACTTTACATGTAGCTTTTACTCTGAAATAATGCTGCGCTCTGATTTTTCAAGTCATAGTATTTTTAGGAAGAAAGCTCTAACAAAGCAGAAAAATTGGACTAGATACGTTTTTACATGATTTTTCTCCATATGGTGTGTGTTCATTCAGTTCTGGTATGTCATCTCAAAAACTATTGTAAAATCAAAGATGACAGAGGTGAGGATAATAAGAATAACTCTAATAGGAAAGAGCTACCATACAAGGAAGAACTAAATAAAGCTTTACAATTTGGAAAAGAAAGAGCTGGAATGGGCTGTGTCCTAGATGTCTACAAATTCTAAAAGGAAAGCAGAAGATAAAACAGCAGCACAGGCACTAGGAGGATGTCTGGGAAATTGTCAGGAAACTGCTCTACTGAAAAGGCAGAAAAATACTTTCTGGTGTGATATTAATCTGTAGGTCTCACCACCGCAGGTTCCTAGGTTCCAGAAACCAATGGGAGCTGAAGACAGGATGAGAGAAATTTACAGAGGATAGTTCTCTCATCAGCTCTTAAACATAGTGCAGATTCAGCTTCTGCTGAAACATCTCACCATAATTCCATAAAAATTAACCCCTGGAAATTATCCAGATATACAAGGGTAATGATCTTTCTGCATAGGTCCTGATCTAATGCACCTTTCAAAGTATTTCCATAGATAAAGAATCAGACAAATCTGTATGGCATCTCTCTGGGTCCATAGCACATGAAGTGAGATGAGAGCTCATTTTGTCATGTAAAGCTAATTGCTTTGTAATAGTTCAGGTTTTCTCCACAGAGTATGTGAAAATTAAGCAACTTTATCATCTGTTCATGTTTTTCAAACAATAAGTTCATACTTTTTTTTTTTTCTTCTAATAATCATATAAACAGAACCTTAATGACTCCAGCTATATTTCAGTCTACAGTTTTGTGGCGTTTTTCTTAGATGAAAATAATATAGAATTTATAAATAAATCTCCAATTGTTAATCTGTGTAAATATTATTGAAAATAGACTTCTGATGCAAAAGGAAGTAGGTCAGATTAAATACAGGGTATAGACAAGGTTTACTGGAGAAAGGCATTTTCACATACTTAATTCTCTAATCAGAAGGGCATTTAAAAGTGCCCTTTTGCAATATGTCTGTATTTAAGATTAACCCAGCATGATCATCTTGAAAATTTAGTGTACATGCTGGCTTTCTTTAACACATTCTTTTTGTTGTGAAACTTCAAGTAAGACAGCATCATATAGGGTTTCTAGCTTCACCATAATAAAATCCTTAATTAATTCAGAGAATGTCTCCGTTGGCTTAACTGTCATTTTAGTGCCTTTTTCTTGGTCATGCTTACATCTTCTGTAACATATTTTTTCCCAAATGTATCCATATTCTCTTGCAGTCCCACTGCAGTGCTTCCACTTGTATCATGCAGAAGCAGAAGTGTTCCATGTCGGCTTGTTAACAGCCTTCGTATCTGGAGGCTATTTTCATATACATATTCCTAAAACACTTATGAGTTTGCAGCTTAGCTAAGGATAGAAAAAACTGGTATAATGTTTTTATTTTCTTCAAATAAAACCAACTTAATAAACTAAGTAAACAGTAGGGTTGAAGGAAAAATATTTAAATGTGCTGATTCTGTCCTTTCCTCATTTCTTGTTAAGATTGTAAAACATACAGGGTTCCTTAGGACAAGAGATATATCTCTGTTTATTTTGTAAACTGCTTAGTACAGGAGGAACATAAAAAAAAAAAAAAAAAATTGCAGCTTGCAATTCTTCTCAAGCATTTCCTCCCTTGAGTTTATACTGACCTTGTAAGAATATTTAATTCTTTAAGTCTTGGAGGTTTTCAGTAAATCACTTAGGAACTGAACAGATGCACACAAATGTAGTGAGTGCCTGGGAGAGGCTCTTGAACCTATGCAAAAAAACAGTGTCTGGAATTTTCAGAAGCCTGAATTTTCCCAGTACAGTTAGAAAACCACACAACATTAATGCAAAACCAGCTTTAGATATTAAGCAAATGAAAACATATGTTTAGCATTGCAAGTAACAAGACCACAAAATCGTGTCCTGTGAGATGCCAACAGGGAGCTGGTGTGTCAGAGGAGCCCAAAAGCCATGCTCAGTGGAGCCTGGGCAGTCTGCAAAACTCCATCCCTGCCCGAGCCCTCACTTTGGCATGCACTGACAGGATGTGCTGTCCTCAATTTGCATAAGAAATAAATGATGTTATAGACCTGCACATTCAGAGTTTCCCTTAACAGCAATCTTGCATAAACTCATGGAATGGGTGCAATATGGAACACGGTGAATTTCTTTAGAATCACTTGTCTTAGAGAACTGGAATGATTCATCTCTTAACTCTGACATATTCTTCTTTGACAACCTCGGCAGACATTTTCTGTATCAATATTATTCACACAAACAGTTGTTCTGCTGATGTTTTGCAAAATATGGTGTCAGTTTTAGAAGTTCAGCGAAGGAAGAAGGGTTTTTTTGTTCATGTATCTGCTTGTCTGTGCTTTTTATCTTCTTTCAAAGGTAACAAGATGCACATTAGAGAAATCCTTAAAAATAACTGTCGAATACGTAAGTTCTTTCTATATTCAGCTGCAATGCTCAAGGGTAAATTTTACATGTTTCATAGACTTGACCTGTCCTGTCAACATTGTTTGTTGCCTCCTGGTTCAGAGCTGTACAAGCATGTACGGAAACTGCTGCATCTGCTTCCTTAAACCTTGGGGTGGTACACAGTGATTATATCACTCAGGCAGAAGAAATGAAGAACCCAGTAGCATTTGGTCTGTATATTTTTTATCCTTTTGAAGCAAATTAAAGGAAAAATGGATAAAAAAAGGATCCATAATGTACTTTTTGAAAAGCAAAAAACCCTAAGCCATATAATTAATTGAAAGGCTTGCTTTTATTGCTTGTGTTGTCCATATCTCAAATGGAAAAATATTAAATAAGTAGAAATTTTGCTTCTAACAACTGATTTTTGCAATTTTTTACTTGAAATAGTTCTTATAAGCAGAGTATAGGTAGCAATACAATTTGAGTAGTCTTTTAAATAAAAATGTGTAAGTGCAATAACAATTTATCCACAGTCAGCAGGGAAATAAGTCATATTCCCTTTTAGTCCCTGTGTCATTGTAAAAGTAACTTGTTTCTTCTTCTTGGTTAGTATATGGACATCTTCTTCTCAGTTCCATAAATATCTTAAAAAGAAGAGAAGTTTTAATATCAATTCAGTAAGAACTGAAGTATTTCTCAACATTTTATTCGATTTATGTGGCAAGGCTTTGGCAGGAGGGTGCAGTGGGGCTGCCAGGGTGGCATCAGTGCTCCCATCTAGGTCCCCAAAGCTGAGCTACCAGTGATGCTGGTGGCACCTCAATGATAGCATATTTGAGAAATGGTAAAAAATCTCCCAGTGGCTGTGGGAGAAAAGAGTGAGAAAAATACGAGAGAAACAACCCTGCAGACACTAAGTAAGTGAAGGAGAAGGAAGAGGTGCCTCAGGTGCTGGAGCAGTGATTTCCCTGAAGCCTGTGGAGAAGACCACAGTGAGGACTGAAAGATGCTGAAGCACACATCAAAACAGGTTTCTAGAATTGACTGTAGCCCATGGACAGGAGCCCACAGAGCTCTCTGGCCCAGAAAGCATCCATCAGGACATTGCTGATAAACAGTTTTCATGGAAAGGACTCATGCTGGTGCAGTTCTCAAAGAATGATCCCCACTGGAGCAGTTTGTGAGGGACTGCATCCCATGGGAGGGACTCCACACTGAAGCAGGGAAGAGCACGTGGAAGAAAACAGCAGAGTTTTATGAAATAACTCTAGCCCCTGCTCTCCATACCACTGTGCCACTTGAGCCTTGAGAAAATAGAAGAGTTGGGAATAAAGGAGTGAAGTTGAGCCTAGAGAGAAGGGAAAAGAGTGGGTTTAGTTTTGTCTTTTCTTCTCACTATACTACTATATTTTTAAATGTCAATAAAGTGAACTGATTTTCCATAAGTCAAGCCTGTTTAACCTAGGCGAGTGGTAATGGTTCTCACTGTCCCTATCATGAAAAATGAGCTTTTTCTTATTTTCTTCCCCTCCTGATGAGGGGGAGTGAGCAAGTGGCTTGGTGGTGTCTGGCATCCAACCAAGACCAACCCACTACATAGAAAAAAAAAAAAATTAACTTTGTTTTCCTAGAGTTTGATGCCATAAAAACTGGTCCTACTGTAATTTTTATTTAGGCTAATACATCCCTCATCTGCCCCCCACTGTTTACATTTATTTAGTCTAAATAGACTATGCCCAGACTATGAACTGATTCCATCCATTACATACCCCAGAGGAGACAGAACAACCATTAAAGCAGCACTTCACATTGACAGCCAAATAAATACTCATCATTGCAAAAGTGCACAGCATTTGCACTGCTGTCCCTTTGACTCAATCCCCATTTTATCCACATTGCTCTTGAAAAAGATCTCAAATATTGTGTCTAGACTGAGCCATGAGAAAGATTTAACAGGAGGAAAAGTTTCTGATTGCAAGAATCTTCTTTGCCAATGGCTTGTCACTCTCAGTAGGCTGCTGCAGAAAATCAAGGAAAGAATTACTAAACCTCTGTATTTAGAAAATCACCTTTACTTTTAAGCTCTGGAATGTTTGGAACATGATAACATTAAAAATGCCAAGATGAGCAGAAGCAATAATAAGCTGCTGTAAAGACAAACACAAGTGTTGACAAATTTCACATTTCTGTCAGAAGTCTTTAAGACAGACTTTGCAATAAAATGATCAAAGAAGTATCCTAGTCTTCTTTTTAATGATCCAGAATAATGATATAGCTCAAAAAAGAGAGGGGAAAATATAATTTTATTTTTCAAAATAATATATTTTCAAATTGATATTGTAATTTCTTCATATTTTTATAGACAGTACTACATCTGGGATAAGGAAAGGGTGAAAAAATTAGCTATTTATTTGATAATTTGATAATTTGAATGAAATTCAAATCAACATATAACGTGAAGCTTGTTGTTTATAAGAAAAGAGAAAGCAGTAAACTACTTAAAGTCAATGACACCTAGTTCAAATACCTTCAGGAAAGAAGCCCAGCAACAGTGTCATCTATGAGGTTCTAACACAAGTGGAATGTGGCTTTCTTGGCACAAATTTCACTCCATAGTGTTTTTCCCCTGCTACACTTCATGCCCCATCTGGTCACTGGAGAACCTTCCTCTTTCTTATTTATTTCTGTGTCTTACACTAAGCATCCTTAAAATCAGCTACTGTTAAATGAGCTCCTAGTTCTTTCCTCAATATAGTATTTTCATTTGTACTGCCTCCATAATTTATGTTTTAGTTAATCTATTCTGAGTACTTACATTCCTTCCTGTCGCATATATTTACTATCCCAGCCTTTGGCAGCTAACAGCAACCACAATCATGTCTATTGACTGTGTTATCACATGTTATTGCCTATAAGTGATTTAAAACCCAGGAATCAAGTCAGCACAGGGAAAGAGTCACAAACTCCTAGCTGGGACACAGCATGTAAAAATCCAACCTCTCCCACAGAGCATGCAGCACTGAAAACAGTCTGTTCTCCAATCATATTTCTCTTCCAGGAAGAACACTAAATGTAAGTAGGAAGTGATCAAAATAGTTCATCAAAAGAGAGTCTGAGTCCCTCCTGTCGTCTGTGTATATAGGAAATACCTCTCATTTCAGTTCTTGATCTAGCAGCTTGAAAACTCAATGCCTCTCTGCCAACTGCTTTTAAAGTACAACCTTATTAGTTCCACATTTCTCCCAGTTTTACAGTGTTTCTGTACAGAGAATGCAGAAGGTTTTCTTTATACCCCCACCATTTCTGTACAAAAATCATGATCAAAGAAAAATTTGAGAAACTAGTTGATTCCCAAAGCTAAATATTTTTGAAAGCAAATTTAATCCTTTGAAATTAATCAGCAATAAGGATTTAGGCATTAAGTTTTGACTAGTTATCACAAAGAGACCTATTTGATGCTTGTTCCTCCCATAAACATTACCAAGGTAGTCACCAAAAGCCAAGCAGTTAAGATATTTTTGCAGCCTGACAATGCATTCTGAAAACAGAAGTGTGTGACACATAGCATAGCGTGTTTCAACTAATGCTGTTGGAGAGGGACTAGGTGGGCGGCAGTTCCATGGAAACAATGTATGGATTATAGTGGTTCAGATATGAACTATGGGCCAACAATATCATGATGCTGCCAAGTCAAATAATCCTACTAGAAGTTTAAACAGAGATAGTATGTTACATGCATGAAGCAATGATATGAGCCCTCTCTTTCCCTGTAAACCTGTCCTTTCCTAAAGTCCTGACTATAACAGATTTTAAGAAGAATGTAGTTATGGGCAGAAAACAAAGGTCATTGAAAATAGTTGTAGGTACTGTCTGCTACTGATTCAGTAGTAGCTGAATCTGTGATGAGAGAAATGGAATATGAGCCTCTCACTGAGAGGGAGGTGACTGTACATAAAGAGTTAACATTACTATGTTGGTGATAGATTTTCCAAACGTATGGATAGTGAGCACTAGTGTAGTCTGCTTGCAGACCATGAGAGGCTCCAAATAACAAGTAAAAGAACATGTCTCAGGAGTGATATAGGCCCTGCCTTCTGACAGTGAAGAGCGAATGTTCTCCAAGGTGCTTACAATCTCTTTCCTATGATTTATCTGGTTTTCACAGAGCAGGTTCTTAATTTATTAATGCATTCCATTATTAACTTATTTACTACATCGATTTCCTCTGTATTCTAAAGAATATACTGGGTCATCCCAGCACTGCCTATTTTGTTCCCAATGCACACTGGATATTTCTCTTTCTTAGACAGGTAAACTGACTCTTGAAGAAGAGCTGATCTGGTTCTGCTTCAAGTTCTGCCTCTTGTAAAATCAATAAGTGTTATGTTAACAAGGCACCTTTAATGGAAAATTAGACTTTAGTCTCCACACATCTGCATTAATGCTCCATTTTTCATTTGCACTTTTTGATGATTCAGTGCTTAAATATGTTACCATTTCCTCAGCCAAAGTGGCTTCTTATTCCAGACAAGTGTTGGTATACTAGTACCCTTCTGATAGATCTTAAGCTACACTCTGCTGAACTTCCTAATTGATTTGGTAAAACAACTGAAGTGCAGCTGCTGACTTTGAAAAAACGTGTATTCAGCTTCTAAGAATACCCAGGAGAGGGCAATTCTATTACCAATCTGACTGCAATTAAAATTCTTTGATGTATCTCTCTGTACTTTTGACTTTATAGTTTGGGTTTTCAGAGGAATATCAGCAGTACTAAAAAGGTTTGACCCCTCAACCAGTCTGCACCCTCAGTCCATTGATCCTTTCGTAATTGACAAATCTATCTACTAGTGTGAGATATTAATGTTCTGTCAGCTACCACATTAATAAACAAAACTGCTGGAATAATGAAGAAATAAATCCAAATAAGGGAATAAATCAAACCTGGATTTTCTATGAAGCGGGATAGCTCAAGATTTTACTGCCTTGCAGAGACTTCACAAATCAAGATTAGCAGGCAGAAAAATGTGAATGCAGTTGTAGTGAATATATACTAGAGACTTCCTGATCAAGAAAAAATGAAGAAATTAAAAAATAAATACCTGTTTAAAAGTTATCCAGCTGTGTATTTGTTTGTAAGTCATCAAAATATTGACTGTTTCTCCTGACAATTCCCACTAGAAATATGGTCAGGAGGCCAGCTGGATCAAAAATCAAATTTAGTCAATTTAATTTTTATGCAGTCAGAATGGGTATATGAATGGGAAATCATACTTCACTGAATGGACTAAAGTTTTCTACATCAGATTACTCCCTAAATACACTAAATCTCTTCAGTTTGGTCAAACCATAATCTGTGTGTTTAAATTGTGGTGTTTCCAAATTATATCAGCAACCCTTTGCCAGTGCTTTGATGGTGTGAAAAGTTAATGTTGGAGTATCTCAAATATGTCCATTCACCGTTTACTTTTAAAAACAAAATCTGCATTATATCTGTTTGAAATTTTAGTTACAGAAAAAGCTTAAATTTTCTCTTCTCTGTTACACTCAATTGGTCTCTTGAATCTGGATAATTCAATTTTTGTATCACTTCTACTGGAAAATCTTGACAAATATGTGAAACAATAATTTTAGGTAGAGCAGAAGCATCTATTTCAATTTTTTAAATTTAAATTAGACTTATTTTATCAATAGAAGATCTGATGTGTTAAAAAAAACACTGATAAAAATATTTATTGAAAGAAAAATAGCTTAAAAATGTTATTAATATTTTATTATTTAGATCATGCTAGAATGAGTAAATTGGATGTTCAGTGAGATGGAGCTGGCCAAATACACTATGTATATTCTGTTTCACTTTCAGACAAGTTTGTAAGACTACAAAAATTTGATTCAAAGTGAAGCAGGAAGTTAAAAATCTCCCTACTTTTATTCATGGTTCAAGCAAAGTGGGAAGCATTTCAATTTATAATGGATTTTGTGAGCAATGGCCCACGTCTTCATTTATTTTTTAACATGAGTCAGAGTTTTGGTGGTTACATTTCTTGACAGAATTATTTTAAAATTTCATGTACTTTAGCGCACTGAGAATTCTTCAGTTAAATCAGTGTCCTGCCTTGAATCTCAAAAATTAGTCAATGGGTTCTATATTACAAGAATGTGTTGGTAATTTTTAGAGAGGAGTAATCTATATTCTGTGCTCTGTGATGTCCTTCTAGGTAACATGACTCTGCCTCTGCTAATACATTCAAACCCATAAAAGTAGTCAGAGAGCTTTTTGAAAAGATCTGTCAGAAATCTTTTTAGTAGTTTACATGAAATGAACTAGTTCCTCAGGCATTCTCATAAAAATTGCTACCAAAAGTGACATCCTTATGAATGTGCACCACTGCTACTTGGAGCAGACCCCTGGAGGCTGGAAGTTCAGACAAATGGTGCTGCAGTTCAAATGAAGCCTTCAGTAATTCTGTCTCTTCTGTGGTGTGCAGCAAAGGGATGCTCAGAGCTCGGAGTTTTCAAGGTCATCAGTTTGGCACCATTAGGACAGAATTGAAAAACATCATCCTGTAAGTCACAATTGTAATGTCCTGTAGATATGGAAAATATTCTCAGTGCCCTTCAGACTTTTAAAATCTTTATATAATCTGTATTAAAAATTTTGCTTGTAATATTTCTGATAAAGAGATTGATATCTCCTATCATGTACATGAGGTTATTTTATAGCTTCTCAGTGTCTTTGAGGTTTATTGAGTGCCCAAGAACATACATGATCTGCTACCATCCACTGATGAATGTTATTATCTTCTTATTGAAAGTGTTATCTTACTTTAGATTGTAAGAGCCATAGATTTACTCTTGTCTGCTATCTGGCAGACACTTTTTTTCCTTGGTAAGAGGAAATTAGATTATCAGATCATTATTTGATCTCATTTACAGTGTTTTTTGTGAATACTGATAAAAAATTTCACCCAAGTGACACTTGATGCTATTGACTTGCTTCTAAGAGATTGCTTATTTCCCTTAAAATTACTCAGAATTTATTTAGAATTTTACTCAGAATTACAGCTTCAGGCATGCATTGTACAGGCAAAGATGACACATTTTTTTCTCAAGCACAGTAACAGTGAATTATCAGGGGTTCTATTAGAACCACCTCCCAGAAAACATGGTAGAAAATCAGCTTACTGCATGTTCACTTCATCCTGTAACCTCATCTATTATTGCTGGTTGTGCATTCCCTCCACAGTTGGCTGTTGCTCTTTAGAATCAGTTGTCATTATGCCTTGACATATGACTGCAGTTTCTGAGAGAAGGCCAGTCATTCCCTCGACTAGTAGTGGTAACAGAAAACAAAAATTAGAAAGGATGGACCAAAGAAACTTTCAGTGAAAGAAAGGAAAGAATTGTCAGTGTTTCCACCACTAGTTGTAGTGGTGGTGGCTGTAAGACCTTCAGGCTTGGCCTTAGAAAATACCATACCACAGAAATATCTATGAAACAGTGAAGAGAAAATATTTCAGCATCTTCATTTCAGTACCTTCTTTCAGCATAAAAAGGAAGACTGTCTCTCTCTCTCTCTGTGTTTGTGTGTGTACAAGGGAGTAGACTGCTAGGAATTGCATTTGCGAGCAAAAAGGAAGTCCAACACTTTTAAAGCCAAAGAGTAGTGTTGTTTGCATCCAAGCAAAGCTGTTGGAGGCATGAGTGAAGAAAAATGCATCATTTAGAATTATATCCTTTCAGTACTAAATTAATCCTTAACTCCTTCTTTCAATGCTAAATTAATCCTCATGTGGTTGCTGCAGTTCTACCTGGGATGCCAGTTTACAGTGAAATAATGAATCATTGACCTGCCTATCCACTCGTGCTTAGTAAAGGTGATCAGTCGTTTTCTTCACTGCATACATTTTACTACATGTATATTTACTAATCCAGTACATTCAATAAAAAACAGGAGTAGAACTAAAGTAAATTTCTCTGCAGTTTTGTCCTGGTCTGAAATTAAAATTCAGCATTGTCATTCTATTTAAGATACTAAATAACAGATATATACAGAAATTACTAAACTACCATGAGAAGTAATATGTTATTCTCACCCTGTTGTTTCCTAAGATTATCTTCTTGGGTTTTGGCAGAGACTATACAACAAAAATTAACAGCAATCTAATCAAGTAATGAAAGCCTCATGATTGTTTATGAACAGTTTCTTTCAAAATATTTTTTCGTCCTTGATTAACACTTATTCACATAAACATTGCAGCAGTATTACTTGTGTAAATGAATTATCATAAAAGGTGTCTAATATGTGTCTAGAATTGCAATTCAGCCTGTTGGATTTCAAATCATCAGTTTTTAAAGTTTAATATAAAATCTTTTGGGTTCAGATATTTTTGTCATTCTAATAGCAGATTAGATCAGAGTAGAGTGGTAATATCTCTAAATTATTTCCCAAACTAGAAATCTTAGTGTGTATCATGATTTTAAAAAATAATAATAGTAAAATTATTTTAAAAATCACACACACAAAAAAATACACCACTAGGCCTATTGCCAAGCATCATTTTGCTCTGTAATTGGTCTCTAACAGTTTTGTGGTTGCTGCAGACCAAATTAAAAGTAGCTGGCCACGAAGGGCAAATCACAGGGAGACCTGGTGCCATTAATAATCAGAGGTGATGATTAATGAGAAAGGCGGAGGAGACACTGAGTGCTGTATGATAAAAGGGAGACACACAGATTCTGAAATGTGGGCAGTGCAGGAAAGAAAAAAACAAGTAAAGGACAAATGATACTAAAAATATTTTGAGCTATAGCATCTGTATGTGAAGCCCATCTTGCAATTAAAACCCTGTCAGGTAAGTTATCAGTGTATTGAAATTATTCTCACTATTTCAAGTGCTTTCTTCTCCCATTCTCATTATTTTCCAAAATGTTTTCTTTTTACCTGCTTTTACTTACTTCCTTTCTTTGGACTTGTGAACCAGTGGGAAGTGTGAGATTGGCAGATACAGGGACCAAAGTCTATATTAGTACTTCCAGCAGGCACAACATGAGCTGTTACTGAACAAAATTTGTCCTTGTTGCTGCTTGCCAGCCTGTTTCATCTGTGTTGCAGCCAAGCCAAATCTCTCAGAAAGTGAGAAAGTTCCACTCAATTGGTCTAGCTAATTCTTTCACTCACTGCTAAGGAAGTCAGAGTATCTACTGTAAACATGGTAATAACCCGTGTTTTCTGGATCCTTGTCAGAGAAGGAGATCAGGCTGGTCATGCAGGACCTGCCTTTTATAAATTCCTGCTGGCTGGGCCTGATCCCCAGCTTGTTCTGCCTGTGCCAAGTGATGACACCAAAGGCAACCTGTTCCTTAACCTTCCTGGGCACCAAGGTGAGGCTGACAGGCCTGGAGTTCCCTGGACTCTCCTTCCAGCCCTGCTTGTAGGTGAGTGTCACTTTTGCAGACAGCTGGAACCTCCTCAGCTAGCCAGGACAGCCAGTAAAGCATTGAATATTGGCAGATCGCTCATTCTCTAATGTTTTGGTGCAGGTTGATAAATGTGAAATTAGGATCCTTTTGTTTTATGGGTTTCTTTTATTGTTGAAGATTTTCTTCCTTATAGCAGATTCCACATAAGTGGTTATTATCTGGGCACATTAAAAGATGAAATAAAAACAGCAGTTTAGTATGAAAATCTAGATTATATGAAAAATCTAGTTGTGACCTGTGATGTACACAAACTATAATAACATGAACATGTTATTATCATAATAACATGAACACTTCCAGAGAATCTCTTGGACCTCTTCTGGGAAAAAAAAAAGTTGCTTCTCTAAAGCAGAATACCCATATTTATAGTATTTCCTGATAAAAAATAAAAGTAAAATAATTTATAATATCAGCATGGTGCTCATCTAAATTATAGATAACTGGAAAGACTGAAGGACACAAAATCAATGCATTCACAACACACAGATTTCTTGACTTCTTCATGAACCTTAAAGTCTGTGAAATATACAATTTTTTGGAGAATATATGCACAGCTGATAGTTTTCAAGTCATGAAGATAAACATCAAGGAGATAAAATATACAGTAATGTTTAGATAAATATATTTTTCCATGTCTAGGCCTTTAGAAGATACACAAAGAAGAAAGGAATCGTGATATATGACACCTCTGGGATGAACTCTTTTCTTGAGAATTTTCTAGGAGAAACTGCTTATCCACAGGAATCTTGATTTCAAAACCCTTTTATACTCAGTGGGTAGGCAGAGGCATCCTGTTCTGGCTTGTTTTACACATTATCTATTTCTTTACACTTCTTTTAGTTTCT
The DNA here is from genome assembly GCA_032173965.1 of Sitta carolinensis. NCBI lineage: Eukaryota > Metazoa > Chordata > Aves > Passeriformes > Sittidae > Sitta > Sitta carolinensis. Next base: position 3,559,159 of record JAVUNC010000006.1, read on the forward strand.
CTTCTCTCCATCCTCTCCAACTTCAGTTGCCTTAACAAAAAGTAAAAGCTTTTTCTTTGATGTGATATTGAGCTGCCTCTCCCACACACCAACCTTTGCACTAACCAGTGTAGACACATGGGATGAAATATGTCCAAATAAGCCCTCTCCCAAGTGATACAGAAAGCCCAAAATAGCACCTGCCAGTCGAGGTAAGATTATTAGATGTAAGTTATATGCATCATTTAAAGTCATTAGCATAAAATCAATAGCTCTAGGAAATAATTAGTTTTCACCATGACCTTGTCCCTCATGCTACTTCATCTTTAAGGGTTATTTAATTAAGGCACAAGAAGGATAGCTTTCCTTAGTGATTATGCATGAAATTGAACTGACATAGCTATATGGAAAGAATCACTCTCCTCCATTCTCAAAAGCCCTTTACTTCCTTATTTTTTATTCCAGTGAAGAAGTAGAATGAAAACCTTGCAAGACAGACTAGAAAAGATGTGAAATTTCCTTTGCTAACTACCTTTAAGAATAAACTTGACTGTTCATTATGTAGTGCAGTTTAATCTGTGTTGCATTGCTCAAGATGGGTGAACTGAATGACGTCCTGAAGTTCATTCCATCCCCTTTCTTTGGACCATATATCTCTAATAAATAAATATTCTGTAATCACCTAATCCAGTTCCACTTCAGTTGTTTCCCTGTGATGGCAGTGTGCATCTAAAATATCAAATAAAAAAATCAAATCTGCTCTTCTCTAACTTCCAGATTTATAAACTTCCCTTATGATCCAAAATGCATACATTTTCTTCTTTTTCCTATGCACCAAAATTTGCAATAAAACCTCTGGATTTGGATCTTAGCTGAGACTTGATGATCATATATTTACCATATGAGTTCAAATGTTCAACACAGCTTTCTAAGGCACTCTTCTCAGAACAGGACTATAACTAAGGTTTAATTCAGAGAACTAAGATATGCCTGTTTATTTCTAGTCCTAAAATTGGGACAGACTCATTTTTTTGTCCTTGGTAAAGTCTCTTAAGGTTTCTCAGCTCAGTTTCCCCAGAAAATACAATTAGCATTTACTATTTCATGATAAAAGAGAATACAGTTGAGAGACAGAATAGGACTTTTTCAACAGTATATTTGTTATCAGAGAGGATTTGTTGTTACCAGATTTCTAGCAAAAGTTTATCAATTAATGACACTTGAAAAGTTTAAGGAACTCAAGAGCTTTCCAAAAGAGGAGCTACTATGAGACATACAGAATTTTAGAGAAAAACAACCAAAATTGTTAAATAGTTTCAAGAGGAAATATTTGAATACCCTTTGGAAATTTGAAACTATAGGAACACAATGAAATTTTGAACAACTGTTGAAAACAGTTAGGTGGTTGAAAAAAGTGACAGTTGAAACAGTTGAAACTGTAGGGAGTAATGAATTCAATAGAAGGAATTTTCAAAGACCACAGCTGTCCCTCTCCATATGTTATTGTGAATCAGTTGAGGTGGGAGGAAGCAGCATGAGCTGAGAGAACTAAAGGAAATAACAGCTGTTTCATTAATGGTACACCATAGCATTTTTACAGAAGCATCATCTGAGATATAACTTACTCAAGGGAATAGTTTTAGAAAGGAGGAAGATAAGATAGAAGTCTTCAGTGTTAATGTGCAGAGGCAAAAAGAAAAAAAGTCACCTATATCAATTTTGGTTCTTGTTGTTCTCCTGAGGTAAGACCTCTGGAGGCAGAGCACTGCTTCCCAAAACATAAGCCTGTGGCTGCAGTAGACAATGACAGCAGAAATGTTTTGCAGAAAAAGATTCTCATTCTTCTCTTAAATGGTCATTTATTCTATTTATCTGTATGGTGTGATTCCATAAGTTCTAAGAAGGAAGGGGTAGAAGCTGAACTAAGAGGTTCAAATTAGTGTAATATAATAAAAAAAATATGAAATTGTCAAATATATTTCAATTTTCAGGAGCTATGTTGGCATTGCTTTAGAGATCATCCAAATTGTTCAGCAGCATTTAAATTAAAACCTAGTCTTCAATGAGAAATACAGCATAAAGCTGGCTACTCCCTCTTTCTATTTAATTCAGGCTGTCACCAGTGAGGCTGATTTCCCTGCTGTGCTCTGTTTTTGCAATGAGGTTTAATAAATATTGACAGCAATTACACAGAAATAAGACTTTAAACAGGGCCTATTCAATCCTCAGAATGGACAAGATGCATAATGAATATCTAAACCCAATAGGGAGGAGGCTGATTCTGAAAGATGGCCTGTCTCAGCTGAAAGCTGATACTTACAATTTTGTGGCACAAGAATTTCTTCTCTGAAATTCTCACCCTTGCCTGTACCCAAATTGTAGCCTTTACATTCTGGCTCATGAAAACTACAAGATGAGCTGGTATGTGCTGTGCTGGAAGCAGCAGACTCTTTACACTTCCTGTGGATTCCCTCATTTTCAGGAAAATCACAGTCAGCCCTCTATCTTTCCAGACACTTTTCATCCCCAGAGACCCTGAGCACAAGTAGGGTCTCAGCAGGGGAACCTTCACAGGAAAGATGGAAGGTACCTCAGATCTCCACGAGTGCTGTTTTCAGGCATTTTTGGTATGGTCACAAGTATTATTAATGCTGCAAACCTTTTTTGAAAAACAGGTGTAATTGTACCTGTGAATGGGGTCATTGTGCATGTACAATAGAAAATTACATATGTGTTGGGGAATTTTCATATGGACTTCTATTGAATCCTTCTTAGCTATATCTTAGAGCATTTAAATAAGGTACCCAATTGTACCCTCATAATCTGAATTATCATATCTTTTGTTTATATAGAATATTATCAGTAATATAGGAACAAACTTTAATTACTAATCCTTAAGAACATTTCATGGCTACAAAAATGCAAATTGAGTCAGGTGGGATGTACTGAAGCCTGGGGAACTGCTGAAGACTAAGCAACACTAAGCAGCAAACATGATAATATAAATATAAAGTAATAACCCCAGGTGACCTTCAATCTACTGAGAATTCAATGTGACAGGAATTTTCTGGTATGGCTGACAAGGAAACTGATTAACTTTAGGGACGAAACCTGAACTCATGATTTAGAGCTGCATTGAATGTAGACTTTTATTATTAAACAAAGGGAGCAGGGAAGAGTAAGAACTCACTTTTATAGTTAACTGAGACATGGTTGATATTGCCTAAACTCATGAATTGTAGAAGTCATTAAAAGAAAAACAGTGGGAGGCTTATTACTTGAATGCTCAAGCAACCCAAGTAACAAAATTTCATAGTAAAGATAAAATAGCAAGTAAACAAAGAAACTAAAAGCAATGAAAAATGTCAAAAATAGAAGACATTATTCACAGGAAAGGCTGAAATGAAGAAATCCTCATATAGGAAAGCAGAAAAGTAAGAAATACCATTATCAAATCTGGCAACTTTTTGAAATCTATGTCTGTTAGTGTATAAATTGTTTTCCTTGTAATTACAATGTTTGAGTGACAGATTTTGCTGAGCATTTCTCAAATGAATTAGATTTCTGAGCAGGCAGACAAACTTCACTGAAGAAAAAAAGCAATTCCTCATGCAGTGTACATCCAAACAAGAAAGAAAATCCAGTCAAAATTGTTCAGTTGAAAATTTTCCAGGAGAAATGTTTCATCCAAAAATAATTCTTATAATAATTTTATTATTTTTTAATCTATATTTTCTGAAAACTATTCTGTTCACAAAATACCTTTCACTTGTAGAAAAGTGTTTCTTAAACTAGAATTTTTAAATATAAAGAATAAGAGAGAAGTTTTGATATATGAATACATCTATTTTTCAGGGTCTGATTTCATACTCTTGATTTGGTTGAATCCCTCAGTAACTTTTAATTTCAGGGGCATTTTTCTATTTTTACATCAGTTAGCAAGGAGAAAAGTAAAGTTCTGTATGGGACTTACACTGTGTCAATGTACATGGATCTCATAAAATTTAAGCAATATTCACACAGGTACATACATACGTGTATGCACACATATAGATATATATATACACACATACCTATCTAACAATCATTACCTCACATTGTCATGCATTAATATATCTATATATCTTATAATATTTTGATGTTAAATTAGTAATTGATTGGTTAATTCAAACTAATTAATAGTATAGTTAACTATTAATATTTTCTCTGCTTTTGATCCCCTTCTTAATATTCCTTTAATATATATTTCACTGTTCCATGCTTTGGCTTTACTGCCTGAACAAGAGTTAGGCATATGCATACACCTGTTTTTTCCTAGGGTTATTTGTCCTGTCCAAACACAGCAAAGCACCTCAGCTTGCAAGCTTATTAATGGCACCAGTAGGTACCTCACTAGCATATATTTTGGGACAGTGTCTCACCACATCTTCTTCTAATGATCTGAAAGCCCCAGGGATTTGTGTAGTATGCTAAACCTTTAACACAAGGCAAATGCTGTGTCAGCACCAATTCTAGTTCCTCTCTCTGGAGCCGTTAGATACACATGGTGAGATTTCACTCCCATCGAGTTTATAGTTTCACCATTGCCTAAGGGGATTATAAAAACTAGTCATGTCTGTGTGAATCTTGTGGCATAGCTCAAAGAATATCCCTGAACTCAGGGCAATAATGTATTTTCTTTTTTTTTCCCCCCTCTGGATACATTAAATAACACTTTGGTATTTAAACATAATTTACAGTACATAGATGTTGAATGAGAGAGAAAGATATAATTTCACTCAGTGTGATTGCAAATAGAAACACAAACACAAGAATAACAAGATTATCATGCTGCACCTTGCTCCTCCTTGATTTGAAATTTGTGGAAATTGTCAAGCCTTGAGAACTACAGAGCTTCTCCCAGAGATGATAGCCCCTCAGAAGGAGACAGGTTAATTTCTGAGCATGAAGGTACCTAGTATTCTTCACTGGGTTAAGAAAGGAAGATTGAATGAGAGTTTAAGATGACCTGGAAGTGACAAGGTGGTACAAGACAGGATTTTATAATGTTTCTCCAGTTTTACAGTGTAGGTCTTGACATAGATATTATTAGGCATGAGTAATGGTATTGCTGTTTATACTGTAAGCATAGAAACACCATTAGGTGGCATTTAGGAACTGTTTTCACTAAGTGTCCTATTTCTGACTAGTTTGCATTCTAACACACCTGTGGCCACCTAGGATTTTACAGCTGTCACCCTGCAGCACTGTGATCACCTGGAGTTCATGAACAGCAGCAAGAACCAGATAGTCGTGCTCTAAAACCACAAATAATTGTTACTGGATATAAAGAAACAATGCTGCTAATGTTATAAACAAAGGAACAAGAAAATAATGACAAATCTGAGTAGTTCTGTGTGCTTCTAATCATGGCTAGAACCTATGCTAGCTAGATTCATTATTGAATGAAATGGAATTTTATATACTAATCATAATATTGTAACAGAGAGCTTGATATCTTAAGATGTCATTTAAGACGAGGATTTGTCTTGCTTTTAGTAATCCTGAGGCCTACAAAAAGAATTTGAATTGATTTTATTAAAGACATTTACATCTTTCAGCCCAAAGCTATACTATTGCATAGTCAAGACATGTGATTTAAATCTTCTGACAGAGGGAATCAACTGTGGTAAAGAATCTTGATTAAACATTTTGTGGCTAGGTAGGACACCCCACAAAATAACTGACAGTCATAAACCTTCAAATTATGTCAAACATAATTTTGTCTTGAAAATCAATTTTGTAATGCTTAATCAGCCTTCTGGTAAGCAACTATTGATTTAAATTAAATCAGAAAAGTTTACATGCAAATCAAAACTGAATTAGTTGGCTGTTTAGGGACAACTTTTTTTTCTACTCACAAAAGTGGTGATCAGAAAGTGAGAAAGAAAAAAGAATGAGACAAAAATGCAAGACATATTTTACTTGCTTGCAAAGTAACAAGCACCTTGTGTTTGCTGATAAAAACTCCTGCCTTCTTTTATAATCTATGATATATTTTTTGTGCCAGCCACTTCTGTATAACATAACAACACCCTCAGATTGGAGGAGTGGTGCTCAGTCCAAATGACTGTGTGTATGAAACAGGCATGAAAACTGATTACAGAAAATTGATTACAGAATGATAGAGGAAGTTGCAGTTTTTGGATGGATGGATGGATGGATGGATGGATGGATGGATGGATGGATGGATGGATGGATGGATGGATGGATGGATGGATGGATGGATGGATGGATGGATGGATGGATGGATGGATGGATGCTCTAAGTTCATTTGACAAAAATGCCCACAGGTAATGTCTTTGTGGATATGCATGAATTCATATTTCATACATGTAGGTGAAAGAGAATAAAACAGGAAGTCCTCCATCTTCTTAGAAGTATTTTCCAATTTGTACTCCATTAATTTAGGGAACAATAAATGCCATTGATTTGGAACACTCTTCTCCAGTCTGATCCTGAACAGTGCTCTTTATTTTCTGCACAATACACATGGTAAAATTTTACCTAGTGACAATGTGTTTAAAATCTGTCTCTAAATAAACCCAATCACATTCACTAACCCCCCTAATAGAGGAGGAACAGATTAATTTTTTTCTGTTTAAATTCTTTTCTAAGAGTGTAGTTGGCCCAAAAGGGAGCATTTTGGCTTCTACCTATAGCTGGAATTGTAAATTATTAACATGGCTTGCTGTGCTTCTGAACTGATAGTCTCCATACAAAATCCAGAATCGTTACAAGCTTTTTTTCCTAAGTAGTTCCTTAGGAAGTACCACTGTCTAGAAGTAGGATCTCTGCAAGTTATGTATAGGATTATTTGATTTTATAAGCTATTTCCCTCCCCAGTCTTTTTTCTGACAATGCTAAAGTGGGTAGCAATCAGTTTGTTTCCCTAGTGTAGTCTGAAAGTCAAACATATTTTTCTTACAAAGTGGTTTTCAAAACTATAAAATCCTGCCCTAAAGCAATCATCCAGGGGCATATTTCTAATCCTTTCTCATTTGAGATGATTTAAATTGATGATTGAGCTGAAATCTGCTTCACATTTCTCACTGCAAATATAAAGGAACTGGATTAATTTTATTTTATTGATATTTTTGTTTCTGGGGTGTGTCAAATTTTCACACACATGTGATAAATTAATTTTGCATCTAATCACAGGTATGGAAGAATTTAAACACATGCAAATTCAACCTAAAATTTCCCACGATTTCATAGAATAAATTAAAGGAAATTATTTTTGTCTTTTCTATTCTCCTACTATTTATATCACTAATTGATAATATATATAGGGTTTGGTACCCACAGAGGAGACACTAAAAAGCAGATAGCCAGTTTTATCAAACACAAATTTTAATGCAACACCTTGCATCTCATCTGCTGTTGTATTAATTACATCACAAAGCAGCACAACTCAGAGTCAAGTTTTTTCTACTTTGAGGAGTTTTCCTTTGAAACACATTACCTTTGGTATACATTTTGTTCTTTGGGTTTTTTCCCAGATAAAAAATTATCATCTGTTCTTTAGACTGTGCTGATATTAAAAGAATCAGAATTAAAAAATAGTCCCTATAAAATGGGCCCTAGTGCAAGTCTCATTTCTTGCAAGGAAACCCACGAAGAAAGAATATGATGATAAATTGACAAGATAATATTTGAACCTATCAACTTATTAAAAAAAAAGCCACATTTAAAACTTCAAGTATTTATCCAGGTACTATTTATCTGGTTTGCATTTCATCATATCGTATATTTTTTTACAACACAACAATTTGAAATTTTTCTATACTGCATTTTTTTAACACGCACATCATCATAGAGCCTTAATTAAACCCTCCTTCTTATTTTTGCTACACTGAAATATATTAAATACAAATTCAGGTCCCAATGAGCTTTATTTTGACTATAGATTTCAATTTAGCCAAATCATACTGTCTATAAACACATCAAATCACTATGCCACAACAAGAAACAAGAGACAAGAAGATTCCTTAAGAGCCTTTTCAAACCAGCATAATCCAAACAAGACAAATAGATGTATTTGCACTTATAGACTAGGAGATGCATGAAAGGATCCTAATACAATCTAATTATACCTTTGTCCACAGTAGCTTTGCAAAGGCATTTCATTCCTGACTGTCATTGTCCTGTTTTTCTGCACCATGGCTCCCAGCTGGGTACCCTAATGCTGACTTACTGAATGTGCCTTCAAAGCAAAAACCACCATTCATACTGAGTGCTGCACAACAAAGGAGAGTAGCAGGAAAGGTCACAAAATTTATTTTCTCTAAAGACATAGGTATTCATTCAAATATGAAAGAATGCTGTTCTTGATTTGCTCCTCAGGTATTTTTAGATGTTTTTTCTTCCACCAAAAAGGCTAAATAATCATATCTCTAAACCATTCATACTGACATATCTTTAATAAATGCATACAAATGAGAGGACAAATGGCAGATAAGGGATTTAGGAAAATACTGTTTGAAGGAACACAATTTATTTTATAGTCTTTGAAAAGCATCTGACAGCAATCCACAATGCCTGGCAAGACTAAGCAGCAGTGTGAAGAGACCAAAGTGGTGCTGCAAATATGGCTGGAACTGTAAACCTGTAAAGCTTAACCTTTAGCAAAATGATTCAGTCACAGTGCCAAAACATAGTTAATTACAGACCTTTAGAAGAACTTCAGTAAAAATGGTTCATCCATTTATTCACAAAAATAGGTAAACATATTTGCAATTACAATGGCAGGTGAAGAAACCTGAGACCTTTGATTACCCGGCAATGATGAAACAAAAAATATCTCTTGAAAAGCATTCCTTTATAAAGAAAAATCATGTATCAGTCGGGTAGATGTGTGTATCTGTTTCTCCTTAGAATAGATTCTAAATCAAATACAGTTCTTGTTCCACAAAATTTTAGCATTCTTCTTGTTCTATCAAAGAACTTTTTGGGTTTGTTCAGGTTTATTTTAAATACAGAACCACAATATTCTGTGTCAGCCTCCTGGACAGTAAAACCTCTAGAAAGTTATAAAAGGATTTATTATCACTGAAAATTCTGTGTATTACCTGAGAAAGAACAGAAGGCAAAACAATTGAACTCTGCTTAGAATACATAAAACAGAATATAGGTTGTATTCAAAAAATATCAGTCAGTCTTCCCTTTGCCACCTTGACCCTTTTAGTCAAAAGTTTTTTACTCAGTACTGCAAAATGGCTCAGCTCTGCACAGCTGTCAACAATCAGCTGCTTAAAAGGAGCCAGAGATATTTAAGAAACTCTACATTTTAAAAAAATCAGGAGCTGTTTATCCCTGTAACCAGTAATTCATTGTCTTCCAATCTGCATTTACACACACCCGGATACACCCAGCAGGCAAGGGGCAGGCAGTAGCTGTCAGCTGGTGATAGACCGTGATTTGGGAGCATATTGTTTGCCAACCTTTGAGTTTAAGTCCCTAATAACAACAGCGTTTAATTCCTGGCTTATTACAAGTGGCAGTGTGTTGTATTGGTCATGGGGTTTAGACCCCGCAGCAATGCTGCAGGATTTGCTAGGTGAGTTGGGGTTTTATTCTGCTTACTAGGTGTCTCTCAAGTCATCAGCCAGATACTTCCTGGCACCGTTCCCTCAGTAGGGATAATGAATCATGACAGTTCATCTCAAATTGCCCAGCTCAAACATTTAAATGTCTGCCACAATCTACCAATGAACCCATCTGAGTGCCATTGGGGATCAGTAGGAGAAACTTATTATTACACATGGGGTTTGGCAGCATGTCAGGCTTAATATATCACAACAGCTAAGATAATACAGTTGTGCCTTCCCCTCCCCTGTCCTGTGGTGATAGAAGAGAATATCAGCAGTGTGATATCACCAGGGAGTGCAGTGGTGCCATCCTGCACCATTTGCAGCATCTCACTTTGTATTCATCCACTTCCTTATGTGACATTTTGAAGTAAACTCTTTTTTTTTCTTCTTTTTCAGTAGAGAAGTTTTAAGCTTTGCAAGAAGTGAAATGAACTTTTTAAATGCATCTTTCAGAGGCATTTAGGAAATCTATAGCATTCTGATTAATAAACTTAATACCCATCTGATTCCCTCTTCTATACTAGAACCATGATAGTCCAACACGAGCTCATAACAAGCTAATAGCTCAATTTGCTAATGTAACATTTTATTCAGTCAGAGAATCTTAAGTATTACTGACACGAAGTAGTTGAAGGACAAATAGAAATGTCTTAATATGTAGCTCCTACTGGCTATATATTTTCTCCCAAAAGTCTTGAAAAGCAATTTGAGATAAAGACCATTTCATTTTGGAAGAGCATTACTGTGTCTTTGGTGCTGTTTATATATGCTATACTACAGACTATTACAAATAATTGAAGACACATGCTTTATTTACAATCCAAGTGAAAAAAAACAAACAAGAAAAAAACACTTTTCTCAGAAGAAGCTACTGTGACCAAACAAAATTGACTTCTTTTCCCTTATGGTAGGGACAATATCCAGTAGAGAGAATTTTTTGGTAACAGTAATGCCTCTGAACACACATAATGGGAAAGAAGGCTTGTTATAGCTCATTTACTTATAGCACTTAAGTGTTAAATTGAAACTGAGTTAAAATAGAATATAATTCTTCAGAAGAGACAGCAGTGAAAGGATTTGGAAATCTATCCCAACAAAATTGCTCTTAGAGTTAATATTTTATGGCTCAGTATGAAAAGAATTATCCCCATTATTAATCCTGCTTATGTGGTATGGGCATCCAGACAGAACCTAGTAATATTCTTAGTTTTCTCCAGAAATCTAAAACTTGCAGTAGATGTCTTTAACATGTTTTTCAGAGAAGGTTATGAAGAGATTTTTTCAACCAGCTTGCAATTCACTTTCTCCTATGTCAGCAACTGCACAAAAGCTGGAAAAACATTGTCAAAATGAGAAAACATTTGTGTAAAATTTGTTTGTCATTATCAGCCTTTTATTTCAGTTATGAAGGAATAACTTTGATATTCAGAGAGAACAGAAAGAGTCTTAGTATAATAGCAGTATGCTTTTGAAATAAAACTCTCACTTAACCCAAATTGTCCAGTGTTGGTCTCTTTGCAGGGATATTCTAATATATATTAAGTAGATTCTTTTGGGAGGAGGGTAAACAAGATTCTCTGGTTTGAGTGTGCACCATATTCTCCAGCCATTCCCAGGGGCGGAAGAATTGCAACCAGACTAGACTTGTGTTTTGGGTAGTTTCAACCCTTTTGCATAGTGAGGATAACTGATCCAGCAAAAAGAATAGATCTAGTCCCAAGTAAGAATCCCAAACTGTCCATAATATTGTTGGACTCAACACCTTTTTTTGTCTGCTGAGTTACTTCTACCATACTAAATTGCTAGCTACTGTAAATCTCACCACCAGAAGTTACTTTTTTGTAACTCATAACAAAGTATAGTGAAGTAGCTGTCATCTCAAAAGGTATCAGAAAAGCACTCATTTTCAGCCACAGTTCCAGATGCTGTAAGGGAACTTTATCTTTCTCACAAGGAAGAAGGATGGCTCTAATAGGAGGGCAAAGGGAAGAGTAATGAAAGGATTCCCAACCTAGACTTGTATTTGAAAGCATTTCAAAGTTATTTCAACATACATGAAAGTCCACTGCCTAGCTGAACATTAGAATCCATTTCTATCCTTTTCCTTTACTTTCTTCCCTCTAATTACTCTTATCTCCAGATTGTCTTGTTTTCTCAAAAAGCAGGAAATTTCTGCCTGTTTTTTCCTTTTCTCCTTCGCCCTGAGTGTGGTCTTACACAATGCTCATTACAGTTTAATCTCTGTATTAATAGAAATATTTACACATTGCCTTGAAGCATAAACAATCCAACAGCTTTTGTTCCTAACCTAGTCTTAGAGACTGCGCGTTTCTGAATGTGCATTGCTATTCAGCCTCTTTTCTTGTAAGCACTGAAAATTATCTGAACCACTATTCCAGTGGGCTCATTTACCACAATAAGACCCTAAACAAGCAAGATATCTTGAAATGCCTTGAAAGGCAACAGAATTATTTTTAAACAAAGAATTAGTGCACTTTCATCAACATGAATTCTAACTAAAGCCAACTGAATAGTTATACATTTTTAAAGAAGACAGGTTTTGTTCTCAATCACCGTTAAGAACAAAGGAAGGGAATATATGAAAAGTAATTGGTAGTTAAGTTTACATGCAAGTAGCAGTCAAGCAGAGAAGATATTTGTCTCAGCACAATCAAAATATAAGGCAACAAATCAATAAGCATCACTTTGTAAGAATAAACTAATTAAATTTTGTGTAAAGAAAGATGAAAGCACACATAACTCCATGGATAAGGGCAAAGACATGAGCAGATGCAAAGCTGTGATTCTCCTCAACAGCTAAACTGATAAAAGGTCAAAATCCACATAGAATAACACATACAGAGAGCTAAACAATTCAGCTGTAAGACAGGGAAACCACTCTGGCTTTAGTACATAATCTAATAATGAATAAAGTAGCTGACAAGCTGGAAAATCTGAATCAGGCAAGTATTCAACACATATATATCATACACATGCATGCAAATGTACACATCTGTATGCACATGTATCCTTCCCAACTGAAGCGATTACTTCACTTTCATAATAAAATCCTATGAACTATTTGCTTCTTGCTATTATAAATAAATCTGCATTTCTCAGCTCTTGATTGTGTATAAATTGCTCCAAAACCCTTAAAACAGACGATAGCTCAATTTTTTTCCCACATCTTGTCAGAAACCAAGTTATTTCCATAACTCCTTTAAAAATCTGGTGGTCTACTTCAAGTAAAAGGGTTAACTTGTCTTGTTCAGTAAAGTTATTATAACATATAGAGTCATCAACAGGATTTTTAATGCCCAGTTATCTCTCTATATGCAATTACTTGCTGCAAAATCTGTGGCGCCACTTGTCCTCTCTGGGTAGCAGGCCCAAAATGGGTTCTGATTCTTATCACTGCTATGGAGCTCCTGTGTTCACTCTGAGACTTCAACTTTCTTTTCCAGACCCACAAATAAGACTTTGTACAGCTGGCTCATTCCAGCTGCAATTCTGGCATCACAGAGGAATGACTGCTCTCACTGGTGAAAATTATGAGCCGTAACTACTCATATAGATACATACCTAGAAAACAGGGACATGATTTTCAGAAACCTGAATGAAAAGGTTCCTTCTGAAAAGAAGAAAGAAAAAAGGAAAAAGGAAAAAGAAAGAAGAAAAAGAAAAAAGAAAAAGAAAAAAAGAAAAAAGAAAAAAAATAAAAAAGAAAAAGAAAAAAAAAAAAAAAAGAAAAAAGAAAACAGGCTGTTTATGGTTCCTGCTTGTTTATGTATCAAGTTATAAGGAGAACAAGCTCATGTTGGTATTCACCTGTTTCCAGTACTGATATACCTCACTGTTGTGGTTTCAATGGCCAAACCAGGACACTCACTCATTACAGCTGGATCCCATTCTGATAAGACACTTTTGCCTCTCCAGGAAGGAAGAACTTAGTTTCATATCCCAATTATGAAAGCTCAAAAACATTTAATTCAATTCTCCACTGAAGCCAGAGGAATATTTGAATAATGTATGTGCCTTTAATCCCTGGCCCTTTGCTCCTCCAGTTCTGTCTCTGTCTTGTTCTTGTTTTCCTGTAGCATTTTGAATCAGAATGGATTATGCACAAGGGACCTTCATGCTTGGCAAGCTATTTGGGAATCTAACCAAAGTCCTCTAGCTTAATTAGCCTTCTCCCAGAGTGATAAATACCATTTTTTGATGTTGCAAAGGAAGTTTGTGGCCAAGCTAATAACTGACACAACCATACATTTCCTGAGCTGCAATGCTAAACATATCATTTCCCTGGCTTCACTAATATAACCAAGTGTTAACTCACAGTACAGACCCTGAAGGAAATGTTAAGAGAGGAATAACGGCTTTGCTGCATTTGCATACTCAGGGTGCACAGTAATGACTGTGAGTATTAAAGCTTGTTACAGCTTCTTCAAGACTGTAAACAGGGGACATCTTTAACTGATAGAACACCTAAGAAGTTCTTAACAGTGCTACTCTGCTTGGGATGAAAATCTGTCATGAGAAAACAATTTTAAAAGCAGGGGACAGATGAATAATTCAGTAAAAAATAGGAGTCACTGAACAGACAATGGAAAAACTACTGTGTTTTTGTTATTGTTAGGGATGAACACACGTCACATCAGCCTTACACAAAATAAAAAACAGGTTTAGATAAATTAAAATGGCAACCCTCTTGATATAGTATCAGAATACAAGAACAATATATTTTATAATGACAAAATAAAAATCTTTCTTGAATGAAAGTTATCCTGTGAAGTTTCAGGCTACAAAAATTGCTGAGACATAAGGTTTATAAGCCTAAAAATATGTACTAATCAGACAATTGTTAAACAGAGGATTTTGTTAGGAAAGCTCCACTTTATGTAACTAAACTAAGCTAGTCAGGCTGAGTGCCTATGTGTGCATGACCATGCATGCACAGACCTACACACACATATGTATAGGTATTCTGCAGTCTAGGGAGAGGGGTTGATCTATCTAGGCAGCTTAGCTCTTTGGAATACAGAATATATATATATATATATATATATATATATATATATTTTATTTATTATAAATTTTTTTTAGAAAGTAATGTTTCACAACATATTTCTCTTATGGAAGAAATCAGAGAGAAATATATCCTATGGTTCCTCCCTTGTAGCTTTACTTCTGATTCTGCTCCTTCTGACCTTTTTAAGGATGTTTGTCTTCCATCCTTGGGAATTTATCTTCCTAGTATTTAAGAGTGAGATGGGCCTACAGAAAGAGGATGTACTACTAATTCCAGAAGTGAAAACCATTCTGGTTATATTACTGCTGCCAAAATATTTTAACAAATCTAAGTGCTATTTTTACTTTTCCAGGGAATATTTAATGAACAGCAAATATTCATAGAGGATAGATAATATTTAAATTACATTCTTGAAAGGATTTAAATTGTGCAACTCTCTCATAGTGATTACTACATTTAGGCCTACAATATATTTTCATTAGGCACAAACTGTCTCCAAGGTGATAGCAAGAGAAAATATTTCAGAACTTTCTGTACTATTTGTATGTAAACTCATATCCAAACCTCTGTCTTGGATAGCCTTCCCATTATGCTCTCTGCCTGTAATCAAACAGCAGCTATTCTCACTCTCATTCATGACTTTATTCCAACATTCTGAACACCATTTGTAAATGAGAACACAGCTAATGGTACAAGAGACCTAATGCAGATTGTGTGACTATGGAATATTTTAAGATGATACGACTATGTTTAAGATATCTTTCAGTGAAACATAATATTGTGGGGGTTTTTGAATAGAACTGTTTTGCCAACCACTCCAATAAGAGGAATAAAAATTTTCCTCTTCATTTTATGTTTCTTCTCTTCTTTCTGTCCAACAGATGCTTTGAATACCTCTGGAATGTTATTGTGCACACTGGAAAAGAGCTGCCATGCTTCCAAGCATACAAAGTTCTTAAAGGTACAACTACAAAAATTAAAAGTCTAGGGGATATAAAGTGTAGTACAGAAAAATAAAAACATGCTTGTTTATAGAATATAAATCTCTATAATTGATACCAACTACTGAAGGATGCCATTCTCTCAATTTATATTTCAGGTTCACTACTGTTTTGGTGAAAAAAAGAAAGGATCAAGAAATCACAATTGGGATAAAACTCTCTGCACAAAAGTTATGATGGTTAAGTAGGAAGGAAATTAGTTACCTAAAATAATAGATTACTAAAACCAAAGCAGGCTTACAAAATTCCCAAATACCCGATAAATATTTTAAAGTTTCTAGGAAGATTCTTACAAAGTTCATATTTCTTTTTCCTGTTTCTTTCTTATAAATCTAAACTAGAGGAAGCACTGAGCTTCATGATAGCTAATCCTGACTTTGTCTTACTTAGCCAACACTCAGTCAAATTATTCTATCACCTCCTCCTCTATCATATCTACATGTAGCTAAGGTAAGGATAGCAATCTTTGATGCTTGCAAACATTTATAATCAATGGGAGAAGGGAATGTTTGGTCTACTCAAGTCATTTTATCTGCTTAACTTAGAAGTTCTGAATGAAATCAGGCTAGAAGACTTAGTTGACAGTTCTTTGAATTGTTAGAACATAGGACAGAGATGCCCTGGCTGACCTGAAGTACTTACATTTTTTTGCTCAGTAAGCCAAAATTCATAAAACAATGAGGAAGAAGGTACAGTCCCCAAAATGCCCTGCCAAAGAGTTGATTTTGCTATTAATGGAGATGCTGGGGGAACTCTTCATACCACTGAGCCATGGAAGAGCATTTAGCCAGCCTTTTTGTTTTGACCTACTTTTATCTCCAGCTGTCAGGGGCACAGAGGAGGACAAAAAAGAGGAAGGCCAGAGCTCTTGCCCAAGAATATTCTCTCTTCCTTCTAACATTTTGGGAGACAAGAGTAGGAGTCCTGAAAGCACCTTTGGTAAGTACTTGTTTTCTCCAAGTGGGAGAGACTGAGAGTGGAAACAGAACAGGTCAGGAAAAATCCCCAGAGTAGACACTAAGTACATACTTCACTGACAAATTTTATTTTACAAAACACGGGCAAGTCATTTTACAACACTTCTCTTTTCACCTGCTGCTAGTAACTTATCTGAGATGATAGAGATTGCAATCATTTTGGAGAAACAACTGTGTTTTCTTCCTCCCATGAGGGATACAAATGTGAGAGGGGAGAATAGAAAGATGAAGTAGCAAAAAGAAAGAGAAAAGCTGATGGTTTTGAGAGACCACAATAAGGATCTTCCTGTTTGAGCACACTGTAGAAAATGAAATCATTCTTTTGTTTCTCTCCTTGGCTATGCTTCTCGTTCTGTATTTCCAATCTATTCTTAACGGGGCAAAAGCTTCAGGAGCTAAACACTATGCAGAGCAATAATGATTAAGAGATCTACCTTAATATCAGGAAGGTTAACTATGGAATACTAAACATTACAATTTCTCTAGTCTGTCTGAAATATCTTACATTTATAGAGCCACTTGGACATATAGAATTGAGACATGGTGTTTTCCAAGCCTGTGTATTAAGGACTTGTGGAAATGACATTGCCATTTTTATTTAAGAGGTTCTTATTTATCCTCTTGCATTCCACACCACAGGAAAATCTTGGTAAGAGGATAAAAGATATGTGGTTGTTACATTCAGTGAAATATAGTCAAGGGGTCTGCTACTGTAAGGACTTTGGTCAGAACTACCAACCAGGCATAACTAAAACAGAGGTTTTGGTTCCCCAGATAAAGTCTTTCTTTATGCACCTATAGATATATAATTCTTATTCAGATATTATCATATAACATCAGCCTTCTTAAAAGCACAAGGTGCTAAGTGATGAATTTCAGTTAATAGGTTGGGTATATGCTGAGATATCAATGATTTTCCACCTGTGAAGGAGGAAGTTTCCAATTTTAGAGCCCAGCTACTACCAGCTGTAACAAGTGTATGTTTATTTGAGATGCTCTAGGCACATTACAGAGCATATTGACTTTCACAGGATGCATTGTGAGTCTTGCCATGTGCTGAGATTACTGGGAGACTTTGATTATTTGGACTTAAAATTTTAACCACACAAAGACAATAAATTTGCAAATGTTTTCTTTAACAAGCTTTAAGTGTCTTTGAAACAATAATTTATCTGCTAAATTGCCAGGAGGCTGGTAAATTCCCACAATGGTTTACCATAGGAATAGTCCAGTGTTTTACAGGGAGAGATTTGTATTGTCAAGACTGGAAAAAGGGAAGGGAAAATGCATTCCTAGACAGGAAAACTACTGAATGTTTATAGACTGAGTATAAATAATCAGGGGGAAAGCAATTTTGAATTTCCCTATCAACCTTCTTATTAAAAACAGCTAATAAAAATCTACACTAATCAGACTTCCATGCAATGGGACAGAAACCTCTCTATGCCAGGAATAATCATCAAAAATATTGTTCCATTTTTGCTAGGAGCAGGATTATTGCTCTGCCATTAACCTCCTGCAGAGGTAGCTGAAGAGCTGCCAGTTGCAGAGATTTATTCATCACCAGGGGTTAAGTCACCACTCTGTAGACTGTGTGGCTTATACCAAGACCCATAGATTTCTTGAACAGGCACTCAAAGCTTGAGTTATGCAGCTCCCTCATCATATGGCTGCTTTCCTCCCACATTCTTTTGCAGTATATGTTGGACCTCCAGCAGTATAAAATCACCCTGGTGACTTTCCAGGGACAGAAGATCTAGAAAAGGAAGATGTGGAAGTACTGGCTGTTCATACTGTCCAATCCACATGGGTGCTAGAGCCAGCTGGCACAGTAAGAAAATGGAGCAAGCCTACCAAAAAAGAAATTCTGCAGCTGAAATGCTAAAAGGCATTTGATGGGAGGCATGTAGTGAAAAGAAGCTTGCTTTTTGCCCTGCTTATCAAGCAGGGCTAATCATGCTGAAAGTGTTACTTCGTACTTTGACAGTTACTTTCCCTCTTACCTAAGCCATGAACCTGTTCTAACTACAGAGAAGAGCTGGAAAAAAAAATACTTGCCTCTGTCAGTTTGCTTACGTTTTTGGAGAATATCTGTGACAAGGGTGCTATTTTAGTTTGGATAGTTCTGAAGAATGTGTTTCATTACCCTTGAGTTATGGTAATTTCTAGTTCAAAAAAATCCCAGATTCCACTGCAGCAATCTTACCTTTAAATTGCTATTTAGCTCAAGCACTGGAAATTGGGCAAATTAGATATCACTACACAGTGCCCAAACGCAAGTGAAAAAGGAGACTTTTCTATTCTACTGGTGTTGTAAATGCTTTTGACCCATCTTATTAATTGATGTCATCTCACAAATGATTGCAGAGGAAAATGTTACCTAAAAATGACTGCATAACTTTTGAGTACAATGGAGACACAGAATGGATTTCTCTATTTCTTCTGGACACACCAAGGGTCTAACTACATCACCTGAACTGTTCCCTCAAGCATGATGTGAAGGCCAGTGGTTTTACTCTGCTAGCCCTCACTCATCTGTTTTGGATTCCTGTTCATATCGGTATTACTGGCAAGTTGCTAAAGCCAGAATCTGTTTTTTCCAGACCTACATCTTACTACACCAGACAATGTGTATGCCTCTTACACAGACATTATAGACTCTTATGATATCATACACATCCCAGAAGATCTCAACACTTTCAGCAGCACAAATCAGTGGAAACATTAATGTTTATCATCCAGTCTATTACTGTCAAACTCTGCCTCCAGCTATGCAAGCAGCACAACATTAGCAGTAGCATTTACATGAGGCAGGTGTGTGAGGTCTTTGTGTGGGTCCTCAAGTAGTTTAGAATAAAAAGAAACCTTGATCCATGCCAGGAGATTCTGTGCTGGCATACAGAAACAAATAAGATCAAGTGCACACACTGACACCTTCTGAAATAAAATCTTATTAAGGAAACTTTCTAAAAATAGGGGATGTACATTAGGTTTTAGTTCAGGTAATTCTCTGTCCATTTTGAACCTCTTAGCTTTTCCACACTTGTTATTTTTTATTGATTAATTTTCATTTTTGATGCACAAACACTAAAAAATTATGTCCTTTTCACAGACAGCTTACAACTTATATATGATACTAGATATCATTACAAAATTGTCATCTCCTGCTGAGTGGAATCCTGAGTATGGAAACTCTTCCTTTATTTTCATATATTGATTTCTGTCCATGATTCTCCTACCCTCAGTAAAATAAGAATCCACAAGAGAGAGAAGTACTTACATTCAGAGATGTAGTAAAATTATTTCTCAAGGCTCCTAACCTAGATGTTTAACGTTATCTGCTCTTTTTAAAGTACCTTTCATTGAAAACATACAGCTCTTACATTCGATTGCCTTTGGATTTGGCAATTGTTGGAAAGCTAAGAGATCACCACTGTCAGTGACAAAAAAAAGCAATTCTTCTATACAGCGGATGCAGTTCTAAAAACATGCAGTTACTTGCCAGGGAAGAAACACTCAAATAAGCAGCAGGAATTAGTGTACACTTTAAATAATTGGAGAGGTTTGATTTCTTGTGCTTCAGAAAAGCAACCTTTTTCATGTCCCATCAGCAGTGTAGGTATTCAATGAGAAAATTAAATTGTCGATGATATTAATATTATCCTTTTAGCCTGATTTCTAGTTGTGCATCAAATATCTGAGAGAAACCTATCTGCTGATGCTCTGCTGTTCCAGCTTTGTTCATCTCTTGAGACAGCTACTTATCAGAGAAAACTTTCCTACAGATTTGATGGCTGCTGAGACACAGGGTCACACCCCCTGTTAATCCTGACATGTGAATTTTAGCTTAACATTTTACTAGAAAAAATAAAAAAAAACCCTCTGCCTTTTGGTCCCTGATAACACAAATTGTTTTTCACAGGTCACACTGTTGATTTTGAGTAAAATATACATTCTGTGTTCATATCTGAGACATGCAACAAACAGACTTGCAGTCTGTGAGGAGCAAAGTCACAGGGATGTTTGGTTGATAAACACTCTGTTTTGATGTTTTGAGCTCTTAACTCTGCTGCTTTGTCTCTAATCCACTTTTGAATCTGTGCTGCTGGGGAAAAAAGCTGCTATTTCTGTGCTAGGAAGGTCAGACAAGTGGATTACATGAGAAAAAAATAGCACTAATCTCTTGATTTTTCCATTTCCGAATTTATCATGTAACAGGGGAAATATTACAACTAATCTTTTAACCTTTTAATATGACTAACGGTGCAAGTTGCTCAGATGCAACACTACTCATAGTGGCTATCACATACTCTTTGAGTTGTTGGTTGTTGGGGTTTTTTTTCTGGGAAATGTTTAATGATTTCATTTGGTGCAACTTTGCTTTTGGTGGATCAAGTCCTGCCTATCTGAACAAGTGCATTGGTTAAGTCTTTAAAGCCAAGTTCCTGACTGACAGTTTCCTACTCTACTTTAAAACACTTTGGTGCCATAGTTCTTCTGATGGCTTCTGCATGCTGGAAATTACCCTGATTAAAAGCCCATCAGAGAGTTTCTAAGGTGGCAGCTTAAAGTTTTAATGCTCCCTGTGATTTGTGAAAAGGCATGCACACTGTTCTCAAAATACACAAGCAGTTATTTAAGATGTGGCAAGCCCAAGTATCAAAATACAAGAGCGTCAAAGAAGGAATTTGTGCTCCAAATATTCTTGGCAAAAAGAGACTGCTCAGTGTCAGTAAAGAATATTCACTGTTGTCATGTTCACAGTACCAAAATGATGACTAGGAACATAAGCAGTACATCAGATTACATTTGTACAGCTCAAATTCTTGCAGGCCTAGACCTCTGGGAGCAACATTAGAACAGACCAAAGGTTTGTTATAATTTTGTTGCAGATATGGTCATTCAGAGGCTGTTAGAAGGTAGAATTTTGATAGAATACATATTATGGAAATGGTCCTTCCCCATCTCTGTCATTTCTGAACCCAGCCTCAATCTTGGCTCTAAATAGGCTGCACTCTGGGGTGCTTGAATTCTCCTGTAGTAAGAAAATTTCTAATACCCTTGTTTGACTCTTCATTTTTGGTGGCCTAAAGGCAGCATATGCTGCTAAGATGATAAAAGGAAAAATAAATTGATTGCTTAACTCCTGAGAACATGCTAAGGTTATTTATTTATACTAAATGCTGAATATCAAGCTGGGAAACCTGAGAGAAAAACTGACAACCAAGTCGTTTATCTGAAGTGGGATGAAGTGCACCTTGGGAGACATTTTTTTTGTGGTGTAATCCATTTCAAACAGATTATAATATTTAGGGAAGACCATTTTACTAATTAGGAAATTACCTGCATAATAAAAATAGATGTTATTAAAGGAAGAAAAAAAAAAAAAGTTGCAATATTACAGTACCATAGGAGTACAACCCATCAACTAGATTTTATTCCTTACCTTGCTTCCATGTTTTTTCTTTTTTTTAGCACAAGAGATTGAAATCAATCAGGATATCTATCCAAATAGAGTACATTGATCACCTTTGAAAAAACAGTTACAGACAGTAAAAACCGATCAACAAGATACGAGTAAATATTTTTTCTAAAGCTAAGCTAGTAGAGATTCTTGTCTTACTGTAATTCTCCTTATCTCTATCCCATTTGAAGAAAGCAGAACAAATGATATCCTTAAATTTCTCTGCCTATTTTGTGCAAAGGAACTTAATATTTATAGGGGGGTGGGGAAGGATGTTTTGCCCTGCTGCTTCCTTTCATTATTTTAATTATTTTGCCTGCCTGCTATGATAAACACTTGTCACAAGAGACTAAGGGTGTCGTTAATTGCAAAAAAGAGCAACCCAAAACCTCCTATTACTCCTATAAACCCAAAATACTGGATATACCTTTTTCTACTTTTTAAAAATCAGAACCGTCCAAGAACTTCTACTGCTGTTCAAAGTTATCTAAAATTAATTTTAAAAGTCAAAACCTGCTGACAAAAGCTCTTTTCTAGTCATGAGGAAGACTCTTATTGCACTCAAATATGAAATATGTAAATTAATTCGCTCTACATTCCAACAGGAAAAAGAAATAAATAGCCTTCAATAAATGGTGAGAGAAGACAGTGGAAGGGAATGGCAGTTCACCAAACCAATGAATAATGACAAATATGGCAGCAGCATTTTAAAAGACTTATGTCTTTTCTAAATATTCTAAAAATGTATTTGTCAGAAAGTTGTACTTCAGGAAAAAAACACTCTCTTTGCTTTGTACATAAAAAGGGAACATGTTGCCTCTCATGTGTTTATATCATATTTATGAGTCCAAAATAAACTTCTGCTACTTGCACTATCTGCAGACCTACAGAAATTAATTGCTATTCAAATTTAAAGTATTGAAGGTTATTCAAACTAACTAATCAAATTTAAAGTATTGAAGTTTTATTATATGCCCAGTATAGCTTATGTTAGCATGGAATTCTACCTTATCCAACTATACTATAGAAATTTATATAATAATACAGAATCACGGAATCATGGAATGACAATATTGGAAGAGACCTCCAAGATCATGGAGTCCAACCCATGCCCTAACACCTCAACTAGACTGTGGCACCAAGTGCCACATCCAGTCTTTTTTTAATATAGAATATATATTAAAATATAGTATATAAAAAACATTCTATTATTTTATATTTGCTATATATATAATAATACATATATGTTATATATATAAGAAGAAGAATTTATATAGTATTGAGAAAATTTCTTGTATTACTGTGTAAAATCAATAGAACCTTAGAAATGTTGGCAAAATGCTGCAGAGCAGTAGGAGAGAATTTTCCCTTCCAGTTTACTGTGGCCATCTACAATATAATATTTACCAAATAATATCCATATAAACTTACATTCAACAATATTAGAAAAGGAATTATGGAAACTTCAAGTAAAATTTGGACAAATCATATTTCTGACCATGAAAAAGAATTTTTCATGGCAAAGTGTAGAAAATTTCATTCTTAGCTGTTAGTAAGAGAAAATGGGCATTCATTTTTTTCATTTAGGAAGATGTTACATGCAAATCAATCTAACTACACACACGTTATCTAGGTTTTTCCATATTTCCTCAGATTGTCTCTCTTAAATACTCAGACAAACACACAGATGAAGCTGTAAACACTTTCTAGAAAGGACAAGCACAAGGGAAGCCAGAAAATACAGGGTAAAAGAATAAAAGACAGTATCCAGTTAGGTGTACAACTAACCAGCTGACCTCACATAGTTTAAGTCACCTCTTCAAAGATACTACTAAACCACCTTATACTTCTGTCTTTATGTGCTCTGTGTCCCTCAAAACCCTAAATATAAATGATGGCATGAACAATAGTCCTAAAGAACATGGAGATTTGGGAAGACGGTCACTATACTCAAAGAATTCCCTCTTCTTCCTTTTTTCCACACTTTATACACTGAGCATAATGTCATTTGGTCTGGAATATCCCTTTGGTCATCTTGGTCAAGCATGAAGTATGCAGCTAGGTTGAGATGAGAGGCTACTGTTTATTATTTTGGAAGAAAGCTTTATCCAGCTTATATGCATTCAATAAACAAGGCTTTTTCTACCCCAAAGACTACATTAGATATCCAAAAACACATGAGTTTTCTCTCTTTTAATGTCTTTATCCATTCTATTATCTAATATTTAGTCTTTGTACCTAAATCAATATTGTTGTGATAGCATGAGAAATTTTTGCCACATTGATTTCCCATTGCACTGCAATGTCACATTAGCTCAAGGTGAAGAAGCCAGTAGGATGAAAGCAGTATAAGAATAATAATGGAGGAATTATAAACCAAATTGCACATAAGAAATTGAAATGTTTTGTTTGGGTTTTTGAGCTATTATAAACTTTGAGATCAAAACAAAAATGGTTGTCTACATCAAAGGCATTGCATCAAATCATCCATTTCTTGATGAAATCAACATCCCTAAGTATATTAGTCTATGAAATAAGGGTTGGAACCAAACAAACTATTGTTTGCTGGCATCAGCTGAGTCTCCTAATGCTCTGCATGATATTTTTCTTCCAGTGTTCTTATTCTTTCCTCTTAGAGACAATTTTATGTGGGTGGTAGGGGTAGAGAAGAAGTGTATCTTAATAATTCACAGACAAGAATATCCTGAATCAGACCATATGTCTGACAGTGTCTAAAATGAAAGGTAAAATCTTCCATTATTAATGACTGAGGGCTTCTTTGGGATATAACTCCAGGTTGTATATATGGTTTAAACCATGTGTTTATCAAAGTAAAAGCAATCTTCTTACTGGTAATAAAGAATGTGGCTTCACTAATCAGGTTAACTCAGAGTCAAGCTTGCACAAAAGTCTTTATTTATCTGATTATTCCCACTGCAATACTATCTTGAAAACTAGGTTTAAGTTAGAAGAGCCTGGACACTGGTAAAGAGCTCTCAAAATACCAGCTCATGGAACCTACGAGGCAAACTCAAGCCAGCAACCTTCATCTTCACTGGTTCATCATGAGCCACATGCTGCTGCTCCTGTCATGAGGGCAACATTTTGCAGAGGTGGTTGTTCTAACATAAGATTTTTTCAACGGTTGTATCAATGTGGACAGTCACAAGAATCAGTCAGGTAGTTAAAACACCTGAACTCATCTGTTCCAGAAGTTTCAAACTTTAATGCAATTAAGTATAATGGTGTTGCATTATTTTGTCAGAGGGCCTAGTCTGGCATAAGACTGATGTATTTAAGGCCAAAGTAACATTAATTAGACAGCTTGCACATGGCCAAAATTTCTATTAGCTATTTAAAAGGTTCAGTATTTCTTGATTGCATTAATGGCTACAATGGTAACTTGTGCATATGTTTTTCTTGATTGCTCTGTGAAATTAATCTAAATAATTCTGTATGTGAATTAATCTGAATATCCAAAAACATCATAAATATGGGAAGTACTGGGAAAAATCAATGCTTCATCTAATTATGTGTCCTGTCCTTCATGATGGTGCAAGAATAAATCAATAAATGCTTTATTTCCTTTATTTTACACTCACTATCCAAGAAGTAGTTAAACCAAGTTTTATTATCTATTTTTTTATTAGTGATTTCTAATATTGTATTGGTTTTTCATGATTGTTACATATTGAACTGATGGTTTTACAGACCTGAGTCATAACCCCATAATCTCACTCCTGAGCAGTAATGGCTAGCTATGAAACCATCATTTTATGTATGAAAATAAGTCTTACTTTTGTTTATATATTTTTGTTATCAAATTCTTCATGTATTTGAAAGTATTTGTTATTTATCTACACTAAATATATTTTTTATTTTACTACCCACTGATTTTTATAAAGTATATAATTCTGTGAGAATGGTTTTCATCTATATTATTATGAAAGTGTCATGAGCCAATTTAATCACCTTAAAATTCGTATTCCTTTCCAGGTAATTTGCAGGAAAATAGAGTCAGGACCATTTAAATCAGCATTCTTTGAACAAAATAATCTATGGTATTCTGGAAAGAACATAAAAATTAAAGCAACAACAGAAGGAACACTTTGAATATTCTTCCAGAATTCAGCACTGTATCATTTGAGGACTTTAGCAACTAGAGGTGAAGACTTTATATTTAGAACTTCAAGATAAATAATTCTTCTATTATTTCTTTGTTTTTCAAGTCCGTCTAAATTTTTACCATCCACAGGCTTCCTTGAAAAGCCCAGAGGGCAATCACGTCTCCATATTTGAAAAAAAAATTAAAGAAAAAAATAATTGATCAAATTTTACCTTTCTGTCAGTGATCAAAGAATATTTTCCCTGGATTTTTTTTGGCCATGCACTTCAAATGATTTACTGATATAACAAACCCTTTGCAGTTTTCCCTAGTGCTGAACCAAACTGGGTTTTGGAGAGTTAAATTTAAAAATATGTGCTGTCTTGTTCCAGTGGAAAGCATTTATTTCAATGCTTTGTGTTTTGATAGAATCTCCATATGTTTTGTGGTAAGGATAATGGTCCTTGTAAAAGCATAATCTGACATTCTATTGACATTCATTTATTGTAAGGAACTTAGTGAGTATTAAACTCCAGTATGTGCGTCAGGTAATAGGAAAGACTTGGCACATGGGCATACATGTGAGCATAATCATTGCAATAAGGAATTTAATTTCAATAAGTTAACCACAGAAATTCACAAAAAGCATACAAAAGCCCAGCATTTTTCTTTCAGCTCCTAGCATCTTCAGGACTCACGAAAACAATGTGCAAATGCCTATAAATAATAGGGTAAATAGAAATTAAAACAAATGCACCTAACTTAAGAAACTACAGAAAAATTATACAATCCACAGGAGATCATAGGACCTAACAATTGCATAACACTGCAGCTGAAGTCAACTTTCTGATTCTATAATCAAGTAATGCTGTCATTCTTCCCGTAATTATTATTATTGCCATTGTGTCAGAAAAAAAGGTAATGAACACAGAAAAATTGGTAAACTTTGTTGGTTGATACCTTAATATAAATAATAGCTTCCAAAGTAAAAGGATTTTGTATTATTAACTTAAAGCTGTCTGCTGTAGAGAGTAGAGAGAAAATGGGACCTTGATATGTGCTCTGTTCTTAGGCATCCTGAAGTACTCGCTTCATAAGAAGGAAATAGATGAGGAATAGTTTTGAAATTAACTCAATTGACCTTGGCAACAGGCACACTAATGGCTATGGGAGTGGAGAGCAGGACAGGTTACTTAATCCTCAGTGTCAGAAAGCAATTAAATCTGCTAATTACCGAATTATGTGTTCCAATGCTCAAAGGCAAGCATAAGCAGTAATGATTAACCATTTTGCAAAGGAATTCTTCCCTCTCTCTCTCCAACTGTTCCTGGGTATTCCCAAAAGATAACATTTTCACACAGGAACAACTACAGCTAACTTAATGTCACACTAAGTGACAATGATAGCCTTTGCTTTCTCCTTGGAGATGATACATTTATGAGTCCCAAGTGTCAGGCTGTGAGACTGGACACTGTGTTTAACACAGTCATAACCATGAGGGTAATGAAACTTAGATAAGTGAATTTATTATTGGAGCCGCCAATAAATGGGGGATGGAGAGGTAGAGCAATTTCTAGAGTCTAGCTTTTCAAAGGTGAAGAGGTGAAAAAAGAAAAAGAAGAAAAGAAGAAAAAAAAGTTGAAAACTATTTCCTGGCGTAACAGTTAAAATAAACTTGTAAATCTCGGGATATTGCAAAAGCACAAGACACTATAGTGTCAGAATTAATGTGTGTTTTCACCATTAAAGAGGAGATCAGTTTTGCTGAAAAGTTTTTGCCATATTCTATACAAGGACAACTAAAGAAGAGATAAGGTATTCCCTGGGAGTCTTTTCTGACACCTTTCTCTAAGCTCTAAGAACTCAGCCTGCTGAATCAAGCACATGAAGTGGTTGTTGTAAAAGTCCAGTGTACAAGAATAAGCCTGGGTTATTTATATGAATGTTAATTTCTAAGTGTCAATAACTGGTCAATGCAACACCACCAGAACAAACTCAGCTGCTTTCTTTCCAAGTAATGCTGTTCCTTAGCAGATTTATTATCCTCTCATGCATCACACTAGCAAGCTGCTGGAAAGAGGAAGAGAAAGGACTGTCCTAGAAACATTTGATTAGCCTTTAATTAACTTCTACTTTGCTGTGGAGCATCCATGCAGTCAGAGAGAAGGCATAAAGGAAAAGCACAGAGGAACAAAACTGAGGAATACACCCTGCACGTTTGTCAGCCTGCCACTTGGTTTGCATATTCCTTTGAACCCTATGATTTTGGTGTTCAAATGGAGAAAAATTAAATTCCCTGATTTTTATCAGCTTTCCTCTTTTCATTTCATTTTTGCAACTAGAAGCATAATAAGTTGTCAATAATGAAGGGTCAAAACAGTTGAAATAATTTTGCGAGAGTGCTGAACTACTGTGGTTTGACTACTGCATTGAAATTCATCTCCAGTGTTCCTTGTGTCTGTTAGTTCAGCAAGTGTTGACAGTTCAGAGTCTGCAGGACTTGGTATGCTGATGAGTGAAACTTCACTGTATGAAGCATAATTTTAAAAGAAAACCTTCATTATCTGTACTGTGAAATATCCTGCTAATTTGAGCAGGTTTATTTTTTCTTCGTTTCAAATTTTTTTGGAACAGCATTTTTTCAATACTCTCTGCAAGATTTACTGTATGAAGAAAAAGACTACAGAGAAATATAATTTTTCATTATACTTAAGCCTCTATCACTCTATCACTTCTATCACCTCTCTCACTCCTGTACACACAGCACACATCTATTCTCTGCAGCCTGTTTTTGCACTGCAGTTCAAAACACACAGTAAGTTCAAGTGGGTCTGTTGTGTTATCTCTGGGTTTCAAAGATATGTATTTCACTTTGAAATAGGTGTTGTTAATCCTTCGTGACAAAACTGTAAAAACTAGGATATCTTTCATCTGAGTTTGTGCTTCCTTTTGTCCTGCCTAGAGTATGCTGCATCTAAAATGGTTTTTCATAGAATTTGAAGTCATATGTTCTTGTGAACATAAAGATTGAATGAAAAACATAACTTCATTACACTGTTTCTTGATTTCTAACATAAGTGCTTGATTGCTTTTTCAAAAATATGGGCATATATCATGGAAACACAGAATAATAGAATGGTCTGGGTTGAAACTGACTTTTAAAATCACCTAGTTCCAACCCCTTTCCATGGAAACCTTTCCCTAATCAGGTTACTCAGAGCTTCATCCAGTTTTTCTAGGGACGAGGCCTCCACCACCTCTATATGCAATATTTCATGTGTGCAATATGTAATACTAGAACATAATGTATTGTAGAGTCATTTGAGAAAAGCATGTTTCATTTTTACCTCACAGCAAGTCTCTGCCAACTGTAAGTTTCTATAGGATTTACTTTTCCAACAGTCAAGTCTTGAGCAACTTCTGTCTGCTCACTGACACAACACAGCATTTTATTCCTCTTCTTCACATCCATGATGGAGCTTCCTACGAGAGTAACAGATGGGAAGACTCAAGATTCATTAATATTATCTGTACTTAAAAATGATGGAGCATTATTGACTATTTCATACCCTTGATAGTGTTGGGGATTTTTCTTTTCCATGCCAAAAAGTGACCCCTTTTTATACAATTAAATGAAATTTTTAAGAAGGCTAAGAATATCTGGAACACAAATTACTATAAAAAATAATTGATGAAACCCAAATTTTAATTGAGCACTTTAAAATTAACATGCTTTGATGATTTAATGGGTTTGTTTAAGTTTATTTCCGGAGATGAACACTTTGTAAGTGGGCTATCTAAGGAAATATCTCTTCAGAATATTTAATAATTCTTAACATTTTTTATGTTTATAGATCAGTAATCTTTGTTCTGAAGTTCCATTAAGACTGTCAAGACACATGCAGGTAATTCTGGGACAGCCTTACTTGTTTACTTATTTTTCTATTTCTATTATAAAAAGAAAATTTTGAACTTCACCTCCTCAAGTTCTCACCTGGTGAATAACTGGTTTTTACTAATTCATGTGGACTACAGTTGTAGCAAGATAACATTCAGTGACAGGAGTTAATAAATGACCCTACATATGAAATTTTAAATATTATACCTGGGATGAGTAACAAGTGGAGAGTCATTGCTAACAGCTTTAAGAGTTCACCTGTAACTTTACCATTTTTGTCTAATAAAGTTCATACAAGTGCATCTTTCATATATTCATCCACATGTATGTGACAGTGCCTTGCTTTCTACCCTCACTGAACCATTTCCAGAATTTCCTCTCTAGTTTCCCCGTTTTTCAAAATGTAATTTAAAATATCTCTAGGTTTCAGACAGAAAATAGGAGAATTACCCACTATTTGAGAAGTATCTAGATATAAAATTCTTTGGTACATTTTTAGACATTCTTGTTTCTGCACTAGAACAGAGAGGTGCCTTGACATATTTCTCTGTGGCATTTTTAAGTATGCAAAATACAAGGAGCAAAAGTACTTTTCAAAAAAAAATTCAACCCTTCAGCTTCTGCAAGTCTAGCCTCATTCACTTATGATGTTCCTGCAAAAAGTGTTAGCATGATCAGTGGATTGAAAACTTCTAAAATTGGCTGGAAATACCATATAATCCTGTTCCCAGTTTAATGGAAAAGGGAAGCACTGAAGACATTGTCCAGACTGAATTCAATGGAGGCCTTTCACAACTAGAGAGCAGATCCTTGGTAACAGACTGCATTTCTCAGAAAGAAAGAAAATGGATTTTCATTCTCTAAATGCTTAGATGATAAAGATATTCAGTATATTTGAAATTAGCTCTTGCAAGTATTTTGTACTACGAGTTAGTAGAACTCCACAGAAGTTTTTGTTGCTGCACAGTGAGGTGCCATAACAAGGTATATTGTCTTTCAGTTTAGTGTGTGTTCTTTCTCTCAATGTGAAATATTATGAGCTAGTGGTGGGCTTATTTTATCTGGGCAATCCTGCAGTTGCCTTCTGATTCTTATTTTATTGGCTATGTAGAGAAGATGCCATTTAAAACTTTAATTGCCAGAGAGGGTTGTGAAATATTCACTGAGATTTACTGCTTTCCCTTTGTGATGTACCTTCACAGCAAAGTGACCCTGGGGGTTAGGAAGCATATTGTATAAATGGCAATTTAATGAGGGCTTGGAAACTATGAGGTCCCCAAAGAACACTTAATTCTGAAATTTTCTTGTTATAGAGTATTTTATGAAGAAATCCTGGCAGGAATTCCAGTGAAGATAACCTGGGTCTTTAGTCAGAGATATTGTAAAAATGGAACAAAATTCTTAGTTAATAGTGTAAAGACAGGCAAAGTGCCTACCCATGAAGTCAAATCTTGTTTAACTAAACTGATGAAAAGGCACGGACATGAAAAAAGATCTCCATTTTTAAGATGTAAGCAACCTGCATTTTTTTTTAGTTATTGGCCAGAAATCCAATCAGAGTATTCATGATTCACAGTAAGAATAATTATTCAGAACATAACAAGTATGTTGATAGCTTTTCTGTTTTCAATAACAGCATAATGCATAGGAGATATATAACTTTAATGTATAGATTTTCTAAAAAATGTGAATTTCTGCTAATCTACTGCATTTTCTGCAAGGCAGCTAAACTGTTTCATTCATTTTATTGCTTGTTAACTTTGAAACATAAAAATGGCCATTTATATGTTAAAATTGAGTATTTTACTACTGATCATTTTTAGGAAGATCTTGCTTTTGTATGTTCAGGTCCAGTCCCTTACTGTTTCTTCTGCTTACTGAGATGTAAAACTGCTCCACTCCTTTTAAAACAACTTCTGTTGTGGGTTAAGCCCAGGAGGCACTAAGTCATCGCTCCTCCCTTCAGTGGAGAGGTGAAGAGAAGCATAAAGGTAAATATAAAAAACCCTGGTGTGTTGAGATAAAGACACTGTAATAGGTGAAGCAAAAGCTACCCAACAAAGCAAAGCAAAAGAAGGGATTTATTCATTATGTCTCATCAGCAAGAAGATGTTTAACCATTTCCAAAGAAAGCAGGGCTACATCCATGTGCAATGGTTGCTGGTGAAGACTAAAGCAGTAACTCCAAAAGTCTCACTTCCTCCTTCTTTTGCCTGGCTTTTATTGCTGGATGTGAAATTATATGACAAAGAATAACCCCGTGGTCAGCTGGGGTTTACTATATTGGTTGTATCTCCTGACAGATTATTGTGTGCCCCCAGCCTACTCACTGGCAAGATTTTATAAACTAACTAATTGTATTTACTAATATAGAAGAAATCTAGTTCTGAAATAAGGGCCACATGAGGTTCTTCAAAGAAAGGGAATGAAGTTATGGTAAGCAACTGTAAATGCCACATGCTTGACTATATTAAAGCTTGTAATAGGCTGTCACTCATAGTATTTGTTCATTAGTGTCCCCCAAACTACCTTGAAAACTGTGACAGAATATAATGTAGAACATAATTTTAAAGGTTAAATGACAAAGCTGTATCCAAAACTATCTGTATATGAAAACCAGATGTTATTTCATAAATATTTTTTAGCCTTTGACACTGTTAGTGGACAAGACCTGAGAGAATAGATGTCCCTTTCAGCTGCTGACAAATCCTCAGACTAAGTCAGGTCACTTCAACAGTTCTTTCACTTTGTTCTTGAGATGGTCACAACTGAACATTCAAGCAAGCATCACCAGAGGTGAGAACCTAATTGGGATTGGAATTCTGCCAGCAAAATGAAAGTATCCAAAAAAATCCAAACCAATCTACAAAAACCCAATCAAATTAAAATGGTTGCTGTCCCTGTCTCTGTAAGACAATAATAAACATACACAAGAAAGACCAGTGAGTTCATAGACATTTCTATTGAAAAATTGAATTCTTTGCTTTTACTGGATGTATAAAATTCGAAACTGGTCAGATCCAACAACAGAATAATCATACTTTCTAAAGACAGCTACAAGTGAAGTAAATAAATGACTTGGTAAAATGTCATTGCAGGAGTGACAAACATTCACCCCTACTCCCTCTCAGAATCCTCAGGCATATGCACCAGGAAAAAGGGGACTACTGCACATCCACATTTTTTGCTCAGCAGGTCAGGAGCTCCTGTGTGTCACAGCAGTGGTGTGACAGGCTCACAGGGTAGCTGGAAGCCATCCCACAGGCTGCTCATGAGGGCCCGGAGCCAGCACCTGCTGTTCCTCACAAGCCTCTGGCAGCAGCCTGACCTCACCAGCGATCTCTCACTCACCTCCACCGTAGACCGGCTCAAGGGATCCATGGCTCCCAAGGGATCTGTTGACTCCCAAGGAATCCGCTGGCTCCCAAGAGATCCACAGACTGACTGCTGGAGTCAATGCTCCTCAGTTCTGCTCGAGGTTCCCTTGTGAGTCTCCTCCACACTGCCCACATGTTGTCTGGGTTTTTTAAGCCTGAGGTTTTTGAATTTCTAAGTTTAGTTTCTTTGTGATGTTTTGGTTTAGGAAGGCCTTGTTTTTACAAGATTTCAGATGTTGTTGTGGTGAGTAATAAATGACACATTTCCTCGTTTAGAACAATCTGGCTATAAATCTTTTATTCAAACAATTGACCCTTTTTTATACCTTTCTGAACAGGCCACTGTCATTGGTAGGAAGAGTGCCAGAACTCTTCACCCCATTGGGCAAAACCAAGAGACATAGAGAAAATCCATCCCACAGAAAAGAATGCAAAACATTGCACTCATTACAAAAATACTGGCACTGATAACGTCAAATCTTGTGAGAACAAGGCCTTCCTAAACCAAAACATCACAAAGAAACAGAAAGAAACCTAAGGCCTAGGAAACCCAAACTACGCCCAGGGGCTGCAGCCCCTCAGGAACTGCAGCGCTAGACCCGGGAGAGCCCTGGCCACTGCCCTGGCTTAGAAAGTCAGAAACCTGAGGCCTAGGAAACATAAACTACACCCAGGGGCTGCGGCCCCTCAGGAACTGAGGCACTAGGCCTGAGCGAGCCCTGGCCGCTGCCCTGGCGCGTTGTGTGGGAGCAGCGTGAGGGCACAAAACACAGTGCGTGAGGGGGACAGGCGGGGCAACACTCAGCAAAAAATAATCCATACACCTGGGAGTTTGGGAACTGTCTGCTCCAAACAGCTCTGAAGAAAAGGACACGAGGGTCCCAGCAGGCAGCCAGATGTATGTGAGACAGGAGTTCACCCTGGTAGCACAGAAAACCACGTGCAGCGAAGCGATCCTTCTGCTCCACAGTTGAGAAGACCAGGCCTGTGTCCAGGTTTGGGCTCCTTGAGCCGCAGTGCAACTTAGTGAATCTCCACACGTAACCAGCAACTCCATTCTTCACATCCTCCTCAAAGGTATTTTTTGATTGTTGATATCCTATCCCAAGACTGACCTTGGTTATGGGCCCACAGCAACTGCGGTGGCAGACCTGACAGGATGGTAGCACCTATAACACTGTGAAGGCAGCAGGGACAGCTGCAGATGCAGCCTGTTGTCTCCAGGAGCTCTCAAAAGAGATTGGCTCCTCATGGCTGTTTCCAAAACGTGCTGGTGCAGGAATGTGGCACGTGAGGGCAGACAGATGGTCAATGTGCCATGTTGAAGGGTACTTGCATTAAGTAGGCACAGCAGATTATGGAATATATCCCCAGCCAGTGATGCTCCAAGTGCTGTGCAGTACAGATATAGTAAACTGGTTTTAGAAAGGACTAGTCATGAGTGGGGAGGATGCACACTGTTCCAGATTAACAGGACCAATAATTCAGCAATTATACCCTGAAGGTCACAACAATAATAGATGTGACTAGAGGATGCTAAACTGGTTTATTTAGCTATCACCTAGCTGAGATTGATTATTCCTTCATTAGTGTTATAACTTCTAAAATATCTTTGACAGTTGTTGTCCCTGAAAATGAGCCTTCTGATTTGTTTTAGTATAATGGAGTCAGTTCTCATGAATAGGATAAACAAGGATCATGTTTACATTCCTCTGTGAAAAGCTATCACCTGATGGATTTCTCAAGTGACCAATGGAGATGGAGAGGTGGGAACTCTCTGTCCAATCTCTGGTCACTGTCCAGAAACTGATAGATACGAGGTCAACAATAAACTGGAGAGTTCTTCTCTTCTTCTCTACCTGAAAACCTGTCATGTGTGTTACTGTGTTCTCTCTGTGAGTCACAGTAACAGACAGCCTTCTGAAAACATCTTTAGATTTTTTGGAAAAGAATATTTTGATTCAAACTCCAGATTGTATCTAAATATTTTTCAACCTTTTTATCAGTTAGGATAAAAATATATTAAAGGCAATGTTAAAACCATCAGCCTGACTTTAATGTCTTCTTTCCCAGTAGTTGTCAAAATGATGATCAAAATTTTAACAACCTCACATTGAATTTCAGTGATATATTTAATCCAGATAGAAATTAAAATTAATTTTGGGTTATATACTATCATTTTCAGAAATAAATCAATTTTATTTGAGGACTATATTTCATGTCCCTGAATATCCCATGGAGAAGCAAAAGATATGACCTGTATAAACAATGATTTTATTCATTGAGATGAATTAACATATTTAATACTCCTGTCAATATTTTGTAAAGGCACTAAAGAGAACATGAATGCCAAGAAGTGAAGGGAAGGGAAAGGTAGAATTGAAGGTTTGCCCTGACCAATGGCAACATCTTGAAATTATTCTCTTAAGAATGTATCAGAGCAGTCATAAGTGACAAGCTAAAATTTAATAAAAGAAGCCCTGATTTTTTTTTAATATTATTTTTTTTTAATATGGGTTGCAATTATTTGTGCTTGTTTAGGTGTGTTCAGGCTTGTTTGGTCCTGTGGAAATCTCCTCAAGAGAGGTAGACTATCACTAAAGAGGTTTTTTGCTGAACAGTTTCCTTCTAATTGCCTGAGTTAAGAGATCAATGCAGCAGCTCCAGGGTGCATAACTGTAGTTTTCAACACAATGAATCAAGCTTAGAGCCATAAAATTTCAGTCTAAGGAGTTTTTGTGAACCTGGTATATTTTAATTAATTAAGTCACAGAATAAAAGTAATGCATAAAAACTTGCTTATTATGTATATATGAAAATGAGAACTAGTTGAAATTACCAAAATTGTGGCTTTCCAGTACCTGAAGGGAGCCTAAAAGAAATGGTGCATTCTATAAGAGCACAGAGTAACAAGACAAGGGGAAACAGTTTCCAACTGAAAGAAGGTAGGTTTAGATTAGATATTATGGAGAAATCCTTTACTGTGAGGAAGGTGAGGCACTGGAACAGGTTGCCCAGAGTGTGGATGCTCCATTGCTGTCAGTGTTCAAGGCCAGGCTGGATGGAACTCTGGGCAACCTGGTCTAATGAAAGTTGTCCCTGTCAGGAAGATTATAACTGGGTGATCTTTAAGGTCCTTTCTATCCCAAGCCATTCTATGATTCTATGATTCTATGGTTCTATGATTCAATGATTCTATGATTCTATGCTTCTATGATTCTATGATTCTATGGTTCTATGATTCTATGGTTCTATGGTTCTATGGTTCTATGATTCTATTATTTTACGGTTCTGTGATTCTATGATTTTGAGTCTTTTCATACATTC
The DNA here is from genome assembly GCA_032173965.1 of Sitta carolinensis. Lineage (NCBI taxonomy): Eukaryota > Metazoa > Chordata > Aves > Passeriformes > Sittidae > Sitta > Sitta carolinensis. Next base: position 3,595,948 of record JAVUNC010000006.1, read on the forward strand.
ATCATGACTTAAATTTCAAAGTAAGAGGCAAAATCATTAGGTAAAATACATTTTTTACATAATTTCTTGAAATGAGTGAAAGTGTTTTTCATTTCTGAAAATACAAAACTGAAATTTGAGCCCATTCTTGGGGTTTGGATTAAGCGGTAAATGCTACTGAAAAATAAGATTTCAATTTCAAGAATCTTAAAGAATCAGTTGCCCATTAGCCACACAAGGCAGGTTATGATTTAAGATTAGATTTCTACTAACTGTTAATTTATTGTAGGCTTTAAAATTGTCCTCTGGTTTACAACAGACAGTTGATTGAGAACTAATATTGTGGCATGGCCTTTGAAATACGACTGTACCAGCAGATGAGAATATCTCTCGTAACACATTGAGCCATTTAGGATGGTTAGTCTGAGCACTTCAAAACAAAGGTCTTGCTTATGAAGTCTTTAATGTTAAGGAAGTTTCTTAGTATAAAGCTTTTGAATAATACAGATGGCACCTTTTATGGCTTGTTTTGCTAAAATTCTTTGCAAGTTCTACTCTAGAATTTAAAATACTTATGCTTTATGCTACTTGTATGCAGAGACTCTTTTTTTCTATCATTTTTTTCATCCATGCAGTGGATGAGAGTGCAAGTATCACAGATTTTCTGACAGATACAATATTCAGCCCACTAAGAAGCTTTTCTATTCAGAACTAGAAATAAAGTTTCAGGGCTAAAAAGATGCTTTGCAACTAGATTTTGTTCCCCTCTTCAATTTGTCCTCTAACCTTGGAATGTCTTGATCTCTCTCTGTTCCTGTCAAAAAGATATCACACTAAAAAGCTAATACAAGCTGCTATTGTAGCTCCACTCGAGTTCCTCTATGCATGTACATCATAGTGCTTCACCTCTATCAGGACTTTAGGTAGCAATTTGTCTGTGAAGTCTCTTATTTTTTAGCCACTACCATGTCGCTGTGGGCGATGAACAAACGACATAAAACCTAGTTATAAAAAACTGTATCTGACTCCACTTTATTAAAACAATTGTCTTCCTTATATACCTTTTAGAACAGGCCACTCTCGTTGGTTAGAAGAGTGCCAGAACTCTTCTTCCCATCGGCCCAAACCGATGGATAGAGACAAGTCCATCCCATAGAAAAGAATGCAAAACATCACTCTCGTTACAACAACACTTAGGATGTTTATGTTAAGTCTGTGGGAACAAAGTCTTCTAAAACCTAAACACTGCGAAGAAACTGAGTTCAGAAACTCAGAAACCCCAGTCCCAGAAAACCAGACTACACTACCATATAGATTTCTATTCCACTTCAAAAACCTTGTCTGTGTAGAAATCCATGGGAGTCATCCATATGTGTATGTATGCAGCCTAACACGGATATATTCTGGCAAATAAATCCCCTGAGTCTTTAACGACACTTAGTTCAATCCTAGTTTTTTCCTATCTCTCTGGAGAAGGGATTAAAGCATATATATATATGTATTCTCATTTTCTTAAGAAGATTGGAATTCTACTTCCTTTTTATTAATGTATAAGCACTTCTAGTATGGCCAGAACTACTGACAAAGATATAGGGACCACTCATCTGAAATTCTTGTGATCTGGAAATAATCACAGTGGAGGGAACCTACAAAAAAAATGGAGAAGAAAGAGGACAAAGCTGGAATGGCTTTATTTAATTTCTTATGTAAAGAATTGGATGGAAAAGAAAATTAACTAATAAAGAGTCCATGTAGCTGACAGACAAACTGAAACCACTCCCCAGTCTGATTTCAATATATTCAAAGGTGATAATTTTTACAAAGTGTTTTCAAAGTGTGAAAGGTGAGGGAAAGCCTAGGGAAACATGGGAATTCTGAAGACGGAATTACATGAAAGAACTGTCATTGAAGAAAAAAAATTAAATTATATATTGTCTTCTATTTTTTTTAATATATAGATGTGAGAAGATTTAATTGGAGAAGAATGCATGGTAGAGGTAGGGACACTAAATCTTGATGTTGTTACTAATGGAGAGTCTGTGGAGGTGTGGACCTAGAAAAGGCATGGTATAGCAAGTGATGGGAGGAATCAGTGAAAAGAGATTTTAAACTTTGTACTTTTGCTGTTCTTTTACTACGGTACCTCCTATAAAGCTTTCATCAAAAAATACATCTATGGTTCTCATAGGTTAACTACAGATACAAATAAACCACTAGAAAATGTTTTCTAAAAATACCCACTTAATACCTTCCTTCTATGTTATAGATTTCTTAAAATCTCCCTGATTTTAAGAATCATTTTGCTATATTTTGCAAACTTGCAGAATAGTTTTAAACACATTTAGCAAAACTCCATTGTCACAATGCAAATGTTCTTCACAGTATGCAAACAATTCCAACACAAACATTTTTGGTGACATTTGTTCCCCAAAGTTTTCCTCTCTTGCCTCTCAGCATGAAACATGTATTGATTCTAGCCTCAAGAGCTGCATTCTATTCTTCCTCCATTTTAGCAGGTGATAAATCAAAGGTGACAAAGTAAAAGTGAACAAGTGGGATTCCAGGGAGAGAGGTAAGGTAGTCACTTCTAGTTGGCTGGAAAAAAAATAGGTTCCAAACAACTAAATTTCATATTTAAGAAAGTTGTTCAGCATTATGGAGAAGATTGCAAGAAGATTAAGTGCTTTCCAGTTGTCATATTTTCTCAAGAAAAGAGTTTCTTTATGAATAGTTTGGATATTTTCCCTCCGATTTACTTCTGTTTGATAGTCTTTCAATTGATTCTTTGAACAGCTTCTATTCAGTATCTGCATCTTTTTATCATAGTACATTAATAAAGACATGAAAATGGCTTCTTATCTTATTCTAACCTTTTCCTCTGCCTCCTGCTGGACTTCTAAGGAGTTGTCCATCAGAGGACTGTCTCAAGTTGCCTTTTTAATTCCTGGGAAAACAGGAGAAGAGGTAAATAAATGGTATATATTTTCTGACTTTGCATTCAACTGAAATCCACAGAATCCCTTCTGGCAAGGTTTCTCTTTGCAGTTATTCTTTTAAATCTTTGGCTTTCAATGCAGTAGTTTCTTACTATTCTTAGCAGTTTGTTTCTGGGGCTGTGCTCCCTCTGACATAATTCCCACAGTATTATTTTAATCACCTATGCAGCTGAAAAGTTTGTGACCTACCTTTCCCTTTCACCTTCTCATAATTCCCCAGCTAAAATTACTAGGGTTTTTTCCCATTAACTCGAATCTCCAGGGAACTATGTACACCTCATGACGAGAGTTATATTTTCAAATTTACTACCACTTCTTGATTTTTATCTTGTGCTTAATCCTCATAGGCTTTCTGCCATTACCAGTTATTTATCGTATAATGGACTAATGTATTTTTTATTTACATATTTTAAAAGACCTGGTGGGAATCTATAAGAAACTAAATACCTTTGTTAAAGGCTGTTTTCAGTGACCTGTTTTGTGATTGTACAGATTAGTAGAAAAAGTTTAATTACCAGATTGAGGAGTTCTCCGTGAGAAAAAGAAGAATCTTCCTGCTCTGATCTTAATTGTGAATAAAAGAAACTACATTAATCATTCATTTCCTTCAGGTTCTTAGATTATTAAGGGATTAAACCTCTTTGAAATAAATTTTACTTTCAAAAGCACAGAGTACTTGGTGCAAAATGAGTAACTGTCTTGCATGTTGCTAGAATCCTTGACCATGGGCTAGAGGGGTAGGATTCAGCACTTGGCAGGGTTCTAATTTTCTAAAATATTTTTCCTTGACTAAATTGTATATACATATCCCTGCTTTTGAACAGAGCATTTTATTTTATACCTTTATAAAGAACGCTAAAATTAACATTGCCCTTGAGCTCAAGAGGAAGGACTTCTCTTCCTTGAGATTATTACTACTCCTGAAAACCTTGGAAATTTATTTCACAAGTCTGTGTCTCTGTTTCCTCAAGAGAAAAACAGCACAGTTCTTTCAGAAAATAGTTTGAGTTCTCCCAGTTAAGATTACTTGCTGTTGTGTTTTATTTTAAAAGAATAAAATAAAGTTTTACTCATGACTAGAAAGGAGCTGCTAATATAGTGAAGGATGAAATTGTGCAACAGCATGTAGTAACTTCATGAATGCTTCAATCTAGAAGCTGAGAAATTTGAAATACTGAGGGAACTCAGAGAGACAAAATAGAATTACGTGTTTGTAGTCTGTTTCTAATTACAACTAACAAATCAAACCCAGCTTTCTAATACATGAGATTTTGATTTGGGAGCAGGGGGAGACTTGCCAACAGCTCTAGTTATGGTGTTTTACTATTGGTAGTTCTATTCAAGCAGTGAAAAGAGATTTTTTCAAGCAAAGAATCACATAGAGTTTAAAGATAACAGACTATTACTCTACAATGGTAGGCCAGATTTCTTTCAGAACCTCTTGACACTTTTGTGCTGCTACTTCTTCAACTTTGTACCGTACAAAGGGGCTCATATCCAACTATAAACTTCAAGATCTAATTTCTCTGACACATGAGAAATTATTTCAGCTTTTCCATGTTGTTTTTTGGCATAAAATAATAGAGGAAATTAATACACAAATAATAAAAATGTTATCTCCTGAAGCACATAATTTAGCCAGGGTTCAGTAGCTGACTCTTTTTGTTCTACTATCCATCTGGAATTTCAACACACATACATTCCTTCTGCTTTGAATTTTTTTAAACAGAAGAAGAGAAAATTCATTAATTTCTCTGAAATATTTCCATGTCAGGCAGCTAAACCAAGGCAGAGCTTTGACTAAGCTACCTGTCCTTCAGAAATCAAAGTATAGATTACTCTGCATGCACTGAACCAATAGTCCCCACTCTGAGATCTGAGCTGATGGTCTTACTATGGCAATAGTACACATTGTCCACTTATTTGTCTACACTAAAGTTTTAGGATAAAAACATAGGCGTGTAATCTTCAAAACTGTGACAAGCTCTTAAAAATGTTCTCAGAAAGGGGATTCTTTTTCTATTGCCTACAGAATGGGTTTATTTGGCTTTATTAGATAAATCAAGTTGCAAGAATGTGTCCCTGATATGAGATATTCTTTTTCTCAAATGGCAATTATATAATAGATGATTTTATACTGGTAATTGCAGCTAATTCATGTAACAGGGAGGTTAACTGCAGAATTGAATTCATCATCATCTCATGAGTTTCATACTCAGTACATGGCAGTGTCATTATTCTGAACTAACATGGTTTGCTATTGTACTGAATATACACTTCTGTAGTCATAAGGTTAATTGCCTGGTTTACAATTTTTATCAGTGCAATTGCAGAGTAATTATGCTGTGTTCAGTAGACTAACAATAAATTTTAAAGGTAACAAAAAAAAAAAATGTATAATGGAAGTCTCATAAAGTTGGCTGTTCTAAAGAAATAACTACAATAACTACAATCTTAGAATTGTAGTACTGTAGGACTTTTTTGGGGTTCTTCTTGTAAAGTGACATGGGATGAATTCCACCCAGTCACTTTCTAGAAGTTGTTGCCAGGGGAACCTTGTTCACAACAAACCAAACGAGACAAGTGAACAGAATTAAATACAGATGGCACAGCTTTTTCCTCGACAGAAGTAAAGCAAAGGTGACCTAGAAATGTTCCTGACTTAGGCAATGTATCCAACTCTTCTTACTTAAAGGGAGGCAGATGTAACATAAAGAACTTTCCCTCAGGAAGAGAAAATACATACAAAAGTAGTTGAATGCAATGGGGACATTAATAACCCTCATAAAACTATCAACATATATCAGCTATTAGTTTCTTTTTAAAAATGACAGAAACATCATTTTGTTAAAGAGAGATTCCCAAACCCCAAGACCCTCATTTTATGCCATTGATCTGCATCTTCTTAAGTGAATTCCCAGTATTCCAGTACCATTGACCAGAGTATTTATTTGTTCTCTGTGTGTGCATATTTGGCAGCTGCTAAATGGGTTTGGCACTTTTACCCACAAGCACCAGAGGAGAGTTGAACCCTTGGTTAATTGGCATGGTGACAATTGCAAAAGTGCTGTTCTTGTGGAGGAAAGAGACAGTTTGATTTAAAGACAATTAAAGCCCTGATCGAGCTGGGGCCATCCTCCTTTATATTCATTATTTAGATAGTAAGTTGGCAGTGATTATTGTTTTTAGCAGAGGAAGGAAACAGAGAAAAGAAACCACCTGTGCAGAAGAAAGGAAGTTTGTTAATGGAGCTTGAGGAAGTAGTAGAGCAATGTGGACAGTAGAATCACCAGTCATTACAGGAACAAACGATGTCAATTCAGCTGGCATGTCAGCTTTCACTAATTCCAGGGCACTACCAATACGCTGACTACCAAATTCTTTATCCTGTGGAATGACCCTGATGGATCATAAGGCTTTTGTCTTCCTTGCATTATGTTTCTGTACAAAACCCTCCATCTACAGATCCGCACATTCTCACAGCTGTTCAAGGCACACATTAACAAAAAAAATTTCAGCTGTCACTGAGTGAATTGCCTTTCCAAATCTGGTTGCAACTGTGTGGTGTGGGATTATTTCTTTACTATTCATAAGAGCAATGTCTACTGATTTTGTAACTCTCTTTGGGAACAACAATCTTTCAGGAGAAACAGAAAGAATATCAACAGTTCTTTTACACTGAGAAAACAGATTGATTTATTTTATTTGATTCTGAAAGTACTTAAACAGGGCAGATGGGGTAGCTTGATTTCAAATTGTAAAGTTTGTGCTCCATCTAGTAGATTTAGGTGATGGATGGGAACTGAACACAGTGGAGAAAATGAAAAGGTCAAAATTAAGCATCTAAGGAATTAGAAGATCAAAAATTGATTTGAATACACAGAAAAGAAATCTAAATAATAAATAGAGGGAATAGTATGCATAACACAGTCTCTGTTTTTAGGTGTAATGCAACAGTATCAAAATCAGGACAAAACTGTTTATGTAAGTTTAATATATAGTCAGCCAACTCAAGCTCTATCTTGTCTGTGGGGATTAAAAAATTCCCCAATAGTCCTTTCACCGGGAAAATGCAGTGATAAAAGGAGACTCTAATGGTAAATTAGTTCAGAAACCTGTTTAAATATGCACATTTACAGTACCTTGGGCTGCAACGGTGTCTTCCTTCCTACAGAATCCTGCAGGCATGTATAAAACACTCTAGGTCAACTTCTCACCCCTCTTCCAGTGACAGCAGGAAAATCAGGTAGGCATCTGCCACAAATGGAAGAATGTCCCTTGACAGAGGGACATTCTTTCATGCCTGAAAGCCAAAATAACCAAAATAATCCCAGAAGATGGCAGGGAAACATATCGTTAACATATGCCAGGTCATATGACTTCTGCAGGGATCAGACACAATTCAGGCAGAAAAATAAATGTCAGAGGACTGTTTCTTTCTTCACTTTCCTTTTGATATAACTAAAATGTTGGACCAACTATTATTTAAGAACCTGTTTCTGCCCAAATGACATTTTAAATAGATGGCAAGACATGTGAGAGCAGATTTCAGACTGTGGAACCAAATTACAGGATTAGGTGGATTTAAAAAAAACAAACTGAAAATAAATAATAATAAAGAGATAATAAGAGTAAAAAGGGCTCACATCTAAAATGAGAACAGCACAAGGTTGTGATGGTAGTGAGAGCTTCACAAATTTCCTTCCATTCTGTCCTCTGCCTAAAGGTACACTGAAGAAATGACTAAGAAGGAAAATGAGTCAAGGATTACATGAAGGAGGCATGGAGTCTGAGAGATGGAACAAATCATTGAAGATTTGACCAAAGGAAATTAATTAAAGCCCATCAAAGGGTAGTGAAAAGTAGATCACTATTAGTAACATTTGCAGATTACTTTTTGGAAATGAAAACAATCTTGTTGGCAAAGAAAAAATTAATATCAATAGGTTCTTAGGATAAATTATTTTCTGGGCTTGCTACTACTTTGGTTGTGCAGCTTCAAATATTATAAGAATCCTCTGATAAAATCCATTTTTACATTTAGAAGTTATGTTAAAATAAACATACTTCAGCTTGACTGGCACTCATCTTCTTCCTCCACCATGTCTTGTGCTGTTCTGCCGTTCTTTTACTGCAACCCACCTGTGAGAAAAAAAAAATCCTTTTTTTTTTGTAGTAATTTGTCTTTTATTTGTGTCAAAGACATCATTAACCATGATGCTGCTTTTTTTTTTTTTTTTTTTTTCTTTTTTGCATATTTAGAGAAATTAGAGTGCTTCACTGAGTAGGCATAAGCAAAAACATAAAAATAAATATAAACATGGTAAGAATACTTTAGACTGGTGTCTCAAGCACTACTTTTATTTTTTAATTTAAAACCAGAAAACAGAAATCATTGCAGTTTCCTTATTGTGATTATTTTGTAATGAATACAGTGGAACTGAATCTTAATTTTTGACCCATTTTGAACAGTCCTGTGAGGACAGTCAGAACTAGATTTTCAGTACTTTTGTCTTTCCACAATCCTATAATCAGTCTTAATAATATTAATAATAATACAATTTAATATACATTGAGATGACAGTATGCTCTTAGTATAGCTGGTTACAGTTTTGACTCAGATTATATATTTTGTAATTTTAAGAGAAACTGATTTAGAAACTTATATAATATTTAGTGGCACTGAAAGAAGGCCAACCCTGTTAAACAACATCTTGGTTGTCCAGATATTCAGTCACAATAATGAGACCTGTTAAATTCTCAGTTTGCAAATCCTGAACTCGCATTCCCTCTTGTATGACTCAGAGGAATGAGTCAGTTTTATACCCCAGTAACTGCTAAATTATTTAGCACCACTGAAATAACCCCATCAGGAGAGACTGAGGAAAAAAAAACATCTTTGTCTCCCTAAGTCAAAAGGTCTGAGCTGGACTTGCAGCACTGGAGTTTCAAGCTCCTGCTTTGGTTTCCTCAAGCAGCAATTCCTGTAGTGCTGCAGCCGTTGTTGGTAACAAGACTTTCTGTGTTATCCCACTTTCTTTTGTGTACAGATGAGGCTGGGTTTTCTCAGCCCCTTAACACATTGTCTTTAAGCACATCCTGCAGGAAGTCCTACAAAGGTTCACGAGATACCTTAGGTAGGGTAAGGGCTTCACACCCTCCTTGAGCCAGCTGACTATTCACACTAGAGGATGTCAAATATACTGCATTTTCTACCAATGTGTCCTTTTATCATTGAGAATGATAATTCTGCAGACACACCTTAACTTAAAAAGGGATGAATGCTTGTTTGTTTAAAGCACTTGGTGGATATATGGCCTATGTGTCTCCTTTTACTGGACCCTATATAAGAAGGACAATTTCTTGCCACATGTTCAGCTTAGATGACAACTTGTTTTGCACTGGACATTGGTCCCCTGGAAAGCAACAATTCTACTTATTCATGGTCAAGACTGACTTTAAATCGAGATCTGGATGTGGCCCTGTAACCCTACTAACATGTCTCTAAACCAGTGAGTTCACAGCAGTGGATTAAGATTGATAAATATGACAATTCCAAGCCATCTCTGATGAATGCCTTCATATTGCTTCCAATAATATCACTTCCCTCTGTGGGCCACAGAAAATGAGCCACCAGTAAAAGCTGATTTTAAAAAAACCCACCAATCCTTCAATTCAAAACCTTAAAGGCTTCCAGCAGCAGTGTTGTAGTTTCCTTAAAATCCTAATTACAGTGAATTAAATTACTAAAATGCTACTAATTACCTTTTAATTTCAAGAGAGATGTTTACAAAGCACAGTATAATGAGTAATACAGTACTTCAAATGATTACTAATGTTGCCATTTTGTCTGACTTAATCTCAATTAGTATAAATCACAATGTCATCATTGCTAATTGCTATTCCTTTTGAGCAAAATGCTAATTTCTCTTTACAATCATACAATTGGTGTTTGTTTTTCCCTTAAATTATTCCATTTAAGAGACCCTGATAAAACAAGTGTTCAGAATATTTATTTTCTAGAGCTCAAGAAGAGGAAAGTGTGAACTGAGGCTTTTAGGGTTTATTTTTCTGTAGTTTTGTCTTTTAAGTTCATTTTTTCCTATAATAAAAAAAAGCTTTCATCTCTCAAATGAATCATCAAGCAAGATGTAAATTCCTATCAAACTGTATTTTCAAGGGATTTTGCCTGGTTTACTGTCAGAAATTGACTTTATTATTCATGTCTGAAAGGAAGATTTGAATGGTTTTTTGTGAGTAAAATGCCATACACTTGACTGTAGCTGTGTTTTTACAAGGTTCTCACTGTACCTGTGTAAAGCTGAATATCAACAGAGAAAGTTAAAATTATTTGTGTAAGGTCAGAGAATGCAAAAAGGGAGTGGCACAGCTGAAAGCACCATGGAACTCATTATCCTTCTTGTGCACTTAGTAGTCTGTGCTCCTACCCTCTAAAATTCTCAGGATTTTTGAAATTTGACAGGATTGGATGTCATATATTTGGGTCCCCCAAACAGACGTTGCATCAGAATGCCAATGGATTTCTATCCTGGTGCTGTACAAATGAATGGGGCCAGGGCACAGGACTTTGGTTCTGTCATCTTTGCCATTGTTAAGTGGGGTCAACTCACAGCCTTGGAACACCAGAAATTATTAAAGCTTCATTTGTGTGCTCACGGTGTTGGTCTGTCTTCGGGTAGGATCAGATTCAGTCATGTCATGGCACATCCTCATCTTTCTCTCTCTCTGTATCATTATGGGAATAATTTGATCAGCAGGACCCATTAAAGTGAATGGAGATGGAAACAGGTGCTGGAGAGTGCCAGACTATGCTATTGCTTACTGTAAGACATCTTCATGCCTTTAGATCAAAATTAATACTCCAAGATCTAGTCCACTCTGATACACTTATTACTACAAATATGCGTGAAAGATTCACCTCTCTGTCCAGAGAGATGATGGAGCAGAGTAGATCTGAAAAGCTTGTACATTTTTCAACAGCCTTTTATTGAGAAATCTGTGAAAAGAGTCCTCTGGACTGTGCCCTTTCACTCCTGATATAAGCACACACGAGTCCTCTGAAAAGCTGATGCTGTACAGGGCACAGTATTTCTCTTTCATTAAATTATTTCATTAAATCTTGGATGTTTAGGTGCAACAATTGTGATAATTTTCAAGGCACATTTCAGGTCACAACTCCTCTTCACAATTCCTCCTTTCAGGAATGAGCAAAGGATTAATTTCTTATTTCCTCCATATTTAGGTTTTAGGTAGAAAACACACCAGTGAAAAAAGTACAAGTAGTACATTTTCCCTATGGTTTGCTTCTCAACTCTGCTTCAGAGGTACTGTTAATATAGAAATTTCCAACTTGAGAGGAGTGACAGGTCTGGAAGTCGGCATTTTTAAGAATTCATTTCCCAGCAGCCCAAAAGAGAAACAAAAGGGAGAAAAGCAGTTTATTTGTCTCTCTGTTGACCAGCTGCTGATCCTAAGTCACCAATGTTGGTAGGACTTCCAAGGCAATTGTTGAGAACTTTAATCTAGTTTCCAGGTAGGAGTGCATTTGTTTGATTCATTAGTCTGGATACAGAATAGCTGAAACCAGATCTTTGCTAGCTGCTGTCACAAACATGGTCATACAAGAGTTTTAGTTTAAAAAAAAAAGCTCTTGAGAGTCAAAACCCAGTATATTGAGCTGACCCTTAGGTGTGAAGGAAAAACAGAACTCCAGATTACTTCAACGGAAGTTCTTCTTCACCTGTAAAAATCAAAATGGGCAAAATTAAGGCAGTCCCTGCTATTTTAAGTAACTACTTCAGAGAAATGCCAGTCTCAGATAGGGATTACAGATATAGAGAGTTTTGTCATTCTCTTCAATTTGAGGAGGCTGGGGAGCAAAGGGTGTTGTAGTTATCTCCATAGCAATATGCTGTGCATTAAGCAGCCTTTCTTTCCCCTCGTGTAAAACTTTCCTTGTAAAACTTGGTGAGTCACTGTGAAGGGAGAAAGTCTTATTTTTTTCCCAGTCCTCATTATAATGCAGTCGAATTGCCCTTCAAGATATTTTTCCATGCTGATGGCTGAACTTCAGCTTTCACACTAGCATAGGCAATACCAGAAGGACTACATTGCTGTGGATGTAAAGAGCAGGATTAAAAAAAATTGCTGTGTCTAATCATTTTGCATTTTTCAAGTTTGCACAATAAATAGACTAATCAATCTTCTAAGAAAACATGCCCCAGAAAGAACTGCACTGCAGAATAAATAACACAGGTTTTATTAGCCTTGTATTCTACTTACTAATCACCTATCTGTAGCAAGTATCTGAAGGGCACAGCAGAGGTGACTAGTCACTCTCTTGAGATTCTTTACCTGCATTTTGAAAGATTTTATTCCTCAGGTATTTTCACAGTTTGGGGGAATGACTGAACTTCAAGAGTTTAGAGATAAAACTGCTTATTATTTTTATTTTATTTTGCAAAAATGCTTCACTCTCTTCCTGTTTTGAGCTTAAACCAAATATGTACCTGGTATTCCTATGACAAAAGTGGCTTTGGAATTATTAGCAGAAGAATCTTTATTTGTCTGTCTCTTTTCCCATTTTATCTGTCACTGGAAAAATCCAAGTGTCATACAAATCTCAAATTTTATGCTGTACTTTTGTTATCATATAAATGAGGAACTGGAATTGTTGGTTTGCTGCATGGTAAATAGCATATACACTTTGATTCCTTCAGTAAAAAACCCATTACATTTGTATACAGATGAACTTTGAACTTTGAACTACTTTGCAGCAGTAAGTCCCTTAACTAAGTCATTAGATTTTCATGTAAAATGAGATATCAAAACACTGAACCTCAGATAAAAAAATATAGTACTTAAATGATCTCCAAGCACATAGTATTCAGCACAGGAACTCTGTTGCTGTTGAATACTAAAATGAAAAAGTTATTTGTGAAGGTCGAATCAGGATTAAGATCTGTACTCTAAATTCTGAGATTTTTTTTGAATCAGGGTATATTGCTCATATTCATCTCTAGCAGAAGATGTTCACTTAGTTGACTTTGCTTTTAGAGATGCCTGAAGATGTTGGAAGAATTAATGACTTTACATGATATTGAAACATCTCTTCGGAAAGCAAAGGAACAAATAGCCACTCTGTAATTGCAAAAAGAATCTGTTTTCCTGGGGAAATCTTTGTTTGAACCCAAACTCAAAATGAATTAACCTAATAAAACTATCCCAAAAGTCTTTAATTAGAACATTTTCAATCTGGGTAGGAACAAAAAGCAAATCCATCAGATTTAGGAGGCAGGCAGATTCTTAAGAACAGAGTATTACCTTCTGTGAACTGTGCTCCTGTCTCAGTGATCCTGAAGACCTCAATATTGTACCTGTGAGAATTTCAGTGTAGTATCTTTGGTTCATAAAGGCAGTAAATCTGTCAAATATGGTCATTACATGCTCGCCTATCATAACAAGGATTAGATGAAATGAGCAAAGTCTGCCTTTTCCTTATGTTCCTAAGAAGCAGATATTACCTTGGCCATTTTGAGGATTCCCTGAACATTAGTGCAGTCTTTACTTGTTTAGGCTGGGATAGAGTTAATTTTCTTATTAATTTTCTTCTTATTTGCAGTTTATGCTCCCTGTTGGAATATACCACCCAGGGGAACAGGGCTAAGGTTATCATGCTGATGTACTTTGTAACACTGGCTTATGATAGAACTTCTGATAATGAAACCAGTCTGGTATTTGTACTAAGCAATGTTGTGGTCTCCCTACTTTGGGAGTCATGAATCTGAAATTATTAATAATTACACTTTAAAACTTTTCTCCTCAGACAAAAGTCTATGGAGGAGACAACTTACCCATCTTTACCACAAGTTTAGTGGGAAAAGGGAAACACCATTGGAGAACATGGAAATTTTTTAATATCACTGAGTTATTGAAACCAACATGAGCCTATTGCTAGGAACTAAGATGTTTTGCTGAATGAGTTCCAGAGCTTTTCTAAGGTTTAACAACTATTTAAGAATATCACCTAGAGATCTGCCCTAGGTTGGGGAACTATGAGTAGTAGTGTGCAAGGAATAGAACAGGCAAGTGCCCAGGGCTAGATGCCTTCAATTTTTTGAATTCTACCCCTGAAGAAGTCCAGAATCTCAAAAATGTAATAAAATATTTGATAAAAATATGCTGTGACCCTGGCAATTCCAGAGAGACACAAACCACTGCAAGGTGCTTGGACCTGACCTATGCCCACCAAGCCTTCTTCAAATACTATTCAATACCCTCCAGGGAAAAAAAGGTCTCTGTTATCTGAAAACACAGCGACAGACACTGCAGCTACTGCATGTCCCACGACAGACACTGGCTACTCCAGCCCCAGAAACAGGCACTGCACTGAACAAGAGAATCAACCCATGCCAGTATCAATTGCCCAGATATGCAAGAAAAAATGACCATGAAAGCCAGCTTGTTTAGTAGATGTGGATGAAGCAGGACCATCAGTAGAAAAGAAGGATGAGGCAGAACAAGAGGTAGCCACTTGGTCTCTATCCCTAAGTACAACTAGAAAAGATTTCCACCAACATTCAGGTGTGCTCATTATGTATGTATTCTATTTCCATTATTAAACAGTCCTTATCAAAACATGCAGATTTTACTTTCTTTCTAATCATTCTCCCCTTCCCACCAGGGGGTGTGTGTCTGTCAGTGAGAGTGGCTGTGTCTTATCCACTTAGCTGCCATCTGAAGTTAAACCACAGCACCCTAGTGCTAGTATAAGATCAAGAAAATTCCATTAGAACCCTATGATTTGCTGAGTTTATGGTAATGAAGACAAAGAAGGAAAGTATGTTTTCATAATTCCTTAGTTATGAAAATTAAATACTTGCAGAAATTCTGTTTCAAAGTGACCTCTGAGAGGTTTTAGAATAGCTGCTCATGTAAATCTCTAGATCAGGTAAGCAATTACTTTGCTCAGCAAGGTCTTGAAAATCTCAAGGATGGAAATTATGCATCATCTCTGGGTAGTTTCTCCCCTTGTAATCCAGCTTCCTGATTACTTCTTTTCCTCCAGTGTCTATTCTAATCATGCATAAATTATAAGTGGCTTTTGCACCTCTTTATACTGGCTATAGTGAGAAGAGTTGGGTTTCATTGTCTCTGGAACTAACCCCTCTATATCTCTGCATCCCTACTGAGGTGGAGAGCCAGAAGTAGCCACAGTATTTCAGGTATGGCATCAGTGATGCTGAATGAAGAAAGCTGATATTTTCCTCTGCTCTGCCTGCCATTCTGTCTCTGTGTGTTATAGGCATATAGTCCATAGCAGTTCCATACATTACCCTAACATCCCCATATCACATAAAGTCCCCTCGTAGTGTGTGCTTTCCTTATCTCAGACAAGACTGTTGTGTTGATTGATATTTAATGATATGTCCACCAACAGTCCCACATTCTTTTACAGCAGAGCTGATACTCAGCCAGTTGGTTCTCAGCCACAGCAATGCAGAGGGCTACCTTGAACACATAATTTTCCACTTTTCCTTCTTGAACTTCAAGAGATTTCTATTGGCACCATGCCTGTTTTATGAGGAATTATGGATTGATTTTCTGCTTGTTATGCCAGCTACTTCTCCAACCAGCTGGTAGCTCATTACTATTGGCATTCCTCAGGGGGCAGTACTGGAACTGAGAGTGTTTATCATCTATTTTACTCATTTGGTGATGAGATAGATGTACCATCAGCATGTCCATGAATTGTCAGCAGTTGTTAATGCACTGGGGTGTACAGCAGCTACTCAGAGACCTCAACAGACTGGAGTCATAGGACAAAGGCCACATAAAGTCCATAAAAAGCAAATGTGGAATCCTGTACATGAGGTGTAAGCAGCAGGTAACAAGCAACAGGCAAGTTGCTATACAGCAGCTGTGCAGAAATAGGCAGAGTGTTGCTCATGAAGAGCAGTCTGAGTGTGAGTTAGGAGTGACTTAGACAAAGACCATCCACATACCAAGCAGGTTTAGCAAGACTGCAGTTTGAGGGGAGAGATTATTCCCTTCTCTTCAGCACATGTGGGACCACACTTGCATTGCTATGTCCAGCTTTTCTCTATATTTAATGGATGTTGTGTGCACAGGGATTTTCCACATCACATGAGGCTAATTGTTCCAGTCTGTCGAAGCACTGGAAGAATTAACAAGGCAGAACATCTAGATCAGCCTGCTAAACACATTTACACCCACCCTAACTCTCTCTCTGGTGCTGTTTTCCCAAAACAGCAAAAAGATCCCTCCAGACAGAGCCAAGGGCATGTTTTTGGCATTGAATAGCATGTTGTCAAGATGAATTTATTACTGTTACTGGAAATTGCTCCTCAGTCAATATTAGCAGATATTAGTGTCATATCTCATCAGATAGTGCAGTTTCAGAAGTAGAGGGAGACAGATGTGATGTTTTAAGTCTTTATTTTAGTTTTATTTTAGTTCTGCCCCTCAGTGGATGCAAGTGTTGAGATCTAAATAGACACAAATATTTTACATTCTGCTTTCTAGCCTGCATAATAGTTGAACCTTGAAGAATATCTTGCAATCTATTCTGACAGAACAAGACAGATGACTATATAAGATCCCATGTCTTGTGAGGTCTCAACAGGGGGATTATAACAACAGTATCACTATTTCAATTAACAGAACTGAAAATTCATCCGCAGGAAATAGGAAAAATAGTCACTGGAACTCTTTAGGACCAGAATTCATCTAGTCTGCAATGCTCCAGGATTTTAAGACGGGTGGTTTAATTGGAAGGAGTAGCACAATCACAATCACATACTTTCAGGGTATTACCCCTATTATTTGATGGTTCTTTTTGGTTGTTTTTGCTCATTGGTTTCTTTGCTTGTTGTAATAAAGGGATAATACAAATGAAATGAAACTTAATGCAGGTACAACTGAATGAATAACTAAAGCTCTTGATTTGCTTCTTCATTTTCCCAGTCACTAGAACATAACATTAACTATGACTGAAATTTTATTAGAACTAATTTCTTTAATAAACACTTGGAATATATAAGTTCTTGTACATTATCCTGTCACTGAACAATCAAATCTTAGGTTTCTTTCATTGCCACTGACATAGTTGCTCTCTTATGTTCTAATGAAAGGTCATTCTTTTCCAACTGACCATTCTTCACCTGTAAATATACACTGATACCCGAGATTTTATCACCTGGTTTAGGTGTTCTGGTTATAAATGACAGAATTATTAATGTCTATAAAATCAGTAAGTACCCTTTAAAATATAACCAGATTAGAAAAATTAAAGGATTTGAAGCAGGTAGTTGTAGAGAGAGAGAATGTCTTCCCTGAGCCTTCTTTTCTCCAACCTCAGCTCCCTCGGCTGCTCTTGACAACGCTTGTGCTCCAGCCCCTTCAGCATCTCCATTGCCCTTCTCTGGACATGCTCCAGCACCTCAGTGTCTTTCTTGTTGTGAGGAACCTGAAACTGGGCACAGTACTCCATGTGTGACTTCACTAGTGCAGAGTACAGGGGAGCAATCCCTGCTCTGATCCTGCTGGCCACACTATTGCTGATATAGGCCAGGCTGCCTTCTTGGCCACCTTGGGCACTGCTGGCTCTTGTTCAGCCAACTGTCAACCAACATTCATAAACGCCCTTAAAACTATGAAATTGTTGTCTTTCCAAAAATATTTCTTAGTAACATACCTAGGTAGATCATAGGTGTTCTGAGCAGTGGCAAAACTGTGTCACTCTTGCATGTAGCATTAAAGGTCTATACATAATTGAATTAAAAAAATCATTGTTATCTAAAGGTAAGTACTGTAGTGTATGAGATACACTTAGAGAACAGGGCTTTGCAACATCTCTATGCTAAAGTTTTATGGCTGTCACTAAAATGCCAGCCATTGATCCAGTGGCTATATTATCTGAGATTCAATTACAGTGTATCAATGTTGGCTTTTTAACAATAACCTTTGTAGCATGCTGAACAGAGCTGGAAATGCATTTTATGCCACATTCCTAGAACCAATCGACAGCAGTGGTACTGTTAACATATACAAATGAGAAAAGAACAAAACATTAAAGAATCAGCTTCCAAATGGCTAAGAAACTTTGAGTACTAAAGTCTGTCCCAAAGAAATAAATGAAAAAAAGTAGACTGAAAATTCTCAAACATTTGCTCATATATTGTCCTTTCCATACATTTATTCCATCACCCATAGAAAGATCCTGATTTTTAAATGGAAAAAAACTCTCTTTATTCAGTCAGGTCTTGATGTTACATTGAATTTTTTTTTTTTCCTAGCAGTTCCCTCAGAAGAAGTCTAATTACTCCAAAGAACACAATTCAGTATTTTCCCTCTTTTAGTTGCACATTTATTTCTTTCTTGATCTGACTGGAAAAATTAATCACAGCATTAAGGCTTGCATTCAGTTTTTGTTGTAGAGTTGATAACTGATGACAGACAAATGAGTTCTTTTCTTTCAAAGAGAAATAGTAACAAGGTTTTACACTGGTCATAAATGTCCACCTGTGATTTTGGGCACAGAGTGTATGATATCAATAGTCAGTACTGGAAACAAAGTCCTTATTTCAAGTCCCAGACATTGAAGTATCATTATGATGAAAAGTTGAAAATTCTCATGGTTTCAGAGGGAACTTCACAAAGGTTTCATGGAGTAATGTCAGAGCACATTGTTTTTTTCCTGATTTTTCACAAAGCTTTGATGAGTCTATTATTTTTGATTTTTATTTTATAAAAAAGTTTTCTGCAATACATAAACAGGATCTACTGTTCTTTCCTATTCTCATGCCCTGCTGTGTTCATCCCTGAATAGCTAAGGAAGATAAGCAATAGGAAAATTAGAAAAGAAGCATTTGTCTTGAGAACCTCCCATGTATTTTGGATTGTTTCATTTTGGAATTAAAAGTTGTGAGTGTTAGTGTCTTAACTTATTTGTATGTATGTATTTATATATGCCATGCTACATCACTCAAGGCAAGGCTGCAACTGTTGATTGTTCTGACTCAGAACCTTCTTCCTCTGTACTCTTACTCTTTGTGACTCATACTGACATAAACATTATTATAGAAATAGTAACTCTTCAGTCCCTTTGTACAATAATTATTAGATCAATCAGAGGAAGATAATTAAAAGCTTTCCTAAGCTTTTTATAATCAGCGATCACCTTTCTTTCTATCCTTTCCTATGGTTGTTTAAACAAAGCCCCCAAAACTATGCTGTTCTCTTTGTCTTAAATTACTCAAAAATAAAAAAATAGCATTTCATTATATGTCTCATGCTGTACACCTGTACCTGAGCACCCCGTAATACCTGAGATTTATTAAAGATAATGTAAAATGAGGACTAGGTTAATATTGATGGTGGTGAGCAGGTGTCATAGGGAGCAAAATGCAATAGGATTTATGGATAGTATGTCATTAGGTAGAAATGTCCCTGCCTTTTTTCACTGGGCTATCATTCATCATCAGATTAAGGTACTACCTTCTGACTCTAGATATCTCCACAAATCAGGACATGGTGGTCAGTAAGTGTTTGTACACACTTTCCTGCAGTGCTGCAGAGTGACAGCAATCACAGGTGATCACATTTATGCAGGCTCGGGTGAAGGCTCTGTACTTACACAGAGGGGCTGTGCCAGTGTATCATGGAAACAATTCTCTCCCTCTTCCTGAAATGTGAAGTAAATAAGAAAGCAAAAAGTGAACGGTCCAGTGAATACAGGGATTTTCAGGAAAGGTGTTTTATGTAGATTTAGTGGTAGACTGAGACAAACTAGGGCAAATAACCCCTTGTCTTTCATTCAAGTTTTTTTCATTCCCAGTAAGAAGGCATAAAAGGCTTTCATTCTTATGCTGTTGCAGTACCTAGCATTTGTGGGTGTTGTCATCAGTACAACTTTAAAATTTGTCTTGTTTGCCAGAGGAGTGTCCAAGGTCTACAAATCAAGGATAAATTCATATTTTCTCATTTCACCCAATTAAAAGGGATAAAAAGATTGAGTAGAGAGTTTTCAAGTATCCTTGAGAGTATCCTCCTTTGGGGTCTGTTCAACTCTTCAAGCATAACCTGAATTCCAGGATGATTTAAAGGTGCTTTCACATCCCCAGTCACAGAAATCACAACTGTAAGGTCATGAAATCTGGGCTGCAGATCAGGTCTACTATAGCTGGTATTTCTGGAGAGTGGGATGTTTGAGCATCTTCTCCTCAGGCTTCAGAAGAGTTCCACTTCTTCTTTCCGAGAGACTCTGATTGCTGAGAAAGCAACTTTGGGTAAGAAAATACTGCAGAGCTAAATGAGCATGTTTGAGCCTTCTGCTAAAAGGAAGAAAGATATGCCTCTGAATCCAAGGGGTATATCTCATAGGGATCTGTGTCTTAAATCATGCAGGACACTCTTTCTCAGGAAGGAATAAATGAACCTCTTCCCTCCTTCAAGTACTCAAGTAAAGAGAAAACCTTTAATGTGGTTGGAAATCTACATCACAGCAGTGATGTGTTTGAGAGCATAGTCTCGATAGAAGTAAATACTAAATAACTTAAGTGTACACAGAGATAGCTCTCTCACTAAAATCAGAAAGCTGAAATTCCACAAACAAACTTTATGGTTATAAAAGTTTGGGATTGAGCCCAACATCTTTCCTCTCACCATAGAAGTTACAAATTTGACAATAATAACCAGGATAATCAGCACTCACATTTTAACATTAATTTGTCATTTATGTCTATGTAGACATCCTTTTTTTTTTTACTGTGCAAGCGAATAGGAGAGTTATATCTCTAAATGTCTAGTCTGAGACACATGGCCTCAGACAAAGTGACATTTAATTCAAGCATCATATATCACTGACACTGCTCACAGAATACAATGGTACTCAGTTTATGAAAAAGACAAACAGATCAAGTCCTCTCATATTAGTTAATTCTCTAAACTGAGCTCATCTTTTTAAAAAGAAAAAGAGAGAGAAGAGCAGTGCCCTGGAGTTTCCTGCAACTTTTAACAAATACACTAAAGACCAGTAAATGACTTTAAAATACTCACACTTAAAGCCGTTGCTTGCTTCCAGTTTTTAGGTATCTGCTAGAATGTTAATTGAATTAACAATTTGATTTCCTGTCTTACTCCTCATCTCTTTTCTTCCTCCCTCTCACCATCAACACCAACACCTCAGGAGAGTGTTTATTTATTTATAATAATTTATTCATTAAGATGAATCATAAATAATTCATTTCTGGGTATAATTTGCACTTGTGCTACTTATAGATGGAGTGCTCCCTTGTGCTTCAAGAAGCCAAACTTGACATGGAAAAATCAAAATTTGCTGCCAGAGAGCTCTTAGGTTGACGTGGTCAAATCATTAAGCTTTTCTTACAGAGAATGTTGAGACAGAGACTTTTTTTTTTCTAAGCTCAACTTAGTAGATACTGGTCTCAAAATTTCACAAGATCAAATGGATCTCAGTGTCTGCTCTGCTGCAAATGCACATCAAGAGTAGACCTACTTACTTTTTACCTGTAAGTCTATCCAAACTACTTCTTAATAGTTTGTTGGCCTGTGGAATGCTTCTCTTCTTAGTCATTAATTCATTAGGTATAGAAAGATCCCAGTTAAAAGATATTGCCATAAAATAAAATGCTGTAAATACTTAGTAGGAGTTTCTACATGAGCCTTGTAGAAATACTACAAAGAATGTTAAGAGGAAAATAAACATGTGCACCCATGTCTAAAACTAATATGCACTGTTCTGACAGGATATATTTAGAACATGTTTCTCTAGAGTCTGAGACACCACTTTCATTTTCACAGTGGAAGGAGAAATAAGCTTTCTGCAGGCACAGAGGAAAAGGGTGATGTCACTTGTAAGAAGCAGTATAAAACCAACAGTAATTACTCACCTTTGTGCCATGATTCAGCCTTCTTTCCGAATACTCTTCTTTTTAAAACAAAGACACAAACAATGCTGTATATACATCTAAAATCAGAGCTTCTTTATCCAAGACATACAGAGTGTAAATTTCCTCTGGCCTTTGGTAGGAAATCTCATGGATTTTCAAAAGCAGCTCAAAGAGAAACTGTATGCATACTTAATTTTATTCACAGTACTTAATCAGGAGCTTTATTAAGTGAGGCATACATTTTCTGTAGTTCCCTTGGGCACAGCAGTGTGTTTCTGGGGCTACTAATAAGGGTCAGAATGTCTTTTCTTCATCAGATATTAATAAATTACTTTCTCCTGCTTAGTTAAAACTGCATTCTTTATTATAGGAAAATACAGAGATTTTAAACTTACTATGTTGAATGACGGGTTGCTAACTTTTTCCTTGGAATGAACCATTAGGAGAACTGAACTTCCACCACTGCCTCACACATACTAGCTGTAACTTGAGATTTCATTTAAAAAACTCATCTTGTTAACCAAAATAGAGTCACTGGGTCAAGCACAAAAAGAGAAGAAATTAATATGAGAGCCCAGAGTTCATCAGAAGTTGTTTATAGTAGGATTGTTTTGGCCTTGTTTGCTCATTCTATAAAACTGTATATAAATATTTAATACCCTTATGGAATGTTGTAAACTTCTACATTTGAAGAAGCTTTGATGTACTACATCTCATTTCTAATTAATTTTAAAATTTAAATATGAATATTCAACTCCTTGTAGAATGTGCAAACATAGGTTATTCTTATTTACAGACCTTATGTATAGTTGCTAACAAATTATCTAACAAAGTTTACTAACAAATGAGCATCAAGATATTTCTATTTAAATTTCAAGACATGTTTCTGCCATTAAATGAGATTTTTTTAATGCCTGATTTAATGGAAATGCAGCAGTGAGATACATTTAAGATAACAGGAGCATGGCAATTACAGAGGCCGTGCAGAAATGTGGGGATTTTCAACATAATGTAGATATTCCTTCCTCAGCATGTATTTCCAATTACAATATATTGTTGTGAATATATGCCACATTTTTAAGCTTTAATACAGTTATATTTTGGCAAAGAAACTTAGCTGCTGCAATTTCCAATTTTGCTATTGAAGGTGCAGTATTTTAACAACATTTTCTACAAGATTAGGTGGAATTTTGATCTTACACTTGTAAGCACAGGCTGCAAGTTTGAGATGGACACTTTTATCAGACTTCAGAAAGGCCTAAAATTCAGGAAGAAATGTGATCTAGTGATTATAAGGGTTGAGGATTAGCAGGCAGGATTTCATACCATTTATTTACTAGACTAGAATGTACATAAACAAGAACACATTTGCAAAAATTTACCTGATATTTCTTTTCCCAGTAGATTTAATTAAAATATTGATGCATTTTCAATGTGGAACAAAAATCAGCCAATGATATTGCACTGGTTGATTGTCAGTGATCGTCAGCCTCTACAGGTAGTTAAACAAACATTGTACTTACAGACATCAAACTGAAAAAAGGGTTAAGAAAATTCTAACAGAAGAAATGGTATTTACCTCAGAAACACACAGTGGAGTAATTTTAGACACAATTCAGTCCCTTTTAGTTGCATCTTACAAATGAAGGAAAACACTGTTCATTTATTTATTCCTGAATATGTTTTGTTCTTGTTTTCAGTAAAGAGCCTTTCTTTAATCTTAGAAAGTTGCAAGTAGAAAATTCAGTAATTTTTGTTTTCCTTTGCTTTGATATGGGACTCTGTGTCAGGGTTTGCTGGCAGAGCACACACTGCAACTATTTTTTAAAATGCAAGGCTAAAGACTAGTTGGACGACATTTTCTTACAAATGGTAAAATGAAATCCCAATCACCCAGAAACTGCAGAATTCAGGTAAACCTCTGTGAATATTTTCAGCTCCAATAGAACTGAAATTATCTTAAAAATATGGAAGCAATAATTTCTTTCTTGATGACTGAAATACTTTGATGGAAATTTGACAAAACTTTTCAACAAAAAACTTTGTATGGTAGACATTCTTTTCTGCAGATATTTCTACTCTCTACACTTTTCTTTTTTTTTTTTTTTTGATTAATCATAAAGTATTTTCCTGAGCTTTTCAATTTGTCTCTTTCACCAAGGGCCATTTCTGGCTGGCTACCACAGTATTCTCCTCCTGTATTTAGAGACCCTGTAAGAACACAGCCAGACATGATGCTTCAAGGACAAGCAGTACTTCTTCACCCAGAGGTACTTTTTAACATATCTGAGACAACGCTCACAGCATTTGGATTTCAGTTTCAGCTGCCCTTGGATTCTGTTCTCGAAATTTTCTTCATACAATCAGAAAAACTCATCAGAGTGCTGCACTGTGTTTTATACAGAAGAGACAATTTTGCAAAGTAGGGAAATTCCTAACATGATGAAAAGTCCTAAATACACAAATACAACATAAAGAAAAGAAAAGATTGCTCTTAAATCTTTTAACATTAAGAAACACACACTGAATATTTTCCAAACTGTTAGGCTTTTACTGATTTCTTATTATAGGTGTTTCCTCTTGCAATTCTGGTGTATTGACACATTTTCAGATACCTCTGTATTTACCATAGTCATGTTTATTTTGCTAGGCTAAAAGTTATGTTGTTTGTTTAGCTGCTTTTGGCAATTTTCAAAAATTTAAAATACTCCTAATTTTAAAAATAATAAAAATCTGGCTTATGACTACTAATATTAATAATAATGTTAAATCTTCTGGATGGCTTAACAGCCCTTTATAGGGAAAGTTGATGTGGTGTAATTTCCTCTTCTTTATGAGGAAATAATTGGAAATTATTTCCTTTTATATATTCTGAATTTTTTTGCTAACTTTTTAGCAGCAAAGTACAATAGTCAGACTAATTTTCAGTTGAAAATTGCTGGAAAATACAAATAGTTTAGACACTAAAGCAGCAGGTTCTGGAGCTGGACATTTGGGTTTGGGATTTTTAACTTTTCTTTTTAAATGAAAATCTGAGGTAGGTATCATTCAGAAATGCAATTTTTAAAGTAAAATTTTTACCAATAAGTCTTTAACCATGTGTAGTTTAATGATCACTCTGATGATCACTCTGTTGATAAACCGTACTTTTGAGAGCAAAACATGAATATGTTCTTTCAAAAAAAAAAAAAAAAAAAAAAAAAAAAAGCAAGGCCTGCCTGCAGATTTCCTTCATTGCCTCCCCTTGTCAAACCAAAGCTATGAAGAATTCCCTATTCCTTGAAGGGAAATTGTGTGAAAATAGAAAGAACATGAATTTGCGTCTTATGTCTGAAACTCTGAAAATTTTCTTCAATCAGGAATTTCATGACTGTTCTTAATTCTTCTCAGAACCATCCCCAAATCTGAAGTGCAACACCAATAAAAACTGGGAGGTCCTGATACAGAACTTTTTCTATCTTTACATATGTCAAAAAGGCAAACCCTGTGTGTAATTAAGACAGGAAATCATGGAGAGGAAGAGAGAAACATAAGCATGTACAGCCCCAATGCATAACATCTCAAGAACACGTGGGGACTGTTCACTTCATCTGCAGAAATCTACAGATATTGAATCTGAGCTGTAAAATATAATACTAGCTCAAATTTTCATTTTGTGTTCTCCAGTCACATTTGTGATCCATTATTTTTATTTTCTTGGATTACAGTGCACTATAATACTATATATTTCATTAAGATGCTTCCCTCTTTCAAGAATTTCTATACAATTTAAAGGGGACCAGCATAGGGATGTGATTTAGATATCCTAATATAACCATTTCTGTTCTTCTCATAAAGTCCTAAGAGTCAGTGTAGAACTTCAGAAAAGAAAATTACTTGAGTGAATAGCTTTGCCTTTGAATGAGTCTTTTCGTTTGTGTGAGCTGTTAGATGTTGTTCCAAGGCCCCTTCCCTGCAGGATACAAGGCTAAGAAGGATTATTCAATCTTCAAAACCTCACTGGCTCAGCATATGACACAGAATCCTCTAAATTCACTAAGAAAGCAGACGCTTCTGGGGTGCTTCAGGCCTAGTTTTAGTCTCTCTTGGTATTTCTGTTGGCAAAAATGCTGTCAAAGGTGAGCTCTACAACCAAAGAGGCAGTGGAATTAAGAAATATAGCCAGCAGCTGGTTGACCCCCAGGTCAAAAGTTATAGTTAGGCTAATTTAATGAAATTTAAATTCCACAGTTTTCTCACATAGGGATCTCTGTGCCACTGAGACTTTTTTCACAGTCAAGCAGCAGAGTGATGGGCTATTCTTTGCATAAAAAGTAGCATTGTCCTGTGATTTCACTGAAAGTCAAGATTTTTGTTTCTTAGTTTATAAAATCAGACATAATCATACTTGATCAAATAGGAGTTTATTGACCATAAATTTTTTCAAAGAGATATTTTTCAAAAGAGGAAAAAAGGTATTATTTTAAAAACTGCTGATTTCATACACGTTGATTTCTTCTTTACTGAGAATTCTGATCATTTTGACTTCTGTCTTTACTCTTGGAGAAAATGCTGGATCTGCCACAGAATTAGCTTCACTTTTAAAGAGGCAGTATCCTCATTCTCTTTTCTGGGAAAATACATTATCATCAGTAATACACAATACTTTCTGATGCACCTCTTACGATTACTTATGTCAGGCCAAAAATTGCCCCTAAACAGTGCTACAGGGCTCTTCTGGCTGCTTTATGAATTGAATCACTCAGAACTCACACTGGGTCTTCAAGCTATTAGCACATGTACAGACCAGTGACAAAATCTGCTCTAGTATATCTAAGTACTGACTAGAAGGAAATAAACTTTGGAAAAAGCACATCTCATTCAGTGGGTGTAAGGTAGAAGCACAAATCATAAAATTTACCCACAAAGATTGGGAGCAAGCCAAAAATCACATTTGCAAACCTGAATCATAGCTCTACTAGTACATCTGCTCTCACCTTTCAACTCACAACACCCACCCATAAAGAGACTGAAAATGGAATGTAAGACTAGACACAATATAGAACACACAACAGAAAAAGGCATATTTTAGTGGAGACATCAACAGATTACATTGAAAGACTGAATGCAAAAGTCTCTTTCCTGCTCAATAGTAATTTCAGGTTTCTTATTTTTTCCTGCATGAACTGTTGTCCAATAACTGTCCCCTCTAATATTGCCATAATTTATACGGATAAAGAAAGAAAATATCAAGTAGTTCCAGTTTAGGTGTTCCCCTACAACATTTTTGAAAACCATAAAAGTACCAAAAATCCTTGTGCCTCACTGAGATATCCTTTAACATCTCCAAACAAGATTTGATTGCTGAAGTTTTGTTCTGATCCACCATGTACGGCTGAATTTCATCCTAGTGCAGGACTGTTGCTGACAAAACAATCTCCTCTGCTTTGTCCAATTTGGCTGCAGATGACTAAATCAATGTGACCTTCAGAAAAATCTCCCAGATGATTATTCTGTAGCCTTGACTGCCAATATGAAGCACTTCCCATTTACCAGAACTCTTCATGAAAAGCAATTCACTAATTGAACAACATTTCATCGTTGGGGAAACTGAGAGAGTTCCTGATGCAAGATAACAGAGAAAACAATATTCCCGAAGTTACTATGAAATTTAATATACTGTTACAGTCATGTTCAGGCTGCCTGGTTCTGACAGAACCTAGACAGTGCAAAATCCTGTTTTTCCTCTTGGTTGCTCTGCCACTCTGCAACTTTATATCCATTTTATTATTCTTATCCTCTAATTCAGTTATGGCAGAAAGCTTTCCAAAGCTCTGAACTCTCAAAGACCCCCAGGCCCAGCATACAAACATACACATTTGATTATTTTTTAATAAATAGCTCCACTGCAAGTATAGAGAATCAAGGCATATTTAACATTACAATTAATAAAATTATTTGGGTAAAAATGGATTAATATCTTAGTGCTTCAATTAATTTTACAAATTTCAAGCTGCACACTTTCAGACATAAACTTATTTTTACCTAGACTCAGATTAGAGCAGATTTTTTTTTTTTTTTTCTATACATGTACTATAGTGTGCAGTGCTTGAACAAGTATCATTCACTACAAGGGTGCTGAGGAACTAAAACAGGTTGCCCAGAGAAGTTGGGGATGTCCCATCCCTGGAAGTGTTGAAGGCCAGGATGGATGGGGCTTTGAGCAACCAGGTGCCCCTGCCATTGCAGTGGGACTGGAAAAAAATAATTTTTAATGTCCCTTCCAATCTAAACCATTGTGTCTCTGATGCATCTGTTACTGTTCATTGTTGAAAAGGAGACAGAAAAACTGGGATGGGACATTGAAAGAAGTATTGTAGCTCCTATGACTTCAGTAGTAAAAGATATTCTGTGTAGGTTTTACTGTCCAAACCTAAATGACCACTCTGTCAAAAGTTTTTTTCAGAGAGGCCCACTGCCCCACAGGAATTAGATGAACAGGCATTTTAGGGCAATGGAAAAAGAAATATTTCCTAGTTTTCCTAAAGAACTCTCAAACATTTAATTTCAGATTGTTGTTTCTTCTTTCATTTTCTTTGGTGCATCATTAAATATAATTTATAAAGGCAACTCAGTAAATCAGACACATTTGACACACCTTACTAATTTAATCCCTTTTTGGAATATTTTTCATTTTCATTCATCTTCTTTTCTTACCTAACACACTCACCAAAAACTGCTAACTTCTACACAGAGACAGAATGTTTTGGTCATTATCCTCTGATGTGCTTTTCCCAACAAGCTGACTGAATCCACAATGCTCTCCTTTTTGCCTTTTTTCTCCCTTTCCCAAACTTTTCTGATCATTCCTTTATCAAACCATATTGGTAGATTTTCATCCCAGGATTAAGAGGTGAGCAAGTAATTGTCAATAACTAATGCACTCAGACTAAACATTTGTTTTCCCCTTCTCAGGGATTGTCTGCCAGAAGATCTTGATCTGAATTTGCTAAATGGTAAAACATTTTGATATCATTTAAATGTTGTCAACCTCTGCTCGATCGCAAGTGTTTATGCTGCCTATTTTGTGAAAAATTGAAAAAAATTCATGGAGCAGTGATTGTTTCACATGATTTTGTGTGGCAAAAATGGAGATCTCAGATGCAGAAAAAGTGGACTAAAGTATGAATGAAAACATTAATTTGCAAATCTCGATAATTTCACAGATGTACATATATATATATATACATATATATATATATATATACATATATCTATTTCTCAGTCATGCTAATTCTTCCACACTCACCTTAATCAGAACTTTAGCCTATAGTAGCTTTC
Organism: Sitta carolinensis; assembly: GCA_032173965.1. NCBI lineage: Eukaryota > Metazoa > Chordata > Aves > Passeriformes > Sittidae > Sitta > Sitta carolinensis. Next base: position 3,625,196 of record JAVUNC010000006.1, read on the forward strand.
ATCACAATGTTTTCTTGCAATACCGTAAGTCTCTCTCTACAGTCATGCATTTGAATCTTTCTGCCAGTTCCCTTTTATCAATCTATTTCCAGTCGATTTGGAGAGCAATAACATATCACGGAAGCCCAGACAACTTTTTTCACAGGCTACATATCAAAGCAATTTCCAAATGGACTGTCACAATATGCTGTTGTACTTCTTCTGTTCTCCAGGAGTGAGACCAATGCAAAACGTCAAGAAAGACATAACAATGGCAGCAAAATTACTTCTGTACAATTATTGCATCCTTAATAAAATGAAAGTTATTTGACCAATTTCTTCTTGATCAAAAGTCTTGCATTTTGCCAGGTTTCCAAAATACTAGAAGTCTAAAGCCTTGGAAGTTTTAGTATAACTATTCTGTTTCAAGAATCTGAACTGCCTCAATATTACATTAAAGAAGCTTCTTCATCTACAGAATTGTTATTTGGAAGTGAAAAAAACATTTGAAAGTGAAATAAAGTATCTGGAAAGACTGTAAGAATACAAAGAAATTATTGAGATAAATAACATAAACTTCCTTATACAGGAGAAATTTTGATGAGGAAAATCCAGTCTTTCCATGTGGTAAATGTAGTGGATCAGCATTGCTCAAAGAGTGGTTTTATCACTGGGACCTGAAACAGCATTCTGCCTGAAATTTTTAAGGTTAATTGTACTTGAAAATCAGTTTTTCTAGTGCAGTCTGGTGACTAAACCTGGGTAAAGAGGAGAAGAAACAAAATGGAGAGGTGATGATTCTGTGTCCTGGTCCCTGTTCTGCTACTGAGCAGCAGCATGACCTTGGGCAAGCCATTTAAAATCCATGACTTAGTCCTTCAACTGCCAAATTAGGCAAGGCTGACCTGCCTTTGACGGGGCTGTGAGCTTCAATTTTTAACACCTTGGTGCAGAACCACTCAAAACTGCAAAAGTGAAGCTTTTATTGTTGTAGGTAAAAAAATTTAGACTTCAGCTCAGTAGAAATTAAAACTCAGCGCTTTCTTCTTGTAACTCTGGGGATGATGACATAGATCCACTTGAGTAAGCACAGGAAGATTCTGAGAGGTGGGCAGAATAACAAATCACAGAATAAATGAATGAACAGAAACACCCAGCACAAGTTTTCCTAGCTGTCCTCACCTCTGCTGCTTTGATTAATAAGGAACAATGAAGTAAACTGTGCTGGAGGACAAACTAAGCAGCAAAGAATTGTAACTGACAATTTGCTGCTAAAATACATAGTCCCTTGTAAAACCTATTGATTAATGAAGTCTCTCTACCAGCATAAAAAAAATACACACACAAGAGAGGGAGGCAAACTCGAGTAAATGCTCTCATTTAGAAAACTCAGCATCATGCAGCATTTAATCTGCTATTCAATAACAGCAGCACATACGAGTAACTTTTCTCTTTTGTTATTACTCACCTGGAGCTATTAATCATCAGACTACAAACAAAAGATCAAAAGGAGAGAGGAGAAGTGATGAGCCTATTTCTCACTGATGAAGCTCTGAGGTGGGCACTGAATCCCGTGTAGGGTGCAGAGCAGCCTCCCAGCCCTGGCGCAGGGGGGCCGCAGCGGGGCTGTGCATGCAACAGAGAAGAGGTTCGCTCTTCTGGAAGCAGAGATAGAGGGTGCCATCAACAGGACCCTGAAGTCACCTTCCTTGCCAGCCTAAGTTTTTAGTCCAACACTGCCATCTATTGCCTTAAGTTCCAGATTTGAAGGAGGCTGGATATTACAGTGGTCTGTCTCGTGAGATGGTCCCAGATCTGAAAACGTGAGTGGCACCCCACTAGCCAAACACAAGCAGAAGTTACAACCTAGACACATCCTTTGCCCTTTCAGCCCAAGTTTGCAAGTTGCCAGGTCAAGGCTGTGTAATGGAAGAGGAGCTGAACAGGCTGGCCATTTGCAAACAAGGCCATACAAAAAAAGAGAAGTGCTCTTCTGAATCAAGCTGCATTAACCTTTTGATTACCACACTGATCTGGAGATTTAACCAGATGTACAATGGAGGACCCAGAAGAGCTCACTTCAAATGGCTGGCTTGTCAGAGCAATACTAAATAACCCAAAGGTCAAAGGATGAAGAGGACTTCTTGTTCAAATTACTGTTTGATTAACAGAATATTAAATCACACTGAAAAAATATTTTAAGTGAATGTTAATGCAGACAAGTGATTTTGCCTCTTTTCAAGAAGCCTGTTTGCAAAGTTCATTCACTGCTTTCTGTTCAGGCTGGAATGGACATTTCTGAATTCATTCTAGCACGCCATTATACAGCTAGAGAAACATAGACATGAAGAAATAAAACTGTGTTGCTTCCAGACAGAGAAAAATATTTGGGGGCTGGTCAAGAAACACAGACCCGGATGCAGTTTGATGAATCCTTCAAGTTTCAGTTTTGACAAAAAGAATAAGTTGTGTACTTTGGTCTCCTGGGGAAATAGATTTAATTAGGCCCATGTCAGGCAAGAGAAAAGAAAAGTAGACTTTTTTATTGGCAAGGACTAGACCAGAACACAAAAATGTGTAATATTAACAATATTAAATCTTTCATCCACAGGAAGGCCAGGTCCCAAAAGTGTAAAAAATTCAACTGAAATGTACCTGTTCTTTCCTCTTCAGACTTCAGACAGTGCTGTCCTATCAATGCTATTAGGAGTCCTACATTAGATTAACTAATTTATAAGGGTTTGCCTTTTGAATTGGGCTTGTTTAAATCTCTCTTCTGACCTGCACTAGCTACCCACGTGAGCTCAGCCCTGTGAGAAAATACATTAACTCTGGGAAAAGGCCCTAGAGTTAGAGATAGCTGATAGGGAAGATATTCTAGGCCACATGAAGTCATATTTCATCTCTCTGGGAATTCTGGAGATATACTAGAGAATTGTTAATAGGATAATTTGCAAAAAAACGTCACCCAAATATTTTATGGTGAAGGACCTCTTTTCACAGAGGCAGCCAGCTCCACATCTCCTGTAAACTCCCTCAGCTCACCTGCCCCTCAGTCATTCTGTTTCATATTTGAATTTTTTCTCTATATTTTCTACATGAGAATTCTTTTACAATCCATCTTCCTCATGAAAAATTATTTCTTTTCCTTGATTTTCATTATTCTGTGAGGGCCTTTCCTAATTTATGTTGCTTACGTACAATTGTTTTGATTTTATTATTTTTAAAAATTAAGGAGGAATGTAGCAGACCAATGAAAAGAAAAAAAAAACATTAAAGTGAGAAGAACAGGAACAGACACTTGGTAGTGGCACTAAATTTTTTTTTTAAATTTAGGATAAATTGATGAAATGTTAAAACAGCTGAAATTCTTATGACTTACAGACTCTTTTATGTCCTAGGCCAATAAAACTTCATGTGAGTTCAAACTTCTTCCAGCCCAGGATATTAATGAAATTAATCTCTTTGGCCCCATTACTTTACTGGCTCAGTGAGGATTTATCTGCTTTTTGTTTGTGTTCATGAGTGAAACTTCTGTATTCTATTATAAATGGGGATTTACTTCATCAAAGATACTACAATGCCCTTGTTTGGGTTAATTAGCATTTGATCTTAAGGGTTCATCAGAATTCTTACAGCCCCAGCTGCTGTTGGGTGTGTAGGACTCAGCTGACTACAAAGGAGTTGCCTTTTTTTAAGACATCACTGCTTTCCCACAAGAATTCCCCAAAAGAACAATTCTAACAGAGCTTCCACTAACCACCCTTCATGTACTATGTCTTCTCTAATGCTGTTGTGAAAAATAAGAATGTATTCAATTAAAGTATGATTTGACAGTCTAAGCCAACCAGTATTTCCCCAAATACAGACGTTCATATGTAAAAATTTCAACCATAAATTTACTGATTGACTTGCCTTGTCAGAAAAGCCTTTTCAGTTTTTCCAGGTATTCAATCCGACAACTTCACACTACCTGAAAGTGAAGAAATGAAAATGAAAAGGGTCAGGTCCAAAAATTTTAGGCAATGTAAAGCCCCCTTTCAAAGAGGGTAGAGAAAGACCTCTTGTAGCAATTTTTAAGCTTAGAATGCTTACATGAATAATCCATATGGGGGAAAAAGGGGAGGTTCTAGGGGTTTTTAGTGGTTGTATATTTCGTGAAGGGGACACTTACCCAAATGCTGATTTCTGTCATCTAAGAGGGTAATTCCCTTCCCCTTTTCTGCCACCACCCAAAAGAGCTGGGTTTCCTTTCCTAATGCTTTGGAAACTCAAACCCAAATACACTCAAACATTTCAGTTTTCCATGAAATTCAGGTAAATGTGCTTGACATGTTCACCAAGGGTATAATTTCCTAATTTTTAACAACCAAAGGGAGTAATTTAGACACAGAGATTCAGCTGTTTGCAACACTTGGTGTGTTTCTGTAAGAATCCTGGAATCCAGTTGACTGCAGCCTCAACCTTTGCAAGCGCAGTTGTCCAAAAGCCACCCACATCTTGGGCAATCTCTTACCATTAGGTGCAGTAAGCTCTGGAATGAAGATGGATACTCCTTCCCTCTGGAATTGTGATGCCAGACACTATTGGTTTCAGAGAGAGGGAAACCTGAGCCTTGCAGCCCAGGTGACAATATCCCCACGCTTCTAGGGTTACCTGGACTCCAGGAAGGATGTCAAAGCCTTTTTACCACACCAATATCCAGGCTCTGTCTTCTAAACTCCTGGTCTGTAAACACCTCATTCAGTTTGTAAACAAAACACAATGAGAAAAAAGAACACTGAAGTGGTTAAACATGAATCAACGTGACTAACTCTGTGACAGTTTCCGCCTCATGAGAAAAAAAAATCAGACGAGGCATATTCACAGCCCTATTGTTTCTATGGCAATTTTGGCAGTTGGTCGTGTAGAATTCATATCTTCCAAGTCAGCTCGATCTCACACTCTGGCAGTTTTGATCTGTAGCCTCCTAGATTAATGCAGCATAAACAACTCCAATTATCACAGCTCATATCAAAAGCTTTTAGAGTAAGGATAATTGAGTCAAACTGTGCCACTGACATAGACATACACAGTGGCATCAGGATGATATTTGAAAGTCTCCCAAAAATCACAACATATGACTAGAAAACACAATATATTTAATTTAAAATGTATTCAACTGGCTTTTGATTCTTTTCAAATACTCTAGCTGTCAGTCAATAGAAAAAGTGTAGACATTTTGTGGTAGATTCAAATGGAAAAGAAGATCTTTTGGTCTGGGTATTTTAAAAATGCATGTGTAACATAGTTCTAATCCAGTAAAAATACATTTTCTGTAAAATAGAAAAGTGCATTTTGCAAAGATAAGAACTTCAAAGTTCATCCAAAGCAAGTAGTGAGAAAAGATCTGAATCCAGAGGATAAATATCTGCAGAACAAGATGTCTCCTTTTATTATATAATCTTAAAAATCTGCCTAAAATGACAATATTTCTGGAAACCTTAGGAATATTTCTCATTACCAAAATTTTTCAGTATGTTAAACAGCAAAACAACAAAACATTATATAGATAATCCTAGACAATCCATCACATTCTGTGGTATGTTTGGTTTTCTCATTGAGTGGATCCACATAAATTGTCAAATGTGTGGTATAACTAACGTGATAAGGGCCAAAGCAGCAGCACAACAAAAAAAAATTACAAAGGAGTGGATCTCTGAATTTGAAATGTCAAATGTGAAAGAAGGTTGTTTATCTGGGATCCTGCAAGAATACAGATCTATGTGAAGAACATTCTTTTTTTTACCAGACAAATAGTCCTCACTGGGACCTCCACCTGAAATATGGCCTGCACTGTCTTAACTGTGCTGGCTTTCCTTTGGCTAATGAGCTTTTCCACCCCTGAAGGAAAAGAGAGCTAATAATAATTCCTTTTAGGAAGCTGAAAGTTCAAGTAGGTAGAGAAGAACAGTAGCCACTGTTGTGTGACTGTGATGCAATAAGTTATTGTGGTATATAGAAGGACATCCACCTAGTTTATCAGAATAATCTATATACTTCCCAACAGGAATAACATAGAATACAGTATATTTATACAGTGAATGGGCTAAGACACTTAGTAATTTACAAGTTATTATTTCCTTCTACATCTATGAGAACAGCACCTTAATGGAATAATCAAGAGGCATTTTCATTGCAGCTTACAAAAATAAAATCTCTAGCGTCAGTTTTAAATAAAGATGAAAGAAAAGGGAACTGCGCTTTGTCCTGTCTTCAGTGAAAATGCTACAGAGAGAGGTCATCAGCAATGTAGCTTCTCTATAATATATATCACATTTCAAAGTCTGTACAATAGCCTGGATTGCAGTTTGTTTCACTTTACAGCAAAAATGAACTAGAATTTCTTACTAAATGCTCAGGGGCAAAATTATGTCCAAAAACCAGACTCCAGCGCACCTGGTTCTATAACATTCCAGTTCCACATACATGTCCACCACTGGTCCTACTGGCATACATGGTAAAGTTTTTACATTTTCAAACACTCTGAGAAAGTTCTTGGTAACATTTAGTGTACCGCAGTAATTGCTATGCTAAGCCAGAAACTAAAAAGTGTAATGATGTAACCAGAAATGCCAGTGTGCCTCCAGGGGGGTCATAGTAAATCTGAAATGTGTCCCTTCAGAAGCAGCAGGCTTAAAGAGAAGCATCAGATCTCCTCTGTCTACCTGATCAACATGCAGCAGACGGGCTTTTTTTCTGTCTCATTCCATTTCTGTCCTTCTCAGATATACAACAAAAGGTCCACAGCCATCAATAAATGAGGTCAGCTCCTGTCACTGAGCAGCAAGACCCATGTCAGACAGGAGAAGTCTTGAGAGTTTTCTTACTTATCCTGTGCTGTCCAGAATCTATCACCTGGTCGCAGCTCTTTATGCAGATTCTGGGGCTTAATAAAGAAATATGTCTCTGCTCCGTTAACAAAATTCTAATCTCTTCACTGTTTGTTATGCTCTCTCCAATGTTCCTCTGCTGAGCATGGTTTGCAGCAGAACTGGGAATTATAGGGTCTAATTCAATACTGCTCTGCACTACAGCATTTATTATTTCTTCAGGCTTTTCCTTTCTTCTCCATTAAGTGGAGGCAATCTTAAATCACAAGGTATATGACTATGAAGCATTTTCAGATTTAAGCTTCATATTATGTTCCTTTTCAGAAAAGAATTTTTAAGCAGGAGAGTATGTTCAAAATAGTGAGAGTATGCCTCACACCAGTGACTGACAAACTGTATAAGATAGAAATATACTGAATAGCCTTTCTTCCACCATATCATAAAAACTCTGGCATCCTTCATTTTGCCATTCATTCAGGAAGTTTTTATCCTTGAAGAGAAGCCAGCTCACACTTCAGCTTCTAGCTGGTGGAAGGGAGCTAGAGGATTATTGAGATCAAGAACTGAAAGTGTATCTTCTACTTACAGATATGCTGTGTGTGTTAGGGTGTGAACTGCTTTTTTACCTCAGATTGCCAGCCTAACTTTCTGCTAGTTAAAGGGTACAGGTACTTAAGGAAAGTGATAACTGGAAGCCCTTTCAGGGGCTTTATTTTGATCCCATTGCCCAGCTGAGATTTTGAGCTCTGAAGGATATGTCAGCAAACAGATTAGGGGGTTCTCTCCTATCTACATGCTACATAGGAGCTTTTCTGTTTGTGTTGCATATTTACCAAGAAATTAAATTCTTTTTCTTTTGTTCCTCTTAGTAATGGGGTTTGAACTGGGACATAGTCACACTACATCGATGCCTCGGATCTCTCCTCAGTGACTGCTAAAACAATTAGTTTTCTTTTGGGCTAAGTTCACTCAGTATAGCAACCAATGGCACTGGGACTATTCATTCATGTTGAATTTATTATCTATGGTTACCTGCTTGGATCATTTTACTGCATGCTGAAATGGAGCATAATTGGGCTATTTCTCATAACAAATGGAGTGTGCCTGTACAGAAGGAGGTTGGTCTACATCAGGTTTTGTCTCACTATTTTTAACAGCTGCAGCAGAGAATGGGTTTCACTTCTCTCTTGGGAGTCTTTCCAGACTAATGTTTTTCTGTTTGTTTAGAGGCACAGAAGTCGGACTCTGCCATATTTTTATGAAAGGCAAAGAATAAGTCCTGATCATTTTTGCATTGCTTCACAAGGTAAACAAGAAATATTCTTGTAAGAATATCTGGGTTTATTTATTTTAAAACAAAATCATCACAATTCCTGGGAGACATTCCAACTTGACAATTCCATATTATTATTATTATAAATAAGATAATATAATGCAATAATAATATAAACCAATATTGTACAGTTCTGCAATATATTAATGTCTGATTTAAAATGTATATCTCAAGCAAAATAGGAATTAATATAGCTTGGCTGATGAATAAATTCAGCATAACAAGACTACTGTTTTAGTGGCCTGTGATGCCTGAGTTTTTTCTTTTCTTATTATGTGGTATAGGTCAAAGGCATTCTACAACAGAAGAAGAAATATTTAGAACTTTTCATTAAAATCAATCAAAATCTTCTTTGAGCATGTGCTATTGTTTGAGTTATGTTTTCCTGGTGATTCTTTGATTCACAGCTTAGGAGGGGTCAGACACATGGGGAGATAGACACTGTCTTTATTTCTTTAAGCCATTACTCTCAAATAAGCTACTGGGTAGATGTGAGAGACAGAGCACCACAGTAGCAATCAAATCTGCTTTCCAGTATATTCCTGTGCTAGGCATCTGATAAGGAACACAGATGTTCACTTTACATACAGTCTGTGTTGGACCTTTGGCAGAGGTACAGGTCTTCATGAAAAATAAGTGATTATTATAATACAAAATGAGACCTGCAGAAGTCCAAAACACAACCCCTTACCAGGCACTGTGAAAAAAATTAATTCTGCCCCAGCCACACCAAGCAGCGCAAAGAGATACTAATATCTACTGTGCTTTTCTTTATGAGAACATAGTGAAAAAGCAGGAATGCTTCCAAAAAGGAATCACAGAACTGCATTGAGGGTAGGTAAAAGAGCAAAAAACACAGAGCCATTTAGGTACAGCCTCTGGCACTTGGAGGCTTCGGGAGAAGATCCATCCCCTCCACTCCACCTCACCTGAAGTAATGCATCCACCTTTTGGGCCCCAGCACAAGAAGGATGTAGACCTGTTGGAGTAAGACCAGAAGAGAGCCACAGCAATGACCAGAGTGCTGGGACACCTCCCCTGTCAAGACACATTGAGAGAGTTCAGGTTCAGCCAGGAGAAGATAAGGCTCTGGGGAGACCATGAAGCAGCTTTCCAGCACCTAAACAAATCCTACAAGAAGGTCAGAGAGGGGTGTTTTATGGGACAGGACAAAGGGGGATGGCTTTAAACTGAAAGTGGAAAAGTTTAAATTAAATATTAGAAAGAAATTCTTCTCTGTGAGGATGGTGAGGCACCGGAACAGATTGTCTAGAAAACTTGATGCTCCATCCGTGGAAGTGTTTAATGTCAGGTTCAATGGGCCCTTGAGCAAACTGGTCTAATGGGTGGCATCCCTGCCCATGGCAGTGGGTTTGTAACTGCATGATATTTTAGGTCCCTTCCAACCCAACCCATTCTGTGATTTTTTGGATTATTGATGTCAAAAGCTTGGAGGATGTATCATGAAAAGTGAATCAAACCAGTTGTTCCTTGGAATAGTCCAACATGGATATCAGAGTTTATAAAATCAGTCTGTAACCCAGTGTTCCTCTTGCTGTATCAGCTTTATAGTTGGAGGAGGATGCATTTGAAGGAAAAGATATTGGGCAAAAGAACATCAAGGTTTATTCAATGAATGATAACTCCAAGGATTGTCTGTATATGTTTCCCTCTGGCTCTTCTTGTTGTAGCCAATCTAAAAGAAAAAAAAAAAAAAAAAAAAAGAAAAAAAAAAAAAAAAAAAAAAAAAAAAAAGCTGTAAATGTTCACATGGTTATTTTTAGCTGCACAGATAAATTATAGAAGGGAAATAGAGGCACAAGGAAGGAAAGTGGCTTCTCCCCATATATCAATGGCAGAACTAGACAAACACCTCCACTTCCCAGTCTATTACCTCTTTTTAGCTTCTCAATTTGCTATACCCTAGTGACATCTATTGTACGGCAAAAAAGATAGCTCACAGTTTTTTCTGAAGATCAGAGGATTGGTAGCTGATAGTCAGGATGAATCCCTGAGGACTCATTGATGGAAGCCCTTTCAAACCAGGGTACTTTAACATGGTCACTGATTGCACCTGTGACATTGTTGCAAAGTCCTGTTGGTCTTCAGATCTGCAGTCACAAGAGTCTTTATAGGTCAAAGCCAATCATTTGTATTGCACCTGACAAACAGCACCCATGTTTCAGCTCACTGCCTCCTGCATCAACTCTCCTTCTAATCTGATTTATACTTTATTTCCATGCACAGCATATTGCAGTAATCCAATTCCCAAGCAAGTCAGGCATGGGTAGTAGTAGCAGTGTAGTCACATCTGCAAACATAAGGGAAAGTAATTTTGGCATAGGAAGGTATAAGCATGTCTAAAAGTCTTACAGCACTTCATCTTCAGTCCTCCGGCAGATAAGGAAAATAAAGAGCACTACACTGAGTATCTGAAGATTGCTAAAAGCAGAGAAATACACTACTAACTACATTGTTCATTTTTTTCCCTTAACAATCCAATGAATGCAGGATTGAGAGATGCTGTCCTTTAATTAGGTCAAAAATTGCATATTATAAATTCTAGGCCTGATTTTTGATTTTTTTCTCCCTTACTTATAAAAATTAAAGTTGGAATTAGTTGCACAGAGAGCAGACTTAAATGTCTAACTTCCCAGAGATGCAGTGAAGCTATATAACCTCTTTGCATTAATGCTGTATAATAAATAGCTTTCATGAACACACATTAGTTAACATTAGAAATGCTTTCAAAAATTAATCTAGTTCTAAATTTGCTTTTTCCAGCTGATATGATTTATAATACATAAATATGTACAGCATGCTTATTTCAGTCCAGCATTTCTTTTAGTGGAAATGTTTAATAGAAATAATTTTAAAAAGCTATTATTTTACAAAAGAAATGCCACAACTTTGCATTCTTAAGGACATCTCCTCTTACATCAGTTTACATTTCACTGACTTTAACAATGCTTCTCCTTATCTTCACTAGTCTAAAGGAGTTCTGAATTTGTGTTATTTTGTATAAATGCTTGCTTAACTGTGATGTAGACTAACAGAATATGGCACATCACTCATCATGTACTTCTCACAGACAAGTTTTTGCTCTTGTATATTTATTATGAGCCCTGCAATTTTGGGTGGGATTTTTTCCCTTCGAAATCCCAGTTTACAGAGTTACATTATTTTGCAAGAAATCCAACTTTCAGTTTTCTTTTCAGAAAATAAGCTTCAAGTTCTCATGGTTTCTAGGAGACATTTGGAAAGGTTAATCTGAAAGGATCAAACACTAGAAGGCAAATAATATAAAGATCCCAAAGGATATTACTTTTAAAATCTCATGATTTTAAAACCAGTTTTATGGGATTAAAATTGCAGCTGGGGAGATTGAGGTTAAACATTAAGAAACCCTTCTGCTGTAAGGATAGTTAAGTAGTTGGACAATTTGTCTAGAGAGCTTGTGATTTTCCACCAGTGAAGTTTTTTAAGAGCAAACTGGACAGGTTGCTACCCAGGAATGTTTAAGCTCTCATTGATTCTGCTTTAAAATATGGAATAGTAATGAGGTCATGTAGTAAGTTCATCTCTTGCCCCATTTTCTATAGTAATGATTTATGTAATCTGATTTATCATTTTTAACGTTGGGCTAGCAATAAATGAAAAATTGCTTCATCTAAGCCACCAGCAATCATTTCCCATAATGAATTTCTTACTAAAAGAATATAAAAATATTTTTTAAAAATCAACTTCAGTAGGAAAAAAAATCAACTTCATTAAAAAAAAAAAAAAAAAAAAAAAAAAAAAAAAAAAAAAAAAGCTGGAGTTTTCCCACAGTCACTTCTGTATGTATTCTAAGGGATCTCTACTCAGAATATTATATCAGTCCCAATGGACAGGCTTCTTTTCCTTTTCATTGTTTCTATTCTCAGCTAATCTTATTTGTTATTATACTATTATGACTTTATTTCTAGAATGTTCATTTTTTAAAAAAAAATATTCAGCTGTGGTTTTTACAGGTTCTGTTGGACAGTGGCCCAGCTGACACATAAGGTAGCAGCTTTCTTATATGAAAATCAGTTTACCCTGGTAGCAACTAAAAAAACCCAGGTCAATAAATACTTTGGCGATGACTTTTGAGGTGATTTTCTCTGCGTGGACTCATTTCTGTTAGCACAGAATGCAGTGCTCAGCATGTATAATATGTGCCCTCGGTATAAGAAATCCTCTGAAATTGGATGGCTGTGTAGGAGAGAAGAGAAAGGTCTAGAAGATTCAAGATATTGTTTCCTGCCCCACAGCCTGAAGTAAGAGCACAAGGCTGAAAGCCTTGGAGCATGGGATACTCCAGTAGACACCCCAGTAACTGGATAGGTATCTTGTATATCTAATATGAAATGCAGAAAAATTACATGAGGAAAAATTCCAGCTAAATCAAGAATCTATATGGAAGAAAACCTCAGAAGCATGTGTAATGCTGAATCTGTTGAGTTCTGCACGCATTCTGAATTTTGAATGAGCCAAAGTTCCTATATATAAAAAAGGTGTATCAAAGCTTCTGCTAAAATGCATACCTACAACACAAAGGAAAGTTGAAGTTACATTTCCCCAAGTAAATCAAGTACTAGTTTGCCTAGTCAAACATTGCTTTGCTTCATATTATTAGCCTAAACAAATTTCTCTGCAGACATCTCTAGAAAAGAAAAATATGCACAACTCTTAGCATCCCCCTCCCAATAGGGTGCCAATAGGATTCTGCTATCAGTCTTCAGAAAAGACCTTTATCCTTGGAGGTTATTTATGATTTATTTGATTTGATTTGAAGGAACCTTTTTATTTTTATGATTACTGTTATTGTTTCTGAATCGCCAGAAAGTTACTTGCACTTGGTCTGCCATACCCAAGGCAGTGCAGTGAACCAAGTTATGTTTCTGCATCTCAAAAGCTGAGGAATTCCTAACATAATGTGTTCTCTGTAGGCAGAGGAAACTGTCTGCCATGACCCAAGAAGGGGCTAGAAGAATTCCTAGAGAGGACCTTCTGAGGCTTTCTGTTGACTCCCAGCAGTTCTGTTCTTTCTCTGCCTGCTAATAAAATTGCCTCAGCAAATCCTATGCATTTCTAACGCTGTCCTGCTGGTGCTTTGGGTTGGACACAGGTTTTTTTGTAAAAACAAATACACACAAGGGCAACGCCTGAAACTGCAAATGCAACATATTTTGTCCCAGCCTTAATTATTAGAGTAGTTGAGTGTCTCAGCTTTTATATAAAAGAAATGCTGTATTTAATCGCTTGCACTTGTTCTATTTCTACCTCAGGAGATCCAAATATAATGCGGTCATGCTAGTAATTCAATTTCAGGTTGTCAGTTCCTGGTACTCCTTTCACTAAAGAGTGGAACCAACTACAAGCACCCATCATTATTAGTCATAAAATATGGTTTTTGTTTTAGTTAGTTAGGTTTTTATTTCCAGAGGGTAAAAAAGTTACTGAGAATCAATAGAACTACTTTTTCTTTAGCAATAACAAAGTTAGTGCTGTTCAGTGGAAAAAAATGCAGCCCTTCAGAAATGTCTTTCTCAACATCTCTCTTCTGGAACTTCTCACTCTCTCTTGAGATTTGTAAAAAGTCAGCCTTAGTATAAATAAAGAAATATATATAGTTCTTATGAAAGGTTACAAAAATGAATCCAAGCAATATGCCTTTTGTTCCTAGCAAATAGACCAAAAGTGCAATCCTCCTCATAAAAGCATAATTTGTTAGATACACAAAAGAAACTAGATCCAAAACCTGGTGCTAGTTAAACATGTCTAAATCTGAGTAACCATTTTGTCATTCAAAACCCTCAAACTCAGATAGGAATTGAGAGAAGATATTGAATGGAAACAAAGTCTGTAGTTTCAAATTCTCCATTTCTCTACTATGTAAATCCCAGTTGGTGCCATTAAGTCAATGATTTCCTGTGAATATAGCATAACATGTAATTTCCCTTCCTTATCTCTGAGTACATTTAACATAACAATAAAGCCTAAATTCTTTTGGGGGAGAGGAGGTTAATCTATTTCTGAGCATTTTGCTCTGTTTTAAGGTAAAATAGAAGAATTGGTTCACTAAATATTTGTATTCTAATTGTGAATAAGCCTTAATGGGGATGGATTGGGAGTATGAAGAGTAGAAAAGCCAAGGGTTGATGCAGATCTTAAATAAGGCATCAAGTCAAAAGCAGAGCTTAAGTAGAGACTAGGGAAAGGAAGAAACCTGAGGAAAACAAAGAACAGAAAGAAGCCTTCAGTAGGCACCCTGAGGCACCCAGATCTGAAAGATATAAGGCAAGATGACCCATATGGGAGAGGTGAAAGAGGCCCCTCTCAAAGGCATCCCTCTGCTGCAGTGATATTGTGGGAGTGACAGTGGCCATTGCTCAGAGACTTTGCTCATCCCCATGGCATTAAATGCCACCATGACCCCCATTTCTCACCACGACTTCTGATGATGCCATTGGTCAACTCCACAGAAAAGCATGCAATAGTGCCTTTTTTTGTAAAATAGATCTTAATGTCATGTACTACTACTGGCCTGATTCCAGTCTATCTCTCTGCAAAATTGCTGAATTATCAAGACTCTCTGGTTTGTATTGCTGTTGGTGTGCATGCACAGTCACACTGGAATGCCAGCTCAAGTCCACAACCTGTTTCAGTTCTAGAATTGTCTGAAGGTGACAGAATAACATTAGCATCTTCCTTGCTAAAGTGATTAATAGATTAATAATGGTAGCTGAGTGCTCATAGTGATTTATTTGACAAGCCAGTTAATCATACAGGTATAATAGTACAGAATTAGGAGCATGCACTTCAGAGTAGGGTCAAAATTACAGATCAGGAAGTTATTTAGCAATCGTAGGAGACGATGAAGAATATGAAAGGTGAAAGGAAAAGAACATCTTGAAATATGTGAATGTGGGGAAATAGCTTCTCATCTTTTTCTTCTAAATTCTAATTTTAATTTTGAGAGCTTTGAGAGCTTTGAGGAGAATGACGGCTCTGCATTATAAAAGTCTCTAATCCTTTATTTTTCTTTAGCACACCTTGTGTGCACTTCTCCTTCTCAGCACAACAGCATAATTTGTATATTATTGTGAATAATATGCATATATCATATAGACCCAAATGCCAATATTTGGAAAATGGCTGTAGGAACCCAAGTACTGCTGTGTAAAAACAGTTATATTTGTTTCTTTCAGGATATTTTATACAAAATACTGCATTGTGTCTGAAGAAAATAAATTTGTAAAGAGAATTATACTGAGTAGAAACATAGACCTGTTGGAATTTTTAGAGCAGAATTTGTCTGGAATACAGTTACAAGAGCCTTGAACCTGTATCAACAATCAGTGGGTTTGTAGAAGACCTTTAACAGATTGTATGATTTCTATCACTAACAAGTTCACTTGTGTGTGGAACATTTTCTTGTTGCTCCAGAGAAGTTCCTCTCTAATGAGTATTTAAGGATTATTTATTCCAGTATAAAAGTAAGTATTCACTTCTTAGAATAGAATAGAATAGAATAGAATAGAATAGAATAGAATAGAATAAATAGAATAGAATAGAATAGAATAGAATAGAATAGAATAGAATAGAATACGTTCTATTCTATAAGAAGGTACCTACAAAATTATTTAGTCTAACTGCCTGGCCAAAATTTAAAGAATACTTTAAATAATAAAGTTAAAGACCTTTTCCAAATACTAACAGGCTTGGGCCACTGCTCAGCTCTCTGGAAAGCCTGTTCTAGTGTTTGACCACTCTTTCAGTAAAAATAATACTTGCTAATTACCTAAACCTTCCATGGTGTAGCTTTGAACCATTCATGCACATCCTATCATGGGATACCAGGGAGAAATGTCACAAAAATAAGTGTTTAGGAGGTTTTGACCCTAAAGACATGCACACTATGTGGCCAGAAACAAGATGGTGCTGAAAGAACCCAGCAGCAGGAAAATAAAAGTAAAAATGCAGGTCATACCCCTGTTATGCAATAATCACAGTGTAGATTTTAGCTGCATACAATTGCAGACGAGCTGGAGGCTGGCTTCCAGAGAATAGGGATGCTCTTAACAAAATAAAAGAGTAAAGCCAGAAAAGTACACCCGATATATCTTTTCTGTCCTGAGTTTTCTTTGCCTAAAAATTGAGGGCTGAGAGATATTAAAGAGGTTTCTTGACATGGAAATAGACAAACCAGCAGAGAAATTATTAATGCAAAGGAAGAAACTAACAGAAGACACTGATTGTACAGTGTCCCTAAAGTACTGAATAAAGATGTAAAAAAGAAAATATTTCAATAACCAACCAAGGAATAAAATTTAGGCCATATGGCTGATGTCAAACACTTACCTAAAATAGACACATCAGCCTCTGCCCTAGTACCATCAGTGCACATGTTCAGAATAGTTAATTCTCTTTCAGGACCTTAGTGAAGATTGTTGTTTTGATTTGCTTTGGGATGTGAGCTTTTTCTGTAGAATATAAAATATTTTTATGCTATTGATTTTAATAAGATTTAGTGGTATTTTTATATGGGAGAAAGACAGCATCTAGAGAATCCTGGCAAGTCTTGAGGGAGAGGAAGAGGTGTTTGGTTAAAGATTTAAAAAATCCAAATGAGTCCAAACAAGAGGCAAGTGTAGCAATAAGTATGCCCTGGAGTTAATGCACAGAGCTGCACAGACAATAATTCTGAGGTCATCATCAATACCATCCCTACAAACAAGCAAAAGAAACAGAGGTGAGAAAATCATATGTAACTGAAAATAGCCATGTGGAAAGATGCCAGTTTGAACTGTGACTTGAAAACAAGCAGTCAGGTTGAAAACCTTCAGGAGATAATGTAAACTGTTAGGTCATTTCTGAAATCAAAGTTCCAGCCCTACTTTTATCATGCTACACTACTTACTGGAGCAAACTAATGAAAAAGGATCTCATAGGTCATTAAGGGACTAAAAATCTAAAACAAAATGGTAAAAAAACTTTTAACAAAGAATAATAGTGCTACAGATACTGGCTTGGCACATTACAAATGTCAAAAATCCGGCAGAAAAGCTACAATGACCTCACATGAGAAACATGCCTCCTGAAGCAAAGCAGGCATAGATTTTTTTTGTGCAAACTACAAAACTTGGTACTTATTCTAGATAATTTCCCTTGGTTCTTTGAGAAGTTGATATTGGAAGACCTTTGGAAGCATATTTAATAAAGAAAGTTCTCAATTAGGACAATGGACTTCCCAGACCACAAAAGAAGTAGAAAAAGAAAGAGAGTTCAGATTCCACTAGTTACGTTGAGAGTAGAAAGGGTGAAACCTGGTTTATCATTCATAGAACTGGTAAGTTCATAATCGTAGAAACTAGATATAAGGAAGGATCTTCCTTGATTAAAGAAGGAATGTTTTTTTCCAGCAAGGGTGGTGGAACACTGAGACAGGTTGCCCAGAGAGGCAGTAGATGCCCCATCCCTGAGAACATTTAAGGCCAGGTTGGATGGGGCTCTGAGCAACCTGATCTATTAAGTTTTGACTGACGATAGAGAATGTGGTTAGACTTCACCTCAGAGGTAAACCCCTGACTATCCTCATTAAAAGAAGAATTGATTGAGAGACATCCCTTTTTCAGCCCTTACAGCTCCTGCATCCCCAATGTCTTCTGAGTGGACAGGTTAAATTACAGGGGTCTCCCTGACCACAGCACTGCTCCTGGCTCACTGTTGGTGTGTGCACTCCAGAAGGGCATTCTGAACTCACTCAGGCAAGACATGATCTCTGCAGGATGGCTGATGTGACTGTCAGTCACACACTGCTGTCACTGAGTCAGTCTGTGGCTCTGCCTGCCACAGCCCATGCAGTCTGTACTGCAGATCAAAGCTTTTCTCACCAGCCCCTGTCAGCAGCAGAGCCTGGAACTTGTGCCCTGCCCATGTGGGCCAGAGGCAGAACACCCATTTCTGTCACTGTGACAGCTCTGAAGGGTTGCTTGGGGTTCTGAAGTACACCTGGGCTTGAACTCCAGCTGTGATTAAACTTGTTTCCAGCAGACAGCAATTTAACATAAAACTAGGGAGAATAAAGTGAGGATTTTGACAAGGTGTCATCCAAAAGATTTTTTTCCAGCACACAGGGAGGTTGTTGGAGATTTTTCAGTATAATTCCTAATATGACAGGGACTAAAGCTGAACCCTTGGTCATTCATTTTAAATTTAAACCTTCCTGAGCCACTATGCTAAAACCACACAGGATAATTTTTAACACGTGAGTCAAAGAAGGGATCAATGTAATTTAACTTGAAAACCCAGGCTGCAAAATCAAGCATCAATTCTGAGAGGTGGATAGCATCAAAATGTTCTCTGACGGACACAAGATTAGGCCATAATAAAGAAGTCGTACCAAAGATGAGTCAGTGGGATTTTCTTTTACAAAAAGCAGAATATGTTATAATTTTTCATCCTACTTTTTCAAGTATTTGGAAATGGATTTGCCATGTTGAAATCACAAAGTGATGATGTAAACATTGTTTTAATAAATAAGTGCACACTTCACAGATTGAATTTTCAATTCTTCTTACACACGATATGGAACAATTTTCAGATGGAAATTATCATTCACTTAGCAGAGATAGGAATAGAAAAAAATAGTAGTAAGGGGGTAATTCTGCTGATAGGAGTGTTGACCTAAGTTAAACACTTCATAGTTATAGAGAAATCAAATGAAAAATAACAGTCTCAGCAGTCTTCCAGATTATGATATTCTGTCTTCAACTGCTGGAAAAATACAGGAGATTCCCAATTACAAAGCCGGTGAACCCAAACTGAGCACCAAAATGACACAGAAATAATGTAGTAGTTGAGAGTTAATGTGAAATATTATGAGTAATGAAGCATCTAAGGTGAGGAAGGGAATAATGTTTTATCGTAAAGAAATTGAAAATTATTTAAAAGCAAAAAGAAAATCATGAAAATCATCAACAATTTAAATTCTATTATGAGTAATCTGTAGTGTGAAGGTCATTGTATCTTCAAGGTAATAATTTTCCCTTTTGGTATCTTTCTCACAAGAAAAAGAAAAGTAAGCAAAATGAGACTCTGTTCTTTCTGAAAAATAGATCTGGGAGGTTCCAAGAGCAAACTGATTGCCCAGAAATAGAATTTTTATAGAACCATGCAACATGATGTTCACGTAATCTCATTTATGTCCAACTACACTTTGTCCAAGTCAAATATCTTGATCTGAGTTTTGTCCTATGCAACCAGTCAGTGGTGACACTGTTGTAATGGCTAAAATGTTCAATTGCAGGTTCTTCAAATATCTGTTTCCTCTAGAAAAAAAAAAAGGAAATAACATTTTGAATTTTAAAAATTACTATGCATTGACCCATCTTGAAAGGGTTTTTAAAAAATCTTTTTAGTCCCTGTTTTTCATAAAACATAGAAGGGTCTGTGTATCATATACATGAAAAAAACGTGTAGTTCAGAAAGGCATTATGATGAATTAATTAATTAATTAATTAATGCATGCAAGCAGACTTTCAGGTACAATGACTAAAATATCCCATAATCTCAGAGAAAGTGGAAAAACGTCCATGAGGAGAACCTTGTTATATGAGCACAGAAATGAGCCTGATCTCCACATTTTCAAATGGAGTGGACTGGTATATTTAATATGACATATTAATTATTTGTCTAAATAACACATGCACTCACACATGCCTCTTTCAGATCCAGTGTGAATTCTCACCTGCCACTGAAATTGCTGGTTCATTAAAGCAGTAATATCCAAAATATGTAAGCATGAAATCATATGTATTTAATGCCAAAAAAAATGACATCTGAACCAATTCAAGATGCCCCTAATTTGTTCAAAGTATCTGTTGGTCATGGATCCAGCTTTGGAAATGCCATTGAGTGGTGTAATTTGGACTGCAGCTTGAAGCACAAGCAGTCTGTGTATAGTAATATCAGTGGACCTATCTCCAAACTGCACCACTGAATGTTCATGACAGCACTTGAGATGTGTCTGTAACCCCCTGCTCAAGTAAATGGATGAATCGAAGCCAGCGGTAAACAATATTTCCTGTTCTATTCAAGGCTGGATTATTACCTGGGAATTAGGTAATAATCCCAGGTAATTACATCCTGGGAATTACAGACTGGATGCTGTTGGAACCCAGAACGTTCCTCTGAGTGCTCTGGGTGAGCAGAGACCCTGGCACAGAGTCAAAAACACATGAATGTTTGACTTGAGCCTATGGAAAAAATGACCAACCTTGTATGGAGAATTACAAGCGTTTAAGTGATAGTTAACTTGGCACAGGGTGAAAATGTAGAATTTTGGGGTTTTATAATGGGGTTTAAGGGATGAAGATGGAGGATTTGGGATGTGTCCCTGCCCTTCTTCTTGGTCTTTTGCCCTCCATCTTCTGCTGTGGTGGTGGCACTTTTTAATTGGTTTAGGATAGAGGCACACTGTTTAATATAGCTGATAGGTATTGGAAAATTATTGTAAATAACGAATACGTAGATTTTAGTATAAAAGATAAACACCACCCAGAGGGTGTCAGTCTGCTCCACTTCAACTTTCAAGACAGATCTTTGCAAGCCAGAGTCACAATGTTTCAGATAACAAACAATAAACAATCCTTGGACATGAGAACAGAGAGATCTTGAGCTGTTCTTCTGTGCCTGGCTGGGACAAACAGAGACTTTGGGCAATTCTGGGGTCACAGAAACAACACAAAACCAGAGAGGATGCCATGATGCAGCCTGTTTGGATTCATTTTCTTGAGGGACAAACCTGAGGGCAGTTATATGTAGAGCATAAATATTACTGACACAGACTTTTTCCCTGTTGAATTCTCCTCAAACTGGTGTGAATTTCAATCTGGTTTTATGTAATTGGGCTCAATCATATTTCTGAAAAAGCAAGATCCTTCATAATCAGGAAATTTTTTGCTATTGCTTGAGATGTTCATATTGTTGAGCCATGACTGTCATAAGATAAACTGTAGCTGTACAACACAAGGCTGAGTATAGTCGCAGAGCTAACTGATGAGCCTTTAGCCTACTGACCAGATGCTGCCCCAGTGCTGGTTGCATGCTGTGGACACCTTCCCTTATGACAGCTCACTACACTGTGATATGAGGCTTCCAGATCTGATTAGTAGGTCCTGAATTAATGTGCCACAAGGCACACCTCTTCAGCTCCCCCACC
The DNA here is from genome assembly GCA_032173965.1 of Sitta carolinensis. NCBI lineage: Eukaryota > Metazoa > Chordata > Aves > Passeriformes > Sittidae > Sitta > Sitta carolinensis. Next base: position 3,646,629 of record JAVUNC010000006.1, read on the forward strand.
TTTCACTGGTGTACCTAAGCATGCATATGTACAAAGAGTATAACCAAGAAACAAATTAGAAATGCATCATTTTTGCAGCCACAGATAAGTATTTGGTCCTGTGGGCAGAGACAGTAACTGAAGGTAAACAGCAATATTCAATTTGTCCCATAACAAATCAGTAAAAATAAAAAAGAACTCTTTTGCTATAAATAATACTCTTTCAGAATTTCATCACTTCAGCAAGGCTGTCAGAAATATGTAAGGCAAAATGCGCTGCAATATCAGTATTTCATACGTCACATTGACACTCTCCACAGCTTTTTCTTGAGGCCTCAGTGGTTAGAGTAAAGATTGGCAAGGTGACATTATCTAACTCAAGTGCTTTACTGCCAGCTTTAATTGCAGATGAACTTATTCAGGGACAGCCTCTTCCTCTGACATAACATTGTACAGTAGCCAGCACTTATCTCTCAGCTGTTACAAGTACCAGAGGGAACAAAATTATTCATACTTGATTTTGAAAAAGTTATTTTGGGGCAACTTTTAATTAGCAACTAATCATAGGTCTCTGGAGCAAAAGGGCTCATATCTACTAAACAGATTCCAAATAGTCACATTAGAATGGGTGAGAAATGGGATTTTCATGATCATATCTTTCTCATGTCTTCATTGTCTGACAGGATGACCAAGGCACAATGCTTTTGTGCACTTGGATTCCTAATACTGTATTATAACACGTCTCCCTGGCAACACGGGCTACTGAAAGCACATCAAATTTGTCCTCTGCTCATTAAAATTTCTTACTATAAAATACTGAATTGAGTTCAAAGTCATGGCTTATCCTACAACCATTCAATTTTCTGGGCCTGGCATATCTGAAGTTTGAGCAGGAATGACAGCTTGAACCTTGAACCCTTCTCAGTGATAGGAAAGTTCATGTGTGCAGATGAAATTGCCTTAGATATTAGTGTAAATCTGTCATTGAACTCTCCCAGCAGCAAATGGCCATCAAAAATCTCATTTTTCCCAGCCAAAATGCAAGTGTTAATTCTTTGATTTGTCTTTTCTAATGAATTTATCTTCCCTAACAGTTATTGAAGAAAAGTAATATACCATTCAAAATAAGACATTCTGGGCTTCCTTCTACAGAATAAGGGCAAGACTACAAGATGCATATTGCAAAGGACAGTGTATTGTCTAATCTTCCCAATTTATTAGCACAAGTGAGATCAAAGGTTATTTCCAGGGCAGCTGATTCACATGAATTTTCCCACTCTTCTCAGGCCCTTAGAGGTAATCTTGGATTGGACAGACAGAGATAAAAGGCAGAAGATAAAGCAAAAGTGTGAAAAAATGGTTCAGAGAGAAAAATAATGAGTCAATAAACAGTTAATCAGGATGCTCTAACTGCGTGCAGCAGCAGCAGCAGCAGTTTGTTCTGTGCTTAAAAGCAACAGCTCTTCTAACAATTCCACTAAAGAATTTTAGTTATTTGAAAGGTTAGATTGTAGTAATTTATTCTAGTTTTATTACAATGTTTTTTTTTCCTTAGGGATCCTAAAGGGCTGTTACAATTTCTCATAAAGCACTTTTACTCACAATAATCAATATCAATTTTAATATACCAACGTATTGCTTAGATTTATATTCTTGTTTTGTGTGGGATTTAGGTGCTAATATAATTAGAAAGAAATGAGATAGAGTGCTCTGCCTGGAAGTTTCACATTAAAAATAATTAGCTTTTCCTCTCATTTCCAAATGATACAGAAACATTTACACTGAACTGTTTGTATTGAGTACGTTTCTTTGGTTCTTCTGAGTTAAAGAGTTTGAATAAATAATGGATAACAGGGTCTTTCTTTTGGGAACATCCAGGTAGCAATAAAGGTTCCTTATCTAGCTGAGGTGAGAAATAGACCCTTCAGAAATTTGAGGAGATACCCAGTTCATTTCTAGTGTACTATCACCTGTCAGTCAAAACCAGTTAAACAATTCAAGCAATAAATCTTTGACCAAAGCCATTCTGTTTGTGATAACCTTTATGTTGACCCTTTGTGATAACCCCTCTCTCCCATATAATTAAGTAACCTGTTTTTCTTTGTCAAACCCATATGTTTGCCAACTCAGTTATGTCCCATAACTCCTACTTAAATTTATCTGCCCAGACAGTTTTAACCACAGTCTGCACAAAACCCTCCAAACCCTTGGCACAGAATCTCCTACACAGTACTTTGCAGACTCTTCTGTTCTGTGCCCTGCAGGGATATATTTTACATATCAGAAATGTGATGGCATAGAAAGAGAAGCATTTTTCAAAAAGAAATTCACCCTTTTACTTTCCATGCATTTGAGGGCAAGCAATATTTTTGCAGATTTCCTTTTAAAAGACGAATTAAAGGAAATGTAGTACCCTATCTGCAACTAGTTGATCTGACCTGTAATTACTGCAGAGACAGTCAGAAGTAATCAGACTGAAAGAAGCAGAGATTTTGTTTTATCTCTTGGAAGAATTGGTATATGCTTCAATGTGATGAGCTTTTTGTGCTTTAAAAGCTGTATACTAGATTAAATTTAACTTACTTCCATACTGTGAATGCATAGGGACACCAGCTAGAACCCAATGCTGTAAATAAACCCACTTTGCACCTTTATTTTATAAATTATCTGGAAAGCACCTCAAAAATCAGTAAATTATATAGTCTTTATCCTTTGACATTTATATACTGCTATTTACATAATTAATTCATACATGTTTCCAAAGCACTTTCAAATTATACATTGAGAAGCTACTTTAAAATGTGTCAGGAAACAGCCATTTCAAGTATGGTATATGGAGGAAATTAAATGGTGAACACAGTACCAGATGTCAAGACAAGGAGTGCAAAATAATACTCAGCCCTTTTACACTGCATAAAGCAATGGGGTCTAGAGGTGAAGCATCCAAGACACTCTGATAGTCACAATAAAGAGAAATAAAGCTATGACAGTCTGACATAGTTTAACCTCAGCTGGCAAGTAAGTACCACACAGCTACAGTCTCAGTCCCCCATGTCTGGTGGGATGGCAAGGACAACCAGAGAAAGGTAAAACCCATGGGCTGAAATTAGAAGAGTCTAAGAACTGAAATAAATTAAAATATAATAATAATAATAATAATAATAATAATAATAATAATAATAATAATAATAATAATAATAATAATAATAATAATAATAATATTGATGATGAAAAGGAAAAAGAGAGCAAGGAATAAAACCCAAATAAGATAAGTGAAGCACAAGACAACTGCTCCCCAACCACTGATCAATGCCCAGCCCAACCCTAAACAGTGGTTGGTACCTCATGGCCAACTGTCTTCAGTTTACAAGCTGAAAATTGCAGTTCCAGCCCAAATCAGGATACATCCTCTATCAGAACTGTAAGAAAAGTAAAGAAAAGTATAGCAACTTTCTCTTTATGAAATCATTCATTATATTTTACAAGAATTTCATTTTAATCACCTATCATTATATAACAAAGGCATCACGTAATAGAAGGAGGGTGATGCTCTTGAAAATCTCCTGACTATAAGCCAAAATGTTAATGAAACACCAGAGTGCTTGGAAACATGATCTTCCAAGTCATTTCCAATCTAAGCACTGAGGCCTGATCCTTCACAGAGAACTCAAGACAAGAATTCATGCCTTCCTCATTGCTCTGTCAAGGGAGAGAAGGATTTGTTATCAAAAGAACTTCACTAATTAAGGAGAAATTAAATCATGATCTTATCAGTCTGTTCATATACTGAAATTTACAGGAACAGGAGGACCTCATCCAATTTATTTTTTTAGTATTGTGTAAATATATCCGATCACTTCACAGAGGGTTAGATAATGCTCTAAGTAGGTAGGAGTAGGTTGTACGTAACTCATCTGCACACTTTGCCTTATGATAGCAAATCACCTTCCCAGAATAGACTTCAGAACCATGAATGAAGACTGAATGTCAAATTGCCATGGATTTATCACATAAATTCTCATTTATTCTACAGGAAAGCATGACAGAGGAATAGCCTAAGGGAATCATAACTCAGCCTCCGTTATTCCTGGTAGCTTTGCAGCCAAGCTTTGCTCTGGCATTTGCATCTCCGGATGTTCTTTCCAGGGGAGACAACAGTATAGAGGCTACACTTGTAGTTCTTGGCAAATGACCCTTAATAAAAAAAGTCTCTGAACAGTCCAAATCACCACTTCACTCTACTCTCACTCAGGTTTATGGACCAAAATGTATTATCTTTCCCTTGTAAGTCATTACAAAGTATACAGAAAGTTACCAAAGCAAAATTGTTTCCAACTGGAAATTTAGAGCCCAAATATTCCTTCCTGTAATTTGGTTTTGGAATCCATTAATAATTTACTAATTGTGAAGTAATAATTAAAATATGTGCCTTTAATGCAGAATTTGAACTTCTATTTAAAATACTACTATGTATTATCATCTTACCAGCCAAATAGTTAAATCCTGCCTATTTGGCTAATCTAGCCAGCTAATTACTAATGTGACAGTATCTCAAGAAAATGAATGGTACCAATCTGCACTAAGTTTCTCTTCTGGTTGCCCTCTACACTGTGGTTCTGCAACATATTGAGTTGGCTTTTCAGCTCTAACCTGCTTGTAGCAAGTGCTATCACTTCATCTATATTCTATAATATAGAACATTACTGATTTGCAGTAAATAATAGTTGCACCAGCACAACTCATGGGACTGCTTTAGGCCCTTATTCACAGTACACTCTTTACCAGGCTCCTATGGTGCCATTTTCTGTGGCTTTCTGTGGCTCACCAGGGCATTTCATAGATCATACTCTGAAATTATCTGTCAGTCCCATAGAAGTAAATGAAGATATAAAAGAAAAAATTAAAAAAAAAATAAAAAAAAAAAAAAAAGAAAAACTTTATTCATCCAAAGAGAACTGTTTTCATTTACAAAAAGACCCAGGACATTCAGCAATAGCACCTTTTTAAGACATTAGTCTTTCTTAGCTTAGACTGCAGTGGCGGCAAAACTAGAAGGGAGTGTGATAACGGAAGCTGGTTTTAAACACTAGCAAAGTCCCCAGTGGGTCTCATGGTGTATTCCATGAGAATACAATCAACAGTTCTGCAAGTTAGTAGAGGAACTAGACTCAAAACTTATTTTCTGTTCTAACAAGGGAGGACTGTTTTCCTAGGACTGTATATCCTCAATGTTTCTAAACACAGAAACCCTACACTTGGGTCCAGTACCCAGATTAGAGAGGACTATTTTTCCTTTCAAAATTCACCATAGCAGCCATCAACAAAAAGGAATATTTATTTTATAGAAAATGAGCCCTTCCCTAAGACGTTTGTATTTGAAGTTAGAAACATCACTGTACCTGGTGTTTCTGGTCCAATAACTGAATTGATTTAATTTTATTTTGTGACAAATTAGCTATTGAATCAAAACTCTTTTTTTCTTGGTGGTGAGGGAAATTCTATTTATAATTTAATAAAAACTTTTGTTGCTGCTTTCACTATATCCAAATATTCATCAAAATACTCACCCCTGTGAATTACACATCTGGTTAAAAACATTTACCTTCTTAATATTCACTTTTCCTAGGTTTTGGTGAAACTCATGATGAATGACGTGCAATGGCACAACACCTGGGTGAAATTGCTTATGAAATACTAATTCTTTCAGGATGCATGAAAATTTTTGCTAGTGAAATGCAATTTGAATGGTGACAGGTGTAAGATATAATCTATCCCAACAGAGAGCAGCTGAGTTAACTCACATCTGTTTTGGACAATGATTTGTCTTCCCTGTCTGGGCACTATGAAGACACTGCTAACTGGACATGTGACTTACCTGTCTAATTTGCTTCTACTGATATGTTTTGGCTTGGTTTTCTTGTATGTTGTGACAAATTTGGTGTCATATATGTGGTGTGCTCTTCTCCCAAAGCTTAAAAACTGGTCTACACTTACGTAAAGCAGTGCCTGTTACTCACTAGAACTGGTGGTTGGAGATTCCAGGCCTTTAAAATGCAATGTGAATGGCAGAAAGAAGTACAAGTGTTACTCTCATCAAGCACTTTCCTCTGTAGTGATTTGTAACATGATTCCTTATTTTCTTGTCTCCAAGTGCAATTATAAATTTGAAGGTAATCTTATAGCAGATTATACCCAGAAACTGAATAAAAAGAAAGGAACTTAAATTCTGTTTTCACACTTAATAGCCCTAGCAATTATTCTCTATAAGGCAGGGGAAAGCATAGTTTTTATTACACAAATGCATTAGTACAAATAAAACAAATTATATCTCAGATGCATTTGTTCGTTGGGTATTATTTAGCACTTCTAATCATAGCCTTAATCTGACAGAATAAAGTTACCATATTTTCCTTTTACCCTTCAAGAAAGGAGGCCAAAAGAAGCAAGAATAGACTTCAGAAAAATAGATTATAAAAAGCGATGATAAAGCCATAAATCTTTGCTTCAATCTAAACCATACACAGATGGGTTTTTACATCATTTTTTTTCTACACAGGTTGAGTTAAGCCTCACTGAAGGGAGTGCAAAACAAAATGAAAAATACAGCAGAGTTGGGTCTTTGTTAGCCTTGCAACAGAGGCATGCTGCTCTTTTAATGTGTCAGCCTTTGCTATTGCTCCCACAGACCAGAACACTTGTGGATTAACCAACATATTGAGCAGTGGAATTGACTTTAAAAATGTAACAAGAGCCTTTTACTTAGCAGATGTTTTGTTGTTTTGTTTTGGGTTTTTTTTAATCAGGCCTATTCTGTCTGTAGCTGGAGTAGTCACAATCTGACAGCTTTATAGATGAACACCAGCAAACAGTCTAGTGATGTGACCAAGCCAAAAATTTAGTATGATGTATCTGTCATTCACTGGCTTCTTATATTTGGACTGTAGCTAAGACTGTGGCTAAATTATGATTGGAACTGAAATGCTCTCTTATATTAGTGCAATTCTCCTTCAGATTGACAGAAGGAAGTACGAGGAAAAGTCTTAATAGAATAAATCCATGTTGATGGAAGTGTGTTTTTTTAATAAGCCTCCAGGTTGTACAAAGAGGAGTCAATTGTTTTCTGGTAGCAGATGAAAAATTCTATGCAGCAGTGACCTGGTGCTGGCTTTGCTTCCCATTAAGGACATGACTGAAGAGTACAATGTTCATCTCAGTAGAGATGTACTTATATCAGAACAAAATAACCCCATCTGCCTCCATTTTACAAATCATTTCTCCCACCTATTCAAAAAGAATTTTTTTTTTATTTTCTAAATGTCCAAATTTTATTAGGCTTCTTATGGAAAACCTGGCAAATTGAATGTTGAATAAAATCTACACCAAAACACAAAACTATTATACTTTTAAAAATATTTTTACTAGATTTTTTATTTACTGAAAAACAAATTAATATCAGATTACACTCTCCTTTTATTTAATCCTCTAATAAAATTAATTTGGGGAAAAGGTACAGTTTAGAAGAACTCAGGTGAAGTTTCTACTCTACTGTAACATCTACATCTTTGTTCCATTAGAACTCACTTCTCTTTCTTGGGAAGCAGAAGTGGATGAGATTTTTTTGAAAATTACGAATTTTCAAATGAAATTACAGCAGAGATTAAAAACTATTTCCAGTAGACACTTGGAAGAATTTCTCTGCTTCTTTCCTTGATGAACAGTCCAATCTTGTGAGAGGTGTAGATGCATGAAGAAAGCACACATTTAAAAATGGTGCATATGTGGAAGCTTTATAAATCTCTATGATATCAGAATTGGTACAATATCTGAGGAATAGGCACAATTCATTCTGTTTAAGACAGAGTCCAAACAACATGATGGAGGTAACTATAGGGACTACTCTTACCATAAGATCATGGACAGCAATAGAGCAAAGAGTGAAGAAAAACTAATTAAAACCATTAAAAGAAAATTGAGTAAAATGCAACATTGGTTTATTAAGGCCAGCTCACTTCCAGCTATTCTTTATTTCTTTTTGGTAAAACCTCTGATTTTGATCAAGGCAGTGTTGTAGTAAGGTTGTACTTTGTGCATTCATCACAGTTCACGCCCCCCACACACGCACACGCGCACACACACACACAAAAAAAAAAAAACAAAAACAAAAACAAAAAAAACCCACCAGATTTCTGTTACAAAGAAGACACATTCACATTCATTTCCCATTCAGATAAAACTTCCCACATCCTTTTGCATTTCATATACCGTCATCATGTTTTCTCCACACTCTCCTTTTAAATCTGACTGTACAGGATTTTGTCTGAGTTTAAAACACCATTTTCTCTGGTAACAGAGGTAGCGATGGTTGGTAAATGTTGAAACACAGAGAACTGTTTTCCAGGTTTTAGAATATTTAAAGAAAAGGTTGCTTATACTGTGAATATATGTTTAATAGATCATCTGAATAGTGGAAGCTATTCAGTAATAAAATGAAGTAAAGTAAATGTGCAAACCCCATGCCTAAAATAGGAGGAACATGGAATGACGGTCTGAATAGTTTACAAGAATCTGCTCCCGTGTGTATCTTTAGATTAAAAGAAAGATACAGTGGTGGTTATTTTCAGGTTCTGTATAAGTTCACTAAAAGCCTATTGTGGCTGACAGCAAACCAAACCAGTTTAAACAAATCTCTTTGTATCAATAACTAATTACATCCTTGTTCTGCCTCAGTAACACAGATTGATAGTTCCATTATAGTGTTTAATTAGAATTGTTTTTAATTTATCCTTTAGAAGTGGTCTAATTGGAGAAGGAACAGATGTTACAGGTCACGTGACACCAGCACGACAGTGCTGGTACATAATGGCCAACTGGGCTGTGAATGCCTTCCAGAATCTCTTTCAAACACAGGTGTGGAGGGGAGTCTGCAGTATGTCTGGTTTCATTTGCAGATATTACCTGCAAAACCAGTGAGGTTCATTCTCCTGCTGAGATGAACTATAAACCTACTGACTTGGAGGAGCAGTCAGTGACTATTCTTCATTATCATTCCTTTGGCAGCTGGTAAACACAACAGATTCAGGACAGCAGGCAAACAGGATTCTCTTTAGGCCTCCCTCTCTATGCAGTTTTGCTTTTTGTCCTAAGCATCTGACAGAAAAATAATTTCTTTCTTTTTTTCGAACCATTCTCTATTAACACTGACTCACAAGAGAGACATAGCATTAGGTATTGCACATAACTCCTGGATTACAAGTACAATTTCAGGGAGATGGACATTTATGTTTGGAGGAGCTTTCACCCCAAAGCCCCAACCTTCTGAGTGCTGAATAACTCAACAGAGCCTTGAGCCTGCCTTGAAATTGGACTAAACAGGAAGAGGAGCTCTCCGTTTTTTAATTTCAAATCAGAAAGACCTAGAATTTCGAAGCAACATAAAAATCCTCCAAGTTATGTTCCCATAGAGGAAGCAATTATGAACATGTTTCGTATGCAGGAAAAACAGTCATTTGGCATGGATAATTTCTATCTATTTTATAGTCATTTTTGTTAAAAGCAAAATGCAATTAGAAAAGTATTGCTTGATAATTATAACAGAAGCAGCACAAAATTAAATGTTCAATAGGCAGGACAGCTCTCACTCAAATATCCCTGTAGTGAAACTCAGATTTATCACATCACCATCATCCCAAAAGATCCCAATTGCTCACAATAAAGTAAATGATGTATATATATCTGAAGTAACTACTGAACAGACATTGTTGAAAAGCAGCTACTGCAGGGTGCAATGCAGCAGCTATTGAGCTGTGTCTGCCAATCAGCCATTCTAAAAAGGGGAAAAAACAGAATCCTGAATGCAGCAGAAATACTGGGAGAATTTATGTCAAATAGTGTGATTACTCTGTGATTGCAGAAAACAGCATTGCACTATGATTTCAAAGCCAGAAGAGGTATGTCTCATTCAAAAGGATGCCAGACTGCTATTAGTTAGAATAGGTCTTTATCTAATAAATGATGGGGTTTTTCTCTACATGCTTTACAGTTTTATTCCAACTGTTGAATTTGTTGGTGGCAAAGTGGGAAACTAAAGGTCCCTGAGACCTTTCCAGTGCTGCCAAGACCCTACTGGCCAGAGATGCTCTCTCACATGGTGCAAGCAAGTCTCTCCCAGGACCCTAATTCTGACTGGAAGGCATATACTAAATGTCAGTTTTTTGCCAAAATGTGAGTTTATTTGCCTCAGTCCTGGAGATCATATGAAATATTTTAGGTCACTGAACCTAATGTGCAAAAGCTGTGGCATCACAAATGATCCTTCATGAATTGCAATGACTTATCAATATCCCTCTAACTATGAACTGTTTTCATATATTAATAATCTTTCCATAGTTAACTGGAGCATGACATTGAGCAGCAGGAAATGAAGCAGAAATCAAACACATAAGCTGATTCTCTGGCACCTATCTTACAAATTTTTTTCAGGCTATCCATTTGCTGTATACTTGCAATTAGATTATATTTTGAGGACTGGGGTTTTAATCTCCCAGAGACCTCAGTCAAAGCTTAGCCTAATTAACACCCAAACAATATCTGAAGCAGTATTTCAGTATTTACTTCAATGATCTGCATGAAACAAAAACACACAGTAATTCTTTGCTCATTGGATTTACATGAGCTGGACTAAAATTTATCATTTTCAACTAGGAAATACAAAATTTACCTCTCAGAAGAATAAAATTTTTTTAAGATATTTGAATGTATTTTAAGATTACTGAAAGCAAAAGCATATGGCATCCACTGAGCAGTGGATGCCATCTCAGAGAGATTTCACAAAATAAAATTTTCTGTACAGAACAGAACAATGTATATTGTTGTATCAATGCACATGAACGTTCCATTTTATTACCTGCAGGTGACTCTCACTTGCAGTATATAATGACATGGGTACTTCCTCATTAAAAAGTGAGACACTTCTTTTTTTTAAGACATTTCACTCTGTTTAGCACAACCGTAATATCATAATCTTCTATTTGCAGAGAAAATGTCATTCTCATTTAATAACTCCAGATTTGCAGAAGCTGACATGGTTCAAGCAGTGGAAATAGTAGATAAATGCTATTATTCTAGGAAAGAAAGAAAGAAGACTAGATGAGTGGCTTGTGGCATCCACCAGAGCAGCTACACAATAATCAAGGATTTCAGTGGTTAACAGAGAGTGCTGCTAGAATTTTCTGCATTTTTTGCTTGCTATTGTGAGCCAATTGTAGTGCAGAAACAGAGAAGATATGAGCATTGAGCATTTGATAGATTTGACAGGCGTATGAAAGAATACAAGATTCAGCTCAGCCTGAAAAAGCTATTTCTTGCTATCTTTCACTCAGAAACATATATATTGTCTCAGTAAGTAGTGTCAAAGAGGTGCCAATAATGCCAGAGAGACTGACGCAAGTGCAGAGGCCTGCACATCATTGCTTATTGTAGGATTTATCCACCAGTATCAGAGTGCATTAGTAGAAGAACATCATGTCTGGCTCACACTCCAATGGACAGAGACAAGTGAAATTAAAATGCTGTTTTGACACACAAGAATTGTCATAATTAAATAGCGAATCATTTTACTGAAGTACTGAACTCCAAGTTTGATCTCAAATGTTCATATGTTGTTTGCATTGACTCTACAAGTGGAAGCAATCCTGACAGCTGATGATGTTCTTTGTCTTGATTATTTACACCAAATAACACACAGAAGTCATTCCTGTCAAAGTCTATGTATATTCAGTACAGGGAGGGTCCCTCTCACTACTCCCTTAACAAGTTTGCCTCTTTCCTGTGAATTCTAAGTAAACCTCAGATGTCCTGTCCTTTCTCTGCAGCTGATTTCATTGCAGAGCAAAGTATTTCAAACCTTTATACTTCCACATTAGGAAAATAAGATGGTAATGACTATTCCTGTATTTTTAAGTGCCACTGAGAAAGCATCATGAAGCTGCTTCCAGATCAGTGAGGTAGGAGCAGGTATTGACACAGCATATGTGGGACTTGTGATCTTGTTCAGCAATGAGACCTGAGAAGAGCTTGTGCATAGCACTGAGCTTCTTGTGAAATACCCTTACTTGAAAATCTTTTATTCTTACAGATTTAGTCACTGTGTTTTACAGATCTATGAAGAAGCAGGAGCATAAAAAATCCCTCAAGATATGGGAGGAAAATATTCCAATGGCTTACTCCCTTCTCTGCTTTTTTCCTCTACTGTGTCGTCAAAATCAAATAAAAAAATTATTTGACCCTTTTAGAACAAACTTAAATTCTAGAGAAATGCTTTCATTTCAGCTGTGTTATAAACATAATTAATAAAGTGGTCTCCATTTTATTTTCTGCCAGATAAGACATTCTTCATTTTGTAGAGGATAAAATTAGATTATAAAAATTCAGAAAGTGTCTGGGCATCACCTTTCTACATGATTTATGGCACATCACAGTACAACCCTTCCATAAGGGACTGATTGAGTTATATTTTCTTTGGAAAATGGATTAATGGCTCACCTGTGTTATAGAGAAGAGTAAGTTTAAACAATAACTAAATTGTCTCATTAATGTAAGGGCAGGGGCACAGACATCTCTTGGCTGAGTCTTGTTACCTTCACTAAATTATTTCCTTCTAGGGGATTTCAGTCACCTCTCAAAAAGCTCCTAAACTGCTGCTGGTAACTGTCTATTTTGTTGTGGCAATGGGCTGTATCTCTAATTCTTTCTCTGATCATTAGACAATGGGTTTTCTTTCCTCCCCCACATACCTTTGCACATAATAGGAGCAACATTTCTCCTCGTGGCCGTGGTGCTGCAGACTGTGATGGTGCAATGAAGAAGTTGTCTGTTACACTGGCTTGTGCATGCCTGACTTTCCTTTCCCATCTGTGCAGGTTCAAAAGCAACTCGAGACACACAGAGCAGTGTTTGCGTGCATGTCTGTGGGTAAGGGAGTGCATATCTTGGCAGTCATTAGTTTCCCACAAACAATGCCTCCTGCTTCATCTGCAGAGTAGCAGGCAGGTAGATTATAGTTTAGTGAATTACACCCAAGGGCTCTCTCTAACCTTCAAATGTGCTACCATATTATTTAATTTTCGGACAGTTTAATACAGTTCCTAATCGTTAATAAGATTTTAATATCTGACAGTGCAAAAGGGTAATAATATTGTGGGGCTTAGAAAGCTGAAAGAATAAAACAGTCATCACCATTAGTGATTCACTGCTGGTATGTCATGTCTAGAAAACATATTTTATTGCCCTGGTACGTCTGCACAGCTCAGGGAAAGAATCAGTCATTCAGCTCTCAGACCTGTAAAAATTATTTTAATTCTGTTTCTATTTGTTCCTGCCCTTACCTGTACTCAAAGCACTGTGCCAGATGCACTCTGTGACTAGCAGACCCTGCTCAGCCTCCTGTTTGCAGGCAACTCTCCCTGCTGGAAGCTTTCCTCAGCAGTGTGACTGAGAGCTATTAACATGTACCTGGGGACTTTGGGGCTGAGGAACAGTGACTGATAGCAAACCAACTCCATGTTTTGTTCAGGAGTTTCAAAAGCATGGCTCCATACCATCCTTCTGGAAACATTTTTTGGTTTCTTCATAGTTTTCCAACTAGTTTGCTCTGTGTTTCCTTTTACATTTTAGATTTTTACTGAGATTTAAATATATACTAGTGGTTCTCAGATAGCCACACTGGTTCCCAGAGGTTCTCTCAAGATCCGTCTGATTTAAATGTAGAGGGAACTGGTACAGGGGTCCTGTGCTGCCACAGATCACCATCAAATGCTATATAACCATATCACCATGGCATTGCACCTTCACAAATGAGTTTCAGTCAATGAGCAGGACAGGCTGGTACACATGCAATGCCACACTGATGCAGCAAAGTTGCTCTCAGGATTTAAGATAACATCTGTATGGGATTGTAGTAGTCTCCCCTTGTAGTTCAATACAGTAAGAGTCAGCTCAGGAAACTGTCTTGGATGAAAAAGGCTCAAGATCAGACTTGAAAGCTCTCTGAGAGAAAATCTGCCTTTTCTCTTGTGTTTTAATTGCCAAAGGATACAAGACAGAAAGACTCAATTGGGTGAACCCATTCTACTATCAACACTGACCATTCCTTCCCACTTTTTTTATATTTGAACTAGTTAATTAATTCTATGGTGACCTTTGCTTCTACGTTACTGGTTAAGAACCCATGAAAAAAAGGAACTTGTTCATTTACTTTGAAAAAACAGGTATAACTAAAAAATCAGTTTCCTCAATTGTTCTTTCACACCCACATCCAGTGACTGCTCCAGAGAATGGAAACCAGTATGTAAGTTCTGAGTTCATTTGGTGTAGTTTTTGAAAAGCAATGTAGCATATTTAATTAGGGGCTAGTTATGTACTTAAAATAGTTTCTTCCAGTTTGATAGAATAATCCGGTTTATTTGTCCTCTCTGAAAGTCTTAAACTCAGAATAGCTAGGAAACACATGATTTTAAATTGTGGTAGGAAGGTGTTCTAAGAAGAACCCCATGAATATCTGCTGTGTAGCTGCAACTCACAGCTTTATCCAAGATGAAGCCTCTGCCTTCTGACAGATTCTGCTTCAGTTTCAAGTGTCTTGGCACAAGTTGATATACAAAATCACTGTTCCACAGCCCTGGTTCCTGCACACAGCCCAAAGAGTCAGGCTTACAAACTCGACTCACTTGACTGCCTCACTTGTTTCACCTCACATTACTTTTCTGTTTGTTGGTAATAAATTACATGATCATTACAAGCAAGAGGATTATGAACATAATTAACAAATGAGGTTCTTGAAGGATTTACTGCTCTGGCCTGATTCTTCAGTAGTTTTTCCTAAGAAAAGGCATCATCCATCTCATATTTCCCAGTAATTAGCTTTGTCTTTATAGCATTGTAAATACGGCTTTAATTACTGCACTACTTAGCTTAGATGAGATTCAATAGCAGTAACTTAAATGGGATTCTTGTGCTTCCAATTTTTTCCCTCAATTCATTTTATTCTTAACTCCTTCTAAGTTAAACACATAGCAAAGATTGGCAAAAACATCTGGATGTGTTTTTATGATTAAAACCTTGCATAGGGCTCCTCTAAGGAATGAACTCTGTTGCTAGACAAAAAAAAAAAAATCTATTCTCACAAGAGACTGCCATAAGAGACCTGTGCTGGTCTATGGCTGTTTTCTATTATTTCACAAGCATAAAGAGGCAGGCACTCAGCCACAGAACTCAAGCAGAAAATTTCTTTGGCTTACAGCAGCTGCTAGCACTGTATATGCTTTGTACCAACCTGTATCTCTATCCATCCATACTCAATGACAAGATGTAATTTCAGTCTAGTAGATGTCATCAATCTGAAATTCAGATGTGCTTTTGATGTTTCACACATAGACAAGGTTAAGCAAAGAAAAGCATCACAGGAGAGAAATGCTGATGTTTCTCACTCCTAACTCAACATTTTTTTAATGCAGAATTCACATGGGAGCCCCATTTAGTAGAGCAATAAAAAGTATCAGAAAACATGTTCTTCTGATCTGGGAATATAAATTCACCAAGAGTTCTTACTCCTGGCATCATAAGGAATCCAGTGACAGACATGATGTGCCCAAATTTACTTTCCTCTGAATAAGCTTACCAAAAGTTGTGTGTTTGACTGAAAGAGGATGGTTGTATGCTCACCATATGAATTGCTGGGAGCCTATTCTGCTGGTAGAGTAAATGCTGCTTTCTCCTGACTCATTACAAGGTGTTGTGATAATTTTAAAAGTGCAAGAACGCATGTCTACTTATCTGATGCTCAGAGAGAAAGATTCCACTCATCTTTCTCTCTCTCTCTGTCTGAGCAGATGTTAGTTATACAGTTTGGGGCCAGACTAAGAGATACTTCCTACCAGAGATATTTATTAGGTTCTGATTGTCTTAAAGAAGAAATGTGTGAAACCAACTTTCTTTAAACAGATTTTTAAAAGAAGACTAGACAAAGACCTGAATTTACTGTTATGGAAGACAGCAGCAGGAAAAGTTCTTTAGCTCTTATTGACATTGTTAAGTCATGAGGGACCAAGTGTGTTTAGTGTCTATAGTGGTTCAGAAGTATTAATCAGCAATTTGTTTTGCAGAGCTTAGAGAAATATGAAGAAGTAATTGAAATTGGATTGAAATTGTAGCCAGGTTTTGTACAACACAATAAATAATTACGATGATTGTTTTCCTAAATGAAGCCTTTTTTCAGGTATTACTCTCGGACACAGCATGGCATGCTGACTCTGTTTTCTTAAAAGATGAAACTCTGCAAATTAAGTAGGACCAGTAATAGGAAAATTAAAAGCATTAGGAAGACTGAAAAAGAAAAATTTAGAGTTGCATTTTCATATTATGTCAACATTGCCTGTGAAACTATGCAGGCTACTTGATACTTCTCCTTTAAAAACAAAGAAAACACTGTCACAAAACTCTGCAAATCACATTTTATTAACTAATTACATTTTGCCCATTTGTTTCTGCAGCTGACTGTATGCCTTCACTTCCAGTCCTAAACTGCTGCAACTTTTTGTTCTTTTGTTCTTTAAACTACTCTAGTCAATACCAAGACAATTTACTAAAAAGAGGTGTGAATGTGACCTGAAAAGTACTCTTTTCACTTTAGTGGCACTTACAGTGAGGAGTACCCTTTGAAGTGCACCATCGACCAGCCCCCAGGTTCCTCACTTTGAAAAGAGGATACCCCTGTATCCCTACATACTCCACTACAAAGCCTTTGCAGAATTCTTTTCTGGTTATGTCTCAGCTATGACAGGAGCAGCATTCATTTAGAGAAAATCTATTTAGTTATTTTGAGAATTCGAGATCAAGGCCTCTTTATGAAATTGTGGCCCTATCATGAAATATAAAGGAGCCTACCTGTAAAACAGGGCTGATGGATTG
Source organism: Sitta carolinensis (assembly GCA_032173965.1). Classification (NCBI taxonomy): domain Eukaryota; kingdom Metazoa; phylum Chordata; class Aves; order Passeriformes; family Sittidae; genus Sitta; species Sitta carolinensis. The sequence continues at coordinate 3,663,570 of JAVUNC010000006.1, forward strand.
AATATATTTGACCAAATGCTTCATACAGGATACTGTGCCATAGTTCAGCTAGGAAACATCCAGGTTTTAATCCTCCTTATGTCCATCAGAGACTTTGTGCCACATATTCTATGTTATCCCCATGCCCCCCTTCCTCTTCTATCAAATGCATTTACCTTCCCAGCAACAGAAGGCTGGAGGTGGATAAAAAATGATCCCGTACAGCCAGGAGTGCTCCAACACCATTGTAATGTGGGCATAAAAATCAAGGAACATATGTAGAGGCAGCTGCTTGCAGTTGTGAAAGCATGTTAAAAATATGGGACTATTGAAAAACTTTCAATAGATTTTATAACTGGGGAACTATGTGTTTTTATTGTATAATATATGAACTCACAAAAAGTGATGCTTTCCTTTAGCACATTTATTCATAGCTCGTTTACAACAGAGTAGTTCTTTCCTGCAACAAACTAGAAGGTTTATGCCTAGTCTTTTGTCAAAGAACTGTAAGTTTGTTGCACTAAATCTCTCTGACAGAGAAGCCAGACAATGACAAGGACTGGATCATTACAGAGAAGGTTAAAAGGAGCTCTTTCTTATGTTGAATCACTGTCCATATTTCAGTTCCCCATGCACAGCTTCTTAAAGGAAAGAGGGGAAATTGTTTTGGTGTCAGGAGCTGGAATCCTAAAGTGGATTCTTTAAAACAAGTAGAGAAACAAAGTTTGAGGCTCTCCTATGAAACAGTGAGTACACATCTAGTCCTCCTGGATTATCTTGCAAATAACTCATCTATATCTTCATTCAGAGAAGAATATATATCCTACAGACCTTCAGATAAGCATCCTCCTAATTTAGTGGATGAGATTTCTGCCTTTGAATGAGACTTAGTTTAAACAAAGTGAGTATTAAAACAGAGAAGACAAGAGAGAGAATATTGCTGAATTTACCACAACTTTAACATTTCTATTTCAAGGAAATCCAGGAGTTTTAACAGAAGAAATTCTAGAATAGCCGATGACTAGGAAATGAGAAAATACATCCTGTAAAACAAGAGAAAGAGTGCAAAACCTTCTTGAAAGGGAAAAAATTGCTTATTATTGAGTCAGACTTACGTTGTAATATTACTGGCTCTGGAAACTTAAGTCGTAATTTTAGCATGGCCCCAAATACATACCCTCATCTTGATGTACAAAATGAGTAAACAAAGTGAAATCAGTACCTTGTAGAGACACTGGAAGGATCTCCTACCTAACGTGATCAAAGCACTTTTCATGTGTATACACTTTCATTTTAAACTAATTGAGCTGTTCCAGGGAGAGGGAAAACAGGATGTAATTATTATTTCTGTGCCTTTAACTCATCTTCTAACTTGTTAATTGACATAAAATATGAGATGGGGAAACTGAACCACTGTCTAACTGGGAAGAGTTAACATTGCAGTAGCTGTATGCACTAATTGTGTGGTTTTAGTGATAAAGCAGATGAGAGTCAAGGCAGAGAAAGTATGAAAGCAGGAATCCTAGGAGTTTCTGACATCAAATTGTGACAGTATTTGCACCATCAGCATGTACTCCACTAAAAATCACTGGTGCAATCAGTATGGGTTTAATTCACCTATAAGACGATAGTAGAACCAGTTAAGAAAGAGTTTCTTCATTCAGATGTAAATCTACAATTTTGACACCAAATTTATCTTACTGAAAAGTTTATGGGTGCCTGCAAATACCCATTTAAGACATTGCATTGTCTTCAAACAGAAGGAACAGTCACTCAGAAGTTATTCCCATGGATAAACAACTAGCAAGCAAATCTTCCCTACTAACACTTATCTTCTCCCACCTGTAACAATACAGAACAGCAGAAATAGATGGACACAAAATTTTACCTATTGATTATTGATTTGGAAATCAGACCAGATCAAGCAGATGCTATCTTGATGAACTACACAGAATATTTAGACAGTCTCAGTCTAATCCCAAGCCACTGTCATTGGTAGTTTAACAAGAAACAGAACATGAATAAGGAATATAAATGACTTCTAAGAAAAACACACAAAGGAAAACTAATTGCTAGTAATGTACAATGTGATTCTATACTGTAGTCTGAGGCTCCTGGGCCTGAAGTTTCTGAGTTTCTAAACTCAGTTTCTTCGGTTTTGGTTCAGGAAGACCTTGTGTTCTCACAGGCTTGGCATAAACATCACAAGTGTTATTGTAACAAGAGTGATGTTTTGAATTCCTTTCTGTGGGATGGACTTCTCTCTGTCTTTCAGTTTTGGGCCAATGGGATGAAGAGTTCTGGCACTCTTCTGACCAATGAGATGGCCTGCTCTGGAAGCTATATAAAGGGGGTCAATCTTTGAATAAAGAGGAGTCAGATGAAGTTTCTATAAATGAGGTCTCATGTCGTTTGTTCATCGCCCACAGCGACACTATACTATATTCTTCTGTGGGCAATTTGGGGTCTTTGGTCACCAAGAATAAAGTTCCCATCACTATTATAAATGTTGTAAGTCCTTTGGCTTCTTTTTCAAATGTACTTTATAAGAGCACGGCAGAAATTCTATCATATTTCCTTCTCACCTTTCTTTCTTCAGATCCTATCAGCAAGAACTAACCTGAAAAACTGACACACTTTTCTTATCAGTGTTATGTTTTACCTGGTCTTTGAGACTAAATCAGAAACACATGTGGCACAGTCATACACTGCTGCTGATATAATTCTGAGCTTTCTAATCCTTCTCTCTTCATCTTTCTTGCTATCAAAATTGTACCAGTTAATTTGTGTCCAAAAAGCACCTTGAAGATATAAAACTCAGTACAAGTGCAAAGTATTTAGCACACAGCAAAATCAGCCCAGTTAAGCATTCAACAGTTTCATTGAAAGTCAGATGCTGCAATGGAGATGTCAAGTACCTTATCTCCATACAGTCAAAGCAGGCAAGTGCCCCTGTCCTCCAGTAGCTTCATAATTCAAAGTCTACTACTTTTGGTGAAATCACTACTTGTCTCTAAAATCAGGAGGCTGTTGCTGTCTTTCTCACCACAACATCAGTCTCTCAAATACCCTGCTTTTCTGACTACATAAAGGAATAATTCTGGCTTTTCAGAAAACTGAGAGTATGAGTAAGGGCATTGACTTCTAGTTCAGTGACGTCAGGGTCTGGGAGTAAGAATCACTCAGATCGAACCTCCCAGTGTCATTCATGTTAACCCCTTTCTCTGTCATTCAGGGTTCCAGAGTGGCTGCACAGGACTGCTGGCCAAAACTGGGCAGAAGCATCCAATTGTGAGCAATTCGGCAGAGTTGTGCTTGGCACCAGATGAGGGTATGTTCTGTCCTGGTCCCAAAAGGACAGCAGCAGGGCCAGGGTTTCTGCAGTCCAGTACTTGCCAGGGGGCAACAGGGACTAGCTGTCTGTGATTTGGGAGTCGGGGCAGGAGCCAAGGTGAGCCTTGCATAGACTGTGTGCTCACCAGCTGGGACTGTCCTGTGGGGGCTGAGTGAGGCACAGATAGGGCCCAGCAACTGCCCCAGGCATGGCAAGACTTTGCTTTCTCCAGGCAGTGCTGGCAAATCTGCAGGTGACAGCTGTGCTGTGAGGCTGAGGGATATAGGCAGAACTGGAAACAAGCACACCCACTGCACAATCCAAGGATGGGATGAAAGTCCTGACCTGAAATAGAGCCCCTGGTTCTGACAACAGCAAAGGAGGGTCAATAGAGGTCCCAGCTGACACTCTTCATAGATGTTAAGGCTTGTGAGTGCCCTCGGGGATGTGACACCTTTGCTGACCTTACCTCACCTTAGAACAAGGGAAAAATCAGTGATACTTTCAAAAATATCCACTAACTCTGAGGAAACAAATGTAAGGATTGTACAGTTTTGCATGAGTGCTCAAACATCTGCATTATTCATCTGGCCCTCATCACTACACTGAGCTCTAGGGATACTTTACAATACTGTCAAAATGTATTACTTATTGTATCTGTATGTTTTATAGGTCAAACCATCACCCCTGTTTAACAGGTAGGATTTCAAGGCTCAGGCAGGCTGCTGGCATGTCTGCACAATGCAGTGGAGTGTGAACCGTACCTCCTTGGGAAAGCAATGCTCATGGACCAGAAGCAGTACAGTTTCAGCACAGCCTCTGAACAAATACAGTGCAGTGATGAAAGACTGAACTTAGGAGTCTGGCATAGCAATGTCAAATGTGGCCAGAATACTTTCAGATCTCATGAGTCTCCTCCTTACTAAGCAGTGCCATGTGAATGTTTCAGTTTCCAATCTCCATGACTGTATGTTGCAGACATACCTCAAGGGTTTCCCCACCAGCACTAAGGGAGTTGATGGCAGAACAGGAATTTGGGTTTGGAGGTTTCCAGCTACATTAGCACTGGCTAATGCTGGGTAGAAGACCCCTCCTGAAGTCACTGAGAGACCATGGGAATAGCTGCAGAAAAATGAATGTGTTGGAGATGAACAAGAGATGAGGCACTTTTTATGAGGAATTGTGTAAATCTTTCTGTTTGGTTTGAAACAGAAACCTCTTCTAGATCTCATTCAGATAAGTAGGTAAAGTTGTAAGGAGAGCTTAAAGTTGTAAGGAGATGTGCAAGTTTTACTTGTGTTGGCTTTACAGTGGTGTTTTTGAGACTTACTCTATGCACTCTTTTATTTACTATAATATACTTTGTATATAGGACCAAACCATCTTGGAAAGGAATAAAATGAGCTAATGATCTCATTTTTTTCATGGGTTTATTTATTTTTTTTTTTTTTTTTCAGTAGGACAGTGAAATGTGCACCACTCATTTCAATAGAGTTATTTTGTCCTGGAAGAAATAAACAAAGAAAAATCTCATGGGTAAAGTTCAGCCTTTCATTTGAGGACTCTGTTCTTTTTGAGTAAATTACAAACCTAAGAACCCTAAGGCCTTGAGCATAAAACAACAGCTTTCCATTTCTAGAAAGATTTCTCACTAGAATCTTTCCCCAATATTTGAATCTATTAGTAGACTTCAGAGCAGCATGAAGTAATGAATAAGTTTGTAATGAAATGCATGACTGACTTTCTATGATTTGTATTGGGAGCCTGTTAGTGTTAGCATAAAATGCTGAGGTCAATAAATTGCTATAAATCAGCATTGATTGTCAATGACAATGATTGTTGATTGAATTCAATTATACCAGCAGGAAAAAAATCAGTGGCCCCCATACTATCAAATCAAATGATGTGTATAATATGCATTATCTATATATATATTTATGCAAAGTGGACATATCAATTTTCACTTAGCCTGCATTTTTTAGTGCCTAAATTGGATGGAATTGATAAAATCAAAGTAATAGAAGGGCAAAAAGATTCTAAAGCATTCATTTCTCAGATTTTGATTATGAACACAAGATACAAAAATTTGAATTTGTAGCCAAAATCACTTGCAAGTTCCAGATGGTGTGACATTTAGCCTTACTGTGTTCCCCAGCTGTGCTCACTGACACTGAAGGCATGGATCTAGAAAGAACACTGTTTATTGCACAGTACAATAGCAAAAAAAGAAATAAATGTAATTTATTTTTAAATAGTGTAGCAGGTTTTTATCAGAACTTTACTTTGCTCATAATCTGTTTTATACTTTTTCTGAGAAGTAGTCTGGGTGTGTATTAAATTGCTGCAAATGCAATGTCACTTTTCATACCACTAAAGGTTTGTTTTTACCATAAGAATCCCTAGAACTGATTCTCTGAGGGTTTTTTTGAATGCATTTTTATGTGTCTTCAGAGAAAAACATTGCAACTGAAATGACATAGTTGTGATTAATATCATGTGTATAGGGGTGTCTGAAATTGAACCTTAGGAGTTTTCAGATTTGTCTCTGTATAAGAATCCAAAGTGCTGGTCACTGGTTTATGACTGTAGAGGCATTTTAAGATCAGAGAGGGTCTGTTTTCAGGGTATGTTTGGTTTTTTAAGAAAAACAGAGAAAATTTCCCATATACTAAAAATAGTTAAACCAACTTGGATAGCACAAATTAATCTGAGCATACAGGGTACTAGCTGTTCATTACAGGACTCAAGAATTCTTCTTCCACTAGTGTCACTGTTTCTGGTAACATACAACATGTACTCTAAATCATCCAGAAAGTCAATATCACTGTTTACTAGGGATCATTCTCCCCTATATACAATTTTCTACAGATCAGTGTGATTGGTAAAAGAAAGGTAAACCTCTTCATTTACATTGGTTAAGCTAGAGGAACATCAAGAGAAACCTATTCTCTCAGAAGGAATGTACAACATAGATACTGTTACAAAAACATTCTATGTTTTCTCACTTTTCTTGGGAAAAATTTCAGAAAACTAAAACATCAGGAAAACAGAACTTTAGAAAACTAAAACTTCAGGCCTGAAACCAGACTACACACTAGTAGCTTATCATAACTAGTGTAGTCTTTGTATTGTCTTAGAATAAGACATAAAAATTGTATTTAGAATATGTCTTGGCATATTCTAAAAACAGGTGCAGTATCAAAAATAAAAATGTGCATTCTCCATGTAACTAACACAGCAATTTATATCTGCAGCTGCTAGTATTCAACATGCAATTAATGCAAGGCTGTCCCATGTAAAAAGAATGCCTGCTACAGGCACCTGCTACTTCACACAGCCAGAACACTGGCCTAGAAAAATACCACCTATGTATGCCTGTGCCTGGGATATGCAAGCGCTATGGAAAATTCTGCACTATGAAAAATACAGAACAGTGGCAGGTAAAAGACCAATGAAATGGATTTAAGTGCTTGCACTTCTTCTAAGCACAGTACTAATAGGGATATAGAGGGAAAGAGAGAACAGTGTTGTCCTCAGTGGTTTTGTTTAGAGGAATAGTTCAGCCAACAGAAAAAAAAAAAAAGCAATTGTGGTAGACTAGAATTAAGCACTGCCTATGTTTCTGTTACTTGCAAGTTGCCAGCCACTATGCTACATATCCAGACTCTTCTATTTACTACTTGATTGTAAATTATCCAGTTTTTAAAAAGCATTTCTCTAAAAGCCAGGGGAGAGGAATCTGAGCATAGAAATAATTTGCAGGAGCCAGCCTTCCTAAAAGAAGCACCTCAGGGTAACATCCCTTCATGACACTGAGTGGCCACATGTCCTACTGTTTTATAGTGACAATCGCCCCACTGACCTCACCAAGAGTTTAGGATTGTTGGTTTAGATTGGGTGTATTAATGTGACAATTTGCACTTGGATTGTTAAACTGAATTCTGTTATTTCAGACCATTCCCCTAGTATGTCAAGAAAGTTTTGAAGCCTCATCTGATTGTTGTCATGATACAGTATTATGTACAAATTGAAATAAGGATTTTCTCTATCATTCACTCAGGTACAACATACTAGACAAGATAGAATACAGTCACACACTGCTCCCTAACACTGAAGTCTAGCTGTGTAAATTCTGGTACTTTCCTCTTACCCTTAAATCCTACAATCTTGTTAGACATTGTGCATATGTGTGATTTCATGTATTCATTACATGTTTACTTGCTGGCATTCACCTCCTGACAAAAATTCCAATGTTCATAAATACTATTTTTTGATTATTCATTTAAGTACTTTATGAACTTGAGAGTAAGCTGCTGGCTGTGTCACTGAGCTTTCCTTTTTTCTTGCTTAAAGATGTGTTCTTTCTATGTTTCCCATGCCTTAACTGCCTTGCATGAGTTATCAGATAACAGTTAAAAATTTGAGGCTATTTCAGCTTCAGGTTATTTATTGCAAAATTCAACACCATGAGTCAACTTCTGAAGAGAAAGTAGAAAAAACACCAAACATAAAAATCTACTGCCTATATTTTACCTTTCATTTAGCTTTCACCCTGAAGTGATGCAGACTCACGTAGAGTTTCTGAAAGTTTGCATTTTGTTTTCCATCCTTTTCTTGTGGCTGGAAAATACAATCACTTTATCTTTTTCACTTGGACTTAATCCTACCTTTACATATCCCTTCCTTTATAGTCAAAAAATTATTAGAGCAGCTTAAGAATCACTTGAATGTGGATTGCTGGACAAAGCAATAATATCACAAACCGAAGTGTTCTAAATAGCCCCAAGGAAATTTTTTATTAAATTTAGATAATTAGCCTACCTCCATCGTCTGTCCTACCATTTTTCTTTCCCAGGCTACATGTGTCTATTTGAAATCTATTGTTATTGTATGATATTTTGCTATAGATAACCTGTTAGGTAGCCACGAGAGCCTCATCAATAAACCTATCTTGGTTTACTGATCTACAGTACCCCAGTGTTGCCAGACCCCTTGTTTTAGTCTCCTAAAGACTTTTATGTTGTCAAGTAAACACCCTTGAGGTACAAGGTGAAATTATTTTTTTTTTATCTAACCCTTATTAATCAGTCATTATCTTTGCATTAATATTGCAGTTTGCCAATTATTCTGTCAAATATCCTCTTCCTAAAGGAAGTGGTAACATTGATCATATCTTAAGAACAAATACATTCTCCTTTGTTCCTTACATCTTTCAAAGATATTTTTGAGTCATAACTTCTCCTGCTTTATGATCTGTTACCAGCAACAGCATACCTCTTTCTCTGTCTCCTCAAACAGAGATTTTAAATATCTGTCAAGGTAATTTCTAGGCATCTATCACAAATCTTTTCCTATATTACTTTAGAGTCCCTTTGAGTTGAACAATGATCATTCTTTTCTTAATCCAGATTTTAGTATAAAAATTTCAGATTTTTTTCTATATGTAATGTAATTTAGACTTAAAATTTGCTTATGAGGAAGACACCTATTTAACACCATTTATATTCTGAGAAAAAATGGATGATTTATACCAGGATCTGACTTCACTCTAGGTTACAGCTGCTGAGTACTAATGAAACCTTATACAGGCATATTTTGACTGTAAATTGTGATGATGGTAAATTGTAAATATGTGTTGAAATTGAGTGGATTTACACATACAAGGTGAAATGCATAAAATACTACATTGATTTCAAGATTCTAATTGCATAACTGTGCCAGCAAACAGGAGATCCAATACAAAATAGAAAGCTGGCTGTTCTGACAACAGAAGGTAGAGCTTTTGAAATATAACCCTTTTCTAAATGTAGATGTCCCTTTACTGGAAAAAGGTAAGGTGAGGAGATATTTTATGAGTTGATGCTTTTTTTCTTTTTTCTTTTTTTTTTTTTTTTTTTTAATATGTATACATACATATGCAATGTATGAAATGAGTTTGGGCTCTTACTGTTTTAATCTTAGTTAGCTCTTTTTTATCTGAATGCACAATCCTTTGTTTCTCAAAGGATTGCTGCTTACCAGATCTGATTTACTGTCCTTTTGAAGAGGAGTAGGATAATGGTATCCCAAAGGTGTTATATAAGGAAATTGGGAAGCAGCCATCATATTAGATAATACAATTGAGGCAATTATTCTGATTCATTAACATCAGCCAGAACCATACTGAGATATGTGATAAAAAAAAATTATATTCATGCCAGTGAAAGATGCATAAACTTTGTTAAATGCAAAACTTCATTTCTTCTGGATTTTCTTTTTAAAGAAAGCTGCACCCATCTGATGTATTTTTCCTGCACGATGAAAACAAATGGTTCTTTTTCTTCACTCCCATCATAAACCTCCTTAAGGATTTAGATTTGGGGCAGTTCTTTCTCTGTAAGAATGGAACAATGACTACTCTAGAGATTCTTCAGCCATTGAAGAAACAAATTGACAATTAAAGGGTAGTGAAAGATTCATTCCCTTTCCTGAAAGGGAAATTTGAAAAAAAATCCTTTCCTCTGTTTCCTTTCAGGAAAGGGAATGAAATCTTGGGAATTCAGTGAGGATCGTTTGGGCAGTGCTTCCTGCACTTCAAGTCATCCCATCCACATTTCTGGTTTTCAGTACGCACCATTAATTTTTTAAATTTTTTTAAAATTCCTCTCCTCTTTTTCTACTCTGTATCCTTTTTTCCCTTTCTTGCCTGGCTTTAGGGATTTCAATAGGAATGATTTTGTCAAGTATAGGTCCATTTCACTGCAACTAAATGTATCTAAGTACAATTGTGCGTGTTCACTCCATTTCAAATCTTCTGAAGTTTTCCATTTCATTTTTGATTGACCATATCTCCTTTCCAGTGAGTTTGTTCAACTCTGTCTTCTGATTTCATGATTTCATTCCCTTTCCCAAAAGGTAGAATTTAGATGGATTTATTTGCATTTTCAAAGAGCCTTGTAGAAAAGGAACAGTAGCATTACATGATTATCTATTTTGTGGAATTAACTAGGCTCTTTTTCCTCCTGGTATAAGTTCATAATAAATAAGAATCCATTTCCTAACAGCACTAGTAAGAAAAAGTCAGATAAAGCTAGAGCAGGAAACATAGCAGAAAATTGCCCACACAGACTTTTTAAAGGAAATTCTGAAAAAAGACAGCAATATAAAATACAAACTTCTTGCAATAGTTTGAGACATTCAAAGTTCTTTATCAGCTGCTTAGTAGTATAAAAAAAAATATTTAGGCTTTATCTTTGAAGAAACAGATTACAGTTAGCTGACAAATGAAATGAGTTGGGGAGTCTTAGTATAATTCAAAGCATGAGTTTAGTGGGATAGCCTTTTTGAAAAAAGTAAATAGGCTTTGACCTGTACATTCACCTATACTGGTTTCTTGTCTTTCTAACAAGATACAGAAGATGTCTATTTATAACACAGATTTCTATTGGTCTTTGATAATACAGAAAAGGATATAAAAAGAAGTTTTTATATTCATTAAACTGCTGGCCTACATGTCATTAATACCTTTGTCTAAAAGCTGCAACTGATAGCAAACATGAGTAGAATTAGACATACAAGAGGGGGAGAGGGTGAAAGTTCTTCACTGTGCCCTTTTCTTTAAGTCATTTTAATAAAACAAAACAGGAAAAATGCTAGCAAAGAAACAAACAAAAAAAAAAAGTAGATACCCATTTCACTGATTTACTCAGCCAAGACAAACATTAGAGGACAAATGAAAGTAGTAAAGATGCTTCAAACAGTCATTAGAAAAACCTGATCTGGAATTATACAGAGCATAAATTTTTTGGCTGTACATAAAGAAAGAAAACTATTTTAGATATTAGATCCTCTAGACAGTGGTCATGTGGGACAGAAAAGTATTTTGGCTTGCTTTCCTTATGTAGTATCTAACTTTGAAAGCAGTGGTGACTACGTTTACTGGAGTATCTTTCTCTGACTTCACATGTTAAAGGGCCTTCCAAACATTTTCTTGTGTCTCTCTAGACAGCACAAAAAGCATAAACTGATGCCACATCATTTTTTAAGATTTTCTAGAAAAATAAATTAATAACTTTATGGAACTTATTCATTGGAAAATGCTGCTTAATTCAGCGTAGAACATTCAATGCTGTTAATTCTCAGTTGGGAATTTGTAGTTTTAATCTTAAATATATATAATATCAAAACTATGATCTGCTCTAAGAAGCCACTAAAATGAATATTTGCGGCATGTTTAGGATGGCAGTCCTCACTTTAGTGAGAAATGCACAGCAGAAGGATTGTTCTGTTCTGCTGCTGATAAACAGTGCTGATATCAAAACACAATTAACTTTTAGTAATTCTTGATTTCTGCATCAGGGCTGGTTTTCTTTATCAGGACTGCCCAGCAAATTTCAGCAGATGTTCAGATTAAAATAAATAGCACCCTGGTAGTGCAAAATTTGCTCCAAAACTTTTCATTTGAAATACAAATATTGGTCTATCTCTTCCTAGAAAAGGGAAGGAAAAAAGGCTTTGATTTCTCCAAACTGTATCCCACCCCAATCTTCCTTTCATTTCAGAACATTAGTCCCATTCCCAAGATTAAATCCAAACAACGTCCATAGAGAACCTGATGTCCTATGGGTCTAACCTCTATATAACCTTATTGGAGTGTGGGCCTCAATCAGGACCCAACGTGATATAGGAAAGAAATGCAGATTAGTGGCAATCCAGTAACACCACAGCAGGGTTAGCTCTGCAAATGTTTAGTTATTGTTTAGGTACAGGTGGTGTGAGGCAAAAGTGAGTCAGAAAAGCAATGTAGTGAATGCATGGGTAGCACATTAAGGATATTAAAAGTATAAGAACTTACATAAGAGGTTGAGACCTAATAATCAATACAAAATGCAAAGAGTGAACACTATGGAAAAAGTCATTATTTTCCTGCTTCTGTGTTATGTGAGATTTATTGCTCCTCTCTACCATCACTGCAGAATTCCTCCCTTCTTTTTCTTCATGTGCCCCTTTCAGTTTAAGTCTGTGGACTGTGTTTCAGGTGAACATTTATTGCTGGAAGTCAGCAAATTATGGCAGTTGCTCTGACAATCTTTCAGCTCATGTCTGTCATCTCAATTTACAGTGAGGATATAGTGCAAGAATTTTGTTTAGAATGGAATAAAAAGTGATTATATTTTCCCTGAAGGAAACGTACCCACAGCTTCTCCAACAGCTAGGTTCTCTGCACTGATAAAAGGCTTTGTAAGTAATTACATATAGGACACAGTCCACAGCATTTTATTTTCATACGCTATAAATAAGCCAGAATCAATAGCGAGTTGTAATAAAAAAGGCAGCATGTATTAATTTTACACAGTATAATATATTTTAGGAGATGTGCAAGCTGGTAACAAACTCATTGCTCTGCAGGGGGAAAAGCTTCTTGAACATCGACTCATGAGTCATGCAATATTCTAGGAAGAGACATTCTCTGTGCATATGTCAAAGGTGCTTCTCTTAACAGTTTCTCTCTTCACAGAAATTGCTGGGTTTAATTGTGCATCTTTGGAAAGAAATCTTCACCTTTATTTCCAGCAGCCTCGTGAACGACTCCTCCCTCTTATTCAGTCGCCCATCGCATCTCAGATGCAGCTCCCAACTTCTGGGTGATTGGTTCAGTACACAAATGCTCAAGCACCCAATGCAGAAAAGCAAGGCTCTTTGTTCCTGCCTCTTACAGCTGGGGAGCAGAGGGTCACATAAATGAAATACCCCAGGCCTCATCAGCAAGTAATTCAGAAGGACAAATGAATACTCTAAACCTAAGTTAAGGAAGACTGAAATGAGAGTTTGTTTTAAACTAAGTATGCCTTTTGCAGAAAACTGCTGCTTCAGCATGAGAAAGTTGCACTGAAGGTCATGGAGATTTCACAGCTTCCTAAATGTCTGCATGAATGCATACAAACACACACCCACACCCACACACACACCCACACACACACCACCCCTTCTCATTTGTACTTTGAACTCCACATTAGATCATAGCCTATGTTTAAAACAACTGTAAGTAGGATGATTAATAACTAAAATGTTTGGGATCAGGAAGAAAATTCTGGATCTTGAAGCTCAATCAAGGTCTTTTGAGAAAAGATTCCATAGAAGTAGAAACAGAATCTACCAAAAGTCTCTGTCTAAGCAAAGTCAAGGCTACACTTCATTAGGATAGGATAGCAAAGTAAGAAACAGGAAAATTTGTAAACGATAAAGAGCCTGAGTTCCAAATCAGAAAAGAGAACATTGATAAACCCTCCTAACTTGCCTCAAACCAGGACAAACACAAATATGTGTTTTAATATACACAGTATTTTTCATTGATATCACATCTAAGAAATACACAGCTTTGTTATTGGATTCAGATTTAATTACCTGGACAGGGACACCTACTAGATCAGACTTCTCAAAGCCCCATCCAACCTGGCCGTGGACACTTCCAGGAATGGGATATAAACTCTTCTGGGCAAGACTCCTCTGCAGCCTAAGACTGGAGCAAGCAAGTCCACACAGACCTGAAGGAATGAAAAATGAGATGGAGCTCCTTTTGCTATTCAGAAGGAAACTTTGCCTTTGCTGTCTCATGTCAATTGGTAGATTGTCACTGGGTGGCACTCTCTTGCAAATTCATTGATTTGTACAAATAAATGAACAGTAACAATTAATTACATACTCCATGAGTACAACTCAGTTGGAAAGCAGAAGCTGTGCAGACTTGTACAGCCCCCGTACCCACTATCATCCCTGCTGTGTGATCAGGATCCTTATTAACTCACCAGGCAATCTTTGGTGATTCCTCCCAGCTATTTTTTCTTACTCTTTTGATCATGAACATAGAGCCTGGCTGAGTTCACTGAAGCCATCCAGCAGCCTGACAGCACGCAGCCTTTGGGAAGAGAGTTACTAGTGCCATTAGATGTGCCCCATATGAAATTCTTGCATTTTATATTGTCTGGATAAATTGTTTCTCAACTTCATCAGAGGACCTGATGAACATACAGATATAGATACAGACATACATATAGATATGTAATATCTAACATATGTAACTTAGGTAATACATTACATATATGTGTAATATATATGCCATCAGACATATGGAAAGCTCTGTTCTGATCTCTAAATTGAAACTCTCAGTTCCCACAAGAAAGAAATTGAAAAGGTTAGGTCAGGCTTTTAGACAAGAAATTTCAAAGCTCCTGATATATTTCATCAACTCTCAGAGTCTAAGGACAGGGTCTGCTTTCCATCTAGGTAACTTATAAAGGGAGGCTAGACCTGTGACCTGCATGGTCAAACCAAAGGTCTTGTAGACATGATGAAAGGTATAGGTGACTAGATGGGAGTTCCTGCAAGATGCTCTGAATCCTTTAAAGCAGTTTGAGAGCTAAGAAGTAGACAGAGAAAGCACAGGTCCTATATAAATCTTGGAGAAGAAGTTCAAGGGAGTTTTGCTGCCTTCTTTCCTGCTGACTTCACAGCCAGCTGGGAAGGAGCATGAGGGAAAAGTAGATGAAAAGGTGTTAAGGGGAGACCAGACTTAACAAAAGCAGGGCATCAAGATAATTTTATATAATAAAAGTCCAACATTCCTGACATATAAAAGATCAGAAGCCATAGGTGAATCTACTTTTTCAGCCTGGCCATGCTACTGGAAGGCTCATTTAGTCTGGCTTGGTGCTCTGCTTCAGCTGGGGCAGAGTTAATTGTTTTCATAGTAGCTAGTATTAGAGACTATGTCATGGCTTTGTGCTGGAAACAGAGCTGATAACACAGGCATGTTTTTGTTACTGCAGAGCAGCACTTCCACACAGTCAAGGCCTTTTCTGCCTCTCACCTCATCCCACCAGGGAGCAAGCTTAGGTTGCACAAGGAGCTGGGAGGGGACAGAGCCAGAACAGCTGAGCCCAAATGACCAAAAGAATGCTACAAGCTCTACGGTGTCATGCTCAGCATATAAAGCTGAGGGAAGAGCAAAAAGGAAGGGACTTTCAAGAAGACGGCATTTGTTTTCCCCAGTAACCATTAGGAGTTGTGGAGTCCTGCTGTCCCGGGGATTGCTAAACACCTGTCTGCCCATGGGAAGCAATGAATTAATACCTTCTTTTGTTTTGCTTGTGTGTATAGCTTTTGTTTTGGCTATTGAACTGTCTTTATCTCAAACCATGAGTTTTCCTACTTTAACTCTTTCCATTCTCTCCTGCATCCCACCAGGAGGGAGTGAGCAGCTGAGTTACTGGCTAGGTTTAAAGTGCTGCCCTGGGTCATGGAAACTCCAGCTTTATTTAAAGCTGTGATAAATATTCTGATGATCCCTCCCATATTCTAGGCTCAACACTCAGAACATGAGCTGAAATTCACCTCTTTAATTCTAATTATATTCCCTATCTAAATTGGGAAACTTATAGTAGAACAATTTTTCAATCACTACATTTAATGATTTAAGTTCAGTGACAGGGGTAGATTACTGCAGCATTCCTCATTTTTTGTTGGATGTTGTATTCATCTTCTATCTGAACCTGGCAAAAATAGTTTGAAAAAATAAAGAGCCTTAACTGTCCAAAGTCTAAAAAACTCTCCCTTATGAATTGTGGTATTTTGCCATCTGATGAACGATTTTATTTGTATTAGTTCATTTTTTGTTATCTCTGATATCTTTTACCTGCAGCGTTTATTGTGTGTAAGGCACCAGTAGAATGTTCATGAAAATATTCAGCTATAACTCTATTCAGTCAATAGAGGTGTTTTTCCTTCCCATTACCTACCACAATGCTGACATTTTATTGCTTGCTGAGATAGGAGACAACAAGAGGGAAAATTGAATCATTTAATTCCCATATCTAAAAATAAAACTCCCAAGAATGCTTTGCAGAAGAACAAGTAATTGCTGCAGAATTCACAGGGTCTACTGTTCATTGAAGGGAGAATATTCTGGGGATGAAATATTTGGAAATGAGTAACTGTTTGTGATGTTACAGGTATGTTGAAATGCTTAAACTTTCTTATGTCCTTTCTATCAAAGAATGTCTTTACTTGGTGTCAGTTAGATAGGCATATAAAGGCACAGTGACATTTTAAGTGCTTTTATCTTTGTATTTGCAGAAATCTTCATGTTCATTAAAAAGTCCAGTTTTCCAGCAACCTGAAAGGTAAGGAAGTGTCTCCCATTGCAAACAGGAGTGAAGGAGCAGTAGATTGAACAGTTTGGTCAAGGTCACACAGTGAGTCTGTGGCCATAGCAGATGAATCCAGATCTCTTGATCACTCAAAGAACAAAACCAAACTCTTCACTATATAATGAGACAAATTACATACTTTGCCAAGTCTAAAGCCATAATTATGCAATTCAAAGATCATTGTGCTCTGAAATACAGACTTCTACTACATCTTTAGTCAGCCTTACCATGTTTTGAAGAGAACTGTAAAGCTGGTGCAGCCACCAGTTGCCATGGTGAATAAGGAACAAAGATTGTCTTACTGCTTCTAAAAATATGATTGCAATGAGCAGGGAGAAATCCAGAAAAGTAGAAAAACACAGACAAAATGAGTGTTAAATATTGTTGTGTAAACCCTAGGCCATTCCCTGAAATCTTGCACTGTTAGAAGTTAAAAATACTAAGTCCCTCTTTTAAATTCAATCTTCACTGGGACTACAGTACCTGAAAAAACAGGTGGTTTGTTGTTTTGTTGGGTTTTTTTGTTTGTTTTGTTTGTTTTTGTTTGGTGTGGTTTTTTGTGGGGTTTTTTGTTTTTTGTTTGTTTGTTTGTTTGTTTGTTTGTTTTGTTTAGTCAGATTTATGCTTACTCTGTCAAAGTTAGGAACAGTCTTAGGGTGCCTCTAAAGTCTGGGAGCTCTGAGAAGCCCTATTGAAAGCCCTGTGGAAATGGGAGGTGGCTGGATAAGCAGTGAATTAAAAGAGCTATACAGTGAAAACCATCTGACGTGCACCCTTACAAAACCTAGAACTCTGCTGCAGTCTTGAGCACCATCTACTGGACCTCTATTTGCTGACTCATTGCTGCTTACGTGTCAACACAGGGCAGCATCAGGGCTTTTTCTGACTGAGACTTTGCCCGGCCTTCAAGGTGTCTCTCAAATCAGGCAAGTGAACAAGTGCAGAAAGCCACTTTTGCTGCACTGGCAAGATGCAGGCAGTGTCTTCTCTCTCGAGTTACTGAGGTGAAACAAATGCAGCATGGTGGAATCCAGGATCTGTCCCACAATGTAGTAATGAACTCTTCATGGGTTGTTAATCCTGAACTTCTGTTGTCTATTTTCTTCCATGTATGCAAAATGTCAGGCAGAGCAGACAGAACAAACCTCATTCTCTGTCGTCTCAGAGTTTCTGCCAAGGCAAAAGAACTGTTGCAAGAAAAATTTTTTTGCAAGATTCTAGACTCACATTGATGGGGAATCATGTTTTGGCTGTGATTTGGTTGAAAGTTCTGCTGGGTTTCATGACTGAGTTTGTCTTCAGGTTGTTTTTTCCTTTCCTTTCTCCACAAGGTAGTTTATGGACATAAAATAATCTGTTCAACTAACTCATATTATTTCTTTTAAAAACCGTAGAAAGTATGACCCTTGTTTTCTAGCAAGCAATGACAAATTTTCAATAGACACTTATAAATCCTGAATCTGTGTTTGCTCATGCATCCAACCATGTGCTAATATAGAAATGGCTTTTTACTTAGTAATTTTCTTATGAACTCACTAAAATTTTCTCTATTCAAAATTGACTGCTGTTTTGGAAAAAGCAAATATCAGTGCAGATATTCAATCTAAGATCTAGCTTAACCTCAAAAGTTACTTTATAAATATGTGACAACAAACATCATCCTAGGCTCTGTCTTCCAAAAGTTTTCATCCTTGGTGGGAGTATTCTGATTGGCAGGAAGAGTATTTCTTCTCCCTTCATTTCAAGGAATATTTCCACAAAATGAAAAGAAGTGCAGACAGGATTCATTCCTCAGGGAGAACTTAAAACTCCTCTTTCAACGTACTAGTTCCCTTATTTCTTTAATCAACAGAAGTGCACGTAAAATGGGGTTTTCTGGAAGCAATAGAAAATGATGAGTAGGGGATTAATGTCTGTCCCAAATGAATACAGCTCCTTTGTCTGAGGAACACCCATAATTCATGCACACTTTAATTTTTGTTCCTGGATCACTATGACATTTTCTCCTGTATTTAAAACAACTATTCAGTTATTTGCTGCTCTACCTCCCCATCAAAGAAGAAACCCAGCACCAAAAAAAGAAACAAATGGAAACAGTCTACACAGAGAAGGGGCATCAGGATCTATTCCCTTACTCTTCTTAAATTCTACTGTTGCTTATACACACTGCTCACACATAGTAGCAGTAAGCACTGACACGTCTAGATGTACACAGTTCTATATAGTCTCCATTTACTTGTTGCTTGAAAGGAGGGATAAGAGGAGTTATCTTGCCGAATGGGAGGTAAAGGCTGCAATTTAGCAGAGATAACTAAAATTAAAACATCAAAGAGAAATAAGATTTCTGTCTTTCCCATTAATGCCTAATCATTTTGCCTCTTATCAGTTATTTAACCAATGAATTTATGTTTCAGGTTTGAGCAGCTGCAGGGAGCAAGGGCTGGAAAAGGGCTGCTTGAAAGTGGCATCTGTCTGGTAGTGGTAATTAAGCCGAAATATGCGAAGTTTTAGAGTTCTAACTGCTCCCGTTAAGCTGTTGATGAGCAATAAAATCTCTGATTAAATTTTAAGCTTAGGGAAATGGGCCAGGCTCCTGCCATGGGGAGGCTGCCAGAGTGGAGTGTGGGCAATTGCACGTGCTGCCTGCCTGTGCTAGAGCAGAGACAATGTGCTGGGGGACTGACTGTCCCAGCCAGCATCACCCCACCACTGCTCCAGGGCTCCATTCCGTGCAACTGACAGCCCCAGAACAAGAGCAATTTACAGCATGGTGAAGACATACACCATGGGCTTGAATGATTTTTGCACAGATTTATTTTTCCAATACACATATATATTACAACCAGGGATTTTTTTTTTTTCTTTCTTGCTTTCTCAAGTCATGTGGATTTCTTGGACAAAACACAGTGTATTGGTAGATATTTACGCATCTCAGAATGGTAATTATGAAGGTTAATTAGTGTTTTTATAGCACTCTGAAAGCCCTAAAACACTGTTTAAAACCAGTTAGTTGTTATCCTAGTTTATATCAGCATTAATTATCATTATCTGGCTTAGCCCTCCTCCTCCAGCACTCCTGTCTGACTCCCATCCCTTCTGTCCGAACTGTTCACCTCTGGAAGGAACCAGAGGCATCATTCCCTAACACGTGACATGTCACGAAGCTCTGTGAGTAATGAATGAGTCCATTACAACTTCGCAGTAGAGGAAACAGGTTAATCCTTTGTCAAACCAGTGCACACAGTGTACTCCTTCCTTGTTACAATTACTCATGGGAAGATGGCAGTTTCTCATCCACAGCCTTTCAGGTAATCACTGATGCATGTTTAGGACAGAGATAGGTACGACTGCACACAGGCCTTCAGATCCTGTCACAGGGGAACAAAGATGACAGAAGCTGACAGCAATGACTAATGCTCTGATCTAGCTTTCTTTGAAACAAACCTTTAGTGAAACACAAACCAAAACAAACAATTTAAAAACAATACCTGTTTCCAGTCCTGAAGAATTCATTTAATTAAGTGTAAAACCCAAAAGCATCCGAAGCTCATTGCTTCTTGAGACTGTTCTCTGTACTGAGACTGATGTACATTTGCACAATCTGTCATCTTTTGGATTCCCATCATATTGCATAATATTGATATGATTTCACAAAAGTTAAAAATTATAGCTTTTTATTACAGCAAAGAGCACATAACCACATCATAGAAAAGGGTAGGAAACAGAGTATTGTATTGAACAGACAGTGCAAGGGAAAGGTCTTTTCAAGAAAACATTTTTAGAGGATGTCAGAGCATTATTAACTGTGTGTGTGTTAAAGGGGGAGCCATAACTGAATAAGACATTGGATGCCTTCTCCCAGAAGGTCTTTGAGACACTCTGCTTGTCAGAGGAGAGAAGGAAACCCAAGTTTTAATGCTGGCTTGGTAGTTCTCACTACCAGTGAGAGGAAAAGAAAAAATGGACACTGTTTTAAGAGGGTAAGATACGAACAGGCTTATTAAGGAGGTGAGTTTCCTGCAGAAGTTTCAGGAAGAAGGATTGGTTTGAATCGTGCTACAGATACAATGTCCAGCTGGAAAAATTTCTAAGTAGTCACTCTTAACTAGGGCTGTAGTTCAAGCAAATGCAGGCTGTGCCAGCTACCCTAGCTCTAGATTTACTTAGTTCCACAGCAGTCAGAGTTTTCACCAAAACAGACAAACCCTGCACATCTTACATGAAATCAGTATTGTCATCCTTTCATGTACAATAGTACTTAAGAAGTCTTTATAATGCCCATAATTTAGCCTGCCTGGTATTGCAAAGGTTCCTCTAAACAAAAAATGTCGCTGTCTACTTCCTTGGATCTCTTCAAGTGGATGGACTGAATTGCATTTTTCTTAACTACAGGATGTTATGGGGTAGAATGTGAGCCTTATATGAGCTTTCTAGTTAGATATCTGTGCAGCAAGAGACAATATTACTATATGGGTGAATAGTAGTGGGAAAAGACAAGTTCTCTATGTGAAGACTGCTGAAAAGCAGGAATCCTTCTATGAGGAAGGAGAAATAGGTCAGTAGAAAGCTCCCTCCACTGAAACTTAATGACTGCTAAGGGCACAGATAGCTTTTTTAGCAGAAACATGTTGTCACTATATCCATTCTTTGGGAATTGTTGTTACTACGAAATCACCCAGGTTGTGCAGACAGTATTTCATGTTCTCAGCTCACAGTGGGTGGATTTCATAAGAAACATCAGCAGTCTTTGATGACGGTAGTGAAGATCCAGATTTTGGGATTGCTCTTATAAAAACGGTTTTTGTCTGGATGTTGAATAAAATTTAGTAAAGCTCATTATCATAATAAAACGAAAGTAGGCTTAGCTAACTGTCACAGGCTTAGCAGCAGTTTAGTGTTTTGGTAGCCCAGTAGCACATCTTCCAAGAGGAATGTTTGGACATTCTCTCTCTGAGAGGTAGTAGCTAGGTGTAGCTGTAACAGCACTAGCCTGAAGAGCATGGGATTTCTACTTTGGTGTCAGATTCCAATCATCTGGGTTATGTTGGATTTGGAAGATGATTTCTGCTCTCTGGCTTGACAACATTTGGGCCCAAGAACTCACCAGCTTTTAAAGAGGCAAACAGAAACAGTGGCAAACTCTTCTTTCTGCTCTCCTTTTAATTTTTACTCATTTCTTTCTCCTTTTGCATCGGAACACCCTTTGACGCCTCTCTGCATGCTAGAATCCTGGTCACCTTCCCAAACACCGTGCCAACAGACCAAACGAACTGGCATTGATATTTGCCACAAGTTAGTGCAAAGAACACACCACTGTATGTTGGTAGCTGTAACAGAATTAAAATGTACACAGAGTTCTAGAAAACCTGGAGTCAGACTCCTAATCAGATCCCTATCATAATTCCTTCCAAAGGACTTTACAATAATTCTTTATTTCTCTTTCATAGGAAAATATATAGCTTTCAATTCAGCTGGCTCAACCTTCAAACAGTGATTGAAATGAATTCTTGTGAGCTGGAAGTGAAACGCACTGTTTAGGCATAGCCGAGTGAATGCTCTGCAGGACAAAGCTGAAGAGCTTCTTTTCTAAATGAGAGAAAATGAAACAGATTGATCTTGTATGGGACTAATGCTGTCAGGAGAATTCTGCAGTCTTGGCTCTCAAGTGTATTCAGAGTCTTAAGACTGACAAAACTGGGACACTGACTGGGAAAAATAGTGCTTATTTTGGAACTGGATCATTTGCTTTTTGTATTATAAAGTGTGTTTTCCTAGATGTGCTGCAGGGCAGCATAAGAAAAACATCATCTGTTAGTTCTCTTAGACCAGACCTCAGATACTTAGGAAGGGAGAAGATCAAGCAGAGGAAGAAAAGGTCTCCTCAGCTTTGGGATTTGCTCTTTGACTGTCCCAGGCTAAAAATTTTTATCAGACTAAATATTCTAGGCAGTAATGTAGCATGTTTGTCTTATCTGTTTTTTTGTCCTTGTATTTAACACGAATTTTGAGATGCACTGGTTTGGTGAATGAGGTTTGTTATCTGCTCAAATACTTTGCATTTTACATTTCTGAGCCTTTGTTTTGGTGTACTAAAAAGCTTTCCAAAAGACCCTGGAGCTCTTGGGTACAGGAGATTTTTAGGATAATAATTTTATTAAAGATGCACCCAAAACTTTTATCTCTACTGTTACAAATCAAAAATAAAACAGAAGAAAAACAACAGGCCAAAAGGATAGGATCCGCTTTCATAAAAATGAAATATCACTTGACAGAGCCATTCTGACACAGGCATTCTGCTCCAATGCACTATCTTGATCTCTTCTGAACATATTTTAACATACTTGATTTCTGGATTGGAATGCATTTAATTTTATGGAAAAGAATATTGAAGTTGAGGCTGATATATAAAAAAATTATTTGCAAAAATGGACCAAAACAAGTTCTCATTATCAGCTTTTATTGTAAATAATCAGTACACAGTACCATTGCATATTAAAGAGAATCTGTGAATGGTTTAAGCGATTTTTAATAAATAAATAAGTGGCTGCCTCAGGCACCATTTTTAAAGGCCTGATGAATCTCTGAGTTCTAGTTCCACATCTGACACTTATTTGATAGATTGCCTTGGAGGAGTCATGTCCACACATTATGTTTCATCCCCTTAATCTGTAAAATCACTATGAAAATATTTACTCCCTAGGCTGTTGTGGAAATTAATTAACATTTCCATAGTTCTTTAAAGATGTAAAGTGCCAAGTAGCATTATTATTATATTGCCTCAGTCTATGATTTTTTCAGATGTTACAACATGGGTCAGTAGTTAGATGCAAACTTCTAGTGAAATGTAAGGGGTTTGCATGATGTAGTTCTGCAATATTAAATAATAAAAATTTCCACTCCAAGTTCATAATAGAAAGGTCTACAGTATTTTTTATGAGGCATTGTGCAGCCAGGTATCATTTTTCAACTTGAAAGTAAAATCAAGAAACCCTTTAATATTCTGTGGTTATTAAATACTAATGGAAAATTTCCCATTGATAGAGGAAAGGGTGGTGTTTCAGATGGTTTTCATGATGGGATGCTGTATTTAGTTTCCATTTCTGCCTTTCACGACAAAAAGCATTTTTCATTTGCCATCATTCTTCTATTTGGCACTTGAGAGTTTGTCCTCAGAAGTGGCAGCATTTTGGTAAAAGGTGATGTCATTTTCTGTCCCCGCTTTCTTAAGTGACTTCAATGTCCCTCGTGATGAGAGGCACTGTAGCAGAGAAAGCCATTCCTAGATATTACTCAGAACTTTGACGAGGTGAGGTTTGAAACTGCTGGTTCTTTCTTCTCACACATTCCGTAACGTATGCACTGAGTATTATCTTGCCAAAGGGAATGGTCTTGCTGAAATTGTGCTTAATTGTAAGCGATCCAGTAAAAACATAATTTAGTGAGATAATGGTTGTGCTGCTTCTTATTCTTGCAAATAGAGGAAAATTTTAAATTCTTAACTGCTGAGTCAGTTGATGAGCTATCCCAGGAAATACTTTATTGACACAATTGCAGCTTACAAGTGTCCATTAGATCTCCTTAACCTTGAGGATAGGTTGCAAGTAACACATTTTCTGCATCTTCCTCTCATCCGGAAGTCATTTGTAGAACTTCATTTTTATGTCTGTCTGATTGTGGTTTCAGTTCACTGTGCCAGGTGACTCAACTTGCTTGCCTGGGTTGGAGTTCAAGCATCCAGGTTGGAGTTCAAGCTTTGCCTCATCTCCAGCCTGCCAGCTGTATGACTTCCTCCAGACATGAGCTGGCATGGGACCCCTGGGGAGTCTGGACTTGAGACACAGCTCCCACTCCTAAGACAGTGCAGCTGCGCTATGAGAAGTTTACACTTCCAATATCTTTCCAACTGCAGAGCTTGTTTTGCTCTTGAGAACTGGATAGCAAGAAACACTATGTTGGCAAACCTAGAGCTGTAGTTTGCTTTGATTTATCAATTAGCTGGATTTGCATGCTATCTTTCCATCTAGATAAGATAAAAGCTTGCTAAAAGTTCATTATCTCCCATCAATATGCTTGCCACTTTTAATAAAGTAGTAAATAGAAAAATTAAGAATAAATTAAGGAAAATAAAGGATCATTCAAAGGATTTTCATCAGCAATGGTTTGGAGCTGTGGAATACTTTTCTTACAAAATCCAAACATCCAAAAAGATAGATAATTTAAAATTCACAACTGAACATAATACTGTTGAGCATGCAATGGAAAATTATCCTTCAGTACCAAGGGAATTAATTAGACACAGCTTCCATCCTGATATGACAATGTTTTGAACTCACTCTGCACTTGTTTTTGCACAGATTTGGATACAGAGTAAAGCTTGTCTTTGCCCATAAACAAATAACAAAACTACAGCCAAGCCCAAAATTAGGCCTGAAATTCTGTAGGTATTTTCAGCTCCTGAATTTCCCTGGCATCTTTTGTTTTCAATTCCAGTGTACAATCTCTGTTCTCTGTTTAAACCCAGGCATTTGTAATGAGAAGCAGATGTAAGCTAACATTGCCATGAACCTTAATAGATTAGTCCCAGGTCTGTGCTCCTGTCTCCAGACAATCATGCTTGGCAATCTCTTGGGCCAGCCCAAGTGCTCAGTTAATGTAAAATTATCCAATACAGGGAATGAAACTTATGGAAAACTACTTTTTGTGTTGTTTTTGGTGGAGGGTGTTGTGGGGGGTGTTTCCCCTAAAAATAGTTTTCTCCCAGTTTCACTCACTGAACACATTCACCAGAGTGGCACATGAGCATCACAGCTGGAACTGGAGAGGAGGAAATAATTTACCAGGGATTTGAACTTAGCTCAATTTAAGCCATCAGGGAATTAAAGCCTGATAAAAACCTTGATATCCAGAGATTAGTGAAAAGGTAAAAACAGCCTAAATTATTTTCTATATTACCCTATATAGGATTTGATTTTTCTTTATTCTTTATAGACAGTTCTTGGAGATAAAATTCCCCTAACACAGCCACTACACTTGTGTTATGGACTAAGTTAAAAAAGTAAATTTTGGAATAAATTAGTGTTTTAAATCCAGCTTTTATAAGTGCAGATGTGGACATCACTTCTTCCCAGATCCAGTATTCCTGTAACAGAAGCATAACTGTGCATGTGGGATGCATAGGGATGCATGTGGCAATGTCTGTGTTTCTCATATACAAAACTGCCAAATATTTCAACTTGCCTTCCATTCTGACTCTGATAGCGTGATGACTAAATATATATATTATCATATCTCCTGTGTATGACCAAATATTAATGTAAACCTACCTGATTCATTCATTGTACAGAAAAAAGGCCAAGAAATTTACTAATCTCATGTAATCTTGGACATGAGTATATGGGGGAAATTACCATAAGGTAGTCTTTTCTATTTAAAGATTTCTAGTGCTTTGCAACACAAAATACATTTGAAGCTGACATTTATAAGATTAAAAAACTACTCAATCTTCCTCTATGTGATGTAGCATCAGAGAGAGTTATAATTCAGGTATCCTTTATTCCACTTACTCTGACTACTGTCTTGCATGGGATTGAGTGACTTTTCTCTTAGGGTAGCACAGTGAGTATCCAGAATAATGTTATGGATACTTGTAGCTGCGTTTGCTCTGTGTCTGTCCCGGTTAGCCCTGGCTCCGCAGCTATGGCAAAGGGTACAGCTCGGCACAGACCGTACCTAGCGGATCCCGGGACTTGGCTAGTCTGTCAGGCAGCAGGCGACGATGGCAGGAATAGAGAGAGGGAGCCTCAGCTTGGGGTTAAGGAAAAGCTTTATTTATCCCACAGTGGAGACAACCTCAGCTCTGGCAAAGCCCCAAGCAAAAGCCCGCGCAGCGCCAGGGTACAGCACCTTTTAAAGGGGGGAGGAATCGGGGGGGGGGGGTTGACCTAAGGCCAATGAGGGACAAACAGGGGATGGCTCTCTGACAAACTGGGGAACAAACTAGGAAACAGCAGGAGCGGGGGGCCCGAGACTCTGTCCAATCACTCTGTGAACTTGCAAGAACTTTCCAGACTGGAGGTGAGGCCACAGAGTGACAGACAGGGGTCTGGGAGTGAACCGGGAAGAATCAAACAAGGGAAAAACAGGGGGGCATACAGAACAAACCATTTAACAATACAAAATTTAAAAACTTGAGAAAGCACACTACCACAGATACTGTGACAGTACTGAAATAGTCTGTCCTGTCTGTCATCAGCAGTTAACTGGCCAGACTGCAACAATTTAAATTCTACAATGGGTAGGATTCAAAACCAGTGGGTTTTTTTCAGAAGTGCCAATGAGCACAGCAGCCAGTGGAGTTCTCTCTCATAATCCTGTAGACAGCAGTAGGATGCACTGACAGAGTCATAGGCAAATTGATGTTGCTTAAATGCGACACAGGACTTAAAGGCATGTATTTCAAATGATCAGGCTGCCTGGTATGTGTGCAGTGTTACCCCCATCCAGGGGGTCCAAACCTGATGCTTCAGCTGAGGCATGCCTGTACCCGCATTACCAGCTCTTTCTTCTGCCTCTACTGCTCTGTCAGTCTGATCTGTCAGGAAAACACAGAAATCACTAGCACCCTGTAACACAGGCATGGTACAATATCAGATCTCAGATTTCCAGTGGTATAACAAAGTAATCAGAGGCTAAAGAGCCCATTTGTCAATGTGGTGGAGCACTCCCCTCCACCCCTTTCCAGGACGCCCCACGACCTCGGGATCGCTCGTTGGGCCTCGGCCTTGACGGCAGCACCGGGCTCAGCGTCCCTCGAGTGCCTCAGCAACAGAAACTGCTCAACTGACAGAAACTGCTGTGCCTAACCAGCTTTTATTGTTCTGAACACCCTTGGAAACCGCTTTGCTTGCCTGCATGGCGTCATGTCTTTGTTCTTGAAGAAAGTTGCCCAAGCCGCGGCCGGGGTGAGACACTGTCATGGCTGGGACCTCACCCGGCCTGTGGCCAGCGCTGGGAAATGAGGCCCTGGGAGCTCTCAGAGTGCAGGGAGGGTGAGCAGCACCTCCCTCTGAGGGGACACCAGAGCCAGCGAGCTCCTGGTGCTGCTCCCAAAGGCTGCTGAGCCACGGTGGGGCCTGGGCTGAAACCCCCACTGCTCGAGGCCCAACCCTCCTGCAGACACTAAGGCATCCGAGGTGAGCGTTTCACTGCCTTCCAGGGGAATTCCTCACAGGTACAAAGGCATCCGAGGTGAGCGTTTCACTGCCTTCCAGGGGAATTCCTCACAGGTACAAAGGCATCCGAGGTGAGCGTTTCACTGCCTTCCAGGGGAATTCCTCACAGGTACAAAGGCATCTGAGGTGAGCGTTTCACTGCCTTCCAGGGGAATTCCTCACAGGTACAAATGCATCCAAGGTGAGAGTTTCACTGCCTTCTAGAGGAATTCCTCACAGGTGCCTTGCACTCTATCTCTGTGTGCGTACAAGAGTGCAAATGCTACGGCCAATATGGGAGAAATGCTGCTCTATGAGATGTTAAAGTACTTCCAATAACTAAGTTAGGCCCAAAAACAAGTTATCAGCTAAGTTAAATGCTGGTAAAGTCTTGTTCCTTTGCTAAATTGTTAAGTTATAAGTACTGTTGAGTGTTGTTAAGCCTTTAAGAATGTATTCCTTCTTATCCTTGCCATTCCTATTCTTTTGTCACACACACACAGAATTCTTGGTTAATTTCATCTTGGATTGATTAAATGGATTTTGTTTGTAACTCCTTGTTTCCTCAGTGTGGCTTAACCGCCTAGTAAGCAGTAGAGTGAACCTCGCCAATGAACTCTGTCGTGTTGTTACTTGATACTAAATATGGTTTTTACCAATACCTTTGCTGATGATTCTTTAAGCAATCTCAAGCACTCATTCATAACAGTCAAGGCTAGAATACACCTGACCAGGCGATGTTTGAGGGATTTCCTTATCTAGGAAAGAAAATTACCTTACTCTCCTGAAAGCAGCTCTCCAACAATCAGTTTTGTGTTAGCCTCACAAGAAAGAGGATTATGCACTATGCATAATCTTCGTATAAGTTAGTAATACATAGTCTTCATATGAATTACTACTTCCAACACTCCATCAGAAAAATTCTTTACAAATTTCCCTGTATGCTTAACACCAATTGCTGTTTTAGTCAGAAATCTAAATTTATCCTGGTTTCTTACATGGTACTAAGATAGCTTTGACACCAGAGATACTATTAGCTTGTGACATTTTCTAGGAAAATCATGGTGGTTTGTGCACATCTAGCTCAAAGTGATAAAACCTCCGTTTAAATCAAAGTTTTTTTCATTTTACCATCACGTGTAAATCACAGTATTGCAAATTACTTAAGGAAAAGCATCCTAATGGCAACATTTTATCAATATTTTCTTCACCTGGGAATTAGTAGAACCATGTAGATTCTAATGCTTAAGTCTATTGCATCAGTGCTTTTTATTCCCCTGGAAAGATATTATAGACTCACCCCAGGTCTAAGCACATCTCTCCCAGTGGTTACCATCAAGTGGTCTCATATAACCAAATCTCATTGATGATTATCATATCTCCAAAGTTCATTGATGCACACTGCAGGTATCATAAGCAACTGCAACTCTGAAATAGAGACATTCTATTCCATTTACTTCATCTGCTTATTTTGTCAGTAATGCATTTCATTCCCAGATTCCTATCTCAGAGTTTCTAGTGTAATAGGGGAGGGGACGAAGTCATGGTATGACCAAAGTGGTGCCCCATTGTCATATTCAAGAAAATAGTCTTGACCATAGTCTGATAAAGACAGAGTGGTGGGGAACTGAGATCTTTGTGCCACAATGCTGATAGGATTTAGGCCTAAAAACATATGACTGAATTTGACTTTTTTAGAATGCAGTCTGGAGTACCCCTCAGGATGTTCTGAAGAGGTACAGTAAGGATGGTGGACCGCAGGCCTACTACATCCAGCATCTTGTCTTTTCCTCAGAGGAAGGAGGGAAAAGCTTTGTGTCTAACATTAATATTTTCCCCTGTGATAACCACCCTGTATCACTCTGAATGGAGACTGGGTTTCCAATGTCAAGCATCAGTCCCATCATGTCAAGTATCTGTCAGGCTTGGCCCACCTTATCAGTAGGTGATATTTTAGAGTGCAGCAGTAGCTCCTTCCCATACGGGAAGGACATAAGCGACATTTCCCTCCTTACACTGCCTGGCTGTAGCTAAGGAGGTGGGAACCGCCTTTAGCACTGGCACACAATTTCACAGCCCAATTACATGATGACTCAAAGGAATATGACTAGCAAGTGTGATGTTTGCTATTTGGCATATCTGTCAAAGTCCTATAGATATTTCTATGCACTTGTCCTGTTGCCTCCTTAATGTCTTATGGCATGTGTTCCCAAAGAGGCTGGATTGTATGTTTATGTGTCCCTGGCCAGAAAATGAGCACCAAAGCAGATATTCCAAAACTGAGTTTATTAAGTGGTGCAAACCAAATAGTTTAGAAGTTGTTTCCTTTCCACGCCTTGTTTTCTTTACGATTTCTCTTTTATGATGCACAGTGCTTGCTTTAAACAGGTGCAGAACTGCCAAGGGACTAGGAGGACTGCATTCCCTCATTAACACACCCAGAGCATCAGGCATTCTAGCTGCATCTTATAGTAGTAAACGTAATGTGATCAGGAACATTCCCAGATACTGATGCCAACTGGCAAAGGATGTTCATGCCTACGATGGTTTATTCTGTGAGCTTCTGAAACAGGGTGCTGCATGCAAACTGCTTATTGAGAATAAGCAAAGCCCAGGAATAATTTGGGAAACTGCTAATTGGCATGGGCCAAATGCCAGGTGCCACTCTAGCAATCAAGCTTCAATGCCCTTGGAATTTACCAGGATTTATTAGCAGAGACAGTTTTCAAGAAGAGTTTGTAACATTTCATAGTTTGTCATATTCCCCATCCCAAAAGTTCTGTCTCCAGCTCTGAAAGGAGATCTCAGTTGAAGGCCAGGGTGATGTGGCCATGTAAATCCACAGGCCTGCACAGTAGAAAGCACTTTGCATTTCTACTAAGCACTTTGTATTACCTCTCTTCTTCAACATCTCCAAAAAGTATCAGTGTAGTAACAAAAAGTTGCTGCATGTTGTTTGTCCTACCTTACACAGTGGATGGTGCTCTTAGGGCACAAGTGAAAGCACTATCAGCACTGAGTTTCAGCTTGCCATGTATTCGTAGCCACAACCTTTTTCTATGAGAAAAAAAATTATATCAGGCAAATACAGTTTGGTCATGAGAGTCAGTCTGGTTTGTGTGTTTTGAACACACGAGTATGGAAAGAGCATGTGTTGAAAACATGTAAAGTAGTTGCTTAGGTGCAAAAAGTAAATTCCCTTGAGACTTTCCAGTCTTCATTTTAAATGACCTCAGGACATTAGGAGCCTGTTTAAATTAATAGCTAGACTCAGAAAAACAAAATGAGGTACTACAACCTCATTTACAGGATGTTTTTGATTACCTCTGTTGAGGGCCTTTTCTGAGCAGGCAAGTTCTAGGGCCATGCACTAAGCAGACCTATCTGCTTTCTATTTTGATTATAACAGCATGGGTCTGATTTAAGAGGTCATCATAAAAGCAAAATAATTAAAGATGTTGCAGGACATATTAACATAGAAATAATTTTATTATTCTATCAAAACCAGGAAGTAAATGCTTCAGTACAGCTAGTACTGTCTGGTTTTTCCCTTTCACATTGCCACCAAACTACACTGAAACACTTTACGACTTCTGCACCCCAGATCCTGGTGCATCTAAGACCTGCAAACCTAGGCTCCTATTCATGACTATAGCTTCTCAAGACAGATTTATTTTAGTATTAAAGCATTCTTCATAATTTTAATTCACTAGAGCAATGTACCATCTACTGAGCCAATCAGATGCTGTGCCTTGCTGCTGCTAATTCCCTGAGTAGGGGTGGATTCATCATATGGGGTCTTGTGAGCCCCAGGCCAAAGATATGAGCAAAGAAGGCTGTGGGTGAGGACAACAGACCACTGAGAGCAGCAAATGGTAGCATTCCAGCTGTTTACTTTGCAATGCCTTTTGTCAGCCTCAGAATTGATTCCTGATGCCAGCAGTAGGACTGGATGACATTTAGCGGTACTGATGTTGCATGGAATATTCCCTCCCAGCAGCACCAGTAATTACTGTACCCCTCTCTACAGACCATTACTCCAGCAGCTCTAAGAGCAATTCGTTCACCACTGCTCTCAGCCTTAACTTACACAGCCCACTCTCCTCTTCCCATGCCTGCAGCATCCCAGCTGCTCACTGTGGAAGCAGCAAAAATAAATAATGGCATTATTAAGTAATGACAATGGAAGTAATGGCATGGAGGAGAAACTCTTCCTCTCTGCCAGCAGGCAGCAATATATGTAATGGAAAAGAAACCACTTGGCAGTTGCTTCCATCCATACCCATTTCACTGTTTCAAGCTGCTTCGAATTTGGATGTTTGCAAGATATATTCTTCATAAAACACTCAAGAAACACAGGCATTGTGCCTGTTGCACATTATATATGATGAGTGCTGAGGCCAGCTTTACTACGTGCACAAGGGACACGAAACCACTGTGCTGATCCCCAGTGCTGCATTGGAGGTGACTGGTTTGAGCTGGAGTCTCATTCTCAGCAACTCAGACTATTTGTCTCTTCTCTCATAATTTCTCCTGGGGTTGCCAATTTGTTGCCACTCTAATAAGAATAAAAGAAAAATTATTACAAGTGATGTTTTCCCAGATTGTTTAATCAATAACTATGTTTGTGTAAAAGAAAGTAACATGACAAAAATTAATACTCTGTAGCTTTTTTATACCATTTCACTTTGGAGGCAGTTTGGACTGAGTTTCAGATCCATGCTCTGAGTGCTGAAATGGTTAAGTAACTAAAAAGATACAAGTAGATTTTTGGCACTTCAGACTGAATTCATTCTGTAGTGATTATTAAGTATGTTTGCCAAAAACCTTGCTTTGCCCTCCAAACTCATGCATCCCATTATACCTGCAGTCAGTAACTACTCTTTCCAAAGCTGTGAATGCAGGAATCACCCCTGACAAATGGTGACAGATCGTCCCCATGAGGCGATCAAGAACTCCGACTGGAAATCAGTCTTTCACAGCCCTGTCACTGAAAGACAAAAATTGTTCACAGTTCCTGACTTCCGTCTCAACTCTCCTGGACAAAAGGAACTGCAGGATTAAGTATGTTATTTTGCATTTATGTATTGTTTTGATTTACAGAAAAAAAGCCTTTTCTCAGCTCTGTTTCTACAATGACTGAAAATGACACTGTATCAAGATGAATCTGTGAACCAGAAAAAATTCAGTGTAATAACAGACAGCAGGCACTACATTTAATTACACAGTCACATCATAATCTGAAGAATAAATTAAAGCAGCCCAGTGAAGAAGTCTAACTGCTTTGCCTACTAAAGATTGAATATTGTTCATAAGATGTTAAATAGGATACTGATGACTTTTTTGAAGCAGACAACTGTCCATGGAGAGTAGAATTATAACTACCAGGCTCATTGTACATCAAAATTTAGCGACAATTTGGTGATAAAGGCTGCGATCTGTGGTGAAGTGATGATGACTCAGGGGTTTTTTTTAAATCATTTCTGTGATGAGACTGGGGTGTAAACAATCATCTTTTCTTTTGGTTAATGAGAAAAATCTTTCCAGCCACTAAGTAGATGGGGTTTTGGAGAAGGGATGACAGAGCAGAAAGCTTTCAAGAATATTGGAAGTTACTATCCAAGAGGTAGAAAATAAGAAGAAATTATTTTTAATACATATGAAACCAAGGGGCTTTTATATGCCTGAGTTATTATTGAAATCTGCCTGGATGTGATTACAGGGAGCTGTTGTTTCATGAACGATTTTTAATCCTGTTGGCAGAGTCAGACAGGGTGTAAATTTGCAAATCGATTTGTATGCAGATCACCCTGCTGCCTTGGTATTGATTTGAAACATGCAGGAGTAATGTTCCCTGCTTTATAGGGAAATCAACTGAAAAGAAAAAAAAAGATGCCTTGAGTCCCAAGAGCTTTTGTTAAAACTGCTAAAGAAGACATTGTATGTCATTCCAGGAACTGCAAGAAACTGTATCCAGGATGCTTCAGCTTAAATGTAGAGCTGCTGACATCTGGCATGATGGTTATGGATGCAAAGGGCACTAGACTACTCCATTTGTTTTTCACCTTAGAGGGCATTGGTTTGACCCAATGTGCCTGTCACAGTATAATGACCCAAATGAATCTTCTTTCTGAGATCACTTATAGCCACTTCATCTAGCAGCTCCTCTTTTAAAACCTCAGCACCACATCACACAAATGTAGGCTCTCAGTGTCTCAGAGTGAAATGACAGAGGCTGAGTTCTCTGGCAAAAAATTAAATGCACTGGCCGATGTCACAGACCCAAAGACACCAGAACAGTAGAACTGCTAGTTCTCCTAATTCAGGGCAGTTTGCTGAAGTATCAGTGAGATGGGCACTCTCCTAGTCCTTCCCCTTAACCAGATTTTAACAAACTTTTACTTTTGTAAACAGTACAATTGTCACAGATATTCTATAAAATATTAAAACTAAAGGGGAATCATAATTCTGATAAATTTACTTAGCTCACATCCAGGTTCCACTATTTTATTCTCCACCTCCAAGGCTGCATAGTGTACGTGGTAGAAGGGCCTTGGACTACTTTAAGAACTCGGGTATCTGCAATGCTGCCCCTTTAAAGCAAATGGAGCTGTACAGGTACAGACAATCCAGTATCTGAACTAAGTGTCTGAATAACCTATTTCCAGACATATATCACTGGCTTCAGAATACCCCTAGTCCAAACTTAAGTTAATCATATCAGCAACTTTAATAAAATTATTAGGACACTGGGGACTTTTCCATCTGTGTAAACAGGCCAGAGACACAGTGAACACTAAAATAGTACAAAGGACAAAAATAAAATAATAGATACTACAAATATATTGTTTCATGCAAAGAGCCTATTTCATGCATGAGATGGCAAACAAAATTGTAGTGGCAAGGCAAAGATTAAGAGAAAATTCTGATGCAATGAGCTATGCAAAGGAGGCAATTCCAGTGCTTCTAGTTATTTTTTGCTACAGATCTACAAAAAAAATTTAAAAATAAAAATAAAAATTAAAATAAAAAAAAAAATTAACACAAAACTTACTGAAAATTCAGAAGACAATTTTTAAAGAGATTACAAAGAAATTTGGGTTTAACCCAGAACACAAGGGGAAGTTGCAGGTACTGAATATTAGTCCAGTTGTGTAGTATTTAAAGGAATCAGGTATTTAGGCAAATAATATATTACATTAGATTAGGTATGATATTATGAGGAATACTAAAGATTACTAATTATGTATTACTAATTATGTAATTACTAATTTAGTATTATGAGGAATACTAAATCTTCTCTACCGAAGATTACTGCAGAATCAGTGAATTGAAGATGCTGAGCTCAGAGCACAGCACGGGGATGGTAGTCTGTACCCTGTCTGTGCTTCTTGAGCAAAATAGATCATAGTAGAGGTTGCAAGGCAGCTGCCAGTGAAAAACTAGCTACTAAACAGTTGAAAAAAAAATAACACAAGGTGTGGGCACCTTTTTTAGAACCCTTATCACCAAATAATTTTGTTGTTTGAATTACTCTTTCATGCCAAAGTAAACTCTGATGCAGCTTGCATGTCTACCAGTGGGTCCTGTCAAATATTTATATATGTTGTATGGACTTGCTAAAATCAAGCAGAGTTCCTTTCCTCAGATTTGCATTTGCATGTGCTGTTGGTGGACAGGATGATTACTTTTCTCCTGTTGCAACTAGAACACATCCTTTAGCACACTGCAGCCCAGTTCAGACTGTCTAGTGATCTCTTGCAAAGCCCTGAGTTCTCAGGCTATCCATGCCCAATGTAAAAGCAAGACTAGAAAGTATTAATGAACTGTTCAACCTTGCCAGCCTATATGGTATTCAAGCACGTGAATAATGTCTCTTTCTGAAGATGGTAGCAACACAAAAATGGGCTGTTTTCAGAGGTTAGGAAGGAGGAGTTCTCATTAGACATCGATCAGGATAGACAGGATAGTTATTAGATCCTTAGCAATCCCCCAGACATATGTCATTGTGTTAAGAAGAACCTGTTGGTCTTTTCTGCATGCCAAATTTCATATAGATCATTTTTTAAAAGTTCATTGTTCAACTGAGATGAGATCTTTAATTCTCAGAAAATTATCTGCATAAAGTAGCCTGTGGCTCCACAATAATGTCTGGGAGGGCAAGAACTCCTGCTCTATATATAATTTTCAGAATTTTCAATAGCACCAAATTCTTTGCAAGACTCTGTGCCTGGTTGTAGAGATTTGTCACAATCACTGATGCATTATCTTCCGTCTTATATGCAATGCGAAGGAAATAATGTTGTCATTGTAAAAGCTTCTAAAATCTTAAAAACATGCGGTAGTGGTGTCTCCACTATCTCTCCCCTAACAATTTGCAGAAGTTTTCTGTGATTTCAGGGCCCCTGTTTGTTTTGGTTACAAACTGTTCCTTCTTGGCTGCATTTCTGCTCATATTCCATATTTATTTAATACCCACACTGAAGTGGGATCTTCAGGGATATTGGTAGTACCTCTAGAAATTGTCCTTGACTTTCCACACCTTCTCCTTAGAGATACATTGTTTGACATGGATATAGGCTGCCATAATTCAATATGGCATACCAAACCATCCCATGTAGCTTTCACAGTCACACTATCTAATTCTCAACACCGCCTAACTCTTCACCTTTAGGGATGCAAATTAATTAAACTCTTTTAAATTTCCCCTCCTCTCTATTTCTATACGTAAAATTCACACAGTTCTTCCAAAGGTTATCCATCAGATGACCCAAACCATAATAGACCATCAGTCTCTTTCTCTGTATCGAGCAAATTGTATCGAGCCTAGTACAAAAGCTCAGTTTAATACAGAGACTGACAGAAAAAAAGGGTTTGGATTATAACAGCAGGAAGCGAGAGAGGAAAAAAGAAAGAAAAATTCATCTAAGCAAGGATTGTTTGTTTTCAAACAATAAATGAGCATAATTAATGAGAATATGGAAAAATGCAGAATTTACCTTAGCAGAATAATATACTATGACTATATATGTGTAAGGGTCAAGTCCCTGTTATTCTCAGGCATGGTAAACGATTTGTCCCTCACAGGCGTGCCTTGGAAATCATGGCAACTAAGGGTTCACAAGGGTTAGTTATACAGGGGTTCATAGCTCTTTGATTAGACATTCTTCTAGTCAACTACAGGTTGAGCAGTGCCACAGGATTCTCATAGGTGTTGACTTATCTCCAGAGCCTAAAGCTTGTCTATGAGTTCAGTCAACTACTTTGTATGCAGCTTTGTCATAGCTCCTTCATCCACCTGCAGTGAAATAGAATGAAAAGGACACAGCTGAATTAGACAATAAAGGACATCCTGATCAGATGAAATCCTCTCCCCAGTTCCATTTTTCTGTATTTCTTCTTGTCTGTGCAATTGTTTGTAAGAGTTTCACATGTAGTCTGTTACAGCTCGTATTTTTTTATTCTATTAATTTATTACTAATGGTTTTAATGCTGATGGTTTGTTCTGGTGTTCCCCCTTGTGTATCCCCAAATTTGTTTATCCCTGAAGATTGTATCCTCCCCTAAGCTACCCTTTATGGCAATCTCCTCCCTTTGTTCTGGTCCCTTCCCTATCAATCATTGTTACCCTATCCGTTCTCCTGGTCCCTTCCATGTATCTCCTGCCTTGAGCCAATCCTCCCAGTGTTCTCCCCGGGCATTCCTGGGGGTTCCTTATCTTTGACACCCCACTGGGACATGTGCCCTGCTCTGCCCCACTTTCTGTCATTGGCCTCAGGCTGTGCCTGACCCTCCTCACCCCTTCCCTGATGTTCCCACATTGGTTTATGATTTGTACCCACCCCAGAGTTGCTGCAGTTTTTAAACCTGTGCCCAGCAGGGCTCAGGGCTCTCTTGTGACCCCTTCAGCTCCATAAACCTCTCCTGCTGGAACCTCATGCAGAAAGCCTCCTCTTTCTCCTTTCCCCACCCCTGCTGTGGCTGGCAGACCCTGCCCTGTAGAGCAAGCAGCTCTAAAGGTTCAGCCATTGGTCGTTCCCCACACATAGCAGCTCCCCACACCTGGCACGGTGTGACATAAGCTAGCCTGGGCT
The DNA here is from genome assembly GCA_032173965.1 of Sitta carolinensis. Lineage (NCBI taxonomy): Eukaryota > Metazoa > Chordata > Aves > Passeriformes > Sittidae > Sitta > Sitta carolinensis. The sequence continues at coordinate 3,701,371 of JAVUNC010000006.1, forward strand.
CTGGTGGACTGTGTCAGTAGTCCAACATTCATCTCAATAATTTTGTCTGCCATGCATTTTTTCTTCTTTTTTGGTCACTAGCTCTATCTTCTTTCCAATCACAAGCAGATTATACTTTGAGACCGAGAAACAATTTGAATTTAATCAATTTTAGCCATGTTCCGTAAACCATGGTCCAGCAGAATTAAGTTGGACATATTCAGGTAGACTATTACACATCTATGGAGTGATGCATCAGCAAAATCTCAGTCACTCAGCTTTCAAAACAGCTTCCAAAGACAAAACTATCTCAGTTGTAAAAGAATGAAGCGTTTATTAATTTTATCTATCCTTAATTTGGTTTAATGACTGCATCATAGCAACATTAAAAAACTCAGAATTCAGGCTATCATAACCAGCTAATGCAGATAGATGTTTGAGATAAATGTCATATGAGTAATTAAGTTTATGCATGAATAATTTTCTATGTCATCTGAGGGGACTACGGCATTTTTTGGATGACATGTAAAATTAAGTCCTGGACATCTCACTGTTCTATTCACAAATATCTAGCTGTGGTCTTTAGGCAAGCTTCTGACAGTTCCTTCCCTCATGGCATCCTAAGCTTGTGTGGCAGTTTCAGCTGGGTGCAGAATTGTTTTTCAGATTCCAGCCATCAACTTCCGATATTTTGTGTTGTTAAAATCAGAGCAGAAAATCCTTCTGCAGACGGGTGGGTAATTCTTTTCAGGATTTTTTTGTGGGTATTTTATGTAGGATGTGGCTGCGTTTGCTCTGTGTCTGTCCCGGTTAGCCCTGGCTCCGCAGCTATGGCAAAGGGTACAGCTCGGCACAGACCGTACCTAGCGGATCCCGCGGGACTTGGCTAGTCTGTCAGGCAGCAGGCGACGATGGCAGGAATAGAGAGAGGGAGCCTCAGCTTGGGGTTAAGGAAAAGCTTTATTTATCCCACAGTGGAGACAACCTCAGCTCTGGCAAAGCCCCAAGCAAAAGCCCGCGCAGCGCCAGGGTACAGCACCTTTTAAAGGGGGGAGGAATCGGGGGGGGGGTTGACCTAAGGCCAATGAGGGACAAACAGGGGATGGCTCTCTGACAAACTGGGGAACAAACTAGGAAACAGCAGGAGCGGGGGGCCCGAGACTCTGTCCAATCACTCTGTGAACTTGCAAGAACTTTCCAGACTGGAGGTGAGGCCACAGAGTGACAGACAGGGGTCTGGGAGTGAACCGGGAAGAATCAAACAAGGGAAAAACAGGGGGGCATACAGAACAAACCATTTAACAATACAAAATTTAAAAACTTGAAAAAGCACACCACCACAGTAGGACTTGGTTTTCACCTCACACGCTGTATTTTTAACTCTTCCAGTTAAAGAATATCTTTTCCTCTCCCTTTTCCCAAGTCAGATCACACCAAATTTGTAAAGTGTTTAAGTCTTTTATATGTGAATGAAATGTGAATGAAAAAGATACGGTTGAGATTGAATGATTCTCAAACTGATTTTGTCTTTATTAGTGGTGAGATGCTTTGTTTTACCTAGTGAGTTACAGTGGTGGATTTCATTCAGCATGATTGAAGGCAGCTGAGTCAGTCCCCACTCTGTCTGTTCAGCAAATAAACAGATAGACAGATATACAGTAGCTGTTTGGGATTCCACACCTGGTGTCAGTGTGTTAAAATTCCTGTTTAACTGAAAGAAAATTAATGTCGACCTGTATTAGCCTGATTGTGTGTTCAGGTTCTGCACTCAGTTTGAATTATTAGGAAAGAAAAACTGATTGCATTTTAAAGATCCTGTGAAAAGTTTTAGAGCCGTGCATTAGGAAATAGTGTTAAGCAAATGAGAGCTAATAGTTTTCAGCAGCATTAGTAATCTAATCATCCATTCTGCCTTAGCTCTTCAAAGCACACTAATTTTCCCTGAATAGGTACAAAACCAAAAGTTTCAGAGTGCTGATAGCTGCTATGTAGGACTCACAGCAAGACAAAACAGAGTGTTTTCCAGCACTCTGGAGATTCATCTTGCTGCACTACAGATCTCACGAGCAAAGATATTGGAATCTATGTCTTACAAAACTGGTCATGAACCAGACATGAGCACCAAAATTGGTTCCTAATAATGGAAAAATTGCAGTGGAAAGTAAATGTGGTGAATTACAAAAGAACAAAACCCCTCAGCAATCCTGCAGCACTGAGCCATAGGTGTCTTGGCAAAGCCAAACAAATGCCCAGCCCTGCCACAGCTGTGGCTGCTGGAGGAGTTGAAGGCTGCAGTGCTGCACCATGGTACCAGGAGCACGTTTTCCAGGCTGGTGCCACCACACTATTCCAGACAATTAAGTTTTGTAGAAGAGTCTTGTGATACTAAGCAACTGGTTTATAACACAGAAAATTAAATTAAAAGGAAAAAAACCCAAAGTAATGTGTAAGGAGAAAACAATGAACAATGACTGTCTCTATCATTTTTCTTAACGCTTAGGGAAGAGACATTGAAATTATTGCAGGTAGATGTCTGAAAGTATCAGCTTCCTGCACAGCAAGAGTTTTAAAAAAGCTGTGAAACAGGATTAAATATAAAAAGAAAAAAATAATATTATGACTTATGTATTAAGAAAACATACAGAGGAAAAATTAATATTGTTTAACCGTACATAAATCCTTTTCCACATGTACCTTGAGTGCAGCTTTAATCACCATATCTTGAATAGACTGTAACATAGCAGCACAGAGAAGAACAAGGATGCCTGGAGTTATTGAAAGGCTTGTATATATTTAATAAAGGAACTTTTCGGTGTGGAGCACAGATGACACAAAAATGGCAAGATACAAAACAGTAAATAAATTCTGAACTCTTATATTCATTCTTCAGCTCATCTTCCCCCAGTGGCCGCTGTCAGGGGCAATAATAATGAGCTTAGGAGACTCTTTCTCTTGCTAATAAGGTTTTATGCTCTTTTATTATTTTACACTTTTACCTGTCTCAAGGTAATTAAAATTGTCTCTAACAACTTGAAAATCCTTTCAAACTGACACAGATTCTGGAGTATTCAGAGGCATCCAAATTATGGATATTTCTGAAAATGCTATCATTTTCTCCTCTGCCATGTACAAAAACAACAACAGCAAAAAAGTAGCCCTTTGGTTTTTATTCTGATGTGTACATTGCTATTCATGCCAGAAGACAAAAGCACGTCTGGTCAGCAAAACTGTCCCTCAAACTACAGCCATATGTCATTCACCAAAGTTTGAGGAATATCTCATATTCATTCAGAGGTATATACAGAGGAATACAAATTTCTTATCACCGTTTCCTAGCATTTGCCAAGAGGCAGCATGTCAAATAAATAATTTAGTCTGGCTGAGGCACCACAGGAAAACAAAGCCATCAGTCATCTCAACTACATTATTGATCACCAATAACAAGATGCTTGCTAAGACAAATGGTTCTGTTATTATACTAGTGAATTTTAGTCTACCCTGACAAAATAAATCATATTGAACTGTTTGTTGTTTTAAGATGTCCAAACATTTCTGTAATAATTTTTACCTTTCATTCTATACTACCATCTATAGAATATCTCAATATATCTGTTGTTTGTTTGTCTATATTCTTTTTCTAAATGCACTTGTGTGCACTTGTGTGTCTTATAAAGTTAGGTAAGGAATTTCATGTCTGTATATGTAATTTTTATATCTACAAAATCTTATTGTTGGTTTGATTGCAGAGGAAAAAGTGAACAAGGTGATTATGCGAGTCAAGGAGTCAAGCACTCTATCAATTTACAAAAAAAAAAAATGGTTTTTCTGCTCTTTTATGTTAATGAAGCTTGTAGGCTCTTGTGTCGGGTGTTATGATAGAAGTATTTTTACTTTAAGTACAGCTTTTCTCCGTTATCAACATGCAGCTATAATAACAGCAGTGCCCAGGGCTTCTTAGTAGGTGTATTCCACAAAAGTGCTTTAGTATTTCAGAAATCTCCTTCTTTTCACTCTCCATACTCTGATAGCTCAGAATTTGACAGACCTATGCAGACTGCTGTGTGCTCCTCTCAGCTGCCTCTCATGCTCTGGGGGAAAGTGAAGGCTGATAGTTCACCTCCTCAGTGAATCTAGCTACTTCCTACAGTACCAGGAGGAGGACTTGATCCTGAGCTTCTCAAGGGTCAAATGCTATTTACAGGATGCTGTTCTGTCACAGCAATCAAGAGTGAGGTTGTCCACACCTTGTGGATGTGAGGAAGTTAAATTTGCTGCCAAAGCATGGGTTAAGAATGGCTCTTGCAAATCCTAAATCCCTGAACTTTCTGTACAATTTTTTTTCTAAGTTTTTATAAACTCTGGGACTGATCTTCACTGGATTTTTTTTTATTTCATGTTAAATCTTGCCAGTTAACATGGAATAACTAAGTATTTAAAAGGTTTATTTTAGGCATTCTTCAATCATTTAATTTAAAGGCGTGTGTGGGCTAATTTAAAATTATGGGCAGTAAGTTCCAAATATCACATTCCTAGGAGAAATGTGATCTAAGAATGGAAGTAAATACACTTTCAAGTAAGAAAATATCAGGCAAAACAATAACAAAAATATTTCTATAGCTGAAAGTATCATCTGTGTTATATGTTCCAAATATCACATTTTTAAGTAAGTTCCAAATAAGTAGTAAGTTCCAAATATCACATTCCTAGGAGAAATGTGATCTAAGAATGGAAGTGAATATGCTTTCAAGTAAGAAAATATCAGGCAAAACAATAACAAAAAATATTTCTATAGCTAAAAGCATCATCTGTGTCATGCTGACTTTTTATTGAGTGGAAAACTGAAAACAAGATTCCCCTTATACATGCCAGAGTATCTGGAGACACAGAAATACAGAAAGACAAACGAAATCCCTCTCAGTATCATCTGGGGCCTTGAAAACTACAATTACCTCAGGGGCCTCCTGTGGTGCCACTCCCTCATGGGAAAGAGTAGTCACAAATAGTGCAGGAATCCACACTGATGAGATTGCACCTTGGATGGTATATAAACAGCCAAACTGAAGGCACTAGGTCCAAAATCCTTGCAGTGAAAAGCTGAAATGGACCAGTCAGTAGAGATGGAGAACACCAAGCTCCAGGGTGTTCTTAACCACAATGAAGGCTCTCATGACCATGTGACACCAAAACACTTGGTGTTTTGGAGGACACCCACTAGACATTTTTGAGCCTAATTACATCAGGCATATAATTAAACCTCTATAGTTATAGGCCAATCCCTGTCATGTTTATAATCACTGTTCTGTAAGTGTGGCTGAGGAAAGATGTACAGGTCTGCATCTGAAGGCTCTTGCAGGAGCCAGTTGTCATTTCATTTAGGAGTTTACCTTAGCACACTAGTGCTAATGAGTCACAATGTAGGCTCTTGATAAAGCAGGTAACTGTTCAAAACACCAATTTCCAGGAAGGCAAGTTTATGCTAGGATCTTTTTTCATTAAATTCCCTGTACAGCAAAACTTAGGTACACGCTGGTCTAAATTGGTAGAACATGGTATAATCAAGATTTTTTTTGCCCTCTCAACTGATTATACAGTTATCAGCCTGGTTTTTTACTATTGAGAGTTACATAGCTGTCAATCATGGTGGCTCTGTGGAGGTACAGAGAATTAAAACCGGTTGAAAAAATGCTTGTTTGAAAGTCAGGAGATGAGTCCCTGAAACTAGAAATACAAATTGAATTGCAATACAGAGCACATTTTAGATTTTGAAGCACTTCCAGAAGTTAATGTTATTGCAAGGTTAAAGACTGATGTCTGTAAATTTTAAGAGTATTTTGAGTTTTCTTAGGACTCCAAATTCTCTTTTACATATCAAAATTAAGAAACACAGTTATAGATGATACCTGATTTTTAATTTGTTTTAAATGGGTTATATGTTCTTATCCTCTAGGTGACCCAGGCTGAGCAGTTCCTTTTTATTTCTTTTCATTAGAAATCCCTGTGGAAATCAGTAAGATTGCTACAAACAAAAAAAAAAAAAAAAAAACCTTTGCCTGAAAATCTTTCCGGGTTTCCTTTCATATCTCCATCTAAAATATCCTTGGTGACTTTTTAGTGCCCTTGAAGTCAATGACTCAATTCACACTGATTTCAGTGAACCTAGAGCTGCTAATTGATATTACTGAAAGATGTGTCCTATATCTATGAGTTTTTTTCCTGCTGTTAACATTCAATTTCTAATAATTTGGAGTAAAATAATCTCTTTACTGAAACCAGAAACAAACACAGTACTAAAAAGAGCAATTATAAGATTTCTGATTAAAGAATAGTTAAAATGTGAATAACATAATTTAGACTCCTAAGGAATTTAAACACAAGTTTATCATACTTGTTAGTATCCCCATCATGATACAGATGACAGTATAAGAAAGAGATCTGGAGGCCTAACTGACATCCATCAGGCAGCTCTTTGAGGAGGATGATATTTCTATCATGAGTATTTGCTGTCCTGTGCAAAAATCAGGCGCAGCTGTTATTCCTAGAATTCAGCAAGCTAATGTATCATTGAACCTATCTAAAGTTTTCTCTTGTCATGGCTAAGCCCTTACACTCATCCACCGCTCTTTTCAAGCCTTGAAAGAACATTCTTTTCATATTTTCTTCTCTTTTTCTTCATCTCCATACATCTCTGCACTTCCAAGAGAAGAATTCAGAGTCAAATTATCTCAACAGCTTCAAGCAAGTACTTTGACCCACCTTGATGAAGCAGGTAAAAATAGGTAGATGTTATGATCTCTATCTACCTCAGGCAAACAAACTATGCTACCTGCTGTAATGGAAGCTCATATGGCTAGATGTGGGAGTGAATGCAAGATGCAAATCCACAAATTCCCACCTACAACTTTAAAAAAGCATACATTTTCATCTTGGACAAGAAAAGTAATTCCCTCTTTTTAGAAGATTATTTTCCTATGTGTCATGGTCCAACCCCAGCCAGCAACCAAGTAGAAAAGGCCTTGGCTCTGTGTGAGCTCTGCTCAGGTAGTCATAAACACATCTCTGTATTACCAACACTGTTTTCAGCACAAGTCCAAACCACAGCCCCACAGTAGTCACTGTGAAGAAAATTAGCTCTGCCCCAGCCAAACGCAGCACACTCTGCCATACAGCCTTATGAATTCTCAGCCTGACTAGCACCCATGGACAATGAATATATTCTACTGGCTGCATTTCTCAATGAGATGGGCTTGCTGAGAACCTGCTGGCAAATCCAAGAGATTCTCCTCTAACAGGCTTCCACCTTCTTCCCTAAGCAAGCCAACTGCTTCACTACCATATTGAAAGAGACTGAATTGCAGTGAGAACTTTTGGGATAACCAAGATTCAGAATTGTATTAATACGGGTTGTCTAATTTAGAGATGATAGACAATGCATAAATCAAACCTAACCACTGGTTCAGGAAAGTGACTGATGTTGTCCTTTGAAAGATAAACTCCAGGGATGAATAGACATTCTTCAAATCTTATTAGCATGAAAAGAAATACTATTTTTTGTTTCTTAGCATCCTGGAGCAGAGCTGCATTTTGCTCCTAGCACTGATCTCCAAAATGACATGAAAATTATCAGCAGGGGTGGCTTATATCTACAGAAATCAGCCATAATAATTCCTATAGAAAAACATTCATCTCTATTTCTTTATTTATATTTGCTAGCATTTTTCAAAACTGATGGACAAATTTGCCTAGCAATCACCATCCCTGCTCAGTGTGTCTTAATGGAGGCTGACATTTGAAGTGATTTAGCTTTCGTTGCAGCATAAAGGTGTTGTTCCTGAAAATCAGCCTTCTCATTTGTTTTAGTATAGTGGAGTCAGTTCTCATGAATTGTAAGATAAACAAGAATCATGTTTGCATTCCTTTGTAAAAGATATCACCTGATGGACTTCTCAAGTGACCAGTGAAGATGTAGAGGTGGTAACCTCTCTGTCCAATCTCTGATCACTGTCCAGAAACTGAGAGATACGAGGTCAACAATAAACTAGGATCTTTTTCCTTTCTTCTTCTCTGCCTGAACACCTGTTGTGTGTGTTGCTGTGTGTTTCTATCTGCGTCACAGTAACATAAAGGCATTTCCTTGTTTCCTTTTTCTTCCAGGGGATAATAGACCTTTTATATAAAGCTATTATATCTTTTGATTACAAGAAAAATAAATATACCCATCTCCCTTTTTCTTTGACACAAGCACAAACCAATCGTTACAGGTCATACATATCTTGGAGATCACTTTGGGGTTTCATAAGCTCATACAGACAATGCTTAAGCTCTCTGATGCTAATCTTGAACTCAGGAAAAGAAAACAAGTGGTCAAGTGAGATCTTTTTCAAAGACAACCAAACTTGTGGTTGCACTGTTTTCTCCTTGTTTATCACCAAAAAGGCAGGCAAGATAGATTGGTCCAGGGTAATTTTATTATTGTTTATTACTTCAGGGTGGGTGTGTCTCCAGACCAGTCATATTAAGGACTTCTTGTCTGAATCACTCTGTTTCATCTACACCTTTTCTACCTTTTGAGTCAGCCAATAATTAGGACTCTCATGTGCTTGTAACTTTTAACTTCTATTTTTGGAAATGAAATTCCCTGTGAGTACAAAGGGAGACCAGATATTTTCTAAAGTTCAGAAAGAGTAAACTGTTCTTAGATCACATAGTCCATTAACTTCTCTACACTATGCCACTGTAATGTGTAAAATACTTCTCATGGGACAATTTAGATTGGCACATTATGCCTCAGTCCAGGAAGTTGAAGCTCCTCTGCTGACAGGTCTTCTGGTACTCATGGAAAAGCTGTTGCTACTGCTACAGCTGAATATTCAAAGATTGTATACTTCCTGCTTATTTTTAACCATACCTACTCAAATCCTCTGTCCAACACACTCACCTGTACTGCTTGTCTAGTGTATTTTGCAAGTTTCTCACATCTGCATTAGTAGATGAAGGAAATTACCAGGGATCCTGGTCTGTACAATATCTAGGGTATTTTTAAAAATCTATCATTAACAGAATTTTAATGTAATCAATAGAGAATAGTTTTCATAATATTGTATTCTCTCCTCTGGGTCTTATTAAATGGTATGAAGAGTCCAACTTTAAATTACAAATTTATCTCGTGAAGGGAAAGGAGTTATAATAATGCAATTAAAGAAAGCTGACTCCTGAATTAATTTAAAAGAGCATAATAAAACCTCAGTTTTCAAAATTAAAAGCTGATATGTGTATATGGATTATTATTTGGTCATAAATTCTGAGATCATAGGTTGCCTTAACAATACCTTTATGGCACTTGGCTGAGGTTGCAAAAATTGTATTATGTAGGCTCAAAAAGATTATTAAGCTTTATTTGGATCAAGCTTTAATATCTGTGATGATGCATTCGTAATTATGTACCTTCTGAGACTGAAGCAGGTAGACAAGCTTTACGTTGCACTTAGCCTGAGGCTGAGCTGTGGTATCCCATCCCTACCCTTTCCTACAGGTATCCTTTGCTACAAGTGGTCATTAGCTCTCTTTAATGACCCACATCTAATAATATCATGTGTCTACTTGTCAACTTCAGCCAGAGAAAATAAAAAATCCACATGGGAATGATCTAATGTGCTCATTTCTCATGGCAGTCCAATGATAATGAGTGGATTAACATACTGTCTTTTGCCCCTTGTTAGTCTTGACACAAAAATTTTTTTACAGAATTTTAGAGGAAGATAGATACTTTCTGTCTTCCCAGAGCACAGCCACTGTTCTTTGAAAAATCTACCTCTAGTTAAAACTTAGCTTTTATACACGTGCTTTCAGGACAAATGTTATAATGAGTACAGAGAAGCATCAAATGAATATATACCATTGACAATAACGCTCAGAAATCTTTCTACCTGGTCATGGGAAGAAAGTGATGTATGACTGACATTTTTTTTCTCCTCTCTGTTGCCTCCACTTGTGAGAACTAAAATAAGAAGTAACTCATCGAAATAATGGCGGTTTTAAAGATTTTTCCAGATCTTTTCAGGGACAATAAAGTCCTTGAAAAGGCTGTTCCTACGGACAAGACCATAAACTCTTTTTCAATGTCTTGTGTATATTTGACCAATATGAAGCAAGCACTGGGAAAAGCTGCCAGCCAGCTAATTAGATACAACTATGTTAATGCATAGGGTGGTACAGCAGGAGTGGACACTAGAACAGTAATAAACAGTAAACATTAACAATACAGTTGCAGTAAACTGTACAGAAATTCTATTTCCTTACCAGCACTATTCCCTTACCAGTGATTCCATTCCAGACTAGTTGTATCTAGTCTTTTCTGGTAGCCTGAGTATCCATTAGTAGCTGAAGTCCAGTAGATTTTATTACTGGATAATATAATACTGTGCTCTGCTAGAACCCATTGTCTGATTTACCTCAGTCTGACAGGAAGCCATTGAATGTGTTAAAAATAAAAATGTGGTAAGTGGGGACACCCAGGAGATATAAACCAAAGCCTTATCCTGACCAGAACTAAAGAAATAGCTTTGAAAACCCCCTGGTTCTTCAGTTCACACTGTCACAGTTTGTACTATTTGCAATTATGCTAATTTCCTAGGAAAAAATAGATACTTTTTTTCCTTCTAACAGCATGACAACTGCTTAATTCATAATGTTCTCCCACTTTTTGGCTTTTGGATTGAACATGGATAAATGGCATTTTCTTCCAAGTGTCCTTATTGGAAATCCACTATGTTGTCAATTGTCATAAAGTAAGCACAAATAGGCCAAAGCAATCTTAGAAGAAAACTTGTCCATTCAGTAAGCAGTGTCCTTCCTTCAGATTTAATAAAAAGCAGATATTTCTTCCAAGGAAAATGGCATTCAAATGTGACAGAAAGAAAACACCTAGAAGCCATAAGTGGAATCTTAAAGTACTTCACTCAATATTATTTTTCATTTTTCCTAGAATATCTGACCAGTTCTAGACAGCTTATTAAAATTAGCTTCATAATAAAGATCAACATTTGTTGAAAGCATGATTTCTGTATTTGTGTTTTGACAGCCTTAATGCACCAGAGTTGACTTTAGCTCTTTTGCAGATGTTTATACAAGCAAGATATTTTGTGTTCACAAACACAAAACTCCTGAAATAACTAGTGCTTAATATTTTGTTTTCTTTGCTGAAGGCATGTCAGCTAAGGCCCATTTTCAAAGCTTTTAGTGACCTCCAAACTTTTACTAAAACAGGCGAATTTTGCTAGAGAGCTGCCTAGTTGAGATAAGAGTAACCAAGTCCAGAAATCGAACTCCATCCCTCCAGTACTGATATTTGAGACTATGGCTATGCTACAGGATACTCTACCAAGTGCTATGTTTGTAATGTCCTCCCAGACAAGAAGTGAAAGTCCCACTTTACCTTGGCAAACAGCTGCATGCTTGGCTGAACTACTCAGGATTTTCCTCTGTGACCCAGAATGGTGCTACATGATCAGGAAGTAAAAATGGAGGTGTAAAATTGTTTTGCTGGTGCACTGGTCAATGTTGAAGTGGTACCTTGTGGTGTACTTCTAGTTCAACTGTTCCAACTATTTTTGAGCTACCATTCTTTAGCTGTAATTGTCTTCAGTGATGGACACTCTGGGAAATCCAGTTGAGATAAAGGGAACATCTCCATCGCTTTGGTCATTGCCATCTCTTCTCTCTGATTCCTTGAGGAGATTCTTGCTAAAAAACTTTTGCAAACTCACCTGTCTGTGGTTATTTTGCAGAGCACATATAAATTTTACATATGTGTTGTAGTTTGGAAAAAATGAGTTTTTTTGAACTTCAGTGGTCAAACCAATGAGTGCTCAGGTTTAAAGACTGGCACCTGGTGTGACCACTGAGGACAAGGATCCGCCTCTGAGAACACAGTGGGTTAAAAGCAGAGGGCTCCCCGGAAAGCTCTCTCTTGGTTCCGGTCCCTGAGGACGGAGGGATCTCCCCTGCCCAGCGGCTGGCTGGGCGGGGAGGGGAAGCCATGCGGCCTGGGCGAGGTAGGCTGGAGCCTTGGGCACAGAGGGGGAGAGGAAAAAAATCCTACAGGATGGAAGGGTGGAGAGAGTACAAGAACTTTGAGAGGCATCAGACAGCCTCCTTCCTCCCCCCGGAGAGAGAGAGAGAGACTGAGGAACCGCGTCTGTGATCTCCGTCACCTTGAAATTTGATATCAACAACTAGACAGCACGGCCGAAGGAGTATGGGGGGGTGGCGCGAGAAGAGTGCCCAGCAGCAAAGATACCGTGAGAGTTCTAGGGAAACAAAGCCCAAGATTTTAACCCTTTTCATAAATGATGGAAACTTTATAAATGCTAATCCTCCTGAATTTGAAGAAGAAAGATAGAGAGAACTAAGCAAAGATGATGAAAGTTTGTGCAAGTAGAAGATTGTCAGAGAATGCTGAAAAGAATCCTAGGTGGGAGGAGATGATAGAGTGGCCTTTGGCTGGACTTTTTTTGTATAGCCATGGACGGACTCATTTCTTTTCTGTAACATAGAAACTGTATCTGGGGAGAGGCATTGGCTTGGAGCCAAGAGTGGACAGTAGTGTGAACAGAGATGAGAGGAAGAGCTCTGTTCTCAAGGCCCCTCGGCCCCAGGGGGTAATATTGGGGGGGACTGGTGTCCCAAAATTTGAGAAACTGTTGTTTCTTGGAACTAACCAAAGCATCTTTAAAAAGAAAAACCCTAGAAGCAGCTCTGGTCCATGCACAGTGGTGAGAGCACTGGACATGGAGGAAGAGGCCACGATGTGGTGCAAGGAAGACTCCTATCTCTCCTTGATGGACTGAGTACTGATTATCGGAAAGGTGGTAATAGACTAAAGATTAATTATCTAAAAGGTGGTAACGTGATAGGGAATTTTCAGTTTGTTTTGTTGTGTTAAGAACTGGTGGGGGGGGGAGGAAGAGTGTTTTTTTAAAGTTTCCATGTTCTTCTGTATGTGTCTTCTTTGCATATTATAAGTAATAAAGTTCTTTTTTTTCTTTTGCTTTCTAAATTAGAAACTATTTTGCTCTGTTTTTAGTCACATCTCACAGCAAATACCAAGGACAGTATATAGTCATAGAGGCACTAGCCTTGTGCCAACGTCAAACCTATAACAATATGCTTTGTGCTTCTTTTATTTTGAACCCCACACAAAAATTAGATCAGAAACAATCCCTAGCATTGTAAACAAATTGCTTACTGATCTATGAATTTTTGTATATGATTTCAGCTAATGAAACAAGCTTCAGAACAAGTAGAATGATAGCAAATTTTTGTCAGTGCTGTATGAATTCAGAAAGATAAGTTAAAGTGATTCCATGGGTAATGGCCAAAACAGGAATTTAATTTTTGAAAATCTACCGCAAGTTGATAACAAAGGATGAAATTACCTTATCAAAGAAAGATACAAAAGACATAGAACACATAATATTTCTCTGAATAGGGAGACAGTTCCACACAAAACCCTGAAGCTCTATAACTTACTAGCAGTAGCACTGTCAGAATGTTCTTGATTTCATTGCAGAGCATTGTTTGGGGTTCTGCAGGTGAGCAGGAATGTTATTTTGTTGGGGTCTGTCTCCTCTGCTTGTCATGACAGTTTCTTGCACTTTATTGGTTTACTAGCAATCTCACCTGCATCTGTGTGTTAAAACTCATTCAAATTCTGATTTCATTTTTGCTATCTCTGTGTCATCCTAACATTATTGGAATTCCTGTTAAAAAAAGGAATGCAAGTGTAAACTAGGTGTTTTCAAACCTTTCTAGGCAGAAAATCTGATTCCAAAACAAAGTCACTTACTTATGGCCATAGCAAGTCACCCTTGGAGCTAGATGATCAGCTTTATCTAGAAACAGACAAAATGGAGAAAATTCTAACATTAGCAAGATTTTGGATTTATGGGACAGATCCTTATCTGCAGTCAGTGGAGCTGCAACAATTCATTCAGGCTAAAATGTGTCTGAATTTCTGCTTCAGCCACTAAACTTTGACTTGTAAATTATGAATGATGCAAAGTCAAGTTTTAATAGAGCTTTAATGAAAAAAAAAACCTCCCAGGAGTATAAGTTTTTGATTCAGCTGAAAAGTATAAATAAGTTCTTTACATACAAATAAACATTGAAAGTAATAGTAGAGTTGTCTGTATACTTTCCCGAACGGGAGAAACATCATGCCTAAAAAAGAAAGGGAAAAACCAAAAAGAAGTACTCTTGCAAAGATATTTGCATATTGTTATTAAACAGCCAAGCTTTACATAATGAAGAGCATATTTACAGTGCTGCTCAAATTGAATGCTCTAAGGCTGTTTTATGATATTAAAATATTTATAAATAGGCTTTAATTCAGCTTTGCCTCTGTCAGAAATTCAATGGAAATCCTAATTACCATTTCTCTGAGCAGATGAAAGGCAATCATACGTATGTATTGACATTCAGCTAACACCATTCACTAAAAGGTTCAGTGGTTTAGCACGACTGCCAAATCATTAAATAAGTGCATAGGCTGCTTTTATAAATAATGCTGTCTGTATTCAGAGTGTTATAGGACACGCTCGAGTTGCACTACGCAGCTAAATGAAATTGCCTATAACCTCTATAACTGACAGGCTTGAGAACAAATAGAATGATAGAAATTAATTTTTAGCCTTGTCATCCAAGGAATCTTTCACAATCCTTAGCTTCAGTAAATATGAATATATGAATAATTTAAACACAGTATTCCCTGATGCTATTGATTAAGCCTCACTAAAACATCATTCAGATTCAGGTCTTTCTCTTTAATTCATTCTGTGAAACATTCTGTGCACTTACCTTAGAAAATGAATAATCATATTGTGAGACTGATGGGCAATGGGACACACTGACAAATTTAATTTCCTCATGCACCCAATCTTTTGTGTCTGCTAAGCATGACACACTTACTACTAGGCCTGCATTTTGTGGAAAGGGAAAGAGGAAAAGGCACAATGGAGAATTATCATAAACCATCTTTTGGGATCCATACAGCCAGAGAAGAAAAAAGAAATGCTGCCATCCCTTGTGTTCTTATAATTGGTTCATCGCCTCAGGCCAATAATCTCTTGGATACTCAGGGCTTCCCCAAAATTCACTTGCTAAGCTTCTTACAAAGCTAACATGCTATAAGCTGTTACAAGTCCTCGAGATGATCTGTACAACAGTGTTTTTCTTTGTTTTAGGGTGCTTTATCTGCAGACTGAATTAATTCAAAGAGATTGAAATTAACGGATTTTGATTATTATTCAAATCAGTGAGTATATAATTTGCTTTAATCTTCTTAAATTCTATTTCTACTGGTGTATTCCATTTTTATTATTTATATATATATATAAATAATGTAAACATAATGTAGATCATCTAGAAAGCTGACTCTATAACCATTAAAGTTCTTAATTATCACATCAATTTTTTTGATAATTATTTTATATTTTTATTTATCATGTAATGCTTATCTTAAAAATCATGGCAAGCTACATTTGAAAGAAAATTGAAAAACAACCAAAATCTTGGCTTTATTTTTCATTTTCTTCTTAATCTAAGCAAAGTTACTTTAGGCCAGACCTCATGCAAGTCTTTCCTAACCACCAAGAAAGGTCTCTAAATAAAAAAAGAAAAAACTTATTATTAATGTATCAAAGATATTTTTTCTTATCACCAAATCCTTTATCTTTCTAAAATTAGTTCATCTTCTCCTTTTTTATATCCAGATTTTATTCATGGGCTAAAAGAAGAAACAAAATTTTTACCTTTTTATCGAACCTTTCCAAATTTCTCCCCTCAAATGGAATCTGTAATTAGAATAATTTTTTTGAATAATGGCTTATTTTCTGTACCATAGGAAGAGGTTGCAGCCACTTTGATTGACTTCTCAAGTCAATGAAGTGAATGTTTGAAATGTACGTACTTCTACCAGCTTGACAATTTGATATGCATTAACACTATGATAACAAGCATACCGCATTTTCCATTAGTATTTAATATATTTAATATATATGCTTCTAGTACAGCAAATAAATTAAGTCATCATACTGGTTTTCATAGCTTCATAATTAAATAGAAAATATATTTACCTTTTTTTTTAATCTAAGTGTTTTTTAATAGTTACATTCCATCTGTCTTGAAGCACTACTGGGGTTTTTTTGCAATAAAATCCACAGAACTTCAGAAATAGTTCACAAAAAGAATGGCACAGATTTGGTGCCAGAGTCATCAATAAGGTTTAATAGAGACAAAAACTTCCTTTTACTTTTTCTGTCAAGACAATACAAATATGCAAATGTTTCTTCTTTCATATTTATTCCATTCTCACATATCATCAGTCAGTAATACACAAGATGGAATTTATACACATAGGATTTGGAATCTATCCTGGTTATGAAGACCTGACAGAAAAAATATTCTGTCTCTTGAAATGAGCCAATTTGCTCTGACCTCCTTGACAGAGAGCAGATTTGATACCCCACAATCTCACTGTGGGTGTTGCCTCCCAACTGTACCCACCCCTACATTTACACTGCCATCAGTTTTGAAACACGGTTCGTGATAACAATTAACAGTATTTGACAGGGTGCCACAAGCCAGCGTACTACCTCTGTTCACATTTTCAGTTCAGAGGAAATGAGTTCTTAGCACTGTTACCACGCTGTAAAAGCCTTGCTTTGAAGGGCAAAACATGTCACTAGGTGGGTGCGTGAGTAATGTGGAAATAACTTGTGAGCTCTTAGGTTAGAGAAAAGAGCTGTGGGTCTCAAAGCCAAGAGGGAAGCCTGTGACCCAGAGAGCCTCTGAGGGCACTTCAGAGAAGCGCCTGAACATTCAGAGCATTACTGTCAGGCTTTCTGCTTTGCTTTTGTTGTGACCCCAAATTTGTGAAAGTCTCTGTTTCCCCAGCCCAGTGTCAGAAAAACAAGCTGAGATCTCTCTGTTCTCTTGTCCAAGGATTGTTAATTGCTCCTGTTATCTTGTACATTGGTGCTCTGGCCTGCTGAGATCTTTCCTGAAGCTCAGGATCAGGCACCCACTCCCTTTGGGTGGTATCTTTTATACTAAAAACTACTTATGCTTTATTTACAATAGTTCTCCAATACCTATCAGCTATGTTAAACAGTGTGCCTCTACTCTAAACCAATTAAAAAGTGCCACCATCACAGCAGAAGATGGAGGCTAAAAGACCAAGAAGAGGGGCAGGGACACACCCCAAATCCTCCATCTTCATCCCTTAAACTCCATTATAAAAAACCCCAAATTCTACATTTTCACCCTGTGATATATTAACTATCATTCTACTTAAATTCTTGTGACTTATAAATTTTCCAGGACAGTCAGAGGAATGTCCTGAGTTCCCACAGATTAGAGATACTTTGGAGTCCAGATTAAAACACTTCTCTTTTTGCTTAAGTTTTTTTTTTTTTTCTCTTTTCAAGAGTAATTAGCCTTCCAAAGACATAAGGAAGAAGACTAAAATTTACTAATCAAGAACTTATTTTAACGTTTTCAGAGGAGACAGTTATTTACTGATCCAAACTACTTTGAAGTCTCAAAACACGAGCTTGAAATCTTGGTGAGAAGGCTCATACCTGCACTGATCGGGTGTTTCTTGCTTGTCTGGAACCCAGAGCTACAGAGCTCGAAATTAAGCACTACAGAAAAGAAGGTTAGTATACATATTTCACAATATAAAGATCAGATTCATGCCAAGGACAGGACAAGGACTCAGACAGACCTTTGCTTTTTGAGGGATGGGAGAATGTTTGTGTAGCAGTGCAGCAGCAGTGAAGAGATATCTCAGTGGCAGCAGTCTCTGGCTCATGGAAGAAGAAACTAGGGAATACAGCAAAAAGGGAAAGTATTTGTTTAAAAAGAGGAGAATCACAACATAAACCAAAGGTAATCGTATTTTGAAGTTGTATCCCAACAAGTACTTCTGTGTCAGATCATAGTTGAAGGGAACAGAAGGTAGCTTTACTTGGAAAGCACCAAGCTGAGTCATTATGAAAATCTGAGGTTTTCTGGTTTTTCCACTGGTTCAGTCTGAGATGCTGGAAAAATTATTTATTTAAGTACTGACTGCTCACAGAAAGGGGCGACAGTGCTACATGTGTTTCTCCTGATTAACTCACAGTTTATGAAGCACTTTGAGATAACACTCAGTTGAAAAATGTTCCAGAAAGAAAAAGTGTGTCAAATACATAAGACTTCAGTGTGTTTGTCCTAGATTTTCAGTAATTAAAACTGGCAGTAAATGTAATACATGAGCATTGATAGAACTGCTCCTGCATATAATTGAAAAGGAAGGAGAAGCAACTTTGCCTGACAAATGCTGTAATAAGTTGCTTTCATTCCACACTGTGCCTGATTTGTAATGTCTATCATTACAACGTAAGTAACTAATTGGTATCTGTGCAGAGATGTCTCTATTGGCACATTAGACCTCCAGAAGAAAATATCTTATTTGCAAAAAACAATAAAAATACCAATGGAATTACTTGTTTTTAATACCATACTGAATGTAGGCTGAACAAATGAAGAGTCTTGATGTGATTTAGTATTATGCCAACAGTGAACACAACTGTAAATTATTTTTGCAACCTGCTTTCAGAGTCCCAAATTGCCTTTTTACTGTCTGCATTTCTAATGATGGTTGATACATCCCAGGGAAAAGAGAATACTGATGTCTTTTATCTTGATTTAGCTGCTGGGCTGGGTTCTTTATATATTCAAAAACAACAAGAACAAAAAAATATATACGCTGCTTTTGCAATGTCAAAATGCAAATACATTCCAGAAAAGTAGAAACCACTGATCATGAGTAGAAAGTTTTTATAGTGGCAATTTAACCTGACTGTTATTTACACTATAAAACTGTCCCTGTGTCTGAAGTTGTATTTGCTAGAAAGATCAGACAAGATTTCTTGCCATTTAGTTGGCTTTAAGGAAAGCAAACTGGCAAACTCACAAACTACACTGTTCATAGAATGGAAATGCTAAAGTTTTTGAAATGCTACTGAATTTGTAGTGCTAAGGTATTTCTTTTCATTTCTCAATGTAGAAGTTTGAAGAAATACACAAGGAGACTAGAACAACTGTAGTCTCTGTCCATTTCCTGACCTAAAAATTTGTTCATTTACATAATGATCACCTCTGCAATATGCTGTGCCAGTTGTACCTTTTAGATATATATCATAGTGTTTTAAATGACTTGGGAAGAATGTGATGAACACTTACTTAAATTTCTTACATCATAATATACAAATTTGTAGAACTTGAACTGGAATTTAGCAACAGCTGAGAGACTTATGCACCAAAATCATTTTTTAAAAATTAATCACAACTACTTAAACACATATTTTCAGCTGGCTAAGTGACTTTTTGTGATGGTAGGTGCCTCTGACTGCAGACAAAAGCAGTCTGAGCTGCTTGCATAAAGCAGGGAACCGCTCTGGAGACATCCCCCTGCTGAATATACTGGTGTGCCCACATAGTGCAACACACTCCTAAGCAAAGATACTAAGTCTGATGTACTATTAGTAGATAACTACAGTACTACATTGAAGCTAATTCTCCTTTACTTTGTATAAAGATTCCAGCACTGAAGCAAGACAGGCCTACTGCATTCCAGGGCTCTCTCTAGAATGCTGGGATGGTGATGTTTGATTCCATAACTTTCCTTGACAAGAGGTGAATGTTCCAGGAAAAGTGAACATGATGTAGGTTGCACTGCACCCCTTTTTAGGCTTGTCCAAAATACATTGCATTGTATAGCTTTATCTGCATATAGCTTCGTCAATCTGACTGAGATTTTTAGATGAGTTTTTGCTGGCAAGGACTAATTTCTGGAAATGGGAAAGCATAGCTGTCAAACCAATAGGACACTATCCTAAACATTGCTTTTATGTCATGGTTCAGTAATAATACTGATACGATTATTCACAATAGGAGTGAATTCTGCACATTCTGCATAGCAGAAGCCTTTTATGTCAGCTCTGCAGCTGAGCTGAACCTTTGGGTAAAACTGAACCAGCTACAGATTTCCCACAGACTGTGACACCATCAGAATATGCTCTCTGTGACACAGAGAACCTCTGGGAGGGACCATATAAGTGATCCTAAGCAAAGTTTTCCCTGGCTAGTAATCAGAGCCCTTGGCTGCAAGCCTTTCCACATTTACTTAAGATAAAGATCAGCCCCACAGCAGAGAGAACAGCAACATGTGTAAGAGTGAGTTATCCCAGGGCAGAAGTGATTGAGGCAGTGCTGAGATGTGATCTAGAAAGAGATCTTTCAGATTCTATGAGTCCTTTTCTCCTCTGTCAAAACAAGGTCATTCTCATTCATAAATTTTCCAGTGCCTACTCCTAAAATTTGTCGAGTATGGGGTTTTTCACCAGAAAGAAACAGGTTTTTTTAACAGCTGCATTTAGAGAATGGCCTCAGCCATCTTACATCTTATTGTTATTCTGACAATGTTCAGTATGTCTGCTTAGGGTATGTCACTCTCCTTTGTGATTTCAAAGATATTTTACCATTCACTGATGCCCTTGACAATAAAATTCTTCTCCTCAGAAGCTGTGAGTAAAGCACAGTTTAGTATAAAGGAGTGCAAATATCATATATATTACGTAGTCCTTAAAATGACATTAAAAATAATTCAAGTTTGAAAAATCTAACACTCTGAAGTTAGGAAATGCCAGAATTAATGTTTCCAGTGCAACCTTTATTCAGATCCCCTTTGCATATGCCTTTCTGATAGTCTTTAATTACAAGATCAAATGTTTCCCATGGGTCCTCTGCCTCATTTAGTGCACCAATAGGGTAGTACTTACCAAATGGTAGCCATTCAACAGTGCCTTTCATTTTCAGCCTTTATTGCACAGACTCCCATGCTTTATTTACTAAATGCTATCTAATACCTTCACAGAGTATAGAATTAAAGGCCAATCTACTGTCTTACGTTATACTGTGTCGTAGTTCTTAGCAAAGACATTAATATCAGCTGTGTGAAGAGAGTTTCAGTTCTGTTTTAGACACAGAAAACAAAGGGACAGGTGTGCTATTCTGAATTAGCCTTGGGTGTTTAACTCAAGAAACAAAGTGGCATTCCAGAGCATTTAATGTTTGATGTCAATTTATCTGTCACTGACACCTGATGTAGTTGCTAGGAAGCCACTTCAGCACATCAGTGAGCTCAGTTGGTTAGAGCATGGTGCTAGGAACATCAAGGTTGTGGGTTTGATCCCTGCATAGACTATTCACTTAAGAGAGGGACTTGATGATCCTGATGGATCCCTTCCAGCTCAGAATATTCTGTGATCTCTTTGCAAAGAGCCAAAGTATTGAATTAGATACCCTTAAACTGAGGGTGCATTTGGGAGAGGGAAACTTTGTTCTTTTAAAGCATAAAGAGTCCAGATGACCGGTTAATAATCAAATCTCCTTCCCAGAGGTAATCATCACAATGAAATGTCAGACAGCCCATGTCGACAAATTATGTTGAGAGGGAGGGAGGAGGGGAGGAACAAAGGGAAGGGAGGGAGGAACAAAGGAAGGGCAAAAGAAAGCTCTGTCTGAAGATCTTCTAGCCTGTAAAGGAACAAAAAGGAGTGTTATCATAAAGATTTCAATTTAGGATAAAGAATAGGTAACTTTGTAAAAGCACCTAAAGTTTTTTCATATAGGTTGCATACAGTGAGAAAAATCATAATATTTTCCTTCTGTTTCAAGATAAGGATTTTGTGTCAGCAAAACTGTGAAACTGCCAGCATAACTGCATGAAGACCTACTGATTTTCTTTTGAAAAATCAACATCCTGGAGTCTTCAAAGAGGGAGGGAAGGTGTGGTGGTGCATCAACCCTGCCCCTGGACCACACTATGACTGAAATAAGGAGCTAGAAATCTGAGACCTCATAAAAGAAATCAGAGTGATAGTTTTAGTAGTGTGTGGGAAACCAGGAAATCCTTCTGACTGTCCTGGGAAGATTTATAATTCACAAGAACTTAGATAGAATGATAATTAGTATGTCACACAGTGAAAAAGTAGAATTTGTGGATTTTAGTTGTGAGATCAGGGGGCAAAGATGGAGGAAATGGGGTGTGTCCCTGGGCTTCTTCTTCATCCTCTTGTTCTCCATCTTCTGTGGTGGTGTGGCACATTTGGATTGGTTTGGAACAAAAGTACACTGTACAACATAGTGGATAGATATTGGAGAATTGTTATAAATAAAGTACACGTAATTTTCAGTATAAAAGATAGTGCCCTCCCAAGGGCGGACAGATGATCACAGGAGGACAGACTAAGGACCGAGACCACAGACAGATGACTAAGGACGAAGACGAAGGACAGATGACAGACTGAGACCATGGACAGACCAAGGGCAGACAGACCAAAGAGGAGAGCACTGGCCTGCAGAGAAGCTGTGGCAGGCCAGGGAACGAATATGAGACAAGCAAAGAATAAACAAATTCCTGAGAACGAGAAAACAGACGACTCGACCTCTTCTTCAGACGCAGGGCTGGGGAAAACAGAAAGCCTTCACAGAGCCACAGCAGAAACAGGAAACAGAGACAGAGACAGATAGCCGAAACAGAGACAGAGAACAAAAACAAGAAGAAAAAAACACATATATTTTTTAGTAAACCTAGTTGGGACCCTAACAGTAGTGAACTGAGGATAATTTTTAAAACATCATTGAAGAGTTCGATTGAAGACAAGGATGAAAATGTTCTTGTTTTGTATCCAATCACAGTTTAAAGATGAAGCTTGTCTTTCATGCCTGACTAGTCTGCCCACCTGCATGTCTTTCCTTTTGGAGCTTAATGTGCAGTGAATGATGTGACCTCAAGGAGCTATTTAGAATTATTGAATTAGAATTATTTAGAGTAATTTAGAACTATTGCCTGATCATAATAGCAGGTTCAAAGCATAACATGGGGTTCAGCACCACAAAAATTTTATTCACCTGTCTTGTGTGGTACCACCCAATGTTTAAATTTGACTTCCTAGCAATCTCAGTTTCCCTCTGTCTGTGTTCTTGATCCTACTCTAAAATTCTAGTGCTCAATTTTTCAGTTGTGGAGTCCCCCTTTCTTTGGCTACAAGACAGGTCGTAGGTCTCAGTGAGATCAAAGTAAAACTTCAAAGCAGCTGACTCCTGATTTTTTTCCAAGAATTGGTAAATGAGACCATATGATATTGTTCACTGTGCAGACTGTTTGCCACAGGTCTAACTGGATCTATAATTCTCTGTGATCATATATAAGTCAGTCTGACAGCATTTAAAATGTGACAATACACTGCTATAGGCATGTTGTATCCTTTCCATTCACAGATATACTTCATGTTTCGATCTTAAAAACCAAAGACAAAATTAACAGTTAATGTGAACATTTGTGCTATATTATATATGGGATGTTGTAAAAGGTGAAGGCCAGAATATTTTAACTCTCCATTGTAAAGTGTTCGATTCAATCCTGAGTCCATTGCTCCTGGAGGGAATGTTCCCATAGCTGCACTGCATGTTTTCCTCTGCAACACTGGTGACACCTATAGAGACCAAAGTAGAGCTTGCTCTGCAATCAGCTCCTGCAGTCAGGTGTCAAACTGAGTGTGATGTGCCTCAGCCCCAGAGTACAGATTGCCACTTTCTTTATTCTGGGACAACATTTAATCTCTTTGTCAGTGATGAGCAATGAACAACCATGATAGCCACCGTCAAGGGGAGGGGAAAACAGTACCAAGTTGTTAATTGGAAGGTGTGATGAAATGTGACTAAACACTAACCTTAAATTCTTTTAATCTCCCATAGCCGGGATTCAGCCATTTGTGTGAACTTAAACAGGCATAGGAGGTTAAGAATGCAGCAGAACTGCATCTGTTCACATCTCAAAAATTAAGCTAGAAGTGAAGTTTCTTTACTTGTTCCAGTTTAAAGGAACATTTTTGCCTTTTAGGGACAGCAAAAAGGTAGCATTTTCTACAGTTTTTAAAGATATAAGGCTTAATTTTATTTCTGATAAAGTTCCCATATTTGCATTGCTGATATACTTTTAAATTACTTCCCTATGCCTGCCACGTTTCTGAAATCTGCTGCTTCTTTTAAACTATTACAAAGTGTATCTACTTTTAACTGCTTTTAGTCTCAGCGACTGAACAGGTAAAAACATACATGACTTGCTAAAACTGAAGTTAAAAAATCAGATATGGATGAAAGGAAATGTAAAGGGCAAGAAGAAATGAAGTACACTCAAAGTGCCATCTAGCAGTTAGTTGCAATATGTATTTGATGCTTAGGCTTCATCAGAATTTTGCCAGGTCTTTTATTTTTGAGTCACTTCTGGGTAAATTACAAAAGCTGTGTCTTGCATTTACATGAGCAAAATGGTAGCATTCAATATAAAAGTGCATGCACGCATGAATATTTGATGGTTTTTTACATTTCAAAACTGAGTGTTTACATAGAGGTACTTTACCAAACATATTTTACAAGAGAAAATACCAAATTCTTACTAAAAATCAACCCCCCTGAAAGAATTTCAAATGCACCCCAAGGCTGGAAGCAGTACTATTACCTACCTACTTTGCAAATGAAGGACAATGTGCATATCTTTCCAACGGAGGCGTGAAGTAATTAATGTTTGTGAAATGCTCAGTGAGCATATTTTCCTGTACTCTTACAGACAAAGCTGATTTTCATCAAAAAAAAAAAAAAAAGTACATCATTGCACTTCAGTGTATGTTGAGTGTACTCCCAAGGCACAAATACATCATTTCAGCAGCATTCCATTTTCATTCAAAAAATGGAATGAGATTGAATTATGCAGTCAGATCCCAGAGTTCCTGGCAACTTTTCTCTTAGAAATGCTTTCTCTTATTCAAAGTCTTGTCTTTTCATGATTAAATAATGCAGTCATTTGTAGCCATAGGATGCCTGGCTTCAGGGACACAGCAGAATAGCTACAATAGTTTCACCAGCTAGCAAACCTAAATACATCTGTGCCAGGGAAAAAAAATTGCTGCACACTTGAGCGGTTACAGACAGAACAAATGTTCCCTAATTTTCTGTTGGAGGATTTGCAGTTTTTCCACTTGAGATGATGATGCTGAAATGAGGATTTTCACTTTTTGAATGTGACATAATTTATGAGGAAGACATGCACTAAATATTTCAGCTGGAGTAGGTTTAAAATTAGCCCAAGATCAGAAGGCTTAAAAAGTAGTTTCTGTCTTTTTAGAAATTGTTTAAACTGTGTGGGCTTGGATGTGTCAATGAAGAATGAATGACCATCTTGAAAATCAGCTTTGAAAAGGGCCTTGTATGAGAAGAGCATGCTGTTTCCTCTGATCAGAAAGGATCTGATCTATGTTGCTTACAATGTGACCACCAAAGGGCAGATTTTGTCAGGAACATGCAGGATTAACAGTCTAGGGTCAGCTCGTAGCAATCAAATGTGTACATCCTCTGCGATGTCATTAAAGGATTGGTGGGATTTTCATAGCAGAAAGTTTTACCAGAAAGAACAGTGACAAGGAACTCACAGTCCCTGAAGCTGTTTGCCTAAATTCAGTTTAATGACCTCCAGAACTGTACCCATTGTACTGAGGAGGAGGCTAAAATTACTCAGTTTCTAGAGAAAAATCATATCTTTTACAGACAGCAGGTAAAAAGGTGAGCTGTTATGGGGGTTTTGTTTTCTCCTTGAAGAAACCCATTGACATCGTGTTATCTCCCTCAGATGATCTCCAGCAGTCCAGCAGGGGTGACCTCAGCAGAGGAGTAGGCAAAAGATCAGAAGTGACTCTTTAATTTTATGAAGCATCTCCTTTCCCATCAGCATTAAAGCTTTTTAAAATAAAATATTAGAATTAATTTTTCTAATTAATTAATTAAAGGCAGAGTCAGATGACAGAGAGCTCCCAGCCTCACTTGGTTAAAATGTGATGTATTCTACAACCCATTTAGAATATCACACAACATTCAAGAAGAGCTTAGCGATTCTTTTTATTTTATATGAAACAAAAAGAGTTAAAATCTTGGTTAAGTGAAATGCAGAGTAGTCATATACCATGATAATGACTGTGAGAAACAGAGAAAGGGAGTAGAAGCTTACCAGAAGATTAGGTAGAATCTCAGAGCCTCAAAGGAAAATTTTAATCAAAACTACTGGATCATCTTCATCAGTGTATGGTGGCTCTGAAGAACCTCTTGGTAGCTATGGATTTCATAAAGATACTACATCTAACAACTGCCATGTGTGATCATATAGCTTTTCTGGACCTGTAAGCACTTAGATGAGTCACAAACCATGGTTTGGGTTGTTTTTTTTCCTTGAGTGTTTAAATATTGAACAACTAAAAGTGTGAAAACTGTGAGTTATTTTCATTAGTTCTAGGGAATAAGATCCTCCTTAGATCTTCCTTACCCAACTAGTATATTGTTAGCATAAATATTGGAGTAAACTGGATAATACTATATCTCTTATTTAGTGGCATATATTTTATGGAAGCCTGTAAATTAACAGTTATTGAGGCAGACTGTAGGTATAAGCAGTAAGTATGTTCTGTGCATGAAAATACACTCTTCACCTCAGAGCAAAGGACTATCCCAACAGCACAGAAACCAGAGCTGAGAGGATATAATATATCCTGGGTGATTGTAAAGTCTGTGAAAGATGCTCTGTGAGCATTTTCCCCTTTAGCCAAGATTGTCCCACTCCTGGAGAAGGCCCTACCCACTGCTTCCTATACATCAAGTATTTCAACATTTCTCACTTCATTTTGGAGAATGCAATTCTCCTTTCATCTAGGAAAGTGATGGCAGTAACAACCCATCAAAAGCTAAGTGTTATTCACTTCTAAGAATTTTGTGAAAACTTGCCTTTAGAATGCTAAACAAACCTGACAGTTTCCATATCTGCCCTAAAATTTATCATGTCCTAAATCTGAAAAAGTCTCTGTAGGTGAACCTTATTTCACCCTTACAGGATGTGCCAAATAACTCTTCTGACTCTTCCAATAAAGAATGTCAATTGCATTCCTACATAACAGCTGCATAAGCAAAGGTATGGTAACCTCTGCATACTGGCTGCATCTTTGCTAACATTCAGAATATCATTATATCCTGGTGCTCTTAAATGAAGAGTTCCTATCTGTCTCTGCTTATTCTTGTGCTGTCATAGACAAGTCACACAGTGGCTTTAGAAAGCTGTGACAGATTTGAAAGTACTGGGGGGATTGTGCTGTAACTCCATTTTGAAAGGACTCCATTCCGAGTCAGTGCATTCTTCCTCCAGGGTTGCCTAGCATCAGTGCAGGAGTTCTGCTTCCCTGCTAGGTACCAGGCAGATTTTTATGATTCTTTTTATTATTCTCTTGCATCTGAAACAAATAATAGATGTGGGTATTTTCATACCATGAATTGGAGCATAGTTAACTGGTTTATAAACTTTCAGTATATGTTTAAAGGTTATTTGGATATAATATTCATCCTTGAAGGCAATGGCCCAACCCTCTAAACTTCACTTGTTGTTGTGTGTTTTGTTAGGGAGGGGAGTCCCTTTCTTCTTACACTAAATATAAATATACTATAGTTACTACACAATTAAATCTTCCTTATATATGGTATTAAAAAATGTGCCACTAGGACAGTCTGTTAAGTAACTTTGCTAATCTTAACACATTATACTGGATTTATACTGCAGAGGAAAATGTCTGGAGAAAGCAGAAATCTAATGCAG
Source organism: Sitta carolinensis (assembly GCA_032173965.1). Taxonomy (NCBI): domain Eukaryota; kingdom Metazoa; phylum Chordata; class Aves; order Passeriformes; family Sittidae; genus Sitta; species Sitta carolinensis. The sequence continues at coordinate 3,729,140 of JAVUNC010000006.1, forward strand.
AGAATCCAGATTTATTGTTGTCTCTGATGTTTCGACACAGAGAGAGGGGCAAAAAAGAGTAAAGGAGGAGAATTTGCATCAGAATTATTGTAGTGAGTTCTGTCATTTGTAATGCACGTGATCCTTTCTGGATTCTTCCTGTTTCTAAAAAATCTTTATTTCATTCTAGTTCTAAAATGAACACCCATTAAAAAAAAGATCACTTTTAAATGTCAGCAAATATGCATTTTTGAGAAGCAGAAGGAGTGTTTTGGTCACGCACCTTCCCCATCATCCTTAAAGACTCTTGTTGAGCCCCTGAACTCCTCCAGGTGGCTCTCAGGACACAAAGGACCATTAAGGGTCTTTGTAGGGAGGCCCTGCAAAATGCAAGGTGTTTCTCACAGGTGGAGGAGACATGATGTGCATGTTGAAATTCCTGGGTATTCTGAGACTTCAATTGAGGGTCTTGGTGTTGAAAGGTGAGTTTCTATTGCTTTGAGCTGCTGGAAAGTGTATTGCTAACATTTGTCTTTCTTGGGCATCCAAGTGCAACAAAGAGACAAATTTCTTTGTATACTATCTGCTCCATGTCCTCCTGGATCTGATCTGCTCAGGTTACATTCAGTAGGGACCTGTACAAAACATTATTAGTTGTCCACTTTAACACACTGTCTATCAGCAGATAACAAAGCAGGGCTCTACGGCTTCAGCTGGGACAAAATTTACTTTACAGTAGTTGTTTTCTGTAGTTAAGTCTTTACACATTTCTGGATATCAGTGAATTCTACTAATGGCAGGACCTGTTGGACAGGCAATAGTGCAACAAAGAACTCATGGCTTCGAATTGCTGTATTTCAGAAACCCTTAGAACACAAAAGCAAACATTGCTTCATATTCTAAGAGAAGAAAGTGGCTTTTATCTTGCCACTGCTTCTTTTTTCACTCCATTTCTCCTTTATCCCTTCATTTCATATTTCCAGCTTTGCATCAAACATGGAAGCCTGTTATCACACAGATGAAGATATCTCCACAATCCATAACTCACAGCTCAATAACCAAGCAGACTTTTCTCTGCAACCAGCTTGACAGTGCTGAAATTCTCTAGCAACCTCTGGGTGCCTGTGCACACCTAGAGTGCCCACACTTAAAGACTCAGCCCATCACCCATGAAACTTGAAATATTTAATAAATGAGTTCAAGTGAAAAGAAAGGGAAAAAAAAAAAAAAAAAGAAAGAAAATTAATATTTAAATACATTAGAACTCAAGACATATAAATTTGACAGGGTGGACTGATTTTTTGCTACATTAGTATCAATAAGTTGAATTTGACACACATTTGTATTAGAATGAGCCTCTGTTTTTTGGAATCAGATTTCAGTATCGTGGAAATTTAAACCGAATATACTTGTTTTGATTTTAGTCAAAATCCCTTTGCAGCAATGAGAGAGACTCTTTCATGCAAGGCTATTGTTGTTATCTCCATATAACAAGGAATAACAGTATATTTGTGTCCCTGCTGCCTCCTTCAGAACAAAAAATAATGCCATTTAAAGTTTTGTATCTGTCATCCTCTGACTCACAGACCTCCAAAGTGCTTCATTTTCTTAACAGGAAAAAGAGTGGAGCTCTCCTGTCAGTTTTGGCTTCCAGAAACTAGCTTCTGCTCAAAAACATTGCTTCTCCTGTTAAACCTAACCTAGTGCTGCTACAAGCAGTAACTAACTGTGCACAACAGTAAACTTTGTTGATCCCAGTCTTGAGTCTCTGCTTTTGATATTACCTGCTTACTGAAGTGCAGGCTGAAAACACTTTGAAATGTCCCATGGGGACAGATTGGAGAGATTACATGGAGACATCTGGGGAGACTGCATTAACCACAAAATTAGAGTTGTGCATGAATGGCTTAATCCTTTTTTTTTTTTAAGCGATTTTCTCATTGAGGTTTTAATGTATTTCATACATTTCAAAAGGAAATTATAATATTTGAACCAAATTTTACAATTAATTATAAAGAAAGTACATACTCCTAGCCATTTACAACTCTAGATCTCAGAATCTTCCTAGGGTACATGAACTATCCTGGAGTCATATGTTAGGTAAAAAGGGAGGATTAAGCATCTCAGGCTTTAATCTTTTGAGATTTTCCTCCTCATACTTACTATCTACTTAATGGATAAGCTCTTTAGGATACCAGCTCAGTCTTTCTATTTGTAAACACAGCTAGAAGCATGCAGCTCACCCTTCACTCTATCCAGTGTTATGATACAGTCACAAGAAAAAAAAAAAATGGAGAAACGTCATGTACTTGAAAAGGACAATCCTTGGCAATCTTATGGAGAGGCTTTGTAGTTTTAATCTGATATCAACTCTGTTCCTGTTCCTAGTCTTCTCATTTCTGAATACCAGCACTTTCAGATAGTATGAGGAAACTTAGCAATGAATTTAGTGATCTTAACAAGAAGAGACCTCAGGAGACATGTTTAACCTGGTTTAATAGAAATCAAGATTTTAGTTTGGTTCGGCTTCTTCATTTAAAATTTTATCAAAGTAAAACAAGATTTCACCAGTGATGTTAGCCAGTCTCATAGCTTCTTTATTAGAAGCACAGATCCCTAAGAGCTGATAATTTTTCTTGTCTCCAGACTAACCAAGGAGTAAAGGCAGTTGCTATTCTTTTTAAAAAAACCTCATTCTTCGCTTTTCCCTGTTACTCCCCTGTGCTTCAACTTTTCTAGCTTCTGATAATTTAAAATTTGCCAACCATTTTTCAGATAACTTCACCATCGCTCCTTCTCCAGGACTCTTCATCTTTGAAATTAAGAAATCCATCTTTTCCATTTGTGAGGCTTTAGCAAGCTGTCTATGACCACAAGTCAAGAATTTTCTTTTGACTGCGCAATAAAAACATGCTTTCCTGAATTAAGTCACAGATCACTTTATAGATTATTATTTTATTAAGAACCTGATCCTGATATCCTCTTTCTTATAGCACAGAAATATGAAGTATGCAGATTAGCCATAACTTTTCCTTGGGGAGAGCACTGTAGGCTTTGAGAAAGGATAGAAGTAGATACTCTAACTCAAGAAAAGCATCTCTCCTTACAGTTTTTAAAGTTTTCCCTTTCATTGTTTTCATGCAAGCTTAACCGTCTCACTTACTACTGAAACTCTGTGGCACCAAAAACCATTAAAAATATCCTTTGGTGTATTCCTTGCTTTCATCCATTTCCTATTAGTCTTTTAGACTCTGAAATAAACTCTTGAAAAAGAACAACGTGTCCTCTGCTCTTTTCACACGTTTAGGTCATCCAGAGTCTTGGTTTTGCCCTTGTTAAACTCTTCTATCAATCAGCAGTACGTTCTTTTAAAAAGTGAGTTTAATGCTGGCTTGAGTGGTAGGCTGACAGCCCTGGAGACTGATGTCCATTGTTTCTGTTCAGACCAGGGGCGCTACTGCACACATTTCCCCTTGTAGACCTTCCTGGCCTCTGATACAGAGAGAACACCTCCAGGCAGGGAGATACTCTGGTCTCTGGCCATTCAGGCACTGGCATTGAGGCACACCTTGGCAGCACAGCGCAGTTGAAGATTTTTTGCAAAAAGCATGCAGTGTTCAGAGCTGCCAGGCTGGTTCCTTTTACTTCTGATAAATACACTCTCAAATTCAAAAGCCAAAAACCTCTGATAGCATGACACTGTCTTTATTGTGTGGTGAACAGCAATGTACTCAGGAGCAAATTCTTCAGCCTTGTACCAGAACACCAAACTTACATTCTGTTGCTTTCTTGTTGAATTATTAGCATTGCAAATGCATTCAGGTCTTATAGAATAAGCACCTTTTTCATCTTTGAAAATTATGTAATTCCTTCATCTTGAGAGATCATAGCATGGACTTCAAATATCTGTTTGACTTAGCTAAAGTAACAGAGAACACATAAAATATACCAGTGTTTATTGCTAACTTCAGACATTACTTACTACTGAAAGCACCTGTGTAATGTGTCAGGTTAAGAAAACTCTCTTTTGAATAATTTTGGCAATTTCTAGTATAAATTATTGCTTCGTAAATTAATATTGGAACTGCAGTGGATGAAAAGGTGCCCTGTCAGCTGACATCTTCATTAACAAAGAGCAATCCATTACTCCTTATACAGCCTACCAAAATATTTCTGACACTGTCTTCTCTGACAGCAAAGGGAACACAACCTAGCATATCTCCACTCACTTTGCATAAATTCCAAGCCTTACAGCCTGTGTAAAGAAATGCAGAATGACAGCAAATGCACGGTTAAGTCATAGAATGAGAATTCTGAAGATCTGGATTCTTAGCCTGGCTCTTCTCAAGATTTCCTGTGTCATATTGGATAAATCAATTTCAGTTCTGTACAGCTCATTGCTACAGCCAAGTTAAATTTGTCAAGTACCTTAAGGTATGTAGGCTAAATCCAAGAATGCCTATAATTTTAAGATGAAAAGTTCTTTGCATTTGTAAAGTATTGATTTTCTTCTATCCATTTATGTTGAGAGATCATTTTATATATATCTTTTACTATAACATGGAATAAAAGCTTTGAAAGACCTGGGGAGGTGGGGAGGGTTTTTTCATGATGGTCCTTTAAAAATTGCATGTATTGTGTTCCTTTGCTGTTAATAACATAATTTATGAGATTTGCAGAGATGTAGAATTCCACTTCACAGACAGTACTTTGAAAGGTGATTTGGGGTTGACTCAGGACAAAAGTCCAAGTTGTTTAAATTCTCCAGCAAATGGGCTAGAGCTCTGATCCCCATGGCCTCCATGGCATAGATTCCCTGGGGTGTGCAGCCTGTGGAAGTGCTCAGTGGGTTGGGGGGTCCCAGAAGTTGGGAGCCCAGCCTGCCAAGCAGTCGAGGGTTGGATGCCAGTCTGTTTGTACTCTCAACTCTGATCAGCCTCACAGGTGGGATGCTGAGGTCTTCAGCTCCTGGGGCACCAAAGGTCTGAAAGTATCCTGGTCACATCACAACTCTGTAAAAAGCAAATTGCTTCTTTTGAATGTTTCCGTTTCAGAAAACTGCCTGATTTTTACAGTTACTTCAAGTTTCTGTGAATAAAGCATGAGTCTGTCATGTTTTTCTTGTTCTCTTGTGCACAAATATCTATAGATATAGATATATGTATATAGATACATATATATTATATTTATATTTATATTTATTATATTTATATTTATATTTATATTTATATTTATATTTATATTTATATTTATATTTATATGTAAGTTACAATGATAAATAAGAGGGAATTGACAGAAGGATACTGTGGAAAGGAGTTTTACAAATACTAATTTATATGTTGCAGCAACTTCCTCTTAGCCGTAAGGATCTTACTCAACAGGGGCATAGAACTGGACAGAAGATAGTTGTGATAGCAGTTAGTTTAGTAGAAAAAGTGATTTTTTTTTTTTCTCACCTCAAGCTGGTTAAGATATAAGAAAGACTTCTGACAAATTTGGGTCTGTCATCATTTGTGGACAGTTATTTGTGTGGAAATGACAAATCATCTGTGGACTGTTTTGGTGTGGAAAATTTTCTTGTTTTGTTGTTGAAAGCGTTCTGTTTGCCCTGGCTGCCTGGCAGAGGAGCTGTGGGGCTGTGGGCACCCAGCTTGTCTGCTGCAGGAGTTGCAGGATGGCTACAAACATTACCTCACCAGTCTAACAAACTAGCACAGGCACAGAAGAATGGAAATTATGAGAGGGTGAAAAAGATGGGGATGAACTTTAAGCCAGGTGTATATTGGGTTTGGGTTGGGTTGTTTTTTTTTTTTTTAAAAAGCCTTAATCAGGCCTTACCAAAAGGTAAAGATTTGCATACCAGTCACAAATTTATTAGTGCTGGCTTCATCCTGGTCTCCTGGGGCTGTTAAAATATCCAGTAATAGGTAGAATTAATCTCGAAAAAAACTAATTGTAGTTTTTAAATATTGGTGACACTCATTAAATTTCACAGAAATAAAATATAGTGTTAATTCAATTTTCTAATGACTGAACCTCAGCTGGATGACATTACCTGAGTTGTATGAAAGTCTGGTTTATATAACTAGAGTTTCTAAAGTCTAACACTGTGTAAGACAGAGGTAGTGGGGCATTCCAGAAATTATTTGTGATGTTTTTATCAATGTGGTTTTTGCCAGATCATAGGCTGAAATAACTCAATAAGAAGTCTGAAGTCTTCTGACTTCTAGCCTTGGTTTACTAACAGTGTAACTTTTTATACTGAAGAACTAGTTTAAGACATTTGTTCCTAACTTCTCCATTTAAAAAGAAATTATGATAAAAAATCACCATCCCAGAAGGTTATGTGACTGTTTGAAATCAGGACATCTAAACCTGAAATTTCTAGAAACAGGAATTGCCATTGAAAAGCAAAATATTTTCAGCAGGTAAATAAAATATTGATTTCACTAAATACTGATTCTTTTACTGTTAAAAAATAAAAAAGCTCAGATATGCTAGAACAGCAGGTAGTAGGACTATAAGAAAACCATTGGAAGAGGCATATTTTGCTCTTGAAAGGTGAACCCTTTGTTTTATATCATGATGAGGTCAGGACATGATGAATGTTGCTGCTACTAAGCTCAACAGCATGTGCAGACCCAGACAGGCCAGTGGGTGAGCTGGCACAGGAGTACCTGAGAGTTAGGCCTGGGCCAGCTTCACAAGTGTATTATACTGCCAAGGGTGTGGAGTTTTTTTACATGTGTACACTCCAAGTCACACTAAATATCTGTGCACATTACTCAGAAAAGTACTTCTCATTTCTTTGTTATATTAAGAACAAGACTAGCTCATGTTTAATTTAGGAGATTACTTTCCCTACAATGTTTTTTGGGGTTTATGGATTTATCATCAAGATTTCATGGCTGCTGTGATGAACTGCTATTAAGACATTATCCTCAAAAGAACAAAGATCTTTCATATCTGAGTAATTTTGGAAATAATAGGAGCACTTCATTAAAGTGAAATGACTGCCAGAGGGATATTTCTTAGTGTGTCCAGAAATATTTTTTGCTAATTTTAAAGTTTTCCTTTCCCTTTGACACAAAAATGAAGATATTACTCTGCATGTAGTGCACATGACATTGCAGCCTTTAGTCACAGAGCTCTGTGTATTCCTATACATGTCCCAAGCCTGATGCAATGCTATATTTAAAAATAAGCACAAGTCTGTAAGGATGGATCTAGCTTCAGTTTTAACATTTATGCCTTTTTGTGGTTTTTGTCTGCTCACCACCATTTGTTATGGTGCACTTTCCTCAGCAATAATCTGAGAATTGTATGACTGATGGATATCTAAACCACTATTAGTTCATGTCTGAAAAGACAATGCTGTTCACACCAGCAGTACACATTGCTCATAACAATATTGCAGCTTCTTAGTAAAAAAAAAAACAAAAACCCAACAAACAACTAGATCATAAATGACTAGAGTTTTTTATGGAATTTAGTATGTGTGGTGTGAAATATTATTTTAGTCCTGTGAAAGATGAATGAGCTGGTGCTTAACAGTCAGGACTGGCTTTATACCTCCCAGTTATTATTTTCAGCATTTCTTGTTTCATGCCTTTTATTGGAGGAGACAAAAAGACATTCTGAGAGATGCAGAATTATAGAACAGGACAAAATGGGATTATACTGACCTGGAAATAGGAGCTATTTCATTTTCTGTATTTACTGGATCACTCGGGTTGTTGTTATCAGTAAATGGATAACATTGCCACTTTAGTTCTGTAGATGTTATGCAGCAGTTCTAGCTGAGCCATACTGAGATACTCTTTTGTTTTCTAAAAATAGTCAGTTTGTTAAACTAAATCACATTTGTGATTGTCACAAAATCTCATGTAGAAAATCTTCTCACAGTCACAAAAAAATAGTAATTGGTTGTTTTGTGTAACGTCTATATTGACATCAAACCATCACTGGCCATTATTTTTAATCTGATGTATGTGATTCTCACAACCATGGCCCACAGTTAAGCAAAAAAAAGCTGAGGTGGCAATCATGTGCCTTGATTAAGAAGAGAATAAAGTTTGTGAACAGCTCATAAGTTCATTCCCACTGTTATTTACAAATAGTATACATACATAGGAAAAAAACCAAACACTAGAGATAATGAGGAATGGTGTAGAACATAAAGTAGTTGCTATTGTGAGACTGTTTTTAGGCATTTGCATGCAAGTGTCTATCTGGCATACTCAGAACTGCTGAGAAAGGGAGTACATTGACAATATTATTATTACCATATAATTCCTGCTGTAGTAATAAGAGATATAAATCTGGATCAGGTTCCTCTGGGCTTGTTGATATACAGACATAGCTTTACAGTTCAGTAAGGGGTATAGTTGCATGTCAGATCCAGAATTAGAAATATTTTGTGATTTAATTCGTTCATATTGCTTATTAATTCAGAGCTTCACACTAATTATTTGCTAGGTGAAAAGTTTGCTGTTGATGGCTCAAGTGTGGTCACTGGCTTTTTTTATTTAGAAGGATCTTAAATAAAATTTTAATAAGAAAACACAAAGAGTGGAACCAATTCTACAGTTTTCTAGGGATCTAAGCTGAAAAATAACAAGAAAAATGTTATTCAAACAAGAAGACAAAACCAGTTGTGCTCACAATGTTTGATTACAATGTCCTAGAGCTTGACACATTTAATTCAATACTCTCTAACTGGGGAAAAGGAAAGATATGCATAACAATATTATGCATGGAAATTGTCTTTGCATTACTTTCAAATAATCAATACTGAGAGGAGAAGGGAGAAAGAAGACAGTCCAGACTGTTTACATCATTCGTTTGGTTAATGTACTGTTTCTAAAACAGAAAGAGAAAAGAAGATAAAGAAAACCAGACCATTTCTCTGGCTTTCAAGTAAGAAAATCCTGAGACTCTGTGCTCTGTCACCACAGCTGTTACACAGATAGGCTTACTGAATCAAAGTCTATGACAAGGTGGAGAGATTACCTTGACTACCATTGTTGGGAGATAACCATTGCCAAGGTGACAGAAGCAAAGAGAGAGAGAGCAACTGCAAGGACAGTAAGCTATGTGCATGGAGAGAAATTTCATCTTTCTATGCATAGGAAATGAGTTTGCTCTTTATCTCCCTGCACATTTCTCTCTCTCATCCAGAGGAGCAACTCTGCATTCCCAGGTGCCTGCAGCATGTTTTACAGGAAGTGTTATGATATCAAAGTATGGGAACAGCCCAAGTCATGGACAGAGTCTCAGTGGCACACAGACATCAGGCCACTCTGAATGCTCCCCTGTACAGTGAATCTCCCCAGCTTCTCACCATTACCCTTGGAAGCAGTAGGGCTGCAAAGATCAGTATAATTATCTCTTCTGATCCAGAAGACCAATAGTTTCCACTTGTTCTCTATTACATTTTTTTTGTGGCAGAAATATAATAGCAATTACAGATTTTTAAAATTCATTTGTGTGGTAGATAAATGAGAGAGAATGAGACAGAAGGGGAAATCAAAATGGAAAACAGGTGGACAGCAGCAGCCTATTGTCTGGGTATCTGTAGAACCAGGAATACTGCTCCAATCCAAACAGGATTCCCCTATAAAGTGTCCCACCACCACTCATCCTTGGCAATGGCTGATGGAAAGACAGACAGAGTGTACCTCACAGCATTTTCTTAGTAGGTCTTAGAACGAGGTCTTCAGAGCTCCACCCCCTGGTCTATGCTCACAGGACTATTTTGCCACCTGGCACTAAAGCAGAATTTTATGGTAGGAATTTTAAACTAAAACCAAAGTGTTAAAATAGGACATCTAAAAACATCAGATCAAATCTAGCTTGCTCTCTGGTAGCAAAATTCCTATTGGAAATTGATAATTTCATGTAGGTAAAGGTCATATAAATCAGGGAAGAGAATAATAAATATGCATAGACATCCTGATATGGACATATAGGTGAAAAGCTAGTATGCATATCTAGTTTTCAAAAAAGAATGACAGGCTGTACAGGAAAAAAAAATCTGTGATGGAAATTTGCATTTCTGTCCTGCTAATAAATGGGGCAATGAAATAGCTGACTGCTCTCCTAGTGCAGGTGTGGGAGTTATTTACTTTCTAATCCTTTCCCTTTAGCTCTGGCTGGACCAGAATGAAAATTCCTGGCATTAGGTATTAGAAGAGATGGAAAAAGCACAGGAACCAATTTACAGGGTTTCACTTGACTAGCTTTCTTCATTTGACTCCTATTAGCTCTGATAATGTATCCTCACCATTAATCAGTTAGGGAGAGAAGAGGTGATGCCTGTTTTTTCACATGCATAGGAGGATGTATGTACTCTACAGCAATCTCATTGGGAAAAGTTCAGTGCCTCAAAGTGTCTCCTTCAGGACTTAGGAGGCACAAAGGTAGTGACCCTGAGTACTGAGACAGCCTTTAGCAGGCATAGAAGTTTTGGGAGGAATGTCTGAAATAAATATTTGAGTTAATGGTACCTTCAGCATAAACTCTATAGAACAAATTTATGGCTGCCATAAACCCATTAGAAATAGTGGGACCAAAGGATTGTAGAGGTAGTTGATATTGTTAAATGGGAACTTCTTCCAAGGACTGAAATTCCCAGCACAGAACCACACTGACAGCAGTCTAATAGCTGCTGAGGTGGTAACAAGAGCTCCTGCAGAGCTCATGTTCTGCCTCTTCCTGGCAGCTCCTGAGGAGAGGAAACAGGCTCTGGGCTAAACAGCCCTGGAGCCTTGACCTCCTGTATCTTGAACTATAAAAACCAAATTGTTTGCCCTGACAGCCCTATGCAGATATCAGAGCTTCATCAGTATGGAGCTTGTAAAATGTTTCTGCACATTATGCCAGTCACTAGTCAATCCTGACAGCTCCTCATTGCTGGGTCATTACACAGAAGTGAGAAAAAGAATACAAAAGGTGTTGGTTGATTTCTATGAGTTTTGATGCAACTGCATCAACACTAATGTGTTTTAAATTGTAGACAGTAAATTGCAGTAGTTGGTTTCCATAGCAATGATGTCCACAGTAATGCTAGTGAAATCTGAGATTTTGTCACAGATATTTACATCCATAGCAAGTGAGAAAAAGGTCTGGCAAGATCAGTATCTCCAGCAGTGTCCTAGACAGGTGCCTAGGGCAGGATATAAGAGTAGGAGAGTGCCAGGTAATGCATACCAGCTATAGGGGATCAGTACCCATGGGTCTGCAGCTCAGAAACTCTCTGAATTAGGGGTGCTTTCTTTGTTTTCAATGGTCTTTGGTGGATTTTTCTTCCATGAGTTTATTCCATTGCTTTCTAAGTCTATTTAATTTTCTTCACCAGCTGTTTCTCTTTGTGCCACATCCCTTCACTTCAGGAATCATTACCAATATATACATATCAGGAAAGAGATAGGTAAGCCAAAACTCAAGTCTATTCCAGAACTTCTAGGACCACACTTAGCTTTTGCTAGCAGTTAAAACTTGACCTGGTAGACGCCAGAAATTCATCTGGCTAGTTACTAATTAAACTATGATCAATCAGACCTGAACTAGAGCAGACCAAATATTCCAAAAGCTCCAAATGCGTTTGGAGCATATGGATAGCTGATGTTAGCAAGCAAGCTCACATAGTTTTGCTCAGTTGTTATCCTTTGTTTCAGTTAACTCCTGAGATGTGTGTCACGTGTGCAGTGAGAGCTTCAGGCACAGCTTGCTATCCATGCTCTGTGCCTTTCCTGGTTATTAGGAGCTGAGGAAACAGGGCAGACTCTGTGAGACTAGCCACAGTACCACTGCTTTAATGTGAGCCATCTGAGGTAATTGCGATTATTCATGAGAAAGAAAGGATTATTCAAAGTTACTGCACAAGCCCAGGTCTTCAAGTATCTGCATTTCACTGTGACTACCTGCAATTCACAGAGCTTCCTGATAGATAAGGCTTCTAGTTTCAGTAGCACTGGGTGAATAAACATATTTCAACTGTTAACTGTTGTGTGCTCAGATAGTGTAGCAGCAAGACTAGATAAACTGTAAAGAGAGGCAAAGCCTTCTCCATTTTTGCCTCACTACATTCATTCTCTCCACATTACTGTAAAGACTGCTATGATGATTTAGGTTGCATTGCCTAAAGGAGATAATGTTTGGGGGGCTCTTCTTTATTTACAGCCCTGATTTTTATAACTTTGTCCTTTTAAAGATTTTCAGATTTATTTCAAATTTTGGAGAGATTGACTTACAGCTACAGACAAAGGACATCAGATTAATTTCTCCCAGCAATGTCTGTAGACATCCCAAAACCACAAAGCATTCTGTAAGGAAATCAGCTGGTTTTGTTCCATTCAAAGACAAACAAATAAATCAAGTTAAAAAACAAAACAAAAATTAAAATTCCCCACCAACACCAAACACAGAAACACACATGATACATTATGAAGTCTAAGTATGAAAGTCCTGTGATTAATACAAGTGGAAATTGTTCAACACTTTGGTCTCAGCCTCCTTGTGAGTAAACAGCAATAAAATCATTCTACCTTTATGATGCACTGAAGGATCCAATAGTGCAAAAGGCTTCGAATTTTTTTTCTATTGGATATGAAATTGCTGCTTAGACTGATTTAGCCAATTGGAAATGCTATATGGCTTTAAATACTTTCTTTCTGTTATGTTTTTTCAGCCCTCATGTTCCCATAAAACTGTTTAGCACAGAGAGCTGCTAAAACTGAGCTGTGCAAAAGGTACTGAAATATCTTACCTTTGGATAAGAACCTTTGGTTTTGCTTTGAGACTGATCACCAAAATTAAGGGCTAGGTGATATCTACATTATTGATTCATGCTGAGAATCAGCTGCACAATCCTAATATCATCCTTAGATCCCTCAGAAGATGAGAAACAGAGGCTTTTTAGATAAGGTCAGTAACACCTTGGAAGGTTTAAGCATGTGGGAAGTATTTGTCTAGCAGTGGCAGTTACAGGGCTGGGGTGAGGTGTATTGTCCAAGTGAAAACAACAGCAGCATCTGTGAGTCCTGAGAGTGAGAATAGCAGTGAACTGGGACACAGCCAATTCCACAACACATAATAAATAATGGCTGCAGATCAGAACTTAATTTCAGAAAAGGGCAAATTCTTCACACTGCAGCTATTGCAGTCTTTTTTTTAAAGAGTTGCCAGGAACTCAGGAAATGTATTCTCAAATCACATTTGGGCAAGCCACTTATAGTCTGGTATTCAAGATCTGAGGTTTGATGCCTGCAGATGCAAATAGGTCTCCCATTGTGCATCCTGTCTATTTAAATTGTAAGCTTCTCAGGGTTGGAATTATGTATTGTAATATGTTTTTATTTTATGTTTTTATGTTTTTATTATGTATTGTAATATGTTTTTTACCTGGCAAAAGTTTTCTAATTTTGATTGAAATCTTCAGGCATTATTGTAATGAAAATAACTATAATTATCTCCAATGGGACAAAATTCGAGTGTCAAATTGAAATTGAAATACTAGAATGGCCATTACAGCAGACAGGTGCCTACAGTGCAGTACAAGCCCTTTGTACCACAGACACTTTAAAACCATTAAATTTTCCTTCATCATTTTCCTGAATTACCCAAAGAAATAATTCTACAGCTAGCAGTTAATACAGCGTTGTATCAGGCTTTATGTAATTTCTAAACTGAAGTAACCAAAATCCATGTAAATGCAGAAGAATTTTCTTGGAACAGGTTTCGACACCCCTAATTTATAACCCTCCACCCCCCAAAAAGAAGCTGATTCTCTAGAGTTAGGAAGAAAATTTCAGTGAATAGCAGAGAGCTGTAATGTGGAACCCAACCACCTTGGGTGTGTCTTTTCACCACCCAGGCCTCTAAGTTACTAGCAATACTTCTATTTATTGATAAAATGCTACCAAAAATGTTAAAAAATTTAATTTTCCATAGTTAGTCAAAGTCGTGCTGGAAGCAGCTGTACATTGATTCCACAACAGTGAGATCCTCAGTGCCTTCTGGAGGTAAAATAGTAAAAGGAAAAAAGTGGACATGGGGGAAAGGGAACAGAAGTTTTCCCTTTGTGTCATTGGGTGGACATATGAGATCAAATTCATGTTTAGGAACAGAAAGAACAAAAGAAAAAAAAAATTTACTTGATGAATCAAAGTAAAAGAAGAGAACAGTTTTAGCAGATCTGTTCTTTCAGGGGTTAATTCTGCTTCTGGGAATGATGACAAGCGAGGTCACCAGGATTGATCTTATGCTCACAGAACATTTCTGAGCCATATCAACAGATTTTCCAGGAATTTTTCCCACCTTTATTTACACTGCTTGTTCATATTACATCTTTTTACTCTGTTTCCACTATCTTTGATTACTTTTGTAGATTCTTGTCCTCATCTTCCCGTTCTTCCTCTTATGATCTTTTGAAGAGAAATAAGACTTATTAAGGGTTTTCTTTCAATAAAGTATAATGGATATTTTCTCAGTTAGACACAACCCCTTACCAAAATCATATTTGTTTCTTTCCACAAATTTTTATTTCCATTCCTATTTTTCAATGTTCTGTTTATATTTTATAAAAACCAGTCACTCTACCACAATTTTTAACATGCACAGCTTTCTCAAAAAGTGTAAATTACTTTATTAGTCAGTATAACACTCAGGTTCTGTTATCATGCATTATAAATTACTTAAATTGTTACAATTCTAAAATAAAAATACTTTTTTATTGGAGTATATAGGAGTTTTCACTGTGAGATTTTTGGAGTTTTTCAGGATTGTTGGAGCACTTTACAAGATATTTAAGCACTAAGACCCTTAGATAAAAGGCATGAGATATGGTAAAAACTGAGGAGAAATGCTTTGGGATGGGAGATTTGAAAAGCTTGCTGGTTTGAGTACACTAATAACTGGGATAAAACCACTAAATTTACTTTGTGGCAAAAAATCTGTTACCAGCTGTTAACAACAGGGGGCCACTAAAATGAGGAAAAACTTTTTTTACTAGCATGGAGAGCAGTGAGTATGCAATGTTCAAAATGAGCATGTAATAATGCCTATATATTTTCTTAGTGACTTTTATACGAAACATTAATTGTATTGTAGTTCTGCCTGAGTAATGTAGACAATAGTTTGCATTATTACTTTTAATAAAAACTGGGTTTAATTGTATTAAACACAATTATATTATAGTTCTGCCTGAGCAATGCAGACAGTGGAATTCACTATTACATTTAAGTGAAAATGTATTTAATTTTCTAGCAAGCAATCTCATTGAAATTGAAATGATATACTAAAGTATTTTGAAAAAACAGATTATCTTTGGCTGTAATATTTTTGCTAAATACAGCTGTCCATATTCAATTAAGTTAATTTCCTTTTAGGCCAAACTGCAGGAAGAAGTGATTTTCTTCTAATTTTATGTGGAACTGTTTCACGTTCAATATAAACATTACCTGTGTTTCATGCTCTAGTTATGAGCTTTGTCTATAATAAGAAAAAGCAGGAGCATCCATGTACATATGGTGATATATTTACAAAAGTGCTCAATCAACCAGTTCAGTGAGGAATCAACAGAGTTCTACGGTTGGGCTCCTTTCCATCATAAGACGGCAACAGAGAAGAATAAAAATACATACCAGGTGTCCTATATGTCAAATGAGTCTGAATGTGGCCAGAATAAATGCCTAGATCCAAAACTCCAGAGGTTCCAGGAATCTGAAGATCTCCCAGACCCTGTAGGTTAGTTGGTTGCTGCTAAGAGGCATAGATATATTTAAATACATCATGGGAAATAAAAGGTGACTAGGCTGATTTAAAGACAGGTTATTTACAGGCATTAACTGTCCCTGTGCTCGGAGGCAAATGTACTTGTTGTTGCCTGGATCTGGTCACAATATCCATGTGAATTAAAATGGTTACTTGTGACTAGAACAGAGCACTTCTTAACACAGCAACACTGTTCTTGCAGCTGCAGCTGGGTTGCAGAGTCACCCTCTCTGTTCTAGGTGAACAGCCCGGTATTGAAGTAACTCAGGCAAAGAATAGATTAAAGGTAACATGACCATGGCTGGTTTTCCACTTCTGATCTCAGCAGCAACTCTGCTGAACATCTTCTTTATTTTTTTTTCCACTCTCTATCCATACCACTTCTCTTGCCACTGTTTCAGATGCTTCTTAGAAAGAGAAAGGAAATGTAGAGGGAATGGATTTCCAGTTAAAAGTAACAAAAAAAGACGAAATGCAAAATATAAATTCCAATAAAAATGTCAAACAATGCATTTTCTTTTGCTAGCTCTCACACAGGTACTCTGCAAACAAATTCAGAACAACGTGTTCATTATGCTTGGATTAAAAAAACTGGGGAAGGAATGGTTTATAAAAAGGTTTTATAATTATTTTTAGTTTGGTAGAATCAAGGACTTTCTAATGTGGAACAGAAGCTCATCATGCTGGACATTATAAGCACAGAATAAAAAGCTGATCTGCACCTCATGGAATTTATTATCACTGTCAAATTTTGGCAACAGCAAAATGGATGTAGCTTGGAAAAGCAGCTTTTGCTAACTTATGTGCTACATCCTTATTTTCTTGGGACCTAATGATAACTATCCATTGTGAATCATTACAGCTATTTTTCTTTTTTCCCATTGTTGAAGTAAACCTACTGGGCTAGCATGCTTTTTATGGGCTGCAAAGGTTAGTGAGATTTGTTGGGGCCCAGAAAAGTGGGACATTTCTACTTAAAATTCACATCTTGCTTCTGCTTGCATTGCAGTTCTCAGGACTTCATGTGCCGTCAGATTTATTGTTGGGAATCTGACTCAAACTTCATCTTAATAAAAAACTATCCTGATTACATACAAAAAAAAAAATTCTAAACAGCTCAGCTTGCTTCTTCCTGCCAGGCAACCCATGAAACAGCAAGTTACTTTGGATGGTGCTGCATGTTCATAACCTAGCATTTGTATTTGTCTTAAACCTTAAAAAAGTAGTCATGTGTAGTCATCCTTGGCTTCAGGACCCAAGGAAATTTCTTTTTGTTGTGAGATAAAGTCAGGCTGAGATTTTCTGTTACTCTGAAATCAAACAAAACTTTGCAAGTGATTCTGGAAGGAATGGAGGAAGAGAGCAAGGACAGTACCAGTCCTCCTCTGTGAGTCAGCTGTATAAATCCAGTGTTGAAGGGAGAGAAAGAATTTTACTTGTAGGTATGAAATGACATAAAGGAAAATGACATGAAATTTAGGTAGCCACTGCAGTTTTAGTAATGGGACCATTAAAGAACACACTACAGTTAGTAACACTGGTGCACTTAGAAAGTCTTGGAATGCCACATGACATTCGTGACATTTTATGGTAAATGAGTGCTAGCTACTTAATGGCAGCAGGAAAGCAAAGTCTGAGATAAGAAAAATTCTGAAACAGCCTTCAGCCCTACTCTTCTCACATACCCCCACCACCATGGTGGCACTTTACAAAGGAGATCCATGGATGTACAATTCAGCAATTTTCTTTCATGATTGATGGACTCTTGTGGATCCATTCTCCTTGCAGCCTGGGCTGTGACAGTGAAAAGTCCATTAGTGTGACCCTGAGGACCTGTGTCTTCTCTGCTTGCTCGTTGAGTTTCCTTCTCTTTCTGATCACTCATCTCAGAAGTGGTGAGACTCCATGCAGAGACAAAATTCATGTCCAGTCTATCTTTCTGCAGTGCTCACTTCACACTGTATGCGGTCTATATCTCCAGCTCCTTCATTCCTCCCATCTGCCTGACTGTGAAAGTCTCAAAAAAGGAGACAAAAACTGGAGTTTGTCGGAGACCAGCAGAAGACAGACACCATTCTATAATGATCAATCAGTCCCAGTTTATTAAGATCAGAAGGCTATATTTATATCATTGTTAATTAGCTCATACATATTGCAAAAGTAGAGCTCATCATTGGTCACACATATCACCACCAACTCCCCCTAAGTTTTCATTCTTGCAGTCAGAGCAAGCATTTTAATCATTCTTTACCCATTACAATGTTTTGTTGTTTTTCTAACGATCACTCACAAGGGCACAGTGCCCTTGTCAGCCTCAGGATTAGGCTGAGTACTAAATTTAGTTAATTCCACATCTGAAGGCTGCTGTAAATCAATATGTCCCTTATTCTTCAACCATTCTTCCACAATATTCTCCACATTTCCCCCGTTTTCTTTAAAATTGACAACCATTGCATTTGTTGTTTTTCTTATTTGCTTCATAACACCGCCTAAAACAATTTTTCCTCCAATTAAAATCAGAACTAAAATACCTACCCATCTAAGGCCTTCCTTCAAAATGCTTGTAACCCAAGGACCTAGCCCACTGAAAAAGTTAGAAAACCACTTATCAAATGGATCAAATTCTACTACAATTTTTTGAGTATGTTCTTTGAGCCACTTAAGCTCTGCATGTATTGATTTACTATGATCATAAAGGTTAAAAGAACACATACCCTCAAATTCTTCGCAGCCATGCTCTTGTGCTAGCAATAAAAAATCAATTGCTGCTCTATCCTGTAACACCACATGTCGTAGGCTATCTACATCTCCTGCTAGTTGTGACAATATCCTTGAGGTCGTATTAGATTGTTTCATGGCCCAACAAGCAAGCTTGCTTAAGGAGGTTAGTGCATGAGCAGTTCCTACACCAGGTACTAGTGAAGCAAAAAATCGAGCTGTGGTTCCCCATAACCCAACTTTATCATCGCAACTGGGCTAAGTGCAGCTATACTACGCTTGTTTCTAATATGATTAGTAAAGGTTAACAGAGTCGCTTTATCAGGAGCAAATAAAGTAAGCTTACCTAAATAACACGGTCCACCTACAACCTTAACGGGCACCCCTTGCCAGGCACGATCTCCACAAATAAGAAATATCCCTGTAGGCAAAGCTTTGTCAGTGTGATTATTCCAAATGAATATATTACATTGTTTAGCCTCCGCTCCATATGTGCCCAGGCTCTGATTGGAGCTAGTATTTGTCCCACAATAATCTCCCTGATTCTGATAGCCAAACCAACTGGAGTGGGACGATACATTAGTCCACATCATCCAGTTAAGGTTAGCATTGGGGTTAACTCCTTGATTGTTATTACCAAACATAAAACATGTCTGTGTCCAATTGTCGGAGGTATTGCCTATAGCAACAGACTCTAACATATTAATCTCTTGGGGATCCCATGGCAGTGTGTGATTTAACGATTTCAAACATGTAGCTACTGTCTCAGCAACGTTGTAATGAGTGCTGATGCTACACCACCCTTTCATAGAGGTGACTACTTCTGCAGAAGTTCTAAGAGGTATTCCAATAAGACAAGTTTTGAAAGGCTCTGAAACACTGGCAAGGGACAAACAAAAAGCAGACTGCCCTGTCTGGTTGGCCCATGATAGCCAAACATTATTCCTGCTCCATTCCTGCCTGATGATTGCACCAATGCCTATGATTCCTCCTACGCAACCTAAGATTAGAAAACTCAAGGCAAAGGTTATCCCATTCATCCTCTCTAACTATCCACTCTTTTGGAATCTTGATATTTCTACTACACTTTACAGCTGTTATAACTGTTCATGCCTGACTTATAATTCTATTAACTTGATGTTCGGTTTCCCACCTAGTTTGTGCAATAACACGCTGCTCTTCACTCTCAAATAATAGCAATCCCCATCTCCCAGGCAATCCCGTGAATTTTTGTAAAGCTCTCAAAACAGTATCTCGGCGTCACTGGTGTTGACAATTAAGGCACCACAAGCTATACAACCGCTTTTGATAAACCCACAAGGATCGTTGACAGCTCCCACATTCCAGTTTAATCCAGGCAGCACAACACCTGTCTCCACACCCTCTGCAAGACTGTAAAGACAAGTCCCCAAATTCGATCACTGATAATACTGCCAACAAGGGAGCCAATTTCTCAGGGGTGGAGCAGTCGTCGATTTGATGGTCGAGATCTGGGCTAATTTTCCCCCTCAATTTCTGCAGTATTGGCCTCGTCGCCAGAAGAAGCCTCCTGTTCAATCTCTCTCATTGTTCCTCTTGATTCAGATCCATATCCTATCACAGGCCTTGTCCATTGCGTGGGAACCCATACGGAACCTGTTGGGGTAGAAATGCAAAGATATCCTCTTCCCCAGACCAAAACCTTTGCAGGGTTCTGCCATTGCCCTGTGTTAGGATCTCGGTACCTAACCCAAACCTCTTTATTCTTTTCAGCAATATCTTTTTGACCAAAATGCAAAATGACTGGTGGGAGTTCTGCTTCCCCAAATACACACAAATAATTCATGACAAATAGTGCTTTTAATAATTTCTCTTGGGGATCCGTTATGTTCTCATATTTACCTATATATCCTTTTAGTGTCCCATTTGCTCTTCCTACAATGGCTTGTCCTGTGGGAGAATGTGGTATTCCTGTAATATGATTAACTCCCCATAAACCTAAAAATTGTTTTACCCGTTGGCCAACATGAGCAGGACCATTATCAGTTTTTATTCATTGTGGAACTCCCATTACAGCAAAACAGCTAGTAAGATGTCTAATTACGTGTAAAGATTTTTCTCCTGCTTGAGCAGTAGCCCAAATGAATTTACTATAGGTATCAATTATTACATGAACATATTTCAAACGTCCAAACATATTCACGTGTGTAACATCCATTTGCCACAGCTCATTAGCCAAAGTTCCCTGAGGGTTAACTCCCAAACCTATTCCACATCCCCCATTATGATGACTGCAAATGGGACACGCCCTTACTATGGCTGATGCCTCGGCAATTGATATTCCAAATTCCTTTTTCAATCCTTTTGCATTTTGGTGAAACATAGAGTGCGCTTCTTTTGCTAGTGTCAGTTTTGGCAGGGGAGTGTTATGTGTCACCGTCACAAGCCTATCTGCACGAGCATTGCCTTCACCTAGCCCAATCTCCCATTTATGGCTTCTAATGTGGATAACTGCATATGCATGCTCCCTAAGTTTTATTGCTCTCTGAAGTTGCATAAATAACTCAAACAGTCTTTGGTTCTTAATCTCCTTAATTGATGCATCCTCTATCCTTTCCAGTATTCCAGCTACATATAATGAATCAGTAACTATGTTTAAGGGTTCTTTAAAAGTCATCATCGCCCAAACTACTGCCCATAGTTCCAAAGTCTGTAATGTGTCTAATTCTTTAGCCTGTAGAAGCTTGTGCTTCCATGTTCCTTGCTCTTGCCACGTGATGGCAGCTGTTCTTGACTTTTTCTCGGCATCAGTATAAACTGTCAAGGCGTTTGTGATCGGACTCTTTTCTCTTTTTGGCTGTACAAGCCAATGCAATTTTCCCATCCATTGCAATGGTGGTGTTGACAGGGTTTCAGTAGTGACAGCACTGCTTCCTCCAAGCAATGCTTCTTGCAGATCCTCACTGTTGTTTAAATACCACTGCAACGCGTTCTTTTTCATGGGAAGACGTATGGTATCAGGTTCCTGACCTATAACCTGTAACACACGTTCACGTCCTTTCTTTATCAAATTGGCCAACATTTCAATTTTCTGTATTAAGGGTTTTTTTGTTGTAATGGAGGAGATATCCATTCCAAAACCCATACCTCCCCTGTCTTCTTTAAAAGCTGAGTCAATGCACCCATCAGATGTTTTGTGCCAAACCAAATTGTAAGATCTATGGGCAGGTCAGGGTCTCGTTGCCGAATTTGGCCTTGTGTAACACAGTCCATAATCTGTGGAAGGACGGAACGTTGTTCTTCAGTAATAATTACTGGTGTAGCTGGATCAGTCCCTTTTAATAAAGGGCGAAGCTTGTCTAATAATTCATTTGGTATTCCTACTACTGGTTTCAACCACTGCAAATCTCCTAACAACTTCTAAGCGTTGTTAAGAGTTCTGATGGACATCTGAAAGCTCAGTTTCTGAGGTGTAATCAGTTGTTCAGATAAAGTCCATCCTAAATATTTCCATGGAGCTGTTTGTTGAATCTTCTCAGGGGCTATCACAAGGTTATACTTTGCCAAAGTAGATCGTATTTGCTCTATTTGCTGATCAGTAAAGGGCAAAACTTGGGCAAATAAAATATCGTCCATATAATGGTAAATGATAGCTTGAGGCCATTGGCGTCTTAAAGGCTGTAGAGCTGCATCCACAAAAAGTTGACACAATGTGGGACTATTGCGCGTACCTTGAGATAATACTGTCCACTCAAATCGCTTGTCAGGTCCCTCTCTGTTTAAGGCAGGTAAAGTGAATGCAAACCGCCAGGTGTCACTATTGTGCAAGGCGATTGTAAAAAAACAGTCCTTTAAGTCAATTATTAGCAGTGGCCAATTCTGTGGCAACATTGCAGGATTGGGCAAACCCGGTTGCAAAGGCCCCATAGGCTCCATCTGATTATTAACTGCATGCAAATCATGTAAAAGATGATATTTTCCTTATTTCTTTCTTATAACAAATATTGGGGTATTCCATGGACTAGTGGACAATTGTAAATGTCCTTGTTTAAACTGTTCTTCCACTAGTTCATGGGCATGCTGCAGACTTTCCCGTTTTAAAGGCCATTGCATTACCCATACTGGTGAATCAGTTTTCCAGACTATGGGAATTGGGAAAGTCCAGACAATGGCCATCATACCAAAGGGTGCTCATTAGTCAATACAACTCCAAGCTGTGCAAGAATATCCCGGCCAATAAGGCACTCCACGGTAAGGGGCAGTTGAACCACCGAAAAGACCGATGTTACAATCCTTCCTTCAATTGTAACACTCATAGGTGGCAAATGACTAGCGAGGGTCATTCCTCCAACTCCAGTCACTGTGGTTGTGGTAGCTTGGAGTGGCCACCGATGTGGCCAATGCTGTGGTGCTATATAATGCTGGAATCAGCTCCTGTATCCAGGAGACCTGTAAGAATATGCTTATAGCCTTGGTATTCCAATATTACCGTTTGTTTGGGCCTGTCATTTAAGTCCAGAGTCAACAAGGTCAGGCCCCCTGTAGATCCAAATCCTCCTTTTCCTCTGTCCCTGTCGGTGGCAGGTGTCATGTTTTTTGTAATTTGTTCTAGAGGTATCAACTGAGCAATCCTTTGTCCTTTTTGAATCTTTATGGGAGGATATGGAGTATAAACCATTATCATAATTTCTCCTGTGAAATCTTCATCAATCACCCCAGGTAACACAAAAAGTCCAAGCATCAAAGCTGATGACCGTCCCAGTAATAGTGCTCCCACTATTCGTCCCTGAACCATAATAGGTCCTTTAATTCCCGTAGCGATCTTATGAGGGCTTGTTGTCATCAAAATCATTACTACTGAGGATGCCACATCAAGTCCGAGGCTCCCATGGGTTGCTGGTCGAAGTGAGTCGATTGAGAGGCTGCTGCTACTTGTGTCATCATGCGGCCGCTGCGATTCGCGCTGGGGACCCAGTTTCCCGATCTCCGTCGGCAAGCTGTGGTGTTGTGATTGTCAGATCAGCATTTGGCACACCAGATTCCTGTAGCATTACACTCACGTCGCATATGTCCGCTTTTTCCACAGCGAAAGCATTTCATATGGGTGTTGTTGGCAGGGCACTGATTTGTAACTGCCGATGCTTGGAGGGGTGCAAGAGCAGCTAACTTGTGTCTGAGATGCCTTTGCTCGTTCCTGCAACCCTACTCCTAACTGTCTTATTGCTTCCACTAAGAATGCCTGATTTCCCGACAGCATATTTGCAGCTTTTTCTAATAGTTGTGCAACATTCCAATCGGGTCCTAAAGTATTCACCATCCCCCTTGTAGTGGGATTCCCGTTCTGCAAAATACACTGCTTTAACAGCATGTCTTTCATAAAATCTTGCACTCCTGCTTGTTCTATAGCTGCTGCAACCTTATCTACAAAGGCACGGAGCGTCTCCTCTCGCCCTTGTTTTATACCCATGTGTACGGGTAACCCACCAGGGTCTTTTACCTTGTCTATTGCTGTTCGAGCTACTCTCATAGCCTCTCTGCACTTTTCCGGACCCAGCAGTGCTTGTGCTTCTATTCTACTGAATGGTCCAAGTCCCATTAGTTCATCTAATGTAATGTTTTGTAGGGGATCTCCGGGACCTCTTTGCACTGCCACTGACATTTGTGCCTCCTCTTGCCAATGAGCCCCAAATAACAAATATTGATGAGGTGAATAAATTAACTTCGCTATCCCTCTTATGTCAGTTGGTAACAACAAATTTGCATTAAATAAATAGTCTATCATTTGCTTAGCTGGTTCACTAGTTACTCCAAATTGACTGACTGTAGAACGGAGCTGGGATAAAAGTTTCCAATCCAAGGACGTTATATCTGCCTGCAGTCCTCCCCCCGGGTTAGGGCGATAAATCACAGGAAAAGCCCAAGTGTTTGCTGCTGCCTCCACCATCTGTTCATCTCCCTTCTCGGCCCCCTCCCGTGCCAGAGCTGCCCACGCTTCCCTCCGCTCCCTTGCAATGGCCTCCACTAGGTCAGTTTCTGCCCCAGGGATCAGCTCATTACAGCCTGGAAGTGGGGGGGCAGTGGGTTTGATCTTGGAGTTTCCTGACTCTGCGGGGCTCGGGGGGTTTGGAGACTGATGGGGCAATCCAGAGCCATATTCTGTAACAGGGGAAGACTCTGGTGGCAGATACACTGTAGAAATGGTAGGTGGAGATACTATTGTACTGCTCCAAAGTGGGTCATAAGCCCTGTTTTTCTCCTGTGCTGAAACAGCATGTTGAGCAGCCTTCTTTTCTGCCTGATATGACAATAACTCATTATGTACAACCTTCCATAATTTACTCATCTTTCTTGCTGTCTTATCATCCTCTAATACCTCCTCCCACAACTTGTCCCCCATCTTTCGCCACTCCGATAACTCATGTACCGTGTGTGGGTTTATAAAGCAACCTTTTGCATACCCCCAAGATAACAGCCCTGTTAATTCCTTTTGTAAATCAATCCCCTTTATCTGTCTTTTTCTTAAAAATTCAGTAAATAAATCATATGCTGCTTGCCTCTCCATACCTAATCAGTGTGCGCTGTTGCAGCTCTCCAAGGTCTCGGCAGCACGTATCAGCCGGGCTCGCCTATGCGGTCACCCAGGGCTCGGAGCACAGTCAATCTGCCCGCTCTTTAGCCGTCCTCGCTGCAAAAGGACCTGAACCCTAGGCTGTTCCGTCCTTTCCGTCCGTGGTCCTTGTGATCATCACATCGCGGTCACCATTTGTCGGAGAACAGCGGGAGACAGACACCATTCTATAATGATCAATCAGTCCCAGTTTATTAAGATCAGAAGGCTACATTTATATCGTTGTTAATTAGCTCATACATATTGCAAAAGTAAAGCTCATCATTGGTCACACATATCACCACCAACTCCTCCTAAGTTTTCATTCTTGCAGTCAGAGCAAGCATTTTAGTCATTCTTTACCTATTACAATGTTTTGTTGCTTTTCTAACGATCACTCACAAGGGCACAGTGCCCTTGTCAGCCTCAGGATTAGGCTGAGTACTAAATTTAGTTAATTCCACATCTGAAGGCTGCTGTAAATCAATATGTCCCTTATTCTTCAACCATTCTTCCACAATATTCTCCACAGGAGTTCAGTCCAAGAGCCTTTGAGGGAAAGATGCAAAGCTGCCAGCACTCCCACTTAAAGGGAATTTGAAAAACAAGTATCAGAAACTTGCCTGCAGTACCTGAGCAGACTACAGCAGTATGGAAAGGGTCTTGAAGTCAGTGTCAGGTAGGAAAAGTCCCAGATCTCACTCCCACACACTTGCACTTATGAAACTGATGATAGGCACAACTCCTGCCACCAGCATCACAGCTTCCTACTCAGCCGAAGAACCAGCCCTTTTTTGAATGAAAGATAAACCAGTTCCCAAAGTTTTGCAGAAAGGCAGATTCTGAAGCAAATCTAAACTCCACAAAACTGAAAAACACATTTCTTCTTATCCCTGGGATGATGTGACTGTGGGGTAGTTTCAGAGCAGCATAGCCCTCATCACATCCAAGGGTACTGAAGAGAGGGGAGAAGACATGATAGACACATGGGAGCAGGAAGGATTCCAAGCAAGACACAGGATTCCTGAGCACCCCATGATATTTCAGTTTCTCCCTTGCTTTGGCAGCACTGGTATCAACGACAGACCATTCTAGAATTTCTCTGTGCAAACTTCAGCCAGTGTGCAGTAAAGGTTTTGAAACAGGTTCTTACAACAGAAACAGTCTGTCCTGTTGTCCTTGGCTGTAATTTTTCTCTCTCTACACTTTCTGCTAGTGCAGCATTTTAGTGCTGCAGCTGTATTAACATAGTCTACAAAGCATTTCAGTACCATTCAGGTTGAGAAGAGCTATATTAATGCAAAATATTCTTCGAAGAGTAAGTTAGGCAGAAAACACTATATTGATTCAATGCCTCACAAGGTCTTACAAGAATTAATTCAGATAGGCTTGGATGTAAGCCTTTGTTGCATGGACTGAAAAGTGGCTGAAAGCTTCTAAACAAATTGCAAAGATTAATGACACTGCAACTTGCTGGGAGCCTTCTCAAACACATTTTCTGGTTGCCTTGAAACACTAAGTACTTGTGCTAACAACACTCTTGAAGTCGGGACTTACCGTGGGAGGTCACCCAATTTTGCAGATGGGAAACAGAGGAGCCTGGAGAGTCTTTGCATTGCATCAGCCAAGATTTTGGTAGAAGTTCAATTCCAGTCTAATACTCTAGTTGCAGGACCACCCCTTCTGATAAATGTCTCCCATGTATTTTTAGAGATACAGATACTAAATCATTTTTATTTGTGTTTGAATTAATGTATTTCTCGAGCTTTAATATCAGTTAAACCAAAAATTAGTGGTAGTCTCTCTCCATAACATTTCCATCACTTTATCTGCTCTTTTGAGTCACACAATATTTAATGTTATTATATTAGGTGCATCTTATAAAGCCTGTTTTCCCTATGAAATTCAGAGGAACATTAAAAAGAACAGCAGTGGACAGTATCCTCTCTCTAACACTGATCAGGAAACGATGCTAATGGAAGGACCATGAAAGGAGGCCTATACCAGCCCATTGTATATAGACCAAAGATTAACTCCTCTTTAAATACACATTTTATGTTAATAGCTCGTGGCGTGCCTACAATTTACCAGTTTTTATAGTCACTTTTTAAACCTTGTAATGATTTTGGGTTCTTCATTCCATGACTGCAAGTTCCACAGTTTAATTACCCATTGAGTAAAAAGCTGGGGTTTTTTATTCCAAGTTTGTTAAGCTATTTCAGTTAATAAACACGGTTCCTTGTGTTATAAAAGTCAGTGTATGATCATTCCTTATTTACCTTCTTCAAGTTGTTTGTGATCTTATATGTTTGACATACCCTCTCAGTCTCTCTTTTTATGAGACTATGTTCTTTTAAGACCAACAGACTTTTGGACAAGAGCATGATCAAAAGTGTTTTGGAAAGCAAAATGCATTATGTCAAAAGCATGAGAGCCCAAAGATCTCAAGAACAGATTACTGTTGCTTTACTGACTCTGAGAATGTCATATTTTCCCACATCTGTTATTTTTATTCTTTATCACAGCTTCTGTCCATTTGTTTGATAAGAAAATCAGACTTTTTTGTTGTTGTTGGTAGATTTCACAGCCTGCTTATTCCACACCCGCATAGATGCCAGAGATTCTTTAAAAATGGGTGTTCTGCTTGCCACCTGCTCTTTCTCTGGAATAAACACTAATTTATTCAAGAGTTCAGCAGCAACTTTGAGGACTCTTGGGTTAATACCATCTGTTTCTTGTGGTGTGTGTTATTATACATTTTATTGATCTGCTCTAAAACCCCTTCTGCTGGCACTTCACTTGGAGGCAGCTTTTCGGACTCGTTCCTGTAAGTAAAGGCAGAAATGTCTCTAAGCTCCATGTGGGTAACACTAATGGAAGCAGTTCTCTCAGCCTTTCTGCTATGGCCACAGCATCCTCCAGTGCTTTTTCAATGGCTCAGCCATCTGTCAGCCCTACAGACTTGGGAAGGATGCTTGGTTTTCATGTGTTTTAGAGAGATTGGATTACCAATTTCCATGCCTTTAGCAGATTGCTTCTCAGAATCACTTTTGATATAGGTTATTATGTTTTTACATTTTGCATATCAGAATTTTCACATATTTTCTGTTTTGCACCTTTGGATACAAATTCTGCTTTTTGAGGGATGTCATTTTACTTAAAATTGCCTCTTTCCCTCTGTTGTTTAACCACATTCTCTTTTTTTTGTCGTTTAGATTGTTTTTATACAAATAAACATTTATGTTGAGGATGCAATATGGTGCCTTTAAAAGTTCTTGAAGATATTTCACCCTCTTTATTACTCCCCTTCATCCGTTAAAAAAGTTTCCTGATTACCACAGTTTCCATTATGAAGTTAAATTTTACTGTAG
Organism: Sitta carolinensis; assembly: GCA_032173965.1. Lineage (NCBI taxonomy): Eukaryota > Metazoa > Chordata > Aves > Passeriformes > Sittidae > Sitta > Sitta carolinensis. The sequence continues at coordinate 3,757,568 of JAVUNC010000006.1, forward strand.
TGATTTTTTTCACTTCTACAAGGCTGCTAAAGCTGACTCTGAGTCTGTGGTAATTGTTCTTCCTTTTGAAGATAGTTCCTTCAGGGGACACTCACCAGTGATTTCTAAGAGTGTAACTTTTGCATAGTGTTTTACCTTGACACTTAGCTAACATTAATGGGAAAGGTCTCATTGCAGATACGCTTTCAGCCCTTGCAGGTTCTCTTTTCACTGACAGTGTTGCATAAACAGCATTCCCCTCCTGATCATGAAGTCAAGAAAACTCACAATATTCTCTCCATTTAAGCATGAAATTTTAATGAGAAGAATTTCTGTGGTGCAAATTTAGAGATTTTATTTTTAATGTTAATTTATATTAACCATGTACACCAATAAGGCAGGATTTCTGTCTCTGTGTTTTCCTCAAAATAGAGCTTTTGTCTCTAATTTGCTCTTTGATTTTCTAGAGTTCTACTACTTATTGCCCTTCCATGAAGTGTCTGAGATTTATGTCATGCCAACTGTCTCACTCATAGCTGTAGGTTTTCCCCATAACTCCACTGTTACTTCTCCCAGTGCTGCTTTTATCCACATGAACATTCACCAACAGCTACAGAAAAACATTCTCTAGGTAATTGTCCAGATGGCTCATGAAATTTGTGACTTCCACACCTGGCAGAAAAGTCATCATGTATAATGTACTTATGTGGAGGGGTTTTTTATAAAACACATATTTTTTAAATAAATAAATTAGGAACTTTAACTGGATTTTTTGCCAGATCCTGTTGTTACAGAGGATGTTTATAACTTGTTTCCTAAGAAGCATGGAACAAATAGCATTGACTCAAGAACCCTAAGATGAGCATTTCCAAAGCTACTTAATTGTCTTCATGCAAGTGTTCCTTCAAAGCTATCATTTGTCATGTGTTTATAAAAGTTAACAATTGGTAAGCTGTGAATATGTGATCACTTTAAACCAACCTCATGTGCCAGTGGTTTCTTTGCTTTAGACTAGATTTCTGTGTGTCCTGTCACTTGCCTTTGACCTGATAACCACATTTCAGGCCTTTGGGACAGAGTTGGAAGGCTTCCATTTTATTCTGTAATTCCTGAGTTACTATTAAAGTGCAGTCATAACCCACAATTATCAATTCTACATAGGCTGCACCTATGTAGAATTCATCCTGCCAGCCTGTGCCAGATGGATGGCCCCGCTTTACAAGACAATCAGCACATTTCTGGTCAGAGAGCTGAGTCTGCTGGAAGTTCCTGAAGCAGACAGAGAGTTCCTGTAGTAGGCAGGGAGTGTTATAATTTTACACACACACACACACACACACACACACACACAGAGCCCTTGCAAGACTGTGTGACAAATGCACAGACCACTGTTCATACTCAGAAGTACTGAATTTCCATGATGCAGTGCCAGGGCTACAATAGGAACTGCTTTAAAGCTAGTGCAAGGCAGTCAGACCATAGTCAATAAAAAACTTACATTATTATCTGGTGTGCAGCCTTAGAATAATAAACTCAAACACCTTCCAAATCCATGATACAACATTTACATAGAACTTTATGTTCATTCAATGTTCTGATTGTTATTATAGAGTCTAGTGGTTTTATGTACAGTGTCTTGATATTTATTAGGTAGTTGAATGTATAATTTAACAAGTGACTTAGAACTAACCCCAGGAAAAATCTCAGTTGTTTCATTGTCATTGACAGTTCTCCTGAGTGTGATGATAACAACCAGAGGCAAATGCTGTCATAAACAGTGATAGTACAGGGCTTATAGAAAATCACAAACAATTCAATCTGTCCTGTAGCATTAGTAAAACCTCTCACCAGCAGGAAAAAATGCACCTTCTCACATGCATTTGGAGACCATAATGCAGAGTTCCAGTCTAAGAATCCTTAAACTTTCATTCCTCTGATTTCTTGCATCTAGCTTTATGCAGCCTTGGTTTGTGTATTCTTTACTCCATCATTCTTTGTTTCTGCAGTCCTTGTATGCATAAAGCATCTGAGCAGTCCCCTTGCTTCCTTCATGCTACTTTTTTCTGTCATAGAAGGTAGGAATTCCCTTTTGCTTTGAGTCACTTGCTGTGAGAAAAAGGAATTTTCAGACTTGACTGCAGCCTTGCTCCATTCTATGGCATACACCCACATAAAAGATTAAGGACGATGACTCATGTCTGGGTAAGTTCATTGCTTTACAGAAACCTAATAATTCTCTTGGAAAAGGTGTTGGAAAACTGGTTGGAAACTCAGTTTTAGAGGAAGATGGTTCACACCATGCCAGAAAGGCCTCCATGGTGATCCAGCATGCTCTGGAAATCACTTCCTATAAGATGTCAGAAAAGCTGCACTTTCAGGCTATGCTAAAGCCCTTCTTTCATTTTCTTCTACTGTATCTTTGGGAGTACAGTAAGTACATGCAAATGAAGGCATTAGAGATGTTTCTGGGTCTTTGCTGTACATTTCAAAGGTACAGCTGTAGAATTTACAGACAGAAACAGGCCAGGGTACAGTAATGGAGAGGATAATATTGCAAACATATAGCGTCTTGGTCATTCCTTCATTTGTCTTCAGCTTGATGGAAGAAGGTCTACAATAAGTGAAGGATGGTCCTGCTGTAATGAAGCTGTCAGCAGTAATAAAAGTCATCTGTGCATGGCCTACCACACTAAATTACTACAGTCTGCCCTCAGCACAGCTCTCATCAATCCAAACACACCTGCTGTGTGGGGCGACGTGGACCATGGGGGAAGAAATCATTCTCTCAGGGATGCCTCTGCTGCTTCTTCATCATCTCCTATCCCTCCTCTACATAAGTTATCATTGATCAAGTCCTGTTATTTCTTCAGGTATAGAGTCATGGTACATACAGTAACAACATTACTCTTCCCTGCAATTCACAGACACCTCTAAATTATTTCTCGCCCTTCCAAATGAGTTATTGTCCAGCATCTAAGTATCTAAGCTCTTTTTTTTTTCCACTTGTGCCCTGAATATCAATATCGAAAATAAAAAGTAATACTCCACCTAAATCCATACTTCCTAGAATTAAGTCTAGCATTATAACTTCTCTAAAACAGACCAATTGGACCACTTCTAATTAGCTTTCATAGGTGGTTGTTCATGTACAGATTTCCTGCAGAGTGGGCCCTGAACAAAAAACACATCCAAATGTTACCAGCCTGAATGTGCAGGCAACTTTCCCTGTGAAAAAATAAGGATGGTCACGTGGTATCATAAAAATAAATTTAATCAACTTATCCATTGGTTATAAATGTCAGGAAAAATCACTTACAGAGAGGAGCATTTGTTCAAAATTAATTCTGTGGAATTAATTTTTCTGTACAGGAGAGAAGGATGGTATTTTGTTTACATAATCAGCACTCTCTAATTGTATTTTTTTTTAATGAACTCATCACACCTTGGCATTTATTTTACATCACTTGTACTGTATCAGTCTAAAAATTATACCAACACTGAAATGTTTACTCCTGAATCTGTCTCTCATGGATTTGCCTGGTCCCAGGATTGTTTCTTCTGTAAAGCTATAAATGGTATAAATTCTGTTGCAGAGCATAGCAAGAGGATTCACATTTCTAGTGTTTACTAAGTAAACTTATGTTCAGTGTTGTTGGAACATCAGCTATAATTTTCACTCTGTATATAAAGATTGGCCACTCTGTATCATCTCCAGACTATCCATCCCTCAGCCTGTGCTCCCATCCTCAGGTTCTGTACAGACCCTACATCCTGCCTGTGAGCCATACAAGGTTCTGGATTAAAACAATAGCAAAAGGATTTTATGTCTGTGAAATCCCTGTTTCTTACTTCTATGTTTTCCACACCTTTCTGTGCATTTGTTCAGAGCTGCAGATAATGGATAAACCTCCACTTGTCAAAAGTTAGGTCAGTCAGTGTAAGTTTCATAGCAAAAGTGGACTTTCTGGTTCTGGTGAAAACCTGAAGTGAACATTCCAAAAGACACCCTGAAAAGCTGCCCTTTAACAGGAATCAGAACAGATCAGAACAGCAGGCAGGCAATTTTTGTTGCTCATCTTAAAACTGGTCATAAGTCAATGACTTTCTTAAGATATTGGCAGAACATGGAGTACCCAGATCTATTTTAAAGAAAAAACACATCTTATATCTGTATCTTATATGTATGTGCAAGATAACAGTCTTCTATATAGAACTGACTCACTCTCAATATTCTGTGTGATGGCAACTCAGTTTTACAATATCCATCACTTCTAACTTGCTGCATTCTTATCATTAGCATCCTAAAAAACTAACACTTTTCATTTGCAAATGTAAACCTGGCTTTCTCATAAAAAGCAATGGAAGGAGTATATCAGGGAGAAATATGGGAAACTGCCAGGTTAATAATTTGGAATATTGGGATGAAAATATGTCTGGAAAAATGTATTTGGTCACTTACAAGAAGTCATTCTTTTATCTATTAATATTTTTAACTATTTAGACTTCAGATTTATACTCAGGTATAAGCCATTAGACACAACATTTACACTTACAGTTAGGAACCAAGCTGAATGCCAAAATGGCACCAGAAAAATGAAGAAAAACTAAACAAATATATAAAAAAGTGTAAAATAGATTGTGCTCTGTGATTGTGTGTTTATGAGAGGATGTGTATATATTAATATGTGTATATCAAAATGAAATTATTGTGTGCACAATTTTAAGAATTTTATCAAAGTTTCAAGGGTAAGAATTGACAATTAGGAAATTACAGGACTAAGGGAGTACCTGCAAAGACAGTTTAGCCTCTGGTATGTATGCATCAGGATACACCTCTTAGTCCCATGATCACTCTCTTTTATTTACAGAGAACTGTTGTGTCAATCAGTGCTCAGAATTCCAGGATGTACCTAATGAACAGCTCTTTAATATTTGATTTTCTTCTTATTGTTCAGTGTGTGTTCTTAGTACTTATTTACTGCATTACATTCAAACCCTGACCTGAATACACAACTGTTCATTTCCTTGTGGACTTCTCTATGGTGCTGATGACTAATATCTAAGTGCTTTGCAAACATTAATGAATTTATCTTCTCCAACCCAGGTGAGGTGAAGGCTGTCATTATCCTCTTCCTGTAGACCTAAAACTGAGCCACAGAGAAGTTCAAGTCAGACACAGCCACTATCACCAAGGACTCTATCTGAGATTTATAGCACCTCCGTTTTCAGAGTAGCAGTTGATCTGATTTTGTATGCTGAGAGCACATCCCTGATTGACTGCAGCTATAGTTGTGAGGATTTTACACTCCTGCCAATCAGGAAAAGAGCCTCATGACAGGCACCCTGGGAACAAGGAACAAACTGTTAATGACCCCATCTGAAAATCCCACTTGGATTTGAAGTCACTTGCTAAGCAACACATCAGAATTCATCAGAAAAGACCTAATTCTTGAGTGCAGCATATGTCTGCTGTAACTGTGAGACTTTATCTTCTTGAAATTCCTGCCTCAAAAAACAAGCAACTTCTATAAATGCACAACAAATGAAGGAAAATCCCATGCAAGTTACTGGTACTACGTAATAGGGACTTCCCATACTTTATTCTTCAAAAAGGTCGATGCGTTTTATCTTAAGTCACAGTTTAAATGGCAGACATCTGGAAGTCAATTTAAGACAGGCCCAGTCAAGTCTTTTGACCTGATGTAGTCTAATTAGAAAATCATTGTCGTGAAGGGAAAGACAGGTGTATCAGCTGGACAGAAGAAGATGACTGGAGTCACTTATCTCATGAGCAGTTACAGGTATGTTTAGTTTTCTGTCCCTTGTGCATCTGTGACCTCAGAAACACATCCTTGTCTCATGTAACAGATGGAAATGTACAAAAAGTCTCTGCCATGTAACGTCACCCTTATATCACAGAATCAAAAAGTAATTGAGGTTAAAAGGGTTATCAACCTTTGCCATTTTAAGAATGTCCTTATTAGTGATGATTTAGAATCTTCCTACTAGTAATTCCATTCAGGACACATTCTCTGGCCTGCTCACTACCAAATGAATGAACAATATCATCTGTAGTCTGAAGTTTCTGAGTTTCTAAACTCAGTTTCTTCGTGATGTTTTGGTTTAAGTAGACCTGGTTCTCACAGAAAGGGATCCAAAACATTACACTTGTTACAACAACACTTGCAATGTTTATGTCAAGCCTGTGAGAACCAGGTCTTCCTAAACCAAAACATCACGAAGAAACTGAGTTTAGAAACTCAGAAACCTCAGGCCTATGAGTCTCAGACTACAATCTTCTGTCCATTTTCTATCTAAATACCTTCAGTGTGTACTATAGATTACTTATCTAAATACAGGCCCACATAAAGAGCCTGCACCTACAGCTTTATTGCTCAACACAGAGCACCAGTAAACCTCCAGAGTCAGTGCAAATTATCAGTAAATAATATGGACAGGTTTTTTAGGGCACATGATAATGTTGAATATATTATGGTTAAATATAAAATATGATGTAAAACTAAAACTAGACTTAGTACAGCTTCCAGATAACAAAGTGGGGTTTCAGTGCTACTAACCAAGTCTAATTGAGAACAGTCAAGTGAACAAAGCAGCCTCAGAGGACGTTTTCCAAATTACTATTTTAACATCACTTAGTAGATTAAAAACAAAAGGCAGCATGCTTAGTTTTGGATGCAAAGATGTAAGTAATTTCTAACACTCCATTGCAATTCTTTATGCCACTGCAAGGAGTAGTCAGTGAGCATATAAATTATTATCAACAATATGCAAGATAAATTGATCTATTTATTTATTTAATTTGATCATATTTTGCTGAAGAACAGAACACAGTAAACATTGTGAACACACCCAGGAAAAGCTAAGAGGAACAACAGCCTAATGAAATAGAGCAGAGACTGAATGATCCTGCCAATAAAATTACCTAAGATGTCAACTGTAATCTTAAACCTGGGTTTTTCTTTAGTTTTTTTCTCTTGTTCTTTCTTCTCCAATATTTCCCTACTCAATCTACTGCTTTTTTTAGTGCTAAAATACTACTGCTTATTTACAAAATACCCAAGGCAAATACTTTAGAGATAAGTCCTGTTATTTCAGTGATGAGATAAGGTAGTTTCTAGCCTGAGACAGTCACACAAATGACTATATAGGAATTTAATGACCATCCTACAGAATCAAAGAGGTCATTATGGACCAGAATGACTTTCTGTATCTCCTGTATCCACTGGATGCACATGCTCTGGGAACGAGGGTTTTGCAGTGGTCTGAATTTCTTTGTTTTCCCCCATGCTTTCTTTACTCTTTTATCCTCTTCCTTTCTCTGTAATGTATTTATTTCTCCTAAATATTTTCTCCCAAATTTTGTTGCTTTTCTAGTCTTCCCATTTATTCTTTCTTTTCCAAGTCCTTTCTCACCTTCATTTTTTTCCTTTTCTTTCTGTTCTGTTTCTTCTTTTAAAACTTTTTCCTTTATACCCAGTTCTATCTTCCTGTAACCTCAGTCTTTCAAGTCCCCTTTCCCATCTCTTTTTCAGTATAACCTTTCTTCTAGATATATTCCATTCTCTCTTTTGTAGTTTTTCCTTCTTTGTGATCCTACTGACCAGTGGCCAGAAAAAAACAGCTAAATGCCAAAATATTCATTATACCTTCCTTTCCTAAGTGAACCAGATTCTATTTATGAGTGTTATTTGTATTTCTAAAGAAATGAGACACCCTCAGTGATCCCAAAGGCCTTAAGGGCTAGGAACAGTACATTTATGATAGCACACCTAAGAATACTACATTAAAAACAGTGCTCATGCAAAACAACTTTCAGTCAAGTAAACAAGACCTGCAACAAGAGAGGGATTTAGAGAGACCAAATGTAAGTAATTTGAAAATTATTTTTGGAAGCCTACGGAAGAACTCTGCCAAATTTTGGCTGGACTCAGATATCCTTCCCCTTGTTCCCAATACCTTGAATATAAGGCCACATCTGTCAGTCTACTATGATTTGCTCTGTCTAGTTCTCCTTCAATTTGGATTACAGCCTTTTTAATGGCCTCTGGTTGTTACTGTTACAAGGAAGAAGAGGATCTGTCTTTTTGTTTTCGCATATGAATCTCCATTCTTTAAAGAAGCAAGGATCAAGAAGTCCCCACAAAGAAGACTGCACATAGCTCAAAAAAAAAAAACAACAAAACTTTTCCTGTGTTTGCATTTTAATTGAAACCTAAAATCTATGAGAATAAAAGAAGTGGCATGTGTAGTTAGCGGTTAAGAATTTACAGCTAACCGAGACAACAGCAGCAAAACTTAGAGTGAGTTCTCTCCCTGGAATGGCTGACCTTCCAGGTCAAATACTTTCTCTCTAGTCCTTCCTTCCACAGCAGATGAATACAAACTTTACTGCAGAAACAATAAAGTTCCATGCAAGTAACTGCTGACTAGGGAGAATGGCAATTTGTGATGAGGAATGAAAGACATTTTTCCTGTGCTTACATGGAAACAGTCAATATGTTTTTCTTCTGTCATCAAATGGCAACTAAACAAAGCTGCTTCTCTAGCCACCAATTTTTCAATACAACTTCCCTGGTCCAAAGACAAAATGAAACAAACATAAAATGAATCAAATATATGTGCAACTATCTTTGATACCTAATAATTAATCATTTCTAACCTGCTTTAAAGCTCATCTGTCGCCAAATGTAATAGCCATTATTTAAGGGTACAATTGCAACATCAATTCAAATTGAGCTTTTAATTGCTCAAGTATATCTTAAAGAATGTAATAGAGTTAATCAATTCAAAAAGAAAAAATAAGTAATAAGATTTGTTTAACATAGTTTTATATTAGCAGAAAACAAAGAACAGCTCACAGAGGATAAGCATCCCTTCTCAAGCAGCTATAGCCATTCAAACCAAAAGGCCACACACACCTTTGCTTTGGGTGCAAATTTCCAAGACTTTGCTTATTTTGTGTAACTGTGCCCTGCAGTGTTCTAATACTACCTATACCATAACTTTAAATTTTCACACGATCCTAGCTGCACGAGCAGCTGTTCTGTGAGACATTTATTATAACAATTCAGCCCGTGTTCAGATATTCTCTGCAGTTTCAGCTGCAGAGGTGTAAGACATCATTAAACCTCCTCTAGTTTGGTTCCACACCTCTGTTGTGGGTTGCCTACCACAAAGCAAGGCCAGCAGAAGGAAAGGAACCTGATTTGTGAGAAAACATTATAACTGAATGCACCAGTGAAGGCTGTCTATGCTGTGCCAGCTGACTTTACCCTGGAACAGAAGAATAACAATAAGACACTGGGAGCCTGTAACAGCTCTCATTATGCACTGAGCTGTGCACAGCAGATGATCACAGAGGGAAGAGATGTATGCTGACTTCTTGTTTTCTCTTCTGGATTTCATTGTCCCCGTGACTAAACTGAAATCTTGCTCAGAATGAAAGCACTAACGTGCTTTCCATGCAAGAAAAATATAATGCATAGATGACCTTGGATTTCTGTATGTGCAGACTGTGGTTTGTACTTCAGAAATCACTTTGAAAAGTTAGTTGAATACATTGTGATCTTGATTAAAACATCAATTAGGCTTCTATACTTTTAAAATGCTTTTGTGAGCACTTTGTTGTATCCCCAGGTAATAGAACTTCTTCTTAAAGACAGTAGAAACCTTGACAGGTTTTAGAGATGTCAGCCTGCCCTGTATAAGAATGCAAACTAACATACAGCCTGTGTCAAACTGGTCCATGCCACCTGCACCCACTCACAAGATAATGATTAAAAATTAGAAAATGCATAGCTTAAGAATTGTATCTTGCTTTCTTTTATTCCCCTTCCTGCTTTACCTTAACACAATTTAGTCTGAAAAAAACTGTCCTCTGAAATCACATTGTGAGAGGTTTTGATAAGATATCACCATGTTAAGACATCTCTCCAAGGAGGACCTGAGGGAAATGTACAAAGGGTTTGCATTAATGCATATGAATTCAGTAATGTATCAAGTTGCCTTTCTCCTAGGATGTGGAAATTCAAACAATGCAGACATGGCTGATGTGACTGTAACTCACAAATTGTAACTAAGCTCCCAAAGACTTGGCAGATTTCCTTTACTGGTAGGTGCATGGGATTACTTGTAGGACAGAAAGAGGCTTTTGCCCCTCTCAGTTTTCATCATCAAAATTGAAGTGCTGACTAATCTGCACTTGACTTCCAACATTTTTCATCATTATTTTTCTTAAAGACTGATGGTCTTTGAACGGTGTTGAAGCTGCTGTCACATTCGACACTAGAAGTGGCAACTTAGTGGTTTAAAAAGTAACTTCACTGAGCTAAGTAGTGAAGTGCCAAAACCACCCAAGGGCTTCAACGGAATCAGCATAAAACCAGTGTAAAGCTGAAAAGCAGAGAGTAATTTATAAAGGCAAAGCAATTATCAGAGACAGGATTCCATCAGGGGCATAGTGGCACAACAACTCGATCCGTATGGTAAATTGCAAGACTAGCTTTAATGACCACAAAAGGTTGGGACCTTTGTTCTATATGTCTGGAAATCTGGAACTCTGGAAGAGCAGCAGCTGCTTGGTGCCACCACACTTAGTTCAGATAGATCAGAATGATTCCTGTGGTACAAAGACATTTAAAAGATTGAGAGAAACCATGCACACAAAATAGCTTATGCAAATTGCCTCAGGTGATGTTTCAAAATGCAGCCTGGGTGGATTAATCAGTGTTAAAAGAAATAGCCAGCAAATGAAAAATACTGTGATGTGTCTAGACTTCTCTTTAGGGAAAGAATATTTTGGTCCTGGGTCATATCTCTTGATTTGTTTATAGAGTTACAGGATCAGCTATCATTAAGCACTGTTAAAGATGAAAAAGCTCAGTTCGGAAGCTGGGAGCTTGGATCTGGAAGGATGAGTAGTGGCAGGTTGCTGGATTTCTGGAGCCAGTTTTCAACAGCATCTGGAGTATGTCATCAAATTTATCCCACGTGGACAGCTGTTTGCATCAACCTAATAGTGATGACTATATCTCTGTGGTTTTGTACACCTGACTGAAATATGCTTGCATTAAGTATTATCTGATACCAATGAGGACTTAATATTCATATGATAAGACTAGTGGAAGATGATGTCCTTTACCCTACTCCTGTTGGTGCCATATGTTTCCTGTAACATTTTGATTAATCGATATGAATGAAACAGCAGCTCTGACATGACTGTAATTAAAACAGCAATATGGGACCGATTCTCATTTGGCACAAGTGGGTACTGTTCTGTTGACTTAAAAAAAGTCATCCCCTATTCATACCACAGCAGCATTCGATCTCACAGTGGGACTGGAGTAAAAAGCCAGCATAGGTCGAGTCAGCCTACTATGTCTCAATCCAGAGGCCACCTGTGAAATAGTAACAAAACCCTGAGAGCACAAATATATGGCATCCCTGGACGATGTTATATGCTCAGACAGGCAGCATATGATCCTGCCATCAGCCAAGAAAAGCATATTTTCTACCCAGCTGATATTCCCATTTTTTCGATAGCTGGATTTGATAGAAACAAATATATCCAAATTAATGTTATATTATAACTGTATTAACACTGTAGGTAATAATTCCAGAGCATAAACAGTGATTCTTTTGTGCTTGAAGAACAGGTAGCTCAAGCCATGGGGAGAATACTGTAAGCCTTTCATCTCATAGTTATGTTACTGGAGCAGCACTGAGGTATGTCAGTTCTTACCATTTGATAAATTATTTAGAAACTGCAGAAAATGGGTGATCAGTTAGCAATCCTGTCAAGTGAAAAGCTGGTTTTCTTGAACTTTCTTACATTTGGTCAGTGTGCCAGTGCCCAGAGATGATGAGACCCTTGTGGCTGATGAGTCTGTCAGTGTCCTGTTATTATGGGGACTCCACTGCTCGCTATAGTGGAGGCCACCGGTTCAAGGGACTTGTTCAGAGATACATGCCAAAAGTGCATCAGAGGCAAACCCTTTATTGCAATTCAGGAAGAGAGATCCCTTTCCTGGATCTCCCCACTCCTAGTTGAGTATGCGAGGAACTGCTAGCACCCTTAAAGAATGGATTAACACACTTTATTAATAAATACACTGACAATACAAAATTGCACTATCTTGAGACCACAGAGTAAGGTTCTTAACCAACAGACCGCTCTACAGAGGAGAATGATGTTGTCCCTGAAAATCAGCCTTCTGATTTGTTTTGGTATAATGGAGTCAGTTCTCATAAATTGTAAGATAAAAACCATGTTTACATTCCTTTGTGAAAAGATGTCACCTGATGGACTTCTCAAGTGACCAGTGGAGATGGAGAGGTGGGAACTTCTCTGTCCAATCTCTGATCACTGTCCAGAAACTTATAGATACAAGGGCAACAATAAAGGAGAGACTTCTTTTCTTCTCTGCCTGAACAGCTGTTGTGTGTGTTGCTGTGTTCCCTCTGTGCATCACAGTGACAGAATATGGATTCAGCCTGTTGACTGATTCCTGAAGTTATCATGGAGTCTTCCTTAATTTCTCCCCACCCTTGCCTTACTTTTATACTATTTCTTTACATTTGGGTATGTAATGACATCTACTACTGAAACCCCTACAGTTTGTAGGGGTGAAAATTAATTGATAATTTTCTTGAGAAAGTGGAAAGGGCTGTAATAAAGTTGTAACTATTCTAGATACAGGTAAAATATTTAAGTGGTTGAGCTTAAAAAGTTTGAGAATACTGAATTGAGATTGCAAGCTAAAATATCTTCTATAATGAAAAAGATGAAGATCTAGACCTAGATAGATATAGTTAAGATAAACTGAACTGGGATATCTCGTTCAGTTTGTGTTCAGACACATCCATATCTTCATCCTCACTTAAAGTCAGGAAAGCAACTCCAGAAAAATCTGCCAGTTTGTGGCTTGTGGTCCTTTGACTTGGCTTTGTTGCATACTGTTCAACATCCTATGGAACGAGCAACATTTGCAGAAAATCAGTTCCATTTCTCTTCAAGACTTTGGTCATTTGTTGTAGTTGTTGCACAGTCCTAGCTTTGTCCATTTTTTTAACCTAGTTATGCATCAAAGTCATAACAGTAAATTTACACCAAGGTAAGCTTCATTTCCTCCTTCCATGTTGTCAAGTACAAGAAGTTTATCACAGAAGGAAATGAAATGTGGGTGAAAGCAGAATCTCATTACAATGTTACAAAGATATTACTTTTCATTATTATTTTCTCTATGCAACAATTTTAAATGCAAGCAGTTCTGCTTGATGGCTACAGTGAAGATGGCATCTTGAAAAAAGAAATCCCTCTATCATACACCCTCACAACAAATTTGTGCTTGCTTTTTGCTTTTCACTGGTTTTCTTTGAAGTAAAGCAAAATTATTTAGGCTGAAAGTGCCAGTTTCTTTTCGCATGGAATATGAAACTCAGAGATGCAGAGTAGGTCCTGTCAAGAAAGTTCAGGTTTTAAAATTATTCCAGACAAGTTCGCAGAGGTATGAAAATCTCTCTTGTGTAAAATTGTTAGATTATGTGTTATAATGTGACTGCAAGATGTTGAAGATCTTCATATGTTGCCCCCTGCCTATATCCAGGGACATTCAGAAGGATGTTCCACAGTTTTTCTGAATTCGTTGTTTATCCTTGGATGAATTTGATTTGAGGAAATTATCTGAAAGTAAAATCTAGCCATCCCTGACCTTCCAAGGAAGTGTGTCTTTGTTCTAAAATAAAATCCTAATTAAACAAGGCTTGTTACAAAAGCACAGCGAGTAGAACCTACAAATGGGGGAAGAAAGGGAAGAAGAAATCTTTCTAAGTAGCCTATGAGAAGGTTGATTCAAGGCAGATTATAAAGAGTATTATGAGATCTCATTCTCTTATCTGCTTATACAAGTTTTGCATCATTGTTATTGCACCTTACCAATGTTAGACTAAACCTGATGTAAATAATTAAGTACCAAGTTTGAATTGCTTCAAGATGCCACAGATGATAGGTACATCACAGGTGCAATAGTTACCTGTTGCAAGATGAAGGAGGGAGGGTTAATTTTAAGGGTTTAACTGTGAGAGGATCTCTGTATGTGTGGACACACAAATGTCTGCCTACACTGCAAACAGAAAAAGAAGCAGCTTCAGAAAAGAGTACCTAGGGTGGGGGCTGGTGGATGTTGCCTAGGGAATCCTGTAGCCAGCTGAGACTCTGTTCTGTAACAGGTTTGTTCTGGAGGTATCAGGTCATCCCAGGCTGTAGCAAAGGGAAGGGTGCTGATGCCCACAGGCCAGGGAGGGGGGGTACCTTCCTTTTTCTCCTGTCCTGAGTGAGAAGTCCAAATGCTGGCACAAGGGAGCACAGAGGCACCTGTGGGCTATGCCCCATGCAAGAAGTAGAAGGGGACACAGTTGTGGATAGATTTCTTTAAAATATTTGAGGCTAAATGTTATTAGGGAGAGAAAGATGAATACAGCAGGCTGATTTGCAGTATTTATGAAGTACTCATAATGGCATTGGAGAATGAAGCCAGCTGCAGATTCTGTGTCCTCAGCCAGGTAGCATGGCAAAGTTGTTCCTCTGAGTGCCATTTTCCATGAATCATTATGGTAGGCTAGACTAGATAGAAATCCCAAGAAGCCATAGCATAGCTCATGGCTAAGAAGCCAGAGTTCAGTTACGATGAGAAAGAAAAGTAGACCAAGACTTTGATCCAAGGTAGAGACTGCTGAAGAAAAAAATTGAGGAAAAAGACAGAAATCTTTGAAAAGCTCTTGAACAGTCTATTAACTTAAGAGAAAAAAAACAAGGATATTAATTCATGTGGAAGGAGATAGTAGCAGTCCTTTAGGAATGCTGGACTAAGAGTGTGTAGCTTCTACCTTTCATTTGCAGGTAAGTGTCAATGAATGCAAAGAGCTGAAAATTCAAGTATTCCTGATGCAGGACTGATTAAACTTCATGACTGAGATCATTGCAGTCAATGGGGAAAAAAAAGCACCTCTATAGAGGCATTGCTACTTTTTTTACAGATAAACCAGAGGTCATTCTTTTTACCTCTTCTCTGTTTTGAGTGGTGAAGGTAGGATGCTTGCACAAGGGGCTGAACAGCCAGAGTTTCCTCATGTCCCTCTTTCCATTTTAACTTCTTGTTTTCCAGAAGGGATGCAAATGCTCTTTGCAGGCAAACTGAAAATGCAGAAGTGTTTGAATTTGACTCTTGGAAAAAACCTTTAAAAAATTATAACAATTACCGTGAGACTAGAAAGATGGGAGAAGGGAGAGTGAGGAAGAGGAGTAACACCTTATATTGAGACTTTTTATTAAGAGAGTGTACTAGTTTGAAATCAAACAAGTGGGAGATCGTAAGTCAGAATTATAATTCTATAGAGAAAAAAAAATTAAAAGAAATAAATATATGCAGTAGTACAAGAACACTGACAAAAACAGAATACAACCTGACACTCTACGGTGGTAGCAGTCCAAGCAGAGTGGTTCTGATGAAGTGAAGATCCAGCAGTAGCTCTTGTCCTCTGGGAGTCCAGTAGGTAAGCACTGCTCTGGTGTTCAGAGTCTCAGCTCATATCCAGGCTGGAATGCTTGGTTCTTCCCTCTGGGCGGAGCATCTCACAATGGTGAGTCATGTGACAAGGCCTGATGGGCCCATTAACAGGAGATAGTTCAGGAGGGGTTATCTGTGAGTCATGTAGCAAGGTGCTGATGGGCCCATTAACAGGAGATAGTCCAGAGTGGGGGAGGCAGGGAGCACTGCCTCACCTGGTTTCAACAGTTCATGAAGATGGTGATAGAATATACTTCAACCCAGGACAGAGAGGTGTGAAAACACTTTCCCTGTAGATAAGATGCTTCAATCATCAGACTCACCAAACTCTTTTTGACCACTGTGTTTTATCAGCTTTCGAAATAATGCTTCAGGAATATCCAATACAGGTGATATTATCAGAACTAGATAAACCCTCCCAAATACCTCTTGCATTATTGCAACATAAGGAAGGATGGGGTTCCAAGCAAGGATTTAGGCAGCAAGGCTTGCCCAGTCCTTCTCCAACCTTGACTCATCCATTCTGGCAGTCTGATCTGCAGTAGCCAGAGCAACTCAGGCTGGTGTCCCTCTACAAGGAGCAGAAGGATGGGCAGTCTTTTGTCCTTTCTGTGTTAAAGCCACTGACAGAAAGCTGCTCCTGCACCTCTCAGTGTCTACCTGCTGTCATAGAAAAATGTCATAAAGGAAACAAACACTTTTGTCTTCTGCCTCATACTTGGGGGAAGTGAGGATATTTCCTCTACTGTTTTTCTATCTTAAATAAACATTTCCCCTGTCTCTCTACATGTAAAAATTGGACTTTTTATTCTCTACTGTATGTAGAAATGTAATATTTCTGTTTGCAGTTCCAGTTTCACAGCTGAGCAGGATCTGCAGAGACAGAGAATTCTAATAAAATTGCAGAAACATCTAATGCAATGACTGGCAGATGGGGAAAGGGTTTGTGGCAGCTCCATTTTTCTGAATATGTTAGCAAAACATGGCATGTGCTTTTCTAACACATAGACAACGATCCCATTTACAATTTGAATCTGATGACTGAAACTCATCAGGTGACTTTTTTAAGAACATGTTTATCACCTGAATGGTCTAATAATGCAGAAGTAGTAATTTTTCTTCCCTCAAATTAATGTTCCAGATTTGAAGTGTAATGAAGTTACATGAGGTAATTTCAAAAATTGTCTAAATGCAACAATGCAATTTCAGTAAGTTATTTATGCGTAGTTGATTCAGCAAAGAGAAGAGAGCAGCCTATAGTGATTAAATACAAATAGGTTCAGGGCACTAATGCAGTAGGGGGATAGTACTAATAGAAAAGATGGAGAATCTCTGCAAAGTCAACTACAGGAGGTAATATAGAGAGTTTTCCAAATTTTTTCCAAACTGTTGTTTAATATGGGACTGGTCCGAAAGTCTAAACATCTGCATAAAATCTGCCTTGCTAACATCTCTTATAAACCTAGTATCTCTAGTCCTGGATCAAATATTCCAAGTTCTTCCAATTATTGAACAGGGACATCGCAAATGTCACCCATCCAATGTGTCAGGTGCTCATTTACCACGTTTTCAGATTTGCTGGAACTGGAAGTCTATATATCATATCCAGTTCTGTTACCCCAAAAATTATCTTTTAAGACAAGATTATAATAGTTAAGAAGGGAAAATTATCAAATATCACTGAGAGAGAACTTGGAGAAGGCACTGAAAGTCAAGCTACATTGGATCAGGCAAATGCAGACCTCAGAGAGAACACATACCTGTTGTTTTTTGTTTGTTTTGCTTTGTGTTTTTTTCCTCTGCCTTTTCCAGCTGAATCAAAGCTAATTTTTAATGCATGTGTAAAAACCAAATGAAAATTATTTCAGCTGACTTTAGCTGACCCTGATGAGTCTCAATTATTTAAGATTGCGAGGGAGTTATCACATGATCTGCCATGTGATTTATTCCTATGAATTATTGTGAGGTCTCCAAATGACTGGAAATGTGAAGATAGTCCTTGAGGCACAGTTTAATTGGCGGTTCTGAAAGTCTGTGTTATGATCCCTCTCATTTATAATCTCATCCTTTCTCCCTCTCATTCTCAAATAACATCACTGCTGCTGTGGCAAAGCTGGCTAAGGTCTAGGACCATTACCTTCCATCTCTCACTACTGGCCTTTTAATAATAGCACAGAGGAGTTAAGGGAAATTTGCCTCACCTTTTATTCAATCTGGCCCCATCCTAGGCTTACATATCAGACTTCTATCTAGTTTCTAGAACTTCCTAGACTTACATGAAAAGCATTTGAAACTATATTCCTGTTACCAAGAAAATGCTTAACTGAAAATAAGTCCTGGAACACCACAGACCACTAATGCAATCAAAACAAAAGCAGGAATCACCATCAGTGATTCACAGGCCTTCATCACTTTCCTAGACAGGACTTTTTCACCATACCCCTGCTCCCTTGGCTTGCCAGCAGGGCCATGCTGGTGCCACAGAGCAGTGATGCCATCCTTAATCCTCCTTGCCATTCTCTTTTCCAGTGTGACACTGTTACTCAAGTCCTCATTTCTCCTCTGTAATCATGGGTCTGTTCTCTTTCCATGTCTGTCTCCCCTTGTAATGAATCAGTCCTGCTGTCCTCCCAACCACCACAGTGCAGCAGCCTGGGCTGGCTCCTGTGACCCTTTGCATCCTCACTGAGCACAGATCAAGTTGATGCACTCTTTGTCTTTTCTGGCCTCCACATGTTATCCAGAAAAGTAGCTATCTAAAGTGCACCTTCTAATTCAACAAATCTGCTCCCTGTGGAGGAAATTTAAGGGTATGTTGCAGCAATTTATGCCAGCAGCTGAGGAGGTCAGCTAGCAGTGCTGGCATAAACTGCCAGCAAAATAGGCTTGAATGCTCCAAGGCAAAAAGGAAGTCCTGACTGATGTGGAATCTGTATTTTTAGTCAGTTTTAAGGCTCTAACCCCCCTCCCTGGGAGTCCTTTGTACAGTGTGGTAGTCGGGAATTAGCGTGGCTTGGGTGTTTGTACATGCCAAGCAGTCTCAGGTGTCAGAAGGTGCAGCCCAAGCTGCCTGGAAGCAGAGGGGAGAGGTGTCCCCTCATTCAGGGTCTGTGCTGAGCACCAGCACAGGGGGGATCTCCTGCTGGCTGGAGAGTCTGTCACTGCATTCACCTGTGCACATTGTTCCAGTCCCATTGATCACAGGCTGACAAGGGAGGAAAGTCAGAGAGATTTATGCTGGTGGATTTTCTGTGAATGTGGGGAATACATGCCTGCTAGCAGTCAGAAGAAAGCCAGGAAATCTTTTGGCTTGGGAACAGAATGATTCTGAGAGAAAGCACTGATGAAGGAGGGATGTGGTACCAGGGATGCTGCCTCTAGAGTCACTTTCCAGAGTAGAAAAAAAATTACATTTAAAACTGACAAAGCCTGCCTTTAAACTGACATCCAAAGCTTGTAGGTCTGAAAAATTATTTAGAACAGACTGTGAACTGATATTGCAGGTTTTCACTGTGCACTGTAAAACAATGAGCTAAATACCAGCAGCACAACAACTCTGTGGGAAATGTTGAAGCTGACACATAGAATAGGATATATGTTGGGGTTTTTTTATTTTCTGGAAGAGAGAGGATTCATAATATCCTTCAGTTAAAAAAAAAAAAAAAAAGAAAAGAAAAGAAAGAGGATACATCTATGCTGAACATGAACGGCTTTTTTACTGAGAAAATTTGCACATTACTTTATCTTTCAAATTGATGAAAATAGGTTACAGTGTGTGATATAAAATTACGTAGTTTTACCAGGCATGGGGGAAATTGCATAATACGTTATCTAGGCTTTAAAACATTGCAATCTGATTTTATAGGGCTTCCAGACAGAGAAAACACAGTACAAACAAAAAAAATTAGAGAGTATTTTCTGCTGCAAACATTTATTTTCACCTTTTTATGGTGCTGTTTTTCTTTCTGTTTGGGCTTTTGGGTTAGGTTTTTTTTTTTTTTTTTTTTTTATCAGGGTGTTGTTTTTTGGTTTAGCACTTTTTTTTAACTTTCATAGTATTAGCAAGACTAGAAAAATCACCGGATTTTGTGTTTATGAAATTTTCATTGTTCTCAGGTGGGCAGTTCAGATATCTCTCAGCTCTTCTTAAATTGGACTGAACTAGATCTTTTGAACTCACGCTTTAATCGTTCATGAAATGATACAGCTTCCTCCTACTTCCAAAGACATTTTGAGCCATGGACTGCCCTGTTAGTGATTTCCCCATCCTTTCCAAGGCAAGGCTGAAGTAAGAATACTCTTTCTTGATTTATATTCTTCTTAGGCATTTACCTCCTTCCTAGACAATCTGTGCTTCTTATCAACCTTGCATAAAGGTCTTGATAATCAAGGCTTCTGACCATACCCATTTAAATGTAGCACTTCTGTAGCATTTACCCTGAGTCAATGTATAAAGATGAGTTTTCTCCACCTCAGAAATATTTTATGGGTTTTCTAAAAGGGAGGGGGAATATGATTTTGCAATGTGTTGTTTTCATCTTATGCAAAGTTCACCCTGACAGTCGGCTGGTAAGGATCAAAGTTTCATATGGCATGTTGAAAGGTCAAAGCGTGTATTAAATTGTGCACTGGAAAAGCAAAGCTTTGTAATTTACAGGCAACAGCTTAGAAATTCATACTTGAGGAGCAGGGTCAAAAGAAAGCTCTTATCCCTCTTAATTCACTTGGCAGCATGGTTCCTTTCTGTGTCATAGCAGTGCCTCCTGCTGCTGCTGCCATGCAGGTCTGTCAATGTCTCTCCCAAAGATTTCAGGGCATGTAAGGTTCTGTGCTCTCAGTCTGCCTCCTGCTATGGCACATCTGTTTCAAGACATGAGAAAAATGTACTTTTGGAAATATTTGACAGAATTTTGTCTATATCTCTATATCCTCTTGGTAAGATGGATAAAATATTGTCCATATTGAAACTTCTAAGGATTTGTATTTGCAAATAAACTGCTGCATTGTTAGAGATGTCTTTGTGAAAAACCTCAATTATATACTTTATTCATGCATACAATAAATACACCATAAACAATAGAAGTTCTAAATTTAAAAAATCATTTCAGTAATACTGATTTGCTTCAAACAATATCTTCCAGCTTAACTGTAAAACTTTGAGAGGAAAATGAGTTATAGCAGCCTTGATTGACACAGAAGAGTTGCATTGTTTTATTCACAACCCAGACATGGACATGGATTTACTTAAATTGTTCCATGTCCCTTATGAATAAGTTTGGTTTAAAACTGATTTATGTGGATTTGTGTCAGTTCAGTTATTGAATTAGGTTTGCATTACTTTTAACTGCACGATTAAAAAAAATAACCTGAATTAAACTTGTGCAACATGCTTTTGTAGACAAGGCAGAGGAATAGAAAAATTAGCCTTTCTTTTATCCTGCTTGGAGCTTTGGTATTAGCTTACTTTCCCTTACTCTTCTGTTCATGAAGGATAATTTCAAAACATTTGTGGAGCCACAGAGTAAGAGCTCAAAATCAGTCTATTAGCCAGATGATCTCTCTCCTACTATTTTTTTTTTAGTGCTAAATGTAGTACTTATTAATTAAAAGCTTTGGTGATGACCTGGTTAGGGACATTCTGAGGAGTGGACACATATTGTCCTCCTTAGTCACCCCCAGAAACTCTGCAGTGCTTCATCATGAAGCTGTTACCTTGCATCCCTGCTCTGTCCCTAGTTACTCACTTCATACTTTTGTGCCATTGGAGTTCCGTTTCTGTCCTGTCAGAGTATGGAGATATCTGCAAGCTCTTGATGCTCCTGGCAGAGTGTAGACTATTTGAGACAAACCAGAGGAAAGCTGTAAAATCAGGATTCTATGAGAGAAAATGAGAGAGCAAGCTTAGATTACACATAAGGAGTGGGGCAGAGTGTGCTTACTATTCCAGCTCTTGTATAGTCATGCTACAAAATTTCAAGGTATTTCACTGGATATAACAGGAAAAACTCTTAGTGGTTTTAGGCTCAGCAGTATCACTTTAAATTTACTGTCCTGTATGTTCATCCTTACAATGTTCATAGAAATTATTATACCTTTTTTGAGCATTAAATAAATTCTGAATAAAGCTAATGTCCACCAAGGATTTCAGAGTTGTCAGTAACCATCTTAACTGAGAGGACAATGAGGAAAATCACTTTATCTCTGAGCTGTGGAGGGCCCACAGGAGAAGTGGATAACTTTGATGAGTTAGGCAGAAGGGAGCTGTGGATGCAAAGTCTGATCAATTTATTAGACTATAAAGCTTACATGGTTCCTGTATTTATCCTGCTCCTGTGGGGAGAATGTGGTTTGAGTGAAATGCTGAAAGACTTGTAGACACCCCTGCTCTTCTGGTGTCACAGCAGAGAAGCCAAGCACGGCATGGATGCTCACCTCAACTAGATTTGACACCTTCTGAAGGGAAAGGCAAGCCTGCACACTGCTGTCTGTACCCTTCCCCCCTAGAATTTAGCAAAGCTTTATGCCACTGAGGTTGTCCCAACATCATGTCATTTCCAGATAACCCTCATTCACCAAAACATTGTAAATTTCTTTCAGAATGAATAGAAGGAGGCATGGCCCCAAAAGCTATGTAGTAATATCAAGAATGTTTTCCAGTAAAAGACAGAAATAATGGTGCAGAGAATGGAAGGGATTTCTGTGTGTAGCAGTCATTTTGAAAATAATTTCAGGGTGCATTCTTCTCAATGATCTCTGCTTAAACAAGCTCAGGAGCCAAAGGATTTAGCTCAGAGATGAAGTTAATAACTATTCCTCAAGATATTGTTCCAGACTACAGTGCCTACCAATTAACTATTATCAATTGAGAAAAGGAAATAAGCTCCTATTTTGTCTAGTGAATGAAATGAGGGGCTGGAACAACCATTTTTATTGCTGTACTTATATGAATAATATCAACATAAGGCAGTCAAAGTGAAGACAATTATCTCTTCATTTTCAATCACCAACTGTACAATGTCCCTGGGTTTTAACATCCGACTCAATCCTATTTCATTATTGCAAACATGAACTAGATACCAATTGATTTTTAAAATGAATGTGCTACAATCCAACAATAGCTGCAGGGCAGTGTATCAAAACTACTCACATGCTTGTGACTGTCTCTATAGTGGCTGAATCCCTACATAAAGGATATCAGCTCTAATAAGGCACAAATAATGCACTGATCCAGGTTTTGTGTAGATATCTCTGTGCATCCCAAACCCACCCTCATCATATCTGAATTCCCATGGTGGACAAAGACCACAGTTTAGCAGCAGGACAGGTTGTCTCTTTTGATGAACTGATAGATGAGATCTGTGTAAAAAACACAATAGTATTAAAGTTGTAGATCAAAACAGGAAGATCCTCAAGTCTCCCTAAAGCAGCTAAACATCTTTTGGAACAGAAACCAACACCTCCAAACTTACATTTTACCACTAATAAGGCAAAAAACTTTGCATTCCTCATGCCCGAAAAGGCTTTCAGAACAGTAAGAGTGGACCTTAAATTATAGGCTTTTTGCTGCATCTCAGCACAGCATGTCCATGTGCAATTTCTTCTCAGCAGTCCTCTGTCACTTCCTTTAAAATAACAGTCTGGAGCTGTTCTGTGAAATTGTTCAGCCTTTCAGGAACGTGATGGTACAGACAGCTGCTTCTCTTCTGTCCTGTGTGAACCTGCCCTACTCTGTCTCTCCCCATCTCAACAAGCACTGCAGGACCAAATCTTCCACAACTTCACTGGAACTGGCCTTAAGTCATCTGCATGCAACATGAAATAAATTGGATAGGGAAGGCTTTATAGCTGCATTTTGTTTCTTTTCCAAAAGAACCAGAAAGAATAGGTACTTTCAATGGACAAAATTCACTTCTGAATTCGCCAAAGTTATTTCCCTTGTGGCAGGACTCAATTTAGCCCAAAACATACTTTCTTCTTACTTTACATTCAATCAGATGTATTATGACTTAACACTTACATATAGAAATTAATTATACCTGCTTTACTTTTTTTATAAATTCACATACTCCACACATGTATATAGAAAAGAAATCTAACGTTCATTTCTGTGCTGCATGTGGCTCTTTAGCTCCACTGTCTGGTGGTGATTTAAAATTTTATAAAGACAAGTAAAATAATTTATTTTCTAATCTAAGAAAGATGACAGTGTTATGCTTCACAAGTCAAGGGTATTTAAGGTGCCTGGGTGGTATAGCTGGCTGTCAGTTATAGTAGAGGAAAAACACATATTGATGTTAAATGCTTCTTTGCTCTTGAATTAAACATGTCTAATATTTTACTTGTTTTATTAATTGGAAATTAACTCAAATTATAGAACTCAGATCTATTTCTTCCAGGGCTTTTTGTATTACAAATAAAAATCCTGGACTGTTCTGTTTAAGGAGAGGAACATTCAGAAACTTATGAGATGCCCTTTAAGTATTTCCCTAGCCTATCTTTCCTTTTCTGTTCTTCAGAGATTTATCATGAGCTCATAAATAAACAATTTATGAGAAATTAGTTCTATTCCCTTTTCCATCCCCTTGCAGCTTAACTCCTTTTGATGAAGGTTTGATACTCTTTTAGTGCTTGCTCCAAGCAGGTGCCAATATGTATTCTGGGAAGTGGTGAGAGGCAGCAGAAGAAAGAAATGTTTTAGCTTTCTTCTTTAGACCTGGTACTCAAGCTATCATGGTGAGAACCCTGGTACACATGGTTAGTCAGGTGGGCAGACAGAAATTGACTGAGTAAGCAGACAGCCAAGTATCCTGAGAAATGCATTTTCTTTCAAACCAGAACTGCTGGCTTTGAAAGAAGTACTAGGCAGCTACACAGTCTTTACTGTAGAAAAGATGTACATTCAAAGCCAAAGCCTGCCCTGCTGACTTTCTTCTATGAGAGGGCATGATGAAAAGGCTTAGTCTGAGTTTGATTCACATGCACCTAGTATAACAGCTTCAACCCACAGACAAGCCAAAGCATCATCTGCCTTGTTGCAGCATGGTGTTTTCAGATGCTGCAGAGAGCAACTGCATTTCTCGAGCCAAGGCCTCAGTTCATTTGAAATCTGGGAAATTATGACAAAATATTTTTGAATGTTTTCTAAGAAAATAAAAAGCAAATAGACAAGGCATGTGATACCACCCCTTCTAACTTGGTCCACTCTCTACTCCCATACCATGTTACCTGTCCCTTTGCTCTTGAGCTTTTTTTATGCCCGGTCTAAATACATTAGAATGGCTCAGCTGAATGATAAGCATGTATTCCTATATCTGTTTATTTGCTACACTTCAATAAAAAGAGAAATGTTATGCTTGGAGGAAACTAGAGGAACTAAATTAAACATGACATTTAATTCACCCCTGAATTAAAATTGTTACAAGAAAGGCCTGTTGCACATAGGCAGTCTTCCTGGGTTTAGGCATAGTAAGATAAAAACAGGTTTGGAGGGGTTTGTTTATTATTTTGTTTGCTTTTGTTTGGATTTTTTTTTGGTTTTCAATTGTGGGCTAAAAGATTCAACAGGAGCATTTTTCAAAACCAGTCTCCTCTAGGAGGATTCACATGGGGATAATATTTATTTTATTTTTTAACAGATTACTCTATTCTTAGAAAAGTAGATACATATTTGTAAATAAGCATTTCAATCTGACATGTTGTAGATATAGGTAAGTTTACTCACACACAATTTCATTTATTTTATATTTGCAAAATAATTCCATTATTCAATGCATAACTGCAGGT
Source organism: Sitta carolinensis (assembly GCA_032173965.1). Taxonomy (NCBI): domain Eukaryota; kingdom Metazoa; phylum Chordata; class Aves; order Passeriformes; family Sittidae; genus Sitta; species Sitta carolinensis. Next base: position 3,782,914 of record JAVUNC010000006.1, read on the forward strand.
TTGCTCTATTCTGTAGAATTGTTCCCCACCCTTCACATTTGCTAATTAGTTTTAACTATGGGGTTTGGTGTGGAATGTGGGATCTTCTGTGCAAGATGTCTAGTCTCTCATGACTGCATTTATTGGATGTCCTGGTGACAAGTCCTCAGACCCTGCTGCTATCAAACGCCATTCTCTCTTTTGAAGCTGACAGCTGCCTACCAATAAGAGACAGGTTTGAATTTTCCAGAAGATATCAGATTCAGCCTACAGGTTCTTCTCCTTCTTGCTGCCACATTCCTACACTTCTCCCCAGATCTGGAGCACCTCTGTTCAGGCTCTCTCTGTGTGCCCATGCTCTGTGCTCACCTGGAAAGTGCTGGAATGCCCCCAACACTGGGCTATGTTTTCATCCTTCACCTGATGAACAAGGTGAGCACAAAGTAGCTGTTGCTTCTGTCTCTCCTGCTTCTCTTCCAGACTTCCCTCCTCATCTTTCAGTTCTAAAGTCCAAAGAGGAGGACTATGCAAGCACACCCTGCAAAAAGTGTTCATGAATTTGTTTCTCTGACAGCTCAGGAGACACTCCCCTTACCCTTCATTTTTTTCTAAACAAAAGCACAAACAAGCTAGGAAACCTGAAGATATTTATTTATAATGCACTAAGCACATGTTTACAGGTCATTTTTGGGGCTATCTTCTAATCTCTGCCTGAAGTTAGGACTTCAAGGGTTAAAATGGAGATGAGTTTCAGCCTTGTAGTCTGTTTTGTTCCTAGGTAATTTTAAAATGTCAGCACTCATACTGCTAACTTATTAAATCTCATCTTAAACAGTCTAGTGCTTCTCAGTTTTAAAGTGGACCTTTCAGTTCACCTATAAAACATGTTTTTTTTCCCTAACAGATGAATAATAAGCGCATGGGAAAAATAGCTTTTATAACTGATTGGTTAAACTTGAAAGTGTATATTTTTGTATGCATAAAAATGTACACAGGCCGGCAGTGTCAAAGCCTTAAAAAGAAAGACCATTATGTCTTCTGCTAAATGCAGCTATGCTGCTAAATTGCCTGTGATCCTAGAGAGTAAATCTTGCAAGAATAATCTGTTTTCCTACTCAGTGAAAAAGTCAGATTTCCTTGAACATAGTCTTCCTACAGTGCTCCCATCTCATTACCTGATATGCAGTTTTTCAAATATTAAAGCTCTTTTACAAACTTTTCCTTTCCTCACAAAAGACTACTTGAATCTATGTAAAATACAAGTAAAATAAAAGACAAACTGAAAGGATATGCAAACCAGGAAATATTCCAGCTATGCAGGCCATGTCAAACAGCATCAGACACAGAAATAAAGATTTATTACATAAGCAAGTTTTAGCACCTTCCTACTAGATTGTTTGGAGAGTTGTTAGGCTGAACTACAGTGTGGAAGATGTGGTTACAGCCTGAGCTTTCCTTTCAAGGACCTTTACAAGGCAGCTTTATTTGAAATGGGGCAAGGAGTCTTCCAGCCCTGTATGAACAAACCATAGCTACAGAGGATCACAGATGTAAAATCATATCAAATTAATTTTACTGTCTGATGGTTGCCTAAGTTTTGCTTTTCAACAGAACTGTTGGGGGGTTTTAGATATTAGAAGACAAATGTTGACCATTCCAAAGATACTTTGCCAGATGTTCTGTCTTAGGAAAGACACTGAAATTGTTATGGGCACAAGAATTAATTCCTCTTTCATCCTGTAGGCTATCAATGTTGATGCCAAGCCAATACCATGCAACACCAAGTTTAACTTTTGGCACCCAGCCATAATCTTTGTCCTGTCATTTAACAATCAGTTTAGACCTTCTTCTCAGCATGAAGATTCCCTTCCTTTGATTTACAGACCAGGATATTAAGAACAACGCTCCATGATAAATTAGCATTGGTTATAAAATGACTCAAGTGTTTAAAACCATGTTTTGCTGGCTAACTTTTTTTTAACTTGGAATATTTTAGTGATCAGATTTATGGAGTACCCCAAAATAACAGTTTTACAATTAGAATGAGGGGAGGAAAAGCAAGACATTGCTGCCACAGGGCAAGAATAACTGGTTAGGGGCAGAAAAAAATGAAAACAGCTTCCTCACAGTAGGAAACATCTATTTTGGACCAGATACACAATTCATGTTTACTGAATTTCCATCTTGTTGTTATTCAAAACCAGTCAAAACCAAAAGCTATTACAAGTTTATTTGATGGACTAGAAAGTAGATGGATTTCACTGACAGGTGCATGATAAATGAACTTGGGAAAAGAAAATTAAAATAACAAAGTCCAATATATTGCTTACTTCTCAGAAGATAGATGATTGTAGTCATTTATAGTCAAGATTCACAGGCAGCAAATATCCTTAACTATTTAAATGAATTTTTGTCTATTTTAAGCTTTCAAGCAAGTTGTGTATTAAAAAGTGACCTAAACATTAGATTTAAATAAGAATTTTTACAATACCCAAGGATTCACCTGCACAGGAAAGAATTCTACTTAGTTAAAACAAAGGCTGCTTTTTTTTTTTTTTTATTCTGTACTTACAAGATTTTCAAAGTGACAAAGTTTTAAACAAAGCTAGAATCTGTTATTTCAAAATTCTAACTTACAATATAAATGCAAATAACATCACAATCAGAAGAATGAATTCATCCCAAACAGTGTCTATATGGAAAATGTTGAAGAAGAACACTGCAGATAAAGGAAGAAAAGCTCATTATGCCACTTTGAGTGTGTGTGATTGTAATAGTTCTTGACATCAACCAGCTATAGATCTCATGGAAAACCACACAGGGAGTAAACACAGTATCTCTCATAAGAAACAAATTGATACTTAAAACTCTTGTGAGAAGCACTCGGAACAAGTGTCCTGAAGATGCTGTTTGAGTAGTCATGGGAAGGAGCCTGCAGTGTTCTAAAGGCAGGGACCAGGGGACACATTTTCATTTCATCATCTGTTTTCCTGGCAGTACCAGAGCCACTGCAGGTAGACCCTCAGCCTCCTGCCTCCAGTGTAGCTGCTCTGCCAAGCATTTTCCTGTTTTCCTCTCTTCTTCACACAGAGAGGAAGAGCCAAAATAATACAGAGAGATTACACAGTCCCAGAACAACAGGAGAGATTTTGTGCCCTGACATAAACATACCATTCCTGGGACCAAAACCATCACCTGGGAGGCCAGAAGAGACTTCTGCTGTCCCACACACATTACAGATGAACCCACTGTGCCTCAGTGGGTCACCTCACAGGGACAGAAGGGGACCAGAGCACAAGCTGCACAAGCTGTGCCCCTCTCTTTCCTCTCCTTTCTTCTTTAAGAGAAGGAGAGAACATTCCAGACACAAAACTTGGTGAGGAAAAAGAGCAAACCACAGAGATCAGGAGTCCTGCCAGTCTAACAGGAGTATGCAAGATATTGAAAATTCCAATTTTGAGGTATCATGTCAGAAGGATCAGGGTTAGGGGTGCTGGAAAAGCCCAGTTTGAGGTTTCATTTGATGTCAGAATCAGTTTGAGTTTTGTTTTCTTTTCAATTTTGTTCTACTTTACAGCCTTTTTGAGTTGCTTTCTCTTAAAGGAAAACATATTGACTGCTGGAAAGATTTATATTAAATGATTAGATAAAGTTCTAAACCAAGGAAAGATCCATGCTCCTACCTGGGTTATCTATAACTCCTTCATCTCTTAAAAAAAAGTAAAAAATAACACCCTGATCTGTTCTTGCTGTTCTCTTCTCACTGTTTTCTCATCCAGCCCCAGTGCTGAGTGGCTCAGGCTCTCTGTATGTTAGAGTATCTCAGGAGATTTGTCACTGTCCGCAGCATTTTCCTCCAGTACCATCAGATTTCCAGACCACAAACCTATTCATCAACTTTTCGGGAATATATAATAGTCATTATATGATGTATAATAATGTTAAAAATGGAAAGCTTTGGCCTTTGTCTATCCAGCTGTACAGGGGATAACCCATCCAGTTTATATGTAACACAAAACACTTTCACCTTTGGTTTATTATCTGACATTTTACTCCATTGAGGATTCTCCTGAATGATATATTTGAAAACAGTCTGAAAATAAAAAAGGAATTTAAAAGAAGCTATAGAAAGCTACCAAAACAACTGTGCTAAGTAAAAACCAAAATTGGCCACTATTACATTGAACACCTAGAATTAAAAAATTTCTAAGGCTTCTGCCAAAAATTAAATAAATATTGTTGATATATATTTAAAGACACCAATTCCAATTCACTTCTGATTTACTTTCTAATTAAACAGTGCTCAGAAAAGTAATAATGAAATGCAAAATTCATCTGCTACTAATATTCAGAATGATGCCATGTCTTCATATTTCCTGCTTTCATCCAGAGCGTTTATGAAATCCTGAGCCTCTAACAGTGTTTCTCACATTATATTCAATTTGGTTGAAGGAGGGGTTGAAGAAGGGTAAAGAATTAGTATGTGTGAAAAAATAACATTGATTTTAAGGGACATTGTGAAATGATTTTAATAAATTTGATTCATTATTTAGAATAGGCAAAGCTCATGAATAAAGGAAGCTCTGTTAGAAAGGTTTACCTGAAGAGCCATGCACTAAATTTCTAATATAGAAAATACCTCTTTAAATATCATATACACCTGCCAGGAACCCACTCTTAAAACCCTTTCCCACACCTTATCCAGCTGAAACTGCACACAGCATGCAGGATAAAAGTATAGGATTCATTTTAGGAACAGAGCTTCAGAAATTTGAAACATATGACCTTGCTGGGATTTGAATGTGCTTTGTAGCAGTTTTATCATCCCCAGGGTCTTTGCACACCAGTTGGTGAAAGTTCAATAGAACTTGGTTATTATTTATACTGATCACACAGCATAAGTGTTAATAATTAAAAAGGTTGATATTTTAAGCTCACATCCTTTTTCTGATTTGTAGTACCTATATGAAACAAATACACTGAACAGAGAGAACAAAACAGAGACTTAAAAAGAGTTTGGACACATTGTTTGGATAAAATCTATTATTTCTTTTCTATAGGACCTGTGGACTATTTGTATAGGAATTATTAACTACTTGCATAGCTTTTTTATGCTCACAAAACTATTTCTAGAAATAAAGGGTGATGGGTGTACACGTGACCACATTTATATCCCATTCATGCAACTGGCTTGAAAACACTGTGTGGGTTTGTGGAAAGAAACAGCCAACATCTGTGACATGACACTCTTTAGTAGCCAAGAAACTAAACCATGTAAATAAACCACTGAATTTTATTTCAAGACATAGGTATGAAGGAAATCAGTTCAATGATGAAATTATATTGAAAACAACTAGAATTCTAGTTGGATTCACCTGTGTTAGCATTTTTTCATATTCATAAAGCTTTGGAGGTGATCTAGATAGCAAAGTCAAAAACTTATTTCAGCTTGCTGAGAGGCAGGGACCTTGTTCATCCAGTCAGGTAAGCAGCAGCTAAAGTATTTGATGACAAGTCAGGCTCAGAATTGAAAATTCATTGGAAAGCCATCTTATTTCATTATTCTCCTTTATATTCCCTTGTGATATTAGCTGGATATTTTCAGGCACAAATATATTTCCCAAACCAGGTCAAGGACACTGCTGAGAGAATCTAGGATTTGGCAAATTCTGTTTGGCCAGCTCTGCAGATTCTAACAAATCCAAGTCTGTTCATGAATAATCTGAAAATACAGAAGGAGGCTAAATTTGTCAAACAAATTCTTAACTCTACAGTGTTTGTCCAAAGCTACTCCCTTGTTCCAAATGCCCATTAGTTTCAGCTGGTGTTCTTGATGTACTCACTATAGGAAAAAATCCATACTGGGAATAATTAAGGTGCTATGAACTTCAGAGTAAAGAAGCTTACTCCAAGCTTCTGTGTGTGTGTACATGGATTTGACTCTGGTAAAATGCTGGTGCTTCTGCAGTGTATCACCTTATACAACAGAAACAGTTTAACTTGAAGAAAGGACAGTCACTCTGAGACAAAGAGGTCTCAGACCCTGTGGCTCAGCAAGCCTGGGACTACTCCCTATGTCCAACCCTCAGCCCCAAAGGCCAGCCAGCCAAGCCAAGCAGACCCTCTCCATACCCCAATATGTGCTGCTATGTCCCACATGTGTGTAAGTGTGCAGTCAAAGTCACCCATGTTTCAGCTGGCTTCTCCAGGTACTGTCTTATGGTGGACAGCAAGCATCCATCAACCAATACCTGTCAGCTGAGGAGAGACACAGACCACAGGCATTCTTATGTTGTTCCCTGCAGTGACTGAAACACAATATATGACATTCAGCATTCTTGTTTCTTATGCTCATGCTTGACAGGCGGTAGGAAAACTAATATTTTTATTATTTACCACTCTGGAGCTCTCCAATCCAACAGAGCTGCAATTTTAAGTTGGAAATGTATTGCTTCAACTTTAGCAGTGAGTATATAATCCATCTCTTCTTTTTCCTGGTTTTTTCCTTCTCATTTAGATAGGATGTGACTCTAATTCGGGGTAGTTTCCTTGCCTTTTGTGATGCCTGGATAATGTCTTTAATTTGGGTATTAGACTGATCTAGTTAATTGATCATAGTACACTCTCAAGGCCTCACTAAAGCTTTCATGGACTTCTTACATAGTACTTAGCATAACTGTTCAACTGGCAGAAAGAAAGTCTTATCTTCTCTCCCCAGAGGTAGCTAATCTAGCCTCTAAATCTAGTAAAACTTGCAGCAGCCATTGAAAAACTACACAGAATGTCATAAGATCCACAACCAAACTTTTCCCTGCTAGTTTTCAGTTACTGATTAAGCCTTGTTTTCTGTTTCCTTTTTTTTTTTTCAGTAACAAATGGTGACTGATGAAAGCTTTTCAAGGCAAATCAAAGGCATTCATCCTGTTTTCTGTAAAAATTGGGGTAGTGACAAATCCACAAATGCTTTGACTGAATCTGTTCTTTGGAAGTACTACAGCTTGGCCCAATGTATGTGTTTGAACACCATAATATATTTTATCCACTGCGTGACACAAAAAACAATTACAGGAGAAAGTTTAGCCTAGTGCTTAAGCAGACTAGACCCCTGCTTTCTCTGGTTTGGCTGTCAATGAGGTTTCAAAGGTAATTTACAATTTTGGAGACATTCATTGTTTAAAACCAAAAGGGTCCCTGTGTTTGGAAAGCAGAATATAAAATGCACACAAAGTTAAATATCAAATTTTAAGGCTGCTTTAAAGCTCCTTCAAAGCACTGCCACTGATTTCAGCAATTTTGGGGTCATTTTCTCAGGCTGTTACTTTTGTGCCTATCAGTTGGTAGCAGAAGACAGATGAAACAGATGCTTTGGACAGGCAGCACAGTTAAGTGGAGCTACAGCTCAGAAAATTTATGTTCTGACCCTGACCCTGCGTCTGCCACCGATGCAAGCCCCAACAAATCGCTACATCCCTCTCCATCTCAGAGGTAAAATGTGATGATACTCACCCACCTTTTAAGGCACTGCACTTTGTGCTCCACCAGCAGTAATCATTCCATGACTAGGAGGCTCAATTATGTGAAATGCTTTGAGATGTAAGACGGTCTGAAAGTATGAAGATTTATCATTAATAATAATAATGAAAGTGCAAAAAACATAATTTCCAGTAAATTAACACAGAATCACAAATCAGTTCTGAAGTGGGTTTTAAGCATAGTATTTCTTCCCAAGAGCTACAGTATGATCTTTCCCCCTTCATTCATTTCAATCAACAGTTAGGTTCAGATTGCTTTTTAAATATTTAGTAACTGCTTGGGACATTTTATTTTATGGTGATTCCACATCATGCATCTCTTGTCTTCTTAATTCAGGACCAGATTTTAGAACAAAGCCAGTTAATTCTTCCATGTGTAGATCAGACAACAAACCCTCCCCTGGAGTCTCCTGAAGGTCAAGTGAAACATCCAAAGGAGACTTTTTTCATTTTTCACACCCTTCTTTCCACCCACCATCAAATCAAGCAAAGCTTCTCTTAATCATTATCAGGGAGACAAAAAGTTATAGCACAGAGCAATGGACTGGAATTTCACACCCCATTTGCACAATAACTCTGAGGGCTTCTAATGTGCTGTTTGCTTTTCAGCAGGCATCTCTGCAGTCATCACTGAAATGCATTTTGGCGCTGCTCCCAGGGCAACTTAAATATTTATGACAGCTTGTCTTGAAGTGCCTACATGAACATTAGGATGTCCACAGCAATCTGCAAATTGACCCATCCACATGGCATTTGAGATCAGATGGAAAGAGCTTTAATAATGTAATGAAAATTAGGGTAGACATAATTTTTAATTTATCATTTTACTTTCTCTCTGATTTTCATCCCATCATTTTGGCCAGGATATGTCATATTATTAACTCCTCCCATATTAACAGATGCTAATGATCTCTCTCTCACTTGGATTGTCTTTTATTACACATTCAGTCAGACAATAAAGGGGAAATATAAACTCTCACCCTACATAAACCATTTTTCCTCCAGAGAGTGAACCTGGTCCACCAGACCCAGCTGTTTGTTTATTGACCAAGTTGAGTGATGCATGAGAAATTTAAAAGGCAGACATTCTTCCCAACAGCTTTCATTTTCATGCTGCTCCAAAGTCCAGAGGTATATTTCGTTCTTCGACCTTTATTTCAGCTTTTCATTCTCTCTTAGAAACAAAGCTGCCTAATAAAACAATATTTTCAGACACATCTAATAATGGAGAAGAAAAAAATACCCATTCAACTGAGATCCAACTTCAGCCTCCAGCAGGAGTCAGGAGTTATGTCTGGAAGGTTCATCAGGAGGAGAGAGGTCACAGCTCCTAACTCTGTTGCTGATTTATTCACAGGGCAGCTGGAGTTAAGCTACCTCATCTCACCAGGCCATACTTTCTCTCATGAAGATTGAGGTGTATCAGGAGCTGTGAGAGAGGCAATTTGCTACAGAAAGTTAGAACAGAGGAAGATAGAGAAAAAGAATTAGTCGCTTCCCATCTTTGCACCTTTGTTTCCCTTAACCTAGTCTGACTATAATATTTTCTGTAGATATTGGCTTGAAATACTTGGCTGTGTAGTGCACATTAGAATTTACCCCATGACCCGTCTCCTGAGGAGATAATTATCTGCCTCTCTCACCTCCACAGGGTTAACAATATTCTCACATCTCTCTTTGCTAGGACCTTTCCTTCCATGGATACCAGTCACCTTTTCCCTGCAATTCTCTATCTGATTAGCCTAATTACATTAGAGTTGCTGATCCCAGCTTGCTCTCTGAAGTTTGTTGCTTTTTGTTATAATGAAAAAAATGGTTTGTGCATTGCAAAATTGTCTTTTTTTCTTGTTATCAGGAGATTCTAACAAAATACAGTCTCTAATAATAGTCTTTTCTTATAAACCACAAACACAAATGTTTAAATCTGTATATATATGTTTTTTACAAGGTCCATAAAGCATCCAGCAAAATGTGACCTCAGACAGTGCTGCAAAAATGTTCATCACCTGAGAAATACAGAGGCCTTCAGGAATAAAGGGAATTTCATTAGGTCCCTTTACAACAACCCCTGTCTACCTCAAGGTGTGAAGGGTTTCCGAGTTAAGGTGGAGGTCTGTAAAACAAAGTAGAAGAGCAGTGTGCTCTGAGAAGGTGTCTGTCTAGACAAGTTACCTTAATTGTTCTACCACTGCTGTCCTTGGTGCCACTCCACCTTTGCTATCACCTCCATGAGTGAGCTTCATGTGACTGAGAGGTGTTTGGTTTGGGGAGTGCTGTGGTTAAAATGCTGGCCATAACTCTGATCTAGTCTTTCTCTTGTTCTTGTGACAAGAAGGCTTGCACCAGTAATCACAGGGGCTGGGAGAACTCAAGGAAAGGGGTTACAGTGTAGTCAAGGACAAAAACTACTGCAGAGTAGCATGGCAGTTTGCTGTGCATGACTTAAAACAAACAAACAAACAAACAAACAAAAAACAAAAAACAAAAAAACAAAAACAAAAACAAAAACAAAAACAAAAACAAACAAACAAACAAAAAAGCCAGAAAGCTTATTTTATAGTAAAAAAAATGATAACTGTCATGGTTTGACGCTGGCACAAGGCAAGTGCCCCCATGAAGATATACTGTCCCTGGTACTTGCTGTGAGATGTGACCAAAAACAGAGCAAAACAGTTTCTAATTTAGAAACAAAAGGAAAGAAGAACTTTATTACTTATAATATGTAAACAAGACACACACAGAAGAGGATGAAAACTTTAAAAAACGCTCTTCCTCCTTCCCCCACCCTAGTTCTCAACACAATAAAACAAACTGAAAATTCCCAATCAAGTTACCACCTTTCAGATAATTAATCTTCGATCTATTATTACCCTTCTGATAATCAGTACTTAATTCATTAAGGAGAGATAGGAGTCCTTCTTGCACCATATCGTGGCCTCTTCTTCCATGTCCAGTGCTCTCACCACTGTGCATGGACAAGAACTGTTTCTAGGGTTTCTCTTTTTTAAAGATACTTTGGTCAGTTCCAAAAAACGACAGCTTCTCAAATTTTATTTTGAGTCCCCCCCAATTTTACCCCCTGGGGCCGAGGGGCCTTGAGAACAGAGCTCTTCCTCTCATCTCTGTTCACACTACTCTTCTACTGTTCACTCTTGGCTCCAAGCCAATGCCTCTCCCAGATGCAGTCTCTGTGTCACAGAAAAGAAATGAGTCCGTCCATGGCTATACAAGAAAAGTCCAGCCAAAGGCCACTCCATCATCTCCTCCCACCTAGGATTCTTTTCAGCATTCTTTGACAATCTTCCACTTACACGACCTTTCATCACCTTTACTTAGTTCTTTATCTTCCTTCTTCAGATTCAGGAGGATTAGCATTTATAAAGTTTCCATCATCTACGAAAAAGGTTAAAACCTTAGACTGTGCCTGCCCAAAACTCCCACAGCAAGTTGCCAGCACCTCTTGCGCCTCCTCCTCTTCACTCTTTCGGCCGTGCTGCCCGGCTGCCGATATCAAATTTCAAGGTGGCACAAACACAGTCTCTCTCTCTCTCCGGGAGGGAAGGAGGCTGCCTGATACCTCTCAAGGTACTTGCACTCTCTCCACCCTTCCATCCTGCAGGATCTTTCTCTCCCCCTCTGTGCCCAAGGCTCCAGCCTACCTCGCCCAGGCTGCATGGCTTCCCCTGCCCGCCCAGCCCGCAGCTGGGCAGGGGAGGCCTGAACTCCCTCACAGACCGGAACCAAGAGAGCGTTCTGCCGGGAGCCCTTTGCTTTTAACCCCCTGTGATCTCAGAAACGGATCCTTGTCCTCAGTGGCCACACCAGGTGCCAATATTCAAACCTGAGTACTCATTGGTTTGACCACTGAATCACAAAAAACTCACTTCCTTTTCAAACCACCACAATAACTCAAAAAAATGCATTGGTTTTGGTCATCAGAGAGAAACAATTGAATTTTATTTGCCATGGAAAGTTTAATTTATTTCTGATTGTATGTGAACTACAAAAGGCTAAGCAATACACAGCTCCTTATGCCTGAAGAAAGATGGCAGAAATTCATATAAAAAACCTCATCTGAAGGTGGCTGAGGTGACAGGAGCCTTGGGAGGGCAGGGCCCCTTGCTGCCACCTTCCACCAGGTAGGAGCAGATCTCATCACCACTTTATAGCTTTGTACAAGTAAAGCTGCCCTTATACAACTGCTAAAAACAGTGATCCTGTTTTTTGAACAGTAAAATATCAGTCTTTCAGCCTTGTCTTAAAATGGGCTATAAGCTATGGCCATTAATTTGACACAGATTTCTTGCATAAAGTGTCTTTGTAAAGTCTCATTGCATTCAATATCCTAGAAAGAGACACTTCTGAAATGCAGTATCGCTCTAGAGAAAATCATCCTGGAAAGCTTTTGTTGAGTTTTTTTATTTTGTTTCAGTTTTATTTGGTATTTCTTGCTTGTTTGTTTAAAGACAGATGGACAAAGAACAAGAAACAGAGTTAAGAAAAGGAAATTGTTGTTGCCTTAATCTCAGACTGTCGACAAGTGGCAGCGTTTCCTGTGATTTAGTACGGCAGATGGAATTGTATCTTCTGAGAGAGCATGTAGATTACAAAGCCTTCCTTCCTGTGGCTGCAGACATTAGTCAGCCCCAGCTTACTCAAGACAGCAGCAGGCATTCATTCCTCAACTGTAATAACTCACAAAATAAAATGTTTGTTGGTTTTGGGATTTTTTTTCCCAAAGACCTGATCTAGTGTCAATAGTCTCAGCAGTAAAGCTCTCATTGCCTAAGGAGTGCTGTATGAAACAACAGCTACAAAGAACTCATCCCATTCTTGTCTTCCTGGACTGACAAATATGAGATCTACTGTGTCTGAACAGCATTCTTGAACTTAGCAATGTGAGTTGTAGTGGCTAGTCAATTTGCTTTGGTTTCTTTAGGTCCATTTCAAAGTGTGGCCTGACGTATTTTATCTGGGTTAATTTTGTGGTTTTTACTACTGAGTCCTTGCTACTCCAGAGAAATCACTCCAGCCAGCTAGCTGGGAGCTATCAGCTCACTGCCTAGTCTTTTATATAATGTCCAAAGTTACAAAGATAAAGGTAGAAGAAATAAGGAAGATTGTTTCTCACACCTGAATAGAGTTTTAGTTGCAAAGTTTACATCTGCATCACATGAAGAACCACTTTGAGAGTTTGGAGCCTGCCAGTTAGTACATCATTAAGACAACTCTTAGATCATCTCTTGGAAGACAAGACAAACTGACCTGTGTTCACCATCTCTTATTATTTTATAAACCCTAAGTCATTTTATTTGCAGGGTCAAAGAACCCCTGGACTCACCCCTCATGGAAGAACCCCTTGTCATATGAAAACAGATCTGCCCATTTTCTGAGTTTTTTCTAGTTCTATTATATCCTTTTTAAAGGGCTGCACACCACACAACTGCAGCATGGATTTCTGGAATGGTAAAATGCTGCTCCCTATTTCACCCACTCACCTGGCCCTAATAACTAGAATATATTTAAAACTGTCACTCAGCACTGCCATAGTTTTCCCAAAACTTCTTATTCTGAGAGAAACATTTCAATCTTGCATGATCACAATAAGCTTAAAGCACATCATTTTGTATAAACCAATATCAACCATATAAATAGTTAATTTTATGTTATGAAAGGAACTATATGGATGAGAAACTTTGTCATCTCTCTGAAGCATACCCATAGCTTCAGCTCAAACATGCTCCAAAATGCTCTCATGTTTTGATCTATTATTTGAAGGTCATTCTCATGGGATGGAAAGTATACATATGTAAATAAATAATAAACAAATACTTTAAAAATTACTTTTTAAACTCATGGAAAATAAGGCCTGACAATTCTGGGTGAAGATAAAGACCACCACTTACACAATGGAAGTAGATCCAACCTTCCTTACACAGACTGCCCTCAATTAGAGCTGGGTAAATATTTCAAAAGAAAGTGTTCAAGGTTCCAGTCTTACCTTCTCATCTATGGAAAAAGGACCTGATACCTGTAAAGGACCTTCATGACCTCTCTGGGACACCAAGTTGACTCAAAGGTCTATTGGTTGGTTGGGCAAATAATTAACAAGCTCAAAATAATATCATTTCTTTTCTGTATGCAAATTTTCATTAAAAAGTTGTGGTTATCAGCAAACTCAAATTCCTGTTATTGTTCATGTGAAATTAGAAAAATAAAATCCTTCTAAAGCCCACTCCACTCCATCTTCACATGTTATCAAAGCTAGAATACTGATTTTCCACCTGTCAACTTTTGCAAGTCCACCTATCCACATACATGGTGTTTGGTCTATCTTTCATCCCTCTTTGCATTTCCCAAAATGTGTAGTCTGCATCAGGCTTCTCTCACATCTCAGTTGGAAGAAAAACACACTCTGCTCCTCTGACTCTGTTTGTGTGGGAACAGTTCCCATGGCCAGCTGATGTAAGCCCACTTCTACTGCTCCAAGTGCCTCAGGGAAGCCAAGAGATTCCAGCATTGAGTGGCCGCAGCTAAACCCTTATTGTCTCCCTTGGTGGCTTTTGAGAAGATAGGACTGCTTGCTTCTGCAAACCCTTTCAAATTCTTTTTAATCCTGAAAGCAGCACTGAAATTAATAAAATTCTCTCAATTTTTGTATAAGTATGGATAAAACACTTCACTGTGTAGATGTGCACTTACTGTGCACAATTTCACAATTTAACTTTTTTTATAAAAGATAGATACATTTTCTGGATTTTGAAATTGGCAATGTCAAAATGGGCATGATGAAAAGCATGAATGCTATATATATACCTGGAACTGAATATAAAAACAGCCATGAAAAATATGTGAGTATAAACGTTAAACAAACCCCTGCAATCCCAAATTTCCTAGTACAATTTTGTCAACACACATTTCATCCTTCCTCAATTCATGCAAAAACCTCCTTGCATTTTATAATCTAAAATCCAAGTGGTGATGACATCTCACTGAAAAAAAAGCCAACAAAAAAAAAAAAAAAAAAAAAAGGAGGGGGGAAAACCAAACAAAACTAAATTTACACCAAAATGTAAATGCACTACTGTGGTGGTTTGTATTATAAGTAAAAAAAAAAAAAAAAAAAAAAAAAAAAAAAAAAATTTAATGTTCAAATTATACGTTACTGTTCCAATCCCAGTTTAAGTCCCTGTTATATGTTCTTGTTCCAGTCCCAATTTAAGTCTCTGTTATATGTTGCTGTTGCAGTCCCAGTTTGTTTCAATCTGAGTCCCTGATCGGGAGGCTTGGTGTTGTAAGCCCCAAGAAATAAAAAAAAAATGCGGGGGTTCGCCTTTGGGAAGTTCTTACTTGTTTCGTTCTTGCATTCGTGCTCCTGCTGCTTGTTCCCTTTCCAACTCATTGGGTGATTCAGCCGCTGCTTCCCGGGAGAAACTTCCACATTTCCCACGAGAACTTGTGCATGGGCGCATATTTATCATCTTACCTCCGGAGAGAGAAGACAGCCCTGGACAACGAGCTACTCTTAAAGAACCACCTAACAAACCACACTATGAGAACGGCAGGGACCTGGAGAGACTGGAGTCACTGATTCCAGTTCAACAGGCTGGTCACCATGACCTAGGTAGGACTTGGAAGAGAGGACACCCCTGGACTTTTGAGCCTAAAACAGAGTCTTTGGACGATCCCTATGAGGACAGAGGCTCTAGTACTGCGGACAGTGAATGACGATAGGCCTGTGTGTTGGTTCTTCTCAGCATAAACCATGGGGAGAAGCGGTGGCACACACCCCAAGCCCCCACCTCTGTTTAATAAAGGCCTATTAAAGAGGAGCAGAAGGTTTCCTAGCACTTTGATTATATCAGTTTGAGACGGAAGTGAGTTTTTTGGGATTTGGTGGTCAAACCAATGAGTGCTCAGGTTTGAATATTGGCACTTAGTGTGGCCACTGAGGACAAGGATCCGTTTCTGAGATCACAGGGGGTTAAAAGCAGAGGGTTCCCGGGAGAACGCTCTCTTGGTTCCGGTCTGTGAGGGAGTTCAGGCCTCCCCTGCCCAGCTGCTGGCTGGGCGGGCAGGGGAAGCCATGCGGCCTGGGCGAGGTAGAACGGAGCCTTGGGCACAGAGGGGGAGAGGAAGATCTTGCAGGATGGAAGGGTGGAGAGAATACAAGAACCTTGAAAGGTATCAGGCAGCCTCCTTCCCCCCTCCGGAGAGAGAGAGAGAAAGACTGTGTTTGTGCCACCTTGAAATTTGATATCGGCAGCCGGGCAGCACGGCCGAAAGAGTAAGGAGGGGGTGGCGCGAGAAAGTGCCGGGCAAGTCAAGTCGTGGGAGTTCTGGGCAGGCACAGCCCAAGGTTTTAACCCTTTTCGTAGATGATGGAAACTTTATAAATGCTAATTCTCCTGAATCTGAAGAAGGAAGATAGAGGTGAAATAGAAAGAACTGGACAAAGGTGATGAAAGTTCATGCAAGTGAAAGATTGTCAGAAGATGCTGAGAAGAATCCTAGGTGGGAGGAGATGGTAGAGTGACCTTTGGCTGGACTTTTCTTGTATGGCCATAGACAGACCCATTTTTTTTCTGTAACGCAGAGACTGCATCTGGGGAGAGGCATTGGCTTGGAGCCAAGAGTGGACAGTAGTGTGAACAGAGATAGAGAAGAAGATCTCTGTTCTCAAGGCCCCTCAGCCCCAGGGGGTGAAATTTGGGGGGGACTGGTGTCCCAGGATTTGAGAAGCTGTCGGTTTTTTTGGAACTGACCAAAGCATCTTTAAAAAGAGAAACCCTAGAAGCAGTTCTAGTCCATGCACAGTAGTGAGAGCACTGGACATGGAAGAAAAGGTCACAATATGGTGCAAGAAGGACTCCTATCTCTCCTTGATGAACTAAATGCTGATTATCAGAAGGGTGGTAATGGACTGAGGATTATCTGAGAAGTGGTAATGACTGAGAATTTTTAGTTTTGTCTCACTGTGTTGAGAACTTGGGTGGGGGGAGGAGGAGTGTTTCTAAAGTTTTCATCCCCTTCTGTGTGTGTCTCCTTTACATATTGTAAGTAAATAAAGTTTTTCTTTCCTTTTGTTCCTAAGTTAGAACCTGTTTTGCTCTGTTTTTTGGTCACATCTCACAACAAACACCAGAGACAATTTATCTTCATGGGGGCACTGGCCAGCGTCACACCATGACTACTACTTAATTTAAACTATTAGAAAGCGTATTCTTTCAGCTGCTGAGAAGCCTTTGCAGATAAAGATGGGGAATGTGAAAAGGGATTAAGCACTGAAAGAAACTAAGATGCCAAAAGAAATGTACAGCTTGTGTGGGGATCAGGGACTCTTTTCTCAGCAATGTGTTCATAAATTTTGTCCTGAGTATATATAGTGAGCAGAAAGTCAAGGATTTAATATTGCTGGCAGTAAGCCAGCAGCATGTTAGGAAGAGTTTACATTAACTCCCCACATACCACTCTGCTGGAGCACCTCAAATTGACCTCCAGAGAGCCTTGCTGCACCCATTCCAGCTCCCCCTGCCCGGACCTCTCAGCTCAGAGGGGTCTTGCACAGCACCTTGCTCCCCCAGCCCAGAAGGCTGGCATCCACACCATAATTTTCACTTTCTTTTGAAACTCCCTGCAGCCTCTTTTGCTATTGCTCAGCACCTTCATGCCAACTGCCAGTAACTTTTTGACTTTTCCTCCCTGTTGTTTCACAGCAGCCAGTCCTGTTCCTCATTTGTCAAAGGAAGAACATTGGAAACCACTCACCCAGGCTGAATTTGGATCAGCAGCCCACTCTACATCCTGTTTAAAGTCACTTGAGCCACTCAGCCTGTAAGAACTATTAATCTCATCTATCTTGAATTCCCATTAATTCTCTAGACAAGAAGTTATTCATTAAAGTTATGCATATTATAATATGCATATCTCATAGCACCAAAAGTAAGTGATGAAGGCCACATAAGTAATCTGCAGATATAGAGGGAATGCTAGCTCATAGGAGTATGAAAACTGACTAGCATGATGTATTTTGTCAAAGATGATCTTAGAAGTTGCCTGTTGCTTTAGGAAGGTATTCTGAATATTTCCTTAACCATGGGAATATCATTCATGTCATAGTGCCATATTCAGACACTTAAGGACTGACAAATACACTACCTTAAAGTCAGTTCAAATGACTTCAAGTGGGGTAGAGATCATGTTTTGGGTTTCTGAACCACAGTGAATTCTACCGTCTGCTCAGTGAGACCTAAGATAGTGCCTAAAAAGAATAGGAATTTACAGTTTAAACAGTTTGAAGCTAGTAAGATAATTCTCTTTCTACTAAGGACTAACTTTGTTTCATCAGGACTCCAGTTGACATCACCCATTTAGGCATCGAGATTTGGCAGCATGGTGGTGCTTCCATTTGGAAGCATTTGGTGCTTCCATCATTCCTGGTTTCTAGGTCACCCAGCTTAAGGAGCAGTCTAATTACACAGGGAATTGTCTAATCAAGATGACTGGGCTGGAGCAGCTTGGAGGCATCAAAGCCAGCTCCCTGCCTTAGGGCATGGTTTCCAGCCACAGGATTACTGTGTTAGCTGTGTTTAGCAAAGCTGAACAGAGTGTGTCACAGCAGAAATTACAGTATTTGAAGCGAAAGTCCTACTGAGTGATCTTTTGTTAAAAGAAATGCCCAAACTTTTTATTTGAGAACTGAAGGAAGCACCTTCTGATTTTGAGGAAAAAAGTGAAAGAACATAGAAAAGGAGAAAAACACTTGCCATGAGACTGCAAAGATTTTCAAAAAGAGAGTACATCAGTAATTTTTTTCCCAGTTAAAATCTGAGTAAAAGTTAGTTGCAATACTTTAACTTAGAAGTAAGCACATAAATAAATTATAGAACTATATACATTCTTTAAAATGTTTTTATATGAAATTTTAATAACAAGCCCATTCTTCCTGCTTTCTTTGTCCGTAAAGCCTGTCTTTGGCCAATGCATGTTTTATTATTTTGAGAAAAGCAATTAGTTATTTAGCTGCAAGTGCTAAACTCAAGTGTCCCTGAGAGGAGAATGGAAAATCTTTCTTAGGAGCAAGCAATCTAGTTTTTAACAAAAATCAAACACTAAAACTTTAGCTGAAGGCAGCATAAACTAGCTTATACACACTAATGGCTTTTTTCACCTGGATTTCCATTTTCCAGTCATCACCTCTTCATTCGGCCTCTTTCAAAATAATTTCTTAGTTATATGAAACACTGTTCCTGAAACATGAATTTTGTTATTCATCCTCAGGAGGCAGCTCAGCTAATTCTGTCTGAATCAATCAGTGGAAACAAATTTAAGATGAATCAAACAGGTACCCAAAGATTCTTTTAATTATATGATAATCCTCTGGTGTTTGTATTTTGTATGCATACTTATATAGCAGTGACTACAATGTGCCTGTAACCACAGGAAAACAATGACCCTTAATGGACACTATCAGAAAATTGCAAGGCTTTTGTCACCTTCCTTATTGGTTGGAGGTCCTCCACCTCACCATTTATATTTCAGCAGTTGTTCAAAGCTAAGTTTATACCACCAAGATCTACATAGGGCCTAGGTTATGTTTACAGACTTAATAAAATATATAATGATTATTTTGTTTGCCATGGCAAACCCACTACTGGAGGGTGCCCATAGGAACCCAAAGGAAAGCTGAAAAGCTTCATAGAAAAGGAAGCAAAGGAGAACATTGAAAACACCAAATAAAGCTGAATAGACTCACCTGAATTACCCAAAGTGAAATTTTGGTATGGGACAATTATCCACCCACAAATCGAGTGCACTATCTGTAATGAGAGCCCTTGTAGACTTTGCTAAGGTACAACAACTTTTCTACCACACAACTGATTCTGTGTGTGGTGGTTTGAAAAGGAAATGAGTTTTTTTTTGTTTTTTTTTTTTTTTTAATTCAGTAGTCAAACCAATAAGTGCTTAGGTTTAAAGATTGGCACCTGGTGTGGCCACTGAGGACAAGGATCCGTTTCTGAGAACACAAGGGGTTAAGAGCAGAGGGCTCCAAGGAAAACGCTCTCTTGGTTCCGGTCCCGGAGGACGGAGGGATCTCCCCTGCCCAGCGGCTGGCTGGGCGGGGAGGGGAAGCCATGCGGCCTGGGCGAGGTAGGCTGGAGCCTTGGGCACAGAGGGGGAGAGGAAAAATCCTGCAGGATGGAAGGGTGGAGAGAATACAAGAGCCTTGAAAGGTATCAGGCAGCCTCCTTCCCTCCCCGGGAGAGAGAGAGAGAGAGAGAGAGAGAGAGAGAGAGAGAGAGAGAGAGAGAGAGAGAGAGAGAGAGAGAGAGAGAGAGAGAGACTGTGTTTGTGCCACCTTGAAATTTGATATCGGCAGCCGGGCAGCACGGCCGAAAGAGTGAAGAGGAAGAGGTGCGAAAAGTACTAGCAACTTGCTGTGGAAGTTTGGACAGGCACAGTCCAAAGTTTTAACCCTTTTTTGTAGATGATGGAAACTTTATAAATGCTAAACCCCCTGAATCTGAAGAAGGAAGATAAAGAAAACTAAGCAGAGATGATGAAAGTTCATGCAAATGAAAGATTGTCAAAGAATACTGAAAAGAATCCTAGGTGGGAGGAGATGATGGAGTGGCTTTTAGCTGGACTTTTCTTGTAAAGCCATGAACGGACTTTTTTTTGTGTCATAAAATCTGCATCTGGGGAGAGGCATTGGCTTGGAGCCAAAAGTGGACAGTAAAAGTAGTATGAACAGAGATGAGAGGAAGAGCTCTGTTCTCAAGGCCCCTCGGCCCCAGGGATGAAATTTGGGGGGGACTGGTGTCCCAGAATTTGAGAAGCTGTCGGTTTTTTTTGGAACTGACCAAAGCATCTTTAAAAAGAGAAACCCTAGAAACAGTTCTGGTCCATGCACAGTGGTGAGAGCACTGCACATGGAAAAAGAAGTCACGAGATGGTGCAAGAAGGACTCCTATCTCTCCTTGATGAACTGAGTACTGATTATCAGAAGGGTGGTAATGGACTAAAAATTAATTATCTGAAAGGTGGTAACTTGATTGGGAATTTTTAGTTTGTTTTATTGTGTTAAGAACTAGGGTGGGGGGAGGAGGAAGAATGTATTTTAAAGTTTTCATCTTCTTCTGTATGTGTCTTCTTTCCATATTATAAGTAATAAAGTTCTTCTTTCCTTTTGCTTTCTAAATTAGAAACTGTTTTGCTCTGTTTTTGGTCACATCTCACAGCAAGTACCAGGGACAATATATCTTCATGGGGGCACTAGCCTGGTGCCAGCATCAAACCATGACACTATGTCATAAGGAAAATTCCACCAACAGATTTCTGACATCCATTCAGCTGTAATGTTCTTTCTGGGCTTCCTCAGTCAAATACTGCCTGCCTGAGCCTGGCTATCTAACAAGATCTGATGAACGTATGCTGCAAGACAGAACTGCTTTAAAAAAAAAAATGCTCTTGATACTGTTACAAGTGCTTTCCACAGCTGCAAGTTTTCCCAAAAGAGAAACTGTCTTTACAGTAACAATTGTGAAAAAATCCTGACACATCTTAAGGTTTTCATATCCCATTTATTCCAGAGTATCTTTCAGTCTTTTTTAAATTCCCTGCTTGCTTGCTCGCAATCTATTTTGCAGTCACTTCCCCTTCTGCCTTTCTCCCTAAGGCTGCTGGTAACCCTGCTGTGAAGGAGGTGAGTATTAACCTATGTATACATCTGGCTGTAATATGTCTGTCCACAAACACTACCTTGAGACACAAGAATTGTCATTTATGTAGAGAAAACATGTTCAGAATAAAGACGCATCCTAATTTCTCCTCACACACCATGCTAATTCAATCAAGTATCTTTTCTTAACTACCTCTTATTCTGGATTTTTAAAAAAAGTAATACTGAATTTGATGAAGTCTTTTAATATATGTCAGGTGTAGACTGGGAACAAACCTTTTGTAAACTCTGTCCTAGGACTTGCAGAGTGCTGTGCCATACCACTTGAAATAGCAGCACCAATGTATCGTACTAGTTCTTTTCAAAATAATGTATTCTTTAATCTAGTGACATTATATAGTATCTTTACGGAGACACTTAGCAGTATAAACTACTCATTATCTGCAAACAAGGCTCCTCATCTTCTTGGGTTCCAAACAAATAATCTTAGATTTGTTGGCTATTTCAAGATCACTCCTCACCTTCTTGGGTTTCAAACAAATAATCTTAGAATTGTTGGCTATTTCAAGATCAATCTACGTAGCCTCAGAATAACAGAAAATTAATTCATCAGTAGGAACTGACCAGGGCATCATCACAAAATTATATAGTTATATAAATTTTAAAAAGCTATTTTGTGTGTGTGTGTGTGTGTGTCTGTGCATGCACAAAGGTGGATGGATAATTATGTGATGGTTTAAGACTTGCTCCCTGATGTGTCTGATCATGAAATTCAGAATTTTTCATTCCAGTGTAAATGAAATCTAAGATTACTGAATCCATTAGAATTGAGGAAATCAAAGGCTGAGATAACACAGGCAGAGGCTTGGAAACTATGTCTCCTTTCCTAGCACTCTACTGCACTGAAAAATCAAACGCACAAAAATGGAATTTTCATGGAATCTTTTTACATTCCTTTAATGTCTGGGTTTGAAAAACATTCCCTTAGAAAGGATTAACCTGTTGTACACAGTGTGTGCATTGCTATGTAGATTATAGGGAGAAGAAAAGGAAAGAAAGAGAGAAGCAGTATAAAGAAGATAAACTCAGTTTTCCTGAGAAGGTAAACATCACTCGTGAACCCCTCTGTGCACCACTGATTGGATAATTGCTTATTTCCAGTGAGACTGCTTTAGAGCTTTCCATGAACTTGGCATGAGATGGCAGAGAGCAGCCATCCCCCCTAGACATGATCATGCAGGCTTTCCTTTTCATCAGTAATTCATTATATACACTTTCAATTAGCCATCAGATTTAAACTTTTGTACCCTGTTTTAAACAGAATGAACAATGCTTTAAAATATGCATGAGAAGCTAAATTATCTTGATTAAATGAAAGATTCTCTGAATATCTGTAAAAATTGTGGATAATTGCCATGTCTTCCATAAAGCATTAAACCATCAGAAAAACAATTATTCAACTTAATGGTTCAAGCACCATGAAAAGCAGAATTTGGATCTGAGTTCTTATTCTAGTTCATCCCAGTAGTTTTATTCACTTGAGCCTATTGCAATGGGTCAAGAAACCTCCTGGAAGAAAGAGTTTGTGAAATGTCTGACACGTGCTTCTTCTGCTTGGACACTCTGAGGGTCCAGGAACAGATGCAGAATTTGACCAGGAAAAAAGGAATCAGGAGAATTTTTAGAATGCTTTCAACATTCATGATTTGTCACAAGTCCTGCTTGAGATTATGTTGTATATGAAAGTTCAAGATTGATCAGCTTTGAGCATGAGCAAGCTGAAAAGGAAAGCTCAGGATGATGCAGGAATTCATTGAAATCTCATTTTAAAAGTTCTAGATAGACATCTTATTATGGCCAAATCAGAGTATTTCCAGGCAAGGCCTCTGAACAAAGAAATTCAAAACATCTAAGGACTTTCTGAAAAATTTATCTCTTGGGACCTCAATTTCCCATTCCCTCTAAATATGATTATAATCTAGGAAACACTTCAATTCAGGAGTAAAATTAATTCTCTACAACTTTCTCTCCTACTATATGTATAGAAAATACATTGATTTATTCAACAAAAAGCAGTATCACTAAATAAAGCCCCACACAGAAATCATTCTCCAAACATGAAAACCATTTCAGTGGCAGCTTTGCAAACTCTAGGTGATAATGTATTCATTCTGACCAGTGGTTTGAAGCTCAGAAGAAATTGGTTTTTTGAAGTTGTTCAAAAGCTGCAGAGAGGCAGCTGCTAAAACGGCTCAATCGAAGGTGAATGTCCTAACCACCCATGTCCTTTGGTGTCTAGTCAAATCTTTTCTGCAATGTGGAATATCTCCAAAAGGAGGAATTTTTTTTGTTGCTTTTTAAGCACTATTTGAGGATGATAACCTAAGAAATTATTTTTTTTCTGTTCACTCATTTTGTATTGATCTAATTAGACCAACAAGCAAGTAAACTGGTTTTCTGTTCTCAATGCTGCTAGCACACCTTTCCCCCCCTCTCCCATAATTCAGCAAACCAAGAAGGTAATGATTTGCACAGCCCCATATGAACTTGTTCACACCAGGCATAGTTCTTGTGTCTTCCTTGTCCTCAAAGCTCTTCCTTTCAGGACCCAGAACTCATAAGCCTGTAGGATGCTGCTGAAATGGCTTAAAAACAGTAGCTATTAAAACAAGTTGGAGTATTAATCCAATTGCCTCTCTGATTTTTTCCATCTGGAAAGGAAAAAGTACAGTCTCCTTCTTCTAACTGTGTGTCAGTGTATATACAATGGGCTTTTAGCCAAATTCCACAGTCTGTCTTTCTGCATGTGCAATTGTTTGTCTTGTATTCCACATTTATGGGTGCATGTAAAAGATTTTTATGGCTCATTGAACAATATCAGTATCCATAGACTTCACTCTCCAAAACCAGGAGTGATTAATAAGTCTCTCTTCACTAAACATTATTCATCCTACTGCAATGGGAAGCCACCAGCTGGAGCAACCCTTGTCAGACCAGACATTGTCATGCCAGCTTTTCTAAGGCTCATTTGCATTAGCCCTCAGTGACAACAGGACTAGAAGGTCCAGCCTTGGCCACCTCCTTCCAGACTGCCAATTTCCCAGGGGCCTGCAGCACAGTGATCTCAGCCCAACACTACACAGTCCCCATCAGCCTGAACCAATCTGTGGCTCCTCCAAGGCTCAGAGTAGTCTCTGACTGCTCTCCAACCCTCTTTTCAGGAGCAGATGCCCACAAAGGCATCTAGAAGCCATAAATCTTCCTGACAAATAGGTATCCAGTAAGACCCTGATAAATGATGCCTATCCATAGTCACACTGGCCCTCAGAATGATAATTAGTAGTATTGGATTTTCTTGGGGCCCGTGTGGGCTCATCAAAAGCTTCAAGCTGACAGTTTAAGTTCATTCCAGTTTCAGAAAAAATAGCACTCAACAATCTCAATCGTGGATTTGATTCACCAAATCTTTTTTGTAAAGAAATAAAATAAATGTAAGAGAATTATTTTTGTGCAAAATTCTTTCTATTTTACAAAGCTTTGTTTTGCAGGTTTAGTTTTAGTCTCAAAACTAAAATGTGGCAATGAGTATTCTGACCAGTTAACTCACAAAGCCTGCTTCTGGCACTGCATGCACTCCACATCATGCAAGTTGACTCTTCCCCTCATGGAACTGGGAACACACATTGTTTGGAAAGCAAAAGAAGGCAATCACAGTGCATTGAAGCATAATGAAGAAAACCTCATTAGTCACATCTGTCTTCAGGACAGCTCCCAACAGCAGGAGGAGGTTACACGCAATATCAGCTTTCTTCATCCGAGTCCTGGAGTAAAATCAGCAGGACCATCTTTCCCCTAAGCAAATTCAGATGTCTTAGACAAAACAACTTATTGTTCATGTTCTCCTCTGTCCCTGCCTGGCACCCCTACCCTGCAGACAAGGACAGAATTTTCCATTCTCCATTCACAGCAAATAAAGAATACAATGTTCGTTCTGCATCATTTTCATCTTTCATCTTAATTGTCACTGCGGAGACTACAGAAATCATTATCTTTATTATGATGAATGTCCAATTAGCATTTCCCATATAAATTTCAGATCATGAAGGAGGCTGTAATGGATAATTCAAATTCCTAATGGTCTCTTTTTTCCTAGCTGAAAAATTGAGGTGCTTAACAAAATGAAATTTAATCTAAGCCATTTTCAAACAAGTCAAGAACTTTAATTACTTGACAGGGATGAGGGAAAGAAGAGACTGAAACTAAATCTTAAAAATGGGCATATTTTAAAGGACCTTGCTTTTCCAGCCCATTGCTCAAGCCTTCTCCTCCAGATAACTAAACACTTTTCTGGTTGTGCTCAATAAGTTTTAAACTATTGTGAAAGCTGATAGAAGCAATTTCTTTTATTAGTTCTACCATTTACTAAATAAAAAAAAAATTATTCCAAGTAAACATCCTGTTCTTTCTAGCACAGTATTTTAATCAATTCCCATCCATCACATGTAGTAGGAAACTGGCAATTACTACATCATTGCATTTGCAAGGCAATAAGAGGCACAACACCTCCGTGGTGCTGGTTGAGGCACAGAGGTGTGGGTAGAGATATGACAGTTGAATTCCCTTAAGATGGTTTTGGATTGGGCAAAATTAATTCAGCTGGCCATCTCAGAACCACCTCGAGTATTATTTGCACATAGGAGCAAACAAATCATGGGGTCCATATAGTCTAGCTTGTCATCTCTCGTTATGAATTTTAACTATTTCCCTGAGCCAGGAAAAAGCAGACCTTTGCAGATGCCCTTCTATCTAAGCCAGCAGATAATTGTAGAGACACAAAGGAAAACCATGCTTGGTCCAAAAATGAAGTAGGGACCAGCTATCTAGTCCTTTTTGCTTTTTTTATCTCTTCTTTCCTTCTTTTTTTCCAGGAAATTTTTACCCCCTCTTCTAGCCCATGTGGCCTGGAAGTAGCTCTTCATATTTTCCAAGAGCCTTATCCCATGGCATGAGTGAACACACAGCCCTGCATAAACACACACACACACACACACACACACACACACACACACACACACACACACACACACACACACACACAGACACTCTCCTCTTCCCCCCACACTTTCCTATCTTTCACCAAAATACAGGTTCAGCACATTCCAAGACACAGGTCCTATAAAATCTTGTTGATGAGAGATGCAAGTAGAGGTGCTGCATGGGCTTCATGAATTGCAGTGGAAGAACTTGGCAGCCTTGGGATTATCTCTTTCAGAAAATGCCATTGCAGTCAGCAGCCAGGGTAAAATTGCTCCTAGGAAGTAATGACTTACAGCATAAAATTTCTTTTTTATAGCAAAATATTCTGTTAATTACCAAGCAAATTGTCTCTCTAAGAAGGTATTCTTTTCTGAGAAGAAGCTGTTCAATTATTTTTAGTGTGATTTTCTGCAGTCAGTTCAATCTTTATTCTTGTCAGGACATGAAACAGAACTCTTAAGTGTGGAGAATATTGTGGAAGAATGGTTGAAGAACAAGGGACATGTTGATTTACGGCAGCTTTCAAATGTGGAATTAACTAAATTTAGGACTCAGCCTAATCCTGAGGCTGACAATTATTATTGTAACTGTATTATAGTATGATATAGATCTAAGTTTAATTCTGTCATAGGTGGTAGAATGATATTGAATTAGAAGAACCTAATAAGCCCTGGTTATTGTAATTTTATTCTGTGTGTTTATTATTCATATAAATGTGTAATTCATTTCTGAAACCTCCTTTAAGCTTCATCTCAATCATGTCTAATGGCACCCACAATTATTCATCTTAAAAAACACTTCTTCACATCAATTTGCATAATAATTTTCATTAGTTTTCATTTGTTTTTCTTCCTGAGAAAGAATCAGGGAGGATCATCTGACTGATTCTGATTTCATGTTTTTATATTACCTTGTTTCTTTTGTTTTCTGCAGCTGTTGAATAGGCACCATGCCTCCTTACTGAGGAGATTTTTGTGTTTCTAATATTTCTTTTATGCTCTTTTCCTCGCCCTTTCTATAGACATTTGAGGTTTGAGAAGTGCAATTCATCTTATGTGATTATGAATTTCCTTACTCTACAGTCATGTCTCCACTGTACCATAATTACAGCTGCACCCTTCCTTCACTTATGTATTCCTTACAGGAGGGAGATCTGTGTTTTGAATGCACAGTGACAGATTTACAAAAGCTTCAACTGATTTCAGAGTCACTTAACCCAGAATCATACATATGATGTACTTAACTGAGCTTTACAGAAAATAATTGACATCTTTACAAACCATAGGGAATGCAAATTAAGATAATGAACTTCTGTGTATCATTTTCAGTTCTTTTTAGACT
Source organism: Sitta carolinensis (assembly GCA_032173965.1). Classification (NCBI taxonomy): domain Eukaryota; kingdom Metazoa; phylum Chordata; class Aves; order Passeriformes; family Sittidae; genus Sitta; species Sitta carolinensis. The sequence continues at coordinate 3,810,484 of JAVUNC010000006.1, forward strand.
GTTTTCTAATGGCACTGTACAACTTTGCTCTATGGGGTTTTTTTGCCCACTATTCTATTTCAATACAGTTGAGAAAAAAGTAGGATTATTCAGGATTTAGATTTTGCTAAGTTTCATGACAACAATTAGTGAGGCACCTTATTAGTGCCATTTAGGTAGGTAGAACTGTAGTCTTCAGTGAACACCAGGGAAAGATGTTATAAATTACTTAAACGGAAAAAAAAACGTTGTCTGAGTAGTGAATTCCCTGGTGTCTACTTAAGAGCTCCTTCCAGTTGAAATTTAATTCACTATTTCACATTTCATTTTTTTCTAATTCATTACTTTATCACTTCATTCTATGTCTATACAGATTGTCCAGTGTTAAATATAGGTTATAGTATTACTTTGTACTTAGCCACTGAAATTAATTATTTTTCTGAATCAAGTCTCTCTCTATGGTAAGGTTTTATTATCATTGGTGAGAACAACATGGATAGATGGGTATAACAGAAAGGACATGAGATCTACAAACAAGGAAGAATATATAGCATTAATTTAGGGTCTGCTTATTAAATAATGAAGATGGCTTTATAGCTATAATTCTAAATTATGTTCTCTTAAACACCCATCAGAATATATGAGAAGTTGGGACAGTTTTACTGCCCTAGCAGATAAATAACCATACAGTCAAACGTTCCTGATGGAAAGTGCAGGAGCAAATTGATGGATGGACATCTGCAGCATAGGAGCTGATTTTTCAAGTTAAACTCATTAAGAGACCTTAATAGTGATTGGCAAGTTCCTTCAAACAGAACTGCAAATAGGTGAACAGAAGTCTGCTTAAGAAGCTGTCGTGTCGCTGATTAGGAGTGAAAACCATCTATTTGCTGGTAAATCTGCTTCTTGAGCAAACAAATTTAGCTATTTCACATAGAAAAAAAAAAATGTGCTTCAATGAAGCCAGGTGTTACCTGGAACATTCTCAGCCAAAGCATCCTGTGCATATCTGTGTGAGACAGTTTCAAAATGCTTGGAGTCTACAAGGAAAAAAATCTTGCAGACTGTGCAGCCTAATGTTTAGAGCTAAGGGAAAGAGCTAAGAATTTTTGCATTTGTTTACAATTCTGTCCCCTCTCTTTTCTTGATATTTCATTGTTCAAGCTTGTCCCACTGTGAAAAACAGCTTGAATGATGACAACCTGCCTGTATTTTGATGAGAAATTACAAGATTTAATTTGTCAACATCCTGTTTCTATGCAACTGAAGCTAAAGGAAATTTATTACTGACTTTCATGGGTAAAGGAATAGAACATTAAGGATTTTATAAAGTCCTTTCATCCAAAAACCTGAAGTATACATAAGTAAACATAAAGCAGAACACAGTGAAAGCTATTTTGCCAAGAATGAGGGGTGAGTAACATACTCAGTCTTCAGATGCTTGAAGAAATCTTTTCAATGGCTTTATAAGCCATTTTTTCTTATAAGCCATGTTTTACTAATGGAAAATAGTTGGCCTACTAACAAACATTTTGCTGCTTTTTTCCCATCACAATAAGAGTATTAAAAATAACAAAATGCTTTTGCATCAGTAACTCTTAGCACCTCCCTTGAGAAACTGTGCTAGTCACACAGGCATATTTACATGAGGCAAGAAAAATTTTATGGTGGAAACAGGAAAGATAGTATAAACCTGAAAAACTACTAGCAGGGAAAATGTAAGTAGTCTAGTTCTTCACAACTGTCAGAGAATTTTGAAATAAGATGCCTCTGAAACAACTTTCTTCATGACCCCAACAGGTAGTAGTTAGCTTATGTGCTGGAGTGCAAACACTTTGAATAGCTTTAACATTTTTTATTCAACTGAATGCACTCACAGATATTCTCCCAATCCACATTTTAATTGTAGTTCATTTTTGGCCCACTGACAAAGATTTTACTGCTTTCTTCCCATCAGAATGATGAGTCAAATAGCTTTTCTCTCTCATGGAATGCCACTAGAATTTAAACATTTCACAAATGTTCAAAATACAAAATATGTATTTATAGAAGTGCGGCATGGTGACTGTTTAAAAATATTTAACAATATAACAGATACCGCTCCAACAGGTGTCTGCTGTGTCAGTGTAGCTCATTAGCAGATGGTAATAAGATCATCTTCCAGTAGTTTGATAATTAAGATACATTTCTGATGAACTACATAATTTGGAGAAATAATTTCTGTCCTGTGAAAAGCAGTATGAGCTCTTTAATGAATGCAAGCAACCTGGGTTTTCATGGTGTATTTCCTGTGAAAGTTCATACTGCACACAGACCCCTCACTCTTTGCTACCCCACATAAATCACACTTTTCTGAGGCATGCAATTTTCCCAGTTTTCTGAAATTCCTGCCAGATGTCATTTTGCTTTGTCACTTAAGAACATAAACAATCTGGTGCAAACCAGGCAGACTTTTTTCTCTTTTTTTTCCTGACTAAAAAAAAAAACCACAAGTACTGCAGAAATACCCCTGTTTCACAAAACTATACTAGTGAAAATCTATTCTATTTAATATGAGAAAATGCTCATTTTGTGCAGTAGCTCCTAATAATATTATCTATTAAAAAAAAAAAAAACAAACCCCACAAAAAAAACCCCACCCAAACTCTTGCCTATAAGTTAGCCATCATAAGACAAGTGGTGGAATATTTAGCAAAATATTTTTCTTTCTAGAAAATGCTATTTTCTAAACCTGCAATTTTCTACAATATCTGACAAATTTTCAGGCATAAAACCTAAGTAAAATATTTTATGCCTGTCAGCCTGAATCTGTGTATTGTATCCTCATGTTCATATTTTTTAATAAAAGAATGATTTGGGAAGGATTCTACTTTAACAGTTCAAAGCTAGAAATGTATATGACCAGATTTCATAAAAAGCAAGAATATTTCAAGCAACATTCTCTAGTTGTCCTTAGAAAACTTGCACAGGATGCAGAAGAATGGTTATAATTTTATTCATATGAGAGAAATGAAAAGACACAGTAGCATTCTAAACATTAGGTAAACGCTAGAAAAAAATTAGGTAGACACATCATTCAATGGGTGAGCAATTGGCTCCTGGTTTGGGTGCAAAGATGAGTAAGCAGTCACCAGTGGGATTCTTCAGGGCTCCTTTCTAGGGGCAGTCTTCCTCAATTTCCTCATAGGAAGTTTAACAAAGACAAGTGCTGGATTCTGTCCCTGTGCTGGGACACTCCTGGATGCAGGGACAGCCTGGGGAGGGAGATGCTGAGGAGTGACAAAGGTGGCTTGGCTTGTTCAGCCTGGAGAAGAGGAGACAGAGGGGAGATGCTGAGGTCTACAACTCCCCCACAAGGGGAAGCAGAGTGGCAGGTACCAATTTCTTCACTCTCTTGGCCAGTGGTAGGACTCGAGGACAGGGCGTGTAACTGAGTTAGGGGAGGATTAAATTGGATATCAGGAAAAAGCTAACCACCCAGAGGGTAGTTAAGCACTGGAACAGGCAAGTGGTCACAGCACCAAACCTGACAGAGTTCAAGAAGAGTTTGGACAACTCTCTGGGGCACAGGGTGTGACACTTGAGACTCTTCTGTGCAAGTACAGGTATTGGATTTTGATGATCCTTGTAGGTCTTTCCATCTGAGGATGCTCTATGTTTAGTTGCAGCTTAAGTTAGCCATTTATTAATAACTGTAATTTGTTCTTATAATAACTTCAAACCCAGTTATTACAGATTATGTATCAGCCCTCTGAAACAGGGATGCAAGATGAGACAGATTTTATGTCCTATCACTGCACTGAAATCAGTAAGTGGCTAAAACCTGATATTTCAGTACTAAGCAAACACTACAGACAAGACATCAACATGAATAACAGGCTGACAGCTTTTACTTCACAATGAAATATCATCCTGGCAACACTCTTAGTCAGCTCTCCATTGCTTCTGCCTTTGGACTGGGAGCTCCTTCAGTGAATTCAGGAACAAATCCATCCCTTGACCATTAGGCTTTTTGCCCATCAGACCTGAGTAGCCTGTATAAAATACTTCTAATAACTGAACTCAGCAAATTAATAACACCGGTGAGTTAATGAACTGTTAAGTGCTTAGTGGATTATGTTGGTTTTAAGACTGCTCCAGAGCTGTAAAATCACTTCCTAGGACAAAATAAGGTAATTACAATAGTAATTACAAAAACAATAATAATATCCACTTTTATAGAGTTTTTATCTGTAGAAATCTGGATAGTTTACAGCCCTTCATATAGTTTTAATATGTAGAAATCAAAGTAGCTTATAGCAAAAAAATAATATTTCGAAAACTGTTATTTTGTGATGTCTAAAAGCTGTGCAGTGCACCAGCTGAAACAGACTTTTTGGTTAAAGGCAACGCAACTGAATTCAGGTTGCAATATTTAATCCATAAATAATATACATAAATAATGCCACCGCTGTGGAATAGGGAGACAGCAGAAAACATAAAACTTGGGTAACTTAAAACCCAGTCAACCAGCCAGAATTTTCACTCAGAATGTGACTGCTAAGTGAGTGTGGTTAAGCATCACAAAATTTTATTCTTTTCTTGTACTCAGTCTGTTTTGCTTGGTTGATTTTCTGCTAAAGAGAAGAACAAGCAATGTGAAATCACAGCAAGAAAGAATGGCTTTGTGATTTTGCCAAATACAGGATTTTCAAGACAGCACACAAGGACTTTAATTTCACTTCAAGGTCAAAATAATAAAAATTGTGGAAGACAAATTGTACATCTTACAACTCAGAGCTGTGTGAGAAAACTCTTATTTTGCTGACCTACATCAGCTGTATTTCATGGATTTCAAATATCTCCAAAAAGTACAAAAATTTCATTGAACTTCATCTAGACCTTAGATAGCCAAATTGAATCTTCTTCCTCTCTTTCTTCTGTCTTCTTTTCTATCTTCATTAACTGTCGGAGAGGGATCAGCGGGAGACAAGCACACATCCGATGATGGTCAACAAGTCTCCACTTTATTCCGTTAGTCACATCTTTTATACACACAGTAATGAAGCTCATACATAGTGCAAAAGGGAGGCTCACCATTGGTCACACATATCACCACCAACTCCTCCTAAGTTTTCATTCTTGCGGTCAGAGCAAGCATTCTAGTCATTCTTTACCCATTACAATGTTTTGGGTTTTTTCTAATGATCACTCACAACTGCACAGTGCCCTTGTCAGCCTCAGGATTAGGCTGAGTCCTAAATTTAGTTAATTCCACATCTGAAGGCTGCCGCAAATCAACATGTCCCCTGTTCTTCAACCATTCTTCCACAATATTCTCCACAATTAACCACCATGTAAAAGAATCAATTCAACCATAATCCTAACCAATAGAGAAATTATGAATTTTTTTACATGTATGTTCCTTACAAACCTCTGATCATAAATGGGAACTGTAATTCCTACCCTAGGAAACCCTAAGTTATCACTAAATAAATAGTGATAACATGCTTTAAAATTTGGTACGGCTTATAGAGTTTAGCCATTCACAATAATATGAGAACTTCCCAAGGATCCTAAGAAAATTTGAAAACATGCCATCCTGGATGGTATCCAGAAACATAGAACCTTTGAAGAAAACATATTGTGACCTGTAAAGAAAAACTTACACTGTGGATGGTTAGCATGGAATTCTTTTTTTTTTTTTTTTTCCTTAGAGGAGCAATAAGAAGGACAGGTTTCTCTTTGTCTCATTATTGTCAGCTTCAGTGAGGGTAAATCACAGAGCTTCAGTAGGTATTGCCATGGAAACCTACAACTAGTACTGTTCAACTTATCTTTGTTAACATATTACATTGTTTGCAAGGTCCTTCCTCTGTTCAGGGAGGTTAAGGGATAAAAGAGAAATATCTCCAGATCAGTCTCAATAGGAAATCATATTTCAGACTTGTGTTTAAGTCGGTCAGATTCAGGTTTTCTGGACACCTACTAAAAATGTCTTTTTTGGTTTTGAGCAATATCCGTTACTAAGGTCTTAATTTAACCCTGACATTTTATCTGCACATCTTTCAACATGTTTCAAGAAGGAAATAAATTATTGAATGTGGACTCCATCTAATCTGTTATCATTTGCAATGTCCAAATCTATTCCTGGCTTCATCATCGCCTTTAGTTACTGTCCACAGCTGTAAGATTCTGAAGTCCTGGAGGTTAAAGATGGAATATAAACGAGGTGCTCTACACCATCTGTACACATCATCTACACCATTAAATAAATATGCACATAGTAGTGCTGTACAAATAGAAAACCGGGTGCATCCCAAATTTGCCATGCTTCAGTCTGGTAAAACTTTATTTGGCACAGTATGGAAACTTGTGGTGATGTGCTTTTTCAAGTTTTAAAATTCTTATTAAAGGTTTTGTTTTGTGTACCCTTCCACCCCTCCCCCTCCCCTGTTATTCCTATGTACTTTTCCCTTTCCCCAAGGTCTCTGTCCATTACCTCACAGTTAAGGTATTTTCTTTGTTTCCAACTGACCCTAGGGGATTGGATGAAAGGTTCAAGATGTATTCCCTCCTGCTGTTTTCTTATTTGTCTTACAACTGGTCAATTTTTCTAGAATCTGTCTAATTGGCCCAAAAGTGTTATCTCTTTTTTGTAACCACCCTCCTTTAAATGGTGATGCTCCCTGGGGCCCCGGGGGCTCTTTGTTTGGAACAACGCCAGAGCAACTTCTCTCGACCTGATGTGATAAATAAACTTTTCTTGAAACTCCGAACCGAGTCCCCTCTCTGAGAAAGAACTTCTTGCCGTCTAATTCTGCTAGCTTCGAAGCCTGAACCCCAAAACTAGAAATTATTGCTGAAAACATCTGCTCCAAGGTCTTCCCTTTGTTCTAACTGGGAAGCTGAAACAGAGCCGGGACAGAGACAGATAAGCCAGCGATAGAAACTCAGTTAATACTGGAAGTTATACTGCCTAATGTCACCCACATTGCATCCAATTATTTTTTTTATAACACCTTTTGTATAACCTAAGACAGTGGGTCCAGTGTCTTTCCCTTCCAGCAGCCCTTTGGTTGGAAGGCAGGGATCTGTTGGAGAGTCTCAGCATGGAGGCCCCTGGCATGGCAACAGCTGTAACACTTTTACCTTTCCCAAAGCAGTTCTGTTGCTCTGATGCAAACTAATGAATATTGAAATTTGACTGTTTGATAGATTTTTCTTCATAGCAGCCTCATTCAAATTAATCATCTTTAATTTGGTTTTATATTGGGATTTTCCATTCAATTTTCCTAGACTGCGGGTTCCTGATCTCACAAAAGAAAACACCAACGTGCTAAGAAAAAGCACCATAGAGAGCATCTGCCTTACACTTGTTACTATGGAATATTGGGGAATAATACACAAAAGGAGATCCCAAAATCCAAACACAGCCTCCCCCAACCTTACCTTCCTTCAGAGTTTGACTTAACTAGATCACATTAACACAATTCTATTCATAAATCTTTGCAGGTCATTAATTCCCAAATATTGAAGGGAGAGAAAATCCAATACTGCAGTCACCTCTGCTTAGGAAATGGTTAGCAGAGTACCTTTAACACTGAGCTGTCAAACAAATATCTAAAAGGGGTTCATGTCATCTTTTCCTAAAAGCAGAATCTCCTGCATAGTAGGGAAAAAAAAGTTTAAGTGCAGAGAAATAGTAGCACTTTAGCTTCTATCCTGGTTTCAGTTAGGGTAGAGCTAATTTCTTCTCAGTAGTGTTACAGTGCTGTGTTTTGGATTCAGAAGCAGAATGGGGTTGATAACACACTTATGATTTAGTTTCTGCTAAGTCATAAACGTTCTTTCCTTTTCTCATGCTCTGCCAGTGATGAGGTCTGTAAAAAAACTGTGAGGGAGCACAGCTGGGACAGGTGACCCAAACTGACCAGAGGGACATTCCACACCACAAAATGTCACAGCCAGATTATAAACTGGGGAGGGTCACCTGGAAGGGCAGCTGATCTGGTTAGAGAAACAAAAAACATTTTTTAGACGCACTAACAAAAATTATGTGATACAAATTAAGCCCAGCTAAAAACCTGGGATGTGCAGTGCTTCAAGGGAACGAGAACATTGTCTAAATATGCTGTAAATTATATGTCTGCCACATGTGCAAGGTCTGAGCTCTCTGCAATGTGGAGAATTTGTCTTTTGAATTGTTATAAAGCTCTCCCTGATTGCTCCCCTACTGGGTTGCTATTGGTTCAGTTTTATGGAACTCATTCCATACCAATTCATTGATCTCAACAGCAGCAAGGCTCTTCTCAGGCCCTTTCATTGAAAGCTTGTTAATAAAATCCCAAATAAAATGAAAAAGACCCCAATGTGCATTTATTCTGAAATTCTTGATACTTTACATAGATTTCTCTATCTACTTAAGAGCTCTAAAATGTCACCAAAAAAACTTCCTTTTTTTGTGGTTGCTGTATTTCAAATGATTGCTGTATGTCAAAATGTGCAATACAGCTATTAGTAATTTTGGTCCTGACATTCTTCCCAACGTATTTTACTCCCATATTCTCTTTCTGAATCCTCAAGTTTTGAGAATTTACTTATGTAATTCTAAAAGTTTAAACATTCTTTACTTCCAATGTAAAATGATTGTAGGGAATTTCTTTCTGCTGAATCCTTGACTTAATATACCCCTCCATGTCTTTTTTCTGTGATTTATGTTTGTGGACATAATTTATATTAAAATGCACACCTGTAAAATACATCCATACATCTTGACAAAAGTGCAGTACGACACCAGAAGTGAGACTGTTTACGCTTGATAATTCTGAAAATTAACAGAAAATCTCATTTACATTCATCAGTTTCTAGCACTTTCTCACTCTGATTGGTGTTACACGTGTAGGACTGTTACTGTGATGCAGAGAGGGAACACAGAAACACATACAGCAGGTGTCCAGGCACCAAAAAGGGGTGAGTTTATTGTCGATTTTGTATATATAGGTTTCTGGACAGTGACCAGAGATTGGACAGAGAAGTCCCCACCTCTCCATCTCCACTGGTCACTTGAGAAGTCCACCAGGTGCTATATTTTACAAAAGAATGCAAACATGATCCTTGTTTATCTTACAATTCATGGGAAAGTACATTACAATTATGAAAACAAATCAGGAGGCTTTAGATTTCAGGGCAATATAGGACTACCAAAGACAAAGCATCAGGGAGACAGGCACCTGCCACTGCTGCTGCTGCTGCAGTCATCCAGGCAGGTAGGTCCTCCCACGTGGGACAGGTGCTGCTGAGCTGTCTGCAGGCTCCATCCCACCACTTCTGCACTGGGGTCAGTCTGTCACACCTCCCTGCCCCACATAAGGACTCTGGTCACCCCCTTCCAACTGTGGAAGAGGAAGGATGTAACAGAGAAGTGGAAGAGGAAGGATGTGAAAGAGAGAATGCTGTAACAGTGGCTCAGGGGAACGTGCAGGCAGACTTAAATGCCCAGGAGAGAAACTTGTGAGTGTTCAGGCCAAAAATCTATGTGCCAAAGTGACACAGACTCTAATTTCCCAAGATGATTGCTTCAGCCACAATTGCACTTCCAAGAACTGCTGCTTATTCTCCTCCTTAGCCTGGCATCCCATTGAGCCACTAAGTTAACCTGACACAACTGCTGAGGTACCTGCACTAGATCAGGTCAGTAAAACCAGTTGTAAAATAATCCTCTAGGACAGCATCATAAGGCTCCTTAGTACAGAGCTCCTGGAAGGCTCCCCAAAGCCTGCATGTAATGATTCCAGCCAAGCCCCCTCTGCTCAGGGCCCTGTACCTGGAAGGGACTATCAGGAAGAACTAATCAAGCAGCAAGAGCTCCTTCTAAAATTTCTAAGCCATGTTAGAGAGGGTAATTTAGCTATGAAATTGGTCCAGGAAAACAGTCCCCTGGTTGCCTCACCTTGGGTTTCTGTAAAGAACAAGATTGGTGCAATTGAAAGAACCTCTTTGCAGCAACACTGAGCCTCAGAATGGGGAGGAGGGAGTTGCAATTTCTTTAAATTATATTAAAGCTAAATGTTCAAATTGTATTTTTTTAATCATCTCATAATAAAACAGAAATCTTACATAAACAATTTGAACTATGACATAGGAAACAATGGCTGATGTGTTATGCACAAAATGCACATGTCAGACTTGGGCAACTGCTTAATTCTAATTTCCTTTCTCACCCCTGTAGCCTGTTTTTTGATTTTTACAGTAACATTTGTATTTTTAACTGATTTTGCAATCTGAATATTTTCTGATGATGCCAGTTGTAGTTAATAAAGTGATAGTCAGAAGCTCTTGAGTAATCTGCCCAAGGCATTTACCAATAATTTGCTTGTTCTGTAACATAATAACCATTTTACCTTCAGGGTACAATAAAACAGAAGTGCTAATTCAGTAGTGTTAAAGAAAGACTAATTATACTGAGGACACATCCTCTTCTGAGCTTAGTCACTTGTGACCTATTGTGAAGCTACCAGAAAAGAGCCAGGCACTCTCCTGTGCAGAATTATTCATGGGCTTATCTGCTTCAAGCAGCTGATGGAAGCATTGTTCATATGGTTCTACTCATCATCTGGCTACTCAGCTCAGCACAATTTAAAGAGTATTGAAGTCATGAACATCCAGATAGGGAAACAGATTCATATTCTATGTGATGTTCACCTGATTTTCAAAAAAGTCAATCCATTTCTGTATAAATGAGACACAATGTGTGAGAAAACAGTGAGAGGGAAAATCTCATAAGAAAACGTGTCAATGGGTTATCTTCATAGACTGAACCAAGACAAAGTTACCTGTTCAGCTAGAAAAGGAAAAAATCTCCCCTAACTTCATCACCTACAGATGTGTAAAAATCCCTTTTTTTTCATGAGCCATTTATTGTCATCATCGCAGGAATCCAAGAACTATGCTAACAAAAAAAAGTCTTCTGTAATTGGATTTATGTATTGAATGAAACAAAAATGTACATTACCAGCATTCAAGCAGAAAGCCTCTAAGTTGTATCAGCAGCAAAACAGGATTCCTTTGCATACTGTCACATCCAGTGCACAGCAGGTCTTACTTGAGACACCAGAAGGAAATTCAGTCTCTGTGTATGTCCAGTTCTTGACTCAAAAGCTGAACCAAATAAGTATGGTACAATTTTGCTTTACATTATGGGATGTGACTGGCCATAAAAATAATTTCACCAAACAGTCATCATATAATAACACACTAAAATGCTATTAGTCTTGGATAAAGCTAAAAGCAATAATTAGGAGGAACACTCTGTTTTATGGCACTGTGTTTAAACCACCCAGACTCAATTATACAACTTTATCCCCTGTGAAAATTGAAGCATAAGAAATCTTTATTCCCCTATGTATAATAAAACATTATGCAAGGCTTTCTGTGTAAAACCAACTGAGGTATTTAAGGCCTTGACCATGCAGAGAGATTTAAATCAAGCGAGTTGCTTCTCCTTTTTACACACACTTTAATTTGAAAAGGTTGAAAAGTACTGGGCATATGCAGACCCTACATTCTAAACCTGTTAACACATTGTGTGCCAGCAGTTTACTGATGCTGCCATCTCAGGCATGACACTCTTTAGTTAATCAGTTCTTACCAGAGTCAGCCTGAAATGAGGGCCAGGCAGGAGGGATGGTCTGTTCCTCTCAGACCTCACATGCTGCCTAGAACTGCTACAATGAAGAAGCCATCATTTTTACACATGCACAAACCTTTTTTAAAATGTGCTACCTCAGGGAGATAGCTACAGAGTCAGTGTAAATAGAGCTCCAAATTGAATGGAAAACCAGCAAAGTTCACTCTACTAGAACTGTTTTCTAGCTCAGGTAAGTTGAATTGGAAATGTGGAGACAGAGGAGAAGGACTTAGCCTCAGTGGCTGCATATATCTGTACATATATATGTATAATATTTATATCACAGTACTAGATTTACAAGACATTGAGCTGATATGTTCTAAAACAACCCTTATGTTTAAAAATTAGCTAAATTCTTTAGCAGATGCAATCATACAAATGCAGCTGTCTGAATGTCACCTTATGTTCCAAATATAATAATTTGTAATTTTTATGGTCCAAGAAAAAAAGAGAAAAGCTCAAAAAATAAGGGATTTTTGCTAGTTGTTGATGTGGCTAAATACACACCAATCCAGCAAGTCAATACATACCTGTTGTACTTCTCTCTCTGACTGAGCTCACTTGCACTTCATTGTGAAAATGTTATATCTCTCTCACTGATCTGTTTGTTTAGTTTTGAATTTGTCCTATTAACAGATTCTCTGTTAGCCTCATAATGAAACAAGGCATTCACTAGGGAGAAACAATAGAGAGTTTCTCTATGAAATTTCAGAGCACTGGAAAGAGTGGTATTGCATAAAGGAGCTGCTTTCAAACAGTGAGAGAGGAGAGCAGGTGCTTCCTTATGCACATAACACTGGTGAACAAAGGTGTTTTCTAGGGAGAGCAATAAAGCAGCTTGCAGCAGAGAATAAAGCCAGCAATGGAGACCTCACTGCTCACTGGTTTTGACCACCCTCAAGGTGGACTGATGCCACTCCATTTAGATAGAGTCATGTCAGAGTACAAGTCAGGATTACATCTCTGTATCTTGATGGGCACTCTATTCCAAATAAACATCACAAACATGAATACTATTGCATTGTATCACGTACAAAACTGAGGCTCTGGCACTACCACAAAGTGGGGCTAGGGAATAATATGGGTCAAAATAGAAATCCAGAGATACATTGTTCATGGCTCAATGAGGGAATAAACATCCCCTTCTTTTGAAGCATCTATGTTAGATTTTGCCAGGCACACATTTACCTGAGATAAATTTACATTTATTATAGGTTACACAAAGGTTACCCTTCTTTCTGTATAGAGCAACACAGCAGGTGCTCACATGCTGCATGATGCTGCCTCAGCTCTGTAGTTCCCCCACTTAAATCAGAACTCCATGTGTAGGAAGAAAACATGATGGATTAAAGCCCCAGTGAAAGTAAAGTCTCTCCTAGTTCAACCTCTTTCAGTGTAAAATGTCTTGAGTATCTAGGTAGCACCAATATTTGCCCTTATTATGAAAACTAAAATGAAGATTCTTCAGGAAAATATCTATATACAAGGACAATAATAAAGTTTCAGATCAAGAATTCTTATTTAAGGGAACAGAGCCATGAGATCTACCTTGCGATCCAAAGGGTTCTATGATTAGAAATCTTCTGTAGTCTTATTTGATCCGAATATGAATTTACATTCCTTTCGTATTTTCCCTTAGATGAATGCTCTGCAGCTGGAAGCTTGTCTATCCATCTGTTTCTGTACGTACAGAATTAACTTTATGGCCAGAAAGTGCCAAGCCCTGCACATTCAGTGCAAAGGCAATCGAAGGCACACTAATGCTTCTACTGTCCACACTGGGTATTTGACTACCACTGCCAAAACTCTTCTGACCTTTGTCATCCAGTCTCCCAGCTGTGACATTCCTCCTTCCAGCACTGAGCCTCTTTAGCTGTCATGGGTACACTCAGCATGGTATTAGAACCTCAGCTGGCTCTTTCTGTTGCTGTGTTTTGCACTTTATAGCTGGCCCCTTCATTTGGACAAATAGTCAATCTTATGGCGTCAGATTGCAGAGGTTTCAGGATCTGCTCTATTCTTTTATTTCTTCATCCTGATGGTTGCATTCGCATTTTGGAATAGGTTGCTATATGGTCTTTGTGTCCAGACAATGGATCTTCTTTGAGTACACTGAAGAGGCTTCCAAGCCTTTCTCCTTGTGCTTCCCTGCAAGGAAACCAGGGCCAGAGGTGGAGGGAAGCCCCGGTCCCTCCTGGCAGAGGGACACAGATCAGGCCATGCCACAGAGAGCATCCCAGTGTAGGGAACCTCTTCCTGTACCATCAAAGCACACATTCAGCTCCCTGCATGCCTCACTCCTTCCTGGTGCATGTGCCTCCTGTGGGGCCCTCACAGAGCATCTCTCCATGATTTTTCTGTCTCTTTTCTGTTACTGTCCTCTCACTGCATGTTCAGTCCTGCAAATGCAAAACATAAGTGAGCTGTGAGGACAAAGTGTGTTGCTCTGATCATCTTTTCAGCTTCACTTCTGTGAAGAACTGAACAGCTGTGTTTTGTTTGCTTTGTTAGAAGATTATATTTTTCCAAATATAGGAAATTTTTCATGAATGAAAATTTGTGAAAAGCTGCAGATGCATACAAATTTATTGTTCTTGACAATTCATAGAAAATAGAAACCACATCAAATAACTCAGCTGACCAGTCAGGCAAAGGAAATTGTGAGCTCTTTGTCGTGATTACTCTAAGGAATGGTGGTTATGAGCAAACTAAGTAGTTTACCGAGTTATGTCCATCAAGACAACTATTCCTCAATAAAACAGCTGAAAAAAAAGCTCCAAAAACCAATCAGAGAAGAAGAAGTATAAGGCTATCTGCAATTAAAAAACCCAAACACCCAGCATCTCACATCTGCATTTCCTTCCTGCTAGAAAGAAAAAGAGTTAAGAGTTATTGTTAACCATGTTTGTAGTTGCAAAGTTAATGCTTGTTGTAACAACTGTTATGACTGTTAAATAATGTTAAAAATCACCTACCTTGTACCCCTACTGTACCCCTATCACAAGTTCCTGTATCCTGTTCCTTGTTCCTGTTCTGTCGGGCCCCGCCTCCACTGCTCCCCTATTCTTCCCCATGACAACCAGTGGCTCCACCTGGTATGTAAACTATGTGAACTCCCAGAGATCCAAGGACCACCAGAAGTGAGACCACCGCATACAAACCGCTGAAGTTTGGAAGCTGATGGACAGATCCCTTGCCAAACCACCCTAGAAGATTGGGAAGAACGGCAGCTATCTGGAGAACTGTTTGATCATCTCACTGTAACCACAATAAGACTTGTTCAGAGTCACCCCCTGGACCTCAAACAAGCCAAAAGAGAGGAATTCTCCTCTAGGACTCCTGTGAGGTCGGAGACCCCAGCTGTGTCATTAAGGCAAAGCTGCTTGCACCTCCTCCTCTTCGTTGCCCACAGGGAGCAGTGGCGGTGAGCGCGACCCCTCGAGCCCCCACCCAGGCTGGTCACAATAAAGGCTAGAAAAGGGAGCAGAAGGTCTCCTGGCCCATTCATTTATACCACTTCCTAGGCAGGCTGATGTTCCCTGACTGGGACATTCTGCCAGCCAAAGCCTGTTCAAAACACAGCAAATGGACTTCACTCCTTGAGCCTTGACTTGCTTATTTGAGCTGCAGCTAAGTAGAAGGCATCTATAAAAAGCATGCAAATAAACAAGCATTACCTATAATTATTATTATTGCTACTACTGTTGGTGGTGTTGCTGTTATAATCACCATCATTATCATTATTGTCACTATTAACAGCAATATCGCTGCTATTAAAAAACCAGCTATTTATTTCTATCTCCATAGTTTTTAAGAGCTACAGGCATCGATTAGAACTGTACCAGCTTCAGCCAGTCAAGCAAAGTGCCCAGGGATAACCTCCATAACCTCCTTAGTTTATGGCCCTATTTACACCCGTGCCCAGCTCTGCAGGAGAGGGATGTGGGGGGATGTCTCTCACGCTTGGTTCCCCGAAGAAACAATAATTTTGCATTTGACCTAAAAATCAAAGGGATGGTAAATATTAGTGAATGGATCAAGAATGATTTTCACATGAAAATCTCACTGTAAATACTTCACAGTGATGAACAGACCAGTATTTTAAAATGTCTGCTCTGACAACTCTTAATAAATTACAAAATGGCTGAACTGCCCAGTGCTGCCACTACCAACCTGTGCATTTACAGCAAAAAATGTTTTATTGCCAGACAAATGCTGATGTGGTTGTATTTATGCAAGAGACCACAGCACCTTGTGAGAAGTAAATCACCCATGTCTATACCAGCCCCTTCTCCATCTTCCCTGAAAAGAAATCTTATCAGGGCACCAGGTGCTGCATCAGCCCCTGCCAAACTGAGAAGGGTTTGGGGTAACCCAGCACCAAAATTTTATGAGAAAACTGTGATGATGAAGACTTTTCCAGGAGGTCCTTCATCTTATGCCATCAGCTGTAGTCTAGGCCCAAACATAAGTCTTTCCCTGTGGCCTGAGGTTTCTCTGTGAAGCAAGGGCTGTCACTCACATACCTCCTGGCAGATTTTATTTTCACTGCAGCTGATTACCTGTCAAACACTGCTGAATGTAAGCTATCAGTGGAACCCCCTTCAATTTCTTTGTGATTGCAGTGATGCTTCCTGTTGCAAATGCCCTGTTCTTAAAATGTGAGCATTTTTGTCCCTGTTTCCTGAATTTGCCTTATCCATTCTGCCTAATTTTACACTAAAGGACATGAGCAAATGAAGCAGTTGGCACATGACAGGTTGTGATGCAGACCTATGGTTAGTAATGCACTAAAGGGTAAACAACTTCAAAGTACCTCACATTTACTTCAGACTTAGGCATACATGTGACTAGTTTCTGAAGAAAAGCTTACTAACTCCTGTATCTTAGAAACATAGATGGATAGGGGAGTACAGGGTGGAAGGAATCTCTGGAGCTCTCTAGTCCAACCAACTGCTTAGAGCAGGGTTGTGCTCAGTCAGGTCTTGAAAAGCTCCAGAAGGTTTCTCTTATATATTGGTATGCAATTCTGCTGCTACTGTGAGGCTGCATATTGACAGCACATGGCACAGATCTATAGTTGAGGAAATTGAGAGTACCAATTAACATTATTCAAAATTATTCAATAGGATTTACTACAGTTACCACAAGGACTTAACTATAGTTCAAGACAGCAACATACACAGTGTATGTTCTACAGGGTGCTTCAATTGATTCACACACAAACACCCAAAGATACAAAGATGTACATATGTAAACATACAAAGGTATACTGGTTATAAGTTCCCCTCAAGTTCAGAGAAGTACTCATGTTGAATGCCTTTGAACTTCTCAGTATTCAAGGGCTGAGCATCAAGGAGTGGGCTATCAGACCAGGCCCCATCATCAGTTTTTGGGTGGTTTTGAGAATTGCAAAACTGAGAGTGCAAGCTCTAAGAGGCATCCCACTCAGAGAGAGATGCTGGCACAGCCTGCTGTGGTCCAGGAGAGCTCAATGGGCCTAACTTAGGGACCGCTGTTTACAGGATCACAAAATGCTTGGCTTTAGTCACCTGTCAATCTCCATCCTGGCCATAATTCAGGATGGTAACTAGAGTGGATTTTTCAGAAGTCCAGTAACAGTGGTATCATTGCTCCTGTGCTATGATTCAGGGAAGTATTCTTGTTCTTGTTCTAAGGCTCTGTGGGGGTGACTGGGTATCTCTTGTCCCCCTCCTTAGCTGGGCAGCTGAAATTCCTGGTATGGACAGTGCTGCCCCACATTAGTCATACAATATTTTCTGATCAGCTTAAGGGAAACTTCAGCAACCATCACTTCATGGCCCTGTGATGTTCCTGAGGCTCACTTGCCTCTAATACATCATCATCCTGACACTTTACTACTTCATGTCTTAAGCCATAATAATTGCTTATTGTGTTCATAGCCTTAAAGGAGCATGGAAGTGCATCACTGCTGATCCACTTTGGGGCAAGGACGGATTTCATCATAAAATAAAAACAGAGGCATAATGTCTAGAAAAACCTGAAAGAAAGCAGAGACAGAAACAGACACATCTTCTACCTTAGTGTCCTGGCCTGTCTTTATTTTCAAGTCACAGAAGTTAGGAGGTGTGTACTTGACTCCACCTTATAGGATATGCACTAGCAACAAAATAATTTCTTTATTAAATTATGAGAATTTATGTTTCTGTACAGAATGCTTCAATAATATAAAACACCAGCTCTGAGACTTTGTGACCAGGATGCATAACACCCTCCTCTTTCATCTTTACAATAACTTCAAGGCTCTTCCCTGCAGCCCTTAATAAAGTAGAAAAGGCTCATATGCCTTTCTCCTAATTTCTTTAGCATTTCTCAGTGGATATTTATTTATGGGAGGCAGCTGTCACACTCAAAACAAGCTAGACATTTTCTCCACAAGAGAGAAACAGCCAGTGTGTACAGAAAAACCTGCCTTTCTCTTTCATCTGTGTTCAGACCATTAGGCAAGAAGTCAGCCTGATACGTATCTTAAATAAGAACTGGGCAGCAGTGGGTGTTTAGTTAGCAACTCATGATAAGGTATAGAGATGAAGCCACCTACTTTACTCAAAATGTCTACCTATGAAAAGACATTTAATTTCTTTCTTTTCAGTGGTCCTGCTGGACATTTCATTTTCAACTTCAGCTTTTAGGATGCCGTTCATTCTAAAAGATCTTCAAAGACACATCCAGCTGCAAAAATACCTTCACCTTGCTATGAGGTTCTGCAACTATTAAATGACATGTACAAATTACATGACTGTTCAAGGCAGGGAATGGTACCCTGTAATAATTACTATTTTATTACTACTAGGGTATTGCTAAAACTTATTCCACGTTGCCTTTTTCAGACTTGAATTTTTATAACAAGAGCATTTTCCCTCATTATTTCAATGCTGTGATGAATACTCATTGTACACAAATCAAGCTGGCCATCGTTTCCATTAAGTTTCTACCTTTCTAACATCAATACATAACATTTGCTTATTCTGAAGACTGAAACCATTTATTTCTCTTGATTTTTGATGATCATGCAGGACTTATAGGTTTGTCCTGGGAGGAGCTAGCACATAGATCACCAATAATACCACTTTACTCAAAAAGTTGAGGTTTTCTGGTTAGTAGCATGCAGGCAAGCAGTAACCTTGAAGATTTAGGACTTAGTTTTAAACCAGCACATTTTTTGTATCTGTCAGATGAGGAGATTTAATTTAGAAAGGCAATAATCCTAGATCTCCAGGACATTTTACCAAATTTTTTCAGAAACGTATGATGAAAGATAGTATTTTGTGATGTGTCATAATATTTCTCATTTTACTGACATACATAAATGGCAAATATTTTACTGTTTAGAAAAGTAAACCTGTGCATCCCTAGAAACATTTTCTTCATTCAATTTAAGCTGATTTCCAACATTCAAAATGTCATTCATAGGTTCAGAGTTGCAATTCCCAAAACAGTAAGAAAAAAAGACAGAAATACCAAATGTTACACTGTGAACCCACAGGTCACTGGTTTGCACATGAAGGACACAAAAGTTTAATTTTTCTATTCTGTTAAGGAGTGTGAGGAAAAGGAGTAAGTCTGCAACAGGGGCCAGAAGACTTTGCAATACAGTCCCCAAAACATGGGTGATTGTGTTAGGAACGTAATTATACTCTTAAAGGTTATAGTAATTACATCTCTAATTTTGTTTGAATGCAGATTAATTCACTCTGCTAAGATCTGTGAGAAGAGAGACCTCTCTGGAGTTCATTAGGAACGGTCAGAAGAATTTTAATTGCAAAAAAGGTTGTACAGAAACATTTGTTTTTACAAAATAAATAAAATAATGGTAAGTTGTTAGAAATTTCCATGTTCATGTAGAAGGATAACAATGTGCCCCATGAGAGTCGCTTTGGTATACATAAGTGCAAAAAGGATACAAGTTTTTCTAAGCAGGTTTTACTGGATTCATGGAAAGCCAAAAATAGCAGTCTCAAACAGCCTAATAAAAAAGATGGACATACTGAAAAAGAAGAGTATTTTCATGAGCAGCACAACTGAAAAGCACACACTTGAGAAATTAAAATGATAATTCGTATTAGGCAGTCCCATCTTTAAACTGACTATAATCCATAATTACCAGTTGTCTCAGAATTTCAGTAAATCAGGATAAATATTTCATCACAGACACACCTGTCTCTAGGAATAAAGTCTATAATATTTGGCCATATTTTTTTTTTTTTTTAAAACAATATTCTTTCCAGTGACACAGTTAACCCCCAGTGTACTCTTTAAACATTTTCACAGAGACAGAAAATACTGTAAGGAGAGAAAACTAGTTAGCAGGTCTTTCATTTCTTAAACTGTATTAACGTTTTCCTTTCTTAAATGAATCCAGGAAATGCCATGAAAGAGAAACCAGACACTTTGACAGCACATTTTTAAAGACCTGAGCTATTTCATTTGAACACTAATGTGTACATGTTTAACAGCCAAAGGATTTCCAAAGCCTTGTACAAAACATTCGTTTGTCATGGGTGACATGAGAGAAATTTCATCTGTTGATTTATTTAGGAAGTTGTTTTTCCTTGTGCTTTTTCTCTAGGTGTCCTGCTAGAACAATGATCACACAAAGCTATTCTTGTCCTGGACAGGGGAAGAATGACAGGTAGGTCTTTTCTATTATATGAAGAGAAAGGTTTCCCTCTGCAGTGGCAAGTACCTTCCTTCCCCCCTTTTAAAAATGAGTTGACTGAGATACAATCCTTCCCTGCACAAGATTGTATAAAAAGAAATCATCATTTATAAAGTATTTCAAGTAGTTCTGCAGATAACCAAGAAACAAAAAAGATGCTCAACCTCTTAATATCTGTATTCTAATTGGATACTTTATTTGCAACACTGGAGTTGCACAAAATATATGCAAACAAAACAGCAATTAACCTTTAGTTCTCAGCATTTTTTCTTCTACCCAACCTGGGTCAGTTACCATAGAGATTATATCTACAAGATCTGCAGATGTGACTCAAAACCAGCTATATTCTTCATCTCAGCCACATCTCAGTATGGCACCAAGATAATTAAAACTCTGTTAAAAGAAAAATAAAAATGCATCTGAAACACTAAGAAAAAAAAAAAAAAAAGAACAGCTAAAAGGAAAATCGTTGGGGGAAGGAAAGGACTTTGAAATACTGGCCAAAAAACAGTCTCTTTTCATCAAGACAAGTTGTCCTGGTTAGACCTGAGTCTCCTCTTGAGGTCAATGCTCTGTGAACTTCTAATGACTTTTGATTCAGAGCTCAGCACAGAGCAGGGCCTGGATTATTCACCAGTTCAACTCAAAGTGGTTCCTTAGAGCTGAACCATACACCAAGGCCAAAAACTTATTCCATGCAGCAATTATTTTCAGTTGCCTATGTGTGGAGCTCTCTGTAATGGTCCAGGGAGTACACTGAAACCCTAAATTAACAGCTCTAGTCAATGCCTTATGAAGAAAATATTAAAATTGGCAGGAATTAGCATCTTGTCCTGATGAGATTTTCTCAATGGCTTTACTGCGCTTTCCATAAAAGCTGGAAAAAGAGCAAAACCCTTGTGTAAGGAATGAAAGAGAAAGAGACTTCAGGGTTTGATTATCCTCCTAATTTTAGGTAGGATTGCGTTTTGGTTACCCTTCCAAAATTATCTATATAAGCATTCATATGATACACTTGCCAAAGAACTTGTATAACACCTTCAAATGGAATAGCTTTTTGCACAGTTTCTTCTAGGCATCATCTGAGAGGCTTTGTTAAAAGCCCTTTCTGCAATGTATTCCAAAGGGAATTTGTCTGCACGGTGTTCACTGTTATGGCATGGATATTTCATATTTCGCTGAGATAAGAAACATGGGCTTCAGAAAGAGAGAAAAGTGCACAGAGCACTTGGAAAACACACACGGTCTTTTCCTCTGCATCAGAAAGAAAATGAGAAGTAGAGTCCGTGTCCCACAGGCTGCATCATGTAGTGCATTACCACGATTGTATTGGAATCATCATAATAAAGTTCATGTAGCATCACTCAGGTTAACGCATCACAAAAAGCTTTACAGGCTGAAGAACATCTAGAAAATTAAACAAATAATTCTAACAGAAGAAAATCAAATATAGAGAAAGCCATATAGAGGAGCTGTATGAGTGCATAATGGTACTTTGTATGTACACAGTGTCTTTTAGCTGACAATTGCAACTTTCAATGATCTGGGACTCTGAGCAGGGAGACCTTATTTCTTTCTTTCATCTCGAAATAACTCACTCAGAAATACAATCCACATTACCTGTTACAGCCAGTGCCTCGAACCAATGTAGTGCATCACCTTGAAGTTAAAGCAGAAGAGATGAGAAAAAAAGACCTGAAGAGATAAAAGCATAGAGAAAGCAGGGGATTTTTACCTGAAATAAGAGCAAAGTTATTGATTAGGTAGAAGTACAACACAGAATATTGGAGAAAAAGCCTGATGTATTTTGCTTTCTTGGGGAGAAGATCAGAAGAAAGCACACCATAATCCCAGAACTCCAGAAATGTTAATTGGTGTCTAGAGGAGCAGGAGTCAGCGGGAGCAGCAACGTGGAACTCGGGTGATTTGCTTTGAACTAGTAGTTGCAGCACCCAGAAAGCAGTATGGAAAGGAGTGGTTACTGAAGACTAATGCATGCTTCCTAGCTCTTATTTCTGAGATTATGGCAATACAAATGATTGTGAATTACTGTTTGTACAGTACTCTGGCCATGTAAATCACTCTTTCTTTGTAAGTCACATGCATTATTAATGGTATCATTCTCATGAAACCAAACATCTTTATTCTACTGGGCAAAGCATGTAGAAGTTAAGAAGCAAAGCAGAGAAGCATTTCTGTTACAGAACAATGTCATTCTTCTCCTTGAAATGAGGCCAGGTGGTAATCCCAGATGAAGCTGAAGTACATGACAGGGGAGGTTGAATACCGTTCATGCTCCCATGTTATGTGTGTGTGCAAGAGAGACACAAAGTGCCATTACCTCCACTTGTGCATGAAATCCTATTCAGAATGTTTCAGTGATATGGATAGGAAGGGTAAACCTGCCACCTGGGACTGTTTAATGAACATTGTAATTAGCAGCAGCAATTAACTAATTGTTAACCTGACAGGAGACAGTGCTGAAGCAGCCAGTCACCTCACACAGTCTGCCTGTGTTGTCCCAAATGCTGTTTTAAAGCCAGGAGTCTTGCAGCATATTAGCACTTTTATTTGTGGTTAGAACATGATGATTTTTCCTAATGCATCTATCTTAAGGGGTGTACCACCACTGCCTTAAACAATTTCCAACAGAGTAATTAAAAATTAGCAGTTTGCCAGTATTGACAACACTTTTTTGTGGTAGATTTTTTTTCTCTCTGTCTCCTACTTTCCCCCAGGAGAAAAATTAAAAAGAAAAAATTAAAATTTTAGATGAAGAGGAAATTTTAGAAAGAGCAGGTAGAGGTCCAGTATCCTGAAAGTGACTATAGCTTTTAAGAGCATCAACATGGAAGATAGTTCCAGAGCAGAAAAACAGCTGGTATGAAATTACACTCCTGCCCCGGGTGCACAGAAGAAAGTGCTGATCCTCAGGTCACCATGGAAAAGTCTGCAGTCTCTGACCCTACCAGTAATTGCATGATGGTGTTGAGCCCCTCCTGCTGCCCCATCACTGAGCCTTGCCTGCTGCAGAATTTCCTAGGCCCTCTGATCTTTGATGCTTCTTAGACTAAGATCCAAATTTTATAAATGCATTGCAAATGCAAATGCTTGTCAGCATTCTTGAAACAGATGGTTTTATTTTAACTACAGCTAACCACAAGCAAATTTCACAGTAACTTGCACAGTAGTGCCATAATATGTAGTAATCTGGACCTTTGCCATGAAGGAATTAAAGGAACCAGCGCTTTCTTTCTGAGAAAGTCATTTGGGCTTCCACCTTACTTGCCCCAGATTTTAGCAAAACTCAGATCTGTTTCTGAATTAATAAATTATAAAATACTGCTCGAAATAAGGAGACTATGCTAGCTTTTAGACGTTAGCAAGAATTAAATAGTTTCTCATTTCTCTTCAGTCCTAAGCATTTCTTCCTTAAATTTTATTCAGACACAAACTAGTCAAATAATTAGCAAAACTCTGCTCCTCCACAACTTGGCTTTTTAGTCCACACCACCCCCCACTGTTCTACTCAACTCTTCACAGCTGCTTCCCATGCTCCAGGCACCACATCCCTCTCAGAGTGCTGCCAGCATTAGCAGTCAGGATGTCTGAAGCCAAAAGTGTTGTTTCTTTATAAGCCAATAGACCTTCAGCGCTTCTGTGAGGTATTTCAGTGGGTTTGGAGTCCCTGTATTCATGTCACACACAAAAAAAAATAATGCAACTTCTCTCTGAAAATGCATACAAGCAGAGGAAGAAGATGTATAACATTGAGAAGGAAAGAAAATTTAAAATTCAGTTACATGAAGTTAATTACAGTCTCTCATCCAAGCTTATTTAGATTATTTCTGACTCGTTAACACTATGTAATGGAATGGTCTAACATTAAGTTTAAATTTGGCAGACATTCAGTGGTACAAAGGACTAAAATCACCATCCCAGAATGTTCAATGCAGTCTGATATTCCATATCTTGTTCTAATTATATGGCAAAGATATTTGTAGTCTGCAGAATTCAATGTAGCATACAAAACCTTAGCTGTCTGGAAAAAAACTACCTTAGGTACCAAAAATAGCTTAGCTATGGCAACAGAGGTGTCAATTCCAGTTAATATACACTTTGCCCAGGCAATCTTTGCTGCATTAGGATCACTCTTTCTGATGCAGCACTTACAGAAAAAATGTGATGCCAGGAAATCAGTCTAGAACAAAACACTAATGGAAGAGTCCTGACTAGGCAAGATTTTGCATCTAAACTGAGGGACCCACAGACTAGTGGTAGGAAATGATTCACTCTTATCCTCTACAGCAGCCCCCGCTGTCTGGGCCTCTCTGCCTTTGCACAGTCAGGCAGTGATAGGATATGGCCTCTGCCATGGCCCCTCTTGATCACCTTACCTGCTGATTCCTGAGCCACCTCCTGCATCTAGCTAAAACCAGTCCAGGTTCACTACACCACAATCTGACCATCATGTGGTCTTCTCTGAGGTTTGTCTTCTGGTTCATTCAGCAGTAAACATTCCTGTTCTTACTATCAACAAGCCCCAGTCTGAACACACATGCTATTTTCACTGAATCATGACAACAATCTGACTCTTAGACAATTCCTTTGGTGGTACGTGCAGTGGAGATTACTTCTTCTGAAAGGCTAGATGGTGCAAATAGCCCATATCCTTCAGCTGGGGCTTTCTGGGCACCCTGGCAGGCTGCTTCCTCTGTCTGCTTCAAGCTCTACTATACCTGAACTGACAAACTGAGAATCTGAGTCTTCAAGGAAATCAAGTAAAGCTTGCTCCTTCAACTGGCATCAAATTTTCTCAAAGTGCTATTAATAGACGCCTTTTTTTAGACTTGTTCTTAGGGGTAAGATGTCATCAATGAGTTTTACAGAAGTTAGAATTCTCTTATCTATCTTTCAGTAACACTATATGTCCTATATTAGACATTTCTATTAGGGAATGCACGTCCTCATGTTATCTGATTTTACCCCACAATAACAATAAAACAAAAATGCAGACCACCTATGTGCCAAGAGCACATCCCTACTTATCTTTTCTATTTTACTGTGTAAGCCTGAGATTCTTTCATTGCCTAAAGTACTTTCTACAGCTTATCTAGCTTCAAATGTGCTTTGAAATACAAACCTAAGGCTTTGCAATAATGACACTTTCACTTCTGCTGATCACTTTTGGGAAATCATAACTGAAAAGCATATTTGAATGGCAACTTTGGGTCATGTGCTTATGCAGTGGAATTCTTAGCTGAGGTTTCAGGATGTCGAAAGGCACAACAAAGACAGAGGAGCTGTTCCATTTTGTAAGATGTACTTGGAGGACAAGAAAGTTGGAAATGCCATAACACAGTTATTTGAGGATAAACTGTTATATAAGAAAAAGGCTTTAGGATGGAGAAGTAACAGAATTTAATACAAAAGGCTAAGAGGGGATAGAAATTTTTTTAAGGTTTTTTTTGCGTTCTGAGCATCTCAGATCAACAGATCACAAGGTATCAGGGACAATGTAGATTTTTATCCTTCATTCCTACTCAGAAAAGGCAAGCAGACACATTTTATTCATCCAGACTTGCACAGCTATTGACAAAGCAGAAGAAGACCCTAGCAAAGAATCCAGAGCATGATGAAGGAGATAGAGGCAGATTTTCCTGACTCCAAATATGGTGGTGTACTTCACCAGTTCTCTCTCCATTTTTTTCCAAAATTTCTCTTTCCTGAAAACATCAACTGTTTTCTGGGAAGCAATAAAAATTAAACTTGAAATGATTGGGAATGTGTTTCAGAGAACTCAAGGGTTCATACAATTAAAGTCAGATTCTCCTGAAAATATTTCAAGATGAACTTCCATTCATGGCTTCAATGCAAAGAAATAAGAGTTTGCATTTTTAAGTGGAAAAATGAATGGCATCCTTTGTAACTAACCTCCTCATTAAGTGTTCCTCCTTCTTCCTTTGGGCTTCCCGATTCGCTAGTTTACGCTGAGTTAAGCTTACAGTGCAGCACAGTGGAACAATCTGTATTTTCATCTTCCACTGGAACTCTCAAGGTCAATCTACTAATCAGTTCATTTTTTCTCAGAGATCCACAAGGGTTGATTACCCCAAGGGCATCACTAATTAATATTCAGGTTTGAAATAGAAGACAGTTAAGTTTGATGCTAATTAAAGCTGGAGAGGTTCATCCCCAGAAGCCCACAATGAAATCAGTTTTAGTGTGAGAATGTGTTTTGCACCACCTAATTTTTTCACTTTTACTATTTCAGAAATTCCTTCTGAAATCAAATGTGCCAGACCTCTCTTCTGTCCAGTTTAATGGTCTGAGACATATTTGTTTAGCTTTAAAAGCCTCTGCTGTTATTTCAGAAGTCATCAGACACCTTACACATCTTCATGCAAACTGGAAGGACATTTGTGAACATCCAGCAATTTCTGCACTTTAAATCATTCCAAAACATAGTCTGCTTCATCTTGCAGCCTTGCCCTTCACAGGAGATCTTAGTGGGCATGAAGGTGTTTGGAGGATGAGAGAACTTTTCTTTGATCTCACCCAAACAAAATTGGTTATGACATCGTTGATACTCATACAAAGTTCACTGGAGACATCTTCTAAATCCTGTAAAATCAGTGGGAAGACCTATTTAAAGAAACTTCAGCTCATATTTTACAAAGACATGAGAAAATGAAGCTTTGTGTGTTGCTAATGCGTAGTCATATTTTTTAGATATCTTTACCTTACAGAGTTCCTGCAGTTTCTCATTTACCCCCAGATACACAGAATAATTAATCTCAAACACTTCAGGAACTATCAATAGCCTATTAACTTGTCATTTTCAAATTTATACACAGGGCACTGCATCACCCTCAGTGTCATGGACGTTTGATGTCCTGCTATTTTCTTTTCTTGATAGGGCCATGGTCTCTGAGGGACAAAGGATTGGAAGTAATGTGCTGCAGCACCCATTAAAATTAATTGCACGTAAACATTAGAAGCCAGGCACCCATTTCAGTCATGAAATATGGATAAGGATTTGCTGAAAGCCATTTATATTAAATTACTTTTATGATAATATTTAACTTTTTGGTATTAAATATTTAGTGCCCTTCTGCTTCCCCAATATGACGCACCTTAAAACTCCCATATTTTTGACAGAACTGCAGAAAGATGAACAGGCTGACTATTACCTTCAATGCTCATCTTTGAACCAGAGATGGACAAATAAGTCAGAGCTATGAGCATGATGCAGCACTAAAATGGGTGCCAACAAGTTGAGGCCAAATGCAGAACATAAAATTTCAGAGACAGATCCAGACTTTCATGTTACAGCCAAAAAGGAGCCAAGATAAACCTTGGTGCCACAAGAGCAGCACCACTTATCTCAACTAGGAGTTTTTACCATAGTAGAGTCAGGATTGTCCCCTGCCCTGCCTGTTACAGAAAAAAAATCCTATCCCTCATTGTTTTGGTTTTTTCCTTTGTGTTCCATGGTAATTCATAGGGGGAAAACCCCCAAAATATCAAAAGCAATTGTGTATTTTGACTCCACTTCTCTTTCCGATTTAGGTAAACTTGATATTGACTTCAGCTTCCCAGATAGGTAACAGGGGAACTGTCTGCATACCAGCTGCTTCTGCTCCTAATGATCAAAACCAATAGCTCAGATTATGTTTCAGAAAACAGCAAAAGAGATGCATCAGCTG
Source organism: Sitta carolinensis (assembly GCA_032173965.1). Taxonomy (NCBI): domain Eukaryota; kingdom Metazoa; phylum Chordata; class Aves; order Passeriformes; family Sittidae; genus Sitta; species Sitta carolinensis. Next base: position 3,838,541 of record JAVUNC010000006.1, read on the forward strand.
CTTGTAAGGGAAAGACTAGGGTGGGATCAGCAGTTACGGCCTTGAAATATTGGCCTCTGAACAGCCTGGAGCAACAGTATGATACAAAGAGAAGCAGCCAGCTGCTGGTTGTGATCAAAAACTCAAGTGAAAGACCATGCCAATAAAACCCATCTTAGCTCTGGCAGTATTAAAGATTATAGAAGGCACATACTCTACACAGATGTGCTTAGTCCTGGGAATGAAGAGAAATTAAGCAGAGGAATATTAGCAGTCCAGGGAACTGGATGGTACTTGCTCTCTTGCTAAAGAAGTGTATTTGACTAGGTGGCTGAAAAGTTAGCTAGAGCTATTTAATCATGCCTGCAGCAAATATTCTACGCAATTCATAAGCATCTATGTACAATTTACATTAAATTTCACCTAAACACAAAAATACTGTATGTCATTGAAATTAGTTCCCCATGCACTCACACTGAAATGGGCTGTCAGGTTTCTTCCTCTTCTCTTCACAGATAAAGAAAAGCTGGATATAGCTCTGAAGAGCAGTGCAGTACCTTTTGGGGAGTATCCATCATGTTTCTTCATTTGCTCAAGTGCTTCAAAGGAGAGTTTAGACTACACATTCAGTCATTGTCAGTGATAACCAGAGGAGCAGCTCTTTTTCTTTTCTCTGCATTCAGCCAAATATCATGGATGAAAAACAGGTGCTTGAAGTTGAATTCAAGCAAGTTAGGCCGACTGGCAGAGTGCACAGCCCATTGTTGAGTTGGCAGTTCTGGTGCAGGCACCCAAGGCTACTGATCTAAAAGTCCATTTGGTCAATGCTGTGCATAAATTGGGTTCCTCAGTTTTCAGTGGCAAGCTCTCACAGTACTTCTTATGAAAATCCAGCTAGTGAAGAAAGCTACAGCACATTAGTTCAGCTACAGGGGTTATGGCAAATGCACCTAGCAGTCTTCAGCTTTGTGCATGAGCTTCCCAGAGGATGTGAAATTAAGTTCTTAGTCTTGGTCTCTAACCTCAACATGTTCAATGGCTTGAGGCCAAAATAAGCTAGAAGCTACGCACCCAGAAAATGAGAAACACACACATGCTGTGTTTAAAAAAAAAAAAAAAGCTTTAATGACTTGCCAACTTCCTAATAGAAATCTTCTACAAAGATTTTTTTTCCATAATAGATAAAGAAATGGAGAAGCAAGCATAATATCTGTCTGTAATATGTCAGGCAGCTGCCAACTCACAAGAATTTCCCTTTCTTCCTGACGCTCCTTGTCTTGTTGGCTGCACATTGTTTAACATCTCCAACACACAACAAAGGCATCTCACATGAAATGATTTCACGCCCTGTGCAAACCTGACTCAGTCGCCAGGCAGGGCCCACGCTGTGCTGTGAATGAGGCTCCACATAGAAAGGTACCACTGCTGCACCATCAAAGTACACACTGGGAGGCAGAAAAGGACAGCTAAGATTTCAAGGGCAAGTTTGGTCACATCTATGTTTCTTGCTCAGGTTAAGACCCCATTATCCAAGCTGTCCTACTTATATTGCCCAGATGGTACCATGAGTTAGAGTGAAAAGGTGAGCAAGCACAACACAGCATGCAAATCCACTAGTTTGGGTCCGAGTGCCACCTGGGCCCCTGAGCCAGGATAAAAACATAACCTTTCTTAATGCAATGTTTACTGGGTTTTGGTTAGGGGAATTCACAGTCTTAATGTTACTTCTGTTTCGTGTGAAGCTTTTCTCAAAATATGCTACCCAAGAATGTCAGCTGAAAAGCAAGTTCTCACTGATTTCTCTGGAGGCACTGCCAGAGCTCCTGTGAGAATGATGATCCTTCAAGCATGTCGATCTGCTCCTTAGCACCTAGACCAAATCCATAAAATCATTACTCTCTTGTCCTGCTTGAAGAGGTACCTCTTCAAGCACGGGATAATGTTGATAAAACCTTGTTTCACTGAAATGTTTAAAATTTAGCTTGGAGGGTACACACCCTGAATGCTGCTGGGTAGGATCAGAACTTCCTGTCCCTCCTGTCCTCCATTCCTAGGTTTTCCTTTGTACCATCTCTGTTCACAGAGCTCATAGAGCAGCAAGCAGAAAATGGCCTGGCATCTTAGGAGTCTACAAATACCTGCCACAGAAATAGAAGCTAGTAATTATGCCTCTGCATGTACTGGGGCAAGAGAGTCCAGGGGATATATCCATAGAGGAAAAAGGTAGTACATTGCCTGGACATGTAAAGAGTTTTGTGTTGTACTGAAAGAACATTAAAAATAATAAGAGGTTGTCTGTTCAAAACTGAAATTTATTATGAGCATCTTCTTTCCACCCAGTAGTATGATCCTAGATGTTGAGCTGCATTTCAGCCAGTTGCAGGTCAGACATAGCAACCCTCATGCCCTTGGCCTCACCCTCAGAACCCTCATGTTATGGCCAGGTCTTCTGACCAGGTTCTGCCAGATGTTAGCAGCTTCTTAACTCTGCTACTGCGTATTCTCTTCTCACTGGGTGAGTGCAAGGGTGCTGAATTCCCCAGTCCTAGGTGCTGGTGCCCAAGGTCAGGCTGAGAGCAAATGACACACTGTATGCTCAGCACTTGCAAAAGCACAACCTGGTCTGGTCAGGTAGCAAGTACCTTTGGCTGTGAGTGGCACATCTTGGCAGAAGGAAGGCCAGTCATTGGAGGCTGGTGACATTTTGCCTGTCACTATATACAGATGCTCTCTTGTTACATGTTGCACTTGTCTCACACTTTGTAGCAATCAGCCCTTTTCTCAGATTTAGGTCAAATGGCCTGAAAAGGGACAAAGGTTCATGGTGTGGGAGCAGCAGTTGATGCCTGCCCAAACAGCCATTAAAGACAACAGAAGTGCCAATCCAGAGCTGGCAGAGTGTTTCAAGTGCTTTGAGTGCACAAAACTGTGATGGAAGTGACAATCAGATGAAGCTCCAATCATCTTTTCTCATTGTAAAAAGATTAAATGCACAGTCATTTTCAAGAAGATAAAACTGGTCTAAGGGAAAAAAGTTTTTGTTTGGGGGCTTGAGTGGTGTACTGAACAAGTCAAAATATATTTTAAAGCAATATTTCATAGCCAGTGTTTGAATGAGAAATTTCCAGAGGAGAATGAAGCATATCAGGAAGGCAGAAAGCATTAAAAACATAGACATGACTTTAAACTTCTATTGAGAAAATAAAACAAACTTCAAAAGAGTGTCATACCTGACATAATTCCATCCTTTCATGAAAACTAACCCCTAAATAATTTTGATTACCTCAGTCTCCAGAAATGGATGAGAAAGAAAGAATTTTAATTCTCAAAATAAAATTATGCTTTCTAATCAACCTACAAAGATTTCAGACCCAAACATTTTTATACTATTTCTTTAGAGTTTCTAAAACACCTCATAATTTGACTTGATTATCCTATTGAAAGACTATTTCTTCAGATAGCCTCATCAAACAAAGGCCTTCTAAAACTATTTTTATTCTACTGTTGACTCTGGCAAGGTATTCCTGAAATTGTTGCCATCCCCTCTGAGCTTGTCCAGTTGTCACTGTGGGGTCCTGTCCAGTGACAGTAATAAATGACCAGTAATAGATAGTCCAGGCAAAGTAATAGATGACCCCACACATCCTTTGTCTATGCTGTTATAGGCACAGCTGTGGATGGAGCACACAGCAGGGATAGGCAGGTTCATTTAATTCAGCATTTATATGGGCAGAAAAATATTCTCATTTAAAAATGCCTTTGGCAGAACCTCACCCCGCAATACCAGTCCTCTTTTCCATCCCCTCACATCTCAAACAGCTGTGGTGCTAGCTCTACAGTTATTCCAATGCAAAAAAATGTTTGTTCGTATCAGAGAGATTTTAGGGATACAAGCAAGTGTGCATGTGTTTGTGTCATTCTTTTGAAATATCTTCCCCACTGTCAGTGGAAAGGCACCCAGAAGAGAAGATCCAGAGTGTCTGCAACAACTGGTGAATTACTCAACTTTAAGGAAAGACTAAGTGCCAGAAATTGTCTTAACACTCCACAGACCTCTCCTTCCCATCCTGTGTCACCTGAACATGCTTAAAGGATCTCACCAAAACTCTGCAGGATAGTAGGTGCTCATTTTACAGGTTTAATAAATTAAAATCCAGATCCAATGGCTATGGGTCTGCTGATGTCAGACGTGAACTGCTGCAAATGCACATGACAGATCTGGGCTGTTCTGTGATAATTGTTTTCCCAGAACACAGGCCAAGAACTCAAGTTAAATGGCCAGCCATGGCAGTAGTGAAATAAAAGTTTGTCAAAATCTGGAGAGATTGAGCTCAGCTCAATAAAACACATTTTATGGCTTTAAGCAATAGCCCAGGTCAGGGAAAACAAAAACAAAAACAAAAACAAAACAAAACAAAAAAGGTCTGTATTTAGACAGCAAAGGACTTGTAGCTGTACTATTGCTAGTGGATTTGGAAAAAATAAACATCACAGAACTGCCTGAGTCCCTGGTTGTCCACTCTTGAACTGGTTTCTTAGTCATATAAGTCAAGGTGAAGTAATGACCTTGATCCAAGGAAGCACTCAATCACATTCCTAACTTTGGTTTTATAACTACTCCCATTGGAGTCTATTGTACAGATCAAATACTTAAAGGTACACATAAGTCTAAGTATATTCCTGCCTAAATCTTTCAAACGAGGAGCTAATATTTATAAACAGGATAAAAGAATAAAGTGATTCAGACCAGGCAAAAACGGAGACCAATAAGTGGAACTGCAAAATGTTTCTAACTATGGGAGGAAATGCAGAGGCACTAAAGGAATGCAGCCCGAAACTCTAGATACAAACATTAGATATTTTACATGAACTACAATACTGAGTGACAATGTAGCCAAAGAAGAGCTTTCCCCAAAAGTTTGGACAAAATATTACCACTGAGGAAATTATTTTACTTAGATTAATAAGAGTATGAAAGCCCCCTTGCAAACATGACTACTCACATATACACAAATGCAATTATTTTGTCTTTATCTGACAGGGGAAATTTGTGTGTGAAATTAGGAAGAAGAACTATTGCAAAGCAAGCAAATAACATGTGAAAGAGCTAACTGCATAGTCAATGCACCAAAGATCCTGTGTTCTGTCTATGACTCAAGGAATGAAATATAAAAGTTAAGAGCTCACACCGTGAGCTCCCAGTAGTATGACTGTTTATGAGCAAAAAAAAAGACTAAATAAATACAGGGAAATGGGGAGAAAAAAGTTCCATCAGCAATTTTTAAACATATGTTTTTTAAAGAAATAACTTCTCATGGAGCTTTAGCTCCACTTACTGGCTGTAAATCAAAGTCCTCATATATACTCAAAGGACAGCTTCCAAATAATTTTTCCTGTTTTCAGTCTGATCTCCTTTTTCTTCCATCTGGGCTGCCCTGACTGACCTTGGTCAGCTTAAATCTGAGACACAGCAGTCAGAAGAAGTCATGAACTCTGCATGCCCGGCCACAGCAGCATTCACAGCATTCCTGGTGCTCTGAACTCCCCTGGGCTGCCCAGCTGCTCTGAGTGGCTCCATCCCTGGCAAGGCTAAAAGGGAAGCTGTGATCTGGGGCATGGCAGAGGCACGGCAGAATGAATGCAATTGTGATTTGTGATGGAGGAAGATCATGTACAAGTCTTTGTAGAGTTGCAAGATATGAGTATTTATCTGCATGAAGCAATGGCCCTGCCAGTGTCTTTTTGAACCTACTACAAAGGGTGCCCACCTCATATCACAGAGCCATGGAGACTGCTGTGCTCATCTGGCTTGGCTCTTCCTCAGCATCACAACTGGATTTGCAGATTGAGTTGCTTTAATCCTCCTCAGTCTTATCACAGAGTGCATGTGAGCACATACACTTAGGAAGAACAGGAAATGCCAAACATAAGATGAGCTGCAGTGTCCAAATGTGGGTATGGAAATAGCTGGAATTCACTGAGCTGCCCTTGCTCTAAGGCAAATGGCAAAAGGTGGACTCTGTAGGAACAGTGCCTATAGATAGCTGATCAGAGAAGAGCAGAGCAGGCTGAACTTATACCAGCAATATTCAGGGGTTCTCAGCACTTACCCATTCAGGCATGGGAAAGGACACATGGTCCACAGAGTTACAGAAGACTTCACTTGCAGAAGGAAGAAAACTTCCTTCCAAACTAGGGAGAAAAAGACACATTGTGTGTGGTCCATTTAACGGCCTTGCATTACCCTAATTAAATCTGAACAGCAGAAGGCAAAAATTCCTTTACAGAGACAGAAAGCAATCAAAGGTGGACTCAGAAAGCCACGAGACAACTGTCTGCCAAAAATAATAAACAGTCATGCTACTGGTAATACCAGATCATCATCAAGAAGCGAACAATGTTGTCAGCCAATCCCCTGTTCTTCAGTACTGTGGATTCTGGACATATGAATAGCTTCACAGCTGCCAATTTTCACAAGCTTTTTCTGACCATCACCAGGGTGAAACAGACTGGGGATTTCCCTACATATTTCCTAGCCATGTCCCAATTCTTCTGGGAGGAATCTCAGGAGTGTGAATTAACTACCTGCTGTCTTTCCTGCTCACAGTCATGTGCTTCACCCAACGCTTGATGCCTGTCACAACGTGACAGATTGCTGTGCTGTGTGCAGGCAGTGGGTAAGGCAGAAGCACAGGGGATAGAAAACACTGTTTTTGTGATCACTCCGAGTCTGCAGGGAGTCAAGGCTACCCCTTGACCTGCTCATTTGAGACATAAAGCTTTGCAGCACAACTATGCTAGCAAAGAAGTCATCTTTAGGTTAGAGTTAACTGAACCCAAAATGACCTTACTTCAGCTTATTTTTCTAGTGTAGAAAAGTCCAAAGGCATAATGCAAAATAACACACATTAAGAGGGACTACCTTAGAAAGGTTACCTCTTCATTTAATCATACATTTCATTTATTTCTCAATTAACATACCTCATGCATTTTCATCCCTCTCTTACGGCTGCAGTATCTTTGGACCTCGAGCTGTACAGCTGTCTGAGAGGCATTTACTGTTATCTACTTGGATAGGTAAATCATTTTCTTTAGTACAGGCTGTCAGCATCTATCCTTTCAAAGGAGATGATAATTTATGTGGTATTTTATGTATGCCAGGTATGTTCCACAGCAAAAGTACCCTTTTTTATCTCCTTAGATCCCTACCTGCACTAAGGTTGAAGATCTGCCAGTTGTTGTGTGCAGGTTCAGGACCCAAGATGACATCACAGATCCCCATCTCTACAGTCTCCTGCTCATCAGGGCCTTTGGTCTCTATACACCAGGTAGCACCTAACTTAACATGTCTGTGAGTAAGAACGGCAACATAACAGTTTAGAAATTCAGAAGGAATGATCAGGAAGTTCATAAGCACACTGTGTCTCTAATAGATCAAATTTTCTATGAGCACAGAGTGAAAGATTTTGTTCTTTCCTACAGCAGCTTTCCATCATGACTCTACTGCACCATACATCAGAGACACACATGCAAAGATCTCCCCAGGCACTTCAGTCCAGCCCAGGTCCAGAGACAATTACCTACAACTTGTACAGAGCTTCTTGCTGAGTTGATCACACTGCTTTGAGGACAAAACCCAGTATCTCCAGGCAGAGTTACTGCCCTACCTAAGTGTAACAAACTAGTTAGTGGGCATGAAGTGACCTCAGTCCCGTGCTCCAGTGACATTTAGGTGAGATTTCTGTTGCTCAGGGTCTCGATGAAAAGTATTTGTAAGTCAAATGAGTCACAGCTTTTGTGCAGAGTGGGCTCTGTAAACACAGGCTGGGTTTAGTGTGGCTCTTTTGCCTCTCTGGATGATACCCACCCAACACTTCACATTCTTTACTAATTCATACACAGAACAACTTGTGTCCTCATGTTTGTCACTGTAAGTGCCTGAATCTTAAAAGAACTTCTGTAGAAATGATGAACTGGTTTCAAAACACGAATACTGTGAGTCCATCATTTTGGGACATGACTTTTCATATCTACATCTCTTCCATACCTAAGAAACTACATATTAAGCAATGTATGCACACTGGGGTACACACTGGTGAACAAGAAACTGCAACATTCAGTTGATAAAGTTGAGATGTTCCTGATTTTGTGAATGGGAGAGTGACTTTAAACTCCCCCTCCACACATGGAGCTCAAGGTCTATGTCTTATGTCCCTTTCCAGCATGAGGCAGAGAGAATTTGTGTTGCTGCCTCCACAGGGAAAATAATTCACAACAAAAGCCAGGAGAAAAGAGAAGGGTCATAAGAGCTCTTCTAATTCAAATACATTGCCATAAAGAACAAGGAAAAAAACTTTGAAACTGGAGAAGAGTTTGCTAGCCCAGAAATGTTTATCCATTTAATATAAAGCCTCAAGAAGGAAATGCAAAAATCTACAATATTATAACAAACTGCAGAATTATCTAAAATATACATTTAAAAGTCACCCTGCTGTGTGAAAAAATATCATTAGTTTCCTGATCTCTAGAGCAGCCAATTCCTTCAAGGGATATCTAATATTAACACATACCATACCTTCTTTCAGCTAAAATGGCTCTGTATAAAATTTTTAAAATTAAAACCAAAAAACCAAAACCAACCCACAAAAAACCCCACCCAGGTCTTTTATGAATCATGAAAGTTGAAAACTCAAACCTTAAATTTTTTATATTCCCATACTTCTGAAATGGAATAATCATACAGAAAGAGAACAACTTCATCCAAAAATTGTCTGTCAGTTTTAAGGTAGAATGGGATTTTTTGCTTTGTTTTTTCCCTCTTCCTTCCCTATACGTTCATTCTGGTGTTTCAGATAAAGTTAACAGTCATGAAACAGAACTAGTCAGAAAACCCTCAGGAGTAAATGGATACCCACACCCATTTATCTCTAGGTGAAAATGAGTAGAAAAGATTGAAGAATACATAGTTCAAAACTTCTGTGTAATTACTTAGAGTGATTTTCTTCTTGTTTGGAAATTAATTCAATGTCTCTTCATTGTTTAAGTCCTACAAAGAGTATCAATTAAAAGAGTATTAAAAGAGGCCTTGAGCTGACCAAGTGTACAGTTGTTCATTCCAAGTAGTGAGCCTTGTCTAAAACCAAGTGATCCATTCAATTTATGGCAAAGTCAGATGAGATTGGTAAAGATTAAGGAACTAAAATTCAGTTTAACACTTACTTGTAGATTTGAAAATAATTCTTATTAGTCCTCAGTGTGATAGGTTAGAAGGACAATGAGGCCATGGGAGGTAGACTGTCAAGGATCACAATCCATTTCTACTTCCTGAACATGGAAAGAAAAATATCTGTGGCAAAATAGTGACATCGTTATTGGAATATCTCCTCAAGAACAGGTAAAGATCAAAATATCCTGGAAAAAAGACTATATTTCACCTTTTGTCCAAAAGTGCCTTTTCCTGTAGTGAAAGGGGTAGATTTTGGATTCTACCTTCTTTCCATAGGATATATTGGCTGCTCCCCTACTCAAGCATCATAGGCAGCACCACTGCTTACCCGGCACACCCACTTCTTCCATGAAACAAGGTGACCCAAGTACAAGTGAGGAAAAAGAACCCAATATGAGTCTGGGGTCACTGTTCCATGAGACAGATCAAAAACGTAATGATTTGAAAGGATTCTGGATTTTTAATTGCTATTGCTGATGTAGGAAAAAAGTGGGATGTAGAGAAAATAACCAAGAACAAGGAAAGAAATCTGGGCATGTATCTTCACTATTCCTTAAAAAAAGGTCTTTAAAAACTCTAAGTGTATAGGTAATTTAAACTTCTGAAAAATTAAATGAGAGTATAAGGTACTGTTTTACACTGGCCCATTTTAAGCTCTAGCTGCCTGTAAATACCTCTTTGCTTAAGGAAATTCAACTAGCACAATATTTAGACATCTAAGAGGTATATAAATGACAAGCGCATAAAATAATCCCCTAGCATGGATGCCAGATGGCCCATGCTATAAACTGACTGAAACTTTAGATCAAATTTGCAAACAAACTGTTTTCATGGACTTCTCCTCCCCAGCATGATATTAGGTGATATTCACTAAAACTGGTAATGCAGCTGAAGTCAAGGGAATAACACAGAGGTAGTTCAAAAGGATGTTTCAAATAGCTCAGGAGCTGGCAGCAAGCATGAAGGGATCATCCTTACATCCCACCTGACAATGAACTTTGCAGCAGTCTTGTCACAGCCATGCTGCAGCACTAGGAGTGCTATCAACTAAATGTGAAAGCTCTTTTCTTTCTCACTTCTTAGTCATACTTGGGAGTTACTGCAGCTTTCCCTCCTCCAGGCTGAGATCTGACAGCCAAAGTAGGGCTTTTGAATGAATCTCACTTTTCTCTCTGCTTAAGTCTCAGTGAATTCTTCTGCCATGACAATGGGACTTCAGTGGTACCTAAAGCTTGCAGTGGCTCTGCAAAAGAAAAAATTTCATTCTTTGGTACTGCATACTTTTGAAGTGACTGATTTCGCCATCCATCCAAGAAACCTGTTAGAGAATTTTTAAGTACCAGAGAAAGAAGGTCAGAGCAAGTGCCAAAGGATTGGTGACATTAATTGCCCCAGAATGCTGTATCTGTGATTTTATGCAAATGACCAAAGAAAGGAAGAAAAAACTTAAGGTGAAGGTGGAGAACAGTGCTGGAGCCATAAAATACTCACAAAAGGAAAAAGTGAAATCTTTAAAAGAATTTTATTAAAAACATATATGGGGACAAAAAAAATATAAGACAACAGGTACAAATACCTGGAACTCTACATAGAGGCATGTCTATTTCTCACTTTCCTTATGTGAAAAACAAAGTTCACTCTCCTGGTAAAATTTTAAAAATGTTTAATAGAGACAATAAGAGACAGAGAAAATAAAGCAAAGGTTAAAGGGCCGGGTGCCTTGGTGCTCTGCCCAGAGCACCCCGGTATCTTGGAACCACCCCTTTTCATCCTGTGCTTCATACATAGATTTATGCACATTCAAACTTTTCCAGGAACTGTTCTGCATGGCCACTCCTTGGGTCCGCCTTTTTAGAGCATGTGTTCTTTGGTTTTAATTCCTTTCTTACCATCCTTTTATTTGGGCTTTGGTCTCCTTTTCACAGGCAGTGAATGCTGAGAGTAGCTTGGGCCTCTTTTTGCAAGTTATCTATTCAGGCAGCTAAACCACACTACACCTAAATTCTAAAACTACAGCAAAAAGCCATTATACATATAACATTCATCTTAATACTTGCAAAAAGCCAACATTACAATATGTATTTATAACACTTATTTTCAACTACAGTAAGCTACCACTGCAGAAAGATTCCAGAATAAGTCTGTATATATTTCCTCCCTTTTTCATAATAAGTAATTTTCTACATCCTTTATTATCTGATCTCATTCTAGCTTACTGGCATCCTTTCTTTCTGGGATGTCAAACAGCAAAAGTAATATTTCCAGAGATCCTTCTGTGCACACTCTCTTCAAAAACTGGACCTTCTGGTCCACTTGCATAGTTGCTGTTTGTGAGTCTTATAACACGCACATCAGCAGTTTGCAGCACATAGAGCAGACTTTGCTGTTTGTAGCAGGACCTGCCCTGGACTGGGGTCAATCAACTCAGACCATACCCCATTTGTCAGTCAATCAGTGGTGCACTGACAGGGGTGTCATGCTGTGTTTGGTGTTGAGTTCTGCTAAAACCAATCTGATGCATCAACTCCCAATTAACATCCTGATGGTGAAACAAAGATTTGGCAGATAAACTGCCATGCTGACTTGGTGACAAATTGTCACTAAAACTGCAGGATAAACAAAATCAATATGACTGGCAGTCATATCACTTTACACCATAAAAGTCCAGGCCACTTTTATATGATAGGTTCTTCCAACGTATTCCTTCCTGGAGAGTGTGTATGAAGTTTTCTCCCTTAAAGTGGAGACAGCCCTTCAAGGATACTCCTTGAGGCTGAGTGAAAGAGATCTGCACACGAGGATTAGTATAGTGAGGTACATCAATCTCTGTTTAATAATTGTTTCTTTTTGATAGCTTTAATCTTATTACTTTGATAAAGTTCATTATACTATACTGTACACTACAAGCAGTTTTAGCTTTTACACTACATAGTAAATAATTTGGATTAATATTTTGGTCTAATAATTTGTCATAATAAATAATTCATTCTATATAAATATATCTGATTTTCCATCTTTAATCCTGCAGGACAAAGTTATCTAATCCATTGACAGTCTGGGGCTAAGATTGGGTTCACCCATCCCCAGACTCCTCTCTGAGAAGTTTACAATGCAGGGGGTCCTCTCTGCACCTCATGGCTCAGCAACAGAATTTCTCTAATAAACTTGGTCTGAAGCCCCCACTATCACCCACAACACAGGCCTGATGTTTCTTTTCTAAAACAGTGTCAAAAGAGTGAATAGATCCTTGAAGAAGTTGCTTAAAGCTTATTGTATGGCCTCTGGAGTGATAGGCATTTCTTCACTAGGAATATTTCAAACCTGAGAGATCTAGGGCCACTACAGCTCTTTGCAGTACTGCTGGAACAGCAGAAGCAGGAGACTTTGTCTCCTGTTCTGGGGGGATTTATGGATGCCATCCTCAGCCCTGCCACAGCTCAGTGTGAGCTGAGCATGGAGTAGACACCTGTCATGAGAATTGACTCTGATAACCAGGCTGCACTGCCTGCAATACCCCTGCCAGAATAAAATGTGCAATGTACAACTTCTACCTGAGGCAAGTTTGAAATAACTACTGTTGGTCCAAGAAGAGTGAGTCTATCTTTCATTCACACAGCAGAACATATGGCTTAAATTCAAGTTACAGTTGTGTGAAAGACAAAGAACTACACACAATAGGTGGGTGATGCTGAGTACCTTGCATGAGCAGTTTGTTATCATGCCTCTTGTGACGCTAGTAGCAACAAACAGGTCACTCTCACTACAGCCTCATCTTGTTGGAAATGACACAAAGTTTAAAATTTTTATATTATTTTAGTCGGGGGTTCAGTTCGCCATTGCCCAGGGAGAAGGAATTTAAGTTTCTTTTCAAATGAGCATTTCACCAGTCCAGGCCTGATGAGTCTTAGCAGACTGGGAGTAGCACAGATGATACACAAAAGATAATGACCATTAACAAACATCAGCTCCAAACATCAGGCCAACATGGAGACACCTGGAAAGGATAGATAGGACAACAAAGAATGAGAACCTAATTAGCATGGAAGGCGAAGGGGTCAATAGCCCATAGGAAACCAACTACTAAGACCTGTGTAACTTGGGACCAATGAACATTGAACCAACGGATTTCTCTGGGTTTTGACTGAATGTGAAAAATCTAGTAAAGAGAGTGTGTGATGGAATTATTTTCTCTGCACAGCTCAGGCAATGTGTAGATGAAATGATTTCTGTTGCACTTCCTGGCCTGAACATCCTGGCCAGAATAAAGTAATGTCTTAAATCTTTAACACTAAAATATGTTGGAGAGTTTTTGTTTTTCTGCAGTTTTGGTGATAATCTCATCAACAGACAAAGCTGCCAGCCACTAAGAATGTGGAGGCAGGAGAAACATGCTGTCCCCACTTTGTGTGGCAAGTGGCTGAGCCACAGGAGGCGGTGAGAGAGCTGCATAGTATGAGGAAGGTTGAGAAGGAGCTGGATAGCTGATTTCAAGCACAGTCTGCAGTGGACTCTCAGCCCACCACCAAAACCTCTTTCACAGGCCTACACAGAAGGGAGGGTAGCCAATAATGCCCAAGAATGGAAGCTTGCAACAGCAACAACCTGCAGGAGGAAAAGACTTCCCCTGACACATGGGGCACCCTTGTAGAATTGTTTGATGGCTGCAGATGTTTGAGGAAAGACCCACCACACCAGAAGAGACTGGAACTGCAAGGCAGCACCATCTTCTCCCCATGTAACAACCAGCACAACTAGGAAAAGGCAATGGGTGGAAGAAGAAGGCAACCATCTTCTGAGAGCGACCTAGGCACTCATTTGCTGACCTGACACTCTGTCTAGAGAGGTGTGATGCAGAGGCTCTTGTCAGGGTTGTCACTGAGAAACTACTGAGCCTTATACAGTTCAGATTATTACTCACTGCTCTTCCTTCTTGTGGTTGTCAGTGACACAGCCAGGAGCAGGCTGAGCTGTGTCAAGGATTACAGAGCTCTGAGAGTGGTGGTAAAGGACCCTCAAGCACAGGTAGTTGTTTCATCAATCCTGCCAATCAAAGGAAAGGCATTTGAAAGGGTCAGTCAGGTCTGGAAATTCAACAAAGGGTTACAAGACTGATGCAACAGCCTTCTGAGATGTTTGCCTACTGAGACCATGGAAATCCTCTGGGAAACCTGGTCCACTGATGGGACAAAGGGGTTTCACCTGTCACAGAAAGGGAAGAGCATCTTCAGTCATAGGCCCGCCAAGAGAGTGAAGAGGGTGATTAAAGAGTTGATGTGAGACAGGAATCTTAATTCCCCTCCTGCCAGCCTGGAGAAGGTAGACAGGTCAGTGGTAGAGCACCTGAAAAGCAGCTCTCAGCATTTCACTATCTGCATCGGTTGCAGTTTATCAAGTTTGAACACCATGGTGTTTTTTCCTTTTTGTTCTGCCCCAGGCTAAGCCAATAGAGAGACAGGATGTTCCTGGAGAGCAGCAGGGGCCACAGAAGCAGATGGGGACAGGTCTGTTCCCCACTAATCCTGGTACATTCTTCACATCTTCATTTCCTGTGCTTTGCCTCGTGCTGCTAAAGTTCCTGCAGGCAGGGAGAGAGGATTGCTTGTAACATAAAAGCATAGCATGTGAGTTGTGACTTCTGTCTTTATTTCTAGTCCAGGTCTTTAAGTCATAGAATATATGTTGATTCCCAAGGCAAGAAGATATTCCTCAACTGCTTCAACAGTCACACTTTTAAAAAATAAATATTTTCTCCATCAGCTCACAAAATCATTCTCTCTTTAGATAATTGTATTTATTATTTTTATTGTTCAAAGCATATTTACTGGCACCATAAACTGGAAGACTGACAGAGACACACAGAGTATTTATTTTGAATGTCCTGCCACACCTGGGTTAGACTGACCGCATCCTCCTAGAAGAGCTGTTTTCCTTGCTTTCATCAAACCTTTTTCAATACAGCATTACACAGATTTATATATATACACCAGTGGAGCAGCTGTCATGAGGCAAGCCCATACTGAGTACCATGGTATGCTTTCTGCAGGATTATCCAGCCACATGGTGACCATAACAGAAAGGTAAATCTAACAGAGCTACTTTAATTCCTTATGCATTAGGAACATGGCCATTGTGCAGCCTAAGCTCCCTCTTTTTTGTCCAGTTGAAGACAGCCCCTTCAACTTTATTCTGAGAAATGCAACAGAAGGGAGAACACCAGATGAATTGCCAAATGGAGAGGAATTAAACTATGCCAAGTGCTAACTAGAGTTTACTCACAGACACATACGCCCATATCACAAACTGTCTTGCTGCAATATTTTTCTACAAGAACTGAAAGTGGTGCAAGGGGCATTATTGTGCATCCCTTCATGGATCACAAGTTTCCTATGTATTCCACTGTGCCCAGCTGTTTCTGAAACACCTTGGCACATCCCAACCTGTCTGCTCTCTGTCAGCAGTGCAAGTGTTAATGTATCAGATACAATGAAGGTTCATAGAAAATGCTATTCCACCAACTAAGATTTATTCCTTGGGAGGCACATAACACTTTTCTTATTGTTTTGACTAAACTCCTCTGAGTTCTCTTGAAGAGCTGCTGATTTTTTACACCACACCCCAACACCAGCCATTAACATGTAGTGGGCCCTGTGTCCAGCAAACAAAGAGCATTTGCAGGTCTGTAAGTGTATTAGAAATATCTGGGCTCTCAAAGCTGGCCTTGTTCAAATACATAGTCCATCTTGTAATTGACTGTCAGCTTGATTTACAATAGCAGTTGTGATGGGCTTGGAGATTTCAATCCAAAAGACTCTCTGAAATGAGTGAGGACAAAAGTCAATCCAGAGAGGCAGCTCGATTTGTTAGTATCATCAAAGAACAAGGAATGGTTTAGGCAAAACAGCAAGCCAAAACAAAATGCACTCAAGACAGAAGCAGCCCAGACAAAGGCAGTCCATAAAACAAATCACAACTCCTGCAGAAATTATAGAAGCAGATAGAGGAAGGAAAGTCAGCATGGGGAAATTAAAAAATCATTCTACTCAGAAGAAAAGCAAGGAACAAGTGTGAATATTTAAGTTCTGAAGATTTTGACCCATCAGATGCTTTATATAATTTGTTGAAAAAAAGCTTCATAAGAATCTAAATTACATGTTTTGGGCCTGAATTGGTGGCATTATGAATCTTCCTGTCAGTTTGCTTCAAAAACATTGTGCTTGATCATTAATTTTTTTTTTAAACCTGAAACTCTGCTTAAATATTAGGAAGACAGGTAAAGGGTAAGGCAAGAAGATGCTTATAGAGATCTCCATGTTCCTTGGTTTGTTCCTGGAGCAACAGACTTCAATCAACAGCTTCAATCCCCACGCTCTGAACACCTTGGATTTTGCAGATATTGCCTCTCCGTTTTTAAAGTGAATAGAGAGACTCCAGGCAAACTAAGGTTAGTCAGAACTGAGAAGACTGAGGGAAAATCTATTTTTCACTATGGCAAGAGCTTGTCAGCAGGTGGACAATGTCAACACCTTGTTTTCCAGCCACAATTTTGTGAAGTTTTCCTCCTGTGTTTAGGCTAAACTTCTTTGGTTAGACTGACACACCTGAGATTTTCACTGAACTAGAATCAGAAATATATTGTTCGGATATAATAAACGGCAATGAAAAGCAAAGAAAAGCTAACTTCAAAATGTATCATTAATTTTATACAGAAACATATATTGAAATACAGCAGTTTTTGAAGGCTACACAACAAATTAAAATATGAGTTATGATCTTGATTCTTCACGTAGACCCAACTGACTGATTTGGATAAATATTTCTTTGCCACTGGGGTCCTTCCATCTCTTACTTCTGATTTCTGTGCTTTGCTGTTAGCAAACAATTTGTTAGTCAAACAATTAGCCACATCAGCAAGCAGCTGCCTGGTAATAATACTTTATGCAGGCCAGTATTGAACTTGACATTGCAAGCCACGAGTGCTGTGGTCTGTCAGGGGCATCGACCCTGCTGCTCAGGCAGAGCAACCCCATTGCAATTGAAGAATACTCAGACTGGCATTTGGTCCAAAACCAAAAGCTCCTCCTAAGTGAACTACAGATAACTCTCCAGTTTTTAGCAATGTAACAAAGTCACCTTTATCCTCTTGCTGCAGGAGGACAAGGACTTTCAAATACTGGATTTCAGGCAGCAAGAGAAACATATAGCTATGGCCAACATCCAGAGTAAAGGGCCATTCATAGTGCTCCAATTTCTTTCTTCCCTTGTATAGCTAAGACACTCTTCTTCACTCCTTGAGAAGGTTTAATTATTTCTGGATTTCAAATCTTTATTTTTTTTTTTTGCTGGGAAAATATATCCATACTGTTTTTAGTGACAATGTTTACAGGAACATTCTCTTTTTTTTCAGCTAAAAAGGAGCATATTTTAAAAAAATATAATTCTGTTCCAATTTCTGTTGAAAAATATTTTACCTTGGAAAATATGAAGAAAACATAAACCAATATCTAAGTGAAAATATGTGTTTCAAATAAACCAACATACAAAAATACATGTGGTGCCTTTTATCAATCTTAATTCTCCTTCCCCTCAACTTCACCCCATTTTCTTCATCTTCAGATTTTAGTGAAAGTTTGTTCAAACACATCACCATCCTCCTTTCTATACTTCACATCTTGATCTCATCATTGGAAACTCTCTTACCCTTCCATTCACATGCATCTCCTAAACACAGCTTGATAACTCTTCCCTGTTTCTCTGCTACTGTCAGAGTGGTTTTCATTCCTGTATAAAGCAGTGTTTTATCTTTAAATCTCTGTCACAGTTTCTTCACATGTAACAGCTGTGCTTCCCTGTTACACAAAATCAGATCCATTAACCAGACATTTTCTTGTGATTCCCTTGACTTAATCTGGTGAATTTTGTCTCTGGATATTATCACTTACCTTTAAAGGAACCTATGGAAGCTCACTAAAATTGTGCTTTTTTGCCCTTCTCCCAGAAGAGAATATAGGACAACGATACTAATTAAAATACAGATAGATCCCAAAATCTCAAAAAAATTCCCTAAGCATTGTGCTCACAAAATTCCACCCATTCACATTCCCCAGAATGTGGATTTATATTTTGGCTGTCAGGGGCTGTAGCCTTCTTGGGATTGTTGGTTCAGGGCTCTGGAGAAAAAAAGGAAGTGCTGCAGTTGCATAATGCTCCTGAGATAAAAAATTTAGCACATTTGCATATGTGAATGGCTTTATTATAGTAATTTAATTAGGGCTAGACAGGTCAAAGTTCAAACTCTCTAGATAATTTAAAAATAAATCAAAAATTAGTATGGGATACAACAACAGCAGTTAATCAGGGCAGTATTAGAGAAAGGGACAATGCAAAAGAGATTTAAATATGGTATTTTGGTATGACAGACAACCAATGGAAATAAGGTATGAAGAAAAAGAACAAGAAAGAAGATACAGCTGAAACAGGAGATTCATAAAATATTGGAAGTCTTTGGAAACAACCTGCAACAAGCACACACTAAATATGGTATCATTGGTATGCTGTGATCAGGGAATTGACTTAAACTAGATTAAAATGTAAAGGAGTAAGTGCTTCTTCCAAAGTAGCTGTTCATAGAAATGACAAAAAAAAAAAAACAAAAAAACAAAAAAACAAAAAAACCCACAAACAAACAAAAAAAACCCCACCAAAACAAACAAACAAACAAACAAACAATTGAGAAAGGATAAAACATTGAATAAAACATTGAATATCTGGAGCTCCCTGAAAGCTGAGATGCACTAAGAGAAAGTCTCTCTGGGAAAGCTTTCTTTCTAGATTTCTGAAGAGTCACTGCTTTTCAACACAGAACTCTGTCCTGCAGGAAACTTCACTCCTCAGGACTGTCAAACCCACAGTCGGGGTAGCAAGTGCAGCTGCTTGGAAAGTAAGTTTCACTTTGGTACCAAAAGAAGAAGAGGCAATTGTTTCTACTTTGCCCCTGCTCTGTTCAAAGATGCAAAGACAATATCTTAGACAGGGAAAAGCCCCTGGGGAACACTGATCTATTTCAAAGGATGACAACGGAATACAATGTAAGAAGGAAGGGATGACCAAAGGCAACTTTCCTCAGAATACTGGAAGCCTTTGAAATAAACTTGGAAAAGATATTCACCAAGTTCACTAGCATTTGTATGCTGAGATAGGTATAGATAAAATAATCCTTTGAGTTCTACTTCTTTTTGTATCCATCTGTTTCTTGACTACTACTTCCAAATTTTACATTGAGTCTGGTATTTTGCATGTTGAAAGAAAGACGAAAAGAGAGATACAAACTAATGCATACTTTCAGTAGAAAGTTCCTGTGAACATAAAGCAGGGAAGACTGAAGGCTGGAAATTTGCTTAGTGTTCAGGAACAAACCCAAAATTATGTCACAAGCATCAGAACTCCTATTCAGTTTTTGCTGCTGTAACTGAGTGCAGAATCCAACTTTATATAGCTCTGGCCAAAACTCCTTCATTATAAATGTGTGTGCCTGTTTTGTGTGGTCTATCAACTTCAGAGAGAGACTCTACCTGCACTATGGGATTCCTGTCCTTGTGATGGAAAACTAAAAATAATCTGAGGCTTCTAAAGCATCAACATTCATATACTATCCCACTGCAGGAGTCAGTGTTCTCCAGCTGAGGTCAGACTTCTTTTCATGAATAAATGTGAGTCTGCATCCTGTTTTCTCACCTTCTGCTCGATCTTCCCTGTGTTAATCTGTGTAAACTACAGTAGAAAATCCAAAATGAGAGGGCAGTGCTAGAAACATACTAACAACGCCAAGTTCTCCTGTGGAGGCTTTGAAAGAGAGAACCGGGAAAATGAGCTAGTAACAAATGTTACAATGTTCTAACATGGGAAGAAACACATCCCAATGCACTGGATTTCTTGATCCAGAGCCTGTCTCTTAAGAGCCTGTGAGAATTTGAAGTTGCACAGCAGCCAAGTGCCCCCCCACCACAGCCCTGACCTGGTCAGTGTGCCTGCAGTTCTGCCACCCCATTGCCTACCAGGGAGCATTCCTGTAGTATTTGGGAGCTGCACACCTCGAGCATCCTCAAGGGGAAGCTGCTGGAGAGAGCAGGGAAAGACACTTGTATCTGCCACTCAGAAACAATATACCATGTGTGAGCTTGATTTCAGACCTACCATATAATTTTCTTTTCGTAACTGCTGAAAACATTCTATCTCTCCTTACAAAAGAGAGTGGAGTTTATTCAACTCTTTTGAAAATCCATTGACTCATGTTAGAGATAAATTTGCCCCTCAGGACTCTAAAGAAAGCAGTGAGAGCATTTTGACTTGCAAAGAATCACTCCTGCTCCTAAAATCCATCCTGAGGCAGAATGTATTCTCACCCACAAAATGAACAAACTCTCATTTTGGCTGGTACTGGCTAAGAAGCAGAACAATATCTCTGCAGCTTCTCCTTTCACTTTGCCTTTTTCCAATCACCATCCCACCTATCTGTTTGGGAGCTGCCTGTCACATGCTGCTCAGTCCTTACCAGACATGGGATGGAGGAAGACAATCTCCTGGGTTTTTTCCCCCATGTTTCAGCCAGCCCTGGTCTCTTGTCTGAACAACATCAGACTCGAGCTTTCCACCCGACTATAAAACCACAAAGGTTCTCTCAGCTGACAGAGTCTGTGGAAACATAACATCAATCTTAATGACCTCCTATTGGCAGTGTCTGGGATCATCCCTGCTTGCCTGCAAGCGTTTGTTGAGGTCAGTAAAACCGCTCTGACATTTATGTGTTGTTTGCAAAAGGAAAGGAGTGGCTAAAGACTTACATTGGAGGTTGAGTCTTCATTATATCAGGAGCTATTTGAAGAGTCAAACTAGATTTAGTGAGACAGTTCAGGAGGGATCAATGGAGATTTGTTTCATATAGTCCTAATTTGAGAGCCAGGATTCCTTTGCCTGAAATTGTTGTCAAGCTGTTTCTCAGCAGAAATGCGAGGTTTATGCAGCTTGTCACCATCTTCTCTCCTTAAAGCCCTTTATCTGACATCTCAAAATTTCAGCCTTTGAGGAGGCATTATTTGACCTTTACATAGTGACCTCTTTGATTCATCAGGATGCACAGGGAAGTCTGATAGTTACACAAAAGCCCAAAGCAACAGTATGAAGTAAGCTCAAAACCCAGGGTTTTCTTTGATCAATAAAAACTACAAAATTTCCAGGGACAAGTTCCCGTCTTTATTTACCTCCCAAGCAGCCCAGGGAATGGCAGCCTTCATCAAGCTGTCAATACCAAGAATAGCACTTTGTCATTTAGGACCATCACTGCAGAGTGGTACTATCAGCATCTGGTTCCACCACAGAAGCAGCAGCTCAGCTAAGCTGCTCTGCACTCACTGAGGCCAAAGCACCTTGCAGAGTAAGCCCCACCCAGGCTATTTTTTTTGTTCTTTTGAACACCTCAGAGCTGCTATGCAAGGCCAGCCCAGCCTCCTCACCGTGTTGGTGATGTTTAGTAGTTTTTCTTTGCCCAAAACAAAGAAAAGGAGACAAACTGGGTCATCGCAGATAAATAATATTTTCTTCATCCTTCCTCCCCAAAGTGTCAGAGTGCAAAAACTGGAATCTAAGAGCTCTCCTCTGGCTCAAGATCTCTGAAAATAACAGCTGTGTTTTTATCAAGGAGCTTTAACTCAAGTTATCAAGTCCTTTAACTAACACGAGGCTTAAAATATTAACTCATTGCTGAGACCAGACCATGATTCTCCTGATTCAGCAGTACTCACTCAATGTGTCTGAAAATGCTTATAAATTTAATCCCTAAGAGCCTGTGTGGATGACAGATGGAGACAAAGTGGTGATGACAGGGATGGAGGGTTGAGTATTCCCTTTCCCTATTTGTTTCTTAGTCAAATAAATGGCAGCCAAATAGCACTCTCCAAACTCCCCCATCTCTGCAAGTTAAGGGCAGCTGCAGGATGTAACAATGGAATGCAATGTAACTCAAGGCTCAGCTGGTATTTTTCACGTGGAATGAGGAAAGAAAATATAATTAAAAAGCTTGATGCCTGCATGGTGCCTATTTTCTTATTTCTTTGATTGCACCTGAAAGTTAATTGTGAAATTTTGCACTCAAAAATATGTATATGTACATATGTTATAGTAAAAAAGAAAAAAATTACCTGACTATAGAGCTTTTATCTTTTTTATAGAGAAGAAATAGAAAGCAATGAACCCTTAGTACTTGCCTGTAGGAGTATTTCAAGTAGTCCTTTTATCTAGCTATAATTCTTGGCCACTTTTTCCAATAATTTTATTTTTGTACCAGAGCAAGAACCTTGGAATCCAAAGTCCTCTAAACAAGGAATAACTGTAGCACATGAAACAGCAATACAATCTCTCTATGTTTCATTAATATTGCCAGCCTCTTTCTCTTGTAGCCAAAAAAGAAGCAAAGCTACCTACATCTTTTTTTGGGCCATATATACCTTCATCCAGGTCTTTTGGTGTGGAACTAGAAATGCCAAGTTCATTCCTAGGTTACCACTCTTTAAAACACTGATTTTAATCCATGGTCCAGTTTTGCTGGTCTGTTGTCTATATCCTCTTTATTCTCTGCATCAAAAACTCTTGATGTAGGGGCCCAAAATAGCTCCATATGCTTTTACCTATTCTTCTTTGTTGTTACATTCTTCCAGCTTCTCCCTCTGTATCTACACACTTATTACCATTGACCCTGTCATCCTCTACATCTCATTCACCATGAACACATCCATCATACAGTTACAGCAATTGTGTCTCTTCATGTCCAACAGCTGCATCTCACCCCAGCGATGTTTGCATTTTGCAATCTGGGTCTATGAAAACTCAGTAGTAATGGACTATAGTAAAAATTTTGTGGCTGCTCAGAATAGCCAATGAGAAATAGCAGTTCTCATTTTCTGTCCTTCAACTGGTTTTCTGCCCCTGAAGAAATTATTTTCTTTGCCAACTTGGAAGCTCAAACTTTGCTGGTTTTTACAGTGTTTTTGTTTTTTTTTTTTTTGCTTAGCTCACAAATGGCGTGTTGTTATTGTCCAGACAGGAGCCCCAGGTGGGATCCAGGCCTGAGACATCAGCTGTTTAAACAAGTGGAACTGCTGTCATTAATCTCTGCTTCTGGAGCTCATAACAGGAAAATGGAGCAAGCAGGGAACTGGTTCTCAATAAAAGACACGTCCTTCAGCCTTGCACAGTTTCATGTCCAGCCACTAGTCAATATATATTGTTCCCATAGATCACAGTAGCAGCAGGTGAGAAATTGCTTGGACTAGAGGCTTATGTAGAGTGGACGTGTGAGGATTTCCACACTACAGACAAATCAATCTTCTAAAATAAGACTTGAAAGAAGGATCAAGAAAAGGCAAGAAACGATACCAAGGATCTTTGGGAACAGATCCTTTGTGAGGAGTATTTAAGAAAGGAGAAAAGCCTGGTTCTTGTCAAAAGGGTTTTCTTGTACTTCAAAGATAATACAAACATGTTAGAGGTATGTCTTTGCAGAAATACCCATAGCTGAGAGCTAACTGCAGAGTCTGGACACCTAACCTACCTCCACACCAGGCTTTAACTTGCTCTCCAATACCAAGAGGAAGCCTACAAAAATACCAGAGGCACTTTTTGAGTGCCACTATGGGATCATGTAGTGATATGGCAAGGGGGGATGGCTTTAAACTAATAGACAGCAGGTTTAGATTGGTTTTAAGGAAGAAATTCTTTACAATGAGTTTGATGAGACATAATAACAGATTGCCCAAAGCAGCTGCAAATGTCCCATCCCTCAAAGTGTTCAAGAGCAGGCTGGTTAGGGCCCTGATCAACTTGGCCTAGTGGAAGGTGTTGCTTTCAATGTCCAGGAGGTTGGAACTAGGTAATCTTTAAGATCCCTTCCAATTCCAAACCTTTCTGTTGTTCTGTGTTTCTAATGCCTCATTCTCATTGTCTACATCACAAATCTGTAGCTTCAGAATTATATTTCTTATTAAAGGCATTAGCTACAGGAAAATCACTTTTTCTTTAGAAACAGAGTAAAACATCAGCAATGTTTAAGTGCTGTGGTGTTCAAACCCTGTGTAAAGACTGCTTCTACATGGTCTATCACAATCTTTTTTCACTGCTGGACAGTAGGCCACTGGGATGCACTTGACTGAGCATCTCTGAAGGAAGGCTTTATTGGGCCCAGCAGCTGTCTTTTCTGTTCAGAACACAGGACACCTGAAAATGGGCCACAATGGAGAAAAGAAAGGTTTTAATGGCTTGGACTTTGCTCAGTAGGTAATAGAGCCCAAATGTTTTCAGACGCTGGGCAGGTTAGAGCAAGAGTCATTTCAATTCCCAGAAAGAAAAAAACACTTCTGGTTATGTCACCAAGACAAATAGTGTAGTGAAATCAGTTTTGAGAGTCAAGAATCGGTCCCAAAAGATTAACTGAGTAAATTTTCAGTAAAATTCACTTCATATGCTCCTTTGGTTCTTTCTGTTTTTTCCTCATAAGCAGGTGGTAGGCAGTGCAGAATGTGGCAAGCTCTTTTATATGATTGATGGTTTAAACTTTTTAATTAAAAGCATGTTTGCAAGTTTGAGAAAATCTTTGGGATGAAGGAGAAGGGACAGCTCAGTGAAAAGAGGAAAGCCCTATTTTCTCTGCCTATTAGCATCTCCATTCCTGTTTAAATTCTCTTGTTATTTGACCAAGGGGACAAGGCACCACAGCACATGTTTGTTGGGTGGAGGTGTGGCACCCAGCTCCTCTCCAGAACAGTGTCCACAGCACCCTGCCAAGGACATGGGGAAACGGAGTGTGAGCTGGAAGTTTTGCCATTGTTGATTGAGTCTGGGTGCCACCATCACAGGAGAACTGAACACACTTTCTGTCACCCATCTCATCATTCTCTAAGGGGCTGCCTAGGGAAGAACAAATTCAGGGAAGCTGTGTCACTAGAGGTCTGAACATTTTTTAAAATCATAAAAAAAACAATTTCTGCTCTGGAATGTTATCATCCAGTTCCGTTTTCCTCTTTGAGAACACTGTAAATGCCACCACTGGTGTACCTCTTCAAGCTGAGGAATGCCCTGCTTTGGTTTGGCAGCTCATGGGTCACAACTCCTGCTCTGTGTCCTTGCTGACTGCCAGGGTTGTGCATGCACTGAGCAGATGATGACGAGCTGTAGTCTGGTTTTCCCGGGCCTGCTGCTTCTGAGTTTCTAGGTCAGTTTCTCCATGATGTTTTGGTTTAGGAAGGCCTGGTTCTCACAAGGTTTGACATAAACATGGCCAGTGTCCAAATGTTGCTGTGACGAGTAACAAACAACACCAATCCTCGTTTAAAACAACTGACTATGATTCTTTATTCAAACAATTGACCCTTTTTACACCTTTTTGAACAGGTCACTGTCATTGGTAGGAAGAGTGCCAGAACTCTTCTCCCCACTGGCCAAAACCAAGACATAGAGAAAATTGTCCTACAGAAAGGAATCCAAAACATTACACTCGTAACAAAAACCCTGGCACTGTTTGTGTCAAACCTTGTGAGAACCAGGCCTTCCTAAACCAAAACATCATGAAGAAACTGAACTTAGAAACTCAGAAACAGCAGGCCTGAGAAAACCAGACTACAATGCCTCTGTATGCTCCTACATGCTGGCTGATTTTACAGGCTTTCTAAAAAACACTGAGACCAGACACCTTGGATTGCTCTGCTGCCTGGCTCCTGACAGATATTTTGAATAAGAAATTTCACCTCTTTTTGCTGAATTAAAATGTTTCATTGAGGATGACATGCAATGAATATTCAGATTCCCCATGATTCTTGAGATGATTAAACTTTCTTATCTTTGTAAGTGATAGCCTGTAACATGTCCTTAGAACATGTTTTTCTTTTGTGGCATTTAGTATCCATGATACTCAGACATTTATTTTGCCCTCTAAGAAGTAAGATTTTTATTGACTCATCTTAGAAAAGACATTTTATTATGATCACGATTGGTGAGAGTCATGACAAGTAATTTTTTTCTTTTGTTTTCACTAATTTATTGCAAATTACATGAAGGAGAACCCCATCAAATGGCTGATATCTTCACTGCCTAAACAGTCATGGGATGAAATACGCCTGCTGTCTGCTAGCAGAGAGAAAAGCAGACTTTTGTAGCCATGTTGCCATTAGCTGTATTTTGAACTGGGAGTTCACTGACAGTTGTTTGTAAGGTACTGAAACAACACTGCAAATTGGCTTGGCTCCAGCTGTACTTTGGAAGGGGTGCATGAGCAGTGTATATTGTTCAAACCCACCACGTTTCAGAGATGTGCTTTTGTTGTAAATTTGGGATACAGAGCCATGTTAATGCAACCGACAGGCTTCCAGACTAGAGGTGTTACTTCAGTTAGTTGTCATGTTCTGTTAATCTAAGGGATGTTGCTACAACCACTCACTAGCTAAATCTGAGTAATCCTCTGGAGGTACATCTTTTTCTCTCCTTTGATTACAGATATCTTTATACCTTGACCCCCAGTGAAGTGCGTGACTTAAACATCCCAGACTAGATGGAATGAAGCCAGTGTGTGCATCCCCACTGAAAGCCACAGAAATGTTTGCAATCCTGATATCAGAAATATATAACTGTGAGATTTTTAGCAAGGTTGCTAAAGCAGGCAGTGTACTTCAGGCTGGATCCACAATTTGTGATACTGAAAATATTCCCATAGGAATTAGCATTGTAGCCAGGTAGAGGTGGCATGGCTTGCTATGTTAACTGTAAATATCTATAAAGAGCAAATCAGGTGGGAAGTCCTTTGCATGGGCTTCTGTGGTACTTGGAGCAGGAAGGTGTTTTAATCAACAGAAGCTATCAGGGAGTACAAGACACATTATTCTACCATGTCCACCAACTCCCAGCCCCTTGCAGCTTGACATATTCTTCTCAGAAAGGTTTCTTTTGACCACAGACTGTGTTGTGGGACAAGAAGCCTGACCTTTCCCCCTTCTGCTGTCTGCACTGACTTAGGTCTGAAGCACATGTGCCCAAGCCTTACCCGAGTTTACCCTTAATGGCAGCAAAGATAAACCCTAAGATGTGCAGCCAGGATGTAGCATTAAATTATTTTGACAGCTAGGATTATTTGCCCAGAGAGTCAGTCAGAAGAAAGCACGAGGACAGGTTGAGAAGTGCACTGATAAGGTAGCTGAGACTGGAGTCCAAAGAGTCTTTTGAGGTGAAGAGTCAGTAGATTGGGCTGAGAGCATTTTAGAAGAGGCAAACCTGGTAGCAGCTGCAACACTATGCCTTGAAACCTGCAAGACTCAAAAAGCCCCTGTCATTTGAATGTCTATGGCAATTGAAGATAAGCCAGACATGAGCAATGGTAATTAGCTTTTGCCTCTCTTTTGTGTGCAGTAACTTATTCCCAGTGCCATGATACAAACACCTGAAAACATTGCTGGTTAAGAATGACTAAATCAACTTTTATCTGAATTTCCATATATTTCTAATAAATATTCATGTATTTATTTTTGCAACATCCTTATTGTTCCTTCTAATCAGGGATTTAAGCACCTGAACAATATCAGCTACGAGGAAAAAGGGGACAGGGTCCATACCCTCTGCAGGTATAGGCTAATGCCCAAAAAACTCACTGTACATGAAGGTCTATATCAACTCAGAAATGTGCAGCATGGAGAAAGGGGCTTTCATGATCTTCACTTTTTGTAATGGTTTTTAGCCAGAAAACCACCCTTTCTGTGTATTGTCCTAGCATAAACTATGTGACAGTATCTTACTTTGTTTAAATGAAAACAAATCAAAACATAGAGGAGTGTAGCAGAGCACCAAGTGAAAAAGTTCAACCTATGCATGGCTTGAGCTCTACCTACATAAATTCATTAAATTTTTACCAAAGAAGGGAATGTGGGACAGATATTTGGGGGTTTATTCAAATAACCTCACTAAGGAGACAATCTTCACTCCAGCCTGTTAGCTGCTCACAAAACTCATCATAACTTCAAGCACAGCAT
This sequence comes from Sitta carolinensis, assembly GCA_032173965.1. Taxonomy (NCBI): domain Eukaryota; kingdom Metazoa; phylum Chordata; class Aves; order Passeriformes; family Sittidae; genus Sitta; species Sitta carolinensis. The sequence goes on from JAVUNC010000006.1 coordinate 3,866,801, forward strand.
CTTAGCCATGCCTTTGACTGTTCACTTGTAAAATCTATTTAATCCTTCAGTGCCTTGATAATCCAGTTTCTTTGTCCTTCTCTGTTTGAATGAGGGTGTGAAACTAAGGGTTTATGAATATTTTTCACCTATTCCTAAAGTTAGAATTCTAGTTCATATCATTGCCACTAGAATAATTACTTATTAGATTTGTCATTAATTCTAGTTATTTTTAATGTATTAGCATAGAAGCTGTAAGAACCAACAGGAACAGAAACATTGGAAGCTATTTCTCACACATCAGTGAAATAATAAAACACTATGAACTCAAAGTGGAACATGATCTTAAAAGAACAAAATTGCATTTGGAAAATTCATTTATGTATCAAAACTAATTATTGCAAGTTCCATCTCAGTAGTACTTGAGGATTTCATTACAAGATCTAATTGGACTTATATGTGCTGTAAAATTTTTTTATCTTTTAATTGGTAGCAGAGATCAAAACAAAGAGAATGAAAGACAAACTTTGTATTTGTTTCATAAACTCATCTTCTGCCTTCATTTGTATTTACATGGTTCCTTGGAGCTGCTTATAGCAGAGGCTTGTATTAGCATGCCAAAAGAGAATCTGGTCCTGTTTTTTCAGTTCAGTGCTTCAGAAATTCGTCAAAGTTATTCAGCCAGTCAGATCTTAATTACTAAAGAATGCTACTTCAAGTCAGTCCTGTGTATCCAGCCTCTCCTTATGCCTTTCTAGAGCAGGTTTGAAAAAAAAAAAAAAAGACAAGAAGGAGCTGTTGTGCCATTTTAGTCAACTTTCCATGGTGTAGCTACAAGCCTACTTTCCCATGGGTGAGTGAGCTATTGTAACAGCTCATCTGAATTAAATTTATGGGGCCAGACCACAGCCCTTTTAAATTTCACCCAACCTGGTAACAAGAGTGTTGGTTCTATCTGAAATACAGTCAAGCTGAAACAGCTCCTTCAGAGCCCATGGATGTAAGAATGAGAATGACTGAATTCTGTCTGCACTAACCAATGCTGTTTTGTGCATTGACGCCCACTAATGCTAATCTGGCTGGCACCAAATCCAGAAGCAGCAGTGTAGCTGTTCTGTGGTAATGGCATAAGTTAAAAATGAAAAATATACAAAAATTAAAAGCCAATTTTTGCAGTGCCATCCAACAATTACTGCAGTTGAACCACCGTGAATGATGGTAATCAAAATATCTCTTCAACCAAGGGGGAGATATTTCTGGAGCCAGTGATGAAGAAGGGACCCTAACACACTTGAGAGGTGGGGTGAGGCAAATGTCATGAAGTTCAACAAAGTAAACTACTGCAGGAACTACTCCTGGATAGCAGCAATCCCAGAAACACTGACAGGCTAGGTGGAGAAATGTTTGAGAGCAGCCCTGGAGAGCATTGGGGGGCAGTGGCTGATGAAAAACCCACCATGGGCCAGCATTCACAGCCCAGAAAAACCAATCCTGGGCTGCATCCAAAGGAGCATGACCAGCAGGGCAAAGGAGGGGATTCCCCCCTGCTATGCTCTTGTGAGGCTCCACCTGGAGTGCTGCATCCAGTTTCAATGTCCCCAGCATAAAAAGGAAATGGAACTGTTGGAGCAATTCCAGAGGACACCATGAAGTTGCTAAGAAGATTGGAGCATCTCTCCTATGAATACAGGCTGAGAAAGTTGGAGCTATTCAGCCTGGAAAAGGAAAGGTTGTGTGGAGACCTCATAGCAACCTTCCGTTATCTGAAGGGGGTCTACAGGGAAGCTGAGGAAGGACAATTTATCAGGAAGTGCAATGCTAGGACAAGGAGCAATGGGTACAAATCGAAAGAGGGGAAATTAGGCTGGATGTTTGGAAGAAATTCTTACTGTGAGGCTGGTGAGACACTGGAACTGGTTATGCAGGAGGCTGTGGGTGCCCCAACCCTGGCAGTGTTCAAAGCCAGGCTGGATAACGCCTTGAGTGACTGGTCTAGCGGGAGATGTCCCTGCCCGTAGCAGCAGGGGTGGAAATAGATGATCTTTAATGTCCCTTCCAACCCTTAACATTCCATGATTCTAAGTGGATTTTTCCATTCCAGTGAAAAAAATGGGTCTCTTAAATGTTAAATATTTAAGCTGGCAAGTTAGGAGGCAGAATGAGCAACAGCTGCCAAAGACACTGTAGAGTTCATTTTGTACTTACCACACTCACATGTTCTTGACATTCTTTCTTGACAAACATGATTTGTTGTATTTTGCCAAAGACTATCTTTATTCTTTCCTTTGTTAGACTTTTATTTTACATGCAAATTCAATATTTATGAGAGATGTATTGCCTGTCAAAGTTTCCATTGGGAGGCATTTAATCTTCCCAATGTTTTGTGTGCTTGAGCTGTGTTTGTTACATCTGTAACACATTCCAGTTCTGGCCACCCAGCCTGGGAGAACAGTTCTATGTGTCAGAAGTGTACCCCCTCCCAGCATCTCCAATTGAAACTGTGAAAGTTGCCAGTCAAACCTTCTGGTTGCCCAGCAAGAAAAAAGCACCTTTTTATTCTTACAATTTCTATTTGTATTGAAAATACAAATAACTGGCAAAACTTCACACACACCACAGGCAGAAGGGGAGAGGGTAGAGGAGCACTGATTTCAAAGGCTCTTGACCTCCTCGCTGTGTACCTTGCTCTGTCATTTTTCAGTGCTACACTTTGCCAGGTAAAAAAAGAGGAAACCTCAACCTTTACACATAGATTTCCAGAGGGCAGAAGGCCAAACTGTCACTGCTTGGTTGCTTTGGGAACCTTCAAAAAAAGTGACTCAGGAAAGATATAATGTGATGCTGACCAAATGACACCATGATTTGTTCTCTGTGATGGTCCTGGAATGTCTCCTCCACTAAAAAACATCCTGTTTCCCAGGGTATTTGGACATAAAGTAAGTATCAAGGAGGATTCTTTTCAGAAAGCTGCTTTATTTCTTTTTCTCCAGCTAATTCTAACTCTCATCCTCTCCTTAAGATGGCCCAAGGGCTTCAGTAGTAGATCCTACTCTTTCTTTTCCAGATATTAATTAAAGAGCTCAATCTTCAATGCATTCATTAAAATAAAAGAGCTATGCAGTGCAAAGCTATCTAATTTTCCCTACCTCACAGAGGCCAACAAAATCCCCACTCTGGGGCCTTAATAAAATAAAAGACCTGCAGAGTTATTTAGAACCAAGCTGAAGATTCACGTGTTTGAGTGGGTCATGGTGTTTTATTATATGCTTGTCATTACAAAAAAAATGCTTATTCTGTAATGAGTTCCAGGGTGACAGAAAACAGACAGAGGCTCTTGTAGGAGCAGCCAACATCTCACAGAAAGTATGTGCAGCCCTGCCTCTGAATTATTAGCTTCTCACAGTTAAACAGCTGCAGAACTGGATGTGGCCCATGATGCAGATGGGCCTGAAGCTGATGCAGATTCTTCCTGAATCTACCAATAGTGCACTGTACCAGGTCAGATAAATGGACAGACAGGAGGAGAGGCTCCAGCCTCTTTCTGATGGTTCATGTGCCCTAGCAACAATGCTGGGAAGTATGTTGCTCTTACCTGGTATTTTCTCTGTCTGAGAAAATGAAGATTTTTGAGATATGTTCATCTTCACTCAGCATTAGAGTTCTGATGAAGAAACTCATCTGAAATGCCTCGCCTGCAGTGTGTACATTACAGGATACTGGGAAATCCAACCACAATATACAAAACCATAGGAAATCAGGCTTCATTAGTTCATTTGGTCTCAGAACTACATGTTTATATATGATGGTAATTCTCTTGTAAAGAAGCCTTTCATGGCATGAAAGTTCCCCTGCATAATCCTCTGTCTGGAATGTCCTAATCCTCTGTTTGCACAGGCAAGTCTATACTTTGAAATGTTAAATCATTGAAAAAATTTCACAGATCAACAGTATAAAAATGGCTCTGGTGTTTTGGTATATCAAAATAAATGTGGGTGGTGGTGGTGGTGGCGATCTCCCCCTGCCTATGTAATCATTTTACATCTGTGAAAAATGAACTTCAAGCCTTTCCAGTCTGATTCAGATGAGTTCTGACATCCTTTATGGGTTAGTTCAAATGACAGCATAAGCAGCAAGACAACAGAAAATCAAGCACTGTGATTTGGATACGCTAGCTCAAAATGGCTAAAGCAATAATAAAAAAGATTAGCATGGTGGTTTTCACGACAGCAGTCCTAATATCATTTACGTTGTCTACAGGAAAATAGGGACATAGGATTGGAAGTGGCTGCCTGGGTCATTGAGTCTGCTCTTCTGCTATCACAGGCATATCATCTAATCCCTTTCATAAATCCTGTGACCTGTCAATAAAACACAGGAAACACATGGGAGAACACTGCAGCTGTTCAGAAGAGTACAAAAAACCACAGCCTGTTTACAATTAAAAATGCAACTGAAGTTATACAGGCTTTTAATAGCGATGAATCTAAAAGTTTGGGTTATTTCAGCCCTATCTAACATTTTCTTGTGTGCAGGTGGGAAAGGGTTACAGGTGAATATCTCATGCAAGAGATGCACATACCTCTTTTACATATAAAGAGGTACTTTGAGTTCTGAGTTTTGATTTGAGTACCAGCATTGTCAAAAAGTGCCCATGGATCTTGAAAAATCAAGACTGCTTCAAAACTCTTTATCTATCACTTGATGTATATTCAAGATGACATTTGAGTAGGTGGCCTGTTGACTCCAGGAACAGCTAAATAAATCCAAAAGAGAGAACAGCCCAACCTAATTCTTAATTTGCATGGGATATCAGAGTCAATCTATGAAATGGAGAGTTCTGAGAAAACAACCAGTGTTTCCAAGAAACTTGTCTGTGTTCTATTTGTGATTCAGACATTTGTCTTGCTCCTTGGTAAGTTTCAAATAAATAATCAATTGCTAGTTGAGTTGGCTGCCCAAAGGGACAAATTCAATGGCAAGAGAAAGGGAGTAGTTGGCATGCCTCACTGGACCAATAAGACTAATGATGAAACAGTTCATATTGTAAACTTCTAAAGAGTGCATGTCCAGAAGTTTAACCTTTTGCTGTTTCCTTGACAGTGGCTGATATTTCTGTCTGTATCTTAATAGGGGAATCATAGGTCTCTCTTTCAGAGCTCTTCATGATGCTGACTGTATTACTAGCCAAACTATAAGCAGTAAATAATCAAGAAATTTGAACCCGTACCAGAAGAAAAAGTCCTGACTGTCTCTTAAGCTAAAGAGAAACAAGCTGTTCCCTGCATGTCCCCTACAGGAGACAGTTCTCAGGGCTGCACCAAGCAAAGCAGGAAGTAATGCATAGCTGCAGAGGCTCTTTTTACCAAGTTGGTTCAGTTTAGACTGAAAAACAGATGGTTTGGGCAAAACTAGGTCAAAGCTGAGAAGATATTTCACTGGTCTCCTGTTGTCACAAATTCAGAATGGAAAGAGGAATGAGTTGTTAAGGGAGAAAGTTTAGCCAGGCCACAAATTGCCACAAACTATGCCGACCCTCACATATCTTCATTGTCACTGCTTCACACCATTTTAAAAAATACAAATTGAGGCCAAGTCAATGTCTCTTCCAGACTGTTGTGAGATTACATGATGTCTGCAACATCATTCTAGAGTGGATTTGTTTTTCACTTTTATTATATTTATATTATACTCAGCTTTCCATAGTATGTATAAGATTGTATTGCAACTGCAGATTTCCATCATGAAAGGATATATTTATACTAGATAACCCTTTGCTTGAGATACTCTAAATGATGCAGAGATGAAAGAGGCACTGAATCAAAGCATTGGTCCTCATTGGGAATATATTATAGATGAGATGTTGGGAGAGAGGAAAATGGCCCGTTTATAGAGTTGAGGGACAATTTGTCAGATAATAAGAAGAGGATGTACATAATAAACACCTCTGGCTTCAGAGCCTGGGAAAAGAGATGAGAGAAACAAAGAAGGAATGTGAGAATTCTGTGGCTCAACCACAGCCAGAAATCAAGCTCCACACACCTGTTCACTCACTGCCCTCCTTAGGATGGGGGAGAGAATCAGAAAGGTAAAAGTGAGAAAACCCATGGGTTGAGATAAAGACAGTTTAAATAGTAAAGCAAGAGCCATGCACGTAAGCAGAGTAAAGCAAGAAATTAATTCACTGCTTCCCATGGTCAAGCAGGTGTTCAGCCATCCCCAGGAGAGCAGAGTGCCATCACACCCTGGTTACTTGGGTAAAAAAACGCCATAACTCTGAACATCCCTCTCCTTCCTTCATCTTCTTCCCCCAGGTTTATAAGCTGAGCATGTTGCTACAAGGCATGGAATGTCCCTTGGGATCAGGTGTGCTGACCCTATCCCTGCTCAACTCCTTCTGCACCCCCAGCCTCCCCACTGGTGGGGTGGGGTGAGGAACAAAAAAGGCCTTGAGCACTGCTCAGCAGAACCCTGTCGATAACTCCCCATTATCAACACTCTTCTCAACACAAACCCAAAACACAACCACATGTTAGCTTTAGTTCTGAAAAGTTAAAAGCACTTTATTAGGGGTTTTTTATTGTAAGTTTCTTTTGAACTCGCTTTTACTATTAGAAATTAAGGCATCCCCTTGTCTTCACTGAAGTGTATTCATCATATACCCCCAAAAAAGTACTCTCACTCCCTGACAAACATGATATGAATATTCTCTGTCACTTGTTTAGATGCACATTTTAATTAGTTCTTTCTCTTTGAAAAAGCAAGGAAACTCAGCTAGGTACAATATTCATAACAGTGTGACAAAATCTTCACACTTTCACCACAGCAGGTGCAACTAGTGAAATGAGTGCCCTAGAACTTGAATGTCCTGACAGAAAACCCCTGAAAATACCAAATGCTACTGGCCCTCACTTTGATAAAGGAATTTTTAGACTCCTCTTTCCAGTAGATGCTGTGCTGATTCTCCTGATCATTACAAACACCATCAGTCCCTGCTGCCAGAACAGAAGAAAATGAAGGTGAGGAAATAATTGCTACGGACCTGAGGCAGCAGTGCTCATCCCAAGGTCTGTTCTGAGCTGAGCGGGGACTGAGCAGCTGGTCAGGTGATGAGCTGGTCCCAGGAACTCCTGTGGTCTCAGGGACACACAGACAGATGTGAAAGAGCATCTCTAGCATAGGGCCTTGAAAAGCCAGAGAGAGGGCAGGTAACCTACACAGCACATATAGGGAACACAGGGATGGGCCACTCCATACATTGGGTAAAAGAACACATGGCAGGGCTCGTATATCCTGAGATCAGAGGCAAGAAAATGATAACTCCTAACAAGAGCAAAACCAAGAAATAAAAGAAAGTGAGAACGGAAGGAGAAAATGAGACAAAAGGAGTTCATCTAAAGAAGGTCCAAGCCAAAGTAATGTAAGCAAACCAAAGCAGGAAGAAAAGGACTGGGTACACCCACCCTTAAGAAAAAAACAAGGGAAAACAGTAGATGCTGCCACATGTTGGAGGGTAGGGAGAATAAATTAACAAATTAATAAAGGGCAAAAGAAACAGTAGCTAATTACGGTGTATTTCATCCCTCTCTTCTAGTAGTTAGCAACTGCAGCAGCAAATAACTTTCTTCTCTTCTTCTGTTAGGAAAGAGTACTGACAAGATGCTCTCAGGTAGTGAAGGGTCCCCAGTGCCTTTCCTGCAGACTATCACTCTATATCCATGTAAAAACACCTCCCACACCAGTGCTGCCAAAGACACATCGAGTTGCTCCTGAGGGAATGAGATGACACTTTGGTCTCTGGGCATTCAGTCATCCATTTCCCTGTTCAGTGCTCTCCTATATGAACTGGTGGATAGGTAGGGACTGAGGAGAGAAAATGCTTTTTTATTCCCCAAATTTGAGCCTGAGCAGCAGCAGCACTCAGCTCTCCACATGATGCAATAAACATAGTAGGCTGGTGGTTGTCTCAAGTCTACCTCCTGCTGGGCAGAGTTCATTTCTAGCTGAAGTACAAGAGCAGAGAGACTATGGAAATGTCACCAAATTACAGCAAGGTATTCACAAGGGAAAAAAGACACGTTAGCCAGCGTTTTCAAGGCATGTTAGCAAATCCTGTTTCTCTCACGTGCCAGCTCTCCCCCACCTCATTCCTATTTCCACTGAGTAGATACTAATTGAAAATTATGTTTCCAATGTGAAGGCTTTGTCTAATTTGGTCTTGTTTAAAAGCATTTAGGGATCTCATTGTTTGTTGTATTTCAAAGTGATTTTTATGAACTCCCCAGGGAAGCCAACGAAGGGCACTACTGACATTCTGCTGGCAGACAGTAAGGGTTTCTACTCAGCACAGAATATTACCTCCAAGAAACACAGATTCTTGAGGTAGAGGAGACAGCTGAAGAGCTCCAGTGCGGACCTTCGAGGAAACTGTTGTAACATCTACTCCTGTTCAGCATTTTTAGCAATCATGGCAGACACAGAGCTCAATTGAAAATATAAATAATTTAAAAATATTTTTCAAGGGAAAGGTAGAATTGCCTATGCAATATAGACATGCTCAAAAAGATGCTTTCCAGGCTTTAAATCTCATGCATGCATCACACTCCACACTCTAAAATCTCTTCATTGAGTTCTATATACTCCCACATACTTATGACAAATGAGTATATAAAGTATAAAACACTTTGTATTTACCCAACAAAATATGTAATCATGCACTCAGGAATGCACTACACACATGTCCATACATTTGACACATGTGTGATGCCAGACATGCCAGACATTGTGCATACACACATATTTGTGCATTATGTTATATGAGTGTCCTTGCAGATCACACAAAGCACAGGAACAGCCTGCACCTTACAACACACACCTGCAGGACCTGCAGGCAGCCAGACATGCCAATAAAGTTCAGATTACTTATATCTGTGTGCATTAACAAAATCTGTGTTTACCACATCTTCCGATTTGTATGTAACCAATACATGCCCGTGCATTCATTCACTTAATAAATAATGGTATTGAGGAGAAAAAAACCCCAACATTAACTCATACAGTAAAGTCTCCAGAACAGAATTTGCTAAACAGAAATCCCAGTTCCTATTATTATGAGTTTTCAGATTGGTGTAAGACCTAGTCTGCATGCAAAAGCTTAGTTGGCACAGCTAGGTTATGAACATAAAACACAACCCCATTGATTGATATCCCCATGACAACAGAAGTCTTAGAGCTATGCCAGAAAATAAAAAAACCTCTTTGGTAGTCTAATTTCTCTAGTTCAAGAAATGGGAGAAGGAAAAAGAATATTTTGCTTCTTTTTCAGAGTAATTGGAGATTCAACTTGCCATCAAATTTTTTCCATTATAACAAAGGCCTGCATCTACTTAGGATGATTATTCACATTAGAGTGGCTCAAAGTGCTGCAGGAATACTATTTCATTCTAATCTAGTCAAGTTTCAAGTCGGAAAAGATCATTAGAGATCCTATTTCAGCTATGACTTGGACCACAGCAACTGCTGCACACTGTGGTTTCCATAGCCATGATTACACAGTTGCTATAGGCCACAGCATGTCACCCAGGTGGCACAGACCATTATTAAGGGCTACTTGAGCATATATTCCAAGTATTCCAGGCATTTCATCCACACTGTCAGGATTTTTCTGAAGTATGTCTGGATAATATTGCCAGAACCAACTAAAAACAAACCTCAGTCCTCAGAATTCTTCTGTCTCTTTTGTCACCATCTAGCTCCTTCTGTGTAGCCACTGTCATTTTCATACTCTTATCAGCCAGCACAGATGAAAACAGTGCTCCATGCCATTGCAAATGCCACTGCAAATACAAAGAAGCTGTGGAAAAGTTTTCACAGCTTGCTGCCATGTGGCTTTAGCGCTTCCAATCTGTCACTGTGCTGCAGAGCAGCTCTCACATGTTTTCAGAAGCAGTGGCAACAGCTGTCTCACCAGCAGCAGCCTCAGGAGCAGTGGAAGGTACAGGATGTCAAGATACTCAGTGTGGGAGCTGGGTCAGCATCCATGGCTGAATTCATCAAGCAAGAGGCAAGTGGTGGGGAACTTCACAGAGTCATAGAACAGGTTGGAAGGGCACCTTGAAGGTCACTCAGTTCCAACTCCCTTGCCATGGGCAGGCACACTTTCAAGCAGACCAGGTTGCTCAGAGCCCCATCCAACCTGGCCTTGAACACCTCCAGGGATGGGGGATCAACATCCTGTTGAGCAACCTGTCCCACTACCTCACCACTCTCACAGTTAAGATTTTTTTCCTAATATCTAATCTAAACCTATATTCTTTTAATATGAACTCCATTCATCCTTGTCTTGTAAACTCTTGCCCCATCTCTCCTGTAAGTTCCCTTCAAGTACTCTAAGGCTGCAATTATCTCACCCCAAAGCCTTCTCTTTTCCATGCTGAACAATCACAGCTCGCTCAGTCTTCCCTCACAAGACACATGCTTCAAACTTCTGACCAACTTGGTAGCTCTCCTCTGGATTTACTCCAACAGGTCAATGTCCTTCCTGTGTTGAGGACCCCAGAGCTCCAGGGTCTCACCAGAGCAGAGCAGAGGGGCAGAATCTCCTCCCTGGCCCTGCTTTGGATGCAGCCCAAGACATGTTTGGCTTTCTGGGCTGCAAGTGCACATGGGCAGATCATGTCCATCTTCCTAATCCCCAGCACCCCCTTCTCAGCAGGGCTACTCTCCATCTGCTCATCCCCCAGCCTGTACTGATACTGTGTACTGCCCCAATCTAGGTGCACCAAGTGCACCTTGCACTTGGTCCTATTAAACCTCATGATATTCCCACGAGCCCACATCTCAAGTTTGTCCAGCTCCCTTTGGATGGCATCCTGTCCTTCATGTGTGTCAACTGCACCACTCAGCTTGATGTCATCTGCTGAGGGTGCTCCTGATCCCATCTTCTGTGTCATTAATGAAGATAATAAATAACAGTCATCCTAATACAGACCCTGAGGAACACCACTCATCACTGATGCCCAATGGGACTCTGAGCCATTGGCCACTACCCTCTGGAGGTGATCATCCAAGCAATTCCTAATCCATCTAACAGTCCACACATCAAATCTGTCACTCTCCAGTTTGAAGAGAAGGAAGTTGTGGGGGACCGTGAACTGGCAGCATGAAAATGCAAAATCTTGGAGGCAAAATTCAGATATGAAACCTGTCCTGAGTGAGCCCAGAGAAGCATCAGACTCATGTTGAAATGTCCCAGGAAGTAGGAATCATGGCATGGCAAGCTAATGATGACCATCATAGCAGAGAGGCACAACATATCCAAACTTCAGCCTGTAGAAAACTAACTTCCCAATCATTTTATGTCTTTTCAATGAAGGGTGGAGTATCTATTATCTGTTGTATTAATTTGTCCTAGCCAGCATTGTATATGTGAAATTTTTCAACAAAAGTAGAATAAACTCAATATAAACCAGTCATCTGTCACTCTTCCATAGATGCTCTTTGAGCTAAACAATTCATGGATGTTATGTCTGCTTTGAAGTCTTGCCTATTATTGTATTTCACAGTCCCATTTTCTTACTCTTCAAGATGTTTTGTCTCTAATATTGCTGCATGAGTGTTCCACACAAACAAGGCTATCAAAGACCAAAGAGATCTGGGTTTTCAAACTTTACCCAGCCTTGCCTGTGTGGAAAGATATGCAGCATTTTGGTCTCCAAACAAGAGCACCGAACAACCGCAGTTAATGCGCATGGCACAGGCTTTGTTGGGGAGCTTCTGAATTGTAGAAGAGAGAAGAATTGCTAATACATTCACAAACCATTTAAAAGGATGTGCTACATATCCTACACACTGTGGCAGGGTAAGCAGTAAGAGGGTTACAAGCTGTTATACATATTTTGGTGTTGGCTTTTCCTAAATGTTGGAATGAATGTTATAAGTATGATGTTTTTTTCTGTCGTTTTAAATGTGTTTAACTGGCTGAATAGATGTATAAGGTTTTTTCTTTGCTGTAGTTTGGAATTTAGGTGTAGTGTGTTTTTGCTGCCTGAATAGATGACTTCCAAGAGAGGCCCAAGTGACTCTCAGCATTCACTGCCTGTGAAAAAGAGACCAAAGCCCAAATCAAAAGATGATAAGAACCGAATAAAAGTGGGATTGCATTTGACAGACCCAAGGAGTGGCCATGCAGAGCAGTTCCTGGAAAACTTGGAATGTGCATAAGTCCATGCATGAAGAACAGGATGAAAAGGGGAGGGGGGGGGGGGGGGGGGGGGGTGGGTTCCAAGACATCGGTGTGCTCTTGGACAAACAAAAACAAAAAAAACGGGGGAAAGAAAAAGAAAAACCCCGCTCTATTTCTCTAATCCCATGTTTTCGGCAGAATTTGTGATTTGGAGCAGCCGGGTTTTTTCGCTCCGCCGCGGGCGCCGAGCGCCGCCTGCGGGCATGGCGCGGTACTGCAGCTCCTCCGGGAAACAATCCTGCAAGAAAACCCGATTACACTGGAAGGAATCAGTGGCAGCCAGGGACAAATTTTGCTAGAAAACCCGATCACATTGGAAGGAATCAGTGGAAAATCTGTCTGAAGGCAGAAGCTAGGTGCTTGTAGCCATGCAGGATGCCTTTAGTATGTGCCAATAAAATGCTTTACATCTGTGAACCCAGTTATGCACTCACTGTATTCTCCCTGTGATAGCTGGACACCGTTTTCTGAAAACTCTCCACAGAATTTTTAGGATGGGTGGGGTAATTGCTGCACCCCTTCACGTGTAGAACCTGTGTTAGTGACTCAAGCCTGGTTCTAAAAAGTGAGATTAGACGAATTCAGGATCAATTACTTGTCCAGCATAAGCCAACAAATGGACTCTATTTCAGTCACTTTATTACTCACAGAAACCTTCCAGGTTTGGTTCATGGGATTAGAGCACTGTTCCAGTGTGAGGTTTTCATTAAGCATGTCTTCTTCTGTCATAATAGAACTCCTTTCTTGCCCCATCTATGGGCTTTATCTGGAGCCCATCCTCCACCAAAGGCTGGGGCATTTGGGGGAAAGGAATAGTAATTTTTTTTCCTTTGAGGAAAACAGAGAACTTCATTAATTTCACAAGTAAATTATTTTTCTTCTTGACAACTTGCAGTGATTCCAGAGTACTTGATTTATGGGTAGTGCACAGGAATGGGAATCAAATGTATAATGATGCCACTTCATTATCAAATTTACCACAGGGTTATCCCCAGATGCTTGGGCTTGCAGAGATTGAGAAGAGAGAGAAAAATCCTGATTGATGACCAGATTAACCCAGTTCTGTGAAACTATGAGACTTGCACTGCAGAGTCTGAAAAAGCCGTGTGTCATCCTCAAATGTGCACTTCAAGCTTCTGAATTCCTAAAGATGCATTTTCAAAAATATCACAACTTTGACAAAGAGATCCATGACCAACTTTGAAAAATAATTTCAAACAATTTCTTCAAAGTGTATAACACCATCAGCTCTTCATTTATTTTCCTTCCATATAAAAGCTAAAGACTAGTAGTGATTAATTTTAAACAGGTTCATTATAAAAATATTATATATATTTCATAAATAGGTGAAAACTAAAGACTAGAAAATGGAAATTGTTGTAAGGAGACAAAAAATGAAATTAATGATGTAAAGAAACAAGGAAGGAGTTGAGGAAATAAAATTCCAGGATCAAAGGAAGGAAACAGAACAAACCTCAGAGAAAACAATTTGTTAATATGGCTCTAAATGCCCCTTTTCATACTGTGTGTTCTCTGTTAGAAAGACACGAGAATAAGAACAGCTGAATGTATCACTGCTACAGAAAGTAGAAAAGTGTAATTCCGAGTCCTATAATAGATGCTATAAAAATGTGATTAAAATAGTTAGTTGTAACAAAATATATAATGCTCTCATAGTATGTTGAAGTTGCTTACCATCTCACCCTACCAGAAAATCTCCCTGCCATGCAAAGCCCAACATTGCACTCCATCTCCCATCCCTCTCCAGTGTCTGGAGCACCCCTTGTGCTCTGGAATGCAGAGCCAGTCTTTCCCAGAAGGTGCACAGCCCCTCTCACAACCAATTTCATTCATGCTTACTTCTGGTTTTCTCCACAACTGTCATACATACAACAATGCTACATATTTATCCATGCTTGCTATGGAATATAAACTCAGTTTGATAGAGTGTTCTTGAGGGAAAAAAAAAAGCAAGAAAAGGAGATGACAAGGCAGCTCCATCTATATAAACACTTCATCACGGGAGAGTAAAAGGCAGTTTAATGAGATGTTCATCTTCCCTCCTTTCTGGCCAGGTTGTAAAAGCTTGCCATGGTAGTGCTAACAAAGATAATTATATGAATTTTAAAATCTGCATTCAGATGCAATGCTGCCTGGAAACTGCTGGAGGACAAAAGATTGACATCTCTTAATATCACCCGTCTGCCTGAGGAAGCTTTTCCTTCCTAGAAAACGAGAGGCTCTCCTAAGCAGGCAGCTCTTTTGTTATATTTAAAATATTTCTTCTCTCATGTTACATCTTCCACTACTAAGATTACCCAGGATATTCTTTTAAGATTCCTTTGGGTAAGTGTGATGGCCACAAGCACACTGCGAGGCAGGATGTGGTTAGAGCTCTCCTGGATCTGACAGCAACCACAAGCTTCCACACCCTCAAACCGTCAGAGTGTGCAGGAAATACATGGATCCACTGGTGCACAGGTTAAGGCACTGAGCCTCGACTCAAGGAAGGGGAGAAAAGTGGCTGATGCTGTCCTTGCTGCTACTGGCTGAAACACTGAACAGAGGAAAAACAGAAGGGAAATGATTGACGCTGCTGCACATCCCTGCTTTATGTGGTCTCCCGACATGGACTGGAGACGGGCTGGAGCTTCAAATGCCTCTCACAGCATCCTTCATGCTGCTGGGAAGGATATTTAAGAAAGGAGCAGCGCTTTGCTTAGCTCAGCCTCAGATTCACATAAGAGGAATCCTCCTTCATTTTAAGCGCCTGAGAAATTTGCAGGATGATAAAGCATATTAAGACACGAGAAGTTACTGCTACAGCCTTAAAACTTTTACCACTATTTATACTTGGTGATTAGAGCCTAATAAATACATGCCGCCTTCATTGACATGACTTGCAGATAATTTGGTTTCTGGAATTAGGGAGTATCTTCCTCTGCAGGAAAATAAGTAAGTCGCCAAATCACAGGAAAGCAGTGTCCATCTCATGCTAGGAGCGCAGCGTGCAACAGGTACTTCCCTGGCATTTTCTATTGTAGCTGTATAGAACAGACAAAAAGGGATACGGAGACGCTGAGAGAAAGCATCGATCAAGGGAAGGAGAAGGAGTAAGAAAGGTGCGGAAAGGCCCGGGGGGTAAACAACAACAAAACAAAAAGAGACAAACAAAAAAATACTTGCAAGAAGTGAAAGCCATGGCGCATCTGTGAGTACAAGAACACACCGCTTAGCGCGGCTAAGCGGCGGGAGGATAATGCGCGGCTCGGGGAGCAGCCGCCAAGGGCGGGCGCTGCAGGAGCGTGGGCCCGCTCCCGCTCCGCCCCTCTCCTCCCCTTTTCCGCCCCGCCCCTCTCCCGTCCCTCTCCCATTCCTTTCCCGCTCCGCTCCCGCCCCACTCCCTCTCCTGCCCCTCCCCGCTCCCGCGTTCGGCGCCCGCGGGCCCCGGCCCTGCAGTGCCCCCTCCCACCGCCGGGGGGCGGCGGGCAGGCGGCGGGCAGGCGGCGGGCCGCGGCCGCTCTGGTTCCGGCGCCTCGCTGGTGCTGACGACGCGGCTCGAGCGGGAGCGGCGGCCGGAGCGGCGGCGGTGTTAACGGCGGTTCCCGTGTTTCGGCGGCTTTGCCCCTTCCCCGCCACGCCATGCCCACCGTGGAGGAGCTCTACCGCAACTACGGCATCCTGGCGGACGCCACGGAGACGGCGGGCCAGGTGCGGTGTGGCTGCGGCCTGCAAGGCCTCGCTAGGCCTCGGGCTTGCGTAGCGCCGCCACGGGGAGTTCCTGGCCGAGGCGGGGCGGGCGGGTCGGGGTGCCGTCAGAGGGGCTGGTCGCCTCGCTTCGCCCCACAGCCGGCGAGCCATTGGGGCTGTGCTCGGGGTGGGTTTCTTCAGTTTTCCAGCGGCGGCGCGGCGCGGGTGGAAACGAGCAACGCGCCCGCTGCTCTGCAAGGACCGTAGCAGCTCCCGTCGCTTTTGCAGCATCCGCGCCGTGTCGGCAGCTCGCCTTTAAATGTGGTGTCGCGGATATTAACCGGTTCTTAGCTAGAGTCGGGCTGTATTTTCCAAGAGGGCAGGAAGTTTCGCCTAGCGATTTCAGGCCTTGAAGTCTTCGACACCGCACTTGCAGGTTTGGAGGGCAGGCTGACAGGCTGTCCTGCTGAAAGGCTTGTTGTGAGGGAAGGTGAAGTCTGTTACGGTTTGAAAGCTGCCTGTCGTCTTTTGGTTTTTTGTTCCTTGAGGCAAGAACGTAAGGTCGACACTCATGACTGAAGATTTTTTCTGTAAAATGTTGGTAAGATCTGCCATCTGTTTATACCATTACGGAATTACTCAAGAAAAGAGGATGACTTGAAATATTACCAATAGAAAATATTATGGTTAGTTACAGCTAGTTTTGAATTTGTATGAATCCCTCATTTTCCCAAAAGCCCCCCTGAAAAAGCAGAAGATACTTTTTTTTTCCTTTTTGGTCATACTGTCAGTAAGTAGGAAAGTAGTTTTACCATACCTGTGTCTAGCCATGGATTTAAAACTAAGTGAGAACACTGCTATACGAGGTCATTAAGAGAGTTTTTAAAGAGAACAAATAATTTGGTTGGGGTGGGGGGTGTTGAAGTTTTTTTTCATTTTAGTTCAGGTCCGTTCACTTTGTTTGTGTGGTTGTGTCCTAGTGAAACAAAGCATCCTTGCAGAGAGTCCAACAAAAACATCACCTCAGAAACAAAACCAAAGTGCAAATGAAATGTGGAGATCTAAGGGGAGAGGTTCAGAGTAAAACAGGCTGTTGCCACTTCAGAAAGGCACAGTTCATCTCACTTTGATTCTTGTGAGCAGCTTTTCTGAGGAAGGAATGGCCATCTTAGGTAGAGCAGACTCCAGCATGGTTAGGAAATCCAGCCTGTGACAGGGTAGGTGTGTAAGAACCTCTGAGCTAAGTACAGAAAGGGGATTCCTAAAACTCTCTCCCAGCTTTTCCCCTTTCCAGCTCTTGGATTCCGGAGCCAGAGGAAGTGTCTGAGTGTCTCTGTAACAAGCATGGCTTGTGAGGTTATTCTTCAGTGAACTTTTCTGATGCTTTGTTGAGCTGAACATGCTTCTGGCATATAAAGGTTCTGTGCTAAAACGTTCCATTATTTCGTTGATCTTTGTGAAGGAGTTACCTCTTTGAATTTGTTATTTCATAATCTGGTTTGGTGGCTCCAATTTCTGCATTCTGAGAAGCCAGGAATAGTTGTTCCTTGTTCTTTACGTTTATCCCACTTAGTGTTTTATTACTTTTGACAACGTTATGAACGTGATCTCTTACTGCAAAAAGTCATGGTCAACCTGTCTCAAAGAAAGAAATATCGAGCATGGGCATGGAGACTACCAGAAGTTAGGACATCAAGAGAAGTAATTTAAAAGACTGGAAGTACTGAGCTTGTAAAAGAGTGTTTCACTTGAGAAAGGGTCTCAGGTATGAGGTGTCCACAAGTGGAAAGAAGGTGAGAAGTTAGAAAAACTATTAGGAAGCTGGCTGAAAATAAAGAGGAAGACAAACATTTCTTCATAACTCATTGTGAAACTCATCACAGGGCACTGTAGGGTATGAATTGACTCAAGAACTATCCTAGAGGAGTTAATGGACGGTTTTAACAGTTGTTAAAAACAGAGGTCTGGACACTGTCTCCAGCTTAGGACATTCCTTTGTTACAGATGGGAAGGGAATGCACAAAGCAGAATGATCACATTACTTGCTGTAGTTGCCTGTGGTTTTTCTAGAGTATTCCATGCTGCCAGGTACAGGTAAATCAAACTCCTGCCTGAAAGGTGTTTTGCCTACATGGGAGGAGCAATTAGCATGCAGGAACACAAATGCAGGGAACACAGGATACTCTATTCCATTGCTGCCTGAACACTTTTTCACAGTTATTAAGTTTTATGGCATGTGTTCTGCAACAGAACTTGTTCTTAACCATGCAGCCTGAGAGCCCCTGTCTGTAGTGATGTGTGCTTTCACTGCTGTTTGTGCTACCTCATTCCTGCCTTTGCTGCTGAGTGCACTGCATTGGCCCAGCTGCAGAGTGAGCTGGGTGCTGATGTGGTTCAGCTGAAAGGCAACTGATTCTCTCTCTGCTTGTTTTTTTCATCCAGATCTGTATCCCACTCCAGTTCAGCGTCTGGCAACACAGAGCTATTAACAAGCTGTAGAGAGTGCTTCAGGAGCATGGGCACTGAATTTTAAAATGCAGCTTGCTTTTGAGAGCATTAATGCAGTCTACTGCTTTGTAAATTAGTATCTGTATTTGCTATGGGACAGCTTTCATGTGGAGTAGTGATGGTGTCATATGTGGTTCTGGGAAATTTAATTTAAGTAAAGCAAAGACAGTGTCCTATGCTGTCAGGGTTGCTGTTCAAAGTAGGATAAGCTGTTTTAAGCATTTTTTTTTCACAACCATGAGGAAAATTCATCTTAGAAGGTCCTGATTTCTGCTAGTGTCCTTATAATGCTGACTTCTATTTCACAAACTCACATCTAACCACAACAAAGACTTCTGTTAATTTAAAGTTTCAGTCCTGCAGGCCCAGAATCAGAAGCACCTGTGTGGTTCTAGTTGGAGCAACTAGAGAATATTTTAGTGTTGCTGAAGGGTTTTTTCCTATATTTGAAATATGTATTTCTATATTTGAAACTTGAGGTTTCTGGGATTTATTTTTTTAATCTAGTTTCCCTTAAGAGTTCTCCCAAGCACTGTATTTCATCCCAGATTAACTACCTGAATATATGCCAGAGATTCCTGGTGAAGTTAACTACTTGAATAGATGCCAGAAATTCTTTAGCAGTATATATGTTAACAAGAATTCCTGCTCCACTGCAGTGGCACAGTTTCTGGGAAAGGTAATCTCTACTTCAAAGCCAATACGTGAGCAGACAAAAGGCAGAAACTCTTTAAAAACTGGCCAACTTCAGTGGCAGTGATCACAGAATTCCTTGCACTAATCTAATTACACTGTGCGAGAGGTGTTACCCTTAAGGTGGGCAGCTGGAGTGGTGCACACTTGGAACAGACAGGAGCCAGTAGAACAGTAAAAGCCAGGCAACAGGCAAATATTACCAAATTGGCATGTTTATATCAGTCTAAGAGAAAAATACATTCCTTTGTAAGGAGCTTGTATAATATGGTTCACTTAAACAGTTTAAGAGAACGAGAGAAAAAAGGGCTTCCTTGTCTAGAGAAGAACACAGGATTTTTCCATTTATGCATTCTGGTTTTGTTCTTTCAGCATAAGGATGCCTACCAGGTGATCTTGGATGGTGTGAAAGGAGGTGCTAAGGAGAAGAGACTTGCAGCCCAGTTTATTCCTAAGTTCTTCAAGCATTTTCCTGAGCTGGCTGACTCAGCTATCAATGCCCAGTTGGACCTCTGCGAAGATGAAGATGTGTCTGTAAGAATAAGAACCTTGTAGCAAGTTGATACTTTGAGTTGATATTTTGCTCTTGTTTTCTCTTTTTGTTTAATGGGCTGTGTCTTTTGGGAGGGGAGGGTTGGTCTTTGGAAAACATGAATTTAATTGTACTTTTGCATTTAATTCATTGTGTGATGGTTTGGGAAGATGCATCAGTTTTCATTTATCTTTTTTAGCTCCCACCACTGATCAAAGGAATAGCTCTGTAGAAAAAAACAGTTTATTTGAATAGCATTTACGTGTTTTGCTATCAAAAAGAACTTTGTGGTAATTGATTCTGATAAATACTGCTGGAAGATAGAATCTTGTTTGCACCAAATAACCATGGGGATGTGATTCTGACTGTTTTGCTACTTGAGATGCTTCATGCTGCTTCTGTGGTGCTGGTAGAAACTGTACCTTTGAAGCATGTCTATTTATCGGGTCTTAAGGGATTTGGAGAGATCATTCAAGGATTTTTTCAATGCTGGGAACAAACCCTAGAGTTTATCCCTGCCATATGCACAGCTGTAGAACTATGCTTCCTGTTAGCAAACAAATCTCCTTAATAACAAACTTTCCAGCCTTTTTTTGTTAAGCATATGAATGATTTTGTGAACAGAAGGGCTGTTTGAATTTTTCTCCAGTGCTGCCTAGATCTAAGAAAAATACATTATTTTCTTTATAAATATGTCAAACTAGGGGTATTTGGGGTATTATGTAATTCCATTATTTACAATTCCGACAGATCCGGCGACAAGCAATCAAGGAGTTGCCTCAGTTTGCCACTGGAGATAATCTTCCTCGGGTAGCAGACATACTGACCCAGCTTCTGCAGTCAGGTAGGGGACACATCCTGGCTGATCTCATGGCACATCTAAATATGTATACAGTTCTGGTTCTGTAAAACGTTTCCCATTGTTATCCCAATGCTGTTCATGTCCTTCTGGTGTTCTTTTTCTTCTGCTTTAGATTTACTGTATAGTTAGGCTGCTGCTTCTGCTGAAAGGTCACTATTATTCTAATCTAAACTGAAAATCTTTCTTTTAAATGAACCAATTTTTTTCATTCAAGTTTTCTGAAAGCATCTGTAGAAAAAGGCAGGAGGGGGAACCTTCCAGTTATGGACTGCAGCAAATTGCTTTCTGAAAAAGAGTTACTGAATTTCAGATCCAGTTTCTAGAACCTGAAAAAGCCTGAAGGCATTTTGGTCCATACAGTTGCATTTTTGGTGCAAAATAGTTATTTTGGGGGTAAATTCAGAATTTAATATACATTTAATCTCAGTAAGTTATAAAGTGGTAAATATTAGGTGTTCAAGCTTCTGTTAAAACTGCATGGTTAAGACTCTGGGCTTCTCAGAAGATAGGTTTTGGTTGGTTGTTTTTTTAGATTTATGCATTTCTCCATGTAGTTTGAGAGAAATAGTTCCTGCCACATAGAAATACTGTAGATTAATTAAGAGTTTAAAAATAAGTAACTATGTATTTTACACTAATTAAGTGAAAGCTTGTTTATTAAAATAGCTAAACATATAGATCAATAGCTTCCCTTCAAGTTTTCAGTCCTATCAAGTTTTAAGATTTAGTTTCGGCAGGGAGACTAAAGCTTTTTTTAAGATAGCTTTTTTTTTTTTTGCTTCCAACTTCCATAATCATGGCTTTGAACTTCCTCAGTCTAATAGTTTTTTTAAATATGGGTTATGTTGTTTTATAGCTAAATGCTGAGGCCAGAGTACTTCTTGTGCAGTATTAGCAGTCTTTGTTTTTCTGCTCTTACCTTTCCATTTTAAGTGTATGTATATTAATTTTTTTCTCTTTCCAGATGATTCTGCAGAATTCAATTTGGTGAACAATGCCTTGCTCAGTATATTTAAGATGGATGCTAAAGGTAAAGGACCCATTTTTCTGTACATGGCTTTTATTAATATTTCCAGTCTGTAGTAGGATGAGAACAGGACTCAATTTTGTGTCTTCTTAGTACAGTGCAAAAGTGAGACACACACTAATCCTTTGGTTTAGCAAACAGTACTGAACTTACTAATTGTGGATCTGAATTATTCAGACTAATAAAAGAGTGTGGATTTTTATGTCAAGATACATTAAAACTGTAATTTTTAAAGAAAGTTAGTGTAGCAGTTATTTTAAAATGTGTCATGGAATCTTAAAAGAGGGAACTTCTTCCTTCTTCATGAAGGGTCCAGGTCATAACGTCTAAAATAATTTGTGTTACCCAATTTATTCTTCATTCAGGGACTTTGGGAGGTTTATTCAGTCAAATCCTTCAGGGAGAGGATATTGTGAGAGAGCGAGCCATTAAGTTCCTTTCTACAAAACTGAAAACCTTACCAGAGGAAGTGATGACAAAGGAGGTAGAAGAGTTCATATTGATTGAATCAAAGAAGGTGAGTGTCTGATTTCATTTCAAACTCAAGTATTGTTCAACCGTCCCTTGTCATTGGTTTTGCTTTGGAGGTCTGTTTCAGCATTGTACAAACGTGATTTTGTGCTTAACCTAATCTGATACACTCCAAAGTTTGCAGCATTTTTTTGTGGTAGTTGTAAAATCATGGCTCTTCTAATTTTGTATGAGTGACTTTTGATTGGAATTGGACCAAATCATTTACATTGGAAAGGGTCTTTGAGAGATTCATCAGCTCAGTGAATCATGCTCGGCTGAATTCTAATCAGACTTGTTGGTGCGTTTTCCAGTTGGGTTTTGAAAACGTATAACAATGGAGAGTTCCTATATCTCTGGGCAACCAGCTTCAATGTTCAATTGTCGTCAACAGAATTTTTCCCCCCCTCTATTCAGTTGAAACCTCCCATTTTAGTTTTGTGTCATTGTTTCATTCTGACCATGTCCACCTTATCAGAAAACCTGGCTACTATGAGTGGTGTCTTGCTCTGAAGTTTTGGAAGATGGGTTTACCACACCCACATACAACTCTTTTCTTTTAGGCTGGAAAAGCCTGAATGGCTTAGGTTCTCTTCACTCATGTGAGGCTCATGTGCTCTAGACACAGATCACCTTCATGATTTGCCTTCCTAAAACTTATCAAGCACTTCCTCATATAGGAAAGCCCAACACTAGATGCAGTATCCCAGATTTGGTCAGATGAGGGCCCGGCCAAGGACCTGTCAATCCTCTATCCCTTTGTTTCCCTTAGTCTGTGCTGGTCCTTAGCCCAGAACACTGCTTGTCACCCAGGGAGTGGTGGTGTCACTTGTGTTTAGGCTGCTGTCCCCCAGAACCCTCAGTCTTCTCAGCAGAGCAGTTCCCTAGCCAGTCACCCCTACACATGCTGATGCAGGGAAGTTGGGTCATCCCAGGTGCAGGACTTGGCTTTTGTCTTTGTGGAATCGTAAGAGATTTCTGTGCATTCCCAAGCTGAGAAAGATGTAAAATGTTTTAAAACAACTAATGATGAGTAGATACTTGTTTAACATTTGTTCTGCCTGAAGCATTTGATTTTTGTAAGATAGGAGTTTGTTCTTAAGTTTAGAGTTAAAAAAAAATCTCTTTCCTATGTACGACTTGATGACAGTTGCTTTAATTTGTAGGTGCATTCAATTGCAATGAATGTTTTCATGTGTTTCTTCAAGCTTGTATTCTTAAATAACTAAATGCTAAATTTAATTGCTAAATATTTGCATACTTTACCTTTTCAAATCCAGTAGGTTTAACTTGGAGGTTTGCAAATTACCACTACAGAAGTATGTTTTCTGTTTTTCTGTTAAGGTTCTGGAAGATGTGACAGGCGAGGAATTTGTTCTGTTCATGAAAATACTGTCTGGATTGAAAAGCTTACAGACGGTCAGTGGGAGGCAACAACTGGTGGAGCTGGTAGCTGAACAGGCTGACCTGGAACAAACGTTCAATCCCTCAGATACGGACTGTGTGGACAGACTGCTGCAGTGCACTCGGCAGGCAGTGCCCTTGTTCTCAGTATGTACCTGTTGGCTTTGCTCGAGGAGTACTGAGCAAACTTCATGGCTGGAGCTTGCCTTTGGTGTTCAGTGGTTGGGTTTGAAAGACCACAAATACCACCTTTAACCTCTAAAGTATCCAGATGTTGGAAAACATCCTTAAAGCCTCCAAAAGCAAAGATACCTTGTGTTTTCTTGTCAAAATTACGACAAGATTCTCACATGATTTTGTATTAATTTGATTAGTTTAATTCTAGTGCCAGGCAATTGCAGTACTTAAGGGCCTGTTCTTGGGTTGTAGCCAATCTCTTCAGCTGCTTTTGTGGACATCCTCTGTATTTAGACTACCTGCAAGGAGGTCTGTGTCTTAGGAGTAAGAGGGAAGTTGAATAAACTTTAAGGTACAGCAGTGAAGCAGGCATTTGTAAGGGTGGAGGGGTGAAGGGAGAAAAACATTTAGCTCCTTCAAATTCAAGAGTAACACGAATAATATTTGATGGTTTGTGTTTCTTTTTCAGAAAAATGTTCATTCCACAAAATTTGTTACTTATTTCTGTGAGCATGTTCTGCCAAACCTCAGCTCTTTGACTACTCTAGTGGAGGGTCTTGATATCCAGTTAGAGGTAAGCAAAAGCTAAAACATCTTCCAAATAGTGAAAAATAACCATCCTAGATTAAGACAGCTATTTTAAAAATCACAGGTTCTTTCCTCAAGTAGTTTTCATTTCTTGTCTTGTAGGAAAAGTAGCATGCTGCTTTTCTAGCTGCGCTAGAAAAAAAATTCACTCTATTGAGGCATGACTGAGCATTACCTTTTAAAGTATGTCATCTGTCCCAAGCTTTTGAAGCAAGGTAGAATAAGTAGATCAGTGTAATCATTTTTATATTACTCTCAATTTTTTTCAAGCACATAGCATTTACTGAAATGATGGTTGCATAGTTTATGCTAATTTAGCCTCCTAAGGGAGTGGCTTAATGTCTGTAATTTTGTTTACATTAATCAGTGCTACAGCTTCAGTTAGATCTCTGGCTCTGACTTGAAGGTGAGCTGTGCTGCAGATGTGGGAGATGAAGTTTTTTTTACTTGTTGACTAATGCTTGTTGGGATTAGACATACAAACCTGTGTTTCTCTTTATGGACAGGAAAAGCAATTTAGGCATGTTCTTCCTTCCTACTGTTTGTGAGGGGTTTAGTTGTAATAGCTGTCCTCTACTGTGCCAGCCATAGGGATGTGATACTTGATTTTAAGTTGAATGTGAAGCTTGTGTACTTTCAGTTAACACACAAAATCCTGACTATCCTTACGTGTAGGTTTTGAAGCTTCTTGCTGAGATGAGTTCATTTTGTGGTGATATGGAAAAGCTTGAATCAAATTTGAAGAAGCTGTTTGATAAATTACTGGTAAGACTAATTCAATTTTTATTCATGTAAAACACAAGAAATTAAGTTTTCATCAAAACAAGTTATTTTTGTGTCTTCATCTCTTTATCCTTTATCCTGAAGTGGCTATTTCAGATATAGTCCTGTCCACTGATAGAAGGTTGAACATAATTTTGCCATTTAAAGCCTTTGTAGATAGAGAGCTGTTACCTGAAGAATGTTTTTAATCTGGTAAACTCATGTGTGTTTCTTCTTTTTAAATTTCGTAGTCATGAGAGACTCACGTTGATCTCATTAAACACTGTATCTGCACTGACAATTCTAAGCAAATTCAGCACTATTTCAGAGACATTGCTGCAGTACATTGTTGTTTCCTGTGGTAGTAGTGTCACCATAGTGTTTCTCTGAGTCGAGTCACAGAAGTGTAGGCACACCACCTGCACCAGGACTTTACTCAGTGGTTCATCCATTAGTGTACAGATAGTGGATACTTCTCAAATTGCCAGCACAGATAGACCAACCAGTTCAAACACTGTGAAGGAGAGTCAGTCAGCATACTTGTGTCTCATGCATTTGTTTTCCTTTCTGTTCTTCAGGAGTATATGCCCCTTCCTCCAGAGGAAGCAGAAAATGGGGAAAATGCTGGCAATGAAGAGCCCAAGTTGCAATTCAGTTATGTGGAGTGTTTATTGTACAGCTTCCATCAGCTGGGACGGAAACTTCCAGACTTCCTCACTGCCAAGCTGAATGCAGAGAAATTGAAAGACTTCAAAATCAGGTAAGGATTTAGAGGCAAGTGTTCATGTTCTGTTGCAAGGTGTTTGTTAAAAAGCGTTGGTGGAGTTCCTCAGGGCTCAGTGCTGGGGCCCATCCTGTTCAGTATCTTTATCAATGAATTGAGTGAAGAGATAAGCTGCATCCTCAGTAAGTTTGTGGGCAACACCAAGTTCTGTGGGAGTGTTGATGA
Source organism: Sitta carolinensis (assembly GCA_032173965.1). Classification (NCBI taxonomy): domain Eukaryota; kingdom Metazoa; phylum Chordata; class Aves; order Passeriformes; family Sittidae; genus Sitta; species Sitta carolinensis. Next base: position 3,892,723 of record JAVUNC010000006.1, read on the forward strand.
GCTGAAAGGTAGGAAAGCTCTGCAGAGTGTTTTGGACAGGCCGAATCAATGGGCTGAGGAAAACTGCAGGAGATTTAATAAGGTGGAATGCTGGGTCCTGTGGTTGGGTCACAACAACCCCATGTAGCACTGCAGCCTTGGGCTGGAGTGGCTTGAGAGCTGATCAGCAGAAAGGGGTGTGGGGGGTGCTGGTTGACAGCCAGCTGGGTATGAGCCAGCAGTGTGCCCAAGAAGGCCAATGGCATCCAGAGCTGTATCAAGAATAACGTAGCCCACAGGACCAGGCCAGTGATTATACCCTTGTTCTTGGCACTGCTGAGGTCTCCCCTTGAATGCTGTGTCCAGTTTTGGGACCATCCCTTCAGAAAGGACATTGAGTTGCTAGAGTGTGTCCAGAGAAGGGCAGTGGAGCTGGGGAAGGGTCTGGAGCACGGAGTGGCTGAGGGAGTAGGGGCTGTTTTAGTCTGGAGAAAAGAAGGCTCAAGGGAGATCTCATTGCCCTCTACAACTGCCTGACTGGAGGTTGTAAGTGAGGTGGGGGTCAGTCTCTCCTGCCATGTCTCAACTGAAAGGGTGAGGAAATAGCCTTATGTTGCACCAGGAAAGGGTCAGATTACATGCTAGAGGAAAAAAATTTACTGAAAGAGCTTCCCTTTGCTTATATTTTATTTCTACAGGACTATGTAAATTTTACTAAGGGATTGTTTTTAAATGTTTTAGGCTACAGTATTTTGCTCGAGGGCTGCAGGTGTATATTCGACAGCTTCGTCTGGCTCTTCAGGGAAAAACAGGAGAAGCTTTGAAAACAGAGGAGGTAAGAACTGTTCAGGAATTCCGATTTTTCTAATTGAGCCTACTGAAAGAACCATTGGCACATATTAATATGCTGCAGTCAGTTTTAAGTATGCAAATAGATTAAGGGAATAATAGTGCTAGCATTATTGCAAGTGTATGTTGCCTTATGCTACATTTTGCAAGTGAAGATGATCTAGTTTCAACTGTTAGCTGCTCCTTGCAGCCACATGTATTTAGTTTAATTGTGCTCTGCTTTGTTTTGAAGGAGAAATTTTCATATGTTGAGAAAAAAAAACCCAGTGGGAACTACACTGGAACAATAAAAGCAACTAGTTAGTGTGAAACTACAAGAACCTTTAAAGCAGCTGTGATAAAAACTTGGAAGTGTACACACCTTTCACTATCACTGTTACTATAGCAATTCACTAGGAAGAGCAGTTTAACATTATGACTTCATGAAATGAGGTTGGCATAAAGCTACTAGATGCTCAGTGGTGTCTTATTTTTTTTACAGAACAAGATTAAAGTGGTTGCCTTGAAAATAACCAATAACATTAATGTTTTAATCAAGGTAAGTTCTCACATTATGAAGGACTAAATTCCCACAGCAAAGCAACTTACCCAGAAGAAAGGAATAGATTTAAACCCAGTTGTATTGTGTATTGTGTTGGTGGTAGCCAGCTCAGAGCTGGTGCTGCTTTACCTTTTATGAAGAGAGGTGGTTCTCACTGATCCTGCAAGCAGCTTTGTGTTTGCTGCCGCTGCTCTTGGGGTAGGACTTTCTTGCAGCACTAGTTGTCCCCAGGAAACTGCTTCTTTAGAGGTCTCTGGATTTTCTTGTAATTTCCCTTTCCTGCAGTGTCAGTGAGGAGTACAGAATAGTTCAAAGACGTGCAAGGAGATGTAAAGGAGGGAGGAGGCAAAGCAAGCTTCTGTCTGTACAGAACCTCTTTCTCCAAAAAGCCTAGAAGAGATGGGCTGCAAGAAGGAGACTTTGATCTGGAGTCCATGAAACCATTCTGATTTCTTCTAATCCCCTTCTCTTTCTTTCCTCTCACTCACCACAAGAAACCAAAAACTTGGCCCACCATATTGAGAAGCCCATCTTGTACCCTCATAGGGGTATATCAGATGTCTTCCAACAGGAGCCACTGTAGTTCATTGTAAGATGCTTGATGTGCACAGGGAAGGAGAGAAAGCCTGTGCTTTCTGTGTAGATGCCCTATTCCTTGAAACATTCAAGGCTGGATTAGATGAGCCTGAAGAACCTGATCTGGAAGATGTGCCTGCTTATTGCAGGGTCATTGAAGTAGATGGTATTTAAGCATCCCTTCCAACCCAAACTAGTCTATGATTGTGTATTTAGGCAGTGTGAACACTATTCTGCTAAAATAAATCCTACTTGAATTTCCTAGTAGAGGCATCCAGATAAGTCAGTAAGCTATTGCCTTCTCTCTCTGCCATGGGGCTAAAGGATTTTAAATTATTGGAAAGTAGTGGTTATTCTGGAGTCACAGTAAAATTTTGAAGAGCAATCAAGATGAATTTAACTGCAGAATAAACTGTCCAATTCTGCCTCCACAGGATCTTTTCCACATTCCTCCCTCTTACAAAAGTACAGTTACATTGTCCTGGAAACCAGTACAGAAGGCAGATGCAAGGTAAGAGTTCTTCATATAATAAAAGAAAACAGTGGAATTTACTTTGTAAAGAGTAAAAGTTAACCTCCCAACCTGTGTCTGTACAATACAGACAGCATGTGAGCTAAAAGTTTCACATCAAAAATAATACTCATCCTGTGACTGTGGAGAGATTAGTGCTCTGTCTTGCTTTAGGGATCCTAAGGACTGAATCAACTGGAGGCTCTTTTGTGATACAGTTATTCAGGGAATTGTCATTGGCTGCTGCTGGCTTCCAGGGGTTAATATTTGTGGCTGAACTACTGTTACTGTACTTGTCACCACAGGAGTGTAATGATATGTTTTTGTCTTCTTCTGTCAGTCAAAAAAGAGCAAGTGAAGATACAACCTCAAGTTCACCCCCAAAGAAAGCTTCAGCAGGACCAAAAAGGGATGCCAGGCAAATATATAATCCTCCCAGTGGAAAGTACAGCAGTAACCTGGGTAGTTTTTCTTATGGTAAGTTATGCAGCTTGGAAAAATGTCAGGTGACAGTTGTGTTGTGGGGCGAATAGATCCCACATTCTTGGAAGATCACATTGTACTGTCATGAGTTTTTATTTGTGATGGTCCCTTCCTAGCTGTTGATGTATTGCAGCGTTTGAATGTTATCAACATCATTTGCAAGTTAGTTTTAGTAGCGTTTTAATACCTAGAGTTAGTAATTGTACTGTCGTGGTGTTCTCTGTTGTGATGCACAGTTCCCATTGAACAGGCCAGTTGCAGCAAGTGGCAAAGCCGGGTCACCTTTGTTATATGATTGGACCTGTAATATTCCTATTACAGCCACTGCTGATGTTGCAGACCTGATCCAGAAGTGCTGGGAATTACCAGGTTCAGTGTGCATGCACAGTTATGTCCTCGTGCTGCCAGTCACACTGAGTCTGCCTTTCTGTGAGTTGTATTTCGGGTGAAGCACAAGACTGGATGAGTAGGCCCAGCAATGGCAGCAGCCCATTCCTGTCTTTCCTGTTGGCTTATTGGTCCTACCTCTGGCAAGTGAAGAGTCTGCTATGACAAATTGTCACCCACATCCACGTGTTGAAAAACTAATATAAAGCATTGACAGATGTATAAAGTAAAGAGAAAAGAGAACACCATCTGCAAATTTCTTACTCTATAAAGTTCAGGTGACACACCTGTGTCTTTTAAGATAAGCTTGTAATCCTGCATGTGTAAGACTGGGAAGTTTTCAACCAGAAGTGTTTTATTGCTTGCTACTGTTTCTTGTTAGTGAGATGCTTCAGCCTCCTCAGTCAGCTTCTGATTTCTGTAACCTTTAAAACTAGTTCTCTCTGTAGATTAATATAAACTGTATTTTCAGACTGTACATGAAGAGAAATCATGAAAGGGGAATGAGGGTTTGGTGCATTTTCAAACAAGTCCAAAGAAACTATATAGACTATTAGGGTTTATGTTCTTGGGGATATTTTTGCTGTGATCAGATTTGTTCTTAACAAAGAGAAAGAAAAAGCTTTCTGCAGTATACAAATAGTTTGTGTGGTATCCATCTCTAGACAGGATTTGTAATTGAATGATGATATCAGCCCCAGAAAAAAGAATAATATGCTGGTGATAATGTAATGTTAAGGATAGGAAAGGACAGATAGGCAAAGTTCTGCTTTTCCATCGTTTTATAAAATCACTAGTTGCAAGTCAGACTGACACCTCAAGATTAATACTGTGTTATTGAACGGGAAGAAGAGCTAGGCAGCCAGTTTTTAATTCTGTGGTGATGGATTGACCCAAATATATTCCTAAATTACAGGTACAGTTATGTATCACAGTAATAGTATGCAGAAAGACTGCACTTAATTTACAGGGGCCCATTCTCTTGACCTCCTTTTAAAATAAGTGGGGTCCATTTTCCATCAGCAAATAACTCAGCAGTCTCATGGTCCATAAGCAGTCATCGCCTCAGAGACTGAAGTTACCCTTCAGTACCTTGAGATCCTGCTATTCAGTTTGAATCTGTATACAGCATAAAACCTGCCTAAAAAGTTTTGGCTCTTATTCCAGAGCAGAGAGGTGGTTTCCGGGGTGGACGAGGAAGAGGCTGGGGAGGACGTGGCAATCGCAGCCGAGGAAGAATCTACTGAGAAGACTGCTAAATAAATATTCCATGCCCCTGGGAAGGGCTAAAGTGAAAGTGCTACTCAGCAAGTTTGCTTGGAGCATTGTTTTCTTCAAGGACTGCTTTCCATTGAGACTGACTTAAATGTTCTTTATACCTTTGTATGTATGATCTACTTTTCTAACGGACTACAACTTGTCCATAGTGAAACTACAACTGTATTTTTGGATGCTTACAGTCAGCAGTTTTGGGTTCTTACTTTTGAAGTGTCTTCAAGATTCAAAATTGGAAAAGAGCATAAATGTTTCATCAAAAGCTGCATCTTGACAGTTTGTATATTAACCTAAAAGTCAGCTACTGCATAACTGAAACTATATAATTGAGTTTATGTATTAAGTAATGGACAGGAAAGGCATGACAACAGAAATATGTGTTAGTTGAGCTTAGCAGCTGAAGTAATCCTTTCCTCATCTGTAACCATATTTTGCAATATGTGGAGAAGAGTATTAAAATTTGCTTTGATTTACTTCAATTGAATTGAATTAAATACATGCTGTTTTTTTAAAGTTTGCAACATGGCTGGAAATCTGTTCTGCTTGTAGCATGAAGCAATCTTTTTCCTTAGAGATGTGGAGACACGTGGCGTTTTTTGGTCTGCACATCTTACTCTTCTCCGTGCATTGTAATACAGAAGTGACATTTTGAAAATTAATTTTTGATGTTTAATATGGATATGTGCATATAGTTATGCCGTGGAATCTCAGTAAGTGAATAGCATAAAAAAACCAAAACAATAAATGACGAATTATTTCAGGAATGGATAAAGACTGATGCAGTGATTAAGCTTCATAGGCTGGAGCTGGACCATAGGAGTTTCTGGCTCTTCTGGTTTATGCAGATTTCTGGATTAGCTGGCACTTGAGGGTGGGTTGGTTGGTTGGTTGGTTTTTCTTGTTTTGTGATTTTTGTGTGTGTGTGTTTTGGTTCTTTTTTTTAACCAATAGTTGCATTTAAAAATATATAAATAAAATTGTATTTTGGGTAACATTGAAAAATTCCAGCTACATAGTTCAATTCAGGTGGAAAAGTTAACAATTCCATGCTATTCCTTTCCATAGCAACTTGAGATTTTTATTTACTGGTGTGCACCCAGAAAATACAATAGAAGAGCACAATGCTTTTTTTTTTATTCTCACCACTCAAAATTTTAACTTCTCAGGTCATCCAACATTGTAAAGGAATTAGTATATAGTAAAAAGAAGTCACAACAGGAAAATAATTTTAATTATGTGTTCCAGAGCATGTTGATGTAAAATACCTTAGGCTTTAGAAGAATGAATACTACTTCTTATCCTACTTTTTTTTTTGCTCAGCAATATCCACAGAAAGTGATGTCTCCCCACCCTAATTCCATTTGTATTTGCTTGTGAATCTGATTCAGGTGTTTTCATTAACACTCTTTGATATTTATCACTACAAGCAGAAGGCCAGAGTACCAAAATCATGTCAGAGTTAGAAACGTTGTCGATAATACTGAATTCAAAGTCTGCTTTTGCTTAACTCTGGAACAGTAGGTAGGAAACTTTGGACATTCCAGGACACGTAAACTGACTTTGTATTTCTCATTACATGCTAGCTGTTGAACTCTGATTTGGCATTAAAACCATGAAACTTGGCTAAAAGCTTTGAAGGAGAAATTTGTGAGCTCAAAATGTCACTCTGAAAATAGGCACTATATATATAATAACCTTCTATTGTGAGGAAAAAAAGGAAAAAGACATTTTGCACTTGTGGCTGTAATTGGTATTTTGAGGGGATTTAATGATATAATCCCAAAACCTAAACATAGCTTGTATTTAGACTAGTAACTACGTGCTAGCAGCTTCTTTTCTCACTGAATTTTGAGTGAGTTTTCTTTGTGTGACTTCTGTATTTCAGAGGTGATGTGCAAATTTCTTGTGGCCTCAGAAGTAGTTAGGTTATTTTTCCCCAGTTTCGTATCTAATTTTAACATAGCGAGTTCCTGTGGAAACACATCTTATTGAATTGTAAATGTTCCCTTACAGCTTTGGAATAAATTCATTTTGTAATTTTGTTTGACTCATTGTTTCATAGTTACTCTGCAGCATTGTGTCACCTTAGTTAAAAGAGGTTCTGTGGTACGTTTTTGTTGTAGTTGAGTTATTCCTTAGATTCCTGTAGATGCAGAAAGCTGTTTGTCACTAAGGAATGGATCATAATAAGACTACATTAACTTTTTCAAGTTTTAAGTCATTCAACTTGAAAATGCAGAATTTTGAGGAGGAATTTAAATATTCAGCAAAAGCTGCATGTTATACTTCTTATTTGGAAATTCGGTGAAAAGGAGTCAGTCATTGTCTTACTCAAACTCCTCGATGTTGATAGTCTGATCCAGTTTGTTTGTACCTTATGCGAGGAAAGCTAATGCCTACAACCAGGTCGATGGGTGAAGGTGTGGGTGTCTTTGAAGTGGGTCCAGATGTCTCTGCTGACTTTGGGCAGCAGGTTTGCTGCAGAGCCCGGACAGCCTGACTCCTGAAACAGCCAAGGCTCTGCACAAGCCTGAGTTTGAGCTTTGGGGGAAGCAGGAGGTTCGGGAAGGCTCCTTCCTGGTACCCAGCAGTGGGGAAGGGCAGAGGGCACCACGAGGATGGGAGTGCGGGAGAAAAGGAGACCGCGGAACCCCGAGAGAGAAAACCCCGCGGGCTGTGCCTGCTGGGCTCTCTCCCTTTGCTGGAATGGAGCTGCAGGACTCCTCGGTCTCCTTTCTGGACGCAGACCTCTGGAGTTCGTGGATTTTCCTGACAGTAATGATAGAGCAAGACCCACTTGGAAGGGCAGCCTGTGTTTTTTTTTGTGGAATCCGTAATACGCCTGATTTAAAAACTCTGGCAGGAGTAAGGAACTGTCGTACTGTGGGATATTTTCTTTAGGATGATAGAAACCAAATCCCCTGAACCACTGATACACCATTTGTAAACTTGTTTCTACTTGATGAGTTTTTTCTACTTAATGAGTTTGAGTGGCGAGCGAATGTTGCTGTTTAATAGGCGCTGGGAAATTTGATATGCTTGAGAAGGAGGACCGCAGAAAGATCGAACAGAACAAAATTTGAACGTGGCAGCTTTTAGATTTCTCTCCGTACTGGGGAAAGAGGCTCTCGCTGCTGGGTTGGCATTTACTGTGAACTAGAACAGGAAGGGAAAAGTTCAGGTTTTGCTGTGTAACTGAAAAGCTTTAGAAGGGGAAAGGCGCGATGTGTCCCTCAGAGCTCTTGGCCGAGCTCCTGGCATTAACTGGGTGTGCATGGCTGCAGGTACGGCTTACTTGGCGCTGGGCATAAAGTCCTTCCCTCGCGCCACCGTGGCAAACGTTCCAGTGTGCGCCGGACAAAAATTACCTCTTAAATGGAAGCGTTCAGCGTGTCGCCACACAGCGCTCGTTGGTATTTAACGCAGGCCTTGTGCTCGTTACCGGCGGCTGCCAGGGGTGCGGGAAGGCGCCGTTGGCCGGCGCCGGATCCCCGCGCGGGGCTGTAAGGGTGCCGCAGGACGCGGCCCCGCTGCTGTGCTGCCCCTGGGCCCGGGGGCTGCTCCCGGGCCGAGCGCTCCGGCCGGGGGCTCCCGGCACCGCCCCGCTCCCGCCCCCGGCCCGCCCCGCTCCCGGCCCGCGCGCGCGGCACCGCCCGCTCCCAAAATGGCGGCGGCGGCCGTTCTGCTTCCGGGGGGTGCGAGCAGGCCGGGATTGGGGAAGATGGCGGCGGCTGGAGCGTCCGGGCGGGGCGGACTGGGGCGAGTGTGGGTCTTCTCCAGCTGGGCCCTGGGCCTGTGCTCGCTGGTGGCCTCGGGGACGCGGCCCGCTGCTGCCACCACCCACTGGGTGGTCACCGAGGACGGGAAGATCCAGCAGCAGGTGAGCGGCCCGAGGGACGCGAGGCGCTCCCCGCCCGGCTGCGGCGGCGCGGAGAGCCCCCGTCCATAGCCCCGCTGTGCCCCGAGCTGTGCGGCGCGGCGCTCCTCGGTCCGCTGCAGAGCCCCGCCTGTTCCCGCAGCCGCTGCATCACCGGCCGGCGGTGCGGGCGCTCCCGCGGCCCCGGCACTGGGGGCTCCCGCGGCGAGCTGGCGTCGCTTGCGAAACGTGGCTTGAATCCGCCGGAGCCCCGGGACTAGGCAGCGGGGAGGGCCGGTCGGTGTGTCGGGGCGAGCCGAGGGTGGGTTTCGGCTGGAAGTGTGTTTGGAGCAGCGGCGGTTCGGGCCGAGGGGCCGCTCCCGGGGAGCCTCCGGCTCGAGGCCGGGTCCCGCTGTGGTGGCGAAAGCGGCGGCACCGCAGCCCCGGCCCGCAGCCCCGGGCACTCCGGGCTCCTCGCCGCGGGGAGCAGATGTCCGTGAGTTTGCGATTTTTCACATCCAACCGCACCCGGCCCGGCCGCTTTTCTTTCCTGCTGGAAGTAGGAAAGAGTGGCGTGTGTGCTCGGTGCGGGAGCACACGCACGCCCTGTGGGTTTAGTCAAAATGTCTCTTTTTGATAGTGGGCTGTGCCTCACGTTCATTAAGCGGCTTGAAAGAGCCGGTCTGTATCGCATGTTTAGGCTTTTTCTTGGTTGCTTGCCTTCCACTTTGTTGTAAGGGGAGCAGCACTAGAAATTTACTTTTGTGAGAGATCTGTCTGCTTCCCTCTGGATCGCTGTAGCAAGCAATGTGGCCTTCCCCCTGTACAAAAGACATAAGTGCCCGTTATCACCTTCCATTTGTGAAGATTTTTAGTCGGATTTTCCTGTCAAAATGCGTTGAGGTTCTCAGACAGGTGGAGCAGACTCTTCTCTGCAGGAAACTCCTGCTGTCTTTGTGGTTCTCGGGCACTTACGCTGTCTGGGTGGGTCCAGGCACTCTTAACACCCTCATTAATAATAAATTAATTAATGACAGCACTTCCAGTCTATCTCATCTCCTTTCCCCACTTAACATAGTGGGGAAGTGGTGCAAGTATATGATAATTGTCAGTGTGTGTATACTGAGTGTATGTTATAAAAGTGAATATTATAAAATTTATTATGAAATGTGTATATTATAGAGCTTATAATATACACTCAGTATACCCACACAGATGCTTCTGAGTGTATATTATAAAATTTGGGTCAGGTGTTGATTATTGTATGAAAAGTAGCTGTGACTTGGAAAAATCCAGTTAGATAAAATGGCTCGAAAATCTTCTTAGCTAAATTCATTGCTGATTTTAAGGAATGGCATTTCATGATGTCAGCTAACTGATGATACAGGTAGAAGTTTCCACTGTACCATTGCTATTCATTGGTCATTTCTATTACAGTTCCAAATGCTTTGTAAGCAGGGGCATTCCCATGTTCCCTCTTTTAAGTTCTCAAAGCCTGTAGGTGAGATGAGAAAACAGTATCCATGGAATAATTTCTCTTACTTGCGTGGTCAAAATGAATTCACACCATTTCCAGCAAGGAAATTCCAATTATAAATATATTATTACTTGGACTATGAGGAGCCTGATTCTTCAGTACCTGGAACCAAAGTTCTGTAGTGCTGCAAGTTGCCCAGTGAGTTTTTGTAAGTAGATGTGTTTTGGCCTCTGTTACTGTCATGTCCTTGGCTCTCATGAAAATTATATTTAAGTTTGTGGTTATTGCTATTGCAAACTTTGCATGGCACCTCTGAATTTCATTTTTTCCACTTATTTGTGTTTTGTGGAATCACTGGACAAGTTTTTCAGTGAACTTCAGTATTGTTTTGAGTGCCAAAATTTAGTAGTGGTTCAATAGGTAGCAGTAAAAGTAACAGTTTCCACCTGTCCAGCAACAGGCAGGAGTTGTTGTTGTCCTCTCTATGTTGCACTGGTGCAGTCACACCCTAAGTGCTGTGTGCAGTTCTGGGTGCCTCAGGATAAAGAAATAAACCCTTAGACTGAGTGCCCTCCCAGATGACAGCAACCAAGAGGATGGCAGCTCTCAAGGGTTAGGAGAAGCAGCTGAGGTCACTCAGCTCGTTCAGCTTAGTTCTGAGGAGACCTCATCCAGGCCTACAGTTTCTTCAAGCAAGGCAGTGGAGGGGCAGGTGCTGATCTCCTCTCTCTGGTCACTGGTGAGAGGACACGAGGAAATGGAGCTGTGCCAGGGAAAGTTCAGACTGGACATTAGGAAAAGGTTTTTACAGACAGGGTGGTCAGTCACTGGAACAAGCTCCCCAGTGAAGTGGTCACAGCAGCAAGTGTGTCTGAGTTCAAGCAGCATCTCTGCAGCTCTTGGAGGGTTCATAAGTGGTTTATCAGTTGAACCACAATATTCCAAAATATTTAATCTCTCCTCCTAATACCAAGAACTTACTAACAGGACATAAGCCTCAAACTTCACTGCAGAGCATTCCTTTGCTTTAATTTTTCAGAATATTCTTTCTTGTTATGTATCATGAGAAGTCATGGGTCCATTCCAACTTGAGATACTCTGTGATTCCTTGGCTTTGGGAACCCCTGCATGTGATGTGCTCCAGGGCCCTCACCACCTCAGATGGGCTTTTCTAGTCCTCAAATGAGAACAGAAAGCTGAAGCAGGCTCCTTCACATGGGTGCCTGATGGAGGATCATGATCATGCCCCTTGCCCAGTTGGCTTCAGCCTTGCTGCTGCAGCCCAGGATGCAGTTAGCTGCCTCACCACCAGCTTTCTCCCTACCAGAGCCCAAATCCCATTTCTGGAAAGCTGCTCTTCATTCAGCCCCTGCGTTTCCTGCTGCATGGGCTATTTCATACCATCGGCTTGTGGTTGCTGCTGTTGCCGTGATGAGCTAGATCCCTGTCAGCCCATTATTGACCACCTTGTCTTGCTGCAGCCCTGCCATGGCTGTGCTACCCCACATTTGCAGAGGACACCAAGCTCATGGTTCTTTTTTGTGTCTGTCACTAGTAGAGAGCTGTGTTAGTAACGATTGGTATTGATCTCTGAGGGATGTTCTGGTGGGCAGCATTGTTGGACTTTGTACTGCTTGTTGCAATGCTTCCAGCACAGCAGTCTCTCACTGGGAGTGGTTGCTGGTGGCAAAGAGTAGTGATATTAATCACATAATCACAGAATTTTAGGTTGGAAGAGACCCTCAAGATCATCGAGTCCAACCCATGCTCTAACACCTCAACTAGATCATGGCACCAGTGGCACATCCAGTCTTTTTTTAAACACATCCAGGGATGGTGACTCCACCACCTCCCCAGGCAGACCATTCCAGTATTTTATCACTCTTTCTGTGAAAAACTTTTTCCTAATATCCAGCCTGTATCTCCCTTGACGCAGCTTGAGACTGCGTCCTCTTGTTCTGCCTGGAGAAAAAGACCAACCCCCAGCTACAGCCACCCTTCAGGAATTAGCATTTATATGATTTAATTTCGGAAATATGAGCATTCCTAAAGTCTGAAATACATCTGCAAAGATTACCAGCTTTTTAGAGAGGTACAGGTGTGGTCTTCACTTGGACTACTTCAGTTTGTCTGAATGAAGCCTATATAATTAAGATGTAGGCAAAACTTAATTGATAGTAAGCCCAGACATTCCCAGTGCTAAATGTGCCACTATCTGGAAATGCAGATGAGCACCAGTGACAGCTGACTTCCTTGTAGCTTTGAGTTTGCTACTGTGAGCTTTGTTTTCCTTGTTACCAAAGTGCACTGTGGATCAGAAGCTGGAAACAGGAGTCACAGATCCTGACCTGAATACAAAATATAGTTGCTGGAATGTATTTGAGGGAAGAAAGGTGAGATTATTACACATTATTGACCTAAAATCTCTCTTAGCTATTTCTCCTTACAGTGCAGCAAGTGTGCAAGCGTTTAATATGAGACTACATTCAAGCATTCAAGTGAGATTGATGTTTTTGTGACGCAAGACCACAGGTATACCCTGGCTCAGACTTGATTTCCTAGTGGTACAACAATCTGGCAGCAGTGGCAAAATCAACACAGACTGAACAATTTTTCATATATCAGCAAGATCTCATCTAGTAAACAGGAGTACTTGCTAAGTAGGCACTGTTGTTCAAGTTTCTAGTGAGCATTTCTAAATGGTGAATCAAATTCCTAGCAGTGCGTATAATATTTCAAAGTCTCTGCCATCAAGAAAAAAGCCATCAAGCTGTATCTGTTGCTCTAGTAGCTGGTTTTCAGATCCAAGACGTCATTCTCTGGATCAGTTCATGCTCTTTTAGTCTGAGTCTACCTTCAAATGTGTGCTCTTGCAAAGCTGGTGACTGAGTAATCGTCTGTCTTTAATGAGGCTAATCTGCTCAGTGCACATGTTTATAAGCCATTTCACAACTCACAGTATAAAGTTCAGGCTAATACATAACTGATTTTAGACAGTGCTTGTCTGCCAGCAGGGAGACAAATCCTTACCCTACAAAAATACTAGTGTACTTCAAGAGAAGAGAGAAACTTGGCAGAAAGGCAGGACAGACAATTGTCAGATTAAATGTGGTGCAGAATACAGTCACTCTGTCTTTAGTGGTGGGGACCAGCTGCTACCATGGCTCAGAGACCTGACATACAAAAGCTGAGGTAGAATCTTTCTAGAGATGCCTTGATGGAGGTGATTAAAGATGAGCAAGCTATTGGGGAGTCAAAGGACTGCCTTTTTGTGGACTGTAGTAAACTCTGAAGAAGTTAGGTCAGAGTAATTAAACTAAAAGAAGCACAGAAACCTTTCAGACATATAATCCAATGCAGGATTGGGAAGTCAGAAGCAGAGAGCTCCTGGCAAGGAATCTGAGTTGGTAAAAAGTTGTTTTAGTTTTAATGTGTTGTCATGTGTTTTGAAGTTCATGAGAGACAATCTGGAGAGGATGGTCAAAGAACAATGCTGACTAGCTTATTTGGGACTAAGACAACCAGCTGCTCAATGAATGTGACGTCTGAATTTCCTGCAGTGCTGTAGTGTGCTTCACTCTGTCTTAGTGCAGTAGAGAGGGCAGACAGTCCCTGCCAGTTGTTCATTTGGTTGCAGATTTGAGTGTGAGTGCACCTCAAGCAGCAGCCAGGCAAGTTGATTCATGGATGGCTTTAGAGCTATTTAATGCATTACTCTCTCTGGCATCTGAGTGCACATGTATGACAGGCTGAGATGAGAGCAGTGGCCCATGTGCTCAAGAATACAGGAAAAGCAGCCATCCAAACCCAAGGAAAGCTGAGATTCTAGTGCAGCCAAATAAATAGCTATTTGCTGCTTACAGAATCATCTCCTGTTATACATTAAATAGTCGCTCAGTCCTGTCTTGAAAATGACAGGTGAATGTTTGCTTTGCTCTTACTCTAAAGGTTAGTTTGCTTGGTTGTATGAAGTCTTACTTGGCTGAATTTCTTATCCTTCCAAGTCCATTGTGTGCTAAACAACAACAAAAAACATGCAACCAAAACAAGGAAACAAACCCCACACACACATAAAGAATTGTTCATTTTTACTGAAGTGTCTGAGGTGGAACCATGCCTTCCCCAAAACAGTTGTCAGTGCCTCCTTATGAGGGTGTGCAAAGACACCTGGGCTGGTTGCTTTGAATGTTCTTTAGTTCATTAGATATTATACAACCTTAGGGTGATAAGTTGAAACAGGATGGTTCTGAGGCATAGGTAAGGTACTTGTTCTGGTTTAGAACTTCTCTCTTGATCACCAGATGTCCATGGGCCTTTATAGTAGTTTAAAAAATCATCTGATTAAATTTTCTGCCTTTACATAGGCGTATAAGAAATTTTTGAACCTGAACGTTTTGTATAATGAATGGCTGAGTTGCTTAATGTCCTTGTCCCAGGTGGGGATTTAGAACTGCACTTGCCCAGCACTGCCTGCTTCCAGGGGAGCACAGCCCCTGTATTTCTGTGTCACTGTGAACATCACGACTAGATCCAAATTTATCAATATAGGCCTTGTGGTAGCCTGTATGTGGCATGAGAAATGCAAATGTTTTGTTCAGTGGAGAAGTAGCTTCTATTGCTCTCAACTCAGCAGTCAGAGATTTGCATCTGAGGTGGAGGAGCTGAGAGGTCGATCCCAGGGGCTGCTGAGCTGCAGCTGTGGGTGGCCTCACACCTGCCAGAGTCCAGCAGGTAATCTTATGCCAGGGTTTGACTGCTGACAGAAAAGCTTTAGTGCAAAGATTGAGCTGAAGGTGGTAACAATGCACAGCAAGGTGGTTCAAGCTGTGAGTGCAGAACACTGTAGCAGTGGCTCTGCCCGTGTGTAGGCATGTCAGCTCACTCCTCAGCTCCTGGGGTTTCCATACAGCCTTTCTCACTAGGACACAGGCTGTTCCCAGATCCCCTTTCTCTTAGGATCCTCACACTTCCACTTCCTGGCCTCTGGTCCTGTTTTCTGCCAGCTTTAAAATAAGGGTTGGGCAGTGTGAAAAGATTGAGTCTTGTTGTGGGAAAGGAAGGGGCATAATCCAGAAGAGTTTCTAGGTGTTCATCAAATATCTTTTATTTGGACTATTGTGTTTCTGACTAAAGAATTATTTGACAGGTGAGTGAAGCTCTGAGGGCTTTTCCATCTTTTTGAATTTCAGTAAGCAGCAGCTCACAAGAAAGTTCTGAGAGATTTTTATGTTTTTATTCAGGGTATAATTTTCCTGTTTTGGGGACGTGGCTGCACAGGAAAACAGGAAGATGCTAGGTGGAACTTGAGCTCTGGCAGCATGAGGGAAGTGTGAGCGTCCATGTGACAAGCCCTGCAGGGTTTCAAGTGTGTCTTCCTGATTTCAGCACATCCTGCTTCCCACTTATCTTTACCACTGCAGCTACTCATATCTGTGCTGTGCAGGTTATGCAGATGCAAACTTTTCTTTGTAACTTACTCACTGTATTCTTCATGAGGTGTCATTACTGCTCTCAATGGCAAACACAGTATTGATGCTCTTCACAGCTGAGTATGTCAGCTTTGTCTTTTTCCTGTTGTAGAAATGGCTGGCACTGTGAAGAAAATGTGTTTTTGATATAAGGAGGGGTGTTGTAAGAAGCTGATAATGAACTCTAAGTTTTGACAGTGTTGCTGACTGCATCTGAGATGAATAAGTTCCAGGTCAAAAGTTGTCTGTCACTACATGTTGCTGTGGGCGATGAACAGACGACATGAGACCTCGTTATAAAAACTGCATCTGACTCCTCTTTATTCAAAGATTGACCCCCTTTATATAGCTTCCAGAGCAGGCCATCTCATTGGTCAGAAGAGTGCCAGAACTCTTCATCCCATTGGCCCAAAACTGAAAGACAGAGAGAAGTCCATCCCACAGAAAGGAATCCAAAACATCACTCTTGTTACAATAACACTTGTGATGTTTATGCCAAGCCTGTGAGAACACAAGGTCTTCCTGAACCAAAACGCCACGAAGAAACTGAGTCTAGAAACTCAGAAACTTCAGGCCCAGGAGCCTCAGACTACAACTACAGAGAGGGGGTAATGAAGAGCTTACCAAGTCCCCACCAAAGCTGCTTTATCACTCCTCTCCTCAGCTGCACAGGGGAGAGAAAAGACAGCAGAAAGCTCAAGAACTGGGATAAGGATAAGGAGAGATCCCTCACTAGTTACCACCACAGGCAGAACAGACTCAGTTAATTTATTACAAATTGGATCAGAGTGGGTAATGAGAAATACAAACAAATCTTAAAAATACCTTCCACTAACCCATCCTTTTCTTCCTGGACTTAGCTTTATTCCTGATTCTCTACCTCCTCCCCTGGGCGGTACAGGAGGACGAGGAATGAGCGTTGTGGTCAGTTCACCACACAGTGGTTTTAACACAGCTTCCTCCAAGGAAGAACTCCTTCCTGTGCTCCAGTGTCATGTCCCTTCCATGGGAGAAAGTCCTCCATGAGCTCCTCCAGTGCGGCTCTTCCTCGTGGGGTGTCACAAACTGCTCCAGCTCAGGATCCCTCCCACAAGATGCCGTCCTTCAGGAATAGGCTGTTCCAGTGTGGATCCCCTGGGAGGGGCCACTGGTCCTGCCAAAACTCCTGGTCTAGTGTGGGTTCCCCTGGGTATCCACCTGCTCTGGTGTGAGGTCCTCCCTAGGCTGCAGGTGGATCTGTGCTCCCTGCTGGGCTGCAGGGGACAGCCTGTCTTACCGTGGTCTTCACACAGGCTGCAGGGAAATCTCTGCTCTGGCACCTGTAGCACCTTCTCCACTCCTCCACTGACCTTGCTGTCTACAGAGCTGTTTCTCTTGTGTACTCTCACTTTTTTTCTGGCTGCAGTAACTTCTTTTGCCTTCTTAAATGTGCTACCACAGTAACTGATAAGCTTGGCCTTGGCCAGCAGCACGTCCAGCTTGGAGCCAGCTGGAGTCTTCTCTGTCTGACCTGGGGGAAGCTTCTGGCAACTTCTCACAGAAGGCACCCTTTGCCATGCAAACCCAGTACAGCTACTAAACTTCTGTGTTAGGAGCTTTGTGTTTACATGCTGGTAAGGTTCACTTTCTACTAGGCTGAAGGATTCTGCTGTTACTAAAAAGTACTTATTTACTGG
Organism: Sitta carolinensis; assembly: GCA_032173965.1. Taxonomy (NCBI): domain Eukaryota; kingdom Metazoa; phylum Chordata; class Aves; order Passeriformes; family Sittidae; genus Sitta; species Sitta carolinensis. The sequence goes on from JAVUNC010000006.1 coordinate 3,909,801, forward strand.
TGACAAACTGAGTCACATGTGGAAGGGAAAATCTGAAGACTAAAGAAAAATATCCTTAACTGGGCTGATTTCCTGGTGTATTGCTGTAACTTTATGATTAATTCAGTGATACTGCTGTTTGATTGTTAAAACTTTGGTTTCTGGTGCTGGATAATAGTTGATGGGAGTGTGGTGTGCCCATGCACAATGGGCTGGTAACTTTCCACTCCAAATTCTCCCATACTAAATTCAGACCTCTCACAAGACTGTCTTACCAAAAGTTAAAAGCAGAAGCCTGCCACAGTCCATTCCCCTCTAAGGGTCCCAGCCAGGCTAGCTCTAGTCCCTCAGAGGGGAAACAATGTGGCGAGGACAAAGATAAAAGACCAAAAGGTGCTCCTCCTCTCCAGGTACAGTCCTGTCGCTTTATTTCAGAACCTACTCCATGAAAAACCTGGCTAGGTGGTTTTGTGTCCCCTTGGAAAAGGGGAGGGGGAAGGGAGGGCCTGCTGACCAATAGGAGCAGACTCCAGGACAGGTGGTATCAGGTAAAAGGGCACAGAAGTTCATGGGAAAGATACATTAACAAAACTACTTAGTGTAATACAACAGAAGCCTACCCTGAATATCATTCTCTTTCTGAATGAATGATAAACCAAGGTTCTTCATCTTTCAGAATAAGGTTTTCTGATTGGCAACACCTGCATAACTTTCTCCAAAAATGTCTTCCCAGATGCTGTTTGTCACTGAAAGTGGAGCTGATAGTTGACTTTGCCCTCGGTGACTATGTAGTATCAAGCAAGAAGCCTTTAGATATCAGATGAGCTGTGCTATTTTGGAATCGGTGATGAAGTGCTTTAAACACAGTGAAACTTATTTTCTTTTCAAATTCATCTCTCATTCATTTGCACATACCACGGTAGTTTCTTTAGCAAATGAGGCATAAACCAGTGCTACATTCACTACATAACTCTGGCTTTGTGTGCAGTTCAAAGTGAGGCGGGGCCCATAGGAGGAAATATGACCATGAATAAAATGCTGTAGACTTTAATACTTTTACTAACAAAATCATTAGATTTTTTTGAAATGTGATTTTCTGTGCTTCTCTGCATCATGGTGGATACTTGGTCATCCTTCATTTGCAGCAGTTGAATCAGTAATCTCCAAATTCATAGTGTAAAAATGGACTAGTGTCAGTAGCACCTATGATTTTCTATTCATCTGGTGATACAAGAGAATTGATTTGCTAAGTAAGAAAATTATATATATGTATGTATATATATATATGTATATATGTATATATGTATGTGTGTGTGTGTGTGTGTGTGTGTGTGTATATATATATATATATATAAAAACTGTTTGGACTGTATAGGTAGCCAGCCATCAAAATGGGTCCATACTAAAAGAAGCACTGCAGCTTTTGCTTTGTAAAGGAATGCTTAGCCAAAAGAGCACTTAAGGTTTAGTAAAAGGAACAAGTGTTGGTATCTCAGAGGACAAGGTCCTTAGTCAAGAAACTCGGAATGAATGTAGACTTTACAGTCAGTCTTCCAAAAAATGTAGATTTGAGCATCTTATCTGACTCACAACCAAGAGAATACTCCCTAGGGTGTAATCTGTTGACGGGACACTCTAAGGTGACCAGAAAATATGTTGGAGATGCAGTTCTCTGCTGTAAGAGAGTGTAACAGAAATTAGTCCAAGCTATTCGGAAAGGTGACACAAAAAAGGAAGAACTGGAGTTCAGGAGGTTCTCCTGCACCTGCATGTATGGCAAACTTTTCCATTAAATTGTAATGTTGTCAAGTTTGCAGAGATGTCATGGGGGTGGACAGCCCATTTAGAGTGCTAACAGACAGGGAGGTGCTCACATCATCTTCATGCAGCAGCTGATTCTGTATCCTGAAAGCTCGAACGGAAACTGAGCAGATCAGGAAAAACGTATTGATGTAGATCATCCAACAGTCATGTTAAATGTGTGAGATGTTGCTGTCCTTGTCACCTTGTTTTTTTATCCTGTCATCACATACTCCTGTTTCCTTGTTTCTGTTCTCATGCTCATTGAATCCTTCATGAACTGTTGGAGAACAGCGGGAGACAGACACCATTCTATAATGATCAGTCAGTCTCAGTTTATTAAGATCAGAAGGCTACATTTATATCGTTTTAATTAGCTCATACATATTGCAAAAGTAAAGCTCATCATTGGTCACACATATCACCACCAACTCCTCCTAAGTTTTCGTTCTTGCGGTCAGAGCAAGCATTTTAGTCATTCTTTACCTATGACAATGTGTTGTTGTTTTTCTAACGATCACTCACAAGGGCACAGTGCCCTTGTCAGCCTCAGGATTAGGCTGAGTCCCAAATTTAGCTAATTCCACATCTGAAGGCTGCCGCAAATCAACATGTCCCCTGTTCTTCAACCATTCTTCCACAATATTCTCCACAGTGAACTAATTTAGTTTACTAGTTCAGACAGAACAGCTGGGAGTGAGTTTTGTTCTGCTCAGCCCCTGAGTTTTGGTTAGTTTCCAAGAGATCTTGGTGGTCAGCACAGCTGAGATACTATGAATGGTTACTGGATGGAAAACCTATGAACAGACAAACTGAATGAACATAACTGCCTTCTTTTCAAATCACTGTAATTAGGTGAATGTCTTCCGTGATGGACTGTTAAAATGTCTTGCAGGTGGATTCACCAATGAACTTGAGAAACCCACATGATTTGGTAATACTAATGAGACAAGAAACAACAGTTAACTACCTCAAAGAACTGGAGGTAAAGCATAACATTTAAGTACTAACTGATTTCTGAAAATACAGATTTTTTTTTTTTTCATAGACTTTATAGTGATAGTTTTAGATGGGGAAAATAATTTTTTATTGGCAAAGTTCTTCAATGAAAGTATGAAAAATTTTTCAGCTCTTATTTTTTTGCCTAAAGTCTGCCTAACTGGTCTCCAGTTGTATTATTCCCTGTTAGCCATAAATCCTAACATTTTCCTATAAAGTCACTAGATTCTATTGGACTGTATTTCAGAAGAACACAAAGCAGATCACGTCCATTTATTATGGAGAAGGGGGCTGAGACCACCCTTTTAAAAGAGGCTTTAGTGAACTTTGAACTGATAAACTGAAGTTTAAATATAATAGGGGTTAGGTAAGCAAACAGCTTGCACCCCTTGTGGCCATGCATCCCTTTCTTGTGCCAGCTTTGGTTTTACCAGGTTGGGCTAACTAACTAAGTGGGAAGCTAGATGAACACCGGAGGGAGAAATAGGAGAGAAGAAAATAAGCAGGACTCATGTGACTGTGTTCAGCCAGTCTTTCACATTGGGGTATACTCTTTTTCTCTGGTTATCGATATTTTAGCTATGGATGGAATAATTCTTGCAAGCTTTTTGGGTTGTGGGTGTGGAAATTACTAATGTCGAACTTGTGGTATACAAATGACTTTCAGTTGAAGTTACCTATTCTAAGTTCTTGTACAGTTTGCTACTAGGGTATTGCTACTCTGTTGTTTCACAGTAGTATGTAATCAAATGTGTATGGCTTTAATTAAAAAAGCAGGTTTTCTCATTTCACAGTGTTCATGTACAGTACTAGTCACAGGTACTCATGTTCAGTTCTGCTTAGCACACTGAATGATTAAGATGATGATGATTTGTTGCTATGTCTAGTATTATTTCCGCAAGGTTTTACAGTGGAAAAAAGGGGGCCAAATGTGGAAAGTTTGATGTACTTTTAGCAGCCATTTCTTCTTTTCCTACATGGCCTGCCATGGATTTGGAATGTTACTAGCCCACTTTTTAGGCCTAACAGGAGAAATAAGGACTTATTCAAGTTGTATTATCTCTAATGAAAGTGTTTATATGCCATCCAAATACAAAGAAATCCTGCAGATGTTACAAAAGGTCAGGAAGTTAAATTCCCAAATTTTAATGAGAATTTTTGGATTTTTTTCAAATGAACTTTGTTTTAAGGAAAAGGTTGGACTGTTGAATCGTAGCAACTATAGCGTTTGCTTTCATCAGTGTTACATGCTTCTGTTTCTTTCTTTTTTTTCCTGCAGAAACAGTTAGTTGCTCAAAAGATTCATATAGAGGAAAATGAGGACCGAGACACAGGGCTGGAACAAAGGCATAATAAAGAAGATCCAGACTGCATTAAAGCAAAGGTGCCCCTGGGGGACCTAGATCTGTACGATGGCACATACATCACGTTAGAGAGCAAAGATATCCGGTAATAAGATGCTTTAATAAGGTGCTTTATAGTCTAACATTTTTACTGAATGAAAAAAAATCAATAGTGCCTCTAAATACAAGTGAAAAATTACTAGCACTGACTTTCTTAGTCAGATGGTAGTTTTTGGTTTGTGTTACTGTGGCATGAAATTGAAACAACATCTGCCACTAGTCGTGAAAAGGTTCAACATACAAATGCTTTTTCCCCCGAACTGTCTATGCTAGCTCTGCCCTGAAACTTTTCCTTTCTGTTCCCAGTTCTGCCACTGTTGCTGTGTGCTGATATGACCAGACATGTGAATTGAAGTGAAATATGTCATGTAGAAGGGGGTTCAATTTGCTTGAGCGTGCTTTCAGTCTTTTGAGCTAGATATTTATTTCAGTAGAAAATGTCTTGACTGAAATTTGAATGAAATTCCATTGATTACCAAGCTGTTGAACTTTCTGGTCATATTTTGTCCCTTGTGTTTAGAAAGAGAAGGATGAGAAAGATGAGTGTATTTGACATTCAGCTTCACTGGTAATTCATCTTCAGGAATGACTGTTTTATTTTAGTTGTTTTTTTTTTTTATCATAATCACATGAGTACTTGAAGTGGGAAAAGATCAATTTTATCGTCACACACCTTCATTTGGACTTCTCATCACCTGTATTTGGGATTGGTTTGTTTGTTTCAGTGAAGTCTGCATGCATTGCCATTTGCCTGGCAGATACATCATTAATCATAGCAGTGGTACACTAAGTTGACACTGATACATTTTGGAGGCTATTCAAATATTGCTATTTCCTCTAAAGCAGACAAATTTATTTACTTTATCCTATAGTCATGACATCCTGATACCACTGAAATCTGGGAATACAATAGAAATGGACTAGTGTGCCCAAACAGGGGATTTCTGTAATGATTAAATCAGAGTACTCTCTATATCAGCTACCATACTGTCTCTTAGGAACTTCAGCATATTTTAATCTGCAGTCTGCTGTGTTATGTTATTATGTCCTCAGCCCTGAAGACTATATAGACACAAAGTCCCCAGTGCCTCCAGACCTGCAGCAGCCAGACTGTACAAAAGTTCTAGATCTTCCATACAGTATTCATGCTTTTCAGCACTTACGGGTAAGTGAACATATGCAAGTAAGTATTTTTCCCCATTAGGAAGAGGAATAGAAAGCTCCTACTGGCAGTTCTCACTCCAGGTTGAAAGGTATTGTAATCTTCCAAAACTGTTTCACACTTTATTTAAAACTACAGTTAGGCCCTTATTAAAGTACCTGCAGATCACGTAGGTTATACCTGTTCCATCAGTTATACCATTTCTCTTTTGTTATTTTTTGAGTTATTTTAGAGGATGTTTTTAGGAAAATGGGGTATTTTGTTTTCATAACACATTTCATTAGCAAATTGGTAGCTTTCATTGGGACTACTACTAGCTTGTCAGTTATCTCAGTTGAAATTTGGGGAGTGCTGAACAGGGTCATTAAAATATTTGAAGATTCAGGTCAAAAAATTGTTTGCAGTTTTGTTGGTAGCTCCTAATAAACCTGAATGTGTGTGTGCTATCTGAATGCCAAGCCCTAACCCAGAGGATGGGATAATTGTTCCCTGTTAGTACAAAGGTCAGCTGCTTTAGAAAAGTTACTGTGGAAGAATGGTAGGAAAATTGGTTTTGTCAGCAGCATTATATGAGTAGATTTTCTAATGCAGATGCAGCTTTATGGTTTTGTCTTTATATTTATTTTGTTGCAAGTCTTTACATTAAAAAATAAGGATATTCTTACAGCTAAACACTAAGTGAAGTTTTTTTTAGCTCTGTTCCTGGGTCTGGATGTATTTTTGAAAGAAGTATGTTTGTGCTTGGGGAAAAAAGAAAGAGAAGAGGTGTAGGGATGCTTCCGTTGTGTGCGTGTAACCTGACCACCCTGACTTAAGTGCTTCAGTGGTCATTAGTGAAATCAGTAGCTGCCAGATACACAGTGCTACCAGAACTGAATATTTTCCCTGTAGAACTCACAGCAGATGCTGCTTTTGGCTGCTTCTGCTGTTTTCCTATATGCAATAATATATATTATTATCTGTCCGAGGTGAAATTGTTCTATCAATTCCCAGAGATCTTGAAAGGAAGATAAGATTGTAAAATAACCGAGCCGTACATTTTCCTGGGAGCCATGCTTTTGTTTATCTTTCTGTACTCTTAAGTGTCAGCAAATACCTGTATTCAATTTGTTTTTTAGGGTGTCCAAGAAAGGGTTAATCTTTCTGCACCCCTGTTACCTAAAGAAGATCCAATCTTCACATACTTATCACGGAGGCTGGGAAGAAGTATAGAGGAAATAGGTCACCGTATTTATGATGGGCTCATGAAGGTATGAAACTGCAGTCTTGCTGGATGCACAAAAAAGAGTGCTGGAAAGATCTCACAAGTTTAGACGCACCTCGTACAAGCAGTCAGATCCAGTTTTGCACATGTATTTTTGGTTTACATTTGAGTTTCAAAAGGGAAACTGGGGCCATTTTCTGGTAGGCAAATAGAGGCAGGAAAAGGCATCAGCAAAGCCAGTAAATAGATGCTTGCTGTCATCTTTAAGGACTTATGTAGTTATGTTGTCTGGCAAACCACTTGCATTGCTTTGTGTAGGTAATAAGAGTTTTTGAACAGAAAATACAGGTGCTTGAAGAGCAAAGAGGAGACAACAGTAGTGAAGTGTGTATGTTTTCATTAAATGTCTTTCTGCAAAATCTAGGAACCCTCATTGTACTCCAGCTAAGATGCTGAAACTACTGTCACCTCTCATTTCACCTCATTTTGTATTTTTACCTGCCTGAAAGGCAGAAATTCTGTTTATTTAATACATTATTATGCTAGTTCAGTGTTCCTAAACATTGACAACTGTTACCAAATGGCAGCTTTCCAGTGGAAGAGGATAGCTTAGAGCAGCTGAGCACCAACTTTGGTGCTCAGCTTTTCATCCCATAGTGATTAAAGCCCTGATTAACCTTTTAGTTCCTGTGTTAGTAGTCAGTACAGTTCATGTGTTTCTCTTTACTGCAGAACTCTTCTTCCTGGGTACTCTATAACATGGCTTCTTTTTACTGGCGAATAAAGAATGAGCCCTACCAAGTAGTAGAATGTGCCATGCGTGCCCTTCATTTTTCTTCAAGGTAAGAATTGCTAATAAGGATTTCTTCTCAGATTGCTTTTCTAGTTATCCTAATTAGTAAAAAGGTTTTGGTTTCTAAGATAGTATCCTAAGGAATAATCTGTGTGACTTGTTCTTGGTCTCTATATGCTAGGCATCTAAATATTTGAGACATTTTAGAAGCAAGTGATAAATTTTAATGTGTGACTGGCAAATTAGTGTATCCTTGTGCATGATTCTTTCCCAGTCTTGCCTTCCTTTAATGTCGGTTTTCAATTTTTTTCCTTTTTGTTTTCTTTTATTCTTTCAGGCAAAATAAAGACATTGCACTGGTAAATTTGGCAAATATTTTGCACCGGGCTCACTTCTCTGCAGATGCAGCTATTGTGGTTCACGCAGCTCTGGATTACAGTGACTTCTTTACCAGCTATTACACTTTAGGAAATATATATGCAGTAAATACCATCTTTATTTTCCAAGACTTGAAGAAAATGAAGTGTTACTTAATCTTTTGGGGTTGACTTGTAATGCTTTACTCTTTTACAGTGTGTCTTGTGCTCCACATGCATCTTATGCTTAATGCATAAGATTCTGCCAAGATACTTTTATTCAAAAGTCTGTCTTTTAGCAAAGGCTTCTATCTGCACCTGGAAATAAATTCCAATAATTTATTTCATCTGCAGCCTTTCTTTAATAGATATAGTGGCTTGAGTGTCAGAAATCACAGGCTGCTTATTACCATAAATTAAAATTTAAGTTAACGGCTTCTTTAAAAACTGAGTATTGCTTATTAAATATTACTGTACAATGACTAATTCTCTCTCTTGGTCATTCTTCAGATGCTTGGAGAATACAACCACTCAGTCCTGTGTTATGATCATGCTCTACAGGCCAAACCAGGGTTTGAGCAAGCTGTGAAAAGGAAGCATGCTGTGCTATGTCAGCAAAAACTTGAGCAAAAATTGGAAGCCCAGCATAGGTAACTAAAGTATCCCAGTGTCAGTGCATACAATCAGACTTCTGTATTTCTGTTGCTGAAATTATTTGCATTTCAAAAAGAACTGGTTTTAAATTTCAAGAGGAACTGGTTTTACATTTCTGTTCATTATGCAATAGAATTAAGCATAAAAATACTTGAAGAAACGTAGAGTCGAAAATGTTCTAGAGAGTAGGAAAAGGTGATATTCTAGAAAGCATTCAAAGTAAATCTTCTCTGTTTGATTTCCAAGATCACTTCAGCGAACATTAAATGAATTAAAGGAATATCAAAAGCAGCATGACCATTACCTAAGGCAACAAGATGTTTTAGACAAGTACAAGCTCATCCAGGAGGAACAAATCTTGAGGAACATCATTCATGAGACACAGATGGCAAAAGAAGCTCAATTAGGTACAACTTTTTACTGTTCATGCTCATTAAAGCAATGAAATATGACACATACTCAGAGAAGTGTCAGGGTATAACTTCTTCATATATTAAGATGGCCCTGAGTGGCTCTTGTGCTTCACTTATTAAAACAAGAGTTTGCAATATGTTCTTGAGCAGGGAATTCTCTTTGTGTCTTTTCAAGTTGGAGTTTCTTCTGGGTTTGATGGAGTAAATAAAAAGGACTGACCAAACTGGGGGCAGAGAGGTTGACTGTGTGCTGTTTTTGTCTTCTCAGAAATCACACTTCTTAGTTTAAAAAAATATTTGTGCTCTGCAGGGAACCATCAGATTTGCAGATTGGGCAACCAGCAGCAGAGCTTGCACTGTCAGTGGGATCAGCCTGTTCGTTATCACCGTGGGGACATTTTTGAAAATGTGGAATATGTTCAGGTTTGTCTGGGAATTGATACCACTGCTTCAAGTTACATCCTGTTTGCTTTATTAGCAAAATAATTTCAATTTTTTCAGGGTTGACAAAAGGTTGACATTTTTGTCCAAAGCCTTAGTTGCCTATGATTGCACCAAGAAAATTTGGTACAAGACTACTAAGAAGTTTTGGAAGCAAGGTGTGTACTAGTACTGAAAATCCAGAATGACAGCCACCTAAGCAACACCTCTGCTGTGTTAGAACTACAGATAAGGATTATGATTTCAGTTATTTTGCAATGTGGAGTATGTTCTGAAGCTTACCCTTAACTAGTTTAAGAAATAGAAGTAATTATTTTTAATTTTGCTGTTGTCTTCTTGTTGTCTTTGATTGCTTTCCTATTATACTAATTCAAAACACAGATTATTGAGATAATTCTGAAAGCCATGAGTCTTAGCAATTCCAACTTGACCTCGAGCTGTGCAATCTAGATAAGTAGATTTTATTTGTGGTCTATTAAAAGTGTCTGCTTGGTGCCTTTTAGCATTTTGTCTTTGATTTGCACTTATGTTTTCATTGTGGACTTATTTACTATTACCTTTGCATGGTCTGAATGGATCAAGAGGCTTAAATTCCTTTTTGTTTTTTTTTTTTTTTTTTTGCTACTCACGTTTCAGGTCATCAGTGAGGCTTAACTGCATAAGTGGGGAGGTTAAATAACATGGAGAAATTCAACAAGGAGTGTACCATCTCCTATATCAAATTTATCTTTGTGTTGTTTCTAGTTTGGTGAAGACTCTTCAACTTCTAGTATGACATCCATGAATTTGGATCCTCCTGCAAACCAAAGTGTTCCCAGCCAGTCCTTGCAGTCTTCCCCTGTGGCTCGTTCTGTCGTTTCATTGTGGAGTGTGGAGCCCAGCAGAGTGAGTGAAGAGGATGAGCTCTGCCCTATCTCAGAGGAGGAGGGGAAGTGAATCCTCTCCTTCTTTATGTGACGCTTCTTAGCATTTGGGCCATGGTATTGATGTGTGGCAGCACTGGAGAATGTAGCATTCTGAATTTCCTCAACGTACAAGCATCTGTCTAGTTTTGCTGTGCTGGTTTCCCATCCTTTGATTGCAGACCAGAGGGAGTTGTTCTGTAAACATTTACCTTTTACAGCTAGGTAAAGATAAAAATTTCAACTGCTGATGTTAATAAAAAGATGGAAAAATAATAGTTTTAAAGATCTATGTTGGTTTTTTTTTTTTTACTTCAGACTATCGTTTAATATCCCTTTTATTACCTTGTTCATTAGACTAGTAAAAATGTTGATAAAATAATAAAAAATAATTTCTTTCCCCCCTTAGGATAAACAGCATATTCTTTGGCCTCAGCGGTCAGAATGCATGAAATCTTTCCCCAAAATTCCTGACCCAGAAGAGCTGCCAACATATTTCTTGCCTCCAGAAAACAGGGGATTCAGGCAAGTGTTGATTTTTAAAAGCTGTATTTGTAAATCTTTTCTTTCTGAGTGCAGAGTATTTTCTTTCTGGAGAGGATGGATGCAATTAGTAATCAACAGCAGAGAGGTGTTCAAACCTCTTTCTCTGGCCTTTCCACAGAAGAAAAGCATTTTCCCTGATTGTTGTCTTTGCTGTAAGTGTGGCAGCCAGATCCAATTTCATGGTGATTCTTCCCTGACTGTTAGTCCAGGGTGAACACATTAAATACAGACAGAATGAGGATTTAAGCACAAGTCTGAACATCTTGTGGACTGTATTAACCAACAAAAAAAAAAACCAAAACCTTGAGAGAGAGAATGAGGTGGGCATCTATTTAATAACTACAGTTAACTTTTTTACATTACGTACATCCTCTTAGCTTTAGTTATGATGACAGAAAACGCTAGAAAAGGATTAGGAGTGGAAAAACTCCAGCTCATTCCTTTGGGACAGAGTAGAAAATCAGCTTAGTCATGGAAGAGTCAGTAATATTTGTTATTGTATAGGCTAAAATAAATGTGTCTGTACTGCAATAGCTAGATTACATAGATCAATGGAATGTTGTAATACCCTTGTCACTTAAATTGTAACAGTGGTAGTAAAAAAGCTGTTTTGTTCTACCTAGTCACTGTAACACTAGTATTGAGCTTGTGTTAAGGTTCCCATCTGCAAACATCCAGCAGCTTCCTTTGGGAAAAACCTGTGTTTGTCTTAGAATGTTCTATATGTGTAATTTGGCTGCATCTTGACATTTTTGAAATCAAGTTTTAGTGTAAAAAATTTCAACTTTTTTTGGTCATATCTGTTCAGTCCTAAACTTCACAGGATCCTTATCAGCATGTAATGATAACCTTCTGTTATCTCTACTGCACTTGTTCTGTGCTTAAAAATGGAAAGTAAAGACCTTATAAATTACTTTTCAAGGGAAGGGTGGTCCCTGAGTTCTTCATGTTTGCAGCTTGTGTCTTGTAGCAGTCTGCAGTACAAGGCTTAGCAGATTCTTGTATTTCTACATGATGACATGCAGCACATGCTGTTAATTTGTCTTGGTTCTCCTTATTGCTAGAATCCAGCCAATACTGAATATCCCAGGAGATACTGTTGAGCATGAAGAAGCACAGACACCTGATTGTTCTTCCATTACTGATGCTCGTAATAATGAATCTCTAAATATACTGGTCAAGGAGCTAGACACTAATCTAGATTTGAAATTCAGGATGCCAGATGATCAAGCAAGACAAGTAAGAGATATTTTCATGTTGATTCTCTTCTGGTTTAAAATCCTCCTCTTTATTGCCTTAAAAATGTTATTCAGATCATGAAAGATTTTGATATTTCAAGGTAATCAGTACTTCTGAAAAAATGTGTGCAAGTTCTTTCTAATAGTAATGGAGAAAGGGTTGACTTGTCTGACTTCTTTCAGATGCTGACCAAAAGCACATGAAATGGGAAATTTAATTTACTCTTTGAAATCACATCTTTCTTTGCAACTTCTAACAGTCACTTGATACGATTCATTTCCAAGAGCTACTGCATTCTGCCAAGCGGGTAGGCTCAAGGCCTCATATTGCATCCTGGAGGTTGCTTGCTTCAAGTGTTACATGTTCACATCCTCTTTTTAATACAGTATCTTTATCTTCCCTTTGCTCAAGAGAAGATTTATGGAAGCAAATGTTGAATGGCCCTTGTAGATCTTGACCGCAAAATTTATTCAGTAGTTTGGGGGAAAACCAAATCTTTGTGTTCCAGGTTTTGCATTCTCGTATCAACAATGAAACTATTACACTGACGAAGATAGGAGTGTTCCTAGATCGTGCCATGAGAAAGGTATGTCAGTCTGTCAAATGAAATGAATTCAGAATTCTTACTTGAGATTTGTTTTTGTACTTCTAAAGTAGTCAGTGACGCACTAGAAAGGTGTGTATTTGCTGCCTGTAACTGAGAGGTAACTAACCTAAAAATCCATGTTTCCAAGTAAAGCAGAAATAGAGAAGTATCTAATTTAGCTTAATGTGGCCCAAACAGCCCTGTAGTTGCTTGTTCTCATTGCAGGGATATGGAGCAGCAATATATTAGCTTATTCTGGCAGCCATTTGCTTAATTGGAAGAAGTAGCTTGGAACTACTCCTCCGTCTGCAACCCCTTCCTGCATGCCTGCCTTGTGCTCTTCCTCCTCCTTCCCACTACCCTGCTTTTCCCCCTACTCTCCTCCGAGGAAAGCAACCCTCTGTCAATCTGCTGTCAGGATAATTAGCATTCTGGGGCAGAGAATGTACCTCTGTATAAAACCCCGTGGACTACCACCTCCATCTTGCGTGGGGCCTTTGAGAGTCAAACGACAGGAAGCATTGAGAGAGGTGTTGACTCCTTTTGACATGTCAAGCTGCTGTTTCTCAATTTAACTTTCTTGTAGTTGTGTCAAGGTATTATATGTCGATACTTTTTTAGTCTAAAATCAGTACCATTTGCTATATGCATCTGTCTTAACCAGGAGAAAAATGAGCAGTAGGAGTTGATTCCTATTATTATGTTGTTCAGAACAATCCTATACATGTCTAATGTCTTACTGTGCAGTGCATGAGTATTTTGGTTTTAAATGTAGTATTCTGTCGCTGTCATGCTAAAAACCTGAACTTCTCTGTCTGCTGATGTAAGAACAGTCTTGTGTCTTACCTGTTCTGATAATGATAAACTACTTAGAGCAAGAATGCCACAGTTAGTATCTTTGTATTGAGAAAGACAGAATGCTGATAGCTTGCTGAGGATTTAGTTAGGGAGGTCATTGAGTCCTGTGAGTGGAGAGTAATTCGGTGAGGACCTTGGAATGAAGAACATGCAAGTTATGTTATGTATGTGCATTGCAAAGCAGGGGTCATTAATAATCTTGAGATCACAGATTATGTAAGGTACTCCAAACAAAGAATATGATATTGCATTGATATCTTCCAGTTCACCTAGAACCATAGATAGAACCCTTCTGTGGGAGGGGTTTTTTAAAACCCGGAACAGAAATGTTCTTACTGACTCAACATAGTATCACTATTTTGCTTCTTTAGTCCTAGCTGCATGTTTCCTACTCAGGCATGCATTTGGGCTTCAGACGTATAGGTAGGACTGAACATCCATTTCAGGTGTTGCTTTTATACTGTAAATGTTTTGTAGAATTGGGTAATACAGTGATGAAAATATTAAAAACTAGAACCTGTTTCTAAGTAATTTCCAAGTGCATCTGAAAGTGGATGAAAGTACCTGTCAGTACTTTTCAATTTTGCTATTTCTCCTCTAGGATTAGTGCTTGTTTTTGCTGTTATAGGTTAAAGAGGAGGAAAGAACGTTCAAAGGTGTATTTGACACTTCATTCTTTCGTCTGCCCTCACTTATTGCTTACTGTTTTATAATCTTTAAACGGTATCTCTTGCATGCCAGTTGTACATTTTCATAAGACAAACAAGTAACTAAATCTAAGAAAAAACAGCTCTGAAACCTTAAATTGACAGGGAAAGGTAATGTTAAGCACAGGACCTGGAAGCACATCTAACTGCAATTTAATAGCTGCCTGACTTTCAAATTCTAGCATTTTACATAGATCTGTGATCTTGTGTGTAATTGTAAGACTCTGAAGTGCCTGACAAGCCTTGCTTTCTGTAGTGAACTAACCATTATCACTTGTATATTTTAAAGGGATTTTGTGGTCATGATACAAAGCATTCATATGAGTAGAGTGTGAGCAACAGCTGCTACTGAATTACAGTTCAGCCTGCAAATCGTGTCCATTGGAGTAGAATGGAGCAGATTGAATAATCCGCTAATAGTCACAGCAAAGTCTAATTTGTGTCTAGTTAACAATGTAGTATGCAGGAGTGAGTTCTGTTTGCTTCTTATTAAAGAGCAGGCATTTCTGTCTTCCTGAGACACCTCTTTGTGGGTGTTTTTATCCTTTTCCCTGACTCTCCTATAGCCAGAAGATCCTCTATGGCTTGTGCTTAATGAAGCTGGATTGTACTGGCGTGCAGTTGGAAATAGCACCTTTGCTATCACCTGTTTGCAAAAAGCATATAATTTGGCTCCACATGAGTATCAGGACATACCTCTGGTCAATCTTGCTAACCTCTTGTTTCATTATGGTCTTCATTCGAATGCCAGCAGGCTCCTGCTGAAGGCTTTGGCCATCAATGCCTCTGAGGTAAGATCATGGGGTTTGTGTTGCTTTGCTCAGTAAGCACTGAATGTGTTTTCCCTCATTATTTTCTAAATACATGTTACTTGTGTTTACCTATGCATGCAGTTCATCTTCCAGCTTGTGATTTGCAATGGATGTTAATTTTCTTAAAATTCTTGACTGCACCTGGTGTGATGATGATTGTTGAGAGTATAAACATCTAGAGAACTTGTAAATCAATGACAGACTTTTAGCCTCCCAAACCTATATTATCAGCAGTGCCTCCAAGGAATTCAGTCCTGGTGTTTGGCAGCATTTTAAGCTAAACCAGAGATCTGTCAAGCTGTCAGCACTGTATCTTGATTCTTAAAACCCTTAAAGTAACATGTATGCCACCAAGATCTTTGACTGTATAGATATCTTTTACTTGACTTTTTATATTGTACAGTTTTATTTGTCCCTGGGTTTTATTTATATACACAAAGGAAAACATGCTCTAGTTGTTTGGTGGCTTTACTTCCAACCATAGATTCAAACCAGGTTTTTGTATTTCTGAACAGTAACATGATGAACATTCTGTAGGTTGTCACCTATGTCATGCAGACAGTTTCTGTATAAGCTGTTGGAACTACTTGACTGGCCAGAGCACCTGTGAAGAGAAAGGAGGAGGGAATGGCATAGCAGGGAACACCTTTTCTCTAGCAGATAGTTTTGGTCTCAGAAACACTTAAGTAAAAAGTTCAAGTGACTTCTTTCCTGTGCTTCTGGTTCTCTCGTTAGATTAACAATGTTTAAATCTGCCAGGCCATTAGTCACCTAGCACATAAAAAGGCTGTAAAGAGAACAGGTTTTATTCAGTGTGGCATTCAGAAACAGATTTTCAGTTGTTGGAAAAGAATGTAGTCTATTTGGGTGGCGGGTAAGAGTGAAAACCCAGCCTTGGAGGGGAAGAGCCTAGGAATCCTTAGGGCCATGCTGTGTGAGCAGGGCTTTTCTTCAAAAATATTTGCAAATCCTGCCTTATTACAGTAATGCCTGCTCGTGTTTTTTTCAGGTGTACTCAGTCCTTTAATATCTACTGTACCAGAAAAACTAGCTGTAGACATTGTACTTGAATGATATTTCCTGGAATATAATGGAAAGGAAATGCAAGTTAAAATTAATTACAGCTACTGGGAGTAAAAGATGTGCTCCATCAGCAAAAGCTGTTAAAAAAAAAAAAAAAAAGTCCTGTTGCTCAGCTTGCACTGTTTTCTGAATGCTGTTTAGGAATGCAAGCTAAGTTGGAAAAATCTTCAGCTACTGCTCAGTCTTCACATTTTTAGATAATGAATATAAAAAACTGTTTCAGTGGGAAAATGTCTGCTAAATTACAACTGTATAGTCATTATTCCAGCAGCATACTGTTAATTGCAGCAAATTTCTTTGTCCAAGTGAAAGACTTCAGTCAGCCAGTAAATGTAATACTTTACTGTGTGCCTGTATTAAAGTGTTGAGTTCTACCCTGTGGAAAAGGTGTTTATAATCTCTACTTTTCAAAAAAAAAACCCAACTTATTTTAGGGATAATAACCAAAAGCAGTAGACAAAAATACTGTTTTACAAAGAATTGAAAGGCCTAAGTGTGTACCCCTAGGCTAGTGTGACATTGGTGTTTTCAGTAACCTAGCTTTGCTAAGGTAAATCTGAGCACTCCTGGCAAATGCAATGCATCTGTTCCGCTAGAACAGTAGTGGTATTTTTACTTCTTTTGAGGACTTTTACTGATTCTAAATTGCCTCTGTGCATTTCAGTTTAGTCCTTTGGCATTTGTTGCAGCAAGCATTATGTTTCTGATGGTTATAAGTACTCAATGCTTCATTGCAGTTTGTGTGTATTTAACAGCTGGTTTTTTATTGTAGAAGGATGGAGCTCCTAACACAACCCGATGGTGAAACAGCTTTTGGTTACCACCAAAACAATCAAGCTGTTAGTTCTCCATTGTAAGAGTAGGCAGTGCCTGTTTAGGTAGTTTTCTAAATTCTTTCCCAGCAAATTTGGTGGGGGGTGTGACTTGATAAGGATATTTCTTAGTCGGCTTCTATCTTAAAACAGTGAGCATACTTATGCTGCAGTGTGTTGCTTTTCTCTTTACAGCCCCTGACTTTTCTGAGCCTAGGAAACACATACTTGGCTCAGAACAACATCAGTGGAGCACTGCAGGCCTTCAGGCATGCCCTGCATTTGACAGCCAAGTGCTCGGAGTGTGAGAGCAGCCTGAAGATAATCCGCTGCTTGCAGTTTTACCCTTTCCTCTACAACATCACCTCTTCTGGGTGCAGTGGTAAGCAGCTGCTGAAAGATGGACCACAAGTCAAATAATGCCTTGGGTGCTGGAATTCTAGGTTTCCACCCTTTTGCTTTACAGTGCTTTTTAGCTTTAAGGATCAAGGTTGAGACATTGCTTTTAATGGAAAAGTTATGGTCCATTAAATAATTGCTTAAGGATGACTTCTTGAATATCTAGAGGGCTTCCACTGAGTGTAAATTACTTCCTGACTATCAGTAATACCTTAACAGCAGCACAGATCTCTTACTGGTAAATGAGGAATGCTGGATTCAGTATTTATGGAAGTGTGCCTCTACTGCTAGGCTGCTCAACAGCCCCTTTGTACATCCCTTCAGGTTTTACAGTCAGCTGGATTTGTTTCCTTAAAGATGAAGAATTTGATGAAGAGCAGTTTAGTTTTAATTCATATCTTTTCAGTGTGTTCAGTATTTTTAAATATTTTCAACAGAATGATTTATTGTCATCAATGGCTTCTTATATTTTTAAAAAATCTTTTGGCGATGGATTCTTTCATTTTATTCAGTCCCACTGAATATTTTCAGTACTTCGTCTGTACTTGAATATGGCCAGTATGATACTCATGAGCAATTTTGAAGATGATTTATTAATATATTTTATGATCCCTTCTGTCTCAAATTGTTACTAAGGTATCTTTCCATCTAATATTTTCTTTATTTTCAAGTGTATACCTCACAAGAGAAATGCTTTTGATTTTTAGCATTGCTAGGACTTCCACTGAGGGTTTTTTAAAATTCCGTCTCCAGTGAAAAGACATGGAGAAACTTCCTCTGATTTAGCATCTGGAATTCTGCTGTGTAAACGCTGACTAGAGGCCATCCTATCTTGTCGTGCAATATGGATGGTGCCATGCATATTGTAGGTGAAATTCCAGGACCATGCCATTAAAATAATACTCCTTTTTATGGCCCTGTACATTTTGCTGTGATTGAGAGCCCATCAGCTGTGCAGAGGAATGAATGCTGTTGGGCTGTAGTGAGTGGTGTAGCAGCCCAACTGATGGATCTCTTGCTGTCCATAATGTCAACTGCTCTGCTGCTGCCTCACAATGAATCTCTTAACTTCAGATTGCCCTGCTTAGAAAAATCCTAGGAGATACTGTAAGCAGTAATGGAACTTGCACATTTCTTCACAAGAGACATTTGCACTGTTCTAAAAAAACAAAACAATGTTTGTTGACTTAAGGTACTTTAAAAGTCTGTAACTCAAAAAGTTAAAGTTATTCCAGTCAAACCTTAATCATAGCTACTCTATTTTGAAGTTAAGCAGAAAGCAATTTAAAACTACGTTCACAGAACAGAAACAGTAACAAGCAGTGGTTGTATCTGAACTCCAAAGTTATCTTTGACATCTTTTCTTTTGTGTGCTTTTCTTCCTTAAACTTGTCATAATGTGGTTTGGTTGATTCTTTGCTTCTGCTTGCATTGGTTCCTAATCCAGGATGTTCATTTTGAGGTCAGTTGACTAAAACAGTGTATTTTTACAGCATACACTGTTTAGGAAGTTTGTGTTTCTTGAATGTGAGAGAAAAACCATCTAAAATATGCTTAAGAGAAAAGTGTTACCTTGACTTTTTTTGCCAGTTTGGCCACTGGTTAGCAAAGTGAGCATGAATATATTTATCAGGTACACTGGAGTTGGGTTTTAGTCCGTAGAGTACTTGTGAAGCTACTAAATCAAGAGGGAGCTGAGTGTGCCTTAGCATGTTAATGTGCTCATTAAATTTCAGTATTCCATTATTTAAGTACTTTGTATTTCTATTATGTGCCTTTTTCTAGGATTCTTCTTGTCTTAATTCTTTTTTTTTTAATTTATAATATCCTTTAGGTAATTTTTCGTTTTAGTTCAAGAAACCTGAAAGTATAAACCTGACAAATAACATAAATACTCTTTGTAAATGATTATGCAGAGTGTAAAATAAACATACTGGTTAATTTAGCCTTTATGACCATTTGTGGTTTAAGTCCAAACTCAAAATTTTAAAATGGAAAGGTAGATTTACTTATCTTATTTGCATATGGTTTGGGGAAGTATTTTTTTCCCCCCACTGTAAACTTCAGCTGACTCAAGAGGACCCTTGACAGGCTATATGAAAGTGAAGTTAAGTCTCCAAAACCAGAATGATTTCAAGAATGTGTACTCAGAAATCATATTTTGCACTTAAAATTTTGAAATTTTGGGAGTCTTCTGTTGCTCCTTCAAACCAAGGAAAACATTTGAAAAGAGGTTGTTATTACTCACTTGCTGGCTTGCCATAAAGTATTTGTCTCCTTTGAGATCAGTATCTTACACTGAAAAATTCACCAAGCATTTGGAATGTCATATGTTTCTGTGGTTTAATATCTTGTTTTGATGAGCATTCCTTGAGTCTTTCTGAAAGTAACAGCAGTAGGCTTCCTGTGCTTTGGGTTGTAGGCCCACGTGATAGCTGGTTTTGCTACGCCTGTCAAAAGCCTCTGTTCATGAAACCTGAGCTAAGTAGTGAGACATGGAATTCCTTGCTGTGCTGCTCTGAGCCACTGGCAGAATCCAGCCCATGGTCAGTGGGGATTATGTGCTAGCATGAGATGGAATATGGGATCAAAAATCTGAATTCATGGCCTGATTTTTGATTACAGTATGTGCTTGGTGTTTATTTCAAAGAAGTGAAATAGGCATTTGCTCCAGCATGTTGGGAAGTTTGCTGTTAGCGCAGGACTTTGGAAGTGTGACAGACTAATGCTGACTTTTTGGATGCTTGCTTACGTGTTCCTGTGTGTACTGCTGCCTGGTACTCTGTTTTAGTCACTTACTTCTGGCATAGGTATTTTGTATTTCAAACCCTAGTCACTTCATGCACATAAGAATGAGAATTAAATGTCTCAGACCAACACTTTGCTATTTAACTTTTGCTTCCTGTATTCAAGTTTACATAAATGTTTGTTCTCATTGTAAAAGAATTTCTAAATCTGAGGTTTTGGTAGGTTTTCTTCCTTATGGAGGATGTATGTGAAGTGTCCAAAGTTATTCCAAGCCTTTCACCTGTGACATGTATTTTAGACAGCTGCAGGGGTTCAGGTAGTTGCATCTAATACAGATACTGTACTGCCAGAGCCCACACAGTGCCTTATTCCCAAATACCTGAGAAAATGGTTGGAAGACTTCATTCTTCCAGTATTAACCTGTGGTGATCCTTTTAGAGGTGACTTGGCAGTGTTGAGGGTGTTAATAAATCAGCTGTTAGGTTCCTGGTGAGTCAGTTCCTGAAGCAGGTTAAGAAACTTCATGTTGCTTGACAGATAACTTCAGCAGCCATGTCTGACACACAGCCAACAGGACCAAAAGATGTGTGTTAACAAGTGTAAAAAGCTTAATGTGAAAGACAGGGTCAGCTCTCAAGGGTGCAGAAATGAAATATTTGGGCTACTTATTAAACTACTAGAGAAAGCCAGCATTATTTTTGTCTGATACTGAATGGCGCATTGCTGAGATTTGTCTTGCCATTTTATGGCTTAAAATATTGCAAGTAGCTTTTATCAGGTGTTAAGGTCTGTAGAGGATTGTTCCTGTGGCACTTCCCTGGCAGCTGTAAACATTGCGATGTTGCCAAGCCTTACTAAAAAGGTTACAGAATACGAGAACTGTATTTTTAGTGTCATGGTCATTGAAATATGCTGTTGAATAAGACTTTTCTTTCTATGTGTAAATAAAATTGTTGCCTGGGCAAACAGAACTCATTTGTACTCATAATACTTTTATCTCACTAAGCATCTACTGCCCACTCACAGTTCCAATTGGTCATGAGCTCATGCGCTTCACATTCTTTAGACAAGACCATAATTCAAAATCTTATTAATAGGCTGATGCTATTCAAACATGAAACATGACTTGTTTCAAGCTTCAAGTCTCACTGTCTTTCATCCTTGGCAGGATAGTGCTTTTACACAAAGCTTTATGTTGCTCTGTGGAAAGTGATTATGAATGTGTATGTGTGGGACCAAGAAACCTTAAGGCTAGTGTGTAGAGGGAGTGTTTGTGAGAGCAGTTCATCCCTCCTCCTCAGACACAGTTCTGAGTGTGGATCCGCTTTAGGTGTGACTTTAGTGCCCTCTTGTGGTACCAGCACTCTGTGCCCCCTGAAATCAAAACTGCTTTATTCCGTTCAATAAAACACAGGGAAGGTGCTTCAGCTTATATGTGTATGGATTTCCCTTTATGCCCCAGCACATAGGTTCTTACAAGTTAAAGTAAGTTAAAGTTAATAAGCTTATACCGTTAAGCAAATTGACCCGAAGGGGAGAGGTTGACCTGAAAGGAGAATCTCTGCTTGAAACTCTAGTAGTAAGCTTATGACAGATTAAATAACTTCCTTAAATCAACATCCCAGTTTAAGCCTCTGACACTAGTTTGACAGCTGCAATCACTTCAGGTCCCATTAGTGATTTGAGGTACACAAACATTAAGCAAAAGCATCACATAATTTTCCTTACCATAGTGTGTTAAGACACAGGGATGTGAAATATTTTACATTTTTAAGTGCACCTTTCACTTAACTCAGTTATTCCCTACCAGTTATGACTGACTTAACAGACCCAGCAACAGAATGCTAAAGTTTTGTTCAATTTCCTATAGCATGAGGTCGTTTTAGATATTTTTATTGTAAAACTGGTTTCCTCCTTCTTAAGGTACTGTATCTTGTTTGTCCCAGGAATGCTTATCACAGTGTTAATGGTGTTACATTAATTTTAATGGAATAAACACCCCCTAAGATGTTTTCTCTTGGAACAAAGGGTATTGAGCTTAGGTCAGAATTTAATTGTGTTTTAGCTGAAGCAAAAGGCCAGAACCTATACCAATTATATGGGATTCTGAACTGAGTGCTTCTGTTTAAAATTCAGCTTTTTCTCACCTTGATTTGCATACTAGAAGGCAGAATTCATGAGTGCTCCTGAACCTTTTTGAGAATACTGCATATATTAGTACTCATATTTATCTTAGTTTTGTGAGAGGAGTAGGATCTGTGACCATTTGTTTCTCTGTTGCTTTTACTCTCTCTCTCTCTCTCTCTCTCTCTCTCTCTCTTGCCTTATGGTAAAGTTCCTCTGTGTAACAGAAAAGTCAACACCAGTAGTGGTTTTAAGCAACAAGCAGAATTCCATGAAGCACATGAGCAGCTTGTCAGAGCTCTCAGAAACACACCATGGCAGTCATTTGCCTTGGTCATTTAGCAGTAGCATAGGGCAGGTGGGTTCTGTGTGAGAAACAGTGGCGCTTCTCAGATCATTGTTATCCTCTGAAGTTAAATGCACAGTTGCTCTTGCTGTACAGGAGTGCACCCACGTGCCTGTTGTTCACCCTGCAAGCTCCACCTGGAATCTGAAAATCAAGCTAGATTCTTTCTCCCTCTGGCAGCCCAAGCATCTCTGGCAGTGAAGATTGAATAGTGACCATCATCTGAAAGAGCTGCTGGGTGCCACACAGGTGGACTCTGGGTCACCATGTTTGGGCTCTGTGGTGTACTGAAGGAGTAAGAGGAGGTTAAATTTTACTTGTGTAGAGTGAAAACTTCTTGCAGAATGCAGGCAGGTGGGATATATGGAGAATGAGGTCTGCTTTTTGTCCTGGTGGAAGCCAACATCCCTGGTGTCAGGAAATGTCAGATATGCTCCTGAGTGGAAGATCTTGGAGAAATCCATGTGGGAATGTGCTCGGTGAAAACAATGTGACCAAATTATTTTGGGTTTGTGCTACTGTTTCTGCACCACTAGCCCAGTAAGAGGAGAAGTCGTTCCCACAGTCCACTTTTGCTGCAAAATCTCTTTGTAATCTTAGAATATTAGCAATGTGATCTTGAAGATAGTTGACCAGCTTCAGGCTTCTCGGTACTTTCACTCCTTGGAGCCTGATTTATAAATGATACTTTTTCCTGCAGTCTTGTAGTGTCTCTTGAGTGGCTGAAGGAAGTTGAAGGTGAATGACTTGCCCTAATACTGCTGTGCCACGCTCACTTTGAAACCTTTCCATGTATTTTTATATGGAATTTTTTTTCCCCATATTTTTCCTTTCCATGTATTTTTATTGTCAAAACTATCTAAACGATGTATAGCTTGAGAATCTTAAATTTAAAAATGAAAGAATGTGGCACTACATTCGACATGGTATTTTTAGCTACACCAGTACCCAAAGGCTGTGTACCCACTGCTTATGCACATTGCTTCCAAGCTGCTGCTTGCTGGAAAGCCATTAAGAATCTTAAAGGTTTCTGTAAACAATGCATGATTCCTTAAGTATATTTCTGTTGCTCAAATGTCATTCTCTTTTGCATGTGTCAAATATGCTAATGGGTGAGTTTGTTTTGCAGCTTCTTTCATCATGCCAAGTATGTCTTGCTATCCCTGCCTACATGGCCTGCTTGTTTCCTGCATGTGTACCTGACAGCTTCTCCCAACAGTCACCAGTCTCACTTTGCATCATGCTCTGTTAAAAATGGTATACCTGCAATATTCTGTCTTTTCCCAAGGTCAGAAGTCCATTGGCTAGCAGAGGAGAGAGGAGAAAGACTGCTGGAGTAACTGAGGAAATGAAAATTGCACTGTGGAAAGGAATTTAGAACTGCAGGAGAATTCAGTGCGAGTTTTCTGATGCAAAACCATTCAGTAGGAAGGAAAAGCAGTACAGTATTAAACTAAATATAATATGACATTTCCCATTTTTATCTGCCTTTACAGTGCAAAAGATTCTTCTTCATATGTTACCTGGATCTTTCTTTTGCTGGAGCAATAGCTGCATGTTGATGTAGGATGAGGAGAAACGTCAGGCATTGCTCGAAGGGAAAAGATTCTCTCTCCAACTAAATTTTCAAAAGTTGATACCTTGAGTTATCAGATATATTAACATTTCTCTGCAATATTTGTGTTGCTTTTTTGTGACAAGAATGTAGAGAAAATGAGAAATTTGTGGCTGACTGTGTCTTCCTCTCTGTTTGAGAGGCTGTCTTTGCCAGTGGCAGTAACTTATATGTAGCTGCTAAAATTTCTTACTGAATCTCAGTTGGATGCTTCACCTATTTAAAAACTTCCAACAGCTGCATAATTTCAACAGCCTTTTTAGGAGGAACAGTAATTCCCCAGCTACATCTGTAGGGAGATGTAGTTTCACAAACATATTCATAGTTGAACTGTACACACTGAATTGCTGAGTTGGTTAAAACACGTCTGGAAGAGAAAAGAGCAGAGGGTCCCCACCTTTGGGAAAAGTGACAATGTGTAGTACAGTGTCATTACAGCTGGCCAAGACCTCAAAGGCTGTATTCACTTGCTTTAAATCTGAGAACTTGTAAAGTGGTGACGTGTGGCCTCAGCTGGTAATGAGTCATGTGGAGGTTGTCTTGAAGCAATGCAATGCTGGCTGCTCAGATTAAAATGAGCACTGCACTCTGGGCCATGGAGTGCCAGGCACTTAACTACCCCTGATCTGACTGCTTTATTGATTTGTTTTTTCCTTTTAAAGTTGGTTGCCTGGTTCATGTGAGTTTGTGTTGTGCTCCGACTGTCCTCAAAGCTTTAAATCTATCATCTGTTCTGGCTACTAGAGAGTGAAACTAGGACAGTTCAGCATTTCCCGAGAGGAAGAGATTGAAGCTTCTTGAATGTAACCGTTTTGGGGAGAAGGGACGTTCTTCCAAGAATTTTTAGTCTTTCTTCAGTAACTATTCCATGGCTTTGTACTGTTCTGGCAGTGTGAAAAGAGTGTTTTCTATTTGAATTCTAACCTAGAGTGGTTGGCAGTAGTATTCTTGTCAAACATAACCTTCTGCAGGTATTCCTTAAGAAAAGGCTAATCTTGATCACCACAACCATCAACACTAGGATTAATTTTTTTTAATCCTGTTTACAGCAACACTTCTGCTTTTTAATGGATTTGTGTAGAATTTGCTCTGTCAGGCCAAGTGCCAAGCACTTAAAAGCTCTCTTAGATTAGTAAGGGACAGGCCTACCTGACCAGTTAACGCTGGTTTGCTGTTCAAGTGTGTCAGTACCCCTGCTTTGATGTCCAGTTAGGAGGAGCAGTTGCATGGATGTCTATTCCAAACACATATATAAATTGTCATGGAGCACATCTGTGAATCTGCTCTTGCTGAGCAGTATCACCTAGTGAAGAGATACACAGATAAACATAAATACAACCTCTCAAAATAGTTTCTCAGAACAAAAAATATGCAATCAGGTCCCTGTGGTATATTGTTTAAATTCTAGTAGATGGTGCAAACCTTACAGACAAAGTGGCAGTCAAGACACCCACCTAAGGCCTTTCCTTGGCTTTGGAGTATTGGAATGTTCAGAGAAGTAGGAAGCTAACAGTAACCCATAGTGGGGTTATTAACTCTCATAGAGTTCAGCTGTATGATGCCATTTCTCAGTAGAAGGTTACTGTTTTACTTCAAGTCCTTATTAGACTTGAGTTCATAGCTACTTAGGATCTACCAGGATCTACAAAACATGGGATGTTTAGCATAACACACATGGAAAAGAGGAGAGATTAGAAAGCACAAAAAAAAATGCAGGCCATTGTAGGCTTTGCTTATTTGATAATCTAAGTTTCTTAGTACTTAAACTAAGAATTGTCTTTGGTTTAATCATAAACATTTCTGAATTGTGTTGTGTACAGGGATGTAAATATTAGTCATTTAATATTCAAAGCAAGCCCTATATTGGGATCTACTGTGGGTGAGTATTTACTGTTAAGAAATTAATAAGTAACTATTTTCTTATCTACAGTAAAAAATCTGGCCCAAGAAGTCACTGAGGACAAGCCTTTGTCTTCAGAACTTATATGTGCTTATTTCTCTTGCTTTTTTTCTCTCCCCAAAACAAACAAGAAGAAAAAATCATTACCCTTGAGGCACAGACTGAAATTCAGACTGGAGGGCTCCTTACCTTCCTACTTTATCCATAGAAACAGGGTCCTCTGAAAGAGATGTTTTCTACTCTTCTTTTATTCACTGACAGAATTTGGGGTGGGGGAGTTACATTTAGATGTTTCTGTGTTTTAGGCAGTGTTCCTGGCATCATAGAGTAAATTTCTGCTTCTAGATGTGCATCATGAAAAAGATAAGCTCCAATTTTAATGGGTGGAGAGCAAGGAGGAGAGTGAAGGCTTTAAGCAATCAGTCTCTTTGATTTTTCTCTCCCTGTTGTTGGGAAGGAGGTTGACATTTTCTACTCTGTTACAGAGTAGCCTGCTGAATTCTTCAGGATGTTTTGCATGCGTGTCCCTTATTAAACTGCATTATGTTCTATTTTAAATAGGTTTGTCTTTCTCTTAGTTTTTTTCCCTATGTTTTATTTATGACTTCTTTATATTTCATAAGGAGAATTTTTGTATCTGTTCATCAGGGACTAGTCTGTTAGCAGTGGTGAGGTATTTCTCTCAATATGATCAAGAAATCTGGTTATGTATTGGCATTTGTATGTTTTGGAAGGTTTAATCAGAACTACTGTGATGAGGCAAATAGATAACCTTTAAATCTATAGCTAAGCAAATTTAGAGGCAGCTTTTTTGCTACAAATCAGATTTTAAAACTTCCTATGAGTGAGAACAGTTTTACCATATAAATCTCTTAACTGGGAAACTGTTGTTGGAATAAATAATAAAAAGGAAAGAACGTCTGTGTGCTTCATTTTGTGTGCTTCGGTCTAAATTTTGATGGCATAAATTATCATCCTGGTTTTTGCTGTGCATCAATTTAAAGCTTTTTAGGTAGTGTTTCTTGGACTATTCCTTTTTGAGCATGCCTCTCAGCATCTTTGAAGAAGGACCACTGGCTAGCAAAGGGAGGAATTCATGAAAATCAGCTTTTAAAGTACTTCATTTTGCTTTTCATTATTTGTTTTCGATGCTTACTTTTTCAATCAGGAGTTTGTTCTGTCCTTTGAAAGTGTTTTTGTCCTGTAAATTCTGGCTTTTCAAAGGAGGATTTATATGAAAGGAAAAAGCTAAAAATAAACAAATCATGTTTGTGTGCAGGGAGAAAACACATTAAAAGCTTAGTTCAGAATTTGGACACTACACTCCTCGATCTTTTCTGGTACCCATACTGATACTTCATCAGAGTGGGAGCTTACTGCAATCTGTCTTTGGTTATCCAGAATAGAATCTTGTGGTGATATGTGAGTAGTAGTTACATCTTTGTAATGCTTTATCAAGTGTGTTACACCTGTAAAAGGCACTGGGGGCCCACTGGTGTTCCTGTTCTGTAGCTGAGTGGTGCCTTCTGAAATCAGCAGTGTTCCTGTTGGGTTCAGGGAGAGCAAGGCTGGCACTGCTTGGGCTACTTGCTTTTCAAGTCAGCAACAAGGCTGTGAGGTATTTTAGGCTTCTGCAGATGGAGGTTGTCCATCTGCATCTGTAAGATCTGCATCTTTCCTGGGTCCTGTAGTGCACAAGTGGATATGTGGTAGATGTGGTGTGTTTCTCTTGGGGTAAATACAGACCTAGCAAACATTAAAAGATCAGTAGTGCACAGCCAGCTAATTCTGATTAAAACTTCTAGTTTTCTTCTCCTTTTACATACCTGCTCTATCACTTTGGTGATAATTTTTCACTAAAAATTAACTGGGAATTCTTTAGTTGTATTTTTTATGCTTGTGTGTGTGGAAAGCAACAAATCCTTTGGTATTGCTTCTGGAGTTTTATTGCAGCGCTGTTGTACAGTTTAGCAGTTATGGCCTGTGTGACCTTTTTGTATCATAACATTTTTGGTCATAGTCCTGTTCAGTCCTAAGTGTTCTGCAGTTTCTGCTTTCAGAACTCAATCATAGGATTCATTTTGAAGTCTAAATATGTACTTTTTTTCATGAAAACAGAAAAGAACTCCATTAATTTTAGAGCAAAATCTAAATAGAACCATGTTGATTTATGATTAAGGTAAGCCTAGCAGCAGTAGCTGCTAAAAATAGGTTTCTTATGTAGTTACTGATCATTCTATTGCTTTTAAAACTCACCTCAAAATAAGTGGCTTGGACTTTTTCCCTTAGCAGGTGCTTTGCAATCAAATGTATGTTCATATGTGATTGTAATAACATGGTTGCTGTTAATGTCTCAGAAGATCTTTAGAAATTACCATGTTCACCTTGAAAGATCAAGGTAATTAGAGTATGCAGTGTGTTAATCACCAGTGTTAAAGCTGGCTTGAAAGTCAAAGTTGATGTTTTTATGTTGTCTAGAGGATGGTCTCCCATCCAGCACTTCCCTGTGACACTGCCTGGCTTGTTAATGTCAGATTGCAACTCATTCCCTGGGGAGCAGAAAGGAAGGCCTTTGGCCCAAATGTTGATGACTGAGATCCCAGTTCTAGATGCACAAAAGGTTCTGGTAGGTGAGTTCTCTCATTCTAGATTATTTTTGTAAACCCTGGGAAATTCCATTGCCTGTGACACAAAGCACTAGTCAAGATTGGTTCTGTAAAAGTGATGGGTGACTATATGCTGGGGTTTTGTTTAATTTCTGTACTGAATATATTTTAGCTTAATTTTAAATATACAATGTCACTCAAGTAGTGAGCACATACAAATTTTTCATCTGACCTCTGGGCAGCATCATTGCCCATTCTCATGTATAAAGTGGTAATACACCCCTTTTACTTATGTGTCTCTGTGTAAGCAGTGACTAGCAAAAAGTAGAGAAGATTTTATTAATGCAGTGCTGCTGAGATGTCTGTAGATGAGACTGTTCATCTGCATGCAGGGATTGAGACTTATTTCCATTGAGCTCAGTGATATGTCATTCCTGCTGTAAAAAGGGAAAAAAACCCCTATCTTTACTGAATTTCACTGTGGGGAATACTAGTTTTTAGTGTTCATAAAAAATAAGTATGAAGTTAATAACTCCTGTTAGCAGCTTGGTTTCAGTTTGTTCTCTACTCTGATAACTCAGGTATTAGGCTGACTTACATCTGTATTAAGTATCGTTCTCTCTTGGCTGTGTTTACCCATAAAGAGGCAAATCATTTAAGTGACACACATCTCCAGATAACATGCATTTTGCCTAATCTAATGCAAGTCACTGGCTACAGCAACAGTCCTTGACTCTTGTAATAATTCAGAAGATAATGCAGCTCTGTTTATTCCAAATGGTAGGGAAAAAAAAATCGGTACCTAAATTTAAAATGACTTGACTTTTAGTTCTGAGGCATTATTCTGCCATTGTAATTTCTGAATATGTACCAAAAATTTTTAAGGGAACTAGTCTGTATAGCATTAGAAGTTCGGACACAATAATTCTCATAAACCTAGGATACTGGAACATAGGTGGTGGGGTTAGGAATGCCATATTTTGCAGGTTCTGCACTGACAAAGAACTAAATGTCAGTAAAACTTTTGTGCTGATGAAAGACACTTGGAGATAATTTTACTTTTTATTTCTAATGCTGTTGATGACATCAAATCACAAAACTTCAGTTGGTACATAGGAATCAAACCATGAAAATATTTAATGAGGCCTCATTCTCTTTGCCAGATGTACCACAAGAAACAAACGGCTACAGTGGCAGTTAATTTACATATTTAGAACAATCAATGCCTAATTTAATGGTAAGGTTTGATTACTTTGAAGACCTTACCCAAGATGCAGCACTTCTGTGTGATACTCTGCAGGTGTTGTTTGTTCATCTTTCCTCTTCTCCATACTTCCCATGTTTCTTTCCTTGCCTTAGGTGAGTGGATTTCAATCTGAGCATCTGGGGTCACCTAAATTGACACAAATTTGCTCTTAGACCAAAAAAACCCACAAACAGGTAGCACCAGAAAAGTTCATATGTAATGAGGAAAAGTTCATAATGGTTTCCAGGTGTGACTTTGCTGAGAAATGTGGCAACATTATGTATGGTTCAGAATAAGTGTTTGTTACCCATTCATAGATGGAGCAAGTTTTAAACTTCAGTTACTGCATAGCTTCTCCCTCCTAATATTTCTCCTTCCTTGTGACAGATGTCAACACTGGGTGCTTCCCTCCTTATGCTAAGTGGATTTCAGCTTAAGAGTTCAGAATCACTCCATTCCTAAAGAACTTGAGCCTGACTTCTTGCCTAGGGATTTTCTGCCCTATCAACTGCAGTAGTTACCACAGCTTCAGTGGTCATTTGAGGGGCTCCTGAAGATCACAAAGGTGGTTGAAATTAAATGGGATGGATAATCTAGCAAATTGTTCCTATATTTAAAGTTTGATTTGTGCTAATGCTCTACAAGTGTGTTCGCATTGGCTAAAAATATTGCAAGTTATGACATTATGGGAATAGAGTCGTTTAATACACAATACTATATTCTCCTTTTAATATCCAAGGTCTCAGTGCTTCAGTTTAGCGTTTGTATTTGCTTTTTTCTCCAGAGGATTTCCTTTGTAAATTAGGAACTACTCTATGTGCTTTTTCTGCCAATTTCTACATTAACCTGGTACAGACTATTTGTGTTATTTGCATCACTTAAAAACAAGCATCTGTGCCTTTATTTATCATCACTATGATTATTTTTTTTTGTTTCATTGTCTGGAATTCTGTAACCAGGTCTCATAATACATAAGGTAAGGCAGACTCTGATCCACTTCCATCTGAGCTTTCTTAGCTCTACAGAATCAGTAGGAAGAGTGACAAAGCTGCTCTCAGAAAATAAATGAGCAAGAAAGTGATCCTTCTCTAGTAAATTTTCAGGAGTAAGATGAACTTAACAAGTACCATGTAGAAATTTTAGACTTCCAAGTTGTGTAATATCAGTGCATCAGGACTTTATACCTAAAACTCATATGTGCAAATTTAGACAGCTAAAGTATATGTGAAATATCAGTAAAAAATAGCTGAGCATTTGTAGGTCAGTGGTCACTTTTGTCCTTTGCACAACAAAGATGCTGTAAGTATTTCAGTGATGGAGCCAAAGAAGTTCTACAGACAGAATGTGCCTGGAGTTTGGGGCTGTGTTGTTCCCTTGCTGTTCTCACACTCTCCCCCACTGAACTTCCCTGGGGGGCTTCAGGCATGTGGCTGACAGAAGCTGGGAGGTTCTGACTTGCAGTGTTCAGTACCAGCAGTCTCATGGTTCTCTCACTCGAGATCTTCAGCTTCCATTGGTTTTTCAGCTGGCATTGTTGCAGAGTCTCCGCAACATCAGACAACTGAAAGCAGCAATTTGAAAAAATTAGGTCACTCAGGTTTCTATATATAGCAGCTCTCAGATCCCAAGAAAGCCAGCACAGTCATCTAGTCTGTTTTTAGCTGTCAGTGTTTGTAAATTAATATTAACAGAGTTGGTGTTAAGTAGAATTTTAAGTGCCATCAATTTTTTTTCCTTCTGCTTACACTTTCCAGCTTTTTTAATTGTTCTTGGCATTTTTATTTCAATTTAAAATGGTTGTCTGGGTTTGAGATCCTCTGCTTCTGTATACTAATGATGAGTGGATCTTCAGCAAAGGGAATTGTGGTCATCACATTTCTAAGCACCTGACTTGCATTGAAATCAGGCTGGGGTGATGTCAGATGTGGGCAGCTTAAGTGTTCTGTGTGCACCATTTCTCATAACTAAACATGAGGCTCTCCATATATTGAAGTGATTGATTTATATTATTTTCTTTTTTTTTATGAAACCAATTAATTTTTTGTTGGTAGAATGGGAGAGGTGGGCAGGGGATTGAAGAACAAATCAATGACTGATAGAGTAGGAAAGGCTGAGTATAACTGTATGGTAGATATTGGAAGAATTTATGCAGTTAACTTGGTTATGTTTTATATATTTAGTCATAACATTGTTTGTCTTACATACAGCAGGACAAGAAATAGTTTTCACAAGGGATTTATAATTTAATTTGTTTGATTTTGTTCACTCATACACACACAGAGAAAATGCTGGTCTGTTTCTCCTCCAAAGATGACACCTGTGTTCCCAGATGGAGAAGCAGAGAGCTAAAAGCTGTAGTTTCACTTTGCAGAGAAGCAGTGGAACAGGTTACCCTTACATGGGAGTTAGAGCAATCTTCTCATCCCACTGGTCTGATAAAGGAGTAAAACCTAGAATTATTCTTTTGTCACATAGGATCATTATGTGAAGTAGAAAGGGGTCACTGATCTACTTTATTCACATTCTTGTTATTTTACGCTTCTTATTATTAACAAGATAATAAAATCTTGTTATTTTAATGCTTCCCATATGCATGGAGAAACCCAGTTTACACTCAGAGAAGGTAGAATGGGGAATGTACTTGAGAATCTAATTAATTACATTTTTCTTTTATTCAACTGTGTACTTCTTAATTCATTTGTGTGTATTATATATATATATATATATATATATATATAGTATTTTACTCATGAGTGATTGAAATAAAGGAATGAAGGGTTGGAGAAGAGTACCTGTGTACATGGTATATGTTTTTCTCAGTGGGGACAGGTTTCCTGTGTGTTGAGACAAGTACCCCTTGTCCCTGTCTCAGCCCTGTAGCTGCACCTTAGGGTTCAGTGCAGTTCCCAGCCTCTCACACATGTGGGAAATGGTGTCATTCGCTGTCATTCCCTAAGCACCTCTGCCGTGGAAAGCAATTAGTATTAGAAAATCTGAGATCTGTAGTTAAAATGTACGTATTATCAAAGGTATTGGTACATAGTGGCCAGCCTTTAAACTGTCTGAATGCTTCTGTGGCACTGAAGGATGCTCAAAGGTTACTGTTGCAAGTGTGCACTTCTTTTGTTTCTGCTTATTACTGACTCTACACTTGGATTTTTTCTGATGTTATTCCTAGATCTTTGCACTGGGTGGAATGCAAACTTAGAACACAAGCACAAAATTGTAGATGTTAGATTTTTAGCTGTATAAGTTTGTGATTTTTTGCACAGATTGATGCTCTTAGCTCTTGTCTTTCTGTTTCATGAGCTAGTTGTACCAACATGCTGTCTGTTGCTGGCATAATAGGTCAGTCTGGCATTCCCAGATCACTCCTCCTTGGCCCTTTTTCTCTTGCATGTAAGCATGGTGACCACTGTGGTGTCTTAAGTGAAAGTTCATGTGGCAGGCAAATGCACCTCATGTGGTGCATTGTCACTAAAATAATGTCTTAGGAGCGTTCATTGCAGTGGCTACCAATACACAGTAATTTCTCCTCTCCTGTGCAACGTTCCCTTGAAAAGTAGCTGATTTTTCTGCATTAGTAGTTCACAGCATATACCTAATAACATAGTTTCCCATAACTGTTTTACATGATCTCCCTTGTCAGTGGGCAGATCAGTTTTTTCATCACTGAATGAAGTCTTTCATACTTAGAATTATTCTTTAAATCCATGGAGTAGAAACATAGTAAATCCACAGAAAACTAGAAGATGGTAGCTTCCAAAATACAGCTTCTGCACTTGTATCCAGGAGGAGCTTTCTCTCATGGTATATAAGTAAATTTCTCTCTTTCAGGCCACTGTCATGAGAAAATTCCAGATGGCAGTTATGGCAAGGAGAAATACTTTGATGACCACTATGAGTCAGCTGCAGCAGTGACAGAAGGACACTCTGAGGGAGGTAGAGAAGATCCAAAAGTCCTTACTCAGAGTTCAGCAAGGGATCCCTCCTTCTTGAGATTGGAAAGTAAGTCAGCCTTACAAAATCAGTTCTGGCAAATGAAATGGTTTCTAGATTTTTCATAAAAGCTGTCCATATTCCACTGGGAATCTGTGTTTTCCCCCTCTGTCCACGGAGTAGCAAGTAACCCATAAACTAGATTTATTCTCTTCACCATTCTTCTCCAAGCACAACAGGAATGCTTATTTACAGTGGGGAGGTCTGCATTGAGTAGTTCTCTCTTTTTGCAGTGTGCAGTAAGTAGTCAGTGATACTTGGGTTGTGCAAATGGAAAAGTCAGGTCACAGTTCAAAGATTCTTTTTGCACAATTTGTGAAAGCACAGGGAAGATAATCTTTGAAGTTTTTTATGGTATTCCCTCTTAGACACAGTCACTGCAGAAAGCAACGGCTCAGAAGGAGTGGAGAGTGTAGAAGATGATCAAATTTCTGAAGAGATGCTGGCTTTGGTGGATGAGTTTGAAAATTCTTGGCCTCAGGAAGCTTTTGAAGGGGCACTGGAGGTAAAAGGTCATCGGATGGACTTGCAGGGAATCCGGGTCCTGAAGAAGGGATCTCAGGATGGACTTGGTAGCTCCTGTTTTGGGGACTGTGGTGATGATGATGAAGCTGAATGGGTAAGTTTGTATGAGTTCACTTAAGTCTTGTACTAAATGTTATGGAGGAGGCAAAGATGAGAACAGTTCAAAGGTTTTGCACAGGGAGATACAGATCTATGAACTTCCCCTATGTGCCTAAAAGATGTAGTCATTGATAGACTGGTGTGAAATGAACAAGTAGTTTCAATCCATCACCAGCTTCTTGCTCACAGTTAAAGATAAGAAGAGACTTTAACCAAAAGTTCTGGTTAGCATGAAAACAGGAAATCCCTCTCATCATTGTGTTACCAGTACAATATGTAATGAAAAGTGCCTTTCAGTTCTGCAGCAGTTAAATTGATTTTCTCCTATGTGGGAAATCAGCAGTTTGCTTGGTTTGCATAGTGTGATGCAGTGAAAGGGAGCAGGCTTTGAGAATGAGTTGAGATGGGGAGGAAAGGAGAGAGACAGAGATCTCATCTGTAACATCTTTGGGCTAAAACAGTGCATTGGGCTGATAACAGTCATGGTGCTTCTTACTGCTAACCTTGCTAATACTGCTCTTTTGATAGATCACTTTTCAAGTCAAACGTTTAAAGAAACCAAAAGCTGAAAGCTTGGATCTCCAGGAGCCAGGTGGGAGAAATGTGGAAGAAGGGACTAATGCAGCAAATGAAAACTTTTACCAAACTGCTCTAGAGATCAGTGGACCAAAGATACCTTCTCCTGGACCAATAGGTAACCTGCTGCTTCTAGAGAGAGCTAATATTTTGCAGCTTTTGTATTACTATGGTTTATTTCCTTTGCAGCCTTTGTATTACACTGGTTTATAACCAAAAATAGGCATCACAAAAACTACATAGTGAAATGTCCCTCGGAAAAATAAGAAATCTCTTCCATCTGTACCTTCTGGATGATGTGCAGCCTAACTCAGTGTGTTGAATGCAAACTTTCTAGGTAATTTCTTAAACTTCTGGGGATGAGGTGGTGAAAGTGGAGAAGGAAAGAGGTAGATATTGTGAGTAGAAGTTGTAAAAGAGAGAGGAGACTTCAGTGGTCTCTTTAGATAAACTGAATGGGCAGAGGAGTTAGTTTATCAGGATGCAGAATAAAAGTTTATACTGACATCTGGCTAAACATAAGACATACAACTCAAAGAGAAAGAGCTGAAAGCTTAGTCTAATAAAAATGAAGTAAGTAAATAAATTTGTTGGGTGATACTATAAGAGAAAACTTAGAGACTGTCTTCCAAAACATTGTAGCTACAGAGAGTTGAGTTTTACACCAAGAGAGATGTAATTTCGAGAGGCAGATGGAGTTTCTGCTAGTTGAATAAGAGGAATTGAAGAGTAATCTGTTCATACAGTGCCAAAGAATAAAACCTAAGTAATTGACTCCCATACTTCCCGTGTTACCTTTCAATGGAGCTAAAATCTTAATGCTGTGGGACTGATGTGTAAGCAAGTTCTACAGTGCATGTTAGTCCTTGCTAATTTGATGACCTGGAAAGTGATTTCACATTTTGAAGGCTTTTACATTAAATCTTTAACAACCTCTTTTTTTAGCAACTGACAAATGTAGGTTATTGAATTAAATATTTAAAGGGGGGGAGGAATACATGAAAACAGACTATCATTTCTGAGCACTCATCTGTCCTTTCTTCAATGCTTATCTTCTTTCTTTCTGTGTTACTTTTGTGGCTTTATTACATAGCATCCCTCTATTGTAATCTTCCCAACATTCCTGTGAGGCAGGGTCTGCTGGCATTCTCTTTGCAAGAACTAAATCATCAAAATTTAAGTAACAAATTGAAGATCACCTGGGGAGTTCTTGGTAGAACAGAGGAATAATGGTATCTGTCTTGTGTTTCACTCCTTCCCAGGCTACTGAACTGTGTCTGTAGCATTTCTTACCTCTTTGTCTTTTGCTGTTCATGACAATAAGAACTTGCAATCAGATAGTTCACAGTGGTGGTGATGAGAACTGATCATTTCTCTTTGAAGTTTCCCTTTGTATCTCAAAATTAATTTCCCTTTTATCACAATACTTTACGGAATACATGGTATTGCAGACTTCTTCGTTATTTGGCAAAATATGATGAAGTGATTTAAAAAGTGAAATATTGTGTACATAGCTGTGTTGATAGACTGGCATGTTGTTAAACTTGGGTTCCCACTGTGCCAATCTACTGCTAGTGAATTTTTCTTATGTTCCAAATGGTTTGGATGTTTCTGAGGCAAGAGGAAAATGTTTCCTAACATTTAACACAGGCCAGTTTCCTAGGACTTGATATAGTATCCACCAAATTTGAGGGAAAGATTTCAGTAGCCTTTAGTTCAGGTGTGAAGATCAGGTTCATGTTTCTCTCAGTGATCTGTTTGTTAACATAAAGCAAGTTATTTAACCTTTCCCTGCCTTCCTTTGCTTCTCTGCAAAATGGGAGAGCTCAAGTGTAATTGTTAAATAGTTTTAGGGAGGTTTCTATCTTGAGTGTAAGAACACAGTAAAAGCCACTGACTGTCTTAAACAATACTCATTGAACAATATTTGACAGTATTTTTCACCTGGAATGGTCCATAGACAGACCAGTCAACTTTTATTAGTTTTTAACTGTAGCTGTAGAACATTAATGATAAGTCACAAATTTTGTTTAAGGATATTTGAGACATTACCTGTAAACGAGTTTGGCAGTTGTTCTTAATCTGTAATTTTGGAAAAAGTGTAATTAAACAGGTTTTGAAACTTTATCTCCTAGTCCATTTTGTGCAACATCTGCTTCTGTCTGTGCGTGCTATGAGTTCCATTCAGTCCATTTAGGTTCAGGAACATTCTTAAAGAAATGTGTCTGCAAGACAGTGACTTTTATACTGCAGGGGATGTATACACTGGCATAAAGTATTTTAAGAATCATCGTACTGAAGTAGAATGTCTTTCTCCTAAAAAGTTTCTTCTAATGTCTTTCTCCTAAAGACATTCTTTTAATGTCTTTCTCCTGAAAAGTTTTTTTCTGGTTTTGTTTTCTCAAGGAAAAAGGCGTGACTACCGCAGCCTTGGCTGGCCCAGTCCTGATGAGTGCCTGAAACTCCGCAGGGTGGAGCTTACCACTGTAGCCAGCACGTGGCTTGCTGTTTCTGCTAAAAACATCGAGTGAGTATCTTGGATGTGAGCCCTAAGTAAGTTGCTTACATGAAACAGAACAGTTACATGCTCTTCAGTGTGTGTGAACTGAAGATTTTATGTAAGTAAGAAAGAACTGCCAGGATTTCTAAGAAGTTTGAAAAAGTCATGTGGAATTTCATCAGTTAGACTTGAAAAGTGCAAGTGCAGATGAAAGAGCCAGTCTCTCTTGCTTCCTGAGCAACTCAAATGAGATGGTGC
The DNA here is from genome assembly GCA_032173965.1 of Sitta carolinensis. Taxonomy (NCBI): domain Eukaryota; kingdom Metazoa; phylum Chordata; class Aves; order Passeriformes; family Sittidae; genus Sitta; species Sitta carolinensis. The sequence continues at coordinate 3,947,491 of JAVUNC010000006.1, forward strand.
CAGGTTCTGGGCAGTTTGCTTTCACTAGAGAGCTTTCGAATTACTCTTGTTCTCTTCACTAATTTGACTTGTTTTATGACATTTGTAGCATTACAGAACACATTGATTTTGCCACACAGCTGCAGGAACCAGCCGTGGAACCCCTTTGTAACCCAAACCTCCCAGCCAGTATGCATACTTTGGACCACCTGCAAGGTGTCTCTAGTCGGGCCAGTTTGCATTACACTGGAGAAAGTCAACTGAAAGAGGTATGCCAGAGCTGAAGGCTGTCACACAAAAATGGCCATACCATGGCAGATTCAAGGTGCATTTAGCTCAGTGCCTTGTCTCCAGAGGTGACTTGCAGTGAGTGAATGCCTGGATAAAACTGGAGGACAGTGCAGCATGACATTTTACCAGAATGTTTTCCAAGCCATCTACAGTATGGCCTGAGGGAAATCCTAAAGCACCATTAGTGTCTCTGTATTTATAGCTCTATATGGATGAATTAGGGAAAATAAAGTCCAACTCAACATACTCAGAATTTCTAGTGTTCTTAGCATCCAGTGCCATGGAGTCATAGCACATAACAGGTAGTATCAACTCAAGATAGAGTGGTGTTCAGCAGGTTGAAGCAGGTTCCTGCATTTGCAAAAGGCTGAGCAAAAAAGCAACCAACAAGTGAGGGGACATCTCTTACCAGGTCCCAGCATCTAAGCACTTGTACTTCCCCTTCCACAGGTCCTACAGAATCTTGGCAAAGACCACTACTCCCCACAGTCACTAGAACAAGTTGGTACTCGAATAGCCAAAGCTTTGGAAAAGGTATGTGTGAAGGAGAAAAGGAGAAGTCTGGACTTACTGCTCATGACTGGCGTAGTGGTCAATCCGGGCTCAGATCCTTTGTCTGAAATCCTGCTCAAGGAATGTATTAGTACTTGGACTAGGGATTTGTGTCTCTTTAGCATCTGTAGTGCCCTCACAGGTATTTTGTTGAGGTATATCCCATGCTTATACCATCAAGTGTCTGCTGTATCTCTCTGCTGAGACTTAAGCTTGTCGAGTGTCCCAGTGTTTCCTGCCCTGTAGTGAGCAGCATTGCTGATTATTGATTTATTAAACTATTTCAACAGTTCTCAGCCCCTTCTTTCTCTTTATGCTGCATTGACTTGTAGCTTATGGCAAGTGGAGTTAAGCATGTCTCCCCTCTCTAGTGACACTCCTGGCATGCAGCAGTCAGACAGCTCAGAGGGGCTTCCTCTTATTTCAGCCTGATGCTTCTACCTGGTGCAGTGTGAAGAGTCAGATGTGTTCAGGCAGAAGTGTAGTACCATGTGCAAGCCTGTACTTCCTGTTGTCCCCAGAAAAATCCAAGCTTCCTAGCTAAAGGCTTCTAAGGACATCACCTGTGAGCCCTAGGATGAGAGGATTAGGGACATAATTTTCACAGGATCCACAAAGCAGACAGGGATGCCAGGGACTGCTGTTTTGTATTTACAGCTAGTAGGGGCACAGTATCCCAAACTACTGTAGAAAAGAGGGCTCAGTGAAAACAGTTTGGTGCCCCTAACCTGTTGGACCAAAAGCTGTCTGATGTACTTACTGTGCTTTGAAATTATAGCAAATATAGCTTTGTCCATCCCCTGAAAGACATTACTTTTATCCTCATGTTACAAAACTTCGTTTCTTTTCACTTTAGATGTATACTAGCTTTTTCTCTTACATGCTAGTTTCCCCTGCAGGCAACAAGATTTATCCAAATAAGCTAAATATTTAGTGCAGAGATTAGAAACAGAATTCTCAGTATTTTGCTTTGTAACACAGGGCATGGGAGTCAGCCAGCTAGAGGCTGGGCTTTGGCAGGACTGAGCTGCATCCCAGGGCATCCTTTCTCTTTCCAGTGACTTCAGGGAACCTACAAGTCCAATCAGCTAATTTAGCTAAGATTTTTTCCTTCATGTTGGGTAATGTGTGTGCACATATAGATGCTCAGCATCAGAGAGCTGATTAGAAGCTGTTGTGGCTGCTGAAATTGTTGTGGCTGTTGAAAGGTGTTTTAACTGCTATTCCTTTCCTAAGGAAATGATGTTGCACTTGGAATTCGTTTCATTTGGCAGTCTCATTTACCTGGCTATTGCTATATGTTGTCAGAAACTTTTTGCTGCTTTGAAAGTTTAATGCTCTTTTTAAGTATAACATACTCTGCCTCAGTATATCAAATAAATTGCAAGAGTGAAAGGTAGGAGGAGTATTCACTACCGGTGTTTACATGAGAGTTTTTTGTGTTCTTCTTTTGCCAGAATCAGACTTCGTGGGTCCTCTCTAGCATGGCAGCTCTTTACTGGAGGGTGAAAGGCCAAGGAAAGAAGGCAATTGATTGTTTAAGGCAAGCATTGCACTATGCACCCCATCAAATGAAGGTGTGTACTTGTGTGTGCCCACTGCTCAGATGAAAAAATGTTTTGCTTGTCACAGCAGAGCTTTCCCAGACTCTTGTTAAGGCAAACACTGTATATCAGGTGTCTGTAATGTATTAGATATTAGCTGGCTGAGGTGAAACCAAGATTTTCACTAATTGTTTAGTATGGACTGTCTCTTTAAAAAAAGATAATTGCAGAAAAGGTTCAGAGGAATTTGCTGCAGTTCAGTGGAATTTGCTGCATACATGGAAGTATGTACACGTGTATTCCCACTACTCAGATGAAAAAATGTTTTGCTTGTCACAGCAGAGCATTCACAGACTATTGTTAAGGCAAATACTGTATATCAGGTAATGTATTAGATATTATCTAGTTGAGGTGAAACCAAGATTTTCACTATATGTTTAGTATGGACTGTCTCTTTAAAAAAAGATAATTGCAGAAAAGGTTCAGTGGAATTTGCTGCAGTTCAGTGGGCATCCCAGACTTGAACTTCCTCCTTTTAGTTAGGACTTGGAGTCTTCATCAGCCTTTGTCTGGACAGGTCTTCTAACCTAAGATGTGGGAGGATGTTTTCTGGTTATGCTTTTAGAGAGGGGAATATGTCTTCTGATTGTGCATTTAGAGAAGGTGGGAGGTGATTATCTAAAGGAATTAAGGAAATGCTTGAATCTTAAGCATTTGGACTGTGAATCTCAGTTGTACACTAGTCCTTGACTTTGTGCAGCAGCAGTTCCTTGCTCAAAAAAAAGGCAGTACTTTGGACCCAGTCTTCTCTGTAGTGTTTCAGTTGGCTGAAGTGCTCTGTACCCTTCACCTTGCCAGGTGCTGTGCTGAGCATTGTAATGTCTGCTCTTAAATACCAAGCTCTCCCTTGCAAACTGATAAAAGCAGTATAGGCTCCTTACTTAGCATAGCAAATTTTTCTTTGGGACTTGAGCAACGAATTGTGCAGCATAGAAAAATGTAAACTCCACTAGAATCTTGGTCTTCAGCCTTTAACTGAAAATTGGGAGAAACATTCACGCTTTCAGGATATTAGGATTTAGCCATTAACAGCAGAAATACCTCAACTAAGAATGCACATCCCCACTGCACACCTTTGTATGTTTCCTATAATTCTATTTCTTTGCATTACCCATTTAAAACAAGGTTGGAACCAAGACCTAACACATCCAGTTTTTGCTTATTTTCCTGTCTTTCTATGTAATTGGTTCCTTGGGAAAGGAGTCTTTAGCTCTGTAATTTGTAAGGGTCCGACTATGGGTTGGAAACTACACTTTGGCTGGATTATGGTGGAGTAGTGCTGTTTTCTAGAAGTGTGATATAATGTTGCTTGAGACAGTATGACTCTCCCAAGTTTGTGCCTTATTTTTGACCTCCATATTGAAGCTGCCTCCAGAGAAAACTCTGGATTTTGTTTGGAAAGATAGAGCTGAAACTTTTACTCAGAGTTAGCACTGAAGTAAAAGCTACTTTGTGTATTTTGGTTTATCCTCCTCTTTGCTTTTATGCACTTTGGCTACTTTCTCTTGACTTTTCTCATGCAAATAAAAGGTAATTAATTTTCCAGTGAACTTCTCTAGTGATTCTGACTTCCATAATATCTGCTCTGCAAACATGAATAACTTGTCCAGCACAGCTATTCCTTGACACGTGAAGGTCAAGTATTTGAGTATCACATACATCCAGAACATTTTGTTGTCCTGTTGAAGCACCTAAGCCTTAGTACTAAGCAGTATTTTGTGCTTTGAAGGTGTGAGGCCCAGCTCCCAGAGAGTCTGTTATGGCTGCCAGTGCTCTACAGTTTTTTCAGTCAGACAAGGTCACAGTGTGGAAATCCAGGAAATAAAGAACATACCATCAGTGTCTAGCTGAGAAAATTTTATTTATAGCTATTACTCAGCGTCAGGATAGCAGTTCTGTGGCAGAGGCAGGACAAAAAGTGATGCATCTGTTGCACTAATGGTTAGACCATGTTTTCACTTCCCTGCTGTCCCCTTTGTTCATATTCCCTTTCCCTTTATGCAAGAGCTGGAGGAGGGTATTCAAACAAAACAGCTTCCCTTGTCTCTAAAGAGGCACCTCATCTTTGGGGAGAAAAATAGTGTAAAAGCTTCTAAAATCTAAATGTACATACATTTAAGTGGGTTAATTTTTGAGTTGTTTTTTCTGTCCAAGAGTAATGTTTGTCACTATTGTGAGTGGATGTGAGGTTTTTTTCTTTGTAACTCAGGCCCGAATGCAGTTTTGTATTAAAATAGGTCTGGATCATTATTCTCAACATCAAAAGAGAGGGAAGGTGGATAAGAACCAGACGAGTGTGGTTTAGTGGTGGATTCTTCTGTTGCTCATACCGATCCTGAGACAATTACAATGGAAATATACTGTTTGTTGCTTGCTCTTCTCCTTCAGGATGTACCACTAATAAGCCTAGCAAACATCTTCCACAATGCCAAGCTCTGGAATGATGCCATCATCGTGGCTACCATGGCCGTGGAAATAGCACCGCACTTTGTGGTGAATCATTTCACACTGGCAAACGTCTACGTAGCAATGGTGAGTGTGCTGGCACCCAGGTATAGCTCTCTTTGGGACACTTTTAATGTAAAAATCTTATTCTCACAAGTCATTTTGAAGGAGCAATATTCAAAAAATCGGGGTATGATCATCAAGAAGTATCTTTAGAAAGACTAAACTTTTATTACGCTATTTTACTCCTATTTTTCGTTTAGTACTTTAAGGCAAACATTTTTATAAGCTGGCTTAAGAATGCTGTGTGCAAAGCTCTATAAAGACAGTAGCAAACAATTGGTGATTTGGGTTGTCCAAATAATCCAATACAGGATTATTTTTATAATACTGGAAAATTAATGATGAATTTGGTATCTATCTTAGAAGGGCTAAGCTTGGAATAATAAGTAAAACCCAGCTCTTAGTTGTGGTGAAGAAACACAAGGGAAGTTCATTTTCAATATCTGGATTCCCAACAGAATTTGCTGATTAAGCTCAAATTTCTTCATACTGTCTATACTGTCTTTTAATTTACTACTAAAATAGACCTTTTTAAAAAATAAAGACTTACAACTCACCTTGATCTAGTTAGTCTTTATGATATGGCCAGAAATTCGTATTATCTCTACTGCATAACTAAAGTTACTGAGAAAAGGAACTTAAAAGAAAAAAAGAAGCTGAAGTGAAACTGACTGAAAACCCCAGAATGTTTTGGGTCTTTTCTCCTCTCATCTTTCTTCTAATTACACTATTGGATGTTGGCATGCTTTCCTAGTTAATAAAAAAGCAGGGTGGCATAGGTAATGAGATTTCAGCTATACAAAAATAGATGGTATTTCCACATGAATGCTTCTAACTACCAGCCTGAAGTCCAGCTTATAAATTGAAATTGTCTAGCTATTGTATGCTCTTTAAGTTTGGGGCGGGGGGGGGAGTGGTGGTGTTCTTTTTTTTACTCTTTTTATTGAGTAATCTTTTAAAAATAGTTTCGGGTTGTTTCTAGAAATGTTAGCTTTTCAGAAAAGTTGATGGGTTTTCCTTGTCCATGATCTTAAAGCTTTGATCTACTCAAATTCTGACTGAAATCTGTTTTTAAAAGTTACTTTCACAGCAAGAATACAGAGTCGTACTATTAAAAAGAAAAGACGAAAACATTGGTCAGTAATTCTCAGCAATAACTTGACTCCTTTCCATGGATTATGCAGAATTGAGTCATTAGCCCAAGAAAATATCAGTTACTTCTGGGAGAAAGGAAAAAAAAATCCTAAATCACAAGAACTGTTTCAGTTACTTTCATGCATATCATGCTGCACAACTGGTTGGGATGGGAAAGGCGTAGAAAATGTGTTCACTGCTTCTAGAATGTGAGTGTTTGCACTCTTTGTTCACAGGAGGAGTTTGAGAAGGCCTTGAAATGGTATGAGTCAACACTAAAGCTTCAGCCAGAGTTTGCCCCAGCCAAGAATCGAATCCGCACCATCCAGTGTCATCTACTGCTGAAAAAAGAGCGGCGGTCTCCATAGAGAGCAGCATCCTTCTCTTTTTAAAAATGTCATTATTCTCTATTCTGCTCTTAAGTGTGCTAAGATAAATTGATGAATCGAAATTTTTAACGAGACTGTTAAAAAGAGATGGGATTTGGATCAAGGGTTCTTTTATTAATTTTTTTTTTTTTTTTTGTCAAATAGAGGAGCATCTTTGGAAAATATATTTCACAGACCATAATTTTAAAACATCCGTGTAAATATTAAACCAAGAAACTTCCATGAGTCAATGACCACCTGTAACAGGACCTAGGCACTGTTAGTTTTTCCATAATGCTCAGATTGGCATCAGCATCCAAAATAACTTGCTTCATGTCTTATAACCTAAGCCACTGGAAATGCAAAGCACACAACCTTACCAAATAGTAAGAAGAGATAATCAGCAATTCATCCATGTGAAATTCATGCTTTGTCCAGTCTTGTTCACTCCATACCACATTACCTGCTTTTTTGGAAGGAGAGGAACAGACTTTTAAATATTTATTAAAAAACATAAGAAATATGAAGCATTTTTGGAATTCTTCGTTTATGTTGGGGAAGGAGGAGGAGGGAACAGCAAGACCCTAAAGTCAAAGTAGTTTTTAATCATACTTGTAGAAAAAAAAAATTGGTAAAAATCCCACTAAGATGTTTTATATTTATCTGTATATTCATAGCCCTCTGCCTCCCTGAGTGGTTGATTTACTAATTCTTTGTTCACTGTATTTCTAGCCGTTTTGGAATAAGGTGCAAGTTTATGCTCACCCTGAGCCAAACTTTCAGCTGCCAAGGAGGAGGAGGTACATGGTGTCAAGGTATCAATAGCAAAAAGTCAGGTGGAAGATTTTCAAATCAGTTCTGTCTTTGGTTGTTGGAGGACATGATTCTCCAGAATCAAAAAGGGCACATATTTGAAATAAAATAAATTGTTTATGAACAACTCACACCTTCTCCTGTACTGTGTGCGTCATGTGCCACTTGCAGGAGTCGAGGTTAGCCTGGAGGAGCTACAGCCTTTCCTTGGGAGCCAGGAAAGCCCTTGACACTCCTGATCAGCCAATAATTTCGTGTGTACCCTTGGAAAATTCCTTGCACCTCTGTGTCTGACACTGTGGCATAAGGAAATAAGGAAAAGTTAACTAACTCAGCTTTTATGTAACCCACTCTTCATCTTCAGGTGTTAAACATGCTTCTTAGTGATTCTTTTTAAAGAAGTAACAATGCTTATGAACTTACTGGTGTTTTTTTCTCCCCCAGTATTTTTCCTGTCTTGTTGATGCAAATTAAGGGTAGGTCTGGCAGTGGTAGAAACTATGACATGGGTGTCATTTTTATAATACTGGAACTTGCTGCTTCATAAAAGGATCCCTGACTATTTTTATATATGACTGAAGATGAGCAGTTCTAATGCAAATTTTACTTCTGTTTTATTACAAGTAATTTCCATTTATCTAGGAAGCCTGACAGTGGTATGAGCAAGTGGTACTCTTGGGTAAATTTTTATTAAAAATGGGTGGATGTGTTCAATTTTCTTCAACGGAGTCAACAGCATGTCAAATTTTATTCTCTTCCCAAGGCTACTGGAAGGCTCAGTGTTGTTGGCTGGAGACAGGCATAGCTGTATCTCTATATAAAAACTCCAAGAGGAAGATCACTTCATGAAAGGACTAATACCATGGCTAGGATCATGGACTGGCATAATGAATTACAGAGATTTCTGACATAGAGCTGTGGGAAAGGAAAATAGCAAGGCAAGTGCAAGTAAATGGAAAGAATTTCCATTTGATCTAGAAAAAAAGAGCAAAGGCTTTTCCTTGAATTAATGTGCAGAGTGGCTGCTTTTATTCAGTTTTGTTAACTGGTCTGCTTCTCTTTTATAGTGGTTGATAAATAGTTGGGAGTTACTTAAATACATTTGTTAAATCTTCTATTTCATGTACTAGTTTTAATATGTAGTATGCAAAAACATAGCTTGGTACAGAGCATGTACCTTACTACTTGGTTTCCTTGTGTATCACATGGTTAAATCAAGTGGTTGCCATGTGCTGAGCTCTTTTCTACTGCATCTGTCTCACTGCTGATGGGAGATGTTGGAACTTAAATGAAGAGTAAGACTGGTCCTAAAGAACCTAGAGCACCTATGTGGAGCACACGTGGTCATCCATGGCTTTGCCAAAAGATGGAATTAAAATAAACCTTTTCTGCATCAGCAAGGATTATGCTCACCGACATTATTGGTGGCCACTTGAATTTGGTCATTAATCTTCACAGCAGCTTACATCTTGCTTACTGCAGTGTTTACTAATTTATTTCTATAAGAAATGCAGCAAGATGTAGGAAGACTAAGTTTATGTGTGGCCATACTGTAAATTGGCAGCAAGGAGGCAGCAGGACATTGCTGTTCTTGCTGTCTTTGAATTTTCAGAGAATTTGCCCATTAGAAATGGTTTTTGAAAACTGCGGTAGCCTGGCATTGGGTTTTTCTTCTGAATCTTGGGTAAGTACTTAAATGTGTACTGCCTTAGTCCCATAAAATTTCTATGTACAGATGTTCATTTGCTACTTGCCTACTGTGTGCTCTCTCTGCCATACAGCCAATTTTAAAATAGCCTATGCTGCCCCCTTAACTACATTTTCTGAAATTTTAGAAATTTCAGAAACTGTGTACTGCACAAGCAATACATCCAACTGAACCAAGGAAGTAAAAAGTTCTACTTGAGAGCATAAACTTGACCTAATGATAGCAACAGTGTGTGTCTTAAAGATTTTACCCCCTGGTGAATCTGCTGGGGAATGCTGGCTTCTGCCCTTGGAGAAGGCTGATGTAATACTCATCTCCATGCCTTCGACCCTTCTGTATAAATGCCAAGAAGTGGTGGGTTTCAGTGTTTTGACTGTGTTCAAATGTTAATTAAAATTAATTATGCTGATTCTGTGAACAGAAAACGAGTTGGGCAACACACTGAAATGGAGGCCACTGAATTTTTCAGAGCAAAGGTGTGATTCTCTGCAGGGTAAGCTACCTATTTAGAGGATACCTGCATCTCCTTCCATTTAAGTTATTTCAAAATAAGCTAAGATGGTTGTCTGGGCTCTGTCTTTCATAAATGGAAAAAATTATTATCTTGAGAGGGTGATCTTCTCTCCCTGTTGTAGGGCGTGACAAATTGCCTGTTCAAACTGCCTGTTCCTTTCCATTGACTGTTGAGATACCTTTGACAAACTGAACTTCAATGTGATTTTTAAGAATGAGGCTTGGGAACTCATTTCACATTGACTGGCTCTGCTTAACATACCACCAAAGTAGTCTGATTTAGGGATGACATAACCATAGGCAAATGGCAAAATCCTCTCTTCTCCAAAAATGGGGGTTTTCTCAGTTGTTTTCAGAGCATATCAGAAATGAAGTACAAATGGGAAAAAAAGTCTCTGTTCACATCCTTAAAATCCTCAGCATCCTCACAGATAGCCTCTAAAGCCCCATTCGGGGGGGGTTGAGGGAAGATGGTACAGGAAAAGAATCAGACACTTCTGTCTATAAAGTGGTTGGATTTGATTCACTGTTGATGCCTTAGTTGTACTGGTCAGGACTGCACTGATGCCATACAAAAAAGGAAACACTGAAATACCATACTGACATCCAGTGTGACCATAGGATGATGTTCAAACGAGGTTTTAAAATGCAGTGGAGACTGAGATCACCTGTGGACCCCTTGCATCACCTGTGATAGGAAATGGCCATCAGGAAAGGTTTCTGATGCAGCTCACAACCTTCTTTCCCCACTCTATAACCTTCCATTTTTCCCTTTCAAAGGAAAAAAATTAAAAACAAACAACAAACCCACAATCTCTCCCTGTGGTATGGTATAGCTGAAGATGCCACTTAGTTCTGCTGCAGTATTGTGATGCTTTTGCTTCCTACAATTTTCAGGAGCTGCCATTAACTTTTCTGGGTACCAATTTAGGAAGCCCCAGATTTAGGCCCAGGTCAGTAATGTTCCTACCCTTGTTGCTGTCCCCTTGTATAACCTTAGGCAGCACGTTTCCCCTCCCTGCTGTACCTCTCCCTCCCACACATTGTCTGATGTCTTTATAGAACATATTGGGGTGGAGGGAGTATTGGAACAGAAGTTATTGCTGTTTATGAATTTGTGTGAGAAACAGTTGTAATGCCAGAGATTACAAACAGTAGCAACCCAAATTAAAAATTACCTATGAAACAGGGAATAGGCCAAGTTTAATAATCTATATCAGCACTAAATGAGTAAAAATGCTTTAGAAGAATTTGCTTGGGTATTCAGAAAAACACAAGCTCCTCTTCTCCAGAGTTACTGGATGTCATGTGGCAAGTTCAGGTGATCCTCCCATTTCAGGCATTACTTAGATATGTCCTTCAGAGTGCTGCAGGTTGTCTTGATTCTTAGAGGACCAGCTGTTGAGTCAGACCTTCTGACCACAGTCCCTCCTTGGTGACACCACTGTTGGTTTTAAAATCCAACCATCCACATGTCTCTGAGAATCATACTCTGACAAATCAATGATCATCATTCTACTACAACTCAATTGAAAATTTTTACCTGTTCTGCTTGTTGATCTAAATTCAGTCATGTCCTCTCTCTCTAATAGTCTAATTCTACTGTTGTTTTGGGGGTTTCTTTTATTTTTTTTTTATTTTATTATTTCCCAGAGATGCAGCTGTTACAGATTACAGTATGATAGCATGAGTTACCAGTATGTCTTAGGAGTGCATTCTTCTATACCCTGTCTTGTGATCCATAGGCTGAGGAGCAAAGAATTGATATATAAAAGTTGTTAAGGGACACTAACTTGTGGGCAGATGCAATCCAAACAATTTAAATGGATGGAGGAGCCAGTCTTATCCCACTACTATGCTAGGAGCTAACAGGAAAATGTTTTCTCTCTGAAAACAGAAAAGAAAGCAGCCATTACTGATGTGAGACTCTTGAAGGGAGAGGAAGCTTCAGGTAGAAGAAGCAAGGAAGACAAGGGTCCTGCTTTTTGTAGTATCAGAAACTTTCTGGTGGCAGAACTAGTTAAGGTAAAAAGCAGTGGCCTGAGTGGATGGTTCCTTCTGGTTGTCTGGAGACATCAGGAAACAAGGAGGAGGACATCTGAGAAGCTGTGAGTCAATCAATGCTGCAAAGCCACAGCAGACAGTGGGGCACCTGGCATTGATGGGCACTCCTGCAGGGTCAGTAAGTGGTGGAGTTTGGAGGGCCACAGCTGCTCATACTCCTTGGCCAAGGGACAAGCACAAGTGCAAACGTCCTGTGAGCAGTGGAATGAAAGCTCCCGTGGTCACCTACAGGCAGGAGTTCCAGAGGTCAGGTTCCAGTGAAGAAGTATCTGTTCTTTTTGAGCCTGCTTCTCGTTTTATAAAAGATGATTAACAGCTTTTCTGTTACATGCTTATCTAAGACATGCCTTCCTGACTAAGCTGAGGCCTGACCAGACTCAGCTTGGCTTTTAGCCTTCTGACTGGGGAGGGTAGAATACTTGCTTAAAAGTAATATTAAGATTTTTATAAGAAAACTGCATGGCATCTGTAATCCACTTTTTCCTGCCTTCTCAGCCTAGATTGAAGTTACCTCTGGAAAAGAAAGGTCAGGATGTGATTGCAGTAACTGAGGTGTTAACACCAAAGTGGCCAGTGCACCCCTCACACACACAGAGGCATCTTCTGTGCCACTCACTCTTGCCCTCTTTCTTGGGGACCTGCACATAGTGAGTTCTGTGTCTCGTGACACGGGGGCTAACATGCAGCTGGATGGCATGATGGCAGGGTGTGTATGTCCCTAAGCATGGCTGGATGCAGGCATTTGCACCACAAAAAGTACACCATGTACCCTACCTCAGACACTGAACTAGTTCTGTTAACTATTAGACCGCCATAAGGAGAATTGGGTCTAAAATCTGTTTAATCTGTGTGCTATATCTTGATTACAGTAGTGCCTTACAGTGATCCAAGAGAGGAGAATTGAATGATCTTCCAAACCCGACTTAATTCCTGACTGTCATCATAGGGCAATTTTAATTATTTGGAACAGCTTAGTCAGCACATCAGGTTGCAAGAGCTCTACAAGAGTTCTTATCCTTGTCACTGTGGGTTTACATTGGCCTTCCTTTGACTATCTATAGCAACACCCCCCTACACCTGCATACAATAACCAACCTTAGCAGGAGTGTCACTAAAAGCTCTTAGAAAATTGGGTGGCTGCAACCCAAGTGACAGCATTTCCTCAGGAGCAGATCAGATCAGTGCAACCCTGCTTCTGGTACCCTGACAAAGAACCCTCTGTCCCTTTTCATAAACAGGATATTTTGTGCTTTTAGAAGCCTACAGTGTTTCTTATGAAACACTTTCTCCTAAAATGTTTCAAAGACATTTTGACCAGAAGAACAAACAATTTGGTGTATTCTAGTGTAGGCAAGGCCTGCTTTCTTCACTTGGAGGACCTGCAAGAGACAAAAATAAGGAAAAAAACTGAATGTGTGGAAGTTCCTTTAGAAACTCTTCAGAAGAGAAGCCAAGACAAACTCCTTCTATTTGTCTGTAATTTCAACCTTCCTCAGTGCTGGGCAGAGGAGTAGAGCCTGCCCATTCCATCACCTGTGTGAATCCAGGGACAGGGCTTTCATTTTCTTTCTATCTTTTTGTTTCTTGGCTTAGCCCTGAGCTTTTTCTGTTTATCTTTTTGACTGACTGCATGGCAGTAGTAGTTCTTTCAGTCTGGATAGCACGTCCTAGCTTATCAGGTTATTGTGATTTCTTTGTTCAGCACACAACCCTTCAAGTGGGTGAAGAAGAACAAGACCCTCTAATATTGTCAGCATGACTCTAGGAAGTTTGAGAGGGGAATGCAAAGTGTGAATGAATTCACAATATTCGTTTAAAAGTTGGTATTACTAGAACGAACAGCAAGGTCGCAGCAGATAAAATGGAAATTAATTCGTCCCTGTGACTCTTGCACTTCAAAGTGTCACCAGCAGCCCATGATTACCATCTCAGAGCCTTGCTTGCACACTACTCATGAGGTCTCCAGGAAAATGGATCCTGGATGGCATGGCTTGGCCAGGGGAGAAAATCCATGAGCTTTACCTTTTTTTTTTTTTTTTTTTTTTTTAATACTTTTTTCTGTTTACATTAATCCTCTCTTACTTGCAGCAAAGTGACTTTTTCCCAGGGCTTCAGCAGCCAGCCTTAGTTCCCAGGCATCCACATTTCTCTGTGCCCCGCTTCATCCATGTCCTGCAGCTTGGCCACCTCTGTCAGTACTGCTGCCAACTTGGAGCAAATGGAGGAGAGAGACAGTGAAGGTCGAATGAATATGGGGCTCTGGAAAGAAACCAGGCAGTGGCATCTGTCAGCTTGTAAGTGCTTCCCCTGTTCCTTACTGTCTCCTCCAGCCTCTTAGAGCTGCTGTGTGGGAGGAAAGAGCAGTACCAGCAGCTGGAGGAAAGTGGGAGGAGTGGGAGGAAGAAGAGGGAAGAGCACCTGGGGGCTGAGAGCCAGCCTTGCTGTCTGCTCCCTTTCGCAGCCCCCTCCAGCTGCGTTTGTGTTCCTCACCTGGAGGTAAGGTCAGATGGAATGAGGAGCACGGAGTGGTGTGAGCAGTGGCTGTGGGGCAGTGCCCACCACCTCCCTCCCCTCTGCCGTGCTTCTGTCTTTCTCCATGCCGGGAAAAGTGCTGTCACTGATACTGAAGCACTCCAGCACTGTCATGCCTTAGTCTCTCTACCTCCAAGTTAATGAATGGGCAGCTGAAGCAAAGATGAGAAGTGACCAAGGACAAAATTAGTATTGTCTCCTCTCTGGACATATTTGGACTTGGATGGATGATCTGTCCTACTAGGAGCAGGTAAGATTGTTCTATCCCAGTACACCTATCCCATCCCACAGAGTGTCCCAGCACCTTCCCGGGGGGGAGTCAGTGTGGTGTGAGGGTCTTGCAGCTCTTTGCCAGTCTGGGCACACCAGGTTTGTCGAGCCATAGTCAGGCTACATGTTCTCCTCCTCTATCACCACAGTCTTGGTCTCCATTGACAGAATCACTTTCACAGGGCCCTGTTATTGTTATGCCTTTCTCTGTGTGCCAGCTTTGGCCCTGCGGCTCCCTGGGAGTGTAGTTTTGTGCCTACACACCTGCAGCGCTGGAGCCTGCTAGGTACACGCACAGCCCCTTACCGCCTTCCAAAGGCTCCTCGTATTGAGCCCCTCAATGCTGATTCACGGCAGCCCTCTGTCTGCCCCCTGAATTTCTTTCCCGGCCAGGCTTTGCCAGTGCGACGCTGAGGGTAACGCGGATTGCCCAGTACCCCCAGCCTCGGGCTGAACTAACACCCTGGCAGGAGTTTGTCATGCTGGAAGGGGAGAATGGGGGATGTCTGTGTCGCAGATGTCCCGGTCTGTCCCCGTCCGGGGAGGGGGGGGATCCGGCCCTTTTCGCCGACGGGGACAAAAGGTGCTCCCGCCGCAGCTCGGAGGCCCCGGCGGCGGCGGGGGAGCCCGGGGCTGGCGGGGGAGCCCGGGGCTGGCGGGGGGAGCCCGGGACAGACGGCGGGCAGCGGGGGGAGCCCGAGGCAGGCCGGGGAATCCCGGGACAGGCGCGTGCGGCGGGGGGGAGCCCGTACCCAGGCCGGGGAGCCCGGCGACAGACGGCGGGCAGACGGGGGGTGCCCGAGGCAGGCCGGGGAGCCCGGGACGGCGGCGGGCGGGCGGGCGGAGCCCGGGACAGACGGCGGGCAGCGGGGGGAGCCCGAGGCAGGCCGGGGAGCCCGGGACAGGCGGCGGGCGGCGGGGGGAGCCCGAGGCAGGCCGGGGAGCCCGGGACAGGCGGCGGGCGGCGGGGGGAGCCCGAGGCAGGCCGGGGAGCCCGGGACAGACGGCGGGCAGCGGGGGGAGCCCGAGGCAGGCCGGGGAGCCCGGGACAGGCGGCGGGCGGCGGGGCCGGGCAGGCCGGGAGCCCGGGACAGACGGCGGGCGGCGGGGGGAGCCCGAGGCAGGCCGGGGAGCCCGGGACAGGCGGCGGGCGGCGGGGGGAGCCCGAGGCAGGCCGGGGAGCCCGGGACAGGCGGCGGGCGGCGGGGGGAGCCCGGGGCAGGCGGCGGGCGGTGCCGCGCCCCGCTCGGCCGGCAGGTGGCAGCCGCAGCCCGGCATGAGGCGGCCGGGCCGGGCGGGGCGCGGGCGGCGCCGGGGCTCCCGTCGGGGCTCCCCCGCCGCGCTCTGCCCCCGCACGGAGCGCGGCCCCAGCCCGGTGAGCTCGCCCCTATGGACACCCGGCTGCTCCCCGGCCCACATCGCAGCCGGGAGGGCGCTGCCCTCGAGAGCGGCGCCGGGCGGCCGGGGAGCCGCCCCCGCTCCCCTCAGTGCCCGAGGTGCGGCCGCGGGGTTCCCGCCTCCGCCCTGGTTCGCCCCTTGCGGGGCGGATGAGGGGCAGGGGGCTGATGTGTTCTGGGTTTTTGGGGACGGAAGCCCCCATGGTAGCTCCGTGGGAGCTCCATCTTTTGCGGGGGTGTTCCTGAACAGCCCCTGCTTGGGGCCTCCCGCACTCCGCCCCGCAGCCCGGCTCCGGGCCAGCCCTCGCTCCGGGGAAGCCTCCGTCCCCGCCTCCCCGCCCAGCGAAGGGCCCCGAGGGAGGCCCGGCTTCCCCGGGCAGCGCAGCGCCGCGGCGGCCGGGGCTGGAATCGTCCGTGCCGCCCACGCCGTCTGAAACCCGGGGGATGCGGGAGCCGGAGGCGGGAAGGCGGAGGCGGCGCGGTGTTACCGGCAATCCCCTGCGGGGCAGGTGGAGTCCAGCCCTGCACTTCTCAGGGGTTTACCCACTTCGGCTCTAGATTCTGCAGGGGGGAGGGTTTGCCCATGGAAGGTTTCTCCTGGCGATCCTCCCAGCCTACGGAATGCTCCTTTGTGCAGCCTCACGCCGATCCGCCCTTCGGGCTGCGGTGTGCGGGTCCCTCGCCTTTCACTGTGGGTTGTTGTTTTGGCCAAAACTTCAGTCACAGCTGGGCTAATCCTCATCTATTTCACGAAGCTCACGATCGGTGCTTTCCAGATCACCTTCCTCAGCTTTTTTTTACCAGCTCAGTGCCTCACCTCTGCGTGCCCTCCAGCTTCTCACAGCAGCCTGTCTCCCCAGAGCCCAGGGGACAGCCGTTGGCAGGGGGCTTCCCTGCTCTCCTTTTCTGCCTCTGGAGCGGTCAGGAACATTATCCAGCACTGTATCTGCCCTGAAATGTCTGTAATTCAAAACAAAAAACACCTCAGGCTCTGTCAGTTTCAAACCTTTCGGGCTGGATTCGTGCTCGGAGAGCGACACCACTCTCTTCCAAACTGTTTTAAATTCAGTCAAAAATCAAACAAGAGAGTCATGCTTCAAGCTGGACTTTACTTGGAACTTGGGAGCAAAACATCGTGTCTTCTCACCTGATGGTCACCAATCCTGCTGGGACAGGTAATAGCTGCCACTTGGAGACCTAGAGGGACAGAGCTGGAGAAGTGGTGCAAGCATCCCCACCCCAAGTCCCACCATCACTTGTTAGTCCCTGCTCAGCCCCCTGGCAGGTGAGGAGAGATGAACTGGGAACTTGCTTGCCCACGCAGGGTGTGGCACAGGCACTAAAGGCTGAAGTACAGAAGCCACAGCCATGGTGGGGACTTGTCCTGCCTGTGTCTGTGATGTTCTTTAATATCTTAGAATTCATAGGGGATTGCAGTCTACAGGATTCTCAGACTGCCCCCCATTTTCCAGCTTGAAATGCTCTTTAAAATGTATTAAAAAAAAAAAAAAAAATCCAAACACTATTAAATGCAAAGAAATCATGAAAAACAACAAGGAACAAAAGCTCTCAATCCTAGCTGAGCACTGCACAGACAGGAACCTGCTCTGACGTACATGAGCACCCCATAGGGATTAACTCTCTCCTGCTCAACAAAGCCAGCCTTCTAGCTTCTACTTTGCAGCATATTTTGTGTGCTATAAATGTATTTAATCTATCCAGATAGGGAGATTAAAATGTACAGGCTTAGTACCTAGCTGCAGTTGTCCCCACCCAAAAACCCCTCACAATCCTGGTCCAGGAGTTTTCTGGCTATACGACAGATAAAAAAAAAAATTTCCCGGTGAAGCAGAAACAAGAATCAGGCAGCAGAAGTCTAAAGGAAAACAACAAAGAGAAGCTCTTAGAGTCATTTTCCCCTTTGCTTTCCTGTAGTCAATATGCAGAAGGGCATCTATTGCATGTCTACCACCAGCCAGTTAATATTTTCTTACCCTCACCCCTTTACTGAGGTTCCTAAAGCCCTTCGCAGCCACTGCTTCAACTCAGTCTCAGGTACCCCCAGGAGACAGCTGGTGTCACTAACCTGCTTATAAAAAGAGGGGCAGTGAGCCACAATTGTCTATGTAAAGCCACCTAACAGACAATTCCTGGAACACATATTAGGAGGTGGGATTCTCAGTTTTGGCTTTAACCTTTAAGCTAGATTTTCTCCTTTTCCCAAACCTGCAGTGCCAAACCACTGCAGTATCAAACGTGCAACAGCATCCTCCATCTTCTTGTCATCTTTGGTACCACACCAGGGTGGAGGGACATGTAGGCTGCAAGCCTCCAGACTCTCACCTGCCTTTTGAGGAGATTGTCATTTAGCAAGTTGAACCAGGGGATTCATGCTTTTGGCTATTTGTGTTATCCTTCATTTCTATAATGGAGCATCATCGCTGAGGAGGGAGTTACACAGAAATCACCTGCTTTAGGTGCTGCATCTGTCCCACGTTTAAGCACAGTGAGAAGATCTGATGTTTTTCCCAACATGCCACATACTTTTATTCCAATGTTTTTTCCCTGTGTCTGTGGGCAATTCAAAATCTCAGCATGAGACCACCTGTGCAGGGATACAGCCCACAGAAGGTCTCAGTGGTGGCTGCAGCAAGAACTGGCATGGATGAATTTTTCCATAGCCATGACAATTAAAGCATAGCATTGCCTAAATATGCTTTTCCTTCTCACCAAAGTCTGAAAATTTAGAGTTTTCTCATTTTTTGACTTTCAGGTCTGACTGGACACAACCAGCATCTTGGGGTGCCTGTATGGGAGATGTGTAGTGATTGTCTCTCTCTTTCACTGACAACCCATTACTGTGGTACAGCACAGGACACGAGCAAGAGGCTCCATAGCATCAGAGATGGCAGTGAAAATCCTGTGACAGAGGCAAGATCCTTGGAGACAGGTATGTCATAACAGGTATGGTGTTTTCTCTGAGAAAACCAAGTGTAAAATATTTACTAGCTTACACTCTACTGCACTTTGAGAAAATCTAAAAATAAAAATTCTCCCTCAGAAGAAAAGGGGGAAGTGGGTTCTTGGGAAGAAGGGAATTCCTCATGTCTGCACATCTGTTCTAGAAACGGAAAATGTTCATGAGCTCTCTCCAATCACTTAATTGAAATCTTTTCCCAAAACACCACATCTACTTTTTTTAGTACTGAGGTGGTACCATTCTGAATCTATACTTTAAATTCATCCTAAAAGAAGATAAAACTATGTTGAGGATGCCTAGTTAGCATTGCAGGAGTGTGGTATGAGACATAAATTTTCATACATGACATGAAAAGTATGGTGGACCAATACTGAACTCAAAAGCATGCCAACAAGTTTCTGGATGATGTTGCTAGTCAGTGTGCCCTGTGTTTCATGTGCTTTTGCTCTCCACATATCAACAGAGCACAGAAGTCCTGGGGGAGGCACCATAGGTGCCAAACTGGACTTTTCCAAGCCTCTTGTCTTCCACTCGACTTTGTTGAAGGCCCTTGCCTTCTGCAAGAATCTGTCTAGGAGCAAGTGCAAAGTTTAAGTGAGATATCTCTGAAGGTATTATGGCATGAGATGGGTAAGAAAAGAGGGAGGAAGCATGCACTGACAAACAGAATGTGAAAAAATTAATTTCGGTAATTTCAGGCTTGTGTTGCTCAAAAGCATTCATTGACATTTGAGAGGAAACGTGAACTCAGTTAAGATCAAGCAGACATCAGTGTTGTTCAATGTTTCTTGAACACTACGGGAGGTGGCTTAAGATCCCTTTAGTGCTCCTAATTCCTATATCCTAGGAATTCCTCCTAATGTCTATCTCTAGAAAGTCCAATAAAGTCTGATTTTCATGCTGGTTTAAGTGTCCTGAATCTTGGCTTGAAACCCAAAACCTTCCTCACCCATAGCCCTCCTGTCAGTGACAAGACAACAGGATCACAGATCCTCTTAAGCATCTTAAGTTAAAACCCCTTTCTTCCAGCACTGCTCTTCTTGTATCCGTTTGCTAATTGTGAACATGGGAACTTGAGAGCCAGAGACCTCATGCTAGAGCCTTACAGATCTCCAGATTAAATGGCTATAATTAAATTGAGGAGAGCAGAAGGAAAGGAATTAATAACTTTAAAAAAAAGAAATAAAGAAAAAAAACAATGACAACCTAACCCCAGAAATCAAATCCATGACAATGACTTTAAATGTGTAGTATGTGGTCAGTGACATATGAGTCACTTGAGCCTATCTTTACAAGAGTAGCAAAATATGAATAAAACACCCAGTTGGCATGGTGCCACTGTCCCTGTAGCTATATCAGAGCATAACAGCAGCCTGCATTGTCAGCTTGAGGTTTATTGTCATCAAGGCCGGTAGAAATCCTAGTCCTGGGGCTCTGCTAAGAGTCATCCTATACCTCAGCCTCATGTTGAAAGTCTTTCTTGGAGCTGTCTTCTATAGTTGTATTTCTTTTTAAACTCATTTTGACTTCATTATTCCAAGAGTTTCCAAAAGAAGGAGTAAAAGGTATGGTGTCTCTCCTGTCATAGTTGTACTGTTCACAAGACTCACAGCTCTGCAGTGTAGGTTCAACCTATGCTTGCCTAATGTTTCTGGGCTAACATGGAAGCTGGTTGCTGCCTGCCAGTTTCAGAGTCCAGTCCACTTTATGTGATGTTACCATGGTCAGGTCCATCCAGGTTCTGCATTTGGAGGTATGAGTGTGATCAGTGCTGAACCATTGCACTTGCTGTCTGCAGCATAGAGAGGTCTTCTGTGAAAAGGAGATTTTGTGTAAAGGATGTTGGCAAAGCCATTAAAATGTTGAACTGGCATCTCTCAGGAATGACGTTTGTTACTGTTGACTCTGCTCCAGCTAGATGGACAGATGAGATAAAGCAACCCAGGTGCCCTCCAGCTCTGCCACTCTGTGACAACTCCCTGAGATCAGTCTGTGCCACCATTAGCTTGATGAGCCGTCACAACCAAAACATAAAGAGAAGGCAAGAGCCTATTTTGGTTTGGGAAGAGAGCTTGTACTAAATTAGTGTACTTCCAAACCTGTGATAGTGTATACCTGTGACAAGTATAGCACAATTCCAGAAGTTGGTAACCTGCCATAGTTTGAAACCAGGGTCCATCTCCTCCTCTGTTGCCAAGGAGCAGACTAGAGGGAGGTTGGAAGGGCAAGATGAGTTTTCCAGAAATGGCTGGTCTTCTATGCTACATCACTCTTTGCCAGTGTGCTGACATTGCAGCTGCGTTGTGCTAAAAGGTCAGATCCATTCAGTTGCCATGTTGTGGCCCCCAGCTCCCCGAGGGAGTCACACAGTAAATGTAGTTAGCTATTTATACTAACTCACTCCCACCTCCAGCCCCAGGTGAAGAAGCTATTTCCCTTGGAGAGGAAGCCTAGGAGAGGGATAGTTTCCATGAGGTGTAAGATGAACAGCTGGGAACACAAGCCCAGTGACATTGCTCAGCAGCAGTCCTTAGCCCCTAACCCCCAAAAGAAGGGGTTTCTTCTTACTGGCTCTAAATAGGAGTAACACATGAATTCCCAAATGAGTGAGGGCGTTACACAGCTGTGAGGCAACTGATCTCCTGTTCATATCACTGAGGAGAGGAGCCCTCCCCCGCAGCTTCCCAGAGCAGACAGTGAGGGGGGTTTCCTTAATGGGAATCCCTCCACTGCTTCTCCCCCAAATCCCAAACTCCTGTGTGTGGGGTGTGCTGCCTGTGCATCACATGGGCAGAATGGCACTGTCAACTTATTTTTCATTCTAAGGTTTAGCTGAAGATAGATTTGAACTCCACACATGTATTTCAAGGGAAGTTTTCTCAGCAAGTGTAGTAGGCTTAGCCTGAAATGCCCACCTCTATCCACCCCTTTCCCTCTGGAGAAAGGAGGCAGCTCAGTTTGTTGCCTTTCACTGTATCTGTTTGTGAGAAAGTTGTGAAAGAAGAGCTCAAATATATGGGCTGAACACTCCAAGATAAAAAAATAACAAAGCCCAAAAAAACCCATGATCCTCTTAAGCCATCTGACAGCTTGAGGTTTACCCTGATGTGGTGAAGACCAGTTGGGGAAGGGCTTTGTCCTTTCTCAGCAGTGTGGTGTGTGTGTGCTGGGCAGGTTAAAAAAGACTGATTGAGAGCTCTCCCACATTCCCAAACTTTTCAGCATCTTTAATCACGTAACTTTCATTTTTTCTGAGTTTAGAAGCATCTACAAGTGACTGATTAATCTCACCTTGTGACTACCCCAGCTACTCCTGCTCTATGCTACTGGGTCAGGGAGCATGACTTACCCAGGTCAGGCCATGACAGAAGCAAGAGAAAGCCTGAGTAACATCTGGTCCCAGTGCTTTGCTGCCTGTCAGGTCATAGTCTGTTCTCTGTGCATACAAGTTTGGGGAAAATTTGGTGCATGAATGGTTTTTCCCAGGAGACTGAGAGTTTATTTGTATGTGGAGATCTGATAAATTAGGTAACTGCCATAGCTGGTAAAGACCAGCTCCATCCTAGGAGGCTACAGAGGAAGATGTGGCATGAAGATGTGCCACCTTCCCCATGTGGCATGACTGGGGAGAGGAGCTGAGCCCTGATTAGGAGATGGAGATAGGAGAAAGGTCATGGCCCTTCAGGAGTGGATTTCCCCAGTTTAACCAGGTCAGCCCTCTGGGAGAAGAGCAAAAGGTCCCTGCACTAGGCATCTGAAGAGCTGTGCTGGAGCCTCCTCTGGCCCTCCTCCCAGGAGTGAGGAAGCTTTGGGCTAGGGCTGACTCAGCTCAGGAGGGGACAGGAGCAGGGACACCCCCTGGGCAGCCCTACTAGCACCAGGGCTAGTACATGTCCCTCCACGAGAGAGTAATAGGAACATAACTGGGATTTCTGCTTTTGTAAATCATCCTGCCTGTGAAGTAGCTAAGCAGAATCATCTAGGAGAAAAAAATGGAAGCAT
This sequence comes from Sitta carolinensis, assembly GCA_032173965.1. Taxonomy (NCBI): domain Eukaryota; kingdom Metazoa; phylum Chordata; class Aves; order Passeriformes; family Sittidae; genus Sitta; species Sitta carolinensis. The sequence goes on from JAVUNC010000006.1 coordinate 3,970,206, forward strand.
CTTCTTGATGGGTATGAAGGGTGTTGCCCCAAGACAGAAAAACTGGCTTTGTGCCCCAGCAATGCCACAGACTATCTCTACTGCCTTGGATAAGTCACTCAACTTTTATTTACCCAGCTATAAAGTAAGTGCATAGGGTGTTTTCCTTTTGTCTTTATTATTTTCTTTTTCTTTTTTTTTTCTCTTTTCACATACTGAGCTTCTTGGGCAGCCTCTTAATACCCAGCATGTCTAGCTCCTCACATGTTATGGTGCAGATCTTATTTGGTTGTTTACTTCCTCCCGTAACATATATGAAAATTCACTATTTGCATATCCTTGTAGGAATGTAGGAATGCTGGGATTTGGGAGAGGCTATTTTGAGAATGACAGGATGAAGGGGGGAAAAAAAAGGATTTTGTTAAAATGCAGTCATTGCCCTTCCTAATCAAGGCTGAGTTAGCATTCTAGAATTGGGCAATAAATGCTACTATTTTTCTGTGTCCATCCCTTCTTTCATCCATTCTAAACTGAACCTTTCTGCTGCAGTGTTATGTTCTGTCCTCAATTTAAAAAAAAAAAAAAAAAAAGGAAAAAAGACACAAAATAAAATAAACACCAGATAATATAATTCCTCTTCCACTGTCTGAGTCTCTGCACCGGGGAACTGTGAACAATCTCCCAGTGCAAACAGTCCCTGTGTAAAAATAGCAACACAACTGCAAACTTCAGGGTAATCACTGCCTGATTTCAAAATATTTGTTCTGCTCCTGCCCTGTCCTTTATCTCTCAGGCCTCTGTATGTCACTAAAGCAACATTCGACAGCTCCTTGCCAGGTCTGCCTCCTCCAATGTGCTCCATCATTATTAATGGAAACAATCTCCATCTCAGAGTATTTAAAAATATACCCTTTTCTAAATATAGGCAATCTGTGTGTGCTTAACTACTACTAGGGCAGAATGAGAGGGACCAAAATATTGACATGCACTGGGTGTGTATAATTTGTTTTGATTCCTGCTCCCCCCCACCCCCCCCAGTGCAGATCTGTGTATTACCCACACACCTTGGAAGAAAATCTGACATTATTTAGCATGAGGAATGTAGCTGCTGCTTGGAGCCTGGAGTTTCCCTTTGTTTATTTTTCCATCCTCTGTCCAAACGGTGTCAGTGAGAGCGGAGCTTACAGAGCTATTTATAGCCTCTCGCCACACTAGGCTGCACCTTGCCAGCAGCAGCAGCAGCAGCAGCCCTCCGGGGGGAAACGGGCAGGACAGCCCCCGGGACAGGGCTGGGCACAGCGCCCCAGGCAAGGAGAGGAGGGCAGGGGAAAGCCCGGCAGGCAACGAGGGGCAGGGAGCGGAGCACAGGAGGTGTGCAGAGTGGGGCACCACAACGTGGAGAGGAGCTGGGGGCAGGTGGACAAGGAGAACTGTCTCCGGAGCTTGACAGAGAACAGAAGCTGTTTTGGAAGAGATTTGAGGAGGGAGATGTCAGGTAGCTATTTCCTGGTTACTATGGGGGCTTTGAATGAAATCATCTTGAGGCAACCTTTGCCTGGGGGAGTACTTGGAAGCTGGGCAGAGTGAGACCTGCCTTTTTGGGGGGATGCAAAAACATCCCATCTCACCCAGTACAGCGGAGAATCTAAAAAAAAGAGGAGTTTGTTCCAAGGGGAGGGGGCAGGAAGTCCAGTGAGAGTCATAAATGAGACTGGGAACTCTGGGCTTAGGTGGCCTGTTGACCCAGGGGGCTGGGTGCAGAGTGTGCTCCCCAACCCTTCCCTGGCATCATCCCTTTTTTGGGGTGCCAAGCTCTGACCTTGTCTGGAGCAGACAGGCAGAACCGTGGCATGTGCGTGGCAAACCCCAAGAGGGTCTCGGTGTCTCCTCAGCTGTCACTGAGCCTTTGCTCCCCCTGACATGCCTGGCCCTGCTCCCTGGGGATCCTGCTAACTTCCCGTGCCCCACTGGGGATATTTTCTCTTCCCTGCTCGTGGGTGGATTTGATTCATGCCTGGCTTTACGTGCAGATGTGTGCTGGTGACAGTTCCCTTAAATGGGGTGAGGGCAATATACCACTGACAGAGGCAGCTCTGGGGCTCGGTTTGCAACTGTGTTCTGTTGTTGTTAGCATTAATAAGCTTGCCCTTGGTGCAGTCTGCAGGGCTTGAGGTGCTGACTAAGGAGCAAAAATCGAGGAAAGGTGGAGAGCGGGAAAAGAGAGCTTGATTTGGGAGTGTGTGTGTGTGTGTGCATGCTCCCCCCTGAGTACAGGTCCAGAGCCTAGGGCCACCCTATTTTTCTAAGGAGGTGCAGGGAAAAAGCTGCAGTTTCTGCGTGAGGTATTGCTTGAGCTGGCAGGGAAAGCTGGGCTGGCCAGATGGAGGGATGAGAGGGAGGCAGGGAGAGAGGCAGGCAGGGATGGGAGGAGGGAGAAGGGAGCTAGACACCTACGCAAACACAGAGTGAGAGGAGATCCTTGGATGCAAACACAGACACAGGCGTCCTCCTCCTCCTCACATGCCCCTGATTCATTTCCACATGCCATACACGTGACATGCTAATTCAGGGCTACTACAGAACTCCAGGGCGAGAGAGGAACAGAAGAGAGAAATAAAACCCAGTAAGGCACCAAACTGCAGATTTTTAAAGGGGATCCAACGCAGCTTAGCCGCACCCTTGCCCCGTGCTCCCTCCGGGGGGCAGAGCCCGGGTGTCCTCGCCGGCAGCCCCGCTGCCCCCTCATGTCCCCGGGCACCCCCACACCACCACCTTGCGGGAGTGGCTCCACGTGAGCCCCGCACACGGAGGTAGCACGGAGCCGGCTCACATCGCAGCGCTGCCCGGGACACACGCGGTTACATCAGCGGCACGCTCCCCTGCGCGCCCCTGCGGCACCGCCGCGCCGGGGCAGCCCAGCCCCTGCCCTCCTTCCCTGCACCGAGGGCCTGCCGAGATCCACTCTATTTTTAGGCACAGGCACGTAAGCCTGCCTGCTGCGGGGCGAATAACTCCAAACTACCCCGTTACGAACGCGGACATCCTCAAGGTAAATAGTTACCCGGCTGAGGGGCAGGACACGCTCCCCGCCTCAGCCCCCTTCCCCACCACCGGCCCCGGCGCTTCGTGCCCCTGCCCACCTCCATTCCCAAGGCACGGCAGGCTGCCTGCCCTGCCTGACTCAAACTGTCACATCCCCACTGTGGCAAGGAGCTGAAAAGGAGGGAAGGTAAAAAACAAAATACAGCTGTGGCTGCAGTGGGCTTAAGTAACTCTGGCAGTATGACTGCTCTGACCCCACCGGGGTTTACACCAGGGTAATGGATAGGACAGTTTTATCCTTTGTACCCGTACCTTTGCCTGCTTTATGTGGTACTTTCTTACCATCCACTCTTCCAACACTGGATTCAAAAGGAATGAACCACCTGGGTTCATCATTTCTGTCATGCAGAAATAACGTCAGTACAAAGAGCTCTGCAGCCCATCACCAGCCGTCTTCCTCCCACTCTCTGTTTAAGGCTGCATCGATGCAAAGACCTGAAGAGCTTCACCCTCTCAGGCACCACCAGGTGTGCCAGAGACATGGACAGGGGAAAGCAATTTTCCTCTTCAGAGCCTCCCCAGCATAGGTAGGCAAGGACTCTCATCTCAGCCACCCCAGATGAGCCAAACAGGGGACGAAGTCCCTGGACCACACCAGAGCAAATATGGTGAGCAAGGACGAGCACCCTCTGCACTGCACTTGGGTGTGGTGCTGGCAACAGCAGCAGGACTGGATCTCTCCCCAGCAAACTCCCAGTGACTGTGGGGGCTCCCAGTGCCATTTGGAGGTAGCCCTGATCACTGCCAGCTCCCACTGTATCAGGTCAGTTTGATGGGGGCTCATTGGGTGTGACACAACAAATTTAGCGGAGTTGATGTCTTTGTAGCATGGAAAACCAAGGATATTTTGGGCTATATTATATCCTTAGGATGTCTTTGCTAACTAACTGGGCTAACCCTCCAGATGTTTCTAACAGGAGCTCCAAGTCTAGTAAGAAAAAGCATCTTTGCCCTCTCCTGGGCAGAGTCTTATGTGTTTCACCTTTGATAAGCATATTGGAGAAATTTGGGTTGCAGTCCTGGTGAACAGGTGACAATTTTTTCACCAAGTGTTGAGTCCCTTTCTCGTTTTGGGAGACAAAGGAGCTGTCCCCTCACCCCAAGAAAGATAAGTTAGCAAGCTGCTTTCTTCTGCATTTCTAAGGAGGAAAGAGAGATCTAGTTTACTGGCTTAGCTCTCCCTGTGTGTGAAGGGGCTTTATTTGCTAGACTGAGTATTTTGAACCAAGACCTAGGAAGGAGAATACACAGCAATTTCAGGTTTATCTGCCATTGCTTCTTGTATTAGAGACACTCTGTTCACTCAGGAGAAGAAACTTGTTTTGGTTCATGCAAAGTATGAGAGAAAAAGGTGGAAAGCATTTAAGTGAAATATTCCACACAAGTATTTTAAACTGACAGTCACATGAACTAAAACATCCCACAAGCTGTATAAGACTGTGTAAGGCTTACTGAAAAACAAGGCTTTCTGTCTAAGGCAGAGGAAACAAAGGTCATTCATAACACCCACTACTGTTTGTATTTTTAAACTTTTATTATGTCCATTCTCAGAAGCCCTAATCATGATCGAGGTCTTTGTGTGTACAGATGTAAAGGTAGGATACCAACCCAAAAATGTTTCTAATGATGTAGACAGGCAGTTATGCTGAAAAGGGTTGCAAATATGCACGTGCATGAGTGTGTTTGTGTGGTTATGTCTAGCATCCTGTCTCCTCACAATACCACCCATGGGCACCACAGTGCTAGATGCTGCCCCTAAAACAACAAGGAAATCCTTGATCAAAGAATGTGCAACTGCATGGACCAAACTGCCCTAAGTGCTTAGTCTGAGCCTAATGAGCTGCCACACATGAGCCAGCCAGCATTGCAGTCAGGGAGTCCTGCCTCTCCCTGCCTCCAGTAACCATGAGACAGCACTCCTTCCCACATTTGCAGAAACAAAGATTTTGTATTTTGTAATTGCATTAATACCTGTTCTTCCCTCATGCTAGCAATTTGGTTGATTTCTTGTTTATTGCTTTTCACCTTCTACCATGTATAATTCAGCCACATAGCCCCAGGAGGTAGAGAACTAAATCCTCATTTTACAGAGGAAAAGGAAAAGAGTGATATGATAGCTGGAACTAGATCTCTGGCATTCCTAGTTCCTAACCCAAGACACAATCCCAGAGACAGCAATCCCAGAACCTGTGATGCCAGGGCTCTTGCTCTCTTTTGGAGGCTGGCTTTTGTTCTGGCTTCCATCTCCTTGGGTTTTGCCATGAATAACTGCAGGATGTGACCCTGATTATAAATGAGGTCCATAGGTGGGTTGTGCACTGTCAGACTTGTTTTTTCTCCTCTGGTCTTTAATCTCGTGTTTCCCAAATCAAAGTGTTGTGCCCGGATCCTCTCAGGAGTCCCTCTGTGGATTAGGTCATGGAATTCATTTCAGTTGTCAGTAAAACTGGTTCTTGTGATTAAACTGCTACCACAGTCGACTCCAGAAAATCCTGTGTTAGGGACTGGAAGGGGTGAGGAGAGAAAAGGCTGTGAAGAATCAGCTCCACTCACGCTCTCTAGCAAGTGTCTGAGCCATATAGGTCAGGCAGGAGCCATTTGCTGTGCTGTACCTGCTCCATGGATGAGCAGGGGAAGGCACTTTGCATGTGTCAGCTGCCTCGCTTTTCAGTTCGGTTCAATTAGCTAAACCCTTCTTAAAACCCTGTAGAAATATATATTCCTCTATTGCTCTAGCTACTTCCCCCCCCCCCCTCCTTTTTGTTTTATTTGTTTATTTTTTTAATTCTTTTTCTTGTCTGTGTTTCCTTGCATGCTGTCGTTCCAGCCCATCCTTCAGACACCCCGGCCATCTCCTCGGGTGCCGTGGGCTATTTTTAACCTGTGTGCAGGTTCGAGCGAAGCCTCCCTGTGCCCGAGTCCCCCCGCCGGGGTGCGGAGGGGGCTGGCGGTGTGGAGCAGGGAGCGAAGTCAAGCCACAAGGGGGCATGTGCTCTTCTAATTCATAAAATGTGCCTTCATTGACAAAAAAAAGCTGAACAATTGGTGAATGGTGTGTGCATAAGTTAATGCTGCTGGGGAACACACGGGTAGTGATGGGCAAGCTTTGGCCGGGGGGCTTGTGCCCAGAGAAACAGAGAGATGGGGAGAAGTGGTGGGGGCCTAAAGGGCACCTTGGGGTCTCCCTGTGACTTTCTCCCGCTGAGGCAGGGAGCTCTGGTGAGGGGATAGTCAGAGAGCCTAATTCTGCTCCCAGATTCCACTGGAATTAATAATGACAGCAGCAACTCTGAAGCCAGGAAGATCTTAGTGATAGTCACAGGCTTGAGATGGCTCTGGGGATGCCTTACTGGTTTTTTAAGGTTTTGTAGCAAATGCTCTCAGCTGCCAAACATTTTTAATTCCTTCACTATGTGACAGTAGAGGAGACTAATGGCTATGAAGAATATTTACATGTAGAATATTTATTTCTAAGCAAACTTGACATCCACCTCCATCTCCTAGCCTGGTGTGTCTGAACTCACCCTCACCATGGTAAGTTCCTCACTTTTTGCTGTGTCTTCCTGCCCAACAGCACTGTGTTGGGGCTTGGGTGGTTTCACCAAAGGGCAAACAGTGTAGAAGGAAGAGATAGGGGCTAGGCACTGAAGAGGAAGCATGGACCCCTGGGAATGCAGTATCCCAGCCCTTCTGTGGTGTCAGGTGTGTGTGAATACCCTGATGAATTAAAGCACTAGGAAGACCTAAAGACCCTGTCTTGCTTTCAAACAAATTTCCCAATGAAATGGATTAAAGTAAATATGAGATGAGCAGAAGCTTTTCTGTCTGAGGACCTCACAATAAATATTTGTTAAATTGGCCTTTTAGAGTCCTATATTCTCAATCCAAAATGGAGCCAGATGTGCCAGGAGTCAGTTTATAACTTTCCAGGACATAGGAGTTCAGCAAGGATGAATTTGAGAAAAGAGAGTTCATCAGGATAGTCCTAAGAAATATCAGGATCAGGGAGGCAACCCTCATTCTGCCTGCCCCACGAGCCTGTGCTCTTTTTCTGCAACCCTTCCACTCCAACTGTCTGGGCAATGCTCTCAGACCTTCACTCACCATGGGCTATGACTAGATGGCACAGTCAAGGGCTCTACCACCAGTCATTACAGACCACACTGAAATAAGGGGCAGGGTTGCAGACAGGGAGTCTTTCCCTACTCCATGGATTATTTCCCACTTCCCTTTTCTTTCTTTGATGGGGAGGGAGAAAGCCAGGCAGTAAGGAGAAGTACCAGTGCTGTCCTACAGCATGAAGAGGGGAGATACTGGATTACTCCATAGTGACAAACTGGTGTGTCACAAGGAACACCTTTTCAAGAAACCAGGCATGGGAGGACGAGGCCTACAGCCACCATTGTTTAACTTCAGTAATTCAGTCTCCAAGCCCCTTTATCTCATTTTAAAAATGCAGGGGATGCCCTCATCATACAGGTCAGAAGGTAATGTTGCCCTCTGTGTCTGTCTCTACCTCTGTACAAGAACAAACAAGACATAAGTACTGCAAGGGTTTATACAAAAAAAAAAGGATGAGGGGAGGCAGGCTGGATTTACCTGTAGTCTGAAACAGATTAGTGTCTTGAATGAGTTTCCCAAAATGGCATGTCTGAAAATTTTGAGTATAATGAAGCAGAGGTAGAAATAAACCTGCAAAGGGCTTTCTGTCATGTAAGATGCTCTGACAAAACAGTGGTATATGTGTATGATAACATTTGTTGGAGAAATCAGCAGAAACAAACTCAGCCTGAAGTATGCTAAAGCCTGGGATATCTTATCTAAGGCTGCTGCATAAGGTCTCCTTTCAGAAGCTAATTCATGGTGCTGACAGCAACACCACAGCATTCAAGATTTTATGTGTGGCATGGGCAAAGCTTTGGGAAGCCTAGCTTGCCCTTGGGACATGTTTGGTTAGGTGAGATCCAGGACAGTCACCTCTCACCATGTTACCAGTTTGTCAGGCTTTTGATAGTACTTTTTGCTTTTGTTAAATTCCAGATAAATCCTCTATCCATCAGATTCCTTGTACTTTGTGCAGACCAGAAATTTCCCATTGGACATCAAGTTCCAAGGGTAATCCTCCTGCACATGGGAAAAAAGACATCTTCCTTTGACTTGAGGCTAGCCACAGCCACTTGCTCATGTACTCTCTGTAGCCTGTGGCCTCTACAGCCATTTGCCATGAAGCTTATCCAGACTGAAAAACTTATGGTTCTTCTTCCAGGACTGAAGCTCCTGCAGTAATTCCTAATAGTCTTTAAATACAAGATGCCAATTTGATTTAAAAGCTGGAAGTAGCAAGATGCATCTGTCCCACCCACTGAAATTTGGTAACTTACTTTGCCTATCCTTCCTCTCTTCTAATTGTTCTTCTTTGTACAGTTCCTCATTTAGACTGCAGTCTCCTTGTGTACAGCGTGCTCTCTTATACTGAACCATACAGGACTGTGTGCACTGAACTGCCTCCTTTCACTATTATTTAGTGCTTACAACATTTGCTGCTGCAGGTGGTGTGGTAACTCCCTGCTCTTCTAGAAAATCCCAATAGTCATAGGACTGCAATGCCTGAGAAGTCAACAGTGAAATGCTAAAAGAAATATCCCTCCCCAACATGATCTTAACTGTGAGCTGCTAGTGTTAGTTCCTGGAAATGGCATGGCAAAACATGAGGAGCCTAATAAATAAACCTGAGACACTCTCTGGGTGTGCTATTATTAGAATCACAGACAACGAATTGGAAATCCAGCATTTATCTGCATCTCTTCTGAGTGTATTAACTGTGTTGACTGTAGCTGTATTGATTGTCTGTCAGAGCAGCTTGGGAACGCTGATATCGTGATACCCAGCAAGGTCTATGTTGAGAGGTGGTGTGGGGATTATTGGGTTCACCAGCAGAGGTTTGACCAATGTGTCTGTGGGAATTGTCCCCAGCCTAGTGATGTGATCTCCTGGGCACTGGGAGAGGTGAGCTAGGCCATTGCACAGAAGGAATCTGGAGAGAAAGGGAAAGGTCAATGCATCTGTGTAGGTGATATATGTAGGCTCAGCGCTTGGACAGAGGCCAAGCCTAGCTCACACCTGTTTGTGTGACTTTGCCTTGTGTTTTGCCACAGCAAGGGAGACTTTAGATTCTGTCCAGGAGTCCTCCATACTCATTTCCAGATTTCCAGTGTGTGTGCAATGGCAGGTGAGGGCCTTGCTGTGGCACTGCACCCAGAGGACAGAGTTGAGGTGGCACTGCAAATGGCAATGTGTGCAATACAGTTCTGGGTCTCTTCAGTTTCCTTGCTTGCTTTCACCCACTCTCTGTTTCTCTACTTCCTGAAAGGAAATGAAGGAAATTTAATTCCCTCCAAGCAAAGTTTTGGGATGCCAAGTCATACGAAGTCTTTTTCAGTTCACACAAACATACATACCCCTAGGAAAATGTAACCTCTTCCATGTTGAGAGCCCGGGTCCCCACACTGGATTTCATTTCCTGTCTTGCACACAGCTTTTGTCTTTATGCTCCTACGTTTGCAGATACCAGCAAGAAACTCCAAAGGGGAGCTAGGAAAGGACTTTGGAGTAGCCTGGGCCACTGACTACACTTTGAAAGACGGAGAGGACAAATGTGAAGGGAGCACATATGACAAGCAGGAAACCTGAAACAAAATGCCCCAAAGCCCTGTGAGGTATGGGTGATGGTTCTGAAGCTGATCAACTTCTGCCATTTTTTTTTTTTCACTGCTTTCATCTACCGTATTCCTTTGGGCACTTTTTACTGTGCTTCAGGTCCTCTGAAATCGCCTTCATTGCACCCACACTTCGTACCTCCATAGCTTCTGACACCTTCCCCTTCCTTTCCATGCAGCTCAGTTTGCAGCTCTCCTCCCTTGTTTCCTCCCATGTGTCCATCCCAGCTTTACCCTTCTCGTTCCCATATCACACTTGGAGTTTATTTGACATATCTGTGGGCAAGTAAGAGCATGGCAGTGCCTTGAGGTGTGAGTGTACCATGCACAGAATGGCAGCACAAGGGACAAGAGCCAAGGGCTGGCCCCAGGTTGCTCCTGGTGCATTGGGGAAGGGGTTGATAGCTCTGGAAATTCAGAAACCCATTCTTGGTCAAACAAAAGTGCGCATGAAGGACAATAATGTCTGCACAGGAGCAGGTGGTTCTGGCCAGAGACAGGCTTGGTGCCTAGCAGAATTCCCCTCTACTGTGCTTACACAGAGGAGAATGGGAGGTATTTCTAATTTGTCCTCTTAACTGCCCACCCGGCCTTCATTGTGTACCAGCCCTTTCACCACACTTCCAGCTCTACTCCCTTATTTTTTCCCTGTTGTCTTCTAACCCACTCACTCTAATTGCTTTTGCACCTCCAGAATCCCATCCTCTATTTCCTGTGCTCTCTTCCAGACCCTTCTTCCTTCTGCATCCAGCCAACCCACCCTGCCCCTCTTCAGCACATGTGCCAAAGCCTTCCCTCTGTCCACTACCCCCAGAATGTAAAAAATTTAGAAACTTCATAATAGTTTGTGCTAAAGGGATTTTTTTGTCAGTGACTTATTGGAGTAGATGACCAAATTGCTTGTTTTTCTTCAACTGCATTCACTTTCCTTGCTCCAGGTAACCTAATCCTGTTGTTTTTAACTGTCTTCTATCTTCCCTCAGTAAGTCATTGCTGATTTTTCCTGACTACTTATGTTTCTAAAACAACATTGGACTGTTTATTTTAGAGAACTCACAAATGTTGGTTTAAACCAGAGATAGTGGGGTTTGGACAAAAGGAGCTCTTGTAAAACATGAGAAGCCTGTATATCACTGTGTTCCCAAACGCTGTCAAGAGAAGTCACCTGCACAGTGCACGGGTGCTGCTCAGGTTGAGCCAACAGCCCACGGCACCCTACGATCCACATGGATCACTTAGTTATTTTCCCAGCAAGCTGCCCAGAAACCTTCTTGCCTCTGCACCATGGGCAACTCACTTTCTTTGGCTCAATACTTTGCCACAAGCTCAGTGGGGACCTAAGGTCAAAGGTCAATCATTTTTGCTGTACAGTGTCATCACTGGTGCTGAGCACCAGCAGAAATGAATATCAAAAAACAGACCTGAAGTCTGAACAGGGCCAAAATATCTTTTGCAAAACGATGATGAAGATGATGACAACAATAATAGTAGCAGTAGTAATAATAATAATATCAGTAGTAATACAAAGATGAATGAATGCATGAATGAATGATTCATACAATGGCCATGCTTTCAGTCTTTCTCTATTTCTCCCTCAGAACTAAGAGTGGAGCCTCTGTGCACACAAATGATATGTGAGATGCCCATCTCAAGCAGGCTGCACATCTGCAGCTTCAAATGACTCCAAATTTGCCCCAAATGGTTTTAGCCAGGGTCTCTGTGAGGTTCATCAGATCGAGCATATGAATATTGGGGTGTGTTGCATACTTCAGCAGAATATAATGCTCATTCTTCACTACAACAGAGCAATGCACACTCTCCAGGCTGGATCTGAGTGTATACAGTGCTGAAGTATTGTAAGTAATAAATGGTGTTCCCAAAAGTGCCTAGCTGCAGTGGTGATTAATCATTTAGGCCCTGATCCTGCAAACATGCATGAATTTAATGTTACTACTATGAGTAATCCCCTTGATTTCAAATTAGATTAGTCACAGTCTTAACACTTGGCACGTGAATAAACGTTTGCAGGGCTAGAGCCCTATTTATGGCCTGATCTTGCAAATTATTACCGTCTAGCACTGTGCCTCTGTTTCTGAATATTTTCACCAATGCAAGATTAAAAAAATCCTCACTCTCCTGAACTGAGAACATTGCAGGATTAGATCTGCTGTTTGGTGCGTGTATACAGCTCTGCATCGTGTAGGTCATGGCAAGATATAGCTGTGTCTGGCCATGGGTGTGTGCCTTGATGCAAAGCACTCAAAAGCTAATTGCCATCAATGTTCTTTACTGTCCTTTACCACTGGTGCTAAGATTTAGGTCTACCATCTACAGTGTAAATGGAATTTTTCTCCTACTTCTCTGTTTTTTTTAAAAAAAGGAAGAGAGACATTAAATCAGTTTTGCTAACTTAGGATGAAGACAATAAGGAGCCCAATAAGCAGCTTGCAGATTTAAGTCACCAGTCTAATCAAATTCCTCTGGGCTGCAGTGTCCTTTCTGCGAAATCAACCTGCATTAAAGCAACTGGGTTGCTGTTTGTGAGTGTACCATCTCTGCAAATTACCGCTGCTCTGTTGCATTGTGTTTGTATGAATGGGGGTGACATGTGCTTGCCCACAGGTCCACGTGAGAGAGGTGGGGTGAGGAAGGAAAGATATTTTTAAAACGAATCTAGAGGGAGAAAGTGGAAGCTGCGGCTTCATAGAATGTGAATGGTATCCTAAAATAACCCCTGTCATCTGCCCACCCACCCACTGCCAAAATCAAGGTGCAGCTCTTTCATTTAAAATTAATTCTTGGCACCAGAGGGTATCGATAGATCAATATCTTGTGCTTCTGATCTCTTGTGGGCCACCCTTCAATGGCTCATGCAAAGGCTAAAAACAGAAAGATGCAACACAAAAGATACCGCAGTCAGCTCAAGCAAGGGGATATTTTTAGATCAGAAAAGGGAAAGGAGGGGAGAGGGAGAGAGAAAGGAAAGAGAGGGAGAGAGGCTGGTCTAGGGTTTGCAATCTAATTTCGTCTCCCTCTTCCCCCCTCCTTTTTTTTTTTTTTTTTTTTCTTTCTCTTTTTTTATTCCATCGGTGGTATTTTCCATACAATCTGATTTCTGCCCGCTTGGCTGGGGGGGGCTGGGGGGAGGGGGGGGCTGGCACAGCAAAGCTGGGCTGAAGATTCTGGAGTTTTATGGCTCATTCCAGCTAGTGGCTTCTCTCTGCCAGTTGAATTAATTTGATACTATTTTTGAAAGTCAGTGTTTCTAAGGGAGACCTAATGACGCAATGACGTCAATGCAGGTCAATAGCACACACTGGAGGAACTGACTGTGCTACCGGGAGCCAAGGGCTGGGAGCCCGCTCCAACACCCTGGCTCCCGCACACGTCCCCCCGCCGACTCCCTGACCACCCCCGCACCCCCTACGCACCTCGGGCACTGTTTGCAGTCACCTCCCACCCCCCCCCCCAAAAAAAAAAAAAAAAAAAAAAAAAAAAAAAAAATCCGCGGTGAAAGGCAGCGCGGTGAAAAAGAAGCCCACCCTCGCTACCTGTGAAAGGCAGCGTTATTGTGGAGGTGCACGCGCAGGCAGGCGCGCAGGCAGGCGCGCAGGCAGGCAGGCAGGCAGGCAGGCAGGCAGGCAGGCAGGGACACGCGTGTGCCCGCCCGGCCCGCGGCTATAAATAGCGGCGGGGGCCGAGCGCTGCCGTCCCGCACCCGCCCGGGAGGTGCCAGGGCCGGCTCGGTCGTGCGGGGGTGGTGCGTGGGCGGCGGGGCGGGGGAGCGGAGGAGCGGAGGAGGGGGCTGCTGCTTCTCCCTGTCTCCAAGTCAGGCTCTGAACACGAACTGGCTTCTTTTTTTTTTTTTCTTTTTTTTTTTTTTCTTTTTTTTTTTTTTTCTTTTCTCCTGGAAGAGTGCAGGCACACATTACGCGAAACCCACAGCCTTTCGCGATACACAGCTCGAAACGCTCTAGTTTATTTATATAGCCCCTCCACCCTTGGCTCTTCCCACCCGTCCCCAAATTCCCTAGAAAAATCCAGCTAAGGCGTGGGGAAGAGGAGAAAGCAGTTTTGGAGGGGAGGGAGTTATTTATTTTTGTTTTATTTGGGGATTGTTTTGCTTTGTTGATTTTTTTTTTTTCTTTGCGTACAAAAAATAAGTGAAGAAGATTTTGCAAGGTAGGTTTCTCTGTGCGTGTGTGTGCGTGTGTGTGCGTGTGTGTGTGTGCGCGTGCAGGTGTTTCCCTTTTGCTTTTTGCAAAGTTTTCTGATTTCACTTGTTAGATGCTTTTACAAGAAGTAGACTTTTCTGATTCGTTCGGCTGCCTGCCTTGGAAAAAACTGGACAGCGTTGCATTCCCCCTCCTTGTGAAGAGTTCTCTAGGCTGTCGTGTCGTGTGTCCTGTGCATTTGATGTTCCTGCAGGAAAGCATGCTAGTTTGCGAGCTCAAACTGCAGGCAGGGAGCTATGCATTTAAGACCCACACACTTTTCGTAGAGGCTGCAACTTTCATTTTGTCACATTTTGGGGGGGGGGGGGGGGGGAGAAGAAAGGCGTCAAGTTACTCGGGAAACGAGCTTGCAAATGAAATTTTAATTGCAGAAAGAGTCGAAGTCAGCAGCGTTGAAGCTTAAGGAGGATGGGAGGGAGCTGACATTTCTTGCGTAAAGAATTTGCTACCACTGGGAATAGATTGAAAGTCCATAGTGGGGGGGGGGGGGGGAAATTAGACAAAATAGCAACAAAGTAAACGATGAAGGAAATTTCTAATTAAAGTGATGCGGAAACTGAGAGGCTGTTACAAGCTCTAACCACCTGTAGAGGGAAATCTTTATACATAGTAATTTCTGATAGCTGATCTATAGAGAAACTAAAGAGAATTACATGGTCCAAACTTTGCTGCTCTTCAATGTGCAAGCCAAGATGCCAGAATTCTCAGTTAATTCTTGGTGGCTTGGAATTGGAGATACTGTTACCTGGAGAGAAATGGGGATTTAGCAGCTACTGATTCTTAGTCTCCACCTTCGCTGCAGCCATCTGTGGTACGCATCCTGGTTTTCTTTACTGCTGCTGCACTCGATGTGATTATCAAGAGATGTCTTGCCTGAGAAGAGTGGGTTTGATTAATTACTCATTTCAAGCAGGTTTTTTAATTGGAAAGAGTTGGATGATCTTCCCTGTCTGAGGGGAAGTTTTCCAAAGTAGCTGTAGGGACCAGCTGCTCTAACCAATGGAAAGCATTTTTCCCTTCAGAGGATCCTGCTCAAGTTCTGTATAACCAGAAGAGTAATACCTTATGACAACTGACACAGGACATAATGTGAGTAATGTGTCACACCTTGGGCAGTGCCTTTCCTTCTGAGGAATCTCGGGGCACCCAGTGGAGCCATGAAGCAGACTGACCTCAGAGGGGGCACAATGTGCAATTGCAGGGTGATGACCAAGTGCCTCAGAAGGGTGAAGTGCTAGTGAAACTCAAAGCCATGGCAGGTTGTGCAGAAAATCAAAAAATGATGTGGTTAGGAGGCAGCATTTTCCCTCCACACTTGCTCATACACTTTTTTCACCCCTTGTCATGAAGGACAGATTTGTCAAGAGTGGGCTGCTGGTAACAAAGCACTAATTTCTTAATCATAGAGTCATAGAATGGTTTGGGTTGGAAGGGACCTTAAAGATCACCTGGTTCCAACCCCCAGGGACACTGCCCACTTGACCATGTTGTTCAAGGCCCTATCCAACCTGATCTTGAACACATCCAACACTTAATTCTTCTGATGCCTGCTGCATCATTGGTCGATCTCCCTTACAGAAATATGGAGATCTCAATATGGACTTGGACCACCTCTAATGCCATCTGTTGACCCTCTCATCTCTCATTTGCCTGTCCAGCTGAGGAAACATGGAAATCCTGTGTTTTATTCCTGTGACTCTTGATGCATATGTCATTGGGGTCGTCTGAGTAGTGGGACTGCAGAAGATGAAACACCACGGAGCAGTGCCACTCTCTTGTTTCCTCCATGTAACAGAACAGCAACTGGAGTGCATCACCTCAGGATGCTGCTTTGGGTCCACCCTGTGCCCTCATAATCTCCATTAAAACCTCTGATTTTTGGTTCAATGATCTCTATCATCTCTGCCAAATGCCCAAGTTGTCTCCAACCCTTGTTTACTGAGGTTTGTGCTTCATCTTTTCTTTTCTCTGCTCCTTATCCCAACCCCCAAATCTTTGACTGATCTGGATACCTCAATGTTTTGAAATGCCACCAGGTTTAAACAGCTTCAGGAGCTCCTCTCTTGACACTTCAAGAAGGCAGTCTGTGGCAGGATGACTCTTGGTAATGGGTTTTTATTAACTCCTTTCACTTCCTCCTCTCTGGGAACTTCTGAGGTCCTACACATAGTCTTCTCTGTACAAACTCTCTTTAACCCAGATATTCTCACATCCACTTCACCTATGAGTCACTGCACTTTCTAGCCTACAATTACATTTGCATAGCTTGTGCAATAGAGGGAATTCTCCAGCTTGCATGCTGCTCATCTACCCTTCTGCAGCTTTCCAGATGCTGTGTCTTTTCATGTCAGGTTTAGAAGGATTCTCTATGTTGAAAGAGCTCTAACCACTACCTCTTTTTATCTACTACCATCCCCTCCTAGTCCAACAGTGAACAGGACTGCATCAACACAGGATCTTACTCTGAAAATGCTTATGTTGGTTTAGGTGCTTGTGCAGAATGATATTCCTTATTAAGACTCCTCCTGATTTGTATGGTCTTCAGCTACTCCTGTTTTTCTCATGTTAAACTATGTCCTGTGACACAACTTATCTCAAGGAGACTGCATAAGCTAATTCTATAGTAAAATTTTTATTTAAGAAGGTGGTAGTTTATGTCACCATACAGCATCTTAAGTGTCAGGTGGACAGTCATAAAGACGAAAATTCTGTATTTCTTCTTGCAATACTTCTGTGAATGGTCTTACCAACAATTGCATAGTACCTCTGGAGATCTAGACAGAGTCTTCATAGTAAATGGGCAATGAAAGTACCACTTCCTTATGAGAAGCCTTCAGAGAGGCAACCCCCACACCTCCTTATAAACTCTGGGCACAAGAAGCAAAACTCTTTCTTCTACTAAGCTATGCATTCTGTAGAAGGACTGGACAAAAGGTCAGTGCTGGTGAGGTGGAGCGAAACAGTTTATTGCTTGGACTCCCTTTTAGTTTATAGAAAAATGAGCAAGAGGATACAAGTCCACAAACTGTATGGCAGAAGAACTGCCCTCTCAATTTCACTGAAGGCCTCTCTGAAAGACCCTCCAAAATTCAGTGACACCTGTGTGCAATCCCCCTGCCCAGTTAGTTCTCCTCTGCTTTCTCCATTGGAAACCTAGTATCAAGCCAAGATGAGTGACTCCACTCATCCTCATACTCATTGGAGTATTTTTGATATTCTATGACATTTTTCTCCTTGAAACACCAGGATCATGAACAGCATTCAGAGATTGTCTCAGCCCTCATATTTTCTCTATTGCAACACATTCTTGGAGATTCTTGTTGTGTAGAAGCTTCAGTTCTGCTTTTCAGGCTTAGCCACCAGCTTCCGATTGACTCCCACTGTGAGTGTAGGCCATGCATCTTGCTCTTACTGCTTGCTTACTTTGCACTTCTCTTTGTATTACTCAAGATCTCCTGCCTATGAACTTGTCTGTCACTTACTGTAATCCTATCAAAATTATCTGCACGGTATAGTTTATAATATAAATATTGTAACTTATAAATAATATGTTAGCTCCATAATAAAATTTATAAAGTAACAGTAATATTTATGCAAAATATAGCTATTCCCAAATATAAAACCATGCTGGGATACAAGTAATTTTTCCTCTTTTTCAATGAGGCTCTGTTCTGTGCCCTTCCATGACTTCATGGGGCTGAGTCTTGTTCATTCCCATTACCCAGTACCTGTCACGTCACAGGTGGGTAGGTAACAATGACATCATCTGTCATTATTTTTACTTTTTTTTCCCCCTGAATAAGGATCCAGCTTTATTTTAATGCTCCAACCTGTTTTCAAGTGTTTGCTCCCAGCTAGAATTTTCCACATTGTTACTTTTTGATTCTGGATTTGCACAGCACGCAGTAGGACGGGAGCTTTATCTGAGATTGCCAGCATATGATAATGAAGCTCATGTTTGAAAGTTTAACTTGTGACGTGTTGCTAATGTAAGGAGCAATCAGCTGATACAATATTAATGTTAACAAAAATTAACACATTTCTAAATTTAGCTAAATACTCATTGTTAGTCTCGAACAACAACTCAGAATAGCTTTTACATGCAAACCTTGAACTACTCAGAAAATCATTACCTGGAATGTAATTCAGACTTTGTATCTCTGTCCATATAGTCCTATAATAATTGCAATTACTGCAAAAACAGCACAAAACAGTGATCTGTGAGGCATTTGCATAAGTATATGGGTTTCATCCCCTGGCTCTGCAGCAGGCATTTACAGCAATATGATAATAGCCTGCACTTCTCTGTTGCTCATCTATGGATCTCCAGATATTCTACTAATACTCAGTAAGTTATGTATGATACTTCTCCATCCTGTTCATGAGTTGTGTAAGTATTAATACACATCTCTTGTC
Organism: Sitta carolinensis; assembly: GCA_032173965.1. Taxonomy (NCBI): domain Eukaryota; kingdom Metazoa; phylum Chordata; class Aves; order Passeriformes; family Sittidae; genus Sitta; species Sitta carolinensis. The sequence continues at coordinate 3,988,654 of JAVUNC010000006.1, forward strand.
ATTAAAAGGATGTACATACAGCCCCAGCAAGGCCCAGAGGCAGAGCTGCTGCCCATCCTGTGCTTTGGAGGGGACAAAATGGAGATTACCACTGTAGTTCCCCTACCTGTATTTGGCCATATATCGGCTGGTGGTAGTGGTTTGATCAGGTGCTTCTGAGGACTTTCTAAAGGGCCTATACTCTTACAAGTAATGAAATGTGTCCTTCTTCCTGTGAATTTCATGGCATGTCTGGTCTTCTCAGTGATAGTTCAGCAGCTGTCACAGTTTTCCCTAGGGGAGTTGAAGCATGTCTTAGCAGTAAAAACTTACAGATGTTTCCACTTCTATGCCCAAGTCATATGAATTACCTCCTCCCAATTCATGACCAAATAACACCATGTACTAATAGACAGTCATTTATTTGGCAAAATAAAAGAGAGTGAATTCTAACATGTTTCTATTGAGAAGATCCAGCATCTGGGAAAGTAAAAGCCATTGGTGCTTGCCCAGCTGCTCCTCCTGGGACTTCCACAAGTTCTGTGGAACACTGATGGTTTTCCAGTCACAGTCAGGGAACCAGTGGCTTAATTTGTAAATTGTGCATAGAAACCACAGCTTGGATCCAAGCACAAACAGCTTGGATCTTGATGCCATTTTTAGGTTTGAACTTGCTATTAGCACACAGTACATGAATGTTAACTGAGGATAAAAATAGATGTTGAGACAAAAAGTCATATGTGATCTAGATCTTGTGATCCATCTGTGTTTTAAGTTTCCTTCATGGTACTGGAAACTGCCAGATGTTTCTGCTTTACTGAATGTGGATTTCTGGAATTTGGGAGTCTAGAGAGATAGGAATTCCAGGACTACTGAACAGTGTGAATTTGAGACTTTTTGTTACCCCGAAAGGTAAGTAGAGGAGTGAATGATGAAATACCATCCTGTCCTTATTTGAATATGTGTTACATTTTCTGGCTGAGTAGCAATTTTTTGTTGCAATTTTTGATAGCCACATTGAACTAGATTAAAAGGAAGAACAAATCAGAAGCCGCAAATTAGGAAAGAATAGTGTTACAGGAGCACCATAGGTCAGGATAAGAGCTCACAAGGCCATGTCTTCATAACCCTAGGTATCTCACCTTATCTTTCACCTCACCATCTAAGAAATGAAGCTAAATTATATTTTCTTTTTCCCACCCCACTGTCTTCTGCCTTGAGAGAATTTGACTTTTTTTTTCTTTGATGGATCCCTTGGCTTCATGTTTTATTATCTCAGTAAATAAATACTTCCTAAATTACTTCAATATCATCCTATCCATATCCCATCCTCTCACACTGACTGTAATACTGGATAGCTTGAGGTAAAGACTGACACAGATTTTTGGCATTTCTTCATCATAGCCTTCCCTTATTTTCTACTTGTTCAAGTCCCTGTATAATTTACCTTGAAGTGCTGTCTTATCTTTCTGGTCCTGTTTATAACTCTTTCTTTAAGGTGGTTGCCAGATATATGTGCACATTATGTTAAAGGTCATGGGTCTTATTCATGACGAGTTCCGTTTTAAAGGCTAATGAAAATCAAATTTTAGTGTAAAGGCTCATCAAATTTGTAGCAGAATTCCTCAAAGGTTGTGCTCCTTGTATCTGAAGTATGATGCCTATTCACTGTATTCCTTCCATAGGTTTAACTTTTATTAAGTGATATTATTTTTTTTTTATATCATCCTCAATATAGAGACCTTAGTACTCTTTTCCACCAGCTTCATTATGCTAATGCTTTTCTTCTTTTCATCCCTGTTATACAGAATTATGTCTCCAGGGCCTGATTTCGAAGCCATTGGAGGACAATCCAGTTTCTATCCTTTTGCATGTTATAGCAATGATCTATATCTATAATGTAAACAGAAAAGCTAACGAATGCAAAGCAACCCACATATACTGACATTTTAACCCCAAACTGTTCAAAGAGTTTATTAACCAATCTGCATGAGATGAAACACTTGCACAAGTTGTCTATTTTATTGGTGTCCTGGTCTATACATTCGGGTTCTCAAAATGATCCATAAATTGAAGTCTTAATAAGTCTTTGGTCTTCTGACACAGGTGAGATTTTCTTTACTAATGTACTGCAGTTTCTTATTCTGATGTCGGAGGTAAAGCGTTCCTTTCCTCCTTTTGCTTCCTTGCATGCTCTTACAATATTGCTGTCTTCTTACTGCTGCCTTTTATTGATTATCTCAATGCTGTAGATATCTTCAAGAACATCCTGTTTAGGTAAGTGAGTATTGTCTTATCTTCATTTTGTGAGTAGATATGCCAAGCATAATATGATTGGCACATCATCTAAAATTTGAGGAGGACCTCAAAATTATTCAAAGTAAAGCTTTTCCGTGAGAAATTTCAGATCAACGCTTGTTGTAGCAAATTTGTGATTGGAACAGGAATATCTAGATTCTAATCCTCTGCTTTAACTAGCAATTACTCTTCTTCAGTCCTTTCACTAGCATGTACTCTACCTCCTAGGAAACCCAGAAGATTGTTGAATAGATGTTGCTCTAATTTTTTTCCATTTCAATGTGATTGCTCTTTCCTCTGTGTTCTACATTTTCCTGGAACAAGAATTAACTAGCATAAGTTATTGATTGACCTCATACAAGGTGAATTTTATTCAAAAAGATGAGGTGAGTTTGTGAGATCTTAGTATAACCTGGTGGCACTTCACTCTGTTTCTGTTTATCTTCTTATGTTTGGAACATATCACATGTCTTTCAGCTGCTTGGGTGAAACTAGGCCAAGAACCAACTTGAAATGTTAGTGGGAGTAAGACTGGGTTAGGAGAATATTTTAGAGCAATTTTGTGATTGAACAGCTCACAGGTGAGCAATACTCCAAGGCTCTGAGGAGGTAACTGTCAAACTACAGCAAAGCCAAATTGAGAAGGAGAAGGTGCCTTGAATTTGCTGGATCAAAACCCCAAACAAATTAGGAGTACCACTAAAATAGCTTTATTTTCAAAGTATACTACTTTTTAAGTGTCAGATCTTAGTTGGTTTTGAGCAGCAATTTTGTGCATGCTAATGTTTTACAGTTAATAATAGAAGTAGTATTCCAGTCTGGGACATTATCTATCAGAGCAGGGTCTGAAAGGGAAATTTTCAAGAAAATTTTTAAAAATTCAAAAATTTCAAGCATATGTGTTAGAAACTGGGCTGCCCCCTTGGCATCTTCAGTAGCTGTAGACGAAAGGCCACGTATCTGCAGCTGATGGGGACTCTGCCGCTTCAGTCACTGTCAGGTATCACTTTACAGAGGAGGAAAAAATACAGGATCCATTGCTTTCATTAAGACTTCATTGATAGGGAGGCTTAATTGATCAAAAATGAGATGGCTAATAACGACAATATCGAGATAGAAGTCAGATTTTCTCTTTAGTGCTTCTAATGATCAGGAGAAATGTGAACTGCAGTTTGGTAAATAGTCACCTGCCAAACATTCTTTTCAGTTTGGATAGCTTCCGTTTCTTTTTTTTTTTTTTTTCATGAGAGAGATTCTCTGGGCACTGGACCTCACTTCAACCAAGCCTTTAGCAGCAGGCAGGGAACACAGGAGATGGTTCTGCTGAGATGGAGATGATGCATTGGAGTGGAGAAGCAGGGGACGGCAAAGAGGAAGGCAGGCTTGTTTTAAAAAATGAGGCTGAAAGATGGTGCTACAGCTTCCATGAAAACATGTTAACCCCATTGGTAGGAAGATCTAGTTCTTTCACTAAGACTAGAGAACTTAAGGAAGAAAAAAAAAACAAACAAAAAAATCCCTCAAAAACCCAACCCCCCTATTCCCCAATACAAACAAAAAGGCAACCAAAGCCAAACATAAATAACCCACACATGGAACTGCAAGGAGCTGCTCAGGATGTGAAGCAATTCCAGGTATCTTTATGGCTGGAGAGGGCCTGAGGTCCAGGAGCTGCAAGGCTTACCACTATGTCCACTCCTGACCTGGCTCAGAGATCATTGCTGATACACAACCAGGTTGATACTGCTTTCTCTGTGACAGAGAAAAACTAAAGCTGAACAGCTTTCCTCTGTTCATGTGCACAGAAGTGAACACTACAGAGAAATGCAAAGCTCTTGTGGGGTGTGTGGGAGGGAATAGAGTAGATGTTCACCCTCTCCTTCTACAGTAGACCATGGGTTATCTAAAAGCTCTTGGGTCTGAGTGACAGAAGATGGTTTAGATGTGCACTCCTCCATCCTCAGACTCCTGTGTTGCCTAATGTTTTTATTAACCCAGGATGAGCTTCTTTGCAGCTCCTCAAAGAAGTGTGTCTGGCACTCTGTCTGGGCTCTTGAGGTGTCTTGTCCTTGGTATGAGGTCTTTCCCTACTGTGATGTTTCTCTGCATCTGCCTGGCTTCTGAGCTGCTGCTGCTGCTATAAAGGCCAGCTTCCCAGGTGTATATGGTGCAAACATGGTTTAGGTTGGGCTTTTCTCCTAGGTCAGAGCACATCTGTCCTAGTCCTGGGAAGATGGATTTGTGGCTGGCATGCCAGAGATGTGTGAATGAAAATGGATCTGCTCACTTCTACCAGAGAGTGTGTGTAGTCATTTTAAAATGCCTAATCTGTCTCCCCAAGCCTGACAGTGCCTGTGATCTGATTTCATATAGGTGTGTGATGTCCCTCTCCCTGCATGCTGTTATATCACTACTAGAGTTTGCAATGGCATTGTCTGGCTGAGAAGCAGAGGAGGAGACAGCCTTACCTCATTGATTGCAGTTTATTGACATTAGGAAATTCATTGTCTGCAAAAGAAGTTGGTAATAATTAAGTGAGTTAATAAATAAAGAATGTGTGTGTACAGATTAGATAGTAAATAACTTACTGGCTTCTTGATTGCCCCAGCATTTTGCTTCTCTCTTCATACAAGGTGTGAAGAGGGCTGATGGTGGGCAGGGCATGGTAGGATATTCTCACCTAGTGAAGAGATGGTCCCATAAACCTTGGCTTTCCCTCCGGTGCTGGCGTGTGTGTGTGTGGGGTGTGTGTGTGTGTGTGTGTGTGTGTGTGTGTGTGTGTGTGTGTGTGTGTGTGTCTGAGTCTGTCCCCGGGGCGGGGAGGTTGTTTAATGCTTTTAGTGCCATTTTCCAACAAATGAGAGATGTGTTTAAAAATAGCAACAGCCCTTTGCGCTTGCCTTTTTTTAGGCATTTTAAGAAACAGCTGCATCCCTTTGACTGGGAGACATGGAAGGCGATATGCTCTTCAAGGTCCTCATTAGCTCCTCTGGGACCGTGGAAGGGCTCCTGGTGCCCTCCCCTCCCCGGCTGCATTTGTTAATTGACCCCTCTTCACAGACTTAGTGGCAAGAGAGGTCGTTTCAGAGATGTTTTGCTTAATGGGAGCAGGGAAAGGTGTGGTGCTTAAAGAAAATCCCTCTCTTGGCCGGATAAACCCCGGATTTGTCAGCAAGACAATTTTCTTTTGTCTGGTTGCTATTGATGCCTAGGTTTGAGGTGGGGGGGGCTCGGGGGTGTGAATGTGTGTCTATGTGTACCACTGTGCAAGCTCAGGTTTAGCCATTTGCATACAGACAATAGCAGCATTATAATTTTTAATTGCAATTTCATTTGATATTCTCTCCCTTTCCCCCACCCCTCTCTCTGTATAATCTGGATCATTGCTCTCTGTAGCTGATTCCGTGGGAGACCAAGCAGAGTGCGTGGGTGCAGAATATAGAAAGCCAGAGCCATAGAATCTGTTATTTGCGTCATTCTAGGAGACAGGGCTGTTTGCCTGACAAATATACAGAATTAATCCTGCTTTTATCAATATCTGTCTTTTGCTACAGTAGCCAAATACAAGTGTAAAGTGGCAGGGGGACTTGCTGCTGGTGTTGTTGTTGGTATTGGAGGGGTGGGGGCACGGGGGGGTGACAGGGAAAGAGAGAAAGTAAGGATGCTAAAATATATTCAGCAACCCCCACGCAGTTTGCCTTACAAATATTCAGAAAACAGGCTTATGTTTCCAAATTGCTTTTTGTTAAAATTGGTAACCACGAGAAGGGGCTGGGGGGGGCGAGGTGGGGGCTAATGTTCTTGCAAGGTCTGGCTATGCAGATTTCTCTCCCTGCCTGTGCTTCTGCATGGGATATGTGTGTGGTTTTTAAGAAATATCTCCCTGTCTCCAGCCCATATCCCCCCACCCCGGCCCCAGCCCCTTCAGGAATTTTGTGCAACTGTACAGAGAACCGCACTACACAAAATATGGGGCTTGGTAATTAACTCTTTTCCTCGAATTGAAGTGCCTTACTGCAAGCACAAAGCTCCAAGCACAGACATCTTTTATGATGAACTAGAGCCTCTGAAGAGGAGAATCTGAACGTGACGTCAATAGCTGATAACTGACGCAGCCTTGCAAAGGAGTCTCAGGCTGGCTCCTTGCAGCCTGCAAGCCCTAATGATTCTATTTTTTCCCCAGTCCCCCCTCGTAGTGAATTACTAGAACGCAAACACACACACCCCTTTTTTTCATATATATATTTATAGATCCTTTATTCTCCAAACAAAGGATTTTTTAAAGGGGGAAAAGGCAGTGAGTGGGGAGGGGAGAATTTTTTTTTTTTTTTTTTTTTTTTTTTTTTTTAAAACAACCCTTCTTGGTGCTGGATGCAGTTCAGTACGTGAAACCATCTCTGTGTCTCAGCAAAGCAAGCATCCCTGCCTGAAATTCACATTTGTGCATGATGGCAAACTGGTGCATGGTGGTTGTGTTTATCCAAAGCCCACTTTATAAAGACTCTGGAGGAAGATAGACACAATAATGCTGCAAGGCAACAGGCAGAGAGGCACAGAGACAGACTCAATTCAACTGTGGATTAGGGGTTTGTGCAATAGGACAGCATGGAAGGCGGTCAGTTTGGGTCGTTTGGTGTGGGGTTTGTTTGTTTGTTTCTGTTGTGTTTGTTTTGGGGTTTTTTTTCTGCAATGATGCACCTAAAGCAAATGTAGACGGTGTTGCAGAAAGAATCTGGGGTATGGGGGTGCATGGTTGGGGGTTGTTGTGTTGTAGGGGGGCAGACTAAATGCACATTTAATGTTTTGGACTTAGCGTTCCAGCAAAATGCCTTTGTGTGTGGATTTTTTTCCCCAGTACCTGCTAAAAATAGCATCAGGGTTTTGATCGCGTTCCAGAAATAGACAGAGGGTTGCACTTGTATAAAAAGCGAGCGAGCGCGGGTGGAAGAAAACCTGGACATCACCGCAGTATTTTTTTTCCAACTCCTGTCTGGAAATTAATTGCTGGATTCCCCCCCCCCCCCCCCCCCCCCCCCCCACACACACACACACACACACACTTTTCCCCCTCCTTCCCCTCCCTCCCCTAACCGAGGAGTTCCCGTTTGGGTAAGTAGTGATCTTTCCTGTGCATGATGCAGAGAGTGGCTGTGAGTCTTGTCTTTATTTTATGCATGCCTGGATTATTTTTTTTCCATCCTTTCTATTTTTCCTCTAAAGCGAGAGGGGTATACTCGTCTACATAATGAATTTGGTGCATGCCCGGAGCTCAGACAGAGGGAATTCTTGCAGAAAGGGGAATCACCCTGTCGGTAAATCTCTGAATCAATAGCGAGCTGCAACTCTCTCTCTCTCTCTGTCGGCGCTGTTGAGCCCCTCTCCCTTCCCGCCCCCCCCTCTATTTTCGCCCAGCGCGGGGGGAGCGGCGGGGCCAGGGGCGCGGGCCGGGAGCTCCCCGCAGGGCGGCCGCTGGGAGCTGTCCGCGCCCCGGTGCTGAACCCGCCGCCGCTGCCGCCAGGGGCGGGGGTCGGCGCCGGCCCCGGTGCCCGCCGGGCGGGGGCTGCGCCGCCCGCAGCGCCGCTCCCGCCGAGGCTTCCCCGCCGCCGCTCCTTCGCCCGGCGCCGCCTGCCCTTCCCGCCCGTGCGTTTGAAAGAGCCTGTACCTGATGATGGTGCTCCGCAAAATAAGAGGCTATAGGTTGCTTTATTTGGACTCACCCCTTCTCCTCCCACCTCATTTTTCCCCTCTAAGTGCTCACACTTTCTGCGGATCGTGTGTGTGCGAGCGTCTGTTTTTATTATTGCCCGTCCTTCGCGTCCTTAGTCATACCCTCACTAGAGGAATGACTGAATTAGAGGCGAAGTAGCGGGGGATTGTTGTGGTGTGTACGGAGTAGCTGTGTAGGGTTACCTCGATGCTGCAACCACCCGTCACCCTCTCACCGCTTCTGAGAGCCGGGGAAGTTCTCGCTAGGCTACGAGCATGCAGGTTCGCAGGCACTCCGGCTAGCAAAAGCATGTCATCAGATTGCATTAAAAGAGACAAGGAAAGACCGTCTGGCACTCACATGCACCACCGCGTTATCCCGGACAACGGTATCCCTCCGAAAGCGCCGTGGAAGGGGGCTTAGCCGCAGACTCAGACCTGCAAAGGATGGAAAACGTACGAGGCAGACAATAGCCAAGGAAGGAGCTTCCCCCGGAGCACGTTTAGCCATAGCCTCGCAGTAAAAGCAAGCTTAGAAAATGGTGCACCTACCACACAAAGCCCAGCAACAATTGCGGATCCTGCAGACAATGGCATGATGCAGCCATGAACATCAGTATAGCACAGTACGCTGGGCTGGGGTGAGAGCACCTCCTGGCCAAGACCGCATGCAATGGCTCTAATCTAGGCATACAAAAGACATAATTTCTTGCAATTAATCAAACACCAGCGCCTGAATTCACAGCACGGTATTCCACCCACGGCTCCTCTTAATGTCTAAACCGTCCCTTCCCCGAGCTTGCGTGGTCGTATTTACAAGCGGACCAGATATCTATTTTTTTTTTTGGTTGCTTTTTTAAAGCAAGAAAAAAATCCCCTTACAACACGTGTAGCCAATCGTTGCAACTCTTAATATATCCCTACAAAACAGGCATTAAAACCAAGAAATGCCCTCCTTCCTCGCCCCCTCCCTCGCCTTCCCAGCCCTCCCCTCCTAGATCGTTGCCTCACTTGACACAATGCATAAGATTACCCTTAACTGGATCCTATTAAATAATTCAATGGTGGCGGTGTAATTTTGGTTGGAAACTGCACGGATTTCCAAGTCGTGACTGTAAAAGTGAGTAATGTGCTCTGGCTGCGTCATGGCTCCAGTCACAGATGGTTCCAAACTGAGGAGAAATCGTGACTTCGACTTGAGACGTCCCCTCTCCATGAAAAGACCATCCAATCACAACGGCGTCGGGGGGCAGCCGGACTCCGCGGAGCTCGCTTTCTCCTTGCTCTCCCGTCCGTGTTGTGTGTGTGTGTGTGCGCGCGTGTGTGTGCCCGTGTGCCCGTGCCTGCGCGTGTGTGTGTATAAAATCCTCAACAAGTTGCAGAAGGGGTAGGGAGAGGAGGGGTTAATCCTGGGGAATCTTCTGCACCTAGTGAGATCGTGACCCTCCCACACAGTACAGTAACTTATATACACACCTGAAGGAAGGGACGCTTTGCTTTTGGGCTTTCCAAAAAAAAAAAAAACCAAACCAAAAACAACCAAACCAACCACCAAAAAACAGCAAAACACTGTTGGTGATGGTTGTACCCCGCGCGGGACTCCCCGGAGCGGCCAGGGACGCGCCCCGCCAGGTAAGTGCTGGAGGTTTTCAAACTTCTGCTGCCTGCGCTGCCCCGGCCGCACTGCCTGTCCTGCCTGCGCCCCGCTCCTCTGCGCTCCGCTCCGTCGCGCCGGTGCCGCCGGGGGCTCGGGAGGCGCGGGATCATGCCGCCCGGCGGGCGGGAGCGTCGGGAGGGAGCCGCTGCCGGCCGGGATGGGAGCGCGGGGGCGGCACGCGTGGGGTTCCCGTGCCTCTCGCGCGGGACCCTTTGCCGCCGCGGGGCGGTGGTGGAACTGCAAGAGCCGGAGTTCGGGCCGGGATGGGCCGGTCCCCCGCGGGTCACTGCCCCAGCTCGTTCGGGATCCCAGCGGGCGGGCGGGCCGCGACGCGGACGTGTGGTTTGCCTTGTTCCCGTTGCCGCCGAGCGCTGGCGGGGTCTCTGGTTCCCCGCAGGCTTGCAGGAGAAGACCTCTGGAGTTCAGTGACACGTCCTGGAAACTTTTAGCAAGCGGGTGTCCTCGCCGGCGGCGGTGGCGGGTGGCTCAGCGCCCAGGACGTCGCTGAGGCGCGGAGGGGAGGGGACGTCCCGGGTCCCCGCTGACCTGCACGGGTCGCCCCTCGGGTCTGGCTGGCTCCCCGCGCCGAGGCGGGGGGAATAGGGGAGAAGGCAGCGGCAGGTCCCCGTGTCCCCGGCTGCCCGCCGCGAGGTGGCGGGCGGCCTGGGGCGCCCCCGCCGGGGGGACCAGCGGCTCTGCGCCGGGGGTAGCCCGCGGCGGGGCTGGTCCTTAGCTTAACGGCGCCCCTTTGGCAGAGGATTCCCGGAGAGGGGCTCGGGGAGCGGCAGAAGCGAGAAGGGATCTGGGCTGGGCCAGCCGCACTCTTGAACGTGCTCTTGTCGCGGATTTGGTGACTAATTGAACATGGAGAGGGCCTTTTTTTTTTTTTTTTCTTCCCCCATCCTTCCTTCTACCCATCCATCCTTCCCTCCCGCTCTTCTCTGCTCTCCTCTCCCCCTTTCGGAAAAAAAAAAAAAAAAAAAAAAAAAAAAAAAAAAAAAAAAAAAAAAAAAAAGAAAAAGGAGGAAAAAAAAAAAAAAAGCCGAACGAGGCAGTGTGAGGCGCCCGCCGATTGGTGGGTGACGATTTTAGCCCGCACCAATGAGAGGCCCGCCTGCTCTCTATTTATTTAGCGCTCAGGGGGGAGAGTTTTCTCTTTACGCAGCGCCCGTGCCCAGCGCCGGAGCCTCCGCGCGGAGCGGGGCCGCGGACACGCCGCGCTCTGCCACGCTCCCGCGGCCCCGCGCCGCCGGCCCCGCCGCGGGGGCGGGGGGGTGGCGGGACACCCCCCTTCGCTCCCGGCGCCGCCTCTCCCCGGCGGGGTCCTGGGTTTTTGGAGCGGGACTTGGCGGGGATGGGGGGTGGGGACCCGGCGTGGCGGGGGACGGCGGAGCCGATCGCCCGTGGGTCCTGTGGATGTTATGGTGGCAGCCGGATGGATGGATGTAGGAAGCCGCGGGAGACTTTGTCCTTCGCGAATCTTTTTGCGGTCTGGGCTTGCTGTACATAACTGCCTACCCGGGAAGCCCTTACCCCAAAAAGCATTCGCGGAGGGCGCATTCGCCGAAGGAGCAGCAGCTGCGATCGCCGAGCCTTGGACTTATCTAGACTCTGTGGGCTTCTATTATTAATTCCTGGCACCTTTCCCTTTTCCCCGTCCACCCCCCCCCCCCAACCCCCTCCCGCTGTGAGTGTATATATGTGTCTCTAGCTTTATGTGTAGTGAGAGAAATAAACACCCTTTCCCCCCTTTCCTACTCCGCTTGGTCCCCCAGACGTCCAAATATTCCCCGTCGCCTAGTAGCCTAACTTTTTAATCGACTTTTGCCTAAAGGAGCAAATCACACGTTTATTCGGATAACTGTATGGCGTTTTTTATTTCATTAATGGAAAAATAAAATAGAATAAAACTTCCTAAAAGTTCTCCTATCCTCACCTTCCCCCCACCCCCGACCCCCCCCCTCCTTCCAGGGCATAGCCGTGTATGAAAATATGGGTGTCCTAGTTGATCGAGATTAATTCATAAAAAAAAAAGAAAATTCTTCGGAGCGATTCATTAAATGCTCTGTAATCGTGAGCCTCGGTTTATTTCGAGGTGAGGAGGGTGGGATTTACTGGGATCACCCCATAAATAATGGGGAGGGAGGAGGAGGAAGAGGAGGAGGAGGAGGGAGGGAGGTGCACGGATCCGCCGCGGTTTGGGGGAGACCCCAGTTAGCAGGAGATGCACCATGGAAGCGCTTGCCAAAGGAGCCTCCCTCCCCCTGCCCACTTCCAACCTGATTTTAAGCAACTTGTAGTCCGGCGATATCTCCAATCACTCTTTCCGCAAAAACTAGTGCCCCTAGAAAGGGTAAAAAAGGCAGAATCCGAGGGAAAACCCAGCCGAGGCGATGCTTTTGGACGAGGTGATTTCAAGCGAGCAAAGCAGCATCAGCACCAGCTCTGTGGTTCTGAAACTGCCTTGTGCATGCACACAGCACTGAGAGCATCTCAGGCAGGAGTTAGGGAAGCTGCATTTTCCTTCTCTTTGCAGTAATTACCAGCCCGGATTCCGTGGGCAAGAAATAAATAGCAAAGAGAAATCCTCCCTGTCTGCCGCCCCCCAAAAGAAGGAGCGATTAAGCGCAGATCTGTCCGTGCAGATCAGCCTCGTGAAAGAGACAAGATCTAAGCAGCAAGTTGGTAGCAGAGTGGCCGCTTGACGCAACACAGGGGCCTATGGTTCACCCGGCTGTAAAATAAAAAGGACTTGGGGTGCGATCTAATGTATCAGCTGTTAGAAAACACAAGGGCTCTCCCATCTGTCCCCCCCTCCCCCCGACGGCGGCACGGAGGGAGATCCGGCTGAGAAAGGGCTGATCTTGCATTTCAGGGAAGCCTGCATTGGAGAGATCGGGTGAGGACCACAGTCTAAGAGTTAATATTTCTCGAGAGATAAAAATATTTTGAAGACTTTCTCGCACTTTAGAAAAGAGTAAAAGGCCGGCTAAGGGACAAGCGAGGAAAGAAAGCAAAGCAAAAGCACCTCATTGCTCCCTTCCCTCCTTTCCTTCTTTCTCAGGACACGTAGTTTGAGCACTAGCTGGCTTGATGAAAACAAGGGTGGAAGGGTCACAATATCTTTAAAGTAGACTCGCATTTTCATAATTATTTATTCTCTTCTATTTAGGGAAAGGGAAAAAAAAAAGACGTTTGTACTTTACGATCGCCAGCAAACATCTTTATGGGGGTTTTATTCATGTGAGCATATTCTAAAGGGAGAGACAAGGTAGAGGGAACTTGGATTAAAAAAAAAAAAAAAAAAAAAAAAAAAAAAAAAAAAAAAAAAAAGAAGAGAGAAGTGATAAGAGGATCAACCAAGCTAAGGCTAAAAAAACTCTGTTCCCTGCCTACTGCCGTCCCTCCAGAGAATGGAAACCAGGAGTGATTTGGGGGGCAGCTCAGGCGCGAGGGGAAATCCGAGCCACGGTGGTGCAGCTCCCCGTCTCTTTACCTTGCCAACCAACTGTTGCTGCCTCGCTCAGGGCTGCGGCTGCCTGGGCGGAGCGGGAGCCGCTCCCTTCTGCTTGGGGGCTGCCCCCGGCCGGGCTCCGCGGCCGCCGCAGCTCCACGGGGAGCCTCTGGCCGGCCGCCCTGCCCCGCTCGCTGCACTCGCTGCTCGCGGGTTCCTGCCGGCTGCAGGACACTCGCACACGTCGGGCGGCCCGGGCACCCAGCGCCGGCAGCGCCTCCGGGCTGCCCCGCGAAATCCCCGGCCCTCTCCTGCTGCCGTCGGGCTCTTGCCCGGCGCTGCCAAGGAGCGCCCAGGGCTGGCCTGGCCTCCCCCGACGTGCTGTGCCGGGTGTGGGCCTGAGGCAGCTGGAGCAGCTTTGGCACTGTTTTTGTGTGTGTGTGTATCCCCACGGGTGATAGGGACGCCCGGGTGGGTCCGTGAGCCGGTCTCCGCTCCTCTCGACGCTTCAGGGCGAGCCGCAGCCAGGTGAGTCGGGGCGGAGCGGAGACCCCCGTGGGAGCCGCTGGGCGCCGTTAACCCTGCTCTCCCTCTGCGTCTGTCCGCAGGTGCGGCCGTGCCGTCGAGGCCGGAGGCGCCGCGGGAGCAGCGAGGGCGGCGGGCAGGTGAGAGAAGCGACGGGCTTTTCCCCACCCCTCGGGGATTCCTCACACGGGGCCCTCCCGATGGCCAGGGAACCGTCTGGGCTCCCGGCTGCTGCCGTTCCCTCCGAGCCCGTCCTGGTTACAGCCAGGCCGGGCCTGGCACAGCACTAGACCATGGCTGCCCCCCGACCCCCAGCACCGACCCGGCCCCCGGCACGGGCAGCAGCCCCATCCCACCCAGGAGAATGCCCAGGACGGTGGAAAGGAGGCCAGGGCACTGAAACAGGGGGGCAAAGCCACATGAAGTTGATATATATTATATATAAACAGGCTGTCGTGTTGATTTCTAGTGAAACCTGTCGTCTTAAGAAGGTGGGGATGGAAAAAAGTTAGTGAGCATTGCCTAAAATCTCCTTACTTCCTTTCTCTTTCCTTCTTCATTCACTAGTTAACCCTCTTCCACTTCAGAGTTAAATGCATTGTCCAGCATTCACAGTTCTCGTATTTTTTTTCTGTTAGATTTCTTTCTTTTTTCTTTATTTCACCATCCTTGAGACAGCTAGTACAAATTACTGTCTACCACTACGTCGTGAGGTAGAAAATTGAGAGGCAACTTAATTGATAGCACATGTTTTAAAGGCAAAAGGACCCTCTCTCAGTAAAACAACCAAACATATCCTTGTTTCAGTCAGGTTTAGCCATTGTCCTCTGCTCTGTTTCCAGACGTGGCAATTTTAAAGAAAGACGAAGTACGTTGGAGTTACAAAGTGAAAAGTTTACAGATAAGTAACTACAGAAAAGTATTTCTGTATTTTGAATTTTAAATTAATTTTTGATATTTTAAATTTTAAACTCAATTCATGAGCAAATGAAATACATAGGAATTATTTATTTTTTTTTGCGAGAAGTCCATTTTTGTCTTTTTCTTTTGGTATCTAATTTCTTGATGGACATTATCTACCCACAAATTGCAGTGGACGATTTGCTGTAAAAAAGCAAAAATGCCTTTCTTCAGAAAGCTGCATTATGAGCAGATGTCTTCAGGGGTTAGGAGCTCCTAACCTGCCACCTGACTTGCATCAAACACTCTGTTAGGACTTAGCAGTGCTTTACTGGTATCAACTTATTTGCAACCAAAGTAGACAAACTCTGCTTGCTTAAAGATATACAAGAAAAGTAGCTTCTGGTAGACAAGGATGGGTAAGGCCTGCTAGAGCCTCGAGTACATGCAACTCTAGACCAGCATTTAATCTCCCTCAAAAGAGGATGTATCAAATACTAAACTAGTACTGCTCTTGAGGTTTCTTAAAAGGTCAAGGCACACATTGCTAGGAGCAGGGGGGTCAGTGCATGTTAATTTATGTCTGTTACTGCACTTGATACAATTATATAAAGGCTAAGGGCCTATGAATAGAATTGCTGCTTAAGGCCTCTGAGCCGTCTGTATTCCTGTCAGTTAAGGGCTGAGAAATGCCTCCAACCATCTGTAAAAAATTGCTTTGTGAATATGGGCCTCATGAAATAATGATTTAAACACTCGTACCCCACCCTCCTTCTCCCCTCCTTCTCCCCCAGTTTTTATTAGTATTTGAATTTTTTACAGATCATCTGCACATCAGTTCTTATTCTTTCTCTTTTAGATGTGTTATCACAAATAAATTTAGCTATAATATTTGCATTAGCTGTAGTGTGCTGCCATCTCATTTCTGGATGTAGAGATTGCTCTTATAAAGGACTCATGTAAATTACCTTTTATTTGTATTATTATATTTTCAGACGAGTTGTGTAGTGGTTGTTTTCCATGTAACTTTCAGTAACTATCAGGTCTTGTTGAAATGCTAGATGTTTTTAGATATATGTCTAAAAGGACATATAAATTAAAAAAAAATATCTTTCAGCTTTTCTACTACAGGGCAGGTTAATTTGGTTGGGGTCACGTTGTTGCCCCCCCCCACCCCCAAAAAAAGGACAAAAAGTTATTATATCTCTTTCTTTTTCTAAATTATTTAATGGGAACTAATTATGGAGTACTAAATAGGGTTTGTTGAGTCACTGGCAGTGTCCACAGAAGCAAGTTTTGTCAAAACATTCCCAGTGTTTTCATGACTGCTTTAGCATGAGAAGTTGAAGTGCCCTGATAGCCAGTTTTGCAGGTAGTGCTGCTTGCAGAATGCTTAGTTTATCTAACGCAGGGAGTAGGAGAGTGGAACTCCAATGGAGCCTAATTAGCAATAGAAATGGTAGGAAAGGTTGGCAGATTTATGGTAGTGCAGACATGATATGGAGTCTGGGGGAAAATACAGCATGTAGACTTACCAAAGTTCAGAGAGGAGCACTGCAGCAGCGAAACTTAGTCTGAAATGACACAATTCTGCTTCTGTTTGTAAATATAATCCATTTCCATTTGTAAATATAACCAGAAAAGAGCAGCATTGTCCATGGACTTTGTTTGGAGCAGGGAGAAGCTGCACCTTATTTAAATACGTTCAATTTTCTGTGTAAGTGACCAAGTACTGTTCAGAGCAGCACATACAGGCACAGGGTTGGCTGCATGCATGCACAAAAATACATATGCATGTGTATATAAAGTGCTTTTTTTTCTTAGCACTTTGTTTTAATTCTGGATAGTCAAGCGTCCCGAATTGTAGAAGAGAGTTACAAATGTGAAATTCAAAGTTTCCACTTAAATTAAGAAGTGCTACCTGTGCTTTATAGCATATTTGATGCTGTTGTTCAGGTGGGTTTGGAAGGATGATAGAAGATGCTGTATTAATTTTTCTCTGCACACATGGAGAAATGCATCATGGTAACAGCACACATGAGTCTCATTTCTAATACATCTTTAGTCTCTGCAGAGCCTCTCTGGGGTTAGTAGATACCATCTACTCCACGTGGCCATGGTCCAAACTCCAGCACAGTTCAAGTGCTTCCCATGACCCATGGTCCTGTCTGTGTGCAGGCAGTCACAGGCTGTGCTGTTAGCGTGGTGACAAGGTCACAGTGCATTTGGGCACTGGTGGTACCTGTGCTGGTCACCAGGATGCAGCATTAACTTAGGCAGGAGAAAAGAGCCGATTCCCTCGAGTTGAGCAAGAGAAGAAATGTGACCCCCTGTGTTTGTCAATGAGTTGTGGTGTTTCCCATGCTAGTGTCTAGGCACCACGTTGTTCTCTTCTAGGCAAGCATAGATGGGAGATGTGAGAGGAAAAGGGAGGTGAATTTAATTTTATTAGAAGATTCCCTCATCCCCGAAGCTCATTCTCTGAATCTGACAAATACACACTCTCCCCTTGCAGCAGCTCTGTCTCCTGGGAAGTGGCCAGGTTGTCTTCTGAAGTTGTCTCCTTTGCTCGCCAGTGGTGGTCCTGAAAAGGGTTATTGTCACCTTCTCCACACAGCTGAAGGTGGGCAAGTAGTTTTTTAAAAAGGGCTCAGAGAATTGTGAGTTTCTAGGCCAAGAACATAGTAAACAATTTACTAAGAATAAATTCAGGGTGTGCCCTGGAAAAGGTGTTCCATCATCCCTTATTTTCAGCAAGCTATAAGTAAACAGCATGGAATTATGCCATGCTAAATAACGTAAGCTATCATGGGCTTCTGCCCAAACAGACAAGGTTCATCTACCTGGGAAACCTGGAAATTCTCAATTTGTGTGCAAACCTCTCTGAAAAGGGGAGTAGCAAATTTTTATTTTTTTTTTCTGACAATTTGATTGTTTTAAATGATGCTTTTTCAAGACTGCATGGTTGAAGGGAAAAAATGGAAAGCACTGGGACACTGCCATGGAGAAGTTACATCCTTTTGAAAGAATGTGATTCTTCTGTTTGTGTTCTTTTCAAATTATCTGCCCTCATGTGAATGTTTTTACCAGAGAGGTGTGGGAAGGCAGAAAGCACTGGTGAACCAAGGCCCACCACACCCTTGAGTTTATAGCTTTACTGAAGGAAATAAGGTTATTTTCCAGCAGAGGAACTGGGACAAGCACTGGGAAGACACGTGCTGTTGTTCAGCTCAGCACAGCACAGTCTCAGCTCTACAGATGTAAGTCAGCCCATGCAGATATCCATCCTTGCTGCAAACAGGAAGGAAAGGAGGAAGTGGCCTAGAAGAGAGGGCATTGGATCTTGCACTGAGTGGATGGCACATTGTGTCCACTCTGGGAAGAATATCAGCATTTCCTGGGAGAGGAGTAAAGACAAAAGAGGCCAGTTAATTAGGAGACGGGCCAGGGAGAAGTGGCCAGCACCCATTACACGATCAGTTATTTAACCTCAATATATAGAATACATAGTCAGCAGTGCTAGTTTGACAAAAGTTCTGTGAGCTGCTAACACCCAAAGAAAGACACAAAAGCCAACACAGAAACATCTCAATGCCTCTGTCTCTTTCTGGAAAGTCTGGCTGGATGACTCAATAAAATTGTACATGTCTGGTGTAGCTGTCCTTTTCCTTAGTGACCAGCTGATGCCAGGTCTCTATCACTTTCTGGTTTCTTTTCTAAATCTCTTTAAGTATATTTCTATATTTTAGTTAATTTTTTCAGCATGTGTTCATATGCTCTGTTTTGTCACATTAAAAATGGCCAGTGATTTAAGAGAAGACCTATTTATCTGCTAAGAGGATGTGAAAAATCTTGACATACCTGTTAGAAGTTCTTGGCTGTGCCAGTACGTTTGCCAGTTTTGATGTGAACATATACTCATTGCTAATTTGCTGTTTGTTGATCCATCTCCAGTGCAAGGATGTTGCAGTGAGGGGTTCCCTGCCTGGGCACTGTTCTCAGTCTTTGTCATAGATCTGCTCCTGTGGCCTCTCGCTCCTCAGAGTCTCCAGCCCATGTGTCCCAAGCATAAGGCCAGGCACAATTCCTGGTTGGAAAAGAAACTGGATTTCTTCTCAAAGAGGTAGAAAGAGAGGGACAGATGACATGACTTTTGGGGGGTGCTGTTTGCTGACAATATATTTGGTAACTCTCTTTTCCTTCCAAATCAGGATTTGTGAAGCCAAAAAAATGAAACAAATTAGCAGAATGACAGGTAGGCTTTTAAAAAAGGTCTGTCCACTCTTGGTTCCCACACTCACCCTTGTCAAAGCAACACTTCTCAGTCGCTCTCCTTACCCTCACAGGAACATTTGCTGGGGAAGCATGATATGGCACAGGTAGAGAAATGATTAAATACAGATCATCTCAGGATGGCAGCGTGGCAAGACAGTTCTCATCCATTTTTCCTCTTTCAATCATCCCTTCTTCTTTTTTTTTTTTTTTTTTTTTTTTTAATTAAATTTCCTGGTTTTCCCTTATTTTTATTTCATTGTTCCTTCTTCTTTGTCCTGACTCAGACACATGCACACTGTCTCTCTCTTTTCCTTCCATTGTGTCTGCCAGATTTTCACCCACCTCCATGGACACCTGTTCCTGGAAAGGGCCCTCAGCTGATTCCCCTGGTACACTGCTCCTTCCACCTTGTCTCTGACAATGCACACAAGATGAGTGCTCCTGGTGAACACAGGAGGTGAACATTTGGAGTCAGGGCAGGAGGCAGAGGAGTGAGCCTGAGCAGACAGGATCAGGAGCTGGCTTGGCCACTGTGTTTGGGCACTTGGACGTTTACAATGTTCATCACGGATGCAGAGTGCACAGACATCAGGGCCTGTCCGTGTAAGGGTGAGAAATCTTCCCCTCACCCACTGAGTCTGGTGCTAGGGCTTCTCACCTTAATTGCTCAGTGGAGGAATTAGAGAGTTGTGTGCTGCTGTGCCTGTTGCACAGGGCTGATGTGGACTTTGCAGGCAGTTTAGGAATGGATTATCCATGTGCAGTATGCTGCAGATGATGGTGCATGTTACAAGGCATAGAGGGGAGCACTATTTTATGCCCTGTTTTGTGACAATTTGAGGCCAGAAAGGATGGGAAGGAAGAATCTATTACACAAATATAGGATTTATTAGCATGTACTATACATTTTTATTTTAATTTGTAATTAACTCTCTATGTGTATGTTCATGTGCATATGTTTCTATCACACAGTTGTAGCAAAAGGCCAACGTAACTGAACCAAATTAAGAAAAAACAGGAGCAATAGAAAACCCCCTACTTTACAATACTGATTTCCACTTTGAACTGTTTGAATCCATATCCTGGCAGGCCTCCCACACCTTCGTCTCTGGGCTTTATTAAGAGGTTGAAGGACTTGTGAATAGCATGACTTAAAAAACCAGGGAGCCAAGTCACACAGCTGAAACATTTGGGAGTTCTGCTTGTCAGGCTTGCAGTATAAGGGACATTATGTTGAAGACTGACCCTCAAAGTAATCTTGAAGGACCTATGGCAATGATTTTTTTAAAGTCCCATGTTTTACTTTTAAAAAAATTTAGAAGTATGTTTGTGAAAAGGAAAAGAAAAAACTCCAACTATCTTTTATGTTTAAATTAAATTAAAACACTTTATAGTTAGTGTTAAAAACCAAAAGCAACTGATTTTTATGAGTGCATGATAACAAGGAGGATATATGGCTAGGACAGAAAGATAAACAGTTGATCTTTTAGGTTGCTGACATTTTTTTACCGGCCAAACTGAATGAAATGCAAAAATAAAGAGCCTATAAAAGGGGAAATCAGGATTTCCCCTTGTTCATTTGTTTGTTTTTTTTTTAATTTCTCCAAGTGCTTTCTGGTTTTACTCTTTAAAAAAAAATTAGTATTAGAAACCATGACATTTTTTACATAATAATTTTAAATTTATGCAATTGTTTTAACTTATTTTAACAATTATACAACATGCTTTTTTCACTCCTTTAGTTTTTCTTACCCAGTACTTGTGAATATATAAGTTTTTAAATGTGCATGGATAGATGTGTATGTGCACATGTGGACATATCCTCAAATACAGGTACATGCAAACCCATAGTAGAAGTAATAAAGGCAAAATGTGATCCCTTTTTTGATAGGTATAAGTTTTGCAAAAAATTGAAGATGGTTTACTGATCCAGAGGTTTTAATGTACACTAAGAAAATTATAGTTCATTTCATAAATATTTACTAACTTTTAAAAGGCCTATTCAGTGTTAATTATGCTGAAGTACAGGGCAGACTATTTTATTATATCACAGTTTATGGAGTCAAGGACATTTTAAAAAATAATGTTTATTGACCAGTGACTGCCTACAATTCTGCAACTTTAATTCAGGTGTTCTTTTAACACCCATTTTAACTATTTAGTCAAGAAAATATTTTCTGGCTGTTTGCATTTACCAGCAGTCTGTTGCAGTTCAAAGCTTGGTATGTAGCTTTGCAAACCCAGCAGCTGTTTCTTGAGAGAAGGAACTACATCTTGATACAGCAAGGGCTTTCCTCCTCTAAGCAGACTTCTAACAGGACTTAGCCTGACCACAACAGGGCTCCCCACAGCACTAAATGCTGCAAAGAGACATAGATGCTTGCAGGGAGAGGCCTTTTGTTTTGCACTACTGCATCTGAGATTTTTTTTTCTCTTCCTTTTCACAAAGGGTAAAAATATCTGGCTTGTGTTGAAAATCAAGCTCTTGTTGAATTGTGCTTTGCTTTTAATTGTCCAGTTACAGAAGTGGGATAAAGACTTTACAGCTCCCCCAAAGGAGCCTGGTCTCTGTGAATATCTATGTTTTTGTCAGTTTGAACAATTTCCATAGGATGCAGTTCTGGCACTGTGTGATTGGTTTTCTGTTTCCATGCTTGGTAAACCTATTAGCAATAGATATTCCAGCTTTATTAACTCACTGCTCTATGCTACGTCTACTTCAGGGCAGAGGGACTATTCAAAGCCTAAGAGGAATATTTGGGTTTCTAAGTCCTTTCTGATTAGGTTGACAAAATAAAAGAGTAGGGATATTTTCTTTTAATCTTTTTTTTTTTTTTTTTTTTTTTTTTTTTTTAATTTTAAAATTTTTATTTTTAGTGCCACTAACAGTCTTTGCCTGGAAACTGAACAGAGACCTTCCAAACTTGTATCACACAAACTATTTTAACCTTGCTTGTTTCCTTCACTGATTATTCATAGTCATACTAAGCCTTTCTCAATGTAATGGGCTTTAAAAATATATGTATAATAAAGCTCCCAAATTGAGAATGGAGATCCTGCAGTTTAGCATTCAATAAACAAAATGTTACCAAATATTGTCATGCCAATAGGTTTAAAGATTCCCAAATGAACACGAGTGCAGAAACCCTTGTGACCTGCTATACTCTATCTTTTTGCATAATACCTTCATTTACTTTCCCATATGGTTCATGAGATTATGGAGTCAGTTCTGCTCCTACAGTGAGGCCATTAGTAAAACTCCTTTAGACTTATATACAAAAATACTTCTTCAAGAGTAATAATTTCTTATTCTGAAGTTGTCTTCTTGTTTTTTTAGGCATAGTCATCCCTTTCGGGTTTTTTTCAGTTGATATATATTTCTATACAGTAGAAATTCATGGTTTAGGTATTTTAATTCTGCCCAAATTTAAGCAGAAATTACATTCAAGAAAAACAATCTTGGAAAAAAATCAGAAAATTCTGGTGAGGTTGAAATGGAAGAAAACATTGTTCTGCATGAAGTTACATTGCATTTCATCTTAATTTTTTCTTTTCAGATTAATTTGGGTGTTCTGATCTATGAAAATCCATGGTCCGTCCATTCCCTGCCCCCACATTGTCTAACACCCATGTAAGCCACTGGTACCACAGAAGCATGTCCCCCTGTACCCCCATACTCCATAGGTGAAATTTTAGCTAGCATCTTCTCAGTTAAATAATGGTCATTGCTTTTCACTCTTATTAACTAATCAGTCTCTTGGTTCATTCCTTTTAGAGGAATTTCTTGTATAGATTTGAACTGGTAGAGTAGAACTCTGTATGTGGAGGACTAGGCATATGTGCATTAAAAATACAGGAAAAATATAGCAACTTAAAAAACCAAATTGAATCAAATTAATCTGTCCTTAACTCATTTGTTTTTAAGACATTTGGTTAGAATCACAGAATTTTAATTTGTTCATGCAACTGCAGTACAGTTCTATACAGTGAAACAGCTATGCTGGAGAAGGATTTCACAAACAGTTGCTTTGAATATGTGTTTGATCATACCTGTCTAAAAAGTGCATACCTGGTCCTTACTGAGTTTAACCAAATCTGATCCAAATCCCACCAAAATTAAGGGCTGTTTTTTAACTGAACAGGAATTGCATCAGTCCCTTCAGTAGCCTTGTTTATTTGAGGGTAACAGCTGTCAGGATTTCTCTGTGTGTGTGTGTCCTTGTGTAGCTGTGTAAATTTTATTCCTGTATCACCATATAGAAAAAACCCCATGTTTTGGGTAGTTTTACTGTGGCTTTGTGATGTCTTAGGTAGGCACATGTCCATGAGGTAGTACATGGGAGGATTTCTGTTGCAGTGGTCTCCTCTTTATGCACAAGTTTGTTGCTTTTTTAGAGGGAGTTGTTTTGGGTTGGTTTTTTTTAATATCTAGGGGATAGCCGTCATCTAACCTTCAACAGGAGAAATGGCAGATTAATTTTTCCTGGATTTTTCCATTTTAATTTGTCCTTGAAGGTCATCATTATTTTGGTGATCACTTCATGTCACGATTTTTATTTGGAAACAGACTGTAATGTCTCTGGCACAGGGACTGAGAAGTTCAGAATACATATCTGAAGTATCTAACACATCAGAAGAGATTTTTTTTTTTTGCCCCACTCCATAGTGGTAAAGCAAATATGGGCCAATACCTGCTAACTTCATTATCCACATTTTCTTAACCAAGTCCACTTGCTTAATTACAGAGCTAAAAATAGTGTTTTCTTTCATAGGTGGCTGTAGCATCTGTATGTAACGTATTACAGTAAATAGTTGCTCTTTGATTTACAATGCTTTTTTGTCCTGCCTTGCCTTTTCTAGTTTAGGAGCCTAACCTCAGACAAGCAAGTTTGAAATTTTAGGCAATTGTTTTCTACCCTTATAGGTGGTTCCCAAACTACACAGCACTTCTTTCTTTATCAGCTTTAAGAATAAATGAGGTAGTGCTTTCTGGTATCTAAAAGGTAACCACAGTTAGGTCTACTGGAGTTTTGGGAAAAGGTGTCAAGAAGGAAACAAGTCAGCCTGTTCTCCATCATTTCTAGCAGACCTGAACTGTATTTGAGTAACAGAAACTCAGTGGAGTGAATAGAAGCTTTTGGGTCTAAGGGCATTCTGAACAATGCAAATGGTGCTGATGGAACACGATGAGATGGGAACATTGGCCATGGAAGCATCAGCCCAGGGTGAACCCCTATGTGCGGTCAGTGCCCAGTGTCTCAGTGCAGCAGACACGAGGCTGTGGCAGCATGTCAGGCTGGGTGAGCGGGCAGGAGAGGGGCCAAGCACCATCCTACTGGGGCTACCTGCAGCTCTGCCACCAGGCAGGCTCTGCTGCTCTGCCCACTGCCCTGCCACAACAGTAGCTCAGCCTGTTAGAAAATCTGGCTCACAAGAAAAATGGGATATATGTGGGCCTGATCTTTTGTCCCGAACAGTTTTTAACTTTGGAGGGTTTTTAGTCTTGTAAACAGGCAGGTGTGCAACATTTGTGAAGTCCCCTTGGAGCTGTGGTGGCCCACCCATACTGGTCAGCTCAGCCAGCAGCTGGCCTCAGTGCCTACGGTGTCAAGGATTGTGCTATCTGTCTAGTGAGGATGAGCAAAAATGAAGCAAACTATATGCTAAAAAGAAAAGTTAAACATCAAAAAGACAGAAAAAGTACTTGGGGACTCTTTTTCAAATTAAAAGTTTTGGATGTGTGATAAATGCAGGCTTGACTTCTTAATTGAATGAATATTTTAACAGCTTTATTTTTTTTTATTTTAAAATTAGGTAGTGTTGGAATGGATACCTCGAGGATGTTTTTAAGTAGTTGCCTTAAGAAGCCCATTTGCCTAGTATGAGCAAGCTGTAATGAAAGTTTTACTTTGTATTTGCTTATTCAAGGGTCCAACATGGAGGCAAGAAAATGTTTAGTAGGGGGGTGAGAGATAAGTGTGTCTGTTAGGCATGATACAGCTTCCAAGCCCATGTCTGTCAGGGCCAAATGTAACTCACTTTTTGTACATTTACCACAGTCTTGTTTCCAGTAAATGAAAGGATTTATCTGAGTGGCCAGAGCAGAAACTTGCATTAAAAATTAGCCTTGAGTATTATTCCTTTGCATCCAGCAGTATTACTCCTTTTGTGTTCTTCAGAAACAAACAAACAAACAAACAAATCCAAGTTTATAATCAATCTGAGAATAAACAAGAAATTTAAACCTTTACTCTCTTATTCTTTCTACAGCTAATCAGGGGGCTATTGATATATAAAGAGCATAATGACTGCTACAGCTAGTAAAACAAAAACTTTATATTTAGCATGTTTAGGTAAAAGTCAAATCCATCTTGTCCCATGGCATGAATCAGCTGCTCTGACATGTAAGCAGGAGCTAGCCCATGGGCTTCATGTGGATACTTCAGAGACAGAAAGGAAGCAGGGGTTGGCTCAGTCAGGTGTAAACAAAAGTTCCTCTGCTCATTTGCAACTAAAAAAGCAGGTTTAGGATGGTTTTTTCTATAGGAATGTAACCCCAAATAGGAAGGAAAATAATTCCATTGTGGTAGTAGTGGAAACTAAGTGTTAAACAAGCATGGATAAGAAAAAAAATTGTCAGAGCAGCATACTGCCATTTTACCACTCTCATTTGTTAATATACGTGTTATTAAGTAAATATGGGTATTAAAAATAAATGTTAATCCTCTTTTGATATTTATTCCATGGTAACAGTAGTATTTTTAATTTTGAAATTAAAAATATAAAACCATTTTGCTCTTGAAAACAAAGGCTGGATTTTTATTTTCCCCTCCATTTAAACTACTGATTACCAATTTATTTACTTGTCACTTATTGTTGACCATCCAAATTATTGCTTTTTCTGTGATATTTTACTTGCTGTTTTTTCTGGACAGTATATGAAATAGGTTTTCATTTCTGTAGGATTCTAATCCTCTATTTCTACATATTTTACTAATATTTTCCTTAGAAATATCTTGCTTTTCAAAAGAGAATTTCCCCTCTGTAACTCTCCCTTCAATCCCCAAAACACTAAATATACTGAAGTTGTCTTGTTTTGAGCAGTCAGTATTTGGGTTAGTCTTTCTTGCAAACTTGGGGGTTCAGGTCTGAGGCTATAAACACTTCTGTACATATGAGTAAGTCTAATTTTGTGAGTAGTCTAAGCCAGCAGGGCTCCTCAAAGAACTCTGTGTTTGCTGGCTTGGGACCTGCAGATATTTGGATGGAGGAGATGACAGGAAAGGGCAACAGATACCAAGTTTTATTTTTAATTACACATGCCTGCTGGGATCATCAAGAAATATGATAGGATATTTCATGGAATGGATTGTTTGAGGCACATAATACAAATGAAGTGTTTGCCTGATTTGATACCATAAGATAAAGTTAACCTAAATACCTGATATCTTAATCAAATCTAACCATTAAGATTGTTGAAACTTTTGGTCCTGATTTAGTTAAATTTTAGGTAACATTCAAACATCTAAAAATCTTCCCATCTTATGATACCTGGTTGACAAATTTGCAAAAAACAGGAATCAGTTTCTAAAATTTGTGGGGATCAAAAAGCTTTTTAAAGATGTTATCAAATTAACATCCTTTTGGGTTTTATATGTAAGTTGTTATGACTGCTGTGTTTTTTCACTAAGAAATTTGTTCTGATTAGTTAGGCCTTTTTTCCCCTTCACCACACCCCTTCCAAACTGCAGCCACAAATTAAAAACCACCTAAGAAAAAGATACTTGCTTGGTTCTTAATGCTGCTCGTACTTAATTTGATGGGATCAGTATCAGTTTTAGACGTGAGGGGTATGGTGTAAAAACAGAAGGACAGAGGTGCATAAAAGGAGTATTTCACAACTTGGAGAATATTTATAATGTAATCAGAAGCCTGTGCAATGAGAGAAAAGGGATCTGAGGATATAGTCAATGGTAAATAAGGAAACAAGAAAAATCAGTGTTTTAGAAGCCATGTTTGCAAATATGACAAACATATATCTTCCTGGGAAATGGCAATTAAGTTAAAAAAATACTATTTTTACAGTAGTGAAATTAAGAAAAATTGTGAGTCAAATTCTGCCCTTAGATATACTCATATATTGCCTGATGGCATTGAGAGGGAAGATTTTAACTTCTCACATCTGACTTGGAACCAAACCAAAAAGACTATTTTCAGATGACTCTGGAGTGACTTCCAGATCAGAGGATCCCAAATTGATCTGCCAATGTATAGAGAGATGATTTCATCAGGCATAGAGAGCAGTCTCTTTGGAGTTAAACACGATAGCTATCGAATAGTACATAGCAATGACAAATGGCAATTTTGACTTTTACAGGGAAGAGGGAGTTTACTCACATATAGAACTTCATAGTACAGAAGGCTGTCTGCTAAAATGAGTGACAGAAATACCGGCCATTATTCCCTGTTCAAACTGCTGTGTAATGGCTTTACTTCTCTGTAAATATGACTGACCCAAATGAATTGCTAGATTCTGTGATTCAAATAGAGCATTAGGAAGCAGGATGTCCACGCCCTCCTCCGGGGTCCCCCAACTTTCCAGCATAAATCTGGGCAGACATCTCTTTTTCAAATGGTATGTAGTCTTTCCATGAAACATATTCCAGCAAAATGGAGGCTTCTACACGCAGGCACAGTTTTGGGTAGATTGACCCTAGGCAGCGGGTTACCAGTTTGGGGAGATTGGTACACACACATTTACTCTCCTTCACTTCTTTTATGAGTGTAGCTTGGTGATACCATCTGAAGAGCTTAGTTTCTGATGGGTTCTGGCTGGAATAATGATTTGGTCTCTCTTAATTTTTAAAAATTCTTGAGAAGAAGAAAGAAGGCAGCCTGTTGCATCAAAAGGCTGTGTACAAGGATAAATGGAAAGGCTATGGTGAGTCTTCCCAAACCACACTGACCAGAAATTAACTGTCATTTATCTGGCAGACACTTAACAATATCAGCAAGAGTCAACACTTGTTTTTTTCTCAGAAGTCTTTAGAGGACCCAACTAAGCTGCCTATGATGTTTCTTGGCCCTTTTTTTAGAAGACGGTCGTCAAATCTTTGAGCCTTATTTGTCCTGCAAGACATTTTGTTTATGAGGCTATTGACATTCCACAGTCTTTAAAAAAAATTCCAAACTGAAAGTTCTTGTCTCCTTGTTGTCAATCAGAATCAAGTTCCTGGAGACCAGCAATGGAGATGTCCCTGTCCCTTTCACTAGGGAATATAGGAAAAGGAATCTTGCCTGAATGTCTTATGTACAGTAGCACCAGACCTGAAGAAGCTGATTTCCTGGCATTGTTTCATGCCTTGCTGTAAATTTTGGTGGATGCTTTTCCTGCAGTTGGGCCATTCATAGGTGCCCTCTCCTGCGTGGATTCTCCAGTGCCTCATAAGGCATGCAGTCGCAGTGTAGCCTTTTTGGCCAATCTGGAACATTTACATGTATCTGCAAGTCCTGCTGGCCACTTGTTTCCACAAAACTTGCAGGAACTCAATCACCATTGAGACCTGCATTAAAGTGCCAGGACTGACTACAAACTACCAGTGCATTCAGCAATTATTGACCACCCTTGTGGTCACTTTCTGTCTGTCTTGTCCATGCACACATACACACACATGCACACACACAGCATGATCACAAACCTTGTTGCCATAGGAAACCAAGCTAAAAACAAGCAAGGTCAGAAGGCATGAGCTCATTGTTTTTCTTTTCCTGCTCCTTCTTAAAAACTCCTAGCACAGGCTTTTGTTATTCATTAGATTAGACATGGGTTTGGATGCTAGGTAATGGAAAACATTCTTGCTGCCTGCTAGTTTTATCCTGCGTGACATGGTGTGTCCATCATGGAGTTTGTCTGGCTGCCATCTTCGTCAGGCCTTACTTCACTCCCTAGTCAGTCTCTACAAGATTTGGTGGCCATACTTGCTGCTTTGGCTTGCAGTTTCTTTCCTGGTCCCCTGCTTGCTTTTGAGAATGTGCCATAATCACTCTGATCTTACAACAGAGTTTTGCCCACTTTGAAAAAAGTAGTGGAGTCATAGGAACAGAAGATATTCCAAAAACCCAAAGCAGGGTCATCAGTGGTTGAATATTACAGAAATCTCCAGTCTGGTTAGAACTATCTCAACCACTGTGATCTTTGCTTTAGAATAAATATAGTGTGTTATGACTTAACCTTTATAATACTTACTTGGGCAGGAGATTTGATGTATACCATGTCTCTCCATAAGAGGACATTAAAGCCATACTTTTGGTTCATGGATAACTCTTCTTTCTTTGTCCTCCATAGCAGAGCAGCAAAGTGACACATTTTTGACCAGTGTGGTTACTTGTGGAGACTTACACATCTTTTCAACATGAATTGTTGCATTCTCTTCCATCTTCTTCTATCAAATACACTTGCAAAGTACGAACCATAAGGAACAGCCACCTATCTGGATTTATGTGTGTAAAACAGCTTAGCTAATAATAAAGCACAGTATGTAATTATTTATATTATGTAAACATTCAAATAAGGTGCCTACAAATGGGCACAGTTATTTGTACATGTTTTATCACAAATAAATCAGAATAAATCAAGCTTTGTATTTTCCATATACTGTTTTAGAAATTCAGAAACTGGATGCATAATTGGTTTTGGTGGCCTGTACCCATGGCCAGGGAAGGCTTGTGCCTTGCTGTGATTTTCTATGCTTTCACATGTACTTGCTCTTACAGAGGCTCTGTCCTTGGGTAAAAATTCAGCCTTGGAAAATATGTGTCTGGATGCTTATTTGCTCCAGTGGATGGAATTGTATCTTAAATGTATATATTGTATACTAATGATTCTTTTGCAGTGATGATCAATAAATCCCAGTGGTACAGAGCTCACCCTGATCCTATCTGCATTTCTACATCTTCTTTCTTTGTCAGTGCTGCAGACACAGAATACCCAAAGTCACTCAGCAGTGACCTCTAGCCACCTCAGTTTTGTAAGGCCTTCTAGGGAGAAAAGCTCTTCTTAGCATCGAGGGTTTACTGAGGAGGGGGAAGAAACCTGCTAGAGTAATGGTGAGAAATTGTAAAATTTGGAGCACTTGTCACCAGCAAGGGCACGGAAAACTCATATTCTGAACTCTCTTTTACCACCCCATCCCCAGCTTCCCTAGATCTGTATTGCTGTCTTTACTAGTTGTATACACGGGGTTTCAGCTGCTCGTGGTGCCAAGCCATGGAACATTTGCAGTGTGGGAGCTGTGCTGATGTTATCAGGTCAGCAGGGAAAGGAACTACTAGAATACAGTTATTTTTAAAAACCATCTAGGAGATTAAAGTTGCCACAGAGTATACATCTATCGCCCTGCATTCTTTCAAATCCTAGGCATATAGCTTTAAAATCCTTAAAGCGAAGGAAACTGGCAGCTCAGTGAGAGACACCTCAGAGCTGGCACCATGTGTCTTGAAGGCTCACATCACTGGTTGTGTCCATGCTAGTAAATGACACACATCCTGGACAGTTCTCTGAGGTCAGCTGGCAACCAGGACCCGTTACACTAAGCTCTCTTGATCTCCCAAGACAGGACAGCCATATGCAAAATGTTTCTTGAACAGTCTCTGTCCTGTGTTAGCTTTCAGTCCTCACCCAGGAGCTGTTTGGGAGAGTGCTGCTTGGTGCTGGCCTCAGCCATGCCAGGGTTCTTCAAGAAACTGGAGAAGAGGTGCCAACAGTACCCTGGCACCATTTAATGTTTCAGAGAAGGTGTAGCCAGCAGACTTGCAGGTGAATTGTGGGTGCCTTTGCCACAGCAACAAGATGGAAGGGTTGATTCTTTTTACAAAGGCTGCAGTTCCTTCTCTTTGTCAATCCCTTTGTCTTCTCACTCAAACCTGAGATTTTATTCTGATGAATGCTGGAGTGGCTTACTGTTTTCAGCTGTTTAATAGTTTGCTGTTGTGATTGTATTTGATTGTGTTTGAATGTGCCTTTCCCCAAGGATAGGGAAAGGGATTCTATAAATATTATTTGTTTTAATTAATAAATGTCAGCTTCTTTTGTAATGTAGTAGGGCTGCAAGGATGTGCACTGGCAGAGTGACCAGTAAGGCCAGAAAGGCATTGCTGTTTTTATTCCTACATTCACCATAGTCCTTATGCATCTGTTGCCAGAAATTGTAATGCCACCACAAAGGACATTAACTATTATAAAAACTTTGCTAAACCCCCCAGGTATTGAAGGTAGACAATAAATTGCTTAATACCTTCTTAGGTATATTTTTATGAAATAAAAATAGTAGTTTGCTGCCACAATCCACAGAAACCCTGTTATGAAGGTCCTACTGAAAGGATGCACTTGGTCAAAAGTTTGATTTGAGCATTCAGATTATTTTGATCCCTTGTAGGCTCTTCAGTAGATCACTAGAATCATTTTCTGCCAGTATAATCTTTCAAAGTACATCTTCCTTCTGAAACATCCTCTGTAGCCTGATGCAAGCTCTGGTTGAATTTGGCCAGGCATGTTAACCAGGCTTCTGCTCACTGAGTCAGACCATTTGTTGGCTGTGGTTTAGGAGGTACACTGTTAGCCAAGGAGAAGAGGTTTCTTTCTGGTGATTATTTTGTTAATGGAGAAGACTTTAAATTTCTTCTTAATAGTGTTTTACAAATCTACAGTTCAAAATCTAAAATCAAAGACAATATTTTAATTAAATGCTTATATATCCTGGACAAATCAGTGATGATGCAGAGCCATGAAGATTCATTGTAGTCTATTAAGGTTTTGTCTACATTCTCAAATGAGTGTATCTATTCCTAGAGCTATCTTGGATAAGTAAACAAAATATCTTGGGTATTTTTGCTATTTTGAGGCTTTCTGTTAGACTGATAGTTGGGTGAAATATTCTGTGGGACAAATTCTATTTACTTAACTCATAGGAGCTAGTCTGCTTTTTTTAATGAATTAGCAAAGTGAACTGGATTTTGTTGTTTGGGAACTATTCAGAAAGCTGTGCTGTATTTTTATGGAGGATCCTCTACTAGTGTGGATGTCACCATATGATTAAATCAATGGGAAACCCGTGAGGAAATTAGAAGGTATGGCATTGAGCTTGCAATGTTTCAAGATGAACAAACACACCCTTGAAAGGAGGCATGCACTAGGCAGATGGACCCAAATTCTGATACACCTTACATGGTATTAAGTAATATTTATGGTTATTTATTATGCTGTATATTTAGGGCTTCTGTGGATATACAGCACTGGAATTATTATGTTCTAAACTAAGAATTTTAGAGTAGTTTTAACAAGTGTTCTATTCATCTGTAAAATCTGGAAATATATTCTGTCAATGGAGGTTAGTACATAAAGACTGATGACTGTTGAAAAAAAATGCGAACTTTTGTTTGAGTATAACTATTTGTTTTGATGGTAATTGAGGCAATTCCTTCACTTTCCACAAACATTCATTAGATGATGTTCTGTAGAAAAACTGTCACATGCAATGATGCATTTCTGTATCCATATCCATGCCTGAACTGGAAGTCTGTGTGCAGCTCTTAGGGAAGCCTTTGATAGGGTTGTAAGTTTACCAACCAATGGTAACAAAAATGTCAGGTGATTGGGGTGACCAACAACCCCCTATAAATACTAATCTCTGAGTGGTGAATTCCTAAAATACACAAAACAGTCATTTTAGTGAGTAGCTTGTGAGCAGTCTCATGGGCAGAAGTATGTTGGCAATTACTCATTCAATAATTTGTGAAAAATAGATCTGCTCATTGACATTTTGAAAAAAAGAAGATAAATCTCTTAAATGCATTGCGGGGAAATATCTTGCTAGCTAACAACCCAAAACACACAACTCCACTTACAAATATTTAGCTACCTTCTGATTGATATTTCTGAACTTCTGATATTTTTTATTGGAAGAGGTCTGTCTAGATGTACAGACTCCCCAGTTCCCCAAACAGCAGAAATGTAAACCCAGAGTTGCGACATGATTTGAACAAAACCCCAAATCTATATGTGTGACTTGGTCCTGATCTGAAATGTGCAAGCTGTGTGGCCTTTTTAAAACAAAATTTCAATTTTTTTACTTGGATATGCTAAAAAAATGGATTGCAATTTGAACTTTGAACCAAAATTCACTTCTGAAGGCTGTTATGCATGAGATTAAGGATCCCAGTACACATTTGAAAATGCAGTTATTTGCAGTCATTATTTTAAACTCCTCTGCAGACCACAGGTAGATCCAGAACAGCTTATAGCTCATGATTTATGATCTGCTGCAGTTACAAGATTTATGAGGACCCATTCCTGCATCACTCCCTTCTCACTGGCCCTGAGAATCAGTTCTCCCATGCTGCTCCTCCTTTCAGAGGTTCAAAGGAGGTTTGTTTCCTGTGTCTCCTTCTTCCTTTCATGTCTGCTGAAGCTCCCAAGAAGAAAGGTCATTTTAAGTGTGTATTTTTGTGATGTAGACATGGGACATGAATTGAGACTGACAGATTAATTTCATGCAGGATACATGAATAGTGCTTGCAACTTGTGGTCCATATGTGCATGGTTTCAGACTGGTAGCTGAACTGGCACAGCTACTCAAATGTCTGACTTACAAGGTTATTTGTGCACTTTCAGCCTCAATTCAGTAGTGGCTAGACAACAGATCCCATCATGTATAGATACAGAGCTCTTCATGTGTTCCTTATCTGGGTTGGGGGGGTAATATAATTTTCTGACACAATTGTTTATTTTTTACCATTTTCTAATTAAGACTGTGTTCCTAAAGCACTATATTACTAAAATAGTTTCATACTTCACTAAAATTTCTTCTGGTTCTATGACCTTAGCATAGTCAAAACAGTACCCTCCATTATAATTCGATGGTTTATGATTTTCTTCAGAAATAAAAAAATTGAAGAATTGAATTGTTTGAAAACAATTCAAAACATTCAACTTCTTTCTGAAATATACAATGTTTTTGTTTATATTTTTGGATTTCAGCTTTCCTCTGAATGATTTGCTATCCAAAACAAAATCATGGCTTTTCTAGTACACAGTAATTAAAAAAAGAGAACTAATAAGTACTAGAAAATGAGTTTTATTCATTGTAGATTGGTGACCTGTACAGCAATGCAGAATGCAGATGATGACCCGAAAGTCAGAGAGACTGAAATGAGTGACAAAACTTATTACAAAATGATTACTGAAATTGTTAAGAAATTTGTGCTTTGAAGCAGTCATGTGTCTTTAAACCTGTCACGATTCAATTCAGCTTCTATTTTAAAGTGTTCAGTGATGAGACTGAATAACGCATTCCCAGCAACTCGGTAATGTTGGTGCTGCTGGCCTAAAATATTCCCCCTTTTGTCACAGCCCTTCTCCCCACATGGCATGTGTTAGTAATTTTTAGTAACCTTGCCCTGTTATCAAGTGTCCCCCTTCTTCTGCCCCATTCTCCTTTCAGCCCATGGGAATTACAGTATAGGTTTTTGTGAGAACAGGGGCTAGCCCATTTCCTCAGGATTTCTTTCCTTAAGAAACAATAACTTTGCACAATGCCTGATTGGTTTGGGGGAGTTGTTTATGGTAACTACTTGAGTTCAGCAGAGTTTTTGTGTTTTCTTTTATTGTGGCTAATTTGAATTTATTTTTAAAAAGGGAATTAAATTACCTAGACAGGAAGATACTGATGCAAATTTCCTTACTGCTAAGTTAATAGGACTGAAATTAGGAGCATGTACATATTTTCAAGAAGCATCAAAAATATATAACTACAATTTAGGGACCTTAGAAAGACTTCAGTTTTAAAAGAAATGTAATTCCTTGGCTTGCTTAGATCATCTGTTTTTTAAATGCCATGACCAAGACTGAAAGAATCTTTGCATCTTCAGTGATTCCTCAGGATTGTGTTGAACCCTTCCTGAGAACAACATCCCTGTTTTCTTCAGGGCATTTCAAAGACTGTCAGAACCAAGCACTATAATAATTATGCTTTACAATCTATTTCACCATATATCTATCTTCTTTATAATTTTACCTGGAAATTTTGTGAGGGAGTTCTGACAGCAAAACTTAAGCTATGGAAGTGTTGTAACAGATACTACCACACATATGTACCTGCAATTATTTTACAGCTCGAGATGACTAAAGTCTACCTCTGAGATTAACACTTCTTAGCCAATTGAATGCTACAGAAATATAACCCTTCTATTATTTATTTCTCCTTTTGTGTACAGCTATCTGTGCATATTCACCCCAAAGGATCTCACAATGCTTTGCAAATGACATAGGTACAGGAATTCCTTCTACACTGAAATGTCCAGACTTAGAGGGTGGGCTGCAGCCAAGAAAATAATTAGCTTATAGCACACTTCATAACATGTGTGAACTGCATGTGTGTAAGCATAATTCTTGCCGAGGATATATCAGACAGGACATCTCACCAGTGCATCCTGATGGAAAACTCTAATGTTTAACAGCTCTACTAAAATTTTAAAAACTGTCAACAACCTTCTTCATTGACAGTCAGTATGATCCTCTAAGGTTTTCTTTTTATTTACACATGTACATGTATTTTAATACCCATACATACAATTAAAATGTTGATTTATCATTGACATCCCTAAAACTTCTCTGTTTGAACAAGTGTTTTCCTTTAAGCACCAGGCTTTAATAACTGATGATACAAGGAGTTAGAAGAAACTTGGCTTATACGTCTGAGGGGACAATACACATCTATATTGACTAAGATAGGACATTATACATCTATATTGACTGCTGATACTGACTGACAGCTCTGAGTACCAGCCCATACACAGACTTACCAGTATCAACTGTGTGCTAGACAGTGAATTGTGTGTGGGTATTTATCTTTTCAAATACTACAGCACCTGCTGCCTGTTTCTTGTTACTTATGTAGTGCTGCTGGCTTGGAGAGCCCCAAACATTTTACCAAGGTTAACTGAGGAATAATCCCATTTAAATGGGGAAAAAAAGTAATAAAATGCTCCAACAAAAACCTAAAACTTGTTAAACCTGTTTAACAAATGAGAAACCACCAAAGAATTCTATGATGTGGCTTTGTCAATGACGCAGGGTGAGCCCTGAGTTTACACTTATTGCCAAAACCATGTGCTATAAATACTATATATATAAGTATTATATATATAAGTATTATATATATAAGTGCTATAAATGTCAAGCTCTTTCTCTGACTGGGTTTATCCTTCAGTTTGCTTTTGGAGTAGAGGCAGCCAGTTGTTGTGGGACTGTACAGTCCTACCACAGTGAGACTCACTGTGTTTTTCTGAGAGCATCCAACAGTTGTAGTGTTGGCTAGTGATTACAAGAAGGACAGCAATGCTTACAACCTCCCAGTGGTACCAGTCTTCTACTACAAAGCCTTTTAATAGGAGACCTTCAATAAATGCTCCAGTGTCTTGCAGAGAAAAATATGTTGATGTGACCTCTATACCAGCATGAGGAGAAGTGGCATTGTTAACCTCAATCTTTACCATAAGTCTTGCTTTCTAAAGAATTTAACTTAGCTCCTCTAACTTGTTTTCCTTGCTTTGTCCTCTCCTTTCACTCTCCTCATCTCTGCACTGACTCCCAGGATGCCTCTATTCTCAAAATTATTACACCAACTCTCAGTTAATGTTGCTATTCAGGTACTGTCTTTTTCTGCAGATTCCTCAGGACAGATTTCTTCTGCAAGTCCTTTCAGAAGACATCTACCAGTGAAATGTCCACAGTAACAGACTGAAAAGGATGATAAAATAAAATGGCAAGGACTATGTGGAACCAAACAGCAGCTACTGGCTGTCTTCTTGTAGAAAACCCTTGCAGTGCACAAGCATCTCTACACTGTTCCTCCCTTTTCTTCATGCCCCCTTAGGTATGTTTCGGATTAGTTTAATTAGAATATTAGCTTCTCAGGAACCATTGTTTTTAAATATTTTTGCCTATATTGAGATATATGCATGTATGACACTGTATCAGTAACAAGAGGAAAGACATCAGCACAGTTCCCTTAGCTCAAATTTATGTGTACTAACCAAAGGATTCATTATTTCTGCTCTTCCATGCTTAGATTTCCAAGTCAGATCTTTCATGACAAGGCTGTGGATGGAAAGCCATACTTTGAAATAAAACTTTAAGGAGTAAAGTGGGGATAAATGATCTTTATAAATGTAATCCAAGTACTTATTATTTAATAGCTGATATTTTTGCTTCTCCCTTCCCACTTACTGCTGAACACCAGCAGCTTATAAGGAGAAAGAGCCTGACAGGGGAAAATAGCTGGTTTTTTTCTGGAAAATAGGGATTCCTCTTTGGAATGTGTGTAAGTGCTGGTATGTGCACAATAAAGTGTGCATGCATTTACTGGAATCAGTAGCTTTGAAACATTATGTGTTCATGGTCTCTCTGTGGAAAAAAAAAAAAAAAAAGAAAGAAAAGAAAGATGGTTCAAACTCAAATAAATTTCCAGGCTGCTTTGGTCAGACAAACAGTAATGTAGGGATATGTAGCCAGGGTGCAAATGCCTACATGATGTATGTGCTCTCTGAGTGTTACTCTGTGTCCTCTCCATGTGTGTCTGCCTGTCAATGAAGTGGTTTGTATTTATTTTCCTGTGTGTCTGTCTGGACATGCATCCAATCCATTTTACCAGTTCATCCAAGGCAGTGTAAGTCATAACAATACTCGTTTAGCTGGGTTTGTCAACACACAAATTTGAGTTCATTTGAGTTCTACATGTGCTGCTCAGGACCTGTGCTTCTCCATCATGTATGTATGTATGCATTCCTGAAGATATGGTTAGCCTGCTTTGGTCTGATCTGGAGAGGTGAATAACTCTGTGCAGAACAGTGTATACAAGGGAAGTTTACTTTTACTAGTTTGCAGACATTTAGGATATTCTTAGTGTACAGGATGCTGACCACTGAGTGCTTGTGACAATGTCAGGGTTAGTAATGATTGCCAATGTTAAAGGTATTTTAATTTTTCAAGATAATAATGTCCATATTCTTGCACAAAACTGATTCTATTTTCTCTCATTCACACACACACACACACACACACACACACACACACACACACACACACAACACAAAATCAAAATTACAGTACGGTGAGAAAGGTGGCCTTTGTTTCTTAGGAGAGTGTAATATATGGCCAAGACTGGTTTTAAGAGGGGTTTTTTTTTGTTTGTTTGCTTTTGCCTGATGCTTAGAAATACAAACCTTTAGACTTCTAATGCCAAGTTTGGAAATTGCATCCCTACTAAATGTTTTACAGGCACTTTGAGCTGTCTGGTGAGCCAAAGTGACAGATTATATTCATCAGTTGTTCTGTCTACTTTATTTGTTAAGTGAAATAACCTTCTTGAAGTGGGAGCGTTTCATACAGTTTTCCAAAGAACCAGGAATTATTTTTTTAATGGCAACAGAAATAAAAGTATTTTGGTCTCCAGCACCTTGAATAAAAATAAAGACTTGATTTTTTTATTGCTTCATTTAATAATTTAGGCCCATGCAAAGTGAGTGCAAGAGGTATTGATGATATATTTTGCACTGTTTTCTTACCTGAGTCTTGAAATGTGATTCCCTAATATGATACAGAGTACCAGCATGGTGAAACAGGTGCTTATACAAAGCTGAGTATACAAGGGGCAAGACATCAGAAAATTAGGGCATAGGGGCCTATCCCAATTCTCCCAAAGGAAATGAGAACTGGATTAAGCCTAAACCTCTAATTACATAGGGGTAATAGTCTATCAGAACTCCCACAGCAAAAGGGAGTTGGATCAAGCCCAAGACTCTAATTGCATTTTTTCCTTGCCATTTTTGTTCATATATTTTGTTTACTCTGGCTCGTCATTACATTATTTTGTAATTATTATTATGGGATTAGTGGCCATTAAATATCTGATTTCTGCATGGTATGGCTTGTTCCTTGTCACTGATTTCCCTGATCTATGTCAGAAAGGTTTGTATATTCTGGTTGGTATAGCAAGAGATAGATACGTTTACCTAATTGATTGAAATGCATCAAGGCTTACACATTTCCTACCAGCACCTCAAGGTGCAATACTACTTTTCTGTGTGCAGAAAATAATCCAGTGCAAGGCCACACCAGTGCTTTTTTCTTCCCAATTTTATCCTGGTGTTCATATCAATGCCTTTGAATTTCTATAGTGAGGCCTGGAAACATCTAAGGAATTTTATAAGAAAAAAGTGTTACTGGCTATGTGATAGATGTGGAGAAAGCTACAGTGCTATCTGTCATTTTGGAGCACCCCAATACATTTGTTCAGTTTGTCCAACACCAGATTTCCTCCTGCTCTTCTAAGACTAACTCAGCAGTGGTATCAAGATGTCATCTACAGAGCAGATGTTTGGAGATTTGTCCCCTCTTTGAATCCCATTCCCAAACATCCCAGCGCTAGAGTCAGGAGGGGGTTCTGGCACATACCAGGCAACAAGAAGTGTGAGCCCATGCTTCCAGTGGTCCCCTGACTGTGCCATCCTGGCAGTGTCAGAAGTGCAGAATGGTATAGGATGGGAATTCTCCCTGACGCCAGTAGAAACTGCATGTGTCACTCCAGGCAGGACTCCAGGCTGGTGGCGTCAGTGTGCCTTGGAAAACATCAAAGTAGGAAATACATGCTGGAGCACAGGGCATTCCTACATTTCTGCATTTCATTCCTCACAGCATAATTTTACTGAGTTGCCCATTAATAATGTCCTGAAACAGAAGGGTGCCACTTTATTTTGGAGATTTTATTGTTTTTTCCTAATTTGTACTTTCGATTTGTGACCCTAATATATGTAAGCTCAAAATTAGGGAAGGGCTTTAGACAAGGCAGGTGTAGGCTTCTGGAAAACTTTTCTAACAGGAGTGGTAGAAACAGACAAGCAAATTAGCTATGGATTTTGATTAATTAATGAAAGGGTTTAGGTAGCAAGGCTGTCCAAAATAGGAAGGCTTTACTTATCAACACTGGAGATCCCATCCACTGTATCTATCTGGGGAGCTAGGAAGGAGATAATTATCAATACTCATTGGAAGGCTATTGGAAGGTGAATCATTGATACAGCTATTAGTTGCTGTCTGGGACACAAGGACTTTAACTGATTTGGAGGTATTTTGTTCCCAATTAATATATTTTTGGCTACAGCAGAGGTAAAGAAACTTTGAACCAAATAGTAGAAGACATGTCTGTCAATTAGACTATCCAGGAGACGTATTGGTAAGTGACCTTGGGTTACAGAGACAGAAAGACTAAGTAACCTCAGTCACTTCACTTGAATCATTCAAGACTTAAACTGACAGAAAAGAGGAAGGAACGTCTTTCTCTTGGAAACCCTTTTTATTGCTTTTAGAATAATGCAGCCTTAACACGTATCTCCTAACTGCGGTAGGAAATATGTTTTTCTTTCAGACTGAATGGTATTTTGGTGTTTAGCTCACTTGACATAGTCTCTGTCAAAAAAGGCCATTTTTTATTTTTGAACTGGTTTGCAAACCTGGTTTGCAGTGTTTCCAATCTGCAGGGCCACATCTCACTGTA
The DNA here is from genome assembly GCA_032173965.1 of Sitta carolinensis. Lineage (NCBI taxonomy): Eukaryota > Metazoa > Chordata > Aves > Passeriformes > Sittidae > Sitta > Sitta carolinensis. Next base: position 4,029,056 of record JAVUNC010000006.1, read on the forward strand.
GGCTTAGCATTTGTTAATTTGTTAATTTGGAAGGGATGTTTAATTAAGAGCAAGCAGGGTGAAATAGATCATGACAAACAACACTAAAATGTTTAAAAATAAATCCAACTCTCTTGATTAAAACAGATTAATTTTTAAATTTGCAATGAAGATTAGTTAGAACTGTTTCAATGATTTGTAAAAAGTAGTAGGAGAAGGCCATTTTGGAGTTTGCTGCCATGGGCTCTGTGGAGCCTGGGAACTCAGGGAGGCAGAGGAGTAAGCTGGTCAGTCCAGCTTCAGTGTTCAACCTGACAAAGTACACCAACACTCAGATACTTCAGGCTATGAGATGCAAGTGTAAAAAGTGCTTCCTTCAACAGTTCCATGTGCTAGTGGTAAAAAAGGTAAGGAACCCCTTTAAAATATATACTTTAACCAAAATATTTACCTTGCATTTTGGAAAAAGCAATGTAAAACTACCTGTCAGATCCATTTTAAAAGCTAGGTTCTCTTTTACCATGAGAGAAAACCACGTGTTTCATCAGTGGGGACTGACACTGAGGTAAGCAGGTCTTCTCTGTATAGCTTTAAGGACAAGATATTGTCATGCTTCCCCACCACCTCCTTAAAAACAGATGCAAAGCGTGATACACCTGCAACCAATTCCAATTGTTGGAGTTTTGGGGGGTTCAGAGGGGTTGGCTCTGGCAGAAAACGAAAAAAGTGCAGATTCTGTGATACAGCTTTTGTAAATAAATACCTAAATTGCATGTAATTTGACAACTAAGCATTTCCTTAAGCACTAGTATCAAGATGCTGACTAAAAAGTAAATAATATGAAAATTTCTGCTAGTAAAATCTTCCATGTCCTAATATAAATAAAAAAGTGGAGAAAATATATTGTGCGTATAAAATGTTTTTTTTTCCTTTTTTGAAGGAAAGAGTGTGCATGAAGAAAACTATTTGAGATAAGTTTAGGGAAAAGATGTTTGACTGTAATAATGTTAAAAAAAAAAAAAAAAAAAAAAAAAGCTTTACAAGATTTTGCATACATCTGTAGTTCTTTGTAACCAGGGGAAAACTGATCCTTCTGCAGAGTGCAGACAAACAGACAATATTCCCCTGGCTTGGGCTGGGGCTTTGTGTAGGTCAGCCTTGGCACAGAGTGACTTCACAGGGTAAAGTGATAACGTTTTAGACAGTTATTTAAAGTTTAAACGTTTTAAACCCAAACATCAGCCCCCAAAATCTGAAAGTAAAAGTCCATCTTAGTGCCTCTCATGGTGCTTTTTGCAGAACCCTGTGCTCCAGCCCTAAGGGGTCACGATGCTTTCCCAGGCAGACTGAGGTCCCACTCTCTGTAACTCACATAGGTAACTCACATAGTTTGCCAGCATGCCACGGATAAAAGTGCATGCAGTGGATCTGAATTCTTACTGGCATACATGAGAGAAATTGCTAAAATCGTTGCAGCTTGTGCATCAGTAACTTTGTTCTCATCAGTAACTTTGGCTTTCCTTTGTCAATAAAACGTGGAGATCTTTCCTGTCAAAATGTTTGGAAGCTTTCTGCCATGGGTCAGTGCTATGTTCCACCTAACTCCAGTTTCAGAGTACATTTATGTGTAGGGAACTGAATGCAGGTGCTAGGCGTGGGAAGTGTTTTGCAGTCGCTTCTCTGCAAGATGTGTGCCATAAACCTGCTGTAAAGAGTTAACACCACTGGGGGCTAATCACAGAACACTTGCTGTCCTCAGGGGATTCCATCAGACCGTGCCCCAAGCAGCTGTTGTGATCAGACCCATGAAGATGTTGCACAATGCGTTGAGGGTTCAGTTGCTGGGGTTTGAAAACCGCCTAATGGCTGTTGTCTTTAGTGAAAAAAAGTGTAATAAAAATGTTATTTTCTGCTTAATGCAGAATGTTTTAACTTCTCAGAAGATAGCTCTTAGTCTTTGCTTACCCACCTGGCCCCTGAACTGGTCATTTTCAGAGATGGGTTGTGCAGCTGAGGGTGCAGGAGCCCAGCAAAGACGATGTACCTGAGGCTGCAACCAGTGGGAGAGCTGCACAGGAGAGCCTTGCCACTGGCAGCAGACCCAACTCTGACCTTTAGATTCCAGTTCAGTCACAGACCTTTCCAAAAACAAAATCTGGGATGAACGTGTTTCGTTAACCCTTTGGAAATGAGTACTTGTAAAAGGGGAGGGGGGGAAGTTTTCCTGGGAAAGTGCTGAAGTAACATGACCTGTTGTGAAAGGGCTAATAAAGGGTAAAATTAGCAACTCTATGGCTCATAATATCTGTGCAGCAGGTGGGTTTTTTTAAAGTGGGCTAACTCTTTTCATACCTTGTAATGGTTACCTTACCTTACCTGTATAAAAGTACATTTTTTTATTTTAAATAATTGTCTTTATTAATGATTAATGGGCTCTGAACTTGAACTTGCCTTATTTACAATTATGGAAATCCTCAAAATCACCTGAATAGCTCAAATTTGTATTTATCAGCAAGGCATTTTTAAATTCTTTTTAGAGGTTTAAAATAGGACAACTTACAAATTGCTTTTTAAATAGTTTCACACCTTGCTTAAATAAAAGTTCGTTACACATCCAGACACTGAAATTTTAGATGTTCTCTTTTAATTTAGTGAGACAGTTTTTGGCTCAAAAAAGGATTATTCCGAATGGAAAAGTTATCAAAGCTTTATTTTTGGCAACAGCTTTTCATAACAACACGAGGTGTAGTCTGCTGTGCCTTGTGTAGTTTCAAGACCTTGCTTTGCTTAAAGTGCTCACGATTTTGTTCTGATCAGACACATAACTGTCTTTGTCACCACAAATTGAGCCATCAGTGTCACTCCAGTCCAAAAAAAATGTTAACCCTTTCCTGCCCAGCACCTTCTCACAGACTTGCTTCAACTCCAGCAATTCAAAGAACTAGTGGTGAAGAGCTTTGCTGGTTGGTTTGGTAACTCTTTAACAGACCATCCTGATTTAACTCCTGCTTTTGGATAAAATAAAGGAGTTTTCACCAATTCTCCCTCTCTGCTCCTGCTTCACACTTTCTGTATTTGCTGGAAAAATTTCTTGCCAGAGTGCTTCTTTGTGGGGGCAGAGGTGAAACCTGTAACTGAACAGCAAATAGGCTTCAAGGTCACAGGTAAAATAGGTAGAACTACTAATTTTTCCGCTGTATATTAGCAAAAGCATCCCGAGCATGCCTGGACCTCACCGAGCTGGGAGCATGCAAGAGTCCTGCTCGATGTCACCACACCCTGATTGGTTTCACAGCAGCTTTGCATGAGACTCAACTGAAGGAGTTTCTAAATCCTGGGGTCTACAGCAAAACAATTAGTTCCAATATAGTTTTGTCCTGTAAAATAGCTTTGATCAACAGCAGGACTAAACATGCTTTCTGTTCCTTACTGAAAAAAGTAAGGAATTTCTGCTGGTATTTGGAGGGTAAATCCTACAACCTCTAGTGTATATTCATGCATATTCATAAAAATAGTATCAAGGAACTCAATAGGAACATTTCTGTGGATCAGAATTAATCCTAGGAGTGTAGGTGAACATAATATGGCCCCCGCAATATCTCCAATTGCTAATGCTGCAATGCTTCCTCTTTTGATACCTGGCTTTTAGAGCTAAGTTTTGAAGGCAGTAAATCAAAAGTAAAAATTAAAACTTTTAATTGCATGTTTCCAAGTGCATTATACATCAAACAACATTAGTATTTCAAATGAATTAAAAAAAAAAAAAAAAAAAAAAAAAAAAAAAAAAAAAAAAGTAAAAAATCCTTTATCTGTAGTTTTGTTTGAGTTTCTGTTCTTGGATGTTTGGGATCTGGTATAATCAGTTCTACAAAAATTAAAATCTCCAGGACAAGGAGCTTGAATCTTTAACTAAATAAGCAAAATTTTGCACAGTGCTAGAGTTTTTAAAGTAAAGAAATTTGTGATTTGATTTGTAACAATAATTTGCAAATTTAACTTTGGAACCAGCTTTTTCTTTCCGATGAGGGAGGACCAGAAGTAGCCAGAATATTCAAAGAAGGTAACTATATAAGCTTTCAAAGCTGCTTTGGTATCATACTGTCTACCACAAACATTATTTTCACAGAATCATAAATCCATACTTCCATATGAAGAGAAATTTCATACAAGTCTCTTGACCTCCATAGTTATTTTAGGCAAAATATCTACTGCCTTTAAATGTATTGCCCGAAATTACTTCTTTCAGGGGAAAAAAAAAAAAAAGTCTTGAGCTTTATATAGCTTTTATTTGAATATATTACATATTGTGAAATACTGACATACAGAGACAGTTCCTCTTAATTGTCAAGTATTTGGACTTGAAGGAACTTGAAAATTAGAAAAGATTAAAAGTTAGGGAAAACATTTTAGAACTGCAGGCACCAGCCAGATAATTTCAGTGGGCAGCTTTTTAAAAAAGTGTGTATTTATACTAAATGGCAACCAATTCAGAAATAATTTTCAGGAAAGATATTTTCTTATATTCTGGGAAGTTAGACTCATAATAGCCAAAGTACTACGTAGCATGCAGCTAAATATAAAACAAAATAAGATCAGTTATCTAATATAGATACAAATACAAGTATTTGTGAAATCTATTTAGAGCAGTGTTTTATACCTTAATATACAGACAAAAAAGCTGAAGTGGGAATGTTGTATACTTTAGCTAAAATACTAACTAATTTTTTTTCCTTTTGTTGGACTTATTTCCTAACAGTAATAAAAAAGATTTAAATTATCAAATATGTCCAAAGAATAAATATACCTAATTGTTGTTGAATTCATATAGTAAAAGTTAGGAGACAGTTGGATGTTAAATTCTTCTGGACTCATCCTGCTCTCCTGAAATGAGTGGTAAAATTCCATTTGCCTTCAAAAGGAGCTGAATTTCATATCATCTTTTTAAATAGAATTTATTAACTCTTCAGTATTCTGCTAAATAATAAAACTTCACTGTTTGTTTAAAATAAAAGTAACAAAAATTTTAGAGTAAAATCTAAGCAAACAAGGACTAGCAAATACTGTTTAAAAAAGCTTTTGGGAGATAGCTATTGGTAGCCTCTTGGCTGATAATTTAATAAAAAGTGTCCAGCTTTATTTATCTACTGTTTTTAAGTGGTTTGTAGGACTTAGATGTTTTAGATTCTCCATTAACATATGCAGGTTGCAAAAGAAAAAAAGCCCTGCCTTTGCAGAATAAAGATAGGCATATGTTTTGACAATTAAAACAAATCTAGCTGCTGAATCTAAAATTTAGTTACCTAAGAATTGACATTTTAATGTTAGCATTAGAAAATAAAATAGGGATATCTTTGCATCAAAAAAGAACTTCTTTTAACAAAATATACAAAGTTGGTCTTTCAGGCATTAAAAAATTATTTGTATTTGTGAGTTTAAATTTGTAGTTTAGTAAATACATGGTTTAAATAATAGGAAGAGACAACTTTTGGAGAAGGATAATTGGTAGGATTAAAACTTAAAAGTTTGTACAAAAAGAAAATTCTTTGATAAGGGCAAACAGTAAGCATAAGTCAGTTTGGGGTTCACCACTATCCCATGAATTCTTTTATATCATACTAATTCATATGATTTTAAGACAAAATTGTTAGAATTGTTATTCATCCTTATTGAATATATTTATATTAAAAAGTTATGTTTTTTCCTCTTTCAAAAATTATTATTGATTTTTCTATAGAGAAGCAGAAAAAAAAAAGAGTATATTCGATCATAATTCACAAATACTCCTATTGAAGCAGAATTTTTACTTTCAAATTACTAATAGGAAATTATTTGAACATTTCTTTAAAAGTTGATTTATGTAAGAAGCTTTTTGAAAGTTATAATATTATCTTATAGCTGACTGCAGCTGGAATTTTTTTTCAAATTGAATACTGTACATAATAATTAACAAAACATGTGGATGTAGATACAGTTACAATTATTAGAAACATTAATTTGCATTGTTGAATCTTAGGGGGCAGTTTGTTCCTTCTTAAGGCTCTCAAGTATTTAGAAATGAAAACAGATTGAGATTTTAAAAATCTGTTTCAAATCTTCCTTAAAAACCTGAAAAATGTTTCTAAAACTTTAAATGTAGTTTGATATATTTTTGCCTATATGTATAGGTTATTCATAAACACTTTTTGGGATAAAATATTTTTATTTATGGATAGTTCATATCTCATTAAACTGATGAGCAGACAGGGCTACATCATATTGGTTTGTAAATTTAACTGAGACTTATTTAATAGAAAAATGAGCTAGATAAATGTCCTACGTAAAGTTTTATCCAAATAATAGCACTTGTGATAATTATTGTATGTTAAAAGTGCCCTATTGATTGTGTATCTGGAAGCTCTCTGTTCAGTTTCTACCTAATATTTTTGGAGTTTTTCCATTTATGGCTTTCAGAATAATAAACATAATATCCCTGTTGTTTTTGAAATTTATAATAAAGAATAAAGATTGATTTTGTTTTGACATCAGGAGAAATTACAGACAGAAGGAAATATGCAGTAATTTTGCACAAGTAACTTCATGAAGTTCTGAAGTCTTTGCAGGGAAGGAGTTAAAAGAACAAAAATGAGCAAATGACTCCCCACCTCTCCCATATTTGAATAAAAATATTTCTAAATGTCAGCTGTAATTTTTTTAAGAGGGGAAACAGGTTTTTTATGCTTTGGCACTGTATTAAAATTCAAATAATAACATTAATATTCAAGATGAGAATTCTACCACAGAACTTAGCTTTTCAAAGGTCTGGACAGCTCCTTAAATTTAATTGGAATTAAATTTAAAAACTATGTTTTCATGTACTAAGTAAACCTAAATGTTTACCTTGGAAAAGAATGCTTATATCTGATCAGTGGAGAGAGGAACACCACAAAAGTGATTTTTTCAGAGGAAAATAATTTTTTCCATATAAAATCGAAATCAATTGGCATTTCCATAGGTGTGCTATAATCAGTGCATTGAGGTAGGTTTTACCCACTAAATGGAAGGTAGCTACACTATGAGCTGAAGTGGGAGCAAGCTCAGAGTTGCCTCAGTGTAAATAAATGTCAGGAACAAAGTTCACCTTCTTTGATTGTAGTTTCCACTGAGATTCCACCTTAAATTTGAATTCGCAAATTGTAGGTGCTTCGCTGAAATCGTGGGATTTTAAAACATGTGTTAACAAGCTTAAATGTGATTCTGTTATTAACTGTTTCATTAATTAGAAAGAGAGCTCTGTTTTCCAAAAATGGAAAACGAAACTGATGTGTTAATAATATGTTTTGTTCTTTATTTTTGAAAGAACAGTTTTAGAGGTGAATAGTAAATTCTATAAAATAAATTCACTTTTATATACTCTGTTACATCTTGAAAATGTTTTGTTCTCCTGTTGTTAATTATGACATTAATTATGTCATCTTTTTCCTCTCTAGAAATTATGCCAAAGTTGCTGAAAGTGTCAAAATATTACCAGTTTAAGTCTCAAAAAAAAGTTTGCAAATATTTCTATATTTCACATTACAATAAGGTATATGTGAAAGATTATTCAATCTAATTCATTAATTAAAAAAATTCCAATGATGAATAAATTATTATTCCAGTAGACTCTTATTTTGTAATTTTTTTTTTTTTTTCTGTGGGATACCATAAATATAAGACAAAGTCCTACATTCAAAACTCCAGCTGATTATAGAATAAGATTAGGCAAGGCAGAATTTGGAAGGCAGTTCCTTAATTTCTGACTGCAATCTTATAATCATAGGAATATTTATATTAGAGGTTCCAAATTGAATACTTTTTTTTCTCCTACAGTTATCTAGATTTCTATTCTATTTACTAAGACTAAGATTTTTGCCACAGTTTTCACTGTTAAGGTATTTCAAATAAGAAGACCCAATTGCTTGGTCTCTGGTCTCTAAAAATCCATCCTGTCAGGATGAAAATTAATTAATACAGCTTTAATTAACTTTAAGTTTTCTCTTTCCCTTTTTCTCCCTGGTTAATTTGTAGAGGGCAAAAATAGAACTCAGATTAGTGTAATTTTGTCTGCCATGGCAGGGGGCTTGGAACTTGTTGATCTTTAAGGTCCCTTCCAACTCAAACTATTCTGTGTTTCTGTAATTTCCTAACTCATATCAAATCCTCTGTTTCTGTAAGAAAAATTCTTGGGGTAATAATGACATGCTGCCAATAGCATTAATTTGTTAACCTACAATATACCATTCATTAAATTTAAGTCATTAAAATCTAGTTAATTTGCCTCAATATTTATCAGAGTTGCAAACTGGGATTTTAGTTATTAAATCTTAGTGTTAATGGTCATTATACTTATATAGAATGCTATTTAAACAATCAGGCCCCTGATAAAAACTCTCTGGCTACTATTCTAGTCACAGTGCAGTCAGTTTCGATTAGGTTGTATTTATCAGAATCTTTGTGTACAGTATTCTATATTTGTGGCTTGGATGTCATGATTGTTTTAACTGCTTGCTTAAAAGAAACTGAAACTTTAGGAATAGAGAAGAATTATTTTTTTACCAAAGAAAAAATATTGTATATAGAACAGACTCTGTATAAATAATATTTCACCTAGGTGCTGGTGTGTTTATTCCTTATGCATATGAGGTGGGAGGTAACATGAAGCAAGAAGGTTTAAATGACTGCCTTAAACTAACAACTGGTAAAAATCAAGTGGATGCTGACAGAATCACTTGCCATTTGTGGGAGTTTCACATGTGTATCATTTTCCAAATTTAGTTAAAATTCAGAATTTTTCCTGTACACATTTTCTGAAATTTCAGAGCTCACTGGTCACACAAAGATGTGCAACAGTAGTACTGAAGTATGGGTCATATTCTTCACCTCCATGGCATACAGGCTCTGAAGGTTCAAAAGGGGGAAAAAAATCCCAGCTAGGTTTTGTCAATGGACAGTGTTCTTTCCATGCTTCATTTATTTGAGAAGTTCAACAGAGTGAAGTTTGAATTAATCTGCCTAATTTTCTCTCTTTCTTGAGTTTATAGTCTGGCAGCTCGCTGGGTCCCTTCACAAAACACAGTAAGACCAGCTCCAGTACCATTCATGTGAGAGACAGAAAACCTGAGCAGAAATGCCTAACCTTAAAATAATAGAGGACACTAAAAACTGTCCATGGAAAAGACTGTCAAAGCTTAATTTTTCATAAAAATCTGTACGATCATTGATATAATTTTTATAAAGTACTTTAAATTTTTTTTTAATAGGAAAAGATCAAAGTCACACCTGTGATCTTTCTGAAACCAGAACACTGCATTTTCTTTCTATGGAAGTCTACTGAATTTTGTTTAATCCCATTTAAATTGTTACATCATGCTCATAGCTGCACTGTTTAAAAGCCACTGGCTCAGTGCTAATGAGTGTGTTTTGATACTTGAGGATGACTTGACTTGGTTCCCAGGAAAGGGATGGGTGTACTGTATATCCAAGATTAGCTGGACACAGCTTGGTTTACAACCCATGATTATGCATTGCTGAGGACTAGACACTGCATGGTTTTGGATGGTCCTCCTGAGGATAAAAATGGATGTTCTGTTCGTCTCCTGTTAGTAGATTGTTTCTGACCTTCATCATGCTACAAATTTCTAGACAAACTTCTGTTGTCCAGTGGGTGTTACACTAGCATGTTAAGAGGGTGGGAGAAGTCAGGGGTCTTTATCTTTGTCCAAAAAGTTTAATATTAACTGAGTTGAATGCCATTTGCCTAGGTGCCCTGGAATGTCAAATAAGATGTAGAAATATATTTCTGTGTAGAATATATGTATGAACATGTAGAATATGAAGTAAAATAAGATATTTAATATTTGCTGTGGGAGAAATCACACACTATCTTCTCTCAGAAACTTGGGAGTGTACAAAGGTGGTTTGAGAACAAGAAAACAGAAGGACTGTGTGACAATAAGTTGTTTGTACAGCTGAAACTCTTCAAAATGGCAGAGGGAAATAGACCAAGCTCATCAGCTGTCTGCATACAACCCAAAAGGTACCAAGGTCATAATACATTTTGAGACAGGTGAAGTCCCGCAGGATTTTTACACATGCTGAGCACTTCCTCCAGCTGAGTGGTGTGTAGTTCATTCTCATTCATCCACTAGTATCTCTTCAGAAAGACCAATGCTTTCAGACTGTGAGGATCATGCCCTACTTTTTAATTGTAGGATACTGAATATATGGCAAAAAAGCAGTCACTAAATGACATGCTGTTAATTGATCAAGTCTGATAAATCTGCTACCAGTCTGCCCATCAGCAGGGAAAGTTTTATGTATCCCTTTTTTAATCTCATAGGGAGGTAACCTGTGGTGCAGTCTCTTTACCTGTTAGCAGGCAGCATATGCACTTTTTTGTTTTGCAATCTACTATATGCAATGTCATTACATCCTTTAGTACAGTGTTTATTGAACTTCCTGAATTTGTGATTTCCTTTTGATTCACCTCTCTCCCTGTCATTGTCTTGAATTCTTCTTTTTTTTTTTTTTTTTTTTTTTTTTTTTGATGATAGATTATTGTAATTGCTGCCTGAAAAGTCCCTTTTTCAGGGAGACTGGACTTACTGACAGCAAACCAAGGTAGTTGGTAGATCAGTATCTACCCTAGATACTTTCAGGAGCTTCTCAGTCCCCAGCTGTCAAAACTGAGATACTCCTGTCAAATTTTGGGTTTTAACACTGTGAGTATCATTATCCTTTAGACAGATCATGGTTTGAGAAACAATTGTTTAGCAGAGCTGAAGTTCTCCTTGAGTAATGAATTCCCCAACAACACAGTTTTAGAAAGCAACGGAAAGCAGGTTTGTTTAACTTGGATTCAGAGAAGGTCTGCTGATAGTGGCAGCAATTCCATAATTACAAAGTGCAAAGTCTCTGAGATACATGAGTTACAGCCATCTTTTTCTCATGTTTCTCTACAAACAAAATTATTCTTGGTAAGGGATATGGCCATAGAAGAGGTTTTGATGTTGGTATATTTACTCTAAATTTAAGGAAAGAATGAAAGTATTTTTCTCCTATGTTGTGTGTCTATTGGTTTAGATCTCTCAATCAGCCAGTCTTTAGTTAGAAGTTGCAAAAGCCTGTTGGAAATCTCTGAGGTTCTGTTACCTTGGTTGTTTAAAATAGGACCAGATAGCATTCATAATCCATGTGTTGTAATAGTCCCTGTATCTCTGAGATAACCCTGTCTTGTAAACAGGAAGATGCTGTTTGATCCCAAGCCAAAGGAGGGGTTCCCACACTCCTGGAATTCTCTCCATGGATCCCCATCCCTGAGCTAGCCTGGTTATTGCTGTGCTCATCTTGGCTTGTCCTATGCGAGTGCCCCATTGAGTTAGGATCAGGAAAAGGTAAAGACAGCTAAAGTCTGCTGTATTTGAGACTGAACTAGAGTGAAAGAGAGGTGAAAAGTCAGTGATCCTAGGCTGTGCTCTGCTCACCTGTCACAGACACTGTTTGACCTGTTCACATCTCTGTTCTTCTGTTCAACCTACCTGTCATGACAGTAATTCTCCACTTGCAAGGACTATGAATAATGTGACTATTACACAGCACCAGGTGTTACGCCTGGTACCTTCCAAGACAAATACACAAGCAAGTATTTGTTAATAGTTGCTCTGCTCCTTGTTTCCAGAAGGGAAAAGGAGAGAGGAGCAGACTGTCCTTGTGATAACCTCTTGTACTGCAGCAGAACCTGTCAGAAGAGGACTGCAAGCCATTAGGAACCCCAAGGAGAGACTACAGAGCCCTTCAAAACTGCTGGCATGGCTAGGAAAGGCACCTCATGGAAAGTTCCCTTCTTTGCACTTCAGGAATTTCTATAACATTAAGTATTTTTGAAGTAGCACCAACCCTCTTTCCATCATCTCTCCCATCTGTCTTTGGTCTCTCTACCACTCTCACAGTATTTCGAAGGGTTCATTGGAACACTTCCTGTGAGGCCTTAATATTCTTATTATTGGAAGACAAAAGATAAATGGCAATCATACAGCTAAAATTATCTGGTTATTCTAGTTTTAGAAAAAGAAAAATGTACAGCAAATATTTATATAAAATTCAGGTAAAATACAGACCAGAACGCTCCAGAAAGAAATCATTTCTATGAGTGCACCAAGAACTGCATTTAAGAACAGGGCTAAGTTATGAAGCACATCCTTTAAAGGAACCATTTTGAAGTGTGCCTTTGCATTTCCTGTAATTATTTATCTGATTCCACCAATAGTAATTGATAGATATTTACTTTTTCATACATATTCACTTAAGCTTCCTCCTATATTAAAGAAATTGACACAACTCAGGGTTTTTGCCCTAGTGGGTTTTTGCCCTAAAAGCTAATACAAGGAAAGCTGGCAGTAGCAAAGTGTCCCAGGACACTATTAGAGGGGCAGATGCAGCTGTGAGTGAAAGCATGATATAAAATCTGTTTAATAGCTAACTCCCACCAAAACACTCTATCAACAGTGTGGTTGGACATCAGGAAATCAGGGACAAATAAGTCTTAGATGTTGCTGATAGGAAAGAGGGAATTTTGGCACTTACAAGGAATGTGGATGGATAGCCTGGGACGCAAATGTAGCATGTTGTGAATATGCCAAGTAGGTGTTGTGATCATACTTTCCAGTAAACTAAGTTTTCTGTGACCTAGGACACAGTGGTCTGGTTTTGTATGGCACTGAGGCACCTTAATGTGTGGTTTACCTAAATGAGTGAATAACCCCACTGGACATGGGGTATATTCGTATGCTTGAAATTTAGTGTAAGTCTCATGTTGAATTAGCCTTGTAAACAAAAAGGATGTCCTCTGGGGAAAGGAGAGGAGACATTGTGGTTGAGAAGGCAGGCAAAGACAAATTCTTTCAGAAAGCAGTTACTCCTGTGTAGTAACATGCAGGAAAAGAGAAAGCAGGAACATGTTACATTGTGCTGTGGACACTGCTCGTGTCCAGACATGTACCATGACAATGTAAGTCAAATATACAGTACCACAGATTACTGGGGTAGGAAAGTGTGGGAATATGAAGAAGATAGGGACATGATCTCAATGCAATTCCATCTTTTAAGTCACATTTCATATGGTGAAATAAACAGTAGTGTAAATAAAAATGTGATATAAGTATTCTCACAGGAGTTGCATATGTGAGCTTTTAGTATTTGACTTCTGGCATGTAAACATGACAGTTTCTGTAAGCAGCTAGTGACAATTTCTATGTGTGCTTGTGGGACACAAAATTGTTATGGAAGAAGTTGAGAAGTGATTGTTGCACGGCTCCTGTAAACCTCTAAGTCTTTCCATTAAGTCTTGTGTCTCAGAAGTTCTTAGGTCTACAAAGGCAGGAACTGCAGTGCTTTGGTAGCTAGAGGAAGCTTCCATTGCATGTATATGTGCGTGCCTCCATGTGTGTGAGTTCACAGCTGTGTTTTGGAGTCTGGACCATAAGCAGGGAAGGCAATATAAAAGGGAACATACAGGTTTGGAAAACAGACATGCAAGACAGTTTTTGTGTCGCTGCTGGTTGTTTAGTTGCTTACAGCATTGTGGTTTAGCCTGGAAAAAAAAGAGGGTTACACAAGTAAACTTTGCTTTGGAAACTTTAGTTAGGCAAGGTCCTGTTAGTAAAGGTTCTGTCTGGGCTGGAGTGTTTTTTAGATGGCGCTGCGCACAAGGAGGAGAAGCAGGTGCCAGTTGGTAGCAGGGAGACACAGTGTTTCCTTCCCCATACAAACCTCCCTGAACATCTGCCCTCTAATTTCCTGCGGCCTATGCCAAGAAGAGTATTTATTGCTAACTTAAAAGCATACAGAAAGGTAAATGCAGGGACCATTTCTTCCCCTTGAGTTTGCATAGGAAAATAGTTAAAGGCAAGCATGCCTTGCTATGTTATAAGGAATGTATTGGTCTGCATATGGCATTTTTTTGTTGCAGATTACAGACCCAGTGGCCTGATCCTGCTATCACTGAAGTGAGTGAAACATTTCCTATTGATTTCAGGAAAGAAAGAACAGACTACAACCCAACATGAGACAGGTGAAAGCTGCTCCTTTAGAAGAATGCTAAACCCATTATATTTAGGCTCCCAAATTCCTTTTTCTTAGCATCCTGGGAAGTAGCTGGACATGAATTGTTCATATTAAAAGTGTAATGAAGATTGTTTAAAGATGTAAATGTTGTCTTTAATAATGCTGAACCAAACCCATAAAAGATTCTCCCAGTTCGTGAAAGTGAAACTAGATGAGAACAAAAGTGAAACCAACAGGCAACTTTCCCTTCCCAGGCTGAGTAAAATGCAGAAATCCTAAAGTGCTGATGCTTAACAGCAAATTTTAATTTTAAAATTTCTTTTACTTTTATTACTGTAAAAAAATGTTGCTAGTGATATAGACAAAGATTTTCCCTAAGACAGGTGTTTTCTCATGATGGTATCTCTTTAAAAAGTCAGAACCAATTAAAAATATATTTTTTTCTTTATTATATTTAGGGGCATCTGTACATGTTACCCTCTTTTTCCTTATGTATTTTCCTTTTGCACGTGTTGCAACACAGACTTGTAAGCTATGTACCCTTAATATTCTGACAGAAGCATGTGCTAGAGCAGGACAGAATTGATTTTGCCTTACAAAAATATCGGTGACTGTAATCAGCAAGTTTCTAGAGAAGGGAAGGAAAAGTATCTTTAAAAATATATGAAAATGATGGTTGAATGTATTTAATCGATAAAACATCAAAAAATGAGAGACAGTATAGCAGTGGGGAGAGACAGACTTTCAGTTCTTCCTGCCTGATCTAGTAGGATTAGCAGGAGACAAATGTACAGGAAAGTGGGGAAATACCAAACAAAACAACAGCAAAGGGTAAAAAAAAAAGCATTGGATGCCATGGACAAAAAGTTAGAATGGAGGAAATAAGTGGTTTAGATAAGTTAACTTAGTTCAAAGTTCTTCCTTGGTTCACATTTGTCAGTGTGTAGGAAATTGTGTGTAAAAATACAACATGTGACAACAGTCTGCTGTAGATCTAAGCAGTATGGAGAGGGAAAATATGTGGAAGGAAGAGGGTAAGAGATGACTTTTTTTTTTTTAAGGCAGTTTAGTCATGAATACTACACCTTACCCTATTCTAACCATGATTTATGTGGATAATGCTTATTAAATGACAAAGTGAAGCGAGGTGGTTAGGGTTTTTTTTTAAATTTAGCACACTGAATTTGTGCTCGTTATCTTAAACATTTTTCCCCCTCATTTTTGTTTGGAAAAGTTTAGAGGGAAAAGGGGGTGGAGGGAAATGGTGTATAGACAGTGATTCTAGCTCATATCTACCTCGCAGGTGGAGGGAGGAGACAGAAGTCTCAAAACTACAGGCCTATGTAAATTCTGCAGCACCAGAAGTAAGAACAAAATAATACAAATCACAGAAAAATTGGTAAAGCAAAGACCATATTTATCTAGTCAACTTTTAAAGCAGAGGAGGGAAAAGTTGTTGTGGGAAGAAATATCTCAGGACTTTGTCCCTCATGTAAGTGGCTTTAAAAAAATTTCAGTGTATGCAAAATTATTTTATTTTTTTTTAAATATAAGATCACACCACTTGCAGATTAAATGTTGCTAATGAGATGGAGCATGCAGTGATATAGAGGCCTCTAAGATCTGAAAACCAGGCCTGGGGAATCTGGTAGTTCAACTGACAATGTATGGAACTAATTTTTGACATTTGTGTACCTGACTTATCAGAGCCAATTTTGAGGCTCAGACTAGAATGTAAAAAGAGTTTTTAAAATGCTTTTCAGACCAAAAGATGTAAAGCTTTTTGAGGGCCAGATAATTTGAATGTGCAGAAATGTGTCTGGGTATACAATAATTTTAATCTATTCCCTCTCATGTTCCAGAGAGCATGGCACAGCTCTTGTTCTGAGACAGAAGGACGGACATCCGAGGGACACGGACATTTCTTCTCAGGTAACCCGCTCTTACTCATGGCTTGAGAGAGAGAGAAAAAATAACTTTTCTGTTCAGATTAAATAATGCCCAACCTTTTGACCTTTTAGATTCTGGTGTTTGTTGACATTTCAGACAAACACAGATACTTTTGTTTTATTTTGAGAGAGGTGAGGAGGCAAAGTGTTGTGAGGGAGGGAAATTAATGCCAAGTCTTCTGATGTCCGATGGGTTGCAGGAGAACAGCAGTGCTGACAGTGGAATACTGGGTTTTCCCATTAAAAGATGCAAATGATAGGATATTATAGAAAGATCAATGTATTTGTGAACTGTGCCGTGTGTTTCAGTTTGCTTCGTATTAGAATGGCTAATAAATTGGAAGTAGATGCTACAATCTCTGGTTGGTCAAAGACAGGGCTAGGAAAAATAGTTCTTTCTAATTGTACGTGGTTTTATTGTGTTGCCAAATATATTTGATGTGGTAGCAATTAAAAGTAGTCTGTTTTGCTTAAGTTTAAGGGCCGAGACTTGGTTTTAAAGCATGCTGGTTAATTAAGCAAGAGTCAGGAATGGAATAAAGCTCTAGATAGGATGCTTTTTGAGAAAAAAAGCAGTTGCTTGAGGTCAAATTAGTCAATAAGTAAAATTTTCTGATCAGGAGAGTCTGTATTTCTGAGGTATTTGATATTTTGTGTAAGCTTTTTATACACCAATAGATAGAGGAGCTGTGTTAAAGTGTTGGAGTTGCTATTGTGTTATGGTACGGCACTTGCTCTTCCTGGTTTGAATTGTTGATTCAACTCTGATAATTAAGACAAGAGAGAAATGTAAATTCCATCTACCAAATGGGATGTTTGTAGAATTGAAAGAAGTGAGAGATTAAAAATGAATAGAAGTCTCTAAAATCTATGATGTTGTTCTGTAGCCTTTGAAAAGGCAGAAATCTAAATAATAATATTTCTACAGGCAAAATAATATACATTATCTAAAATAAAGTATAAACTGCTGTTAGAAGAGTTTTGGAATAAAGAGTATGTGCAGATAGGCAGTTAGGATTTTTAAGTATTTTTCTTCCCCTATTCCCCTATTATGTCTCCTCAAGGAAAATAGAAGGATTTCTTTCAAATTTAAAAAGAATAAATAAATACAATTGGAATGAAACACTATGCTAGATATTTGGTGAAATTTGTTTTCTTTTAAGTATTTTGGTTTTAAATGTAAGTGCTGTGAAATAGTTCAGATCTCAAAGTTTGTGGGGAGGAAATGTTTCAGCATCTTTGTTCATACCTGAGGAATCCATTTTAGAAGTCTATTTTCCCTATTTGCAAAATACATTTTTATTAGATCTATGTATTTGGGTTAAGACTTACTTAAATTACTTGATTAGGTTATACTGAAATTCTAAGTGATTTAAAAAGAAGGATTATGGTAATATAACAAAACATAACACTATTTTCATTGAAATTCTTAAATAAAGCCCTTTTAAAATGCCAATTTTAAAAATCTATAAATTTAAGGTGTTAAAATAGTATAAAATATAAAAAAGTTGAACTTATAATGAAATGTATAATCCTGTACCAGTGATCAGGGATTTTGTAGGTACGTCTGGAACATGGCAGGAGGTCATTTACACCTTCAGTTTGGTTTTGAGCATTTCTCTTGTGGTACTGTCCTCCTTCTTAATTTATTATATATATGTAAGCACTTAGAAAATGTTTGTGGTTGATTTGTAAAGAAAAAATGAAGAGAAAGAGGAAACACTGTAGGTGCGCTAAGCTAGATGGGGACTGATTATGTTTTCCCAGGAAATTCTGAAAGATATACCAAAGTAAAAATTGCTACCATAAAGAAGAAATTCTAAATAATTGTATTCGTGCTGTTTGAAATAGCATGGCTGTGAATTGTTTTTAAAACCCTCCTATAAGTGTCCAAAAACAGTGCAACATAAAGAGGTTTTCCAATTGTGTTTTCTTTAGATAAATCTATGGGCCTGTAGGCTGATTTCAGGGGCAGGGTATTACAAAATGAACTTAAAAAAAGAAGCTATGTGTGTGCTTCTCTCATAGATGAGTTTGTTTGGTTTTTTCCTAAAAAGAAAAACATATAATGTGTCTCTTTCCTCTGTGTTGTTTATAGTTTGAAATAAATAATAAATTTGTAGTGATTTATTTTTTTAAAGACGTATTTGTATGAAATATCTGGCAGCAGGTTTGTTTTACTTGTAATTTAATACTGGAGAAATAGCAGAATGTTTCTGGATATTTGCATTTGTTTCAGAGGTTGAAGCCTAAACCAGATTTCTGTGTAGTCAGTCAGGCAGTTACACGTCTGAGCATGTTACAGTCTGTAGTACTACAAATTAGAACTATTTGACTTTTATTTGCTGCATGAGGCTTTCGCAAAAAAAAAAAAAAAAAAAAAAAAAAAAAAAAAAAAAAAAAAAGCAAATAAAATAAAAGAATAGGAGACGAGCTCTGCATGTGTGCAGGGGCTGTTTCGGGGGCGATGCCGAGCTGTGGAGGGGGCCGGGTGAGACCCAGAGGGGTTTTGACTCCGAGTTGCTGGATTTACCTGAACTTGTGCTGTCTGCCCCTATCCCTCACTGACTTTAGGAATTGATTCGGACTCTCCGGGATGTTTTTTAGTTCCCAGCAGGGTAGTTGCATGCACATTGTTTGCTACTTGTTTTAAGAGGAGCTGAAAAATGCTCTGTGTGTTAGTCACACGTATCCTGAGCACCTGTATGAAGAGCGTATGGGCAGGAGAGCAGAACGCGAGTGTGTGACTGATTTTCACATTAGTTTCACCACAGGATAGCCCAGCATTTCCTAGTAACTTTGCCCCAAAGTTTTCTGGGGGTCGTGAAGCTATTTTTGCGTGAATTTGCTCATTACAGTTTACCTCCTCAAACATAAATAAAAATTATTTTTCTAAAGCCCCACCAACTAGAATAAGGTATTTCACCCGCTTTTTACCACGTCGCAGGGAGCGTGCAGTACCAAACAGTTGTGGCCGGGACCAGAAGCCACATTGCGGGAGGACACTAAGCCGCCGCAATGCCGGCGGCGCGGGGCCCGCGGCTGGACAGGGCCGGGCAGGGCCGGGCCGCTCAGAGCGAGCGCCGCCGGCTCTCCGGGCAGGGTGCCCGTGCCCCGGGGGCCGCGGCGGCGGGGCCGGGGCCCGGCAGCACCCGGCGGGCAGCGGGGCCGGGCGGGCCGGTGGTGGGGCCCGGCGGCGCAGAGGGTTAACGGCGGCGGGGCCGCGGGGGCCGGCGGGAGTTGTAGGCGCCGCGGCATGACGGGAACCGTCGGCAGCCGGGTTGAGCCGGCAGCGGCCCTGCTGGTGCGGGCAGCGCCGGGGGCCCGTCCAGGGCCCCGCCGGGGGTCTCGGCGAGCAGCGGGCTCGGGGCGCGGCCCGGTCGGCAGGGCAGTGGCGGCTTTGCCCCGCAGCCGGCGGTGCTGGGGTGCCCGGGCACTGCCGGCCTCCCGGTGCCCCTCGCTGGCCGCGGACCAGGCTGGACCATGGGTCACCAGCCGCGTCCTGCCGAGAGGGATTGGCTTTGGTTAAAGCAGCCGGGGCCCGGAGAAGCTCCGGCTCTCGGCTCGCTGCTGCTCGGCCCGTGCTGACACTGCCGGAGCTCCGCGCCGCGGCCCCGAGCGCATCCCGGCCCTGCTGCGGCCTCCCCGCTCGGCCTGCGCCCATGGCAAAGGCTGGTTCGGGGCAGGAGGGCATCGAGCGCTTTGGTCTGCAAGTTAGGATTTTCCATTTCAGTTTTTTTAAATGTGAAGTGGAAGAATGAAGGTGCTGAAGTGCGTTGAAGTTATGGAACGAACCCAGGAAGCAAACAGAAGTTGGTAGTTTATTTCATACAGGGGTACTCCGGACAACGCGGAGAGGGAAGAAAAAGGAGGCAATTAACATTACGTGTTAATTTAATTTAATTTATACTAATAGTGCGAAGTCAGTTCTTGTTAAATCTTTTGATGTTTTAAAATAACTTGTTAATTAACTACAGACAACTTACTCTATGTATCAAAAGAATGACAAACAATAGATCAGTCGCAAGTGAGTTTAGTGAATTTTGTTTGTGTATTTTTGTTTTTCTCCTTACGTTTTGGAAGCAGATCTTGAAAAACAGTGGTGTTATGCATCCGCAGTCAGCTGAACTTTGTAACTGAGCATGCTTAAACTTCTCTTGGGAATGGAAAGATTCTTGTTAGGTTAGTTTCCTTGTTAATAGTAATCCTCTTGAGATTCAGAAGAAGACTAATTTATTTGTTAACTAATAAATAAAGTGCAAAGAAATTTACACTGTTGAACTCCAACAACAACATAAAAAGGAAATATGCCATAGTAGGTTTGTTTCCTTTTGCTCTGTTTCTCTGAGGTATGTGAGGAACTCTATGAACATTTTTGTATCAGAAAGCACATCAGATTTGGCCAGTGATATCACTTGAAAAGCAGTTCTTAAAGTATAGGTAGATGGTTCTCAGAAGAAAGAAAACAAAGTTAAGTACATGGGTTTTTGCAAGGGAAGGTATTGTTCTAGTGGAGGAGAAAAAGTTATTTTGCTTATAAAAGAAATTGTTGAGCAGCCACAGAAAAGGGATGAATGCCTTCAGGGCCAGTGTTACAACCTCTGGTGGTTTGGACTTGCAGAGTGAAGCTGGTGAAGATGGCTTGAGATCCAAAATCATCAACCAGAACAAAATAAAGCAGAAAAGGTACAGGAAAGAAAATATGATTTATCTGTTGTAATGTGTTTTAAACCTGTTAGTGTATGGCCTACTCTGTTCCCATTCTAACCATTGCTTTTCCAGCCTTTCAATAGTAGGTTTTCCTGGATTCTGTTTTCTTGTTTCAGGAGCAATGCATTAGCGCTGCAGTTGTGCTTTAGCACAATAAATACAATATATCCCCTTTCCAAAAATGCATCATCTACCTGCAAATACTGTGCTGTATTGGCAGTGGAAGCTACATGTGAAGGGGTCAAATAGTTGAGGGTACCCAAAGGAAAGGCAAGATTAGTAATAGAGATGATCTAATCTGGCAGCTGTTGTACACTTAGGTGTAGGACAGATTCTGAAGGGCAAAATAAGATTACAGACAAAGCTGGGATGAAATGCAGCAGTTTTAGCAAAAATAGTCTGTCAGACTACCTTGTTACCTTATGTTTCATTGTGAGGATACTTTGATACTTTGTACCATGTGAGGAAGTCATCTAAAACAGAAAATTTGGATTAATTGCTTTGTAAAGTGACTTATGAATGAACCGAAAGATAATAGGTGGAAGGAGATTGTACTGATGGAAAGAAGGCTGCAAACTGGAGTTTTTGAGTACTGTTGGAATTCTTTCCTTAGTGACAGTAGTGAAAAAGTACAATGACACAAAACCAGTAGACTGTATGGATAGAGAGAAGGATTGGGATATCCATGTGCTGACAAGACAAATCAAAACTGAGATTAATAAAATTAGATGAGATTTAGTGATGCAAATAGAAACTGACCACAATTTATTCTAGAAGAGTTCATCACTTGAGTGACAGGTTGGTGTAATAGTCAGCAGCAGAATGATGGCATGTGACATAGCTGAGAAAATAATAAAAAAAAAGGATAGCATCCTAGAAAGTGTTAAGGGATGGATTTCCTGTATGTATAGGAAATATTACTGTCAAAGTATATGGCATCAATAAGACCCTATCTGGAGCCCAGCTATCACCCACCTTCAGATAAATGGGTTCAAACATGGATGGAACAGATGCAGAAAAGGACCACATGGATGTTAAGAGGAATAGAGAGGCTTAACAGAAAGGCATAGAAGTGACAATTACATTGTTATGTAAGGAAGGAAAATAATTATATGGCCTCAAGATTAGAATAAAGCAAAACAAATGTGTGTAAAAGGGATAATGGGTAGACTTTGTTGGAAATGGCAGGAAGATCTCTATCTATCAGACTAACAATATGCTGGGGTGGTTTCAAATGAGAAACAAGTTTAAATTTCTTTTAGAAGGAAGTTGGATATATCCAGGAAAGAACATCAGTGTTGGGTTCTGCATAGTTAGTGGATATTTGACTCAGGAATTCTGGATATCCCTTCCCATAATACTGCATTCTTCTGTATCAGTGGATTCTGAGATGGATATGTTAATTTACTGTGGGTCTGTGTTGAAAGTGCTGCTGGTTTCTGTCATATTAATTGCTTTTTATGCCTCTTTATAGCAGCAGGCTGGTTTGGTTGTGTTTGCTCTGAACTGTGTGTTTGGTTTGGACACTACAGCTGAATTCATGCAGTGCTACCTGACTTCTTGTGCCTGGATTAGCTTCTTGTAGGAGTCTTAATAGAATATCTTTTAGGTAAGTTTTTAGGCATCTAGGCCAATGTTGCATTCTAAAATGTGTGTATAATCAGCTTCCTTGAGATGTTACCTGAGACCTTGTGTCTTTTTTTTTTTTCCCCTGCCTTTTGGGTTGTATAGTTTTTAAATACAGCACTCAGTGCAGTATTAAGAAGAATTAACAGAAGAACCTAAAGATTAAAGAACATTGATTTTCAGCAAGGCTGCTGTCCTCTAGGCAGACAGTTTAGATTTTTGCTTGGCATTTTGGCTTTTGGGAAATCTCCACAGGGCAGGGAGTTAAGCAATCATTGCTCGGTCATCCATTTTAATTCTATTTTTCAGTCCACAGCTGTAGCAGGTTATTCAAAGAGAAATAATATGTTTTGAGGTAACTTCCTGTTCAGTTGTCAATAGAAAACTAAGTGAAAGAATCAATCCAATCATCAATTTATGCATTAAGTACTACCATTGGCACTTTCAGTAGTTGCTGAAGCAAAGAAGTGAATTGATTATAAGAATTAAACTTCCTTCATGTGCCTAGAGGTGAACAAGACATGAAAATGGAATGCTCATTTGTTATGAGACAGTATGAAAGACCAGGAAGAAAGAAAGAAAAAAGTATTATTTCTAAATAGTGTCTTGTACTTTTTTTCTGTAAAGTGAGATTTGAGTTACAGACATTTGTCTTGAAGCTTACAGGGCAGAGGTGTGACCATAGAGTGATGGCATGATTGTGAAATGAAACATGCTTGGTTGTTATTTAACCCGGATTCCTGAAAGTTATTTTTCTCTTCCATCATGAGTCTGGTTCTTTAAAGAAAGTAATTCCTATTCATAGCATGTTCTCTCTCTTTTCTTAACCTTTTTGAATTGGAAGGAAGTCATGGACTTCCCATTGAAATGGTAGGAACACTGTGTTAGGTCTTCAGCAAAGAAAAATTTCCTGACCCGATTTGCCCATGTCATCTTACAAGGCTTTCTGCCATTAAAAGAGGCACTTCCACTGGTGTCACTTGTTTCTAGTCCTCTTGTGCTGTGTTATGCCTCTTGAAATAACACTGACTGGGGGAGCAAAGTCATGGAAGGGAGCAGCATCCATGTGATAAGGCTGATAATGACATTTGTGTGACTCAATAACAAAAACTCATATTTTAGTATTAAACGAAAATAAGGTGCAACTGCTGTCACTAAGAGAAAGCCAAATTCATTCTTTGGCTGGTTTTGTGTCGGGGGGAACGTGTACACATGTGTGCTCACACACATATACATATAAATATACACCTGCTATGCTGCAGGTTCTGGCTGGTGAGTAGAAGTAACAAGAAAACCAATATATAGGAGTCCTGTGAACCTGCACACTGAACAGAATCAGAGTATGGCAGGGCATGGTTTGGTAGCAGTAGACTCACAAAGGGAGGGTTCACTGCAGTCTGCAGCAGCATTTTTGGGTTGGTTTTTTTAATTGCTCAATGTTTGGTTTTAATTATTTTTTAGTAGGAATACTTCGGGCCAGGCCATTGCTGCTGTAAATATTCAGATTTCCATTGAAGTCTCCAGAGGGGGATAGAGTTTTACACACCTGGAATAGATGGTGGAAACATCTTCTGGGTGGAAATATTATTATGGTGTCTTTGGTCCTACATTGTTTTTAAACAATGGTGGTTTTGAAATGCCAATTTCAGTGGTTAAAACCACAATGGTAAAAGTCTCTAAGAAGTCTGAAAGCCAAACATTTTAAATAAATACGGAGAATTTGATGAAAAATATATAGATGCCTATTTGGGATTTAAAGATAGATAGCAATCTGAGATACTTTTTTGTGCTTGCAGCTTCTGTCCCTGGTAGTGTCTTAGTTGAACTTTCTGCCCTCACATTTCCTCTAGGAATGAAACATTGTGTTTAACAGGCATTCAAAGTGGAATTCATGTTTGTGAAATACTGGGAGTAGCCAAGACAGTCTTCTACAAGTGCTGGGTTTTGGCAGGAGCACCCGAACTGTCGTGTGGATCTTTATCGAGACACTTGAGGACTACGGATTTTTAAAAAAGGATGAAAAGACAAGAGATTTATCACCAAATACAGTCCATCATCTGGGTCTGAAAGTGAATGTATCATGTGAGATGACACTGAGTGTTGGCAGTGGTGTGAGTGCCATGCATTCCTGAACTTTGTTCATTTTATGTGGACAAGTATCTGTATCACTTATCTGCAGTTACAAAACTAGGTAGAAGACACATCAAGGATTAAACACTGAGCACACAGCATATAATTTCTACAGATGATATTTTCAGCTCAAAATCAATATATTTCAGTGGGTTGTAAGATTGAAAAATGGTAATCTGTTGTGATGGCCCTATTATGTCTCCAGTACGCATATGCTGCACTTGGATTTGCACAACTATTAGATTTTTTTTTTTTTTTTTGAGTAGTACTTGACTTTCCAATGTTTCCGGTGTTTATAAAACCCAACCCCCACATTATATGCATGTCCTACTAAACCTTTCCTTGGTATGCATAATAAGAGGATCTGGAGCTCCCCATTGCAATCACTTCTGAGAACTCTAAATAGGGAATGGCAACAAAAAGAGGAATTTTAACAGAAGACTCACTTGTCAATCCATGGGAGGTAAAAGTGAAAAATCCCTGTATTGAGTACTAGAAGTTTGCTGTACCATTTGTATTGTTTCCTGTTTGTAAGGGAAAATGAACAGACCTTCTCATAAAGAGCAACATGCATCTGCATGGTGTGTTAAATTTGCAACTTATAGACTCAACTAGTTAATATGCCAGCTACTTTTTGGCTTTAGGTTCTGTTTGTCTTCCATTGCCACATTTGCCTGGAGTGTTTTGTTGTTGAGAAATTTGGGACTTTATTCCCTGAAGCAGGCCAGGTTGCTGACGCCCAAGGTTTGAGAGCCAAGGAGTGTAGAGCTTGTTACACAGTTTGTTAACCTAAAATGCCCAACTGACTCAGTTTCAAAGCTAAGACTTGTGTTTCACAGCTGCCTCGTGTTTGCAGCATTCTGCCCTTGCCATAGGAACTGTACCCAAAAGTGTGCAATTGCAGATGAGCATCAATCAAAATCTGTGCTCGGTTAGTTATTTATTATGACACTTAATGTTACCAATTCCAACCCTTTCTCTCAGCCTCCTGTTCTCTGGCTCCCTTGTTTCCTGCAAGCTCTGCAGAACAGGGCTGATCAGCTTGAGGTGCCTTATGTTAGCCCACAGGAGTCCTGTACAGTAGGAGCTGACAGCAGAGCCAGCTGGCAAAGCCCCAGTCTGAACCATGGATCCCCCAGAACCTGCTTCATGTGTAGCATGCCAGGAGGGAGGAGGATTACATAAATACCTGCTTCTAGAGTTGCCCAGATACACCACTTTAACATATGCTGAAGATGCATGCACAGGATGGGGCTGAGAATGCCTGCTCCAGCTCCTCCAGTCCCACTGGTTTTCCCTCCCATCATTACAGCTGAAAGAAAAACAGTTACTGAGAAAAAATTCTTTACTGAGGCTGGTGAGGCACTGGAATAGGTTGCCCAGAGAAGTTGTGGATGCTTCATCCTTGTGAATGTCCAAGACCATCTTGGATGGGGCTCTGAGAACCCTGGCCTTGTGAAAGGCATCCTTTTCCAGCTGAAAGCAGATGATCTTTAAGATCCCTTCCAACCCAGGCTGTTCTATGTTTCTATGATATGATGATTCTGTGATGTGTGCTATGCAACAGCTTCAACCAAAATCACCTCACACACCTGTGCCATGCTGTTAAAGGACTTTTCCTGCCCTTTTGGGCAGAGGAGGCAAACCTGAATTCCTGGGTGAGTGCCAAATAGTGTAAGGTATTGGAGGGGTACCATGACCCTGCAAGGAGATCAAGTAGGTACCTGAGGAAAGGCTGAGGATCTGGAATTCCACACAAAGTATCTTGCCTCATCCCATCATTACGATGAACTCAGCAGTTGATGAGGTGTATTGAGAGATTTGTTGTCATGTCTGAATGGTTCTTGTAGAGATCTTAACAGAATGGACAATGATTACATTCTTAGGTGTTCTAATTCTTGCCTTCAGTGAGGCAAGGTGTCTTAATTTGGGGCTGTGGATTTAGGCAAAGACACACTGCAGTGCTCAGCACCGCAGCATCCAGGCCTTTTATTGAATCTGGCCTCACTGCAATAAGGATAATGAGTAATGGCAAGAGAGGCATGAGAGCAGAATGACTGTACAGGGAGGAGAGCTGCTTCTGAGTTGCTAGAGTGAAAAACATATTTGTAAAGGGATAAAATTAGTGCTGGGTACAAGAATGCTATTTAATGAAACAAATGACTACACTTATCAGTGACAGGAAAAAACGTGACACATCACAGATAACCGGCAGTCCCCCTTCCCTGGCTCAGGGTTGCTGCAGAGCAGATATTTCTGGCAGCACTGGCAGGCTGGGATGAAAATTGGATCCCAGTTCTGAGGCTTCCCACGTGCTGAGACCCCTGAGCCACAGGTGTCACTGTGGGGATAGTGAGTGTCTGGGGTTCTCACCTGTGGGCTGGTAGTGAGAAGTGTTTTCCTCAGGTACAGAGTGGGGCAGGAAGGAGACATGGGAATGTGGTCTCACTGAAATGTGTATTGCTTGTGAGGTACTTGTGGCAGCAATGTCACAGAAAAACTTCATAATAAAAATGGAATGTTTCTTCTTATTGGGTACTCTTTTATCCCCTCTTCATTGTGTTTTATTGCTCCTGTGCTGTATTTTTGTGTGTCTCCTTTTGATGTTGTTGTCTATGTAGTTTTATGTCCTTATTTTTTGTTCCTTATTGTTGCATTTTTTAGTCGTGCATGTCACTACTCCTTTAGCTTTCCTAAAGACCTCTCTCTCATCTCTGTTGTGATCTGCTGTACAGCTTGGCCATGATGAATATGACGGAGC
This sequence comes from Sitta carolinensis, assembly GCA_032173965.1. Lineage (NCBI taxonomy): Eukaryota > Metazoa > Chordata > Aves > Passeriformes > Sittidae > Sitta > Sitta carolinensis. The sequence continues at coordinate 4,056,287 of JAVUNC010000006.1, forward strand.
AATGTAGCCAAGCTGTGGGTTGGCTGGGCTTGCATCACCGCCCTGACCCAGATTGCATCTGCACTCATCTGGAACTGACTACACGCCTGAACTGATAGAGGAGGCTCTGGAAATATGGATCTCTAGGGCCTTAGCAAGGGATCCTCGTATATGTACACATGTTGATGTGTGAGTACACTCAAAATGCCTGTCTGTTCCATCAGCTCAGCCCACTGGGTGCTCCTCTGGGATTTGCAGCAGCTCATGGCAAATGGGAAGAGACCTGCAAAGCTCCTGAGAATACTGGGATTAACCCTGGAAAGGGGATATGCCTGTTGCTCAGGAATCTGTGATGCCCATAAGCAAGAGATGCAAACCCCCTCATTTGACCTTTGTTTAATTCTTTCCCTTCCAGTGAGTGAGTCCCTTTCCCTGCCTGTGACTCATCTTTTTCTAAATGTAGACTGTAAGCCTCTCAGAGGACTGCCTTTCTCTCCAAGCAGGGTAGCGTAAAAAATAGCAACACTTTTGAATAACCAGTATGATTTTTTAACACAAATAAACTAGAGGAGTGCCTTGCTGTGTCTGTGCTTCTCTGTCAAGGGGTTTCTCAGTCCCCCTGAGAGAACAGCAGGGCAGGTTCTGTCCTGACCTGCCACAAGGAGGTTGTTTTAACAAGAGGTCTCAGGAGCAGCACGACTGCAGTGCAGTGGGCAGGAGATGCTGTAATAAAAGATGGGAGACTCTGACAGAGACCAACAAATCTTTCGTAGCATCCACATACTTCCTTCCCTATTTCTGACCCATTTGTAATTGGCAGCATCCCCTTGGTAACTGCAGTGCAGCTTACATGAATGTCCAGGAGGAAGTTGCCTGCTCCCTTCAGCAGGTTGCCCAATGCTCATCTCCTTTCCTCCAGCCTCCTCGGGCACTGTCCAGCTGTCCAGTCCACTTCTGTTCTCAACACTTGGTGACTCTGGTGACCTCTGTTACCTTCCATCCTTTGCTTCAGCTCTCATGTTATCTTTGACTTGTAGTAGACCTCTTTTCTACCTTTTCTCTTTCCAGATGCTTGTGCCATAGCCACCTGTCCTCTGGAAGATGAAACGGCGAGGATCAGCAGTGTGTCATTTTCTTCTGCAAAAACTGAACAGAAGAGAACTGCCTTGACAGCAAATAGAAGAAAATAGTATGATATGGCCACAGTAAGCACATGTTCTGTCTAACAATTGCACTATGATCCCAATGAGGAGTGGCACTCATCCTCCCTCTGATTACCTCTGTTCTTTCTTTTGCTGTAGCAGTATAGTTTCTTTCCAACACACAAGTGTTTATGCAAAAATGCCAAGATTCTCTATGTTTACAAATTAAGGACAGGCTGGTATGGAACAAGAGGAAATTTATCCCAGTATTTTGCACTTTTTTGTAATCGAAGTCCTGTCTTTGGAGGGCATTATGTCAACTACACACTTGGTGAGGCCTATGAGGATTTTCCTTGTGAAACGACTGCAAGATTTAGCCATAGCACATCACACTATTCTAAAAGTGGTGTCTAGTAAGCAATAGGTGGGCTCTCTTTGGAAAAATACAGGAAGAAAACTTGGTGAGAGCTGCAGGGTCACCTCTCAAAAGTGATTGACAAAAGAGAAAAAAAAAAAATGAACTAAGTCACCATGGGGATGGAAGGATGGATGCTTCCTGTTGTGGAATAAAATCCTGTGGCGTGATCCCTCCTATTAGGTCTGATACCACTGCTTATGATAAAGATTAATTTCTAAAAGTCAACTGTAAAGCTATAGGTCAGCCAATAAGACAGTGACTTGATTAATTTTTCATTGCAAAGTGTATGTTTCATGCCTTTAATTGACATCAGTGCAGACAGTGTGTTGTTGAAGCCAGTGAAATTTGAGTCCCCTATGAATTTGTTTTCCACAAGTAGATTATGAACAGAAGCCTTTGATTTCTATTAATTATGTATTTTTTGAGTGAAAAGCTATTTTGTATATATATAAGAGGAAATGTAGCAAACATTTATTTTTATTAAACTAATAAAAGGGACAAACCTGTCACAGCAAATTTTCATTCAATTTCTTTGGTCCTGTTTTCCTTAGCATAGAAGAAAGGCGATACAGTGCAAGCCCAGGTATGTCATGATGCACAGTTCTTTGCATCAGGAAGTTGATGTCACACAAGTGTGTCTTGTTTCTAAATGACAGCTTTGGAGTGGCAGTAGTGCTTGTAACTGCATTCACATGGCACCAGAATCAGGTTATCGCCTCAAGGCACAACACACAGGGTACTGCTTCCCTGTTTTAACTAATGTAACAATTACGTGAGCTCTTTCCAAGCGCTGAAGCAGGCAAAGGTTAGGAAATGTGGAATGGGATGAGGAAAGAGAAATCGTGGAGCACTTGCAAATCCGTTGAGTTTACAATGAGTGGTCTGCAGGAGTGGATCTGCAACGGAAGCCAGGCCTGAGGTGTGCCAGGATTTGGCAGATCAGGCTCCTGGAGGCTCCTCTGCCATTGACACGATGTGGATGAAGGGAGCGTGGCTGCAGCCTGGTATCTGGAACAGCTTGGAGGTCTTGAGCAGTAGTGGCTGGATTTGGGTATGATCTATTTTCCAGTCCAGGAAAGAAAGGAAAGGCAACATTAAGACTACCCACTATGCTGCTTGTTGTTGATAACTCAGATGGATGTGGAACTCCAAAAACCTCATCTAGAGAAGGTTTCTCTAACTAAGGGCATTGTCAAATAAGTGGTATAAAAGGCTTATTTTCTAAAAAACAAAAAATGTTGGCACTGAAGATTGCAAGAGGCTCCCTTTAAAAACAGCAGTCCCCCATACCTCAGCTGGTCTTGTCCGACATTTTAATTGACCCACACCTCACACCAGACTGCCGCTGATTTCCATGCTCCTCAGCCACTCCTGCCGTTTCAGACTGTTGAGGCAACGCATCTCAACCATGACCTATTTCAGGGCTCCAGCCTCCCACAGCCTACACTGTCCCACCTCCCCTGCGCCCCAGGCTCCCTCCGGGGAGGGAGGGAGGGAAAAACCCGGGCCGTAAGTGAGGTGCTGGCGGCACGGCCCTAGCAAGCGGCTGGAGTGGGACAGAAGGCAGCGGAGCTTTGTGCCCTTCGGTGCCGAGAAGGAGCCACCGACGGAGTGTGTTTGTGATTTCAGGGGTCTGCTACACTCCTCGGGGCCAGGCGTTCCGAACCCAGCCCATGTCAAACGGGTGGGCGAAGGGCAAGTCTGGGCATGGAACAAGTGGTCAGCTCAGGGGAAATATTTCAGGAAGCCTCCGTTGACCCTGGATCTTGTCGGGCAAGACAGCTCGAGGCCGGTGCGACGGGACAGCGCTGCGGTGCGTGGGGAGCGGTGGCAGCCGGGCTGTGGTGCCCAGCCGCGCGTTCCCCGGGCTGGGCTGGGCTGTGCCCGGAGCGCGTTCCCGGTGCCCGGGGGTCCCCGCGGGAGCGCAGTGCGGGCCGGGGGAGGGGAATGGAGCGACTCATTCGAGTGCGAGGCGGAGCCTGAGCATTTTATGAATGGGCTCATATGACGTCAGTGGAGGCGGGAGCAGGGCCCCCGTCTTCCACCAATCCTGCGCGGCTCCCGGGCGGTAGGGCCAATCGGAGTGCGGCGGAGCGGTGACTGCCACGCTGGCCTGCCAATGGCGGCAAGAGAGCGGTGCCGACCACGTGGGGCGCAGGCCGCAAGTAGTACGGGGGCGTGTGGCCGCTCGCCGTCTGCCCCCCCCTCTCTGGCGCGGTGGGGCCGGGCGGCCCCAGGGCGGGCGGGCCCGGCCGCGTTGCCGCGTTACCCGCTGGCTGAGCGGCCCCTCCGCCAATCGCGGCTGGGCGGGGGCGGGCGCCGTGACGGCTGCGGGGCGGCGGTGGCCGGGAGGGCTCAGTCCGGCCGCGGCAGCCTCCGCAGCATGGTGGATCCCGTCGCGCTCCCGGCCGCCGGCTTCTTCTACTGGGTGGGCGCGCTGGGCGCTCTCTACGCGGCGGCGCTGGCCTCGTACCGCCTGCTGGCCGGGCTCCGCGTCTGGGTGCTGGGCAGCGGCGCGGCCGCCGTGGGGCCGGCGCTGGGTACCTGGGCAGGTGAGTGCGCGTCCCGGCCGCCCCCGCCGCGGCTTTCTCCGGTGGCCGCCCCAGCCCCGGGCCGGGGCAGGGACCTCGTGAGGGGAGCGGCCTTGGCCTGGCGGAGAGGGGGGCGCGGGCGGCGGGGTCGGCACTCTGGGGCACCGGGCACTTTGGCGGAGCGCCCATTCGGCTACAGCCGGGTCCGGGGCGGGCTGGTCTGGGGCAGCGGCTGAGGAGCCGCTGGGTTCCACCGCTCTGCCGGGTGGGTGCCCTCCGAGCCGGGAGCCGCTCTCAGGCTCCCCACGAAACGCGCAGGGCCGGAGCGCGCCGGTCGGGTCGGTGCTGAGAGAAGCGCCGATGGTCGGCACTTGCGGGCGGGCACAGCGTGTTCGAAATTGGTGTGTGCGGGGCCGCTCCTCCGGAGCCGCTGGCAGCGCGGCCGGGCCGCGCGCGCCGCCCCCTCCGCGCCGGCCTCATCGCTGACGTCAGGCCCGCCCCGGCCCCGCCGCCCCCGTAGCAGCGGGGAAGGCGCGGGCCCGGCCCGGCCCCGGGAGTAGAGCCGTGCTGCGGGGCGACGGGAGAGAGCTGCCGAGAGCGGCGCCAAACTTGTGCTGAGCCGGCCCGCTCCTGCGGCTCGGCCTCTCCGCGGGGCCGCGCTTAGCGAGGGGATGAGGCACGAGATGCCTTTAGCTGGCATCCCCGAAATACAGGAGCGCGCTGGAAGTGCAGCTGAGCCTGTGACCAGCGTGTTTTCAGTGCTGCGCTGCTCTAACTTTTCGCAGTACTTTGGTTCCTAGTCGTAGGAGCCATGCTGGGGAAAGACAGTTTCTTGTTTCTGAGTCTGCCACTGCCACTGTGGCCTTTAATGATGAGGCGGTAGAAAGGGCTTCTCTGCTGGTGTAACTGATCAGGCCAAGGGAATTTTCTAATCTGTTCTAGGAAAAATCATTGGAAAGGGCGAGTCCTGTGCCTGATTGGATAAGGTGGGCCACAAAAATAATCGTAGCGTGTGAGAGGTGTGAGTTTAGGATGAGATCACAGTTTAAAAGGCTGCAAAAGGTACCTCCTTCCCTCAAGGGGAGTAGGAGGACATCAAGTGCTCAGCTGCTGCAGCTGCTCCCAGGTGTCAGACCTGTAGGCAGACCAGCCCTGCAACAAGCTGGTTATTGCCGAGCTTATGGCTGGGCTCCCCCATAACCTCTGCTGCAGCCAGCAGAATGTATGTGACCATATGGCTGGCTAGTGGAATGTCTGCTTGTGTGAGACACCAGTGAACCAGCACTGCTGCTCACAACATACATAATGCCAGAGCGTGTCATGAGTCCTGTGTGCACAGGCTTGGAAGAGCTGCAGCCGTGCCTTGGATAAGTTAAAGCTTTACGTACAAATAACTGATGCCCAGGTCTTCCTGGAGAAATACTGTGCCTGTTAAAGATATGGCTGGCACAGGACACCCAAACATTCTTTGACTTCCTAATATTGGTTTTGAGTACATTACTGCATTATCAGTTGCCTGCCGACTCGTGGTGCATCACAGAAGTCTTGGTTTGTTTTGCATTGTTTCAAACGTGGAGGTTTGCAGTGCTTGAGCCAAAGGCCAACTTATCAGCTGGCACCACAAACTAAACAGGAGATCTCCCCACAGTCACATACTCAAAAGTCCAGGGAACTGCAGTGCAAATGTCCTCTGTCATTGTTTTTTTACAGGCACGGGCAGCAGCAGGCCACTGTATGTGACCAATGGCTGCTCACAGAAATTGTTCTTTCTCTGCCAAGGTTGTGACTTCTATGCAAATGGGCAGAGAAGCACTGGCAGCACAGCTAAATTCCATGCATTGTTCTGCTCTAAAGTGGGAGCATTGCTGCAGTGTCAAGGAGAATGGAGACATAGGGTGATGATGCCTGCTGTCACTGTAGGAAGACATGTGGCCATCATGAGGTAGCTGCTGTGTGTCCTCTGCCTGCAGCTGATGCAGGTGAGGTGTTGCCATATTGGGACAGCTGCTGTAGTCTCCAGCTGAAATGAGGAGAGGTTGTCTAGTCTGAATAAGCACTGGGGTGGTTTGCCCTGAAATACGTTGTGGCTGGGCAGGCTCTCTGTTTTCTCTCATGGAAAGGAGGATGGAGGCACAGCTGCAGATATGTTGAGTCACTTGGAGAATTGGCAAATTACTAAGTCATACTGTAGAAAGAAGTGCATTTCATATTTTTCTGATACTTTAAAAAACAGTGGTTTTGATCCTAATTGGCTGCTGTAGTTACTGTGTCAATAAATCTTTCCAGTGCACTACTAGAGAGCAACTTAATAAAAACCCTAGAACACACGTCCTTTTGGAAGGACTTCTTACTGCACTTTAACTCTTCTGAAGTTGGGTTGCAAATTCTTTCCTTGTTTTCTCAGAGGTTTTTTTTTTTTTATTGCTTCTATCTATGCTCAGTCTAATTTACTAGTATTTAGAAGGAGGGGATGTGAGGAGGAGGAAGAACTATGTGAACTGGTAATGTACTCTGGGAAAATTAGGTTTGTACTACTTGAAATAGCACCTCTTTTGACAAAAAGGTAGTTTTTCTACTGTCATCATTATGTGTGAAGGTCTGGATGCCACTTTTCTAATTTTCTCTCCATAGAATTTGCGTCTGGCTTGATTTTTGGCTACTGTGCAGTGAAGTGCAGTATGGAAGTTGGGTGGAGGTCTAAATGTGAGATTTCTGGGTGCATTCTGAGGGACTATGCGGCAAAAACTCCTGGGTTGAATGTCCTACCTTTAATGTGCCCCAGAAGTTGGTAAAAGAAGATAATAACAGCTCCCGTGATTGAAAAACAACGTCGCTAAATAAACCACAGACTCAACAGGACCAGAGTGCCAAGGAGTCATGCTGAATTCACCAAGAATACAGCAAAGATGTGGCTGTTTCCCTGCCTTCCTCCAGGCAGATGCATCTGTTGGTAGTGCTGATTGTTGTGAGCCATAGTGGCATTTCCTTAGGTTGGATGAGAGTCCTGTTCTACTCCCATCGATGGTAGTGGCAGGCAGCCACCTTGCTTCTCTGCCACTGAAAACTGGGTATATTCTTGAGTACAGAGTGTCTGGAGCAGGGGACTCTCTGCTGCTGCTGTAGCTCCCATTTGGAGAGTTGCCGTGTCTCCTATTTTAGGAAGCTGCCTCTTTTTGAGGAAAAAATGAAATCATTTTCTTGCTTCTTCCCTCAGTGACTTGGTGAAATGAATTCAAAATCCTATGGTAATTTAGACTGGGAGGGATCTCAGGAGGCTTGTAGTCCAACCTCCTGCTGGGAGCAGGGTCAGCTGTGTAATCAGACAATTCAGTATATGCAGATACGACTTTGTATATTCAAAACACACTGTCCATGCAAGTTGGATTGACCTGGTGCTCTGAAGTATCTAATGTCTTGGTCGTGTCAGTACTTGGTTGTGTGGCTACTTGAACTTTTTGTTTCTTTTTTCCCGTCTCAACATTGCAATATTTTTGATGGCAAATGTGAGGTGTTTTTTCCCTAATTTTCTGTAGCTGAAGCAATGTGTTAACTGAAGACAAATTGTGTGATTTGCCTTATGACACTTGAAGAAAAGTCCTGCTTTCTTTCAAGCCTCACAGTGGCTTAGAAGAGCATCCACTTCTTCCTCCAGTGCCTTCGATAGAGTTATGGTTGAATGATGGTACATTTAGTGGTTACAGGATGTCTGATAGTGGTGATGCTTTCTCATGTGGTGAATACAGCTGTACAGTTGTATTTGGGCCAACAAACGTTTGTGAAGATGAGCTTGCCTTAATTAAGCTTCTTGGAGTTTATTCACTAACATGCAAAATTAACTAAATGTGGGCAATTTGCTCTAGGTTTCTTAAAAAAGAATTTGTGAGAGGTTGTTAATCAGGATGGTGCTCTCAACTGCCTCTAACTTTCTGTAATTTGTTTTTAGATAAAACCCCCTTATTCAGTCTTAAATCATTCTTTTCCTGTGTAAATATTTAACAAAAACTTTTTTGAGCAGCAGCAAAGCTGTGTCACCCTCTCTGCCTTCTTGTCGGCTTCTTTTATTTAGCAAGGGCTATGCATAGTCTAGCATCTAAAAATAGCAACTTGTGCACCAGGGCCACTGAGTGAGACATGAAAAATGTATGTTACTGGGTACATGAGCAGTGGAGTGGATACTTCTTTGTGTCTCTACAGTCAGGTCTTTTAAAAACTAAGAATATGGTTGCAGTTCCCAAACTCTCGTCTACTGGTAAGTTGAGATAACAAGCTTCATAAAACAGACCTTATCATTAATAATATTAAATTAATAAGGTGTGATGCCAATGTCAGGAGGAAGAAGTCTTAAGAAGAGGACTAGCTTTTTGTGTGTAACTGGTTTGAGTTAGGTTCCACCTGTCAGGTTATTCTTTCTGTGGTCCCCAGCAATGGTGTCTTATGAAATAGACCCTGATCTTTATAAAGTTCTTGGGGTATCCTCAGTGAAATAAATCGGATGGTAACATATTTTAGTTACAATTTAACAACTCCATACAGAGGAACATTCACTTCACTGCTGCTCAGGTGCTAACTTTTTGATGACTTTCACAATCAGGGTTGCTTTTCAAACTCTTTAACATTAAGTGAAATAGTTGTTACCTTAAAGCTTCTTTGTTTTCCGAAAGCAAGTTTCAGTCCTGGTTGCAGGAACAAGGGCAGTCCTTCTTTGCAGGTGTTTCACAATGTGCAGTGATAACCAGTTGACAGACCATGTCACAAGTTGCTATTGCAGATTTAAACAGCCACCCTGGAGCTATGTGTGATGAGGGTGTAGATGGAGGGGAAGGGAGTTTCAGCCTCTCTGAGTATTGTTCTGCCTATGGGATGTGAGAGCAGTGTTTGTGTGTGTTTGGATGGTGTGTGCAGAGCTTCGGGGGGAAGCTTTTGGTTATGTCTTGTTCTTTAGCTGAATCACTTATTGAGGGATTTATCATCTGCAGCACTTCAGATCCATGGTGAAGACTTTCTGGCCTTGTTCGCAATTCTGGATGCTACCCTTGTATGGAGTTAAACCATAACACTTGTTAATGTGAAAAATTATGTTAAGAATGTGTGAAAATATGGCAGCTCGTTGTAAACTAACTTGTGATTGTGGTAGCTCAAGTGCAATGTGCAGACTGAACTCAGAGCACGTTTTGTTTTCTTGTATGGCTGTTTGCAAACTGCTTCAGAAGGGTTACTGCACTGAAGAGTGGCTCAGAGAACAGTCTGATGCAAGTGTCCTAATCCTGCTTGTACTTCCCAGGAATACTGTGCTCCAGCGTGTATGGCTTTTTCTTTTCCTATTTGCCTTGTAATATTTCTAAGTATCCATCCTAAATTTTCTCTAGTAAAAGTCATCAGTCCTATTCACAGCTTGTAATTTAGAAGACTTCTGTCAGTGTATCCCTTCAGCCTGTGCTTTGTTGGACTGAGCAAGCTTCCGGAGCAGTCCAGAAGTGGGATCTCTGACCCTCTTTCTCTAGACTTGGCAGCTCAGGTTGTTTGAGGGGGCTGTAACTCTTTCAGAGACCTTGCAGCTCTTGGTGAGTCAGGGAGGCTCTCTAGTATTTTTATGTAGGCTACTGCTATTAACATACCCTGAAATCAGTCTTGCTCCCTAGACAGTATAAAGTATGAACCATACTCTGCTGTTTGCTACAATTTTTCCTCTCTTTCTGGTGCTTTCTTACGTCTTTCAGGTATTTTCATTTGCACATGATGTTACTGACTGTTTAAAACTGTTTAAAAGTAGGATTGCAACTGGTCAGAGCCCAGATGTCCAGAGTTGTGCTGTGTCCTTGCTGATGGACTTCAGCCCTTCCCTTCTGGCTCATTCCAGCACACTAAATGTGTATGTGTGGGCACCACCAGCCTCAGCATCAAGTTCATAATCTAGAGCTCTGCAGTTTGATTCAGAATATGAACAGACTTTGTCATGTTTAGCTCCAGGAGCAGAGAGATGTGTATGGAGGAGAGTTAATGCTGTAGTATGGTTTCTCCACCTGCAGGAAAAAAAAAAAAAAAAAAAAAACCGCAGAAAATCAGCTAATGGTGAGTGGAGGACAGATGTTTGCATTAAGGTGAAAGCAATACCCATCTCTGATAAGCAGCCTGAGAGGGAAATGCTTGACAGTTTGTTAGCCTGGAGATGAATAGCTATGTTACTTTAAGCTAGCTCATTCTCCCAGTCTTCTGTGTGTTTTAAAATAGGAATACTTGTAATGGAAACTGGTTACTTAGAGAATGTATACAAGGATGTAATCTGGAGTAATATCCTGGTCCAGTCTCTTTGGTTTGCCCTTCTGGCCAGTGTGCTTCCCTCCCTTTGGGAAGGTTTCCTGGGAGGTGCCCTAGTGACAGCAGGACTTTGTTTAGAAGTGGTGAGCACACCAGTGTCCTCAAGCATGGGAGTCCAGCTGGAGCTGTGCTGGGTAAATGCACTCCTGTGGAAGGAACAAGGAAGCTGGCAGGAGGGGCTGAGGGCAGAGCTAAGAGTGTCCTTTGGGAAAACTGCAGTAGTTCTCCACCTGGGAATTGTTTTTTGGTAGGTGGGCAAAACATGTTGTTCTCGGTCTTGTGAATATATTAATTCCTCATCCATAGGGTGAGGATGACCATGTCTGGAAGGGATAACACTAGGAAAGTGTCTTTCCTGAATATTCTAACAGAGAAGCCAGATGGGATTCTTTAGGCCTGTATATGAACACAAGTGTAGGATGAACACTGTAACTAGTAGGCAAAGCACCCATGTGTTGGGCTTGCATGGTTTCATCATTTACCCAAGTTGCTGCCTCTAGCTTCAGATGACTTCTGGTGACTTCAGGTGACTTACTGATAAGTTTTAGAAAACCTGTGTTCTTAGAGAAAAGCAAAAGATTTTTCAGATTGAGTACATTAATATCTGAAAATGCTAGAATTAGGGCAGTTCAAGTTCCTTCCCCTGTGGTCCATTTAATTGCCCAAAAGAATTCTACCTTTAATCTGCTGGTTTTTGACTCTTGATTTAACCTTGAAATAATATATTGTTTTTCAAATCTGCGCAAGTCCCAAGATTCCTGGAATTAAAGTCTGGAGCAGTGCACCATCACCCACTGGGTGAGTCATTAGCAGTGCTGAAGTCCTGTTCCATGGTATAAGTGTCTCCAGCTAACATAGGAAGAGAGCTATATGCAAAATTTCCTGCTGAGCTTCTAATTCACTCCTTTGGCCTCAGCAGCAGATGGTGACACCTAAAAGCCTGGGGTTTGGTTGTAGGTTTTGAAAGAAACCATGTCAAAGGTTTGACGTTGGCACAAGGCCAGTGCTCCCATGAAGATATACTGTCCCTGGTGTTTACTGTGAGATGTGACTAAAAACAGAGCAAAACAGTTTCTAATTTAGAAAGCAAAAGAAAAGAACTTTATTACTTATAATATGTAAAGAAGACACATACAGAAGAAGATGAAAACTTTAAAAAACACTCTTCCTCCCCCCCCCACTCAAGTTCTCAACACAGTGAAACAAACTAAAAATTCTCAGTCAAGTTACCACTTTTTAGATAATTAATCTTCAGTCTATTACCACCCTTCTAATAATCAGTACTCAGTTCATCAAGGAGAGATAGGAGTCTTTCTTGCACCATTTCATGACCTCTTCTTCCATGTCCAGTGCTCTCACTACTGTGCATGGACCAGAAGCTGCTTCTAGGGTTCCTCTTTTTAAAGATGCTTTGGTCAGTTCCAAAAAACGACAGCCTCTCAAATTTTGGGACACCAGTCCCCCCAGTTTCACCCCCTGGGGCCAAGGGGCTTTGAGAACAGAGCTCTTCCTCTCATCTCTGTTCACACTACTGTCCACTCTTGGCTCCAAGCCAATGCCTCTCCCCAGATGCAGTCTCTGCGTCACAGAAAAGAAATGAGTCCGTCCATGGCTATACAAGAACAGTCTAGCCAAAGGCTACTCATCATCTCTTCCAACCTAGGATTCTTTTCAGCATTCTCTGACAATTTTCTTGCATGAACTTTCATTACTTTTGCTCAGTTCTCATTTTCTTCTTCAAATTCCGGAGGATTAGCATTTATAAAGTTTTCATCATCTACGGAAAGGGTTAAAACCTTGGGCTTTGTTTGCCCCGAACTCCCACGGTATCTTTGCTGTTGGGCACTACTTTTCTCGAGCCACCCCCCATCTCCTTCGGCCGTGCTGCCCGGCTGCCGATATCAAATTTCAAGGTGGCACAGACACAGTCTCTCTCTTTCTCTCTCCTCTCTCTCTCCGGGGGGAGGAAGAAGGCTGCCTGATGCCTCTCAAGGTTCTTGTATCTCTCCACCCTTCCATCCTGCAGGATTTTTCCTCTCCCCCTCTGTGCCCAAGGCTCCAGCCTACCTCGCCCAGGCCGCATGGCTTCCCCTCCCCGCCCAGCCAGCCGCTGGGCAGGGGAGATCCCTCCGTCCTCAGGGACCGGAACCAAGAGAGAGCTTTCCGGGGAGCCCTCTGCTTTGAACCCCTTGTGTTCTCAGAGGCGGATCCTTGTCCTCAGTGGCCACCAAGTGCAGTCTTTAAACCTGAGCACTCATTGGTTTGACCACTGAATTTCAAAAAGCTCATTTTTTTCAAACTGCCACAAACCTCTTGTTTAGCAGTTCTTAAAACTGGAGTTGAGATGTCCAGAGGCTGCGCCTCAGGGAAAATAGTGTCTGTCCCATTATTTCTTCTACTTCCTTTCCCATTTTTGTTACCCTCCCTGCTTCTTTCTCTCCTGAGGGTTCTCTTGTGTTTCTGTCATGATTCAGTTGCTTGTCAGTTGTGGAAACAGCTGAGTAGCTCAGGTTCAGGCATAGTATGTGCAGAACTTACTGTCTGGTTGACTTACAGATTTGGTTTTGGTTGCACGTTTGGCTTTTTCTGTTTTTTACACCTCCCTTCTATTTTTTCCTCTTAAGCAATTGTGAGCCACATGTTCTTGAAGGGTGTATTCCATCAGTCCTGCCAGAGGGACAGCTATGTCTCCACTTTTTGAGGAGCTCTGTACTTACTAGACAAAGAAGAGCAAACTTGAGGAGCTCAGCTCTAGGACTGTTAATCACAACAGTTTTTCCAAAGGATTTCTGTGTATGTTAGAAGGCTACCACAGAAGCAGAAAGGGAGAAAAGCTGCAGTGAGAGAAGGGGAATGGGAGGTGATAAACTCAATAGGACAAAGTTTTTTGTTGCTGATGGGAGGAAACCGTCATGCAGAGACTGAGGATTCTGGTCTCCTTACAAGGTATCTAGTCCCTGCTTTTAGATGGAGAGGTTTGTGGATGTGTGTGAGGATACGTGGAAAGCAGAAGGCAGAGAACTATTTCTATTTCTGCAGCTGCTGCTACCCAACCAACACTTCCTTGTGTTTGCATGCTGCTCTTCTCCACACTCCACCTCTGGATCCTTGTTCCAACAAATGCTGCTTTCACATTCCTTGTCTGTGGCTGGCTGATCTGTTTCTCCAAAACTCTTCCATGATTCTGAAGTCTCGCAGACTCCCATGAGACAACTGTTGCCTTCTAAGTTGATTAACTTGGGTGTGTTAACATTACTCATGTTTTTATGGGAAAACTTGTTTCCCATAGGCTTCTGCCCGTTTGCTCCCTTCCCCAGGATTCTTATCCTGCCAGCAAAGGTGCTTTATCTATATACTTGTAATGCTCTATTATTTTGCAGAAATATTTTTTTTTCTTGAAAGAGGTGTATATGCCCAGTATTTCTGCTGTCTCAGTCCCATCTGTCAAAGAGCTCTCCATCCCCAGAGTGTGGATTCAGTATGGCTCACGAGTCAAATCCCTAACAGGAGGGAGAAGCAGCAAGGATAGGGCAGTAGAGGATCACTGCTCTGCTGGAAGAAGCTGCTACCCTGTCTGTAGTTGAACAAGGGATTAGAGTTAGGATGTCTTGCAGTTTGTTCCTGTCCTCAGTTTTCCTGCATGTCCAACCCAGTGTTTGTATGGCATGGCAGAAAGGGATGTGTACTCCTATCAACCTACAGGGGTGCTTAAAGGCAAGTTACCTGTCCTGATACAGACATTTTACCTCAGTCTTTTTGTCCTTGTAGACCCAGATCTATGGCAAAACTTTTGGAGCTCCACAACTTCATGTTTGTTGCTAGATTTTGATTTAGAACATTCCATTTGGTGGACTGGTTCTTCACCTTGGCTGTTCACTCTAACCTCCAGAGCCTTGTTCATGTTCCTTTGCACTGGAATCAGTCTGTTGACAGTCTCACATGGTGTCATTTTATAAAGGAGATGCCTTTGTTCACAAGAGTGAGTGTGTGTTTTTACATCATGGCTTTCTGATGTAGAAGTTTGGTGTGGAGAGAGAAAGTGGATGGGGAGCTCTTATCTTCCTTTTTTTCCTGCTGGCACTGAGGTTGGCCTGTTTGTGTGTGGTCTGGTTAAGGAATGTGCCCTCCAGAATATTAGTCCTTTGGGGCTATTTATGCTCCACAGACTGCTTTGGCCATATGAATTCCAGTGCTGGTGCAACAGAAGGGAAGCTTGGTAGTATTAATGAACTGTATGTTGAAGATACAAGTTGAGCTCAGTGGTCAGCTTGAGCTGCTCTGAGGAGACCAGGCTGCTGCCAAAGGAATTGCAGCTGCTGTGGTCCCTGGCTGGGAGCTCTCGCTGCTTCCCTTGTGTTGTCTCAGTTGATGGGTGCTGGTGGTGTTGGTGAGGGCTGCTTGTGTGCCTGACCTCTGACTCTGAAAGGAACACCAGCTGGCTCAGCTTCCCGAGCTGCCTGAAAAGCAGCTGGCAATCAGATGCTGAGCAGGCAGGTAAGCATGGATGGTTGGATGCTGAAACTGAGCCAGAAACTGCAGGAGGATCCTGTTGTCAGTTCTGTTGCTTGGTCCCATCTTGATGGGCTTGTTTTGCTTGGTTCTTTGTGGGTCAAGATGGGTGGCATGTACCTCTTGTATGTTTGAGAGGATTGTTTATGAGTTGCAGAGTATGATTTTGGAAGTCCCTGCTAACAGGTTTTAACTGTCTCCTTTCCTTTTCAGAGACTAGGATAATGGTATTGGTTTGATAGCTAGGGTTATTAATTTTAAGAAATAAACCTCTTTGTCATTCCATCTACCATAGTTTATAGTATTGTTCTTCCTATGACCTTGTCTTGGGAATAGACTGGTTCTGCTTGGCTGTTCTTCAAACTCTTACTCTGGTAACCAAATTCTTGATGTTTTACAGTGCTTGAAAATGGTGGGATGGGAATCTGTTCATCTGAAAAGTCTTTGTAAGCCAAGAAATTTTAGTAGAATGAAAGAGGTGGGTTTTCAATCTGCCAGCTATGCAGATATTTGGTAGCATCTCTTCCCAGCTGAATTTGTCACTTAGTTGCTATTGCTGGTTGTGATTAAATCAAAGTGTAGAATTTCTGATGTAAAATATTGCCTTGGTAACATGTGAAAATAATGCATTTATTCAGAAAAATGTGATGTTCCAGCAGAGACTAGGTTGTTTCAGTCACTGTTAGTAAGCTTTGGATTGAAACTGTGTTTCTTGTGCACTAACCCCGAATTATTAGTCTCCTCACACTGACTTTCAGCACAAATTCTTTACTAGGTGAGGAAGCAGATTTGAGTAACAATATATCTTTTTTTATAAATGAATATTGTTTTAAAGTAGCCTTTACTGTAGAAGTTGGCTTATATTTTCATTTTAAAGCTTTACTTTGGGGGCAGTTATTACTATGGGATGCATGTAAGTAAGGGATGCTGATTAGAACTTTTGATAACCTCTGTGGTACTAATATGCACATATTCCTACTAGCTGTGGATTTTCTACAGTCTGAAGTTTGCTGTTATTTCTAAATTTTGAAGCAGTGATCCTGTTCTTAAAAAGCTTTCCCCTCACCACCCTTCTCTTCCTTAAGGTGTCTTAGTCCCTTAGATGCAAACTACTTTCCCTGGCCACAATGGCCATTTTCAGCAGGAATGATGCCCTGGATTCACTGCTGTGATAGTTTGCATGTGCAGTGGGCTGCTTGGCCTCTAGACAGGCTATCCTGTCACCCAACTGGCCTGTGTTTGGCCTGTGTGTGTGTGTCCTGGTGCTTGTGGGACAGTTCTGGTGAGGTGGCACTGGCTGAGTGTGTGGTAATAAAGGAGAGCAGCAGAAATGCTGGAACAGGTCCCATTGGCAGGGGGAGCTTTGTTCAATTTTAAGGTCTCTTGAGAGAGAGGCTAGAAGGACCTTTGGATAATAAAGCTGTTTTGTCAGTCTGGTTATGGTCAGTGGACTAAAGGTGCCAAGATCAGTCTCTGCAGATATGATAAGGAAAATCTCCATTGCTCTTTCTGGTGTCTGACTTCTAAAGGAAGGTGTTCTCTTGAACTGGAGAGAAAAGTTCATTTGCTGGTCCCCAGTCCCACTCAGAGAGGAGTTGGGGAAGCACTAGTGAAACCTTTTCTGTTGTTGGAACCTATAATGTTTCCTAAATCAAAGAGACCATGAGAAGTTGGGGTAGGAGGGCTGCAAGAATGGGATGTCAGAAAAGGAAGGAAAGCAGCGAGTAGAAGAGAGATGGGGGCAGGAGGTGCCTGAAGTCAAACTGGGAGCAGAGGGCTACAACCTGTTGAGTGTGCTGCTTTCCAGGGCATTCTGCCAATTGGTGGAGGCTGTTCATTATAGCATTGCATCTGTGCATAGGAGATGCTGCTGAAAATTCCTCTGAGCTACCTTTTTTTTTTCTCCAGCCATGGCTGCCAGTTTGCTTGCTTGGGACAAGCTGAAGATTCCTGTCACCACTTTCTTGAGTGGACTCTATAAATGAAAAGGGCATTGGGGAGATTGCAATGAAGACCTTGGAAGGAGGTTGTGGTGCACCTTGACAAGAGAGTGCTGCATTTTTGGTTTAAGTCTCCACTTTGTGAGGAACAAGGTGCATGGCAAAGAAAAGGTGAATAGTGCCGTGCCAGTGTTCCCTGATGGAGCCGGGGCTCAGTGGCACCTGAAAATCCATGCGTGGTGTGGGCTGGCCCGCAGGTCCTTCCCTCTGCCAGGCGTGTGTGCCCTGCTGTGTTTGGGACAGGAGCACTGCTGGCCGCGAGCTAAGGGCGAGTTCTCTGCTGCGGATGGCTCCTGCGTGAGGGCCAGCTGCGGACACCCGTGGGGCAGGGATGCGGGGGATGCTCTCCGCTCCTCCGCGCTGGCCCTGTCGGAAGCCGGGCACTCGGGCAGTAGTGCCGGGGGCGAGGATCCAGCACCCCGAGATCGTGCACGCTTAGTATCGGGGAGGGGGGCCTGATCGCATCCTGCGGGTGTGCTGGGATCAGTGTCCGGGAATAGGACGTGCTCCGCGCACGCGTCGGCGCGGAGCAGCGGCTGCAGGGCGCCGGTGTCCGTCCGTGTGTCCGTCCGACCCCGCCCGCCGCGGCGCAGCAGCGCTCCCTGCCGGCCCGCCCGGAGCCGCGGGCGCACGGGGCCGCCCCGCCGCCCTCCCGGCGGCCCCGGCCCCGCTCCCTCCGGTGGGCGGCGGGGAAAGCCCGCACTGCCGCTCCCGGGGAAGCGGCTGCCCGCGGGGGAAGGCCGGCCCCGCCAAGGGTTAATGCCGCCTCACCTCGGCCGCCCCGGCCGCGGCGGGAGGGAGCGGAGGAGGAGGAGTGGTGGTGGTGCCGTCAATGCGGCGGCTCCCGCGCCGTTACCTAACCGGTGACATAACGCGCTCCCTCCGCTTCGCTCAAGAAGCGCCTGGGGCCATCACGGGGGCCGGCTTGCAGACCCTGCGC
This sequence comes from Sitta carolinensis, assembly GCA_032173965.1. Lineage (NCBI taxonomy): Eukaryota > Metazoa > Chordata > Aves > Passeriformes > Sittidae > Sitta > Sitta carolinensis. The sequence continues at coordinate 4,074,121 of JAVUNC010000006.1, forward strand.
GGCGGGGATGGGGCCGGCCAGCGTTAGCCCTGCCGGGAGCAGCGCACGGTTTCCTCCGCCCGCATCGCTGCTGCTGCCGGGACGCCCGAGGGGCAGCGGGCTGCCCAGTCCGAGAGCGGGGCGGCGGAGCGCTGCCCGTGTCCTCCTGCCGGAGTTTCGCGGGTGGGCAGGGTCTCGGCATCCCGGGCCCGGGGATGCGTCACAGGGATGTGCCAGGGACAGCGGCTGGTCCACGTGCGGCCGGGGGGGCCGGGGCAGCCTGCGCCAGCCCCGGCAGCGCCCGCAGGCGCTCCCCCTGCCTCCCCGCGCTGCCAGGCAGAGCAAAGTGCACCCAATCAATCGCGGCTGAAACCTTTAAGGAGGCTCGATGGGAACCTCGTTTCCATGGGAAAATCTGGGGAGTTTTCCACCTGGGGATCTACTGCTGGGAGTGAAATATAGAAGGCATCGGCGGGCGTTTCTTTATTTAGGAACGGGAAAGCAAAGGCAGAGTTGCCCGAGTTCTTCCTTAAATCTTGAAGGCAAACACCTATTGCAAAACAGTGCCGATGCAAATACAACAGTCAAAGATTTCTAGAGCGCTTTAACGTAAGAGTCTCCCTAATGCTTTATGATAATTTATCGAGGGCGTTTCTCAGGAGACAACTGTTGCCTTCTAAGTTGATTAACTTGGGCGTATTAACATTATTCATCTCCTTTCCGCCTCCCCCCCCTCCCCACCGCCGCCGATGGATAGAAATACTTAATTAAAGCGAACCTAATTAAGAGCGTGGGATGCTCTGTGTTGCAATAATTACCAAAAATGCTTATTTTAGCCAAAACTATATATATATATACACTAGGGTCAGAAACTACAGCGTGGTGTTGAGATTCGCTGGGTTTCCAGCCCCGCACGGTCTCCTTCCAGCACCCCCCGCGTTTTTATGAATGGTGGGGGAGCAGCCGGGAGCGCTCGCCGCGGGCAGAGGGCGCTGCGGGCGCTCGGTGCGGCTCGGGCGGGGCTGCGGGCAGTCACAGCCTCGCACCCGGGCCACCGACAGCCCGGACAGAGCTGCCCTTCTGTGCCCCCCTCCCCTAGAATGTCAAATGTGGGCTTGAGAAACAACACACTGTTGGATCACCGACAGTTTCAACAGAGTTGCCCTTCTGTGTCCCCTTCCCCTGCAATGGCTAGAATGCAAAATAGGGGCTTGAGAAACATCACACTGCCACCGGGTCACCGACAGCTGGAACAGAGCTGCCCTTCTGTGCCCCCCTCTCCTAGAATGTAAAATGTGGGTTTCAGAAACAACACACTGCTACCTTGTCACCGACAGCCTGAACAGAGCTTCCCTTCTGTGCCCCCTTCCCTTAGAATGCGAATCGTGCGGTTGAGAAACAACACACTGCCGTCGCATCACCGACAGTTGAAACCCAGAAAAAAAGCCCGCAAAATAAAAGGCTAAAGATACGCAAGCAAATGTTTGTTCTTCTACATAGCAGTTTGAATCATCAGCACACAGATGTTATCAGTCCATCTTACGTCCTCCATTCATGTTAGACTGCTCCTGGCAGAGCAGTCCTCCACAGAGCTGCCCTTCTGTGTCCCCTTCCTCTAGGATGCAAAACGTGGGCTTGAGGAACGACACACCGTGGAGTAGCTCACGCTTGTTCTAGGCAGGGCATCTCTGGAAGAAAAGTTTATTGGCTTTTCAACAACTTGAATGTCTGGGAGTTGTTGTTTATATGACCCATCTATTTGAATTGATTGTTTCTCATCATAATTAGGTAACTTTCTATTAAAGTTACCTATTTCTATCTTTCCATCTAAAGATAGTAGAAATTTAAATTCTTCTGGTGATACTTCTGTGCATTTTTAAGGCTTACCTTTATGGGATCTTGAATAAGCTGAATAAAGGCTTGTAAGCTATGGCATCTTTTATCTGTGCTTGTCTTTGCATCTTTTTAACAAAACGGTATCTACAAAATATGATCCTGAGGCTGTCTTTGCCTCTAACAAGCCATGTGAAACTATTTCCAGTACATCTTAGAGGGCTCCACTTTTTAACAGCAATAAAGGTGTTATTTAGAGTTAGGGATTATAAAAGATTTAGAACCATTCTTAGCATTTTATAAACATGCTTACGAGCTTCTTGTGGATCTTGGTGTATGTGCAGTTGAACCTGTAAAAGGGGACACCCTGAGGGTGTTTTCCCCTCTTCCCCAAAAGAGCTACTTTAGCAGTTGGTTCATGTAAGACTGCACAGATTCTTCATTCCAAAGTAACGAGGGAGAAGGATGGAAGGGTTGTATTTGATGATAGTTTGTGTCTCGGATAGCAACAGGCAGCTTAAATGGTCCAGTCCATTTTTTTTGTCATTGGGACCTCATGGTTTGGGTGACCCCGAAGTTTGGATGTTTCCAGTTATGAGAACAGAAGCATAAGATTCTACTAGAAGATCCAATATGATTTTGGTTCTTTCTTAATGTGAACTACTTTTCTAATTAGCTCAGGTGCCTTCTTATTCTAAATCCTTCCATTTTATTATTCACTTTAAGTGCTGGAGACCTTCACCCGTAGTGGCCACATTAATTTCAGTCTGTGTTTATCCTAGACAAGCTGCCTACAGATGTAGTAAGGATTGTGAGTGTCCTGCAGTCCCACAGTTATGCAGCCTCAAGTGAGGACCAGTGGGCTGGGTGAAATGGGAGCAGCTCTTTCAACCTCTTTTGCCACTAATGTTTCTTACTTTAGTGTCTATTGTGACACATATTATGTGGCTGCAGTACTCTTACTTAGCCTCAGTAAAACCATGAGGAACTGACTATGGAAACTGATCTGTTCTCCTGGCGTGTCATTGCTCCTGCTCTGCTGGAGTGAAGCTGATACACATGTGTACACGTTTTTTCTGCTGTATGTACATCGAAGGGCCTGAACTTGCATTCTGCAGTTGTTATCCTCCTGATACCTTCACAAGGCCTTGTACAATTCCCATTGTGATGCTTCCCATCCAGCTGTTTAGGGGTGTCAGGTATGGGAGTCTTTGTGCTTCAGCTTCCTTACTTTTGAGCAGGTTTCATGTTTGGGCATGAGGTTTGTTATCACTTCAGCTGTTCTGCAGAATCCTTATTTTCATACCTCTGTGTCCTCAGAGCTAATGCTGCCTTCTCAACATAAAGCTGGTTTTAATGTTGCTCCTAGCCAAAATGGATCAAATATCACTGGGTGTCTTCTTGCTCAATTTCTGTTATACTTCTGAGCAGTCAGGATCTCTGAGAGAGCTTCTGAATGAAATCTCTCCAAGCCTCACCTCTTTGCAGTTGGATTCGTTTTTCCCAGACAGCCTGGAGATCTTACAGATTCTGCTGACACTGGCTTTCCAGTGCTTGTGTTGGTGGGGGAGGAAGTGAATACACTGTGTGGGTGGTGGGGAGGCAGACCTTTACTGCTTCAAACAAGAAGTTTTGTCAAGCTTTCCTACTTCTGTCTTTCTTGTGTGGTACATGGCATGATGAGAACTCACAAAGAGGGAAGATCTTGGAGCTGTCCTTACACACAGCAAGTGCTTTTGCTGTGCCCACAGCCATCTTTATACCTGCTCTCCCACAATCTATGGGAGCTGAGGTGTAAAACTTGAATATGATACACATACAGGAATTCCTCCTGAGCCCTAAGTGCTGACTATGACCAATAAATGGATGGTATGAAATAGGAGGTAAGAGCTCTTAAATATATCCCCTGCCTGTGTTAATAAGCAAAGGACTCAAACTCTGCAGGGCAGCAAGTTGGGCTCATGGATTTATATAACACACACATAATATATTAACCTGACCACACATTCAAAACAAAAAGGCTTTTTTAGAACTGTTGGATTCTGTCCTCTCCCATGGGCCCCTGGAGGTAAGAAGTTAAATAAAAGTAGTTCCTTGTGTAGTTCTGATTTTGGGATTAACTCTGGGGGTTTGGGGAGGGAGCAGGTAGAATTAGAATTAAAAGGGGTCAGTGCAAAACTTACCAGTAAGCTTGACTCTTGTTACATGGGGGTCCACATGGCTATTGCAGAACATAAAGGATCCACACACCCAAAGGGTTGAAAAATCCCTATTCTATTTTAAAAACAATTTTAGAAAGCTCTAGCATTTCAGAAACCCTTTGTGTTTTTTATAATTTTAGCTGTTGAAACAGTCACTTAGCAGAAATGTGTCTTAACAATTGCCTGTTAGACACAAGAACTTCTAAAAAGATCTCCAAGAATGGAAACAGCTTGAGGAAGGATTAGATGTATTAGCTTTGTGGGCTTTTCAAAGTCTTCACAAAAATTCAACAAGGAAGCCAAGCTGCTTTGTGTTTCAATTGAAAAACCAAGAGGTCAGAAAATCTCAGTACAGTGTTGTGTAACTTTCTTGTCATATACACTGCAGGGCAGGTGTGTTTGCTGAGGAACATATAGATACAGATTTTCTCTTCACATGTAGAATCTGTCTCTTTCTTGGAAGATGAAACTTAAAAAGGAGTGATTTGTGTGGGTAGTAGGCTGGTGCAGAGAATGGGAAGGTGACAGTTCAGGGATATTAGGTATGTTGAAACACATTTCAGTATGGCTTGGGCTCATAAATTAAAGGTTCTGGGAGAGCCCTTGCAGCTATTGCATCACTTGCTAAAAATAGCATCTATACTGCATAAGGCAGCCTGTCTGCAGTGTGGATAGTCTGGAGAATTTAGTGCTTCTTGTGAATGATGTTCAGTCATTTTTACTTCTCAGCTAAGCATGTTTTTAATCTAAACTGTGATAGAGAATGAAGCAAAAGGTTTTATTTTCTGTCTCTGAGGGTGGGGTAAATTTCAAAACAGCATTGTCCAAGGTTCTGTCTGCAGCATGATTCTAAAAATACATTTTTAAGCTTACTGAAATTACAGTTTAAAGGCACTGATAAATATGTTCTTATGTTGTAATTGTCAAGGGAGGGGAAGAAAAAAAATTGCTTTTTGCAGCATGAGGTATTCTGCTGTTCTCATCAATCACTTAAAATTTAGCAGGTTTTTTTTTTTAATGGCACTTACACAATGCAAGTGAAATATAATGCTAATCTGAATTCTTACTAAAAAAACACCCCACAAACCCCAAATCCCTTCTCTTGAAAACAGAATATATGTAGTCCAGTGGTTTTTTCATTCTTTTATTTTGAAATCTTAGTCAAGAATCACCAGCAAAGGAGTGTGTTTGTATTCCAGTGGTGTTGCTGAACCAGACAGGTCTGCAGCACAGCATTTTATTTTTAGACTCTAGGTTGCCATTTTTATCCTGTAAAAAATATTCATCAGTGTCTGGGTGACAGGCCATCAATTTTTTTAGATGTGTCAGACCACGTTTTTCCACCTCTCTCTATTTCTCCTTTTATGTCCTGCTATATACACTTTTTTTTTGGGGGGGGAAAGGGAGAGGGGGAAGTAGGGGTTTTAATTCATGCATTAGGTTTTTCAATTCACAGATCTTTAGCATCACACGGTTCATTCATCTTCTGTGCTCGCCTGCTTACGCAGCTTTGCTGCTGTCTGCAGAGGGGAACTGCTCTGGTGCAAGCAGCAAAGGCATGGCATGGGCAAAACCAGGCTGCTCACCTCAGCTGCCCTCTCTGCTTGCCCCAAAATACCCCCATGTGGCAGTGCTGTGGAGAAATAGCTTCCTATATGGTTTCGGGGTGCTGGTCAGGTATGAAATGACTTCCTGAAGAAGCTATTCATGGTCTCTTTGCAAGAAATGTATATGGGCCAGCCGACTTCAAACAATAGAAGATGGGAGATCTCTTGTGGTGTGATAGGCTGAGAATTGTTTAGTGCCTGGCAGGAGGGGCTCAAAGCCACACAGATTTTGGATGGTGAGGCAGTAACGCACTGAGTGTGAATCTGCAGCACAAATTCTGTGGCAGGAGGGCCACATTGAAGTTACTTTCTAGGGTGCTGGACTTCAGAACATCCACAGTGCAGCTGTCGTATTTATGTGTAGAAAACCTGAGGCTTTTTAAAGAATTGCTCTTTGTGTCCTTGAAGAGCCTCTAGCTTGGCAGGGAGCTGTTGTCATCAGAGGAATTGGTACAGCTGATGGTCCCCTCCCTTTTTCCCCTAAACCTAAACATGGGAATTTCTGTAGTGGTGACAGGAGCTTATTTTTGGGTGGCTCTTCACTGCTTTTGGTACTGTTGGAGAAGAGTTGTTTCTTGTGGGAGGTGGAAGCCAGAAACAACTTGCTGCTGAAGCTGAGTTAGTTCATAACCCAAGGGGGCCTCACCTGTGAGTGTGATGGGTTTCAGAGTGGTCTGGCTGCTTACTGAGACTTCACCTGAATCATCTGATCTCATGCTCAAAGGGAACTGAGAGAAACAAGAGAAAATGGTGAATATACTCAATTAGTAGCTGAAGGTCTCAGTCAACTCTGTCCTCATTAGTTTTATTTATAATTTTAAAAGCTTTTGAAGTCCTTGGAGCACTGGTACCCAAGATGGCTTATTGTGGCCAAGCTTATGATTAGTAATAGAAGGTTTAATTCCCAAATGTAAAATTCCCAATAAAATTTTTAGGATGGTTGGTTACTGATACTTTTGGAGTTAGAAGTGGATATTTAGTATGCTTAAACTATATATTCACACATGCTAAAACTGCTTGAAAGTGGTAAAAATTGATAAGATTTTGATCATATTTGTAGAAATATTTTAGGTTGAGACCTCCCTAAGTAAGGGTCTGAGGTACAATTGTGCACGTTTGTTTATGGGAAGATAATACATTGAGCTTGTGGTGTGACTTGTAGCCTCCTTAAATGTGTGTAATTAAAAAAGTTGCTTATCAAAGATAGGTATTATCAGCCATATCAAAGATACACTTTATCAAACCTATTTCTGCTGCCTGAGATAGTACAGCACTTTCTCAGGGTTAAAACTTGTTTTTGCTTCTGCACAGCTAAATAGCTGTCCTGATTTATATCATCCCTCCCTAAATGTGAAACATTTTAATTTTTGCATATTAGAATTTGGAAACCCTAAGGAAGTGGCTTTGTGGAAGAAAGCAGAGTGGTAGGTGGTATTCCAGAAGAAATTAAATAGCCCATGTGTTTGATTTCCTTCCTCTGTTTTGACTGTGATGGGTTTGAAACCACATTGTAAATAATCTGTTGAGGATTGGAGACTAGACCTAAAGAATCATAAAGGAGTTAAAGGAGGGTTACAGGAGGAAGAGGTGAGGCAGCAGCTCTCTGCTTTCCTTCTCAGGGGCTGTGCTGCAAGGTGCTTTGTTGAGTGAGAGCAAGGCTGGAAAAACGTATGACTCCAAAGCATTCCTTGGCTTTTCAGGAGTTCAGGAGGGTCCATATGGAGGCACCCATTGGTTCTGGGTGAGCTGCTTAGGTCTGGATGGGCTTCTCAGCTGAAAGCTGGCAGGCTGTGCTGTGAGAATAAATTCCTGAGAGTCTCCATAGCCTCTCTGTGCTTCCCAGTTTGTCTATTTTTGGTATATTGTTGATGCAGTGAAATTCTACTCCGTAACTTCAATTTGAAATGAAGATTTTAATTCTGGGAGTAGGGAAAGAATGTGTTTTTTCTAATATGTGGAATACAGTTAGTTTGGTATTTCAAATGTACTTAATTTTTAAAATGAAATTTGCCATCTGCAAACCTGTAGTCCAAGGGGATTCTGATAGAAGCTCCCATCAAAGGGTTTCCTAAATATCTAATCTTATGAATTTTGTTATATCTGTTAGATTTACCTGTTTAGCAATATATAAAATAACTTGAAAATCCACAACATCAGTTTAAAGGCCAGAGAGAAAGTTAAGCAAAGTGACCAGTGTCATTGCTTGCCATGAGCAAGTGTAGTGGAGAAAGCACCAAATCCCAAACTAGCAGATGAGTTTCAAAAAGAGCAGGAGGAGATGATACTGTTCCATGTAGGATGTAGTTCAGCTGGGTGGCTTCTTGTTACAGTCTGCATTATTTGCTAAAGGTTTACATGGATTAAAAAAAAAAAAAAAGCTATTCTAAAATTAATAAAATCTAATAAAATAATAGAGTCTAATAGCTTTCTCTCATGTGGGTTTGTCCAAAATCACCAGTTGTAGTCCACTAAATTGCAGAGCTGCAAGCTGGAGACAGGAAGATCATCCTGGAGAGGTATTGTTATACTTGACTTCTCAAAATCTCCCCTCAGGACCTCTTGCTGACCACCACCAGAGACCAAGTCTTGGGTTGGCTGGATCCCTGTTCAGATCTATTCTTGGGATAAAATGGTTATACTGTGAGAAAGCTTGTCTACACTGGGTTGGTTTTTTCCTCCATTGCTTCCAGTACAAATGGTTGGATGTGTGCAAAGGCAAAAGAACAGGTGAATGCTGACATGTTTTGGGGTTTTTTTCCTAATGATGTGCTGGATGTGCCAAGCTTGTACAGAATGATGCATTATGCTCGAAATAGACCCAAACCTTCATTTTAAAAATTTCTTCAAGTCTGTGTTTTGTGTAACTGCAAATAGTTCAGGTCCTAGTCATGAAGCTGTGAAAGGTCAAACAGTGTTTCTAAGGTGCAGAGAAAAGGTTGTATTTAGCACTGCACCAATTTCGTGCCCACGGTCTGATCTTTAAAAAGCCATTCCAAAGTGCTGTCGGTTTTTTTCATGCCCCAAATGGAGACTGGTGTCCTCACTGTGAATAGGGAGATGCTTGAGTAAGATGATTTATTGCCAGCAGGATAAGGGGTTCAAGAGCGAACCCCTTCCCAGTTCCAATGCTTCATGGAACCAGAGTCTCTGCTCTGTTGGGACCACTGTGCGTTTGACTCGCACAAAAAAAAACCCCAAACTATCGTTTTTGTTTTGTCTCTGTAGCTTCACCTAGCCTCCTTCTCATGAAGAGATGAACAGACACCCTCTGGAAGTCAAATTATGTGTTGAGATGTTGGGCGAGGAAGGATAATTTCTGTGATGCCCTCTGACAACCTAAGGAAGTGTAGAACCATGCAGTCGACAGAATGTATCAAAAACAATAAACAAATTATGGTCAGGCTTGTTTTGTTTCCCATTTTCTGTCTGATCCATTAAAATTAATAGCAATGAACAGATTCTTGTTGCAAGTTTGTAGCTCTATTTCCCTTGTTAGCTCTGGCTTGACCCACGTCTCAGATCTCTTCCAGCAGGTCAGGTTCCTTATCCTTATTCTCTTCATCTCTCCTATCCTTATTCTCAGGCTCTTCAGAGTCAGAAAATGGGGGTTTTTCCCTTCTTTGAGATATAGTGATTTCCAGTTGGTCACAAACAACCTACTTATATTGTCTTCCCAATGTTAACATAAACTTTTCCTTTTCTGGTGATTACCCTAGGGGTGCTTATGAAGAGCAAATAATTCCCTTTTAAACTCCTCTCCCAGAACAGGTAACTATAAATCATCTTAGCAGCCCTTTTTAAATTTTTTTTCATCTGTTTAAATGTATTCTTTAAATACATTTAAATTACTTAATGTGTTATTGTTTCCTATTACTATATGAAGCACCTCAGTGGTTATATAAGTTGTCTTTATAGCTGCATCAGAATGACAATTTATAATTTTGTATACAGACACTGATATACCTAATATCAGATAGAAAGACCAGATACCTTTTTTTCCATTCCTTACAATGGTCACCTCACCTCTAAACCAAGTTAGTCTCAAGTGCTTATCTTGACATCTGGTATCTCCATGTCACTGTAATATCTGGCAATAGTATGTTTTATTCCTGTGGTCCATAGACCCAGGTAATGCTTTGCAGTGTGGCACTGTGATCCCTTTCAGGAGCTAGGTTGTCTGTGAAGTTCATAAAACATTTTCTGCTTTGTATGGTGGTCACTGTAACAGTGCTGAACAGGATTTGTGCCGAGATCAGTCCCTGAGGAGTATAACTAGTCATTTGTTTTTATCCTGATAAAATTCTGGTTTTGGTCTGAACCATGGTAGCTGCCTCCCTAGGCAGCCCCTGATGATAGTCTAAGATTCCTACATTTCATCATATAAAATTATTTTCTTTTGCCTAGTAGGTCTGGAGCATTATTCTTGTCTAAACTGATCATACCTTTTAGAAGTTTGACACAGTTTGCCTTTTGATTAAAAATTGATCTAGTGCTGCATTTTATACCAGTCTCCACTTTTTCTATGCTCACAATTATTCTGACACCTTGCATAGCTTTGACTTGAAATGAAAATGCCCACAGCTTGCCAGGACCACTTGTTATCCTCTTCTTCTTGCAAGTGTTGGTTCATTGTTGCCACATCACTAACTGGAATTTATTTTTCTGCCTGCTACAAATACTTAGTGAAAGAGGAAAAATAAAATCTCAAATTTCTTTCAATGACTTCTGATGTAGAGTCTTCTTTCAGCATTGTAGGCTCTAAACCCAGAGGCCCTTCTTCTGGCTGCTTAGTTTGTTCTCAGAAAAGTGACTTATCTATGGCAAACAGTGGCAAACACACTGAAAGCCTTCAGATGGTGCCAGTCCTGAGCTATCTGATCTATAAAATGTTCATGTTGTGTTCACCACCTCCTAGAGGCAGGAAGAACCAGAAATGGTAATTTGAATGACCTCTATGCATGTGGCTTTTTTGGCCTGGTTGTGCTTGCTGTGGCAGTCAGCATCTGTCACGTATTTCACAACGATGAACAAACAAGAGGTTGTTTTTGCTGAATATTAATGCTATGCAGTAACTCTTACTGTAGTGTCTTACAGAGGACAAGGCAGCTGTAGCCTTTGCAAATGCTTAGCTCAATCTGAACTGGCTTGGGTTGGTGATCTGAACAACTTACTTGCTGCTGCAGGAAGTTTAATTCAGGGCAATCTTAATTTCACCTGACATTTTCTGGATCAAAATGCTCGAAAGCAGCCAAGGATGGAGAGGGGCTTCTGAACTGGATAACAGAATTCCCCCTCTCCTCCCAGACTCCCACGTCCATAATGCAACAACCCTTGACTAACAAAAAAAAGACCTCACAGCAAAGACTGGAGTTTGAGTGCATAAAAGACAACCAGCCTGAACTGAGCTCCCATAGAGGCAACTGCAACTGGAATTGCTTAAGCATTGAGTGTGACTTCCATGAATTCTTCTGTATGCTTTTCTTGTCGGGATTTCTAGATTGCTTCTAGTTCTCAAATCTAAATAATCTTCAGAGTGCACTGCCCAAAACCCTTTCTTGCTGTAGTTCTGGGTGAAATGGGAACTTGTCAGTGCTGCGATATTTATAGAGTATTTTTCTACCCACAATCCTAGCTCCTAGACACAAGCCATTACCAAGTAAGTGTTTGGTTTTGGGAACTGAACCTTTTTCTGTAGCCTGTCTTTTCAAAGCCTCACTATTAGGTGTTAGCTTCTCTGCGCAGGAAAAAACCCTTTATATGAAAAAAAAAAAAAAAAAAGAGCATACAGAACTTCTAGGATTTCAGCTTGGGTGCAGATCTTTCTGATAAGGCTTCCTATTTCAGCAGTTAAATTGAGAATGGACATTAAGCTCGTCTCGTTTTTTTGCATAGAGTTTTCTGTTTTTATTTAATAAAAATGCGGGAGTTGCCGCTGTGTTATTAACTTGCAGCCAGCATGCTTATCTTCTTTGTTCTTTGTTAAATATGAGCTGGCATGTGTTAGACTGCGTTAGCATTCACTCCTTGGGTCTTCAGTGCTTTCTAAATTTGGCATTGCTAAGCCGGTGCCCTGTTTGCTTGAATCAATTGGGGCTGCTATTTTTAGCAACAAAAGGGAATTGAAATAGCAATTTTCCTTCCATGTAATGGATCCCCAAGAGGAATACTGATGCAATCTCTCTGTCATCCTGTATTCTCCCCCTCCCCAAAAGCACTCAGACAAAAGGCAGCTGTCGTGGTTTGCGGCTGTATTAATCTTTAATCAATCGAGTGTTTTCTGCATTCAGGTGTTCAGGGAAAAAAAAGGGTCACGACTAAGATCTGCCTAGAATAACTAAGCACTCATGCATGGTCTGTGCAGTCAGAATTTCTGGATAATGGCAGGGATAGATGGAGCTAAAAATAGAATATGCTTCCAGTGTTTCTCCAGTCTATTTTTGATGCTTGATTTTGATATGGTTGATTGGAGTCTTACTAAAAATAGCTGTTCCTAGCAAGCTGAGGACAAAAAATAGAATATTTTTAACCAGCACAGACTAAAGTACTTTTGTTGGCTGGAGATAATCTAGAAGCTTGCTATTGGTCAAATGCCAGTGATTTATATAAATCTGTAATAAATGAAGCACTGCTTGATGCCAAGCAGGGATAGTCTTTTCTCCCCTTGCCAGCTTTTGTTTTCCCCAGGAGCTGTCACAGTCTTAATATAGCCTCTGTGTTTCGTAGCAGAAGAATCTCGAGTCTTCAGTTATTTATGGGCTGTACTTTAAACCTGTGCTAAGGTTAGCTGTGCTGTCAAGTTTCTCTCAACTGCATTGGTTTAGCAATACACAGAGGGTCCTGGTTTACGTTGATATGTGCTGTGACAGACCCTCACTCCTCTCTGGGTTCAGTCTTGCAGGACAGGGATGGCTTTTCTGTGTGAATGGAGGATGTTGCAGACAGACTAGCTCTGCAGTGACCATTTTGACAACAAATATGAACACTTCTCAGGGGATCAGAGACATAGCTGAGCTACCTTCCTTGAAATCTGTTAGCCTAGTCTTTTGACAGGAAGGGAGCAGTATTCCCAAATTGCTGGACCCACCTGTGTCCAACGAGAATGCTGGTGACCCTAGTTCTCCCTCCTAGGGAATGACATGCATGAGTGCATCTGCAGTACTCTGAAAGATTGCCTAAACATTCGGGCTTTTCTGAATGAAAACAGGAAAATGGCTGTACCAAAATGAATTTTTATTTCAAAGAGACAAGTAGAGAACATGCCTAATAGTTGCTAGCTTCACTGTGCAGGTAGTTAAAGCACTGCAAGGAGTATGCCTAGTGCTGTTTGCTGGAGGCAATATGGATAAAAGTATTCTGTGCTTTATCTCCATTAGGTGTCTCAAAAGTTCATTTTGCTGTGGAAAACGTGTGTTTGTATCTGAAGGCAGGCTTGATCTCTTTAAGCTTTTTTGTTTCACTGTAGTCTGACCTTGAGTTGGGGAGTCACGAATCCATAATCTTGTTTCAGCGTGATTGCTCTGCAGAACTGCAGTAGAATTTTCTGTGCTTGCTGTTGCTCCCTCTCCCTGTGTCAACACTGGTCCTTGCTCCTTTCATGAGACAAGATGATTTCTACATGCCTGCCTCATGCTTTACGCACCACTCTTTAATTTTGTTTTAAGATGTCCTGGCTGCATGAGAAGCAAGTAAAAATGTTCTCCCTGGGCCTTGAATACTCCCTTCAGTCACAAAAACTGACTGCCAATGGCTGCTGGATTCTGTTTTTGCCTGGCTTTGGAATGATAGTCCCTTGTTTATGAGCAGGGAATGCACCTCTGTTATTCCTCTTAGGAGGTGGTGGATTTTTTTTTGTGACCTCTTACTTGGCAACCCAGTGGCTGTTACTTCTTATAAGCAGAAAAAACATGTGACTTCCCCACACTGTTGGTAGCTCTTTATCTTACATTTAGCCATGGACTGTGGGATTTCTGAAGGATGCAGGGTAAATTTGTGTATTTACCCTAGGCTTCTGGAGACGTCTTCATTTTTTATCCCCTAAAGTACCAACAGTCATTTTTCACCTTCTAGACCAAAGTCGCTGTCTGGTTGCATGTGATCCACAGGCTTGGTCGGTGGCTTTTTTAAGAACAGGAAGGCTGTTCCCTTTTAGTGCAAGATGACACATCTCACTGACTGGGGAGGTTTTCCAGCTTTGTTTGTCAAGAGCTGCCCTGAGTTTGGTACTGGCCAGGAAATGTTGCCAGTGCTTATGAACAAGGTCATACCTGTTGTCTATGTGGCAGAAGCTGAGAAGCACTAGGATATAAGTTGGCTAGGTAGTATTAAGGTGTAGAGAATTAGTGAGTTGTGTCTGTCAACAGCTATTCTAGAAGTAGAGGCTGTGGCGAGTGCTGGTGTAGTTGTATCTTAAATTAAAGAGATCAAAGAGTGTAGTTAAACTCCAACTACAGTAGTTGTGGCGGGGAGGTGTGGGTTTCTTTTTCCCCTCCCCACAACCACCTAGGAAGCAAAATTCTGGCACAGCCCTTAGGGCAAAGGTCCTGAGGTGAAGAATTGTGGTGATTTAGGGAAATGATTACCTGACTTACTACAGTATTATCCTTCATATAAAATTTCACTGCTGATTTGTGATCTCGTGCTGATGACTTGTATATATACAGTGGTAATTGAAATATCTACAGCCTACATATGGTGTAACCTCCTCCAGCAGTGTGAGCAGAAAATGCCCCATACTGCTCCCATTGTTTGGAGACCTTGATACTACACTGGCAGTTTCTTTTTGCACCCTATCTAAAGCCTGGGCAGGTTCACAGTCATTTATACTAATGTGGTATACACTAGGGGCTAGCAGGAATAGTGATTTTAGTTTTATCAGCTTTGCAATTTCTTGTCTACCACTTTGGACAGTGTAGGGTTTGGAAGATAAGACTATTGATGCAAAACTGAAATGAAAGCCAGAACTAGAGGATGGGACCATACATACATCTGTCACCAATTATAACAGTGATCACGCCAGTCTTACCCAAAATGTCATTTCCTAGAAGAGCAAGAGATGTTCTTTTCAGTGTGCTGGACTCACTATGGCCAGGCTTTGTGGACTCTGACTCAGAACAGGAACTTTTAGATAGGCTTGTTTGGAACTTAAAAAAGAAGATGTGAATGTCAGCTCTCTAGTTATGCATATACTCGTTTCAAAAACAGCTCTTGAGATGGGAATCTGTTCCAGGTGAGGACTAATTACTTTGTGAAATACTGTGTATCCAAAGCTGCTGAAGACTGGTGGGAACTTCTCAGGGTCGAACATCTCCAGCCCAATGCAAATGCATGTATTGATTTATGAAGAGTGAGCTGCTCTCAGAGGCTGTCGTGTTACTTCCCTTATTTTTTGTCCTCTGGCTTTTAGGGCTGTAGGGGAAAAGGCAAACATGGGTGTTGATGACTTTGTCTAAAATTAGCCAGTGCTGCCATACAAGCTTTCCATTCAGGCAAACATTTACTTGGTGGGCTCACAGACAAGTTGCCTGGGCACTCTTCTTCCTTCTTCCCTGGAGACAGCAGATGGCTGAAGTAGGAAGCTACTACAGTTAGTCTGACTACTGAGTAAATGTGTATAATCACACTGAGGTGCTGGTGCTGCTTTCTTGTATAGACAATAACTTATTTCTGTCCTACTTGCTTTGCTTTCTTTAAGCTCTGCCAACTGCAGTCAGTTTGTAACTTTTGTTTTGTTGGAAGGCAGTCTGTAGAAGAAACAGAATACAAAAGCTTAATCCACACTTGGAGTAGAACACAACTTGGGCACATCAAGTTGATAGTAGAAATTTAGTTAAACTGACACAGCTTTAGAGTAGTTGGAATGGCAACATTTTTCTCCAGTATGGAAGCTTGAGATGAATGTAATCAATATGAAAATGTAAGTGTCTTGCTAATGTACAAGCTTTAGGTAATTTAAAATGTGGAGGAAGATACGGTGGCTGAATCTTGGCTTCTGTGATGTTGGTCCTCTCAGTTGTCTTCACTCCACCTCTTCTCCCTGCTTTTACAATGTAGGGACTGAGTTTTTCTTCCTGCTCTGGCAGATTCCTGTCTGAGCAGCCTTTCTGACCCTCCAGACTGCACACTGGGATCCAGTGAAGTAACCAGAGCTGGCTGAACTGGGTGCTACTGGGCAGTACCAGGTCTGTGTTAGTGCATGTTTCCCATTGCAGTCCATGGGTGCTCCACGCTCCAGCAGTGCAGCTGGAGATGGGAAAATCCATTTGCTTTGAACGGGAGGGAGCTGAGCCAGGTGGCTTCTCTCAAAGGGTCTTAGGAAGAGAAGTATGGCCTGAAAAAAATGGGGTTTAGGTTAGATATTGGAAAGCAGTTCTTGTACTGTGTTCTTCAAGATGGCGTGGGAGCATGGAGCAGAAGACAGTTAGCATTTTCCACATGGAACCACTAATTAAATGGGGGTCTCAGTGTCAGCTTGTGAGGAGTTCCCTTATTGCTAAGAAAAACTAGTTGCATGCTTTATCCTGATGCCTATGCCTTTTGCTGCAGCAGAAGCAGAACAGGGATGTGTGTTAACCACGAGGATGTTTCTGTAGGTGATGGCTCAAGCACTGCTTTTTGCCTGATGGGATTTTGTAATTTTTATGTACATCAGATTTTTTTAAATTTCACATTCTGTTCAGTAGGGTACTTTAACCTCTGGACTACAGGTTATTTTAATTTGAACTAGGGCCTATAAGGAAAAAAAACATCCTGTTACTCACACTTCAGTTAGAAATCCCTGATCTTCAGCTTATGTCTTGTGCTCCAGCTGATTCCATTTACCATTTACCTAAGCAATGGATTCAATAAATGAGTAAATATCCTTGAATTAAACTACTTCTACTTTACTAAGCCTTTTAAGGGCTACAGGTGTTTTTTGGAGTCCCTGCCTCATGGAGCATGCATTTTTGGCTGCAGCTGCTACAAGTGGAATAATTTGCAGTGTCAGAAAACAGTATTTTAAAATACTGAGCTTGTTTTCTGGGAATAAAACCATTAAGTTGGCAAATTCTGAGTTGGAAGGAGAAGAAACAATCCAAGTGTTAGAGGGAATGGCTCTTCTTTAGATGCCTCACCAACTATAGTGAAAGAAACAACCCCTTCCACCAAGTCACTGAAGTTGAATGTTTTTTGTATTGGGTCAGCTTATAACTTGTCCAGCCACTGTTGGGATCCTTACAGGCAGAGGTCCTGGTTTTCACTGTACTCTGTTTGCTTCACTGTTTTGCTGAAAAAACAGTGACTTGTGTGATAATACATAATGTGAAACCCAGGTCAGCAAGGCTGAAACTGAAGCTTGTTAGTCCTTGAGCTGAAGGGCAGGACTGTGTTGTGTCTGGCTGAATGAGTAACAATATTGGTACAAGTTTGGTTACAGGTTATGGGCTCCTGGGAAAGTATTCTTGATTTCTTCCCTAAAATCTGACTTTTATTGGTCATTTGGACCCTTGCTTCACCTTTCCTTACATGGCTTTGTTTCTGTACCAAAACAGTCACTCACGGTTCCCTTAATGGTGGCTGGATAGGAAATGGCAAAGCAGTGTGACACAGACACTTGGTTTTCTCAACAAAGTTCCCTGGCACTGACAGTGCAGCAGCCAGAGCTCTGTTTAGTAGCTGGAGCATCCAGTGTGTAGTATGCTGGAGTTGTCTTGCAAATATCCCTGAAACCAGGGAGAGGATAAGTATATATGCATGTACCTTCATCTGTGAATTTCACTTAAATCAGGGATATGACTGGATCTTTCCTTCTGTCTTGTTACTGTGTTGTTGCCAGACCATTCAAACTCAAGTAGGAGCTTTGCTGGCAGTTTGATCTTCTGTTATTGCAGCAACTTATATACAGATAACAGGCACAGAGACTGAAAGGGTTCCAGCATTTCCTAGCTGTTACTACTTGAAGAGAAATATTCTGGCTGCAGTTTGCCTGCCTGCTGTTAGAGGGGATCTACAAGCTAATCAAATGATTTGCAAACACATCTCCTTCCGGTGCTCTGAAGGGAAGTTGTTGCTGAATCCCAATGCCAGACAATACCTCCTTCTGTTCTGAGTTTCATTCAGGTTACAGGTTGACCTGAGACTTAAACCAGCACTCCCAGTTCTCTGTTCTGAAACTTTAAACAAGTCCAGTTATTTGGCCACGGCTGTGTTCAGTGATAAGCAGTGAAAGCACAGATCAGGCTGTCCTGATCTGATAAAAGTACAAACAGAAAAAATCCAGCATATTCTGTGGCTATTTGGAGGGTGAGAGCAGAGGTGAGTAAATGAGGTTAGACAGGGGAGCTAAAAATGTAAGGATGTTGAGGTGTAGGCATTGGGTTTGGTGAGAAGAAAAAGCTGAGAGAGAAAAAAAGCGATGCAGAATGTGCATGCGCAAAAAGGGGTTGGAAAAATTGGAAAAACACCCAATTCTGTGTGGAGGAGTTGCACTGTGCTGAGATGATCAGCTGCTAGTGTGGCGAGAGCCCTGGAATAATCTGTCAAACTAATGGCATGCTGAGTCACTCACAGCTTCTCAGCTTGTGGAAAAGAATCCTAGAAAGACTTGAAGCTTGACACAGATCCAGTCACCCACAGGTGAGAAAGTTTAAGTTGTAGAAGCCCAGCTTGCAAATGATGCCTGGATCAGTCGCTCACACCAGCTGCTGGGTGAGCACAATGGTCATAGGGATCTCGAATCTGCTGGAGGAACACTAACAGAGGGCTGTTGCCTGTGTCCTAAAACCTGTTTGCTTGGATGCTTACAGGATTTGAGATACCTTTTATTTTACTCTGTGCTTAAAAGTAAGTTGGCAGCTGGTTTAATAGTTGTAAAGCAGTTTTTTTAGATAAATGGCTTGGAAATCTCTCTTAGTACACAGAGTTTCTGAAGTCTTAGGATACAGGACTGGCTTGAGAAGGGGTGTTGAATCTGATTCTTGAAAGACCTTAGGCTCCTAATTCCATGTCTTACTCTCTTTTCTTACCCATGGAAAGGTTTTAGTATAAGTTTTTCAAATGGTTTCATAAAAATACACCTATTCCAGAGACTTTGATGTGTTTCTGTCTGGAATGAGAACTTTAATAGCCTACAAATGAGCACACCCATTGTAGTTACTTCTGTGAAGCAACTAATAGAGATTTGTCCCTTTTTTTTTGTTGCAGTGGTCACAGGAGCTACTGATGGGATTGGAAAAGCCTATGCAGAAGAGGTAAGAATTCTTACCACTTGGAAGTCTGTCTTGATTCTTGGCAATATGTCAAGCTGTCTCAGCTCTGTCAAGATGCATGTGGTATCTCCTCACCTTATCTTAACAGAGATATCTGTGGAGAAAGAGGTCACCTACCTTGCCTCCCTCTGGTAACCAGCCAAAAGTTGTATCTTTTTGTTAGTTTCTTTTATTTGAGAACTATATTTTCAGCTCTTACCTTGTCCTTCAGTTTTTTATTTTTAACTTTCTTAGTTTTTAAAAGAATTTTAACTTTCTCAGCCCTTGGTATTTCCTTTCGGTACTTCCAGGCACTGCCTAAATGGCATTTACAGCTGCCAGCAGTATGTTCCAATTATTTCCTTTAGTTCATGAAGTCTCTGAAGCTGGGTTTTACCTTTATCTCTTTTACTGTACTTTTGCCTTTGATGGATATGTGGCCTCCAAATATGTTTCATATACTGGAATGGATTGCTTAAGACAGAAAGTGCCTGTTAGCATAGGGTAATTTAGCCTATAAGCCCAGAGAACATAATGACAAATAGTGCTGACTACAACAATTTATAGCAAAAATAACTTTAAACTCAGCATTAGTATCAAATCGAGCCTGTCTGTGCTCATTTTTGTGTTCTCTGAAGCACCAGTGTGATTTTGTGTGAGATCAGCTGTGAGAGATTCCCTTTTCCTTGATGGGCTTTTTTTGGTTGTTGTTGTTTTGCAAAGCCCACAGGAAAAATGCATTCTTCATGGAATCACATGAAGTCCTTGTCCTTTGGATTTTCTGTTATCCTGGTGTGCCTGGCCCTGCTACCTGCACCCCTAGCCCCCAAATTCCTTTCTACTTTGCAGGAAGTAGTACCTCATACTACTGGTTCAAGCAAGGGGAGTTCTGCGAAAGAAATTAAGCCTGTGCCAACAGCACCTGCTCCTGGCATATTGCTCCCAGCTCATACCTGCCAGATATTTGGTCCCAATTATGTGGCACCAAAGCAAATGATGCAACACTTAAATTTTGAACTATCTAGAGCAAGTGGAAGGAGGTCACTGTGCCCTCAGCAGAACATTTTCAGCAGGAAGTCCTTTAGTGTGGCAGACACCCCCTGAACGTCAGGGGAGATTAGTTTCAGGATCTATATGTTAAGATACTGGGTGAGTAAAACTCCATCTTGCTTTGTGTTCTGTAATGTCTCTAAGAACCAGGCTGCTTTCAAGCATGAATGTCTACTGCTGGCTGGCTCCTGCATTCAAACTCCCATTAGGAGAGCTGTCATGTTGAAAAAACACCTCTGTTACAGCTGCCTTGCAGTGGTT
This sequence comes from Sitta carolinensis, assembly GCA_032173965.1. NCBI lineage: Eukaryota > Metazoa > Chordata > Aves > Passeriformes > Sittidae > Sitta > Sitta carolinensis. Next base: position 4,094,275 of record JAVUNC010000006.1, read on the forward strand.
GGTGTAAGCATAGAGCACCCCAAAGGGTACAGAGTAAAACACACTGTTCATGAGTTGTATTTATTATTGTTACTTACGCATTTATTTAGAATAAAACACAAATCCATCCTTGGACAGCTTACATGGGTGAAGAATACTTGATAAAGTGTGAATGTAAGGCAAAATGTAGAATACCTGAAGAGAGTATCAAGTGTCTCAATCTTTAAATTAACTCTAGAGATATCTTCAGAAGGCTGCCAGCAGAGGCTTGATTTTGTCTACTGAAAATTCCCTTCTGGCTCCTATAAATTCCACTGGCATATGGCTGCTTGGGCCTTGATGGCAGTGATTATAGTCATGCAGACAACTTCCTGTTCCTTGGAGGAATTTGTGAGAATTGTAACTGTGTGTTGAGAATTGCCTCTGTGAAAGTTTGATATGGGTCTCACTGGAAAGTGATGGAAGAGCTTTATGAGTTGGGTTATACTCTTGGGTTATACTCTGCTCCGTAGATTATTTTCCTTTTCCAAGCAAAGAACTATTCTTACATTTTCACTCTTGCAGTATTAAGACCTTTAATCTTTACCCAGCACTGATATCCTTATCATTGCTAGCTCACCCCTTTGTGAAAGGATTCATGTTTTGAGGATATGGTCACGAGTCAGTATTCATTGCTCCTCTATCATTATCTTTTGTTTGCTTTTGAAAATCATTACTATAAATTCAACCTTAGCTGTATGTGCTAGTGATAAACTAGAGTTTGCAATCCCATTGCATACTCTACAGTACTCTACTATGCACATCTGTTTAGTATAGCATTTTTAGAATCTCTTGTCTGCACTAACAAGAGCTTTAACCTTGCTTGGGTTGGGTGTTGATGTCTTTGGTTTTCATCCTGGAGGCAAAGGGTTTAAACAGCAGCTGTGTTTTGCTACCCAGGTGGACAATGTGGTAGTCACTAACACAGCATTTAAGGAAATCAAACACCTCCATTCATCAGCTCCATTAGAATGGGGACCCTTGCTTGCATCAATCCTTAGGCTTCAAGGGTATCTTCTCAACCTACGCTGCTCTGGGTGAGTTTTTCTTTTAAGTTTTAAGATCTTGTCATTGAGCCATTTCAGGACTGAGGGATACTGGCCAAAGGGGCAAGTATAACAACAGGTTATCTACAAAACAGTTGGGTCTTCCTTGATTCCTATGTGAAAATGTAATTAGTAACTGGGATCTCAGGGATCATTATCTCTGCTTGGAAGGCTGTGGTTCCTTTAAACCAACTAGGTCTCCACCAGTGAAGGCAGAGTGCTCGACAGAAACTAGTCTGGTTGCATCAAACACCTTAATTGAACTTGTTCTCACGTGCTGTATGTTTTTCAGGTTTGATTACTTCTCTTGATATTTGTTTCTAGGTACAAGGTCTTCTGTTGGCTGTTTAATATGCTCTCTACTTAGAACTCCACTTGCAGAAGGGTTTCCAGTTTCAGATGTACTTCTCAGAGTGCATGCCTTTAGTTTCTCTCAAGCTTGCCCTTGTGGTGGAAATTCTCTAAATGTGGTGAGGTTCCACTGACTGGATGTATTGGCATCACTTTACTTCCTTGGCTTTTGTGACAAACACAGCTGAATGCTTTTCCATTAAGCCCAGGTACCTACTGAAGCAGTCCTAGACCCCAAGGGTCATGACTGCTGAAAGAGAGCAAACTGTTCTGTCAGCAGTCTGGGGATTTGCATCCATGAGGAAGATCCCTGGGGCTTTTTTGCCTCATGGGACTGCAATTATTTTGGATTCTGAGTAGATGACTATCAGATTGTCCTATCAGGTTAGGTAATCAAAGCCTTCACTGTCTTGGTCTTGTGGAATGAGAGTGCAATTCCCTTCTTCCTGGTGCTTTCCAAGCCTACTGTGGCTTTCATGTCCTAAAGTGTTCCAGTGAGCCAGGTGCCCATCTGCAGGTGGCTGGATGTGTTCCTCCCTTCTAGACAGTAGTTCCTGTAACACCACATCATTTCCTTGAGCAAAAGGCTTATGTTGCCTGTAAGCCTGAACCTGGCAGCTGTTTGCCAGTGATTCCTGTGGTGCCTTTGGTTTCACCACACCTCATTCTATGCTCATGAGATTTCTACTGCTTAGAGATCACACGTGGAAGTAAAGTACGGAGTTCACTGATGAACTCTGCCTTCCCCTCTCTGACAAAATTGCTACTGCTTTGCGCTCTCCTGCTGGAAAAGTAGAAGGCTTTAAGCCACTTCAGGTTGTTGCTGTACTATGCTGTAGAGTTTTGAGGTTTTTGGGTCTGTGCGTTTTGTTGGTTGGATGGGATTTTTTTTGTGTATTTTTTAAAATTTCCATTTTAGACCCTTTCTCAGCAGCTTCTGAAGGGAGTGAAAGAGTTTTATTGGAGCAATGACAGCCTACATGTTTTTTACATGTAGGTCTTAAGTGTCTGAAAGGCAATGTCACTTTGAATTGTGACTAGATATATTGTTTCTATAGTAGTCACAAACATAATTTTCATTTTAGAGGAATTCAGATATGTAACTGTCTTCCTGCGGACACTTTTCAATTGAGTTATTAGATCCCATTTTAAACTTCTAGTGGTAGGTCTGATTTGATGACCAGGGTATGCTCTGCCCACATCTTAAATTCCACAGATGGCCTCCCTAAAAGAGTTTCAGAAGTAAATTAACCTTAATACGTATAAGTAGTATGAAGCAAGAGTGGAGCCTTACTAAAGGGAGGAAGTGTTGAGTTGCAAAGCAGGTGTTCAAGTGAGCATGGATATCTTAACTTGGCATGTTAAACTTCACTCTGGGTAATAGTGTCTTTGCTCTGACTTGCAGAAGTAGTGTAAAAGTTCTGTAAAGTATCCACTGTTTGTTTTCTATTGTATCAATGTGCCTATCCACCTATATTAGATGACTGAGAAGGTAGTGTGGTGTGAAGGGAATTAAGTAAGAAATAACATGGAACATGCTATCACATGTTAATAACATCCTGTTTTTCCCCTTTGTGTCTCTGTTTTAAATTGTATTTTTTTCAGACTTGCTGGTCATATATTGTTGTGATGTTTGACAAATTTTGCAATTTCATTGATTCGGATACTAACTTGGAAGTGAATTATGACTATTCTAAAGTCCCCTGTTTTGTTTTCTTGCAGTTAGCAAGACGTGGAATGAAGGTGGTTCTGATCAGTAGGTCAAAGGAAAAACTGGACCAGGTTTCTACTGAAATAAGTGAGTTAAAACTTCTTCCCTAAACTTCACTGGCATGCTCATAAATGAATGCAATTGCACATGAATTTCATACATGCTAATACATACAGCTCTGATTTTGAAATCAGTTTGCTCTTGTGCACAGTGCAAATGTTACAGATAAAAGTGGTAAAGGCCTTGCAGATCAATTTTACAGCTGTTCATATTTAACTTCTGTGAACAATAGGGCTTAATTCTGGAATAAGTACTTGTAAAACTGTTGGTCTTCCATAAGAACAGCTTACCAGGCCAGACTGAAATACCACCTATTCATGTAGTAGTAGCTGTCTAAAATCATAATAAGTCAAGAAACATGCACTTATTTCTCCACCTGAATATTTCCTCAGTTTGAAGAAAGTTTGATTTCATGGGCTCCAGCAATAAGGGTGGTTTTTTGCAACAAGAAGTTGTTGAAAGCATTTTCTTTGTGTTATTTGTTGTCTTACCAAGTATACAGTTTTATTGTGGATAGCTTGCCCTGTCTCCCTCTTTTTTGAATAAACTACTCGAAGATTGGATTAGAGACCTGTAAGCTCTTTTGAGATGAGTGTTCATAGTCATAAAAATATACGGAATGAGTTAATGTGTTAAGAATCTGTATTAGGGATTGTTTCTTCAGTAAGTGTGTACTAAATGCCTGCAGTGGAAAAATAAGGGAGCAACTTTAGTGTTTCAATCACAAATGGATATTTGTACAGGATCAGTTAGGAAAAAGCTTCCTCAAGTCTCATGCTGACAAATTGTTTTCCTATTCAGAGCAAAGTATAATCTAACCCACAAGAATTCATCTTCTAATCTATATCTCTTTTATTAAGGCATATTTCACATAAGGTTATTAGTTTGTGCAGAGTATGCCAAGATAAAGTGAGAACTGTAACCCTGTGAAGAGGATTTGATAAAGCAGAACTAGGAGTTGTGTACTATAAAGTTTGTTTCTCAGCATAATGATGTTGGGCGAAGTAACCTTTAAGATGATGCTTCTGTCTTACCCTCCCTTGTCTTGCTTGGGCCTTCTAAAATGGTTTGTGTATGTAAAGCATATAATGGTAAGAACCATTTCTTTCCAAGGTCATAAATGTATAATTTTGGCTTAAGTTTATTAAAAATTTCTGTGAATTTCTTAGTGGCCCTGCTTTACTGTAAAGCATAATCCCCTAAGTGTCAACACAGTGTCCTGTACTAAGTTGTAAAGGACTGCTGAGTGAAAGTAAGGATGACTGAAAAACTCCAGGACTTCAACTTGCTGGACAGTAGCTGTTGTACTAGATCTGTGAAAGTCAGGGCATACAGTGCTATGGGTAGAAATGTCACTATTTCTGATTTTTAGTGTCCAGTGTAAGATGGCATATGAAACTGTTTTCAGAAAATTATTCCTTTCTATGTGTATGTTTAACTCCTAGGGAGCATTCCTTCTTAGAGCAAAGCTGTCATCAGGTTCTATCTTCCACTGATTTGGAAGTAATTGGCATTGTTCATTAGTGTCCTGCATTTCAAGGTGTCAGGGCAGTGTCTGGACCTACCTGGGATGCTGTGATCAGTCCAGTGACGGTGTGAGTGCAGCAGAATAAGTGTCACTGCCCAGGGAACCTGTGCAACTGCTGGTGCTTGCTGCCAATCCACAAAGAAGCTACAGCAAGGAGGAGTTTTTTGGTGGTTCACTGCAGTAGCTGGATGATAGTTTGCTGCATGTGTGTGGGCATGTGCAGTCATGTTTCTAACAACATTACATAAAGTTGTTTTGCTAAGTCAAAGTATAACTGAAAAGTTCCTACAAATCATCTTGTTCTGGAATCAAACAACCTATGCGTGAAGTGACAAGCTTCCTGGAAGTGGTTGTAACCCTTTCTGTGACAGTTTGGGTACCTCTTTCTCCCTGGGAATTTAGCATGACAAGACATAAATCTAGTGCATTGAGCTTCAGCACTTCCATGATAGCTGCTGGGGGAGGTTCTCAGATTAAAAATATAGGTACATGTACCTGTGTGAAGCAGCCTGTAGTACATAATTACTGTTAGGCCTCACCCAAACATTTTTCTGCTTCCTTTCCTAAACAATTCTGAGATAAGATGACTCACACTGGGTTTTCAGAACACTTCTTTTGACAACACTGAGCTGCTGAAAAGTCTACCTTGTTCATTGTGGCATATCCTGAAGGATTACAATAGTCTGCATGATCAAGGAAGCCTGGGTTGCACTTTCAGATCCTGCTAGGTTTTAGCTGGACAGAATTGTCTCGTATTTAGTCTCATGTGGTCTCTGCAGTCTGCTCAGGTGTTGTCATATATAAGATGGGTGACTTTTTTAATGCTAAGGCTATAATTCCTTGAGTGGTTCCCTTGCAGGCTTCTAAAGTAGCTTTAAACTTCTTTATGGTGGTCCATTGTTCTTCAAATTGGCACGAGCTTGCTCCTCTTGAATAATGACTCTTAATCACTTTAAGGAAGAATGGCTGTAACTAATTCCAATTCTTTGAGTTTGTGATTCTGTGCATGTTTTCAGTTTCCTCCTCCTTTTCACTAATCAGTCTCATCCTTATCCTACTGAATGGATAGATGCACTCGGCCACAAATAATGAGAGGGCTTTTGAGGCTCAGGTGTGAACTTTCTATTTCAGAAGACTCTTCTGCTCTTAGGGTAGACTTCTACTGGGAGTGACATCTATTTACAAAATGCAAGTTGTATAACCACCATCATAAGGGAAATACTGATGTCTTTTTGCATGTTAAATGCCAGCTGACCTGGAGCTGATTTTTTTAATGTGCATATGCACATTAAAGTGTCTGAACTGATGTTACAGGAATGCTAGATGTTCTGAATGTGCAGCTCAGTTTGAGCAACAAAAGTTAGTGGGCTAATTACAAGTCTTTAAAGACTTTAGAAGACTTTTTGCTGTGATTTTAAGCATGTTTTAAAGCTTTTTTTTAGAGTACCTAAGTGTTGTAGGATTTGCCATGAAAGAGAAATTCTGCTTCCTGTTCCCTAAGAAATAGATTATTTTCCACTGACTGAAAAAAAAAATTAGAATTTCTTCTTCAGTCATCATGGACAACCTTTATGAGAAATTATATAAGTTTTATGAAAATATATTTGATCTTTTAATCAAGTTGGCATGCACAAGCACAGTCTATTAAGGTCAGTCACTACAAAAAAATGCTTGTCTAGTTTAGTTCATGCTGCTTCACTGTTCCACTGCTATTCTGAAGTGTCTGTTGCATTGCATTGTTAAACTCTTCCAAAGGTTCAGGGAGCATCAGAAAGAAAATTTCTCTGTGAATGGAGACAATTATTAGAGTGCCACATAATGAGTCTGTTCCTAGATTTGCTGTATTTGATAATGAGCATGGTCCAAGACATTTCAGGTTCTCAGTTCCAGCAGTTGGTTCTTGAACCATGGATTTGCAGGCAGAAAAGCTTCAGTGACTGCACTGGTAGGTTTGTTCTGAGGAGAATTGAGAACGACTTTGCTGTAGAAAGTCATTACTTAGGGGATGCAATATCAAGAATTGACCAGATAAGCAGGGTAAACTTCAGAGTTTGTTTATAGGGAAATTGTCCAAAGAATTTGGTATTGGTGTCCATTGTTAGCTGGTACCTGCACAGGACAGGTCATGGAGTTGAGCATGAGCTGCAGCAGCTGGGAAAAAACTGTTGTAGCTTGCTAGTGTCTCTACTTGCTATGTATTTGTAGGTGAGTGCATATAAAAGCAATCTGGCAGATTTTGAGTTTGTCATCAGATACGATACAGTTAAAGGAAAGTCCTATTTACAGCTTTCAAGTTGGTGGTCAAGCATTGCATACACCCAGGTGATACAACTGGGTCCAAATAAATTGTTTGAAATGAGAGAAATCAGTTGTTTTTCCAATGTATTCTCACAAATTAACATTAAATTGGAATGCACTATAAGCCTTTCATACTGTTTGAGAACTAATGTCGAAAACTTTGATTTTGCTGCATGTCTTTAAGAAAATACAGATTTCTTCTATAAGGAAATATAAGTTTTTTGCAATTAAAATCTCTGCAGCTGACTATTTTATTCCAATATATTTCCTTAGCCCAGTGTGTAGTGTATCTAAGTTGCTTGGTTATGGTAGTTTCATCTTGAAATGGGTCTGTAACCCTAAGATTTTTGGTATTGTAAACTGATAGCTGTCATGCTTATACTCAGGACCTGTTGTGTCTGTACTACTCTGGCATGATTTTTGAGTACAAAAATGGGACGTGGTGCCAAACCCAGAAATGTTTCTTCCCCGTTTCCTAGGCAGGTGACTTTTATGGTTTTCTTCTGCTTTCTTGGTCACCAGGTTGTGGGCAGCATTCTGAAGGTGACCTAATGCTGCCCCCTGTGCTTGTGCCCCATCCCTTATCATGCCCCCATGACAGATCTGACCCCTGCAGATGCTCACTTGTATTGGAATGTCCAGTGATCACACCACAACAACCTGCACCTCCATCGGGGCACTTGGCTCCCTCATCTCTGCCCTGTCACTCAGATTTCCTCCCTGCTGCACCCCAGTAAATCCTCCTCACATTTTGGAGCTGGCAAGAATGTTTGTGTTTAATAGAGGAGGTTGGAATGCAGACAAGCTCTGAGAGGAAGGGGACATCTTTTTGCTTTTCTTGCACAGAAACGACAAGGTTCACTTGCATGAGCTTAACTGAAGGCTAAGTGAATCTGGCAGTTATTCTGACCTTTTGTGATCTATTTTAAGGTAAATGAATGTGTTTGCAGCCTTCAATCATCTAAGCCAGGTTCAGCTTGACATACTTGAAATCCCCATATATTTCTTTAACTTGACAAAATGGCTTAAAATATTTTTAAATAGACTTGTTTTGGAGCACTGAAGTCACCTTTCATATAAAGTTGTAGTGTGAGGATCTTTGATTCCAAATGAGCTCTTGGATTTCATCTCTGAAGAAAGTTTCCCTTGGATGAAGTGAAGGAAGTTCTCTTGGTTTTGCCTTGTGTGAGCCACTTACTAAAGGAGCAGTTAGCAGGCACTGTAGAGAGCAGACAGAGGATTCAAATAGAATTAACTTTTATTAATTTTTTAATAAATTAAATAGAATGAATGCTGATGTAAAAGAGCAGTTGGAAAGGGAGCTTATTTAAAATTTGTAATCTTTTTCTTCTTTAAGAAGAATTCTGCTTCTGTATTTTTGGCTGGATCTTTCCCCCCCTTTGTCCTTCTTTATCATCTTCTGTTGAATTTTTTCTGTGACCTGTTGTCTGGATTCATTTAAAGAAATTGACTAGAATACTTAGAGAGATGTATTGACAGATGTTCTGCAAGCTACAGGATGCAGTCCTAGAACTGCTTCACCTCTTAGGAGGGTTTTGAGGTAGCAATGTGGTAGGACAAGCCACAAGTTTTAATATTCTGCAGATGACTAGTGATATCCTTGCAGAAGGAATTCCTTTCCATATCATCTGTCAGCATATGGAGTAGGTGACTGCATGTCACAGGTGGTTTTAAGGATGAAAACCAGCAGATTTATTGGTCACTGTTATGGGTTCCACAAAGTAGTAGGTGAGCTGGCAAGCTCTAGGAGATGGTGCTTTTTCACACCTGGCAGGATTGAGTGAGCTTTTCCAAGAAAGAAGGTGCTTGCTGTGAACCTCACTACCAGTGTGTTTCTATGCAGTATTTATTAATGTTTGTAGACCCAGAAAGTCCAGGGAAAGAAATGTATGAAGGTTATTTAAGTGTGAATTGGACACTTTGGGTTTCCTTGTCTGAATGTAAAGACAGCAGAAGCAGCCTCTCCCTCTCCTCACATACTCTCTATATTGTGCCTGTAGGATCAGCACTAACTGGGACCTAATGGTTTCTGGAGTCTTCCAGTTTTACATGTTAGGTCATTAGATCAATGGGCAGGTGACTTCCTTGGTACTTTTGAAACCCACACTTGAACAACCAGGAATTATCTTCCCTGAACACATTCGGGGTTACTGCTGCCTCTGCCTGGCTGTAGTTGTGTGTGTGAGGACACATTGCATTTTCTGTAATTCTCAGAAATGTACTACCTATCTTTGCTAACAGCCTATTTGTAATGTAAGCCTTTAGGGATGCCAAAGCAAGAGCCCTCGGGCCAGTCTCTGGGCCACTGAACACCTTCTGTTAACATGTAAGCTGTCATCTGTTGCTTACCACTTTCAGTGTAAAATAAGCTCAACATCACAAGAAAAGATAAGGATTGAAAACATTGGATTGTTTTCACATTGGGTTGGGTGAAAGTCTGTTTTGAAAATCTGGTTTAAGCCAATTGGTGGAAGTTCTCTTGCCAAGAGACTTAAAATTAGGCCTTTTTAGTGTCTAGGTAGGGAATAGTCTCTCTCTGGCACAAGAAAGGACTGTGTGGTGCAAAGAGTGCTGTCTTCCTTCTGCAGCTTTCTTCTATGAATGTGTATTTTAGTCTTATGGCACTTTTTTAGCAGGTTATGTTCCATTACATCAAGTCCTTTTTATCTGTCAAAACTGTAAAAATCTCTGATAGACTCCTCTGCTGAGGAGATGGTGATAATCACTTCTGTGTTTTTTCAGGAATATGTTGTGGTGGGGGAAAAAAATGCTAGTTAGTAGCTCTTCACAGAGAAGGGAAATTCAGTTGATTTGTTCTGCACAACAAATCCTTAAAAAAATCCTTGAATATGAGAAATAAACAATTTTCAAAATTGCGTAGCTGTCGGATAGAAGTATGCCTGCTGTAACTCCTTAGGCATGTGCCACAGTTCCAGGGCTGAGCTGGGTACTCTTACTTCTTGGAGCAGTAGATGGGGGCTAATTAACAATGTGTTCTCCCTTACAAGTAATACTTTGGAGAACCCTGAAAACTTGTGCTTTTAACTGCCTGACTTTGGGATACAGCAAACATTTTACTGTGGATGCTGAATTGGAGGTATAAAAAGATAACGCTGAGTTAGCCTAGAAACTTGTTTCCTTTTTGAATTTGCTTTAATTCAAGTAAAGTGACTGATTTGAATGTCTTGAAATTGGCTTGTTAGTAAGGGCACAATTTTATTTTTTTGTTAATCCATGGTATGACATCTTTCAGTCTCCATAAGTGACCCTAAATTGTTTTTACAGTTTATTTTTTCTGGTCTTTCTGGAATTCATTTTGTTGAGCCTAAATCTGAAAAAAGATGTAGGGTTTTAATGTCGGCTCTGCCAGGAAGGGGCCTGAGAGGTCTCAGGCCAGGATAGCCGGGTCTACCCCAGAGAGGTACTCTCCTCAGAGAATGCCTTCCAGGGAGCCAGCGGCTTTCCCTCGGCTAGCCTAGGGGTGCCTTAGCAGGGTAGGAGCCACGGCGGGCTACAGTGAATTCAGCTCAGTGAGTTCAGCTCAGTGAGTTCAGCTCAGTGAGTTCAGCTCAGTGATCCTGCAAGGCAACCCCTTCACAGCCGGCACGGAGAGAGAGAGATGAGGGACTCGTGTGGCCATTCCGCAGGGGGTAACTTTATTGCCAAGCACCCAGCGAAGGGGAGCCAGGGACGAGAAATCCCTGAAGTCTGGGGGCAAGTACAGAGGTTTTTATAAGGGTACATAGGTGGGTGTGGGGGGTTACAAACCAATGAGTTCCAACAGATCTACATAAAATCTCTCAAAGAATTGTGGGTCTCCGTAACCAAAAAGTGTTCCCTTATCTAGGGGGTCTGGACTTTGTTATTGTGTAATGTTCCTTATCTCTTCAGGAGGCCCGCCTCCCCATCCCAGGGGCCTCCCTCCACGGCAGCGCCGCGCTGGGCCTGCCAGATCCCACAGGATTTTTTTTTTTGTTTGTTTGTTTTTTGTTCTTTTGTTTTGTTTGGGGTTTTTTTTGGTTTTTTTTTTTTTTTTTGGTTGGTTTTGTTTTTTGGTTTTTGTTACAGCTAAACTATTAAACTATTATTATTAAATTTACTGTTTTAGTAAGTATATGCCTGAAGAATTTAGATTTCATTTTGCAAAAAGTGATGCAAAATTCATGTTTACATGTATACACATATCAGGTGTACACATTGTCATAGACAATAATAATGACATTAAGGGAAAGGAAATGTTACAGGAAGTATGGGAAATAGTCCATATCCCCTTCCTAAAATGATTAAGTAAATTAAAAATAGCTCTCTACATGCTTAGTAAAAACAAATACATCAATGAATATAAAAAAAAAAAAAAAAAAAATCTTGGTGGTGGAGGGTTGAAAATAGCGTTGGGGAAAGAGGAGTGACAGAAGGGGAGTTGGAGATGCCGCCTGCTGCACAACAGCGCCCTTCCCACGCTTCCCGTTATGCTTCCCTCTGCAGCGGCTTGGGCTTGTGCGCTCCCGGGGACTCCTCGTGCCGCTGCGGCCGCGCGGCTGTGCCGGGGCTGCCGGGCAGGGAGAGAGCGCTATTGCGGGGCTGGGAGAGCGGGCTGCGGGGGGGGAGAGCTCTATTCCGGGGCTGCGGGGAGAGACTGTTGTTGCGGGGCTGCGGGCCGCCCGCACGTGCGCGGCCCGGGAGCGCCCCGTGCCGTGCATGGGCCGGGCTCCGTGCGTGGGGCGCGCCCCGAGCCGTGCGTGGGGCTCCCTGTGTGCTGTGCGTGGGGCGCACCCTGAGCCGAGCGCCGTGCGTGGGGCTCCCCGCGGGCCGGGCTCCCCGCGTGGGGCTCCCCGCTGGCAGTGCTCCGTGCGTGGGGCTCCCCGGGCCGGGCTCCCTGCGTGGGGCTCCCCGCGGGCAGTGCTCCCCGCGTGGGGCTCGCCCCGCCGCCTGCAGTCTCACAAGCGCTGCCGCCGCCTGGGCGTGCAGCCCTCCGGCTGTCAGCCTGTGCAGCTGTTTGTCACCGGGTGCTTGATTTTGTGTTTTCGTTTAGCTCGGTAATTAGAACAAGCTTGATTTAGAAAAGCTTGCAATACTGAACATAATATTTGGGTGAATGGCCTTATTGATTGATCAGAATGTGTTTCTGACTTGGTTAGTGTGTCTTAGAAATTGTAATGTATTTTGATGTAATGGAAGTCAGAGGAGAGCAAATGGAGGCAGCTATTAATAAAGCGTGTTTTCCCTCTGTTTTGTTGTACTGTATAGAACTTACACACCCAATAGCTCAATGGTTTTTGGAATTTGGCTTGGAAAGCTAAAGTCATCTGTGAAACTGAGCAGTAAGGAACTGACTTTCATAAGTCTGTGTATATTGAAGCTTAAAGTTAACAGAATGTTTTAATCAAGGTCTGTATTTTTTTTCACCTGCTCTGCAGTTCTATGTGATAGGATTTTTAAAAACACTCTTTTTAAGGAAGCTGTTTCTATAAGATTACATGCGCAACTTTTGCAGCATGCAAGGAATTCCTTTGGAAGTCCTGCATGTGCACTTGAATGAAAGGAATTGGAACTATTCCTAGTTGCTTGATCAAGTGTTCATATGCACATGCTTTAAAAAATTTATGGAAACATAGCAAGTACTGTTAAATTGTAGACAGTACTTAAGCTTTGCTGGAACAGCACAGCCTTCCTTTGCAACAGGTGCAACCAAGCTTCCTTTTAGCAATTTCTTAGGTTATCAGTATTTGGCTCAGAGTTTCACACCCTTCAAAACGTTCAGAAAAAAGCTAGCTCTTGTTATACCCAGCTGATTTTAACATGCTTCTACATGGTGAATATATCACTGTGTAATAACAGTCTGCTGTCACCAGTCTGGAACTACTTGGTACTTCCAGAAAACAGATTCCATCCATCCATGACACTGTGAGTTACTTCTGTGAACTCCGTAAGTCCCAAATTGGATATATTCCTAAAATGAGTGACTCTCCCTTAAAACCAACCAGATACTTTGTAGAGCTCTCAGCAGCCTCTCTATGGTCTTATATTCTTCCTCTCTGTCCTGCATAAATAGAGTACTGAAAAGCGGGAGCTTTTAATATTTTGCTTTCATCTCTCAGCTTCTTACCCCATATGGAACGGTTACAAATTCTGTTTCTGAAGACTGGGTGCTGGATTAGGATGAGTTTTACCACTGCAGTGATACTGGCAAGATGGCATCTTTATTTGTGGATGTGGTTGGTTCTCCTTACCTAAACAAATTTGTCCTCTCCTGTATGATGAAAAATGGAGAGCTGTTTTTCTACTGTTAGACTCTCTGACCATCCTGAACGTTTCTGCAAGCAGTTGCATTATACTGTATTACTGTGATGGCAATATTTATATGTGGCTTTGAATGTAAAGTGGTGAGATGCTTCAGTTCCAGCAAGAGTTTTTAATGTCCTTTCCCTATCTTGAAAGAACCATCCCCATTACCCGCTTACAGTGTGGGCCTTGTATCCCAAGCCTCTCCATTGCAAAGTTGACTGGATTTGCCTCAGTGTGCAAATTCAAGCTGCTATAGCAAACTGCTTTGAAACAGGTGGTTCAAGAACTAATGTTATTTTATTAGGAAGGATGACCATGTAGTATTCCTGTGTCCAGCAAGACTTTGTGTGACAGACACCCTGACACTGCTTCTCTCAGGTAAACTGAGCTGCTTCTCCTCACCACCAAACTGGTGTCTGTTTGCTGTTGCATCAAAGTACACAGGCTTGCTCCTCTTGGGGAACCTTCTTTCAAGCCCAGTTGATCTGTTCTGAAAACATCCTTAGCATTTTCTTAGCCTGTCACCCAAGATTTCAGTTTTGGAGGGGGGGCTGCTGATTTGAATTATTTGCAAGCTTACAAAAATTTAAAAACAAATAAATGAATAAATAAAAATTTCTTGCCTCCTAACCATTTTACAGTTCTTTGTTATTATTTAGCATGTAGCTCATTGTAGTTTCTAGCTTTCTGCTTTATTTTTTTTAATTACAGTGTGATGCTTTTTTTCCTGGTGTTCTAGGTAATGTGGTGCTATTTTGCAAGTGAATCTTTTTAGTAGACTAAGTGTGCCCTACTTCACCTGATAGTTAAGATTAGCATTTTTCTTGCATAGCAAGACTGGATACGTTTCCTGTAAGTCAGACATATCTGGCCTTTTGAATTGATTAAGCTTTTGCTTCACCTACTGATGTTGTAACTGACGATCTTAGATGAGAATCTAGGGCAAGTGTTACCCTGTTGGGTGTTCCTCAGGGTGATTTTAAGGTTTTTTTTATGCTTATTTTGAATAAGTGACACCTAGTCAAGGTTTCAGACACTATTTGGAATTCTCTTCTGAGGATACTGAAGGTAGTGTGTCCTTCAGGGGCTTATATGTGGAAGTGTTTGTACTTCTGATGGTGTGAAGAGTGTAGTTAAATAGTGAATTTGTTTCCAGACTGTTTCATCCTGCATTGTGCAGAAATGCACAATGGGAACATGCCTCAGGAAGTCAGTAGTTCTTTTACCACTGCAAAAATAGGCACTTTTCCCAGTTTTTTTATGTTCCCCTTTCAGTGTGTATCTCATGTTTGTATCAGACTGTGCTGTGCCTCTTCCTCTGGAGTTTGTGTTACTGGGTTGCTCTCTGGATGTTGGGAAGAATACATTCCAGTATCTTCTGCAAAAGTTAACTTCATCTTTTTGTCTTTTTCAGTCTTTTTACCAGCCTGCTTTATCACTATTGGGACTATTGGTTCATTCAGCCTTTCCACAGCTGTGAAAATTTGTTCATGGTCAACAGCTTCTCAAATGATGCTGTGATTGCAGAAGATCATGTCTGCTTTTATTGGTTTACCAGGGTACTGTTGAGAACACTTGGTATCTTGCTGAATTATCAGATGTCTTGGCTAAGGTAATGCACAGCTCCAGTTAATTTACAGGGTCTGTAGGTTAAGATTAAAGCTTTATTTGTAGGGTCAATACTGATCTCACCTGGGTTTTTTAGTAAATGAGATGATTAGGACACTTTTGTGTGAGAATTGAGAATTCTGAAGATCTGCTGAATTTCCTTTCCCATCCTATGGGTAGGTGATGACTGACTGCTGCACAGCTACGGACCATATGGTGTTATAATATTTAGTTTCCTGCTGAGGAGCATTTGAAATACCAGTTCCAAAGACAAAACATCAGATCCACTTTTCAAAATATCATCAGGAATGTTGGACATGCTGGCACGTAATAGTTCTTTCAGGTCCTCTAGCCGTGACTGCAGAAACTGGCTTTATACCCTCCTTTCACTCCCTGTGGCTCTCAAGTACCTCCTGGTCCTCAAGCTGAAAGCTCCATTAAGGAGTTTCAGATTTTCTCTTGGACAGCAGTAGCTCAGACAGTCCTAGATACCTGGATAAGGATATAGCCTATTTGCTTCTTTCTCTGTTACTCTACATCTCAGTGTCTTTTTGGCAGATAAAATAGGAATGTCTCTACTCTCTCTTCTAGCCCATCTGTTTGAGAACATCTTAATCCTTAAGATCAAGGAAATTCCCTTTTCCATTTTTTCATGCAGAGCACACCTGCTCTCCTCTGCACCTTGTGCTCTGATTACTAGACCAAGTTTACACAGAAGTGACTTTTCTCTGAGGTAGGGGATCATCCCACCTATCGCAGGCTCTGGGACAGAGCACAGGGTATGCAAAATTTACAGGCTACCTGAGAGCTGTTGTGAAATGGGGACAGAGTTTTTGGTCAGCTGGTGGTGTCTTGCAAGGGCAAGACAGCCTTGCATATTTGTGTGAGCAGCTGCACAGAGACCTTGTCCTCTGGCTGTACCCAGTGGGCAGCCTTCTACTTTTTATGTGTTTTTATTTGTTGTGCTGTGCACCCTCTTCCCACAAAGGGTGCTGCAGCTTTTTATAGGTGTATTGCTTAACTAAGTGTGATGGCTCTTTGCTAGTTTTCTAAAGGCTCAGTGAAGGGTCTGATATGAATAGTAGTGTGAACACTTTGTTTTCTATTTATAGTATTATGTACAGTAATATGTATATAATTTATGGTATTATTTCTATTTATAGTATTAAGATTTGTCTTTACCTTGCCCTCTCAATATCTCTGTAGTGATTTCAGGAAGCTTTGAAAATGGATTGGTGACAATCCTAATGAAGAGTGTTTAGTATAAAAAGCACAATACCAATTGGGCAAGTTTGTGAGAAAGGGTGTTTGGGTCCTTTAAACGACTTGCATTTCACAGAGCATCTGAGTGGCAGTGAAGACTGCTGCAGATCCCACAAAACAGTTAAAAAACGACATGTGTGTAAAGTGTGTGACTTGGGCTTTGCCCATCCAGTCCATTCGCACGTATGAGATGAGCCTCTGATGTTGCCCTGAATTCTGTGTCCTGTAAAAGACCAAATGTGTGTGCTGAACATGAGAACAGCTGTGTTCAAAAATAGACCATTTCTATGCTCCCCCTCCAGTGCTGAACTTGATTTTCTTCTGACGCGATCACAAGACTGCTGCTGCAGTAGGGGCTTAATGCTATTTACGTCGTCATTTGACATAGCAACATCTCTCAGGGGATTTTTAAACAATGCAGCTGTTTTGAGGGGAGATGAAGAGGTAGGGGATGGGAAAAGGAGCAGAAATAATTTCATCTGCCATTAGGGATATTGGGGGGGGGAGGGGAGGCAGCCAGCAAACCCAGGGAGTTCAGTGGATTCATGATTCTGCATGAATGGATGGCAGGATCATGGGAGTTACGGCTTTCCCTTGAATGGGAAGGAGCATCATGGGAATCTGCTTCTAATCTTTTTTTTGTGAATGATTCTTTTCCTTTAACATGGCACTGGTTTTTATGAATGGCTCTGGGGGCAAAGTGCTGCAAAATCCTTCTCAAGCTGTATACAGGTCCCTTAAGGAATGCTAAGGTGGGAGTCGGGTGCAGCAGAACAGGGATGCTGTGATGCTAAGCTACTATTCTGCTCTTTTGATGTCTGAGAGGACATTGCACTGCTTTTAATTCAATATAATTTAGCTTGATGAAAGCAGAGTTGCTTTTTATATGAAGTATTTTTACTACTTGCCTTCTCTTTCAAAATGTAGTTGCCTACGTGTATTTTTCCTGTTCTAGTAAGGCTGGAGATGACAGCACATCAGAAGGGCTCTGGAATAATCAAATTTGAAGTTCTGTTCTTCTTGTTCACCCACACGTTCCCTTTTTGGTACACGTTCAAAAAACTAAAGATTCAAAAAGTTTTATGGGACCAGAAGTAAGAATGGAAATGGAGGGCAATTAAGAACTGTTTTGCTTGGTCTGAAGCAACTCATTTACCATTTGGCTTACATTGAAAAAAGTGTTACTGTCAAGCTGTACGTGAACACTGTTGTGCACATCTGCTTCCA
The DNA here is from genome assembly GCA_032173965.1 of Sitta carolinensis. Lineage (NCBI taxonomy): Eukaryota > Metazoa > Chordata > Aves > Passeriformes > Sittidae > Sitta > Sitta carolinensis. The sequence goes on from JAVUNC010000006.1 coordinate 4,111,691, forward strand.
GAGTTCTCTGAGTTTTTGCTGTTCTATTCAAAGGTGCATAATTTGCTAGCTTGTCCCTTACAAACAAAATGTGCTGATCATTTGAGAATGTATGTTCTTGCCAAAAGTAGCTTATTGTCATGAACTTCTGCACTGGTAATGTTAAAATTCAAGGATACCTGTTGCAAAGGTAAAAAATATTCACGTGTAATGCTAGCTATTTAAAATGTTTTGTAAAACCTATTAACTTACACAGTCTTAATATCTGAATGGTAAACTATTTCAAACTCAAACTTCTCCCAACTGTTCTTTTCTAGGGGAGAAGTACAAAGTGGAAACAAAAGTCATTGTGGCAGACTTTGGAGAGAGAGAAGATATTTACAATGGAATCAAAGCAGGATTGGAAGGCCTGGAGATTGGTGTTTTAGGTTTGTGTGTGATCTTTCTAAACCTTTCATTGTGGTGTTTTTCTTGACATGCTTACTAACTCCCCATATTGAAATTTGTCTGCTAAGGCTATGTTGTTGCATGCTTGATATGTTTTCTAGCTTGTTGATACACTCTGTGAGACAGTGCTTGCATGTGTGCCTACTTTCTAGGAATTTGTGATGTTTATTGAGTGTGTTCAATGTGTGATTGTTAGGGGCCTTTGCATCCACTGTGACGTGCACTTGGGGCTGTTGAGCCTGTTCAGTGCTTAAAGAAGGCTTGTAAGAAAAAGAAGGGGATACTTTTTAACAGGGCCTGTGTAATAGGACTGTTGCAAGGATCAATGGCTTTAAGCTACAAGAGTGTAGGTTTAGTTTAGGTATAAAGAAGAAAAGGTACTGAAACATTGGAGCAGGCTGCCCAGAGAGGAGGAGGATGCCCCATTTCTGGGAACATTCAAGGCTAGATTGGATGGGCCTCTGAGCAACCTGACCTGGTTGAAGATGTCACAAGGACTGGACTAAATGACCTTTAAATGTCCCGTTCAACCCAAATTATTCTATGATTCTATGACCTACCGCCATCTTAGATCCTAGGCAAGCTTAGGAGATATTCAATTTAGGAGTAGCCCTGTGGGAGAACCATGAACTTTTAATTAGAGAGCTGTTGAAATTCAGTCATTACAGTAGAACATCAAGTAACTGTTTCCTGCTTCAGAAGTCTCAAGCCTTTTCTGGCCACGTTGGTAAGCTGTGTTCCTTTTGCTGATAGGAGCACAATATGTGAGTATGGTTTGCTACATCACAGGAGTGTAGGTGGTGTAGGAGTCCTTGAAAAGACAAGGTGATCCCTCCAGTTACTTTTATCAAATGTGGAACTGAGGTTATTTCATATAGGTGTTTTATCAAAAGCTAAGAAGAATTTCAACATAACAGCAGTTTTCCTGAATCTTTTTTGAACAGTGGGCTAAAGGCAATTGCTAATTGGTTTTCTGGTTTTTTTCTCTTGGAAGCACATATATCTATGCATGTCCTGTATATTTCTATAGTTAGTCAGTATAGGGATGAGAATCTGTGATGGTTAAACACATGAAAAAAATCATGTGGCTCAGACATCTGCTAGTACCTGTCATCTGATAAAGCACTCCTCACTACAAAACTTGTTTTTCTAACCTGAAGTGCAGTAATTGGAGCTGCAACTATAGGGTATTTTAGGCATGTTTCAAAACAAATTTGCTATATACATGATAATAAACTGTATGAACTTTGTTGCTAATAGACTACCCTTGTTGTACAATGTTTGAAAATAATGCTCAAGAAAACAGTGGCTATGAAAATGCAATTTAAAAATAACATTAAAGGATAAACCCAGAATGCTCCCTACTACTTTTAACAGACTTGAGAACATAAAACTCATGGCATCTGTTATTTAATTGCTATAAAAGTTCAAAGCCTTTGGAGTAACTTCAACTGCCAAGGATGTGTTTTGTGTAAAGAGTAGTTGCGACGCAGCTGTGAATGCCTTGTTTCTTGTTTCTGAAGGAAATAAGTTCCAAAGAAACTTTGTAAGAGTGAAATTAATGTTATGTTCTAATCTGTCCTGTCAAAATCCACTCAGGGAGTGTAAGGCTTGCAAGCTGCCTGTCACGTAGCAATTGCTGCAGAATGGTAGATGGTTTAAATGCCTGAAAACATCAGCAAACCTTTTACTGTGCGAGGTACATATCCACACTGGAAGGGTTTTTATTATTAGGCTGTGATTAGGTTATGGTGATTTACAATATCATGAAAATCTGACTTTTTATAGCTTTGCACAAGGCAGTGAGTGTGTGTGAAATTTTGTGTAAGCTCATTACAGGAAAACAAATCTGTTCCTTAAACAGAGCCTGCTTCTTGCTTTTATTTGCGTGAGCACCTTGGCTAAAACCATGGTAAAAACAGCAACTAAATTTCTGGAGTTGTGTATTCTCCAGCTGAGTTCCTCCACTTTTTATTTTATTTATTTATTTATTTATTTATTCTTGCAGCCATTGTCAATGCAGGTTTACAAAAACCTCTCTTCTAACTAATTGCTAGCAGTTTTAGTAGATCTTGTGCTCAAGATCACCAGATTACATGATACGTAGGTATTTTCTTTCCCCTAGATAGAGCTGTATTAATAGAAACCATTTGCCAATGTAATTTTTCTACACAGATAATGGCTGCTCCAGAAGGATAATATTTTAACTTTTTTATGGTAATTAATCTCATGCTTTAGTGCCTTATATTTTAAATTCTGTCATATTTGTTGCAATCCAGAATATAGCTTTTGTTGAGATGTATTTTTCATATTTGTGTGAGGGAAAACATAGATTCAAGTGAGAATAGCCATAAAGGTTGAATTCTCAGGTTCCAGCACATTCTCTTCTTTCAGGTCTCATCTGGAACAGTAGGTATGAGAAGCATTGATAACACAGCACAGTTGCCAGTGATCAATGGTGATTATTTTTTAACCTTATACTTGGAGACATAGGAGTCTCCACACGCTCTGCTCAAGAACAAGCTTCTAATTATGGAGTTGCACAGAGTCTAACTAAAGTATTACAGATTGAAATCCTTGTAAACTTCTTATTTGGAAGCTGCTTCTCACCCACGTAGGAAGGCTAAAAGAGTTTGCATAATGTTTTGCTGTGTGTTCAAAACAGCGTCTGTCAGTGACTTCGAACATGTGCTAGCTACAGCAATATGTTAAACAAGCAGAGGTGGGAAATCTTCCTTTTTCCTTTCTTCAGTAGCTCTGATTCTTGAAAGGAGTTTGTGCTGGACGGTGTCTTACCCTGTGGCTATCCATTTTTTTCTAGCTAAAATACGGTGGTACAACCCCAAATCTGATTTTTAAACGGTCTGTTACAAACTTGCAGCAGAGAGGATTGCAGAAAGTGGAAGGGTGCTTATCTTCGACCCAGTCTGCAGCAAGGGGTGTGAATTTCGCTGTCTCTGTAGCATGAATCATATAAGCATTCTAAATTTGGAGAGAATTACCAAGGTTAGTCCCATAACCCTGCCACAATTCATAGCCAAAATCCTTTCCAGTGAGATGGAACGAAAAATAGTTACTTTTGGATGAAAAGAAGAAAAAAATTTGGTTCGCTCTGGCAGTAGCAAAACTGGATTTTCCTTTTAAAAACTTTTCACTCTTTCTAAATATAGCAAATGTCTGCTGGGAATTTGCCAAACTCCCTGTTCCCCTCAGTTCCTCACCTCAATTTTTAAAGGTTATTTAAAAGTTAAAAATTCGAAGCACACAGTATGACTAATGAGCTTCCATAAATACACTGAAATCTGGACTAAAAGAGCTGGAGGGAATTCCAAGTGAAGTTGGTGCACTTTGCCAGAATCTCTTCCTCCTGTTTTCTTGCACATCCTGTATTCCTGTTGATACTTAAGTTATCTTTCAGGCTGGGTCTTAAACCGATAGCTTTTGGCACAGACGGAGGGGATATTTTATTATTTGAAGAAGAAAGGCATCAGTGCCTTTTCACGACGTTTCTTGTGCTCGTGCAGACTCCTGCCTGGAGGTGCTTAACCGTGTGTGTAACAGTGCTGCTGAGCACACGCAGCACTCGGGGATTCTCCGGGGTGAAAGACGCTGTATAAATGTAAAACGTTGCCGCAGCAACCACATGTCACGCGATTCACTTGCATAAGATGAACAGCAGATACTTAGGAAGCGGAGATCCCTTTTGGCTGCTGCTTTTTTGTCTCCGTATCACTAACGCTCTGTGGAGCTGGAGGCTGCGGAGCAGCGCTGAATTCTCGAGCAGAATGAGAAGTTTTCTCCGGTTGGGGCTGGGATTCAGAGAACGTCCGAGGATAAACCCGTGCCAAAGCGTGCAGCATCGCGGCACATGATGCCGGGGCTGGGTGCGAGGGTTCCCCGCGGGGCTCCCGGAGCGGGGCGGCCCCGGCCGAGCGCCGCAGATCCGCGCCCGCCGTCTCTGCTGCCACCTGCCGGCCGCGGGCACAGCGGCTGGGCTCCACCGCCTCGCCGGGCTCAGGCATTTCCCGGGAAACACGGCCCGGCACCGCTTCCCCTGCCGGCCCGACAGGCGGCTGCTTCGGGCTCGACAGCCCGCAGACAGCCCCGCTGGTGGCAGAGGCAGCTGTGACCCCTGGAGAATTAACACACCTGGAAATGGCCTGTCCTTGTAACCCCTGGAGAATTAACACACCTGGAAATGGCCTGTCCTTGTAACCCCTGGAGAATTAACACACATGAAAATGGCCTGTCCATGTGCATCACAGCCCACGGGCAGTTGTAACCCCTGGAGAATTAATTAACACACATGAAAATGGCCTGTCTGTGGCTCCACACCCACTGCGGGAATGTTTGCAGTTACCAAGGCAGTTAGAATGGCTTAAATGCAACACTTTAAGCTTTTTATTGCTTGAAAATTGTCATTGATCGGGGGCATCCGAGTGATCTGATTCATCCTTTTCTTTCAGTCAACAATGTGGGAATGTCCTATGCTTATCCTGAATATTTTATTGATATTCCAGAGCTGGAGAAGGTAAGTGTTTTTGTGGTACCTTCCGGTGTTCTATTATGGTTAGCAGATATTACAGAAGTATTTAGGTTTGGTTAAGGAACCCACATAATGAGGTTTTCTGATAAGAATTAAGTGTTCAAAAGCTTGGAGGTTTCCATAAACAACATAACACAATGCTGATAATGGCAGTCTCACTTTTTGGTGGTGTTCTTTTCCTACTCTTACATGCTTCTTCTGCTCCTGTCCCTGGGCTCATCTGCCTGTTGCTTATGAGCTGCTTTAGCTTGTGCTGGGGGGCTTCATGTGACTGAAGGGGAGCAAGCAATTTCGTGGATGAAAGCTGCATAGTCCATAACACTTATAAAACTTAAATATGACCATTGTAGAGAGTTCATAATGTATAATCTTGGTGGCATTGGATACATCAAAAACTCTGACTGTAAACAATTTCACTAGTGCATGATTTTCTGAAACCCCAGTAGCTCACTGGGTCCACTGTGGTTTTCTGTTTTCTGCCTAAGTGTTATTAAATACATCTGGTTTTAGTTCACCTTCAAATAAGCTTCATAATGGTTAGCAAAAAAAAAAAAAAATTTTAAAAATCCCAGTTTTTAACCTGCTGAATAAACTTAAAGTCACTAAAATGGTGAAGAGTAGAATACAGTAGTTAATTTTAAAACATGTAAAAGATAAGAATTTATTCAAGTTCATAAGTATTGCAAATAGTGTTAGGAAATAGAGTGTCAGTGTGATACACGTGTGGTTCTGTATTAATGCAAGTCCCTAATCATAGATGAAACCTGACCAAGAGCAATTCACAGACTTTACTTTGAAAGCATGTTCCTGATACTTAACCAGGTAGGCAAGGAGAAAGGGCAGATAATTTATCTCAGCACTTAAACCCTGAGGATGTATAAATACTGTTCAAATAACTTAAAATGAGTAAACCCCAAAACTTTGTGTTCTTGCAGACGATCGACAAAATGGTTAACATTAACATCATATCTGTTTGTGAGGTAAGTTACCAACACTACTTGATAATTCAAAACCAGAAAACAAGATTCAGTTCTCTGAGGGAATTACTTTGACCTGTTAGACTACAGGTTCACTTTTTGTCTTGGAGAAACCCCGAGGTTCTGTCATATTGGACTGTTCTGATTGTTGTGTGAAATGTAATTTGTTGCAAAGATGCCTATTAGCTACTTGAAAGGAGCAAGGTAAGTAAATAAAACCATAAAGCAGCACTTAATGCTTCTTCACAATTGTTCTTCTAGTCCTTCTTGTAAATGCTTCATTCTTCTCGCCCTGCATCTGTGTTTCTTGGGTTGGGCAGCCCTTATCTCTCTACACTTAAGGTTCTTGTACACTGTAGTGAGAAGGAACTTAAATATTTTTCTGCAAAGTATATGATCAAGAAGAAAAACCAAACTCACAGAAAGTTGCATTAACTTTACTTCAGAAGTTGCCTTCACTTTTTGATATTTAAACTGAAGGTTTTATTGAGAAGAAATCAGTATGGCTTCAGGCTAAAACATATGGATGTTCTCTTGTGGATTAACATGAGGCCCATTCAAAAGTGAGGTTTTCATCCTAGTATATCAAAGCTTAAAAAGGACAGAGGAAATAGCTGCTTACACATCACAGGGATGCTATTAGTGTATAACCAGTGTGTGCTGATGAAACTCCTTGTAACTATTCACTGCTAAACCTTCTTATGAATAACAGTGTATCTCTTTTAGCTGAGGGTTAACTTACTGCCCCAAAGCTAAAATATTAGAAGTTTCAAAGATGGCTCGAAAGATTTGACTTTTTTGCAGCTCTTCTGATGAGGTCAAGTATTCATCTAGTTCAGTTCTTTTGGGGAGGCTAAAGTTTGTTTGGTTTCCATGTGAGGAGTCACAGCACCTCCTACAACAATGCTTTAATAAGATTCTCACACTTGATTAAAACAGACAAGCAGTGAAAATGCAGCCATTTCATGACTGAATGGAGTTGATAATATCAGCTTACTGCTGCAAGCTCTTCTGTGTGTGTTTTATTTGACATCTCTGAACTACTTGTTGGAAAGTTAGAAATGCTATAACAGTAAGTCTTCAGAAGCCTTTCACCTGGAAAATGATTGTGAGCCTGACAAATACAGATTTTCTAGTGGATTGAGAAGGACAACCCATGGTGTCTTGTTGTCCCCCTGCAAGATTTAATCAGGGAAGTCAGTCATTAATGAGCTTTTTCTTAAGGAAAGTTTCTCTTAAGGAAGTCATTTAAGCTAACAGAGCTGCATCAGGTGTACATGTGAGGAAGTGTCAAGCACAGAGCTCCTCTGCTGAGGTGTGAGGTCTGTGCTGTGCCAGCAGAGGGAGTGCACTATTCAGTGATAAAAGAATTTGGGGTGTCAGTCTTCCTGGGAGCATTTTGTTAGAGTAGAAAAGTTACGGATAAACTACTTCAATATGTGTTTCTGAAGATGGGAGGGTAGAGTAATAGTTTAACTCAGCATACACCTAACATTCCAGGGATGCAGCCAGACTGTGTTCTTTCCCAAAGTAAACTAATGCTTCAGTTGTAGTGTCAGTGTTCATCAACAATTTAACAAAATTGTCATACAGCTTCTTGAAAAATTTGCATCCTCTCGACCTCTTCACATTCTAAAACAGGTATTTTTGCACATATGGATACTTACTGAAGATCTGCTTGCTGCGTGTTAATAGTGTTTTTGCTTCTGTTTGTGAACTTTTTTCTTGACTGTGAACAACTCCTGCTACTGCATTTAATCAGAGTTTGAGCATAAGATTCCAAGACTGGAATGTTTTCTCCTGCATGAGCCTGTTGTGTAATTAAACAGTAGGCACGCCAGATGCTTGGTGTTTTGGGGAGAGGACCACATTAGAGATGTGTGCCATCTGTAAGACACTTTTTCAGAAGAACCCATAGAACTAGAGAATCATGGTATGAAAAAATAGTTTTAGGAAAAGTCTGTATATCTCTTCACTTGGATTTTTAGGATGTACTACTATGAATATTTAGTTCTGTTTTTGAGGATGATACCATCTCTTATATATATATGTGTGTGTATATATATACACACACACACACACACACATATATATATATATATACATTTTTTAAAAACAATAAGAATATTCTCTCCTTGTCTGACTAAAAACATCAAGTTTGTGATGGAAGAGAGCACAGAAAGTTCTTAGGCAAGAAGGTGAAGGCTTGCTAAAATGTGAAAGTACAGGAGAGGCAGGGCTACTACCCTTTCAGGCTCTGCTCACAGTATCCCCAGATCCTCATCAGAGGTGTCATATAACCTGTACTGTTATGTTGTAGAGCATTGGCATCCACTTCTTTGCCTTTTGGACAAACCTTTTTCAGAGCCTAAGAGATGATGATGTCCTCTCAGTGACCTGCACCATCTGCCATCAGCAGCACCTTTTGGACAGCACAGCTCTTCTGGTGTGCACGTCAAGTAACTCCAGTTCTGGCTGAAACACCCCTTGCACTTGAAGTGGGAAAATCAGGATAATTAGCATAAAATGATTCTGCAGAAATGTTGAAGTCCATTTTTTTTTCCATAAGTATAGGCAGTTTTAAAGCATAATTCATCCCTTAACTTTTTGATCCATCTTTTTCTTCATTAGTCAGCTCATTGGATTTCCCAGGGGATATGCAGTGCCTAAGAAGGGGTACACAGAGAGAGGACAATATCTTCACCTCACAGGGCACATTTTCAGCCTAGGTGGTCCCTCTGTTTAGTATTTTTCCCAGCTGCAAAGTATCTAATAGTGTGCAATTTTGGCAGGTGTTTTGAGAACTTGTTTCCTGTCAGACCTTTTCAACCCCATGTCTATCCTGAATCCTATTCCATGCTGCCCTGCCTGCCCCCATCATGTCCTTGGAGCACTGTTGGGTTAGATCACCCACAAGCCACACAGTCATGCAATTTTGAGTTCACTCAGTCTGGCATGAGGTGATGTGCCTTTAAAGCCTTTGTACTGACTGAAGATAAGCCACATAAAACTGCTTAAAGCATGTTGGCAATCTTGTGGCTTTTAAAATACTGGTTAAAAAAAATTGACAAAATACCACCCTGTCCCCCAGCCAAAGTAGATGCTCTTTAAACAGTCTGGGCAATATCACATTTTTATGGTCATATGCAGTGCAGGAGTTACTCTGGTCTTCATATAATATACCAAAAAAATGTGATGGGTCTTGATGCCATAAACAGAACAAAGATTTTTCATTTGTGGTATTTTCTCAGGAGAGCTTGAGACTTAGTACAGTCATGTACAAGGATTAAATTGACAAATAAATGAGGAAGAAGATGAGGTAGTATATGAAGTTTCATGGGTCTTGTAATCTCATCTCAAGCTTCTGGAGGGATTTGAATTGCAGAACTTTAATGATTGTTGGTAGCAGTTCAGGTATTTTGGATTTGTATTATAACTTGGATATCTTGTTGCATTTTGAGACAAAAATATTAGTGGCATTGAGTGAAATACCAGGTGAAAATCCTTGGGTTTTTTTATTAACCAACAAGTGTTGAGAAACCAAAATTAGAGTTGTACTGTGTAGTTCTAATCATAGTTCCATTGTATTAACTTCGTCTTCTTAGGTCAATTCATCTTTGTATTCTACAGCCTTCAGTTTCACTTGGGAAAACAAACTTTATGTGGTTATTGGCTTAATGTCCTGAAGGCCAAGGGTGCTAGAAGGGTCCAGTGGAAGAAGTGGGTAGGTAATGAGTACAGAGAATAGCTTCAAGTGCTTCAGGGAGCTCTGCTTTCTCCTTTGAAAGCTGCAAGAGTTACTTGGAATAGGAGCAAATTGCAAATTGGTTGTTTCTTTTGCAGCATCACAATATGCTAATTGCATTGGGAGTGAGGCATAAACTTGTGTTCTCTTGAAAAACGAGCAGGACTAAATAGTTGAGGGAGTGCTGGCTTAGCGGTTGATTAAGCAAGGAGCTGAATTGGTTTGCAGGCTATTATATTGTGGGGGGTTGCAAATTTTAGGCTTGCAGGTCAGACTTTGCTTGGAAATTGGCATTAACAGAGGAAGCAGGAGGGCAAATTATGTACATGTACATCCCTTGTGTCTGTGGTAGTCTTCACGTTGATGACTTTACTCGTGTTTTATACTGAGTGTCAATACAAAAGGATTTTTGTTGTCCTGTTTGAGATGCTTTTAATTTTCTTGAGACTTAAATATATAAATACTTCATGTTGAACTGAGAGGTCTGGTGTTAGCTGTCCCCGTAATGGAGAAGTAGTGAGAGGGGAATTCCACCAGGTTGTGAATCCCAGGCAAGGTGTGGGAATAACTACTACAAAGTCTGAAACTGTGAGTTTAGGAAAGAAAGCAACAACAGAACCTACAACCAATATAAAATTGAAAGGAGGAGCAGAAGTTAGTGTATTTGAGAAAGAGGGGTAATATTCTTATGCAGACCTGTGTGTAGAAAGAAGAAAAGCCTGGGGAGCAGCAATCCTGAAAAGACAGTAGGAAATAGCATCTCTTTCTCTCCAATGTGTGTTCAGATGGGCTAGTGCAGCCTAATACCACATCTACCAAGGTACCTTACCAGAAATCAGGTGGCAGTTGCTTGTCCCCTGCAAGAACCCTATGTGAGTTTTTGTATTTGCTGTGGAAAAGATCACAGTAAGTGAAACACAATTCTGAGAACAGTGGCAACACTGGCTTTTAAGAAGAGATCACTCTGTGTGTGTCAGTCTAGTCAAGAGATTTTTTACATTTATATTCAAGTTCATAATCAAAGAGGGGTTTGATGATTTAGCCAAGTACATAATACAAGTTTTAAACAGAGAGGGACAGTTGCCAGTGCTTGGAAGAGGAGAAGCATCCTGTGAAGGTGGTCATGAAAATCACTCAGATGGTCCAGAGGGAGAAATTTAATGCTATGGTTTCCCACTTTGCTGACTTTGAACCTGAGAGTGTAATACACAGAAAGCTGGATGAAGGGAAATGTAGCTGTGATAAATATTTTTAAGCAATAGTCAGAGAAGCACTGGGGATTTTTGTTCAAAGTACAAGGTAATCTGGGGAAATTCAAGAAATCCCAGAGTTCTGTGGCTTTCTGTAGATTTGGGGTGACACAAGCATGTATTTCACCTCTTGAAAAGAGAAAGTTCAGCCTTATTATTTGAGCAGTCTTTGTCCTATGTAAAGGGCAGGAGGAGAAATATGCTTATTTTGAGAGCTTTCAGTTTTTAACTTGACTCCAAAAGTTTGTGGCTCTAAAGAGAGAAAACTTTCTCTTCTAAAACCATTGCTCAGAGGAAAGTCACTGAGAATGAATGGGGCTTATTACTTTCATAATTCCCTTTTTCTGTCTGTGCCCCTGCCATGGCCACATGGGTTACTGTGGGAGTTGAGATGATGTCAGGTTGACTTGATAGTTTTTGCAAATGTAAATAATTCTGTTTAGCTTGGGGTACAGACTGCATTAAGAAGTTATTGTTTCAAGAGAAACGCATTAAAAAGCTTTGTAGATGCTGAGAGTAGGCCTCGCAATCCATTTAACTAGCAGTGCATGAGAACAGTTCCTTTGTTTTCCAGAGTACCATCTGTGGGCAGTGGTGCTAGTCAAACTTCTGTTAAACAGCTACTGCATTTGTGAACTTGTGCAAATCCTCTGCCCAGACACTCTTGAGTTGTCTTATGGTAGCAATGATGTTTTTGTACCTGAGTGGGTGCACCACAGGGAAGTCCTGATCTTTAAAAATGATGTTAAAATTTCACCCCAGGTTTGTCAATGAGGGAAGCTTCCTAGCTGCTAACACTGTTGTAAACTTGTCCAAATTCTCCAGCCTCACCCTTGGTTGTATTTGTGTAGCCCTAGATGCAGAAAGGGTCTCATCATACCCTTTCAAAGTGGGAGGAGTGACTTACAGTTCTAACATCATAGAATGATTTGTCTCTGAATATACAACTGTGGTATTAGAGTTCTGGCATTGTATAACAGTTGTGGGGCCCATAAGGTCTGAAGGATGACTTTGAATATTTACCTCACTCTTTCCTGCTGTGTTTTAGTAGTCTGAGTAACATCAGTTGAAAGATATTCAAAATTTTACATATTATTATTAGTCTTTCCAAAGGCTCTACTTCTGAGCTATTCCTTGGAGCAGATTGAGAAAAGACTACAATGCAGTGATAACTAAGAATAGGAGGTTTTCTTCTGAAGAAAAATCACTGGAAATCCATGGTTAAAATTTCCAACTATATTTGTTAGTCCTCTAATAGCAGCTTTTAATTGTAGTACTTGCTTTATATCATAAATCTAGCCATAAGTCTGTGCATTGTTGTATTTGCAAGTAGCAGTCTTTGCTTTGTTAGGCTTAAAGTGGTGTTGCTTTTTCCAGAACTAGAAGGTAGAGGACAGATTTGGTGAGGAAGAGTGGACAATGCAACCAGTGCTTGCCAGGAACGTAATAAATGCAGTTGCAGATAAAAGGACATCAAGAAATGATAGCTACCTATAAAAGATTATTGAACTGGTCTGTAGTCAGTCTCTACTTTAAGTTAGTCATTTGCCCTGAGCATTCTGGAACTTGAGATCTGGATGGTTAGGTATGAAAGAAGTTGAATTAAAAAAAAATAACAACCCTCCAAACCAAAGGAGCTATACCCCAAACTCTATGGTAGCATTATGTGTGTATGTGAAATAATTGGAAAATACAAAAAATTAGATGTGCCACAACCACTCTTCATGGTTGTGTGCTAAACATAACTTTTAGCCGGACTCTGTAAAATATCAAAGATTAATAACTTCCGAGGTTGAGTAGTCTGTCCTGAACAAATTTGTCAGATGCACACGTTCACTCTGCTTTAATGCAAATTTTCAGAAAGAGAAAAACTCTTTGTTTTGGATGAGCTGGAAGTTTTCATCTAGCTTAACTTCTTGTCTGGAATTGCTCAAGTCTTCAGAGTCCTAGGAACATTCATATTTTCAACTGTAACACTCATATTTCTGTGGGAAGTAGTATTCCTTCAGAAAAAACGTTCTGTGAAGGAAGCCTAACCATGTTCAGTAATCACCAACTTAAGGCACTCTTTTTAGGGTAGCTCTCAACCTCTCCCTTAGGCTTCCTGACACTTTCTTCAAAGAAACAAACACAGCTGTAAAGTTCTCTGACATCCTACATGCAAATTCCTATAGACTGACTTGCAAGACTTTGCCATTTATGAAATACACACCATTACAGAACCAACTATCTCTAAACAAGACCTAGCTAAAATTTGGATTCTTTCTCTGGGAGATTTTATTCAGTTCTAGGTGTTTTTGTTTGGAACTGCCATTTTTTATAATGGCATGTCAGGGATTACAGCTCTTGAAGACAAGTGTTAACCAGTCTGGCTGTTTTGGATAAGGATCATACAATGCAAGTATAGGTGGACACTACTGACACCATTATTAGTGATAAAGCTACTCTTCTGCTATTAATTATTTTATTTGAATTAATGCTGAAAGTATTTTCCATGTGTGTGCAGTGTATAAAATTGCCAGACCTGAGCGTGGCTGCAGAATACCCTGCCAGCATTTTTCCAGTCGTGCACTTTGAGTGTGCAGTTGGCTGGGTCAGGTGAGTCTGACTCAGAGTCTGCCTTCTGTTATCTTGCTCTTTAAAAATAACAGTATTTTTACATCAAGATACTGACTATTAATAATTTTTTTGCCACACATCACAAGGTGTAAAAATACTGATAGAAATTTTTTCCCTATTTCACAGAGTTTTGGAATTCCCTCAAAATAAGGATTTTAGTAAAACAAATGGAAGTGATGTTGAGTATGAAATCCAGTTTTGCCATCAGTATTTTTCTGTGGAGGGGAAAAAAATTGATTGCCTGTCCAGCCGAACTTCAGAAACAAACCATTTAACACAGTTGGTTGTGATGGACTTCTCAATTTCTCCCCAAATTGTGTTCCTATTGCTGTATTTCAGCTGTCAATGGCTTCATAGTTTTGTATTTTATGTAAGTCCAGCAATTATTGTAGCATATTTTAGTAGCCAGCAGGTTTGTGATAAACTGTTAGAACTGCTTGGTGGGTTGCAATTTGGATTTAGACCATGAATGCATTTGTGTGGATTTATGACAAAGTTTCAAACGTGGGGTCTCCTCTACTCTACAGTGGGAAATTGTGTACTGGTTTTTCAGATCATTTATGTGTTGCCTAAGGGAAGGCAATTCCAGTCCATGTCCGTGTGCCAATCTCTGGAGATGATATGCAGCATTACACTGCCCAGAGAGGCAAGAAACAGTATGCTGCTTTTTGCCAAGGGATCTGTGGAAGAGATCATAAAACTTGGATCAAATAAAAGCTCTTCCAGTCTTGAACTAGTCTTAAAATCAGCCTAAATCATGCTTTATCCTTTAAGATTAAAATAAATAGTTGTTTCTACATCTCTTTTGAAGCATTAGTGTATGAAAAAGCTCATGTATGCTTAGGCTTAATGCTAGAGAGTTTTTTGAAGCTGCATCAGATCTGTTTAGCTTGTTGATGCTTATCAGCTCTGAATCCTTAGTTTGACTTCTGGGGCAGTGCTGACAGTTAAGTGTGTCAACAGCTGACTTCATGAAAGGAAGGCCTGTTCCACTCCTGCCTGTACAGTCCCTTATCAAAACTGTCATGCACAGTGGCTGATGACAGAATCTATTCTAAGGGAGAAATGCCAATAAAATGCAAAACACAGCCCTTCTCTAGCATTTTCTTTGTGTGTCAGATGCAATTAACTGAGATTGTTTTCTTTTGGGTTTTTTTTCTCCTTTATTCCTGAAAGGGTATGTTTTATAATTAAAAAAATAAAACCAAGCAAACAATAAAACCTCAAACCCAGATTGAGTCATATGGAAGGGCTAATGCAGTGGTGATAATAAAATGAGTAGCTTCCTACAACAAAATTTGTTTCTTTGTAATGTGCTTGCAGGTGTTTTTTGTGCCTGTATGTGGTTGTTTTCTTTTGTATGTGTTTTTCTTCCAATACTATGCAAATATTCAATGTTTTATTTTAAGCTATCAAGGGAATTTGGGGTCAGTGGGAGTATCATTACGTTTTTGTGTGTGCTGGTTTTAGTATTTTATTACCCACCCCCCATGGTCTTAAAAACTTTGTTGGAACACCTTTTAGATGTCCAAAGTGGTAGCAGTTTATATCTCTTGTGTGATCTGTCCTTGGTGTCAGTGACAGTTATTCATAGGGTTAGTTGGGGCAGGGCAGAATTTGGCACAAACAGAATTTTGATACTATTTCAGCAAGGCAGAAATTTTGGATTTAAATTGTATTTTAGGATGGTAGTAATTAGTAGTGGGAAAATTAACTATTTTACACTAATTAAAATTTTGTTCAAGTGTGAATCAATGCTTAATTTGTTTCCCTTGTCAGAGATTCTCTGTCTGCAACTGGGAATCTTGTTTTAGGATTACTGCTCTGGAGAACCCTTCAGCCAGCTTGTAGATGGATTGCTCAGAGTCATAATAAAAGCAGGAGTTATCAGAGCAGTGAGGAGGTTTGTCAGGTGACTTTCCTGTTGGGGGGTGTAGTTTTTTCAGTTTGTAATCAGCAAAAAGAATTGTGGAGTCTAAAGTATTGTCTGTAAGTAATAATGTAGGGAACTTGCATTCACTAGTTCTGTCAGTGTTCTTGCTGCTCCATAATTTATTTTTGCCTTAAACTCAGCAGTTTAATAAACCTAGCTAAAATGTATTGGATAATGTTTTGAACCTTGATAAATTTTCTAGGTGATAAATTTAGTTAGTCTTGAGGAAGACAGGTGTTCTTTGCAGGGAGAGAAAGCTGGTACATGTACTGTAGTACTCTGGTGTTTTAATGTTCTTTAGAGGCCATGGATGCTGCAGAGTGGTGAAGACATTTGTTTTATTTACTCTTGTGCTACGAGCTAGATGGGTTCACCAGATTCAGTGCACACACTATTTGACAGAGCCAAGTTATCCAGGTAGAATAAAAATAAACTGCCTACGCAAAGTATGGTCTCTGCTTCCCTGAGCCGTGCTCGGGGTGGAGGGGGTGGCAGCTGCTTCTGGGAGGAAGGGAGGCTTCCCTCATTCTGGCTGGCTGGTGTCTGCATTCTCAGCCATCACTAATGTTTTCCTTTTGCAGATGACACGATTGGTGCTGCCCGGCATGCTGGAAAGGTGAGTCACACTAACACTATCCAGACAAAGTCATCATTATTTATAGGGGAGAATCCTTTCTTGAAAAATTCATTACTGTGACTAATCAGCCTAGTCTCCATGTTTTAATGGCAGAGCAATGCTGGGTGAGTCACGCTGATGGTGCATGAATCATCAGACGGTGGAAGCCTTTTCCACTCCATTCCCTTTTTATTTTTCCTCTCCCTTCTCCACTGTTGTGGTGATTCCTTTTAGAACAGAATTTAAAAGCCCGTGTGACTCATCAGCACTAACTCAACAACCTGCTATTCTGAGGGGGTGGTTACAGTTCCTGGGAATAACCTTCTTAAGGCTATTTTTCTAAGTCATTGTAAGTAAAATGGATGCAAAGAATATGTTCTCATTATACAGTAGGAGGTATATTGAGGAAAGGCTGTGATCATTTCAAAAAGTAGAATTGGAGACCAGCTCTTTAGAATAAAACACCACTGTCGACAGGGAAGACATATACTGACTTCCCAGCTAGCTCCCAGGTGAAACCAAAAGGTTCATGATTTCCATTTAGTCCCCCCAGGCTGTTCTCCTGTTGATGGTGGCTCTGCTGGCTGTTTGCCATCTCTCTTGGGGTGCCAGCCCTGCCTTGCTGGGGGATGCCCTGGCTCAGGCTGGGGCCGTGTTCACAATACTGGGGAAAACGCTGTAGAACCACGCAAATAAATGTGGCAGGAGGACTCCGTATATGGGGCAAGCCTCCAAATCTAGCCAGGATGATGGGAAAAAAAAAAAGTTTTATTTTCTCATCCCACTGTCTGAGAGTCTTCATTGCAGACCAGAACTCAGATATCAAGTGCTGGACAGATGCATAGATGTTTCACTTGTAAAACAAAGCTTCTGTCTGGGTCCAAGCTCTCAGAGCTAGTGGTCAGTATGGGACTCAGTGTCTAGCACATCAGCGTGATGATGAGCTAAGATTTTTACTTAGCCAATCAGGAGATATGAATAAGTTTATTTCATGTAAAGAGATGTGAATTAGAAATAAAAACCCAAGACTGAGCTCTGGGGCATGAGTGTAATATCTCCTGATGAAGCTGGTGAGGATTATAGTACAGGGGTGATGCACACTCAGGGCTTCTAGGTCAGAAGCTACTCCTTGTCCTTGTACTGTCATTGATAGCTAAAAGGGACTTGCTTTTTGTGAAACCACTGCCCTCTGAAGGTGCCATCATGACCAAAGCCTTTATACTTTTGAGGGGATTTAATGTTTCATTATTAGGTTTTGGAACTTGAAAACTCTTAACTGAGTTTCTTGCCTCAGTTTCTTCTTTGTTTAAAGAAATATTGTAGCTATCAATTTGGCAGAATTCTCTCTTCAGCTTCTCAGGAAAGAATGATGTATACTCTACTTACAGAATATCCTGTATAGATTTTTCAGTTATATATCCACATAGGTAAGATGATTTGAATGAAAGGCAGCAGACCAAGATCCTGCTGACTTCTGGTTCTGACTGCCCTTGAGCACACATTGTCTTTCCTCTTGCTTCTCTGACTGCATGACTACCTCAGGGATTCTGAGGATAAATGTTCAAGAAGCCTGGAAAGAAATGGTTAATAATGGCTAAAAAAAATTAGGTATGCATCTTGAACTTTTTCCTGAATATGAGGAACGACTTTAAAAGACTGCTCCATTTGGATTACAGCCTTGGTTTCTGTCTCAGGGAAAAATATTTGAAAAAGCTTCCATCTTCTGTTTGATTTTTGTGAAGTTGGTTAGGTTTGCAGTGCAGAGAAGCAATGCCTGCAGCTGCCAACTCCTGCACAGTCATAGCTCACGGGCAATTAACACCACTAGGAGTCTGTAACCACAGGAGCACATGGATGTCCGGCAAAATCAAGGGCATGAATGAATTGGAGCTGGACTCAACTGCTCTTTAGGTCAGCCATGTATTTCTCACATGGGACCACAGGCTAGAGAAAGGGCTTCGGGCTCTAAGAATAAGGCTAGACTAAGAATCTCATTGTCATTCCTCTCTTGTTCAAGGAGGTGAGAGCATGTTGAGTGGATAGATGTGACGTAGCCTTAGAGCATCTTGCAGCTTGCTTTAGTGCGTGCTTCTGCGTATTTGAATGATGAGTTTATGACAATGTATTGCAAGGTAAATACAAAAATAGAGTATACTTTGCATGCATCCAGGTCTGATAAGAGAAAACAAAGCTATGTCTTGGTGTGCCTTTTACTTTTTATTTATAATAAACACAGCAGCATCAGATGAATGCCACTTCTGGTAATGGTGTTTAGATTCTCTGCTGTGGCTTCTCACCTGTGCTCTGAACACTTAAGGTGACTATTTATTATCTGAATCTTCCTATTACACTTAAATGAGCAGTTCCCATATAAATACTCAGGCTACTCTCTGAGATGGGAAGCTCATAGAACTGAAAATCAAGGCTTGATGTCTTTGGGACCAAAAAAAACCCACCACCACCAAAAAATCAGTTGGCTGTTGCTAGACAAATACCAAACTGGTATTTATTGCCAGGAAAATAGCAAGTGCATAATTACATTACAGAAGAAGCTTGCTCTTTCCACTTGGCATACAGCTGGAGCAGGCTCTGGTTGCCACAGCAACAGGCAGATGGCTAAATATAGCCTCCCTGGTGCTGGACCACTTAAGGTAGAATGACAGGGAGGTGTGAGGGTGTGGGCCTGACTCTCTTCATCTTAACCAACTTTGTTTTGGTTTGTTTAGTTTTGTTTTTTTCCCCATTAGCGGCACAGTTGAATTAGATGGAGCCAAAATTTCTTTTTACCACAATGATGCTTGCGTAATTCTTTAGATCCCTCCCTAAAATTGTTTATTCTGCAATTCCTCTAAGAAGCAGAATTGTAATTGGAGTAGTTGAAAGTGTTCCCCCTACTCACATGCTCCTCAATTTCATTTTATCCGGAGGTTTCAAGTTACGAGCTTTTAAGGCCAGGTCTGTTTTCTTTAAAATGTAAAAATACAAACCCCAAAACCCCCAGTGGCACTGTCTGCTTCAAAGAGACCAATACGCAGAGCTTCTGCAATGGGCTGCTATTAATGTTTTGTTGTTTCCAAGAGGATTTTCTTCACTGGGTCAAGCCATTAATTCACTCCATCTCGGTGGTGGTCACGACTCCTGCTAGAAAGTTGCCTGGCAGCCAGACCTGTGCTCGCAGCCTGAATGTCAGCCTCTCTGCTGAAGCTTCAGTTTGTTTTAAAAGCGTGAGGCTCGAGTTTATCCATAGCAATACTTATCCTTCTTTGAATCCTGTTAAGCTATTATCCTCAATAAAGTTTTGTGGCAAGTACTCCCTAGTCTGAATATGAGATCTTTTATCGGATCTGAATTTCAGTCTTTCATTTAAATGTCATCTTTAAATACATTTAAATGTATTCTGAGAGGATAAATCAAGATCCTGATTTTTTTTTTTCATTTGTTAGTTTGTGTACTCTTATTGTGGCTGCTCTTAATAGTCTCTTAAATAACTAAATTGATGTATTAAGGTGGATTTTTTTCTTCTCTTCCCCCTTTCTTAAATCATCAGTTTCTTGATATTTCTCTTCTGTATTTGGAGGGATAAAGATGGTTTGTAGACTGTAATATTAGATTTTGGTGGTGGTGGAGGATCTGTCCCTGCCATTCCCAGCATCCTGTCGTTTGGCTGGTTTTTGTGACTGCTGTACAAAAGAGAGCTCCTTGTTCAGGTTTTTCATGGTGGGCACAGTTGATTCAGAGTCCTGCAAGGTTTTTTGATTAATTCACTTTTTTCTTCTTTAGTACGCATTGTTGATTATTGATGCACTCTTAATATTGATTTTTCATCTGCCATTTTGTAGTCTGTTCACAAAGCAGCCTGAGCTTTTTAAAAAGTTCCTTATAGTATTCTCCAATCTGATAATCTCTTAAAAAATGCATAAATACTCATTTCATTGCTAATCTCCATTTGAGCTCATGAATAAATATCACAGTCACCACCTGTCATGATATGAAAAACTTCTAGCATCCACCATTAACCTTTTGCTATCTTGAAAATTCCTGATTAATTTGTGATCTTATGCTTTACATGCTACATATTTTCATCCACGTTACTAATTTATTTCACCAGCCAAGCCTTACAGGGAAGTCCTGAAAAACACAAACTTTGGCAAAGGTGCTTGAAATCCTGAATGAGCAAGAAGTAGAGATTTATCTTGCACTGTGTTGGCCTGTCTCACAGCGCCTTCTAACAGAATAATTGCCCTAATTTGCACGAAGATTTAAAATTGATTTTTTTTTTTTACCTAGCACTAAATATGTCTGGTTTTGTAGGAAAAACTAGTCTCAGAAATAAGTATGGCTCAAATTAGTCTGTATTGGGAGGTCAGGAGTCTTCCTGTCCTACCTGCATGTGCTTTAGAATGGCTTGACAGAGCCGGTGGTCACTAATTCCAGGTATCTTTACCAAAATACTGTTAATGAATACCTTCAGTGTTACTGTAATACAGCTGTTAGACAACTTTCATTTTCTGTGTTCATCCACTGAATATCTTCCATATTTATTAAAACATTTCTGTATTTGAGCAGTAGATTCAGATGCTTGCTATCTTGAAGATCCATTATGAAGTAATATTTAGAAGATGAAAGGAATTATCGAAGTATAAATCATGAAACTGTGTTGCCACTTCTGCCATCTTACCCCAAGATTTAGAAGCTCCTCTTGAACTAGTGCCAGCTTGACTCAATGGTTTTGCATAGTTTAGCTCATTGTGTGTGTATGTTTATGTGAATATAAATACAACTTTGATTCTCTTGCTGTATTGACGTTGGAGTTGTTCCTGATTTATACCAACTGCTTGGGAACTTCTAACTGTGCATAAAATGAATTTCAATTCAGGATTTGGTTGGGGTTTTTAAACAGATCTTAATCTCTCAGTTGCATTGTAAAGGGGTTTTTTTAGACTTGCTGTATTTTTTTTTTTTGAAGCGTGAAAGAGGTTCCCTTTATTTCATGGTAATATATCTTTGCTTTCTTTCAGATCAAAAGGGATAATCCTGAATATTGCATCAGCTGCAGCGATGTGTCCAACTCCACTGCTGACTCTTTACTCTGCAACCAAGGTAAGTGTTCCTTTCCACACTGAAATCAAGTGTCAAACATGAGGCAACACTTACAGGAATAAATGTTTTGGTGTCCATCTAGTGGTGCTTTCATGAACTAAAAGTACAGAGTTTCTGTCTTGAGTTTTTTCCAGTAGTGGAAGCTGGAAGGTTGAGAGAAAACCGAGTGCAAGGGTTTACTGGCATGGAGATGACTATTTTATGTATTTCCTCATGCATTCCATTTTTACATGGAAAAGGATAGTAGTGAACCAAGCCAACTTTTAGTGTAAAGTTGGGAAAGGACACTGACTAAGTTTAATAACCTTTCTTATTTTGGTTTTGAAACTTCTTTCCCATAAATTTTGTGATGATTCTGTGATCTGTATTTCATCTGCTTTGGTTTCTCTTTGTGTCACTGGGACAGTTCCATCTTTTTGCAGCTGGTCTTGTTTTTTTTCCTGAAGATACTTTCAGGGGATTCTAAAATGTTGCCCTAAAATATCTCCAGTAAATGCTGTAAAGACAGAATGCGGGTCCCCAGCATGGAACTGAGGCATATGTGATAAAACAGAATGCAAGAGACATTTACACTGGTATTAAAGCAGTATGGCATGACAGTTTTTTTCAGGCATACCTGGTAATTACCTTGAATATTTCAAGCATCTCAGAGTCTTGACAGAATGAAGAAACCTTCAGTAGTGTCATTCATGTCAGAACAGACTCACATTTCCTCTAGACTCTCAGTAACATCTTCATATTCCTAGAAGGGAGCTAGATAGATGCACACTATTCATACTAAAGGAGGGGATATCAGAAGCCTGAAGTAGCTTTAGGTGATAAAATTTCCCCTTTGAAATAGCTGTTTCCTGAGAGGACAGTTCTTTGTTTTAATACAAATGTTCACTTTTGTTGTTGCAGTGCTTTCAGCTTTGTGGAATCAATTGAGCTTCTGATTTTAGTGATAATATATCTTACACTGCTTTGGTTAGTCTTTTTTTTTTTTTCACTGGAAATATGTAATATTTCTTCCCCTCCCCTAAAAAAACTAAGTTACAGGTTAAATAATCTGCCTATTCACAGCACTGCCCATCTTCTCCTACAGCAAGATTAGTAAGCATGAAAGTGACTCCCCTAATGCAGCTACAGAAAGACTGTATCTGCAGTTTCTAGGTTGGTTTTTTTTTTTTTTCCCTCATCTATTTAAAGGGGATTTCAAGCATAATACCCTTCAGCTGTAAGTCAGTGACTTTGACTAATTATCAGGAACAAATGCAGCTGAACTCTTTAACCTTCCTGTGGAGAATTCCCTAGTTTACTGGAATGAGACTCTCTTAAAGGACTCATAGTGCTGTATTTTGACAGGTTTACCTGCATGCATTAATGCTAATGAGAAGTGAAATATGTTTATATCGTTTCCCACCTCGCCTCCATGCCTTTACTGTTTGGATTTGTTACTAGATATTTGGATATCCAAGGAGAAGAAATTTTCTAACATGCAATGCTTATATGCTTATTCAGGAAATGTTTACTTAGAGAGCATTCTTAAGACTTCAGGTTCAAGGTTGTTGGGGGACTTGTGCTTGTGGAAGTAGAAAACTCAACTTGTCTTGAAATAAATTTTCCAAGAAGAAAAAACTCCACAAAGTTTAGTTGTATACTGGAATTTGCTTTCTCTTCTCCTATAAAATGAACATTTTCTTTATAGCAAGCTCTTTGCAACCAGTAGAGAAGACAGTCTTTTATATTTGATCTTCATATCTGGAGCAGTAGCTAACATCAGGACTTTTGTCATGGAGGAATAGATAGAAATTTGAACGATCAGAACACTTTCATTAACATAATGTAGTTCTTGTTAATAGATTATCAGTATGCTCTGTGCAGTTATTACACATGCTTGCTGTGTTCAGAAACTGCACCAAACTATTTGGCATGTCTGCAGGTACCTTACTGTTGCACGAAGATGGTCAGAGGATTCACGTGAGGAGTTGCTGCTAGGCCAGACATAGTCTTGTTCATGTTGAGTACTGAATTTTGTTAGGAACTTATACTCAGGGGAGAGAAACAAAGAAAGAGAAGCTGACCGGCGGATAAGCTTTTTATGGTTTAAGAAGCCTCCTGTTAGCTTATACATGAGGAAGAGTAAAAGAACCTTCCTGTTACACAGCAAAATCCAGTTTTATTTCAGATCTTCCAAGTACGCTCAGAAGAGTGTCTATAGAAAGAGTCCAGAAGTGTGGGAGTGTTTCTGTTGTTTCTCATATAGGCTGAATTCAGTGGAATGGCCTTGATGGGAAAAATACTGGCCACTGCCAACTTGAAGTGCTGGTTTCAGTTAGGAGATGTGTTGAACCCCTGGGCACATGGTGACCAAAGGAAGACTGTAAAGGAGGTGCAGTACTAGAGCTTTCTGCTTGATTTGAATCCAGTGTGAAGAAACTGCTTCTTAAATGCTTGAACTAATTTACTTAGTATTTATTTTAGCTTCAAGCATGGATGGGATGGGATGGTTTAGTTAATTCAGTTGAAGGTATTCCATTCATCCTACTTGGTTGTGTCACTCCACAAAAACAAGAAACCATAGCAGAACCTGGTATTTTGTCTCACTGGACAGCAGGGTAAGGTGGTTTAGAAGAATTTAGTGTGAATCTGTGCTGGTTTGAACTGCTGAGTAGCCTTTGATTCTTAGGACAATATTTCCTTTCAGGGTTAAGGAGGTGGCTGTATCAGCTTTGAGAGCATCTTGAAGGCAGGTGTTAACATCCACCTTTTAAGCCCTTTAACTTCTTTGAGCTTTCAGTCTTGCAATTTCTAAAACTTCCAGAAGTTTGGAAGAGAATCTGTGGAGGTGGACTTGAGGATTAGGAAGAAGCGTCACCATAGGATGGCATTTTTTAGAAGTGTAAAGGCAGAAGTGTTTAAACACTATGTTCTAAAAACCATGCACAAGAGGAACCCAATTAAATCACTCTTAAAAATATCTAAGATGGCATAAGTAGTGAACAATGTGAACATGAAGTTGTCTTTTCCTGTTTAACTGGGCTGTATTTAACAAATCTAGTTCTTTTTTCATCTAAATTAGAAAGGGGTTTATTTGTTTAGATTGAGCCTTGCTTTCATTAAAATACTTCATAAGCCTTGAGTTTCTATTTGTATGGCATTGCTCTTGTATAAAAAGTTTCATTGAAAACCTAGGGGTTTCACTTTGAAAACAGGAACTCCAAATAGTAATTCAAACACTCTTACACAAAAGTGTTAAACTAGAGTTTTAGAGTCCATTATAATGTGTAGCATGCTGCATGTTTCCCTTCTCTCTCCAGGCTTTTGTGGATTACTTCTCCCGAGGCCTCCATGCAGAATACAAGAGCAAGGGCATCATTGTGCAGGTGAGTAGTTTGTTTCAAGTAAGTGTGGTTACCACAGCAACACTGGTGTCTTGCCAACAAAAAGGAATCAGCATATACTTATTCATGAGTGTGTGACACAGATTAAGGATAAGGACTTCCTTTGATCCCATTAGTAGCTTTCTCAAATTACTCTGAAACCATGGGTCTTGAAGCAACAAAAGACATGGTTTGGTTTTGTGTGGTTTCAGCTGATGGTGCTAATTGAACCTTTATGGATAAAGTATTCCATAAAACTGTGCACAGTGCTGTAGAATACCTCTTTATGAAGCTTCATCTACTGGAATACACTTGTGGGATGCATTTGTACAGGCATTCCATGGGTAACAGCTCGAACAATTGGAATAGGAGAATCTGCATTTTCAGTGAATCAGCTGCTAATATAAGCATAGTTGAAGAATGAACAAAAGCCTCAAAGATCTTTCATTTGTAATTGACTGATTTAATTTTCTGTATTACTAACGAGTCTTGCTTCATACCCTTCCTTGCCCCCTCACCATTTGTTTACCTTCCTTGATTTTAATTATTTTTGGTGTGGCACAAAAGCAAACCAAGCCAGTTTTTCACAGCTTTATATGATTTTGTTTTAATATCACTTCTCACATACTCTTAGTGTTTGCTTCCAAAGCTGGAAATTCCAGCTTTGGTCACAAACAGTGAACCTTCTATTGCTGATTAAACCTTTCCAGAGCAAGAATCAGTTTAATAAATGTGGTATGAGATCTTACCTGTAATGTGAAGAGTGGTATCTCTTTTTCAAGTTCTGTTAGGGGGTTTCCAAACAGGGTTGGCTCTGTCCATGCCTCTGTTTTTCGTGGTGGTTCTCAAAGCCATTTGAACTTCAATTCTTTAGGAAAGATAAGGCACAAAGTTGCCTGCTTTGTCATACAAAAGAGCACAACAACTCTAGTTACTGGCTAATACTATAGGGAAGTTGTTGCCCGATTAAGGCTATGTTACCTTTTTGATGTACTGGATTATTTTTCCCTTTGAAATATATTTAGGAAAACAAGAACTTCTCACCAGAAAATGTCCTGTTACATTTTGTGAGAATGCATTGCAGTAAGAAAAAAGACAGTTGTTGGGTGAGCTATTCCCATGCAGTCACCAACACTTTAATGGGAACCTCCTGTAAACCTAGAGTTAAACTTTATATTAACTATCTGAAGGGGTGCTGTATATTTTGGGGTCTGTTGGCAGTGGAGAGGAAACTAGCAAAAGTGGACCCTGAAAGCATTCCAACTGCTTGGTTTTAGTTTTACACTGGTAACATTATAACTTGGAGTACAGCTCCAAAAGCTTGACTTCTCCCCTGGCTGCTTCATTCTGTGCCCTAGCACTCTGGGCAAACCAAAGCGTAGCAATGAAGGATGCATAAAAAGGTGGCATTCTGAACAGGTACAGACAGGTTCAGCATACAGGGTTATTCTGTGTGCTCTCAGTTTTTGAAGTGGATTTAGCTGGAGTAACTTCCAGTGTTTCATGTCTCCTTGTTGTTTTCTCTTCTCACAGGGCTTTACCTCCAAACTGTCCTGCAATGGGTTAATGTTTACCACGTGGCAAGTTCCTTACAGCTTTTCTTCACCTCTACCCTTCTTGATTACTTCTACCTCCTCAGTGTCTTTCAAATTGTATTACTAGCAGATTTAGCTCCACTATCAGACAGCTGTTCTTCAATAATTTTTGTCTACATGCAATGTGTCCCTCTCTGGCTGTGATCACAGTCTCAAAATGAGACTCAAGGAACTGGTAGAGTATTGCCCTTTCCTACATCAATAATATCAAATCTTCTGGGTGGACTTCCTTCCTGCTGAAGTCTGTCTACAAACTGAGCCATGGGCCCCTTCAACACACAGCTTCACTGACAACAAAGATGCTGTGTTTTTTTTTTTTTGGTCCTGTGTTGTGATACCACATCTAACCTCTGTTTTCTGGTGTTTTCTTAGGCAAACCTGCTCATAAGTTGCTTCAGTGTGGGGTGCTTAGGGACAGATGCTTGCAGGAGAAAGAAGTGTTATGTCTTTGAGATGTGGTGTTTCTATGTGCAGCTTCCTCCTTCTCCCCAGATTTTGTCTAAATAGTACTCTTAGCAGTTTGAGAGGAGAATGAAGGAAGAGCAAGAACTGTTCTCTTATGATTATGGAGTTCCTGTTGACACTGAAAAGCAAAATACCCAGTAACTCATGCTTGGCTGAAGACATTAAGCACATTGTGAATGTACATAGTATAGGAAAGGTTTCTTACCTTTTGGGTATAGAAAAGCTAGAAAAGGGTTTTTAGTGTCTTACATTTTTAAGATTATAAACAAATGAAGAATTAAATATAATTTTCTGTATCTACAGTTATGTTTTCCTGTACGAAGCTTCACAGGTTGTGCTGAACTCTTTTTTTGTGACTCTGGTTACAACTCTGGTTGGCTTAGGATGATGAATTCCTGACAGCACTGCTTTTTATCCCTTAAATGTAGATTGTGAATTGCCACTGAGTTATGTAGGTCTGATTATCAATAGCTGTCACAGCTTCAATTTGTTATGCTAATTTTGTTGCAGTCCATGTCCTTGTCCTCTTGTTTCAGCCTAAGTCACTATAAGCTGCTAATGAATATTACAAGCACCTTCCTATGAAGACTAGCTGATCTATCTCCTTCAGTCCCTAAGGAAGATTGCATCCTTCTCAGATTTCTTTGAAGTACATCTCTATGACCTTCAGAAACATTACACTTTTAATTCCAGACATGCCCTTCCAGCTTGATCATCATCATTGAAACCAGTTAACTTTTGCCATGCAATACCTGCAGACTACCACTGTGTGAAAAGCAGAAACAAAGTGCTGGTGGGATTTTTCCAGTTTCTCCATATCAGCTTCAAGTATGTCTTGCTCAAGTGGATTACCATCTCTGGAAGTTTAGTTTTGATAGTGCTTTTGTTGCAGTGTAGCCATCTTTGGATCAAAAATATGCTCTTTGGGTTGACAGGTCTGCTTAATTTTCAGAAGCAGCACAGTAATAGTGCAGGTTAAAACTTTGTGTGTGTTTCCATAGGGAAAAGAGGCAAAAAGAAAAGAAATGAGGAAGAGGAACAACAATGACTTTTCTCAAGTCTTTCAGAAAGATCTCTCCTTGAAAGATTTCTGCAGACTCTTATGAAATCTTTGCTCTTCTAATATGTCTAGAACTATTGCTTGCTTCTTTGACTCTATCTGAACTTCAGTTAGTTTTTGGCATTGTCCCTCTGTAATTTGTTACTATGCATAGCAGAAGTATAGAAACTTGCACTATATGTTTTCTTTTATTGTATTCACTGCATAAAATACCAGACCACAAATTAATGAAAACGTTCATCTAAAAGGATTACCAGAAAGTTTTCTACCCTAACCTCCTGCTCTCCCAGCAGTTGGATTGCCTAGCAATTAGCAGTGAGATTTCTGCTGGCACTAGGTCGTGGGCTGATTGTGGCTTTATCCAGCGAAATCTTGGAATCCTTCAAGGGCAGGGGTACTGTGAGCTCTCTGAACAGTCTGCATTTTATATTGCTCTCCTAGTAAAAAGGCTTTCTCCCTAATGTCCAGACAGTCTACAGCCAAAATTAACAATTGTCCCTCTTGTCATTCAGTCAGGCATTACCAAGAAAAGTTTGGCTCCTATCTACTATTGAAATAATTTTAGGCATGTCACTCACCACCAGCTTCCTTTTCACAGCACTCAACCGGCCCAGCTCTATCTCCAGGTATTCACAAAACTGTGCTGTCACCAAACTGATGTCTAATGGCATTACCTTCCTCCAAAGCTTTTTAGCTTTGCTGTTTAACTTTTGATACAGGTCAGCTTTGGTTGATGTAACTCATCCATTTCCTTTTTATGTTCCCCACTCTCCTTTTTCCCACATTGGAAAGTGAAGGTAATTTATTTGACAGCATCGGAGAGTTCAGGTCTTTTTACTTTTTTAAAAGTCAGGTGAAAAAGGTGATAAAATTGTGTAAACAAGGTGTTCTGACTTTGGAGGACTTAGGACCTGATTATCCAGGACTTGAGATGTGACTTCTTACATCTAAATAATATTTAAGAACCCAGTTTTGAGTGTGAGCCAATGTTAATAAGCATCAGAGTTATAAGCAGTAGCAAATGTTTTAAGTGAGCAAGATACATTGTACTGACATAAACTACTTCTAAGGCATGTTTTGAAACTGTAGTGCAGGCTAAGCTTTCCCTGAATAAGTAGAGTTATTTGCCCAGATAGTGTGGGTTATATCTGTCTGAATGTAAAATGCTGAAAGGCTCTAAGCAGTGAATTTTTTTTAATCTGTTATGCCTGTTTTAGATATATCTTTGTGGGAAGGAAGAAGGGGAGAAAGCTAAATAGATTCAGCAAGTCTCTTGATAGCTATGAAAATAAGGTCCAGTTAATACAAAGATGATAAATCTAATGTATCTGAAATTAAGTACCTGTCTTTTTGTTTTCTGGAGTGCATCTGGGAGAAGAAAAATGTTAGAGAGTAATTTCATGTTTCTATGGTCCTTGAAGTCTGTGGATCAATCCAGTAGTGCTACCACCATATGTTTGCTTTTTCAAGTGTCCTCATGCAAAATTGTTTGCCCCTTCATGCTATCCAGTGCTGTAACTGAACAATGCAGTTCACTTTTGAAGTCTTTTTTGAGCAGAGAAAAAGAATAAACATATCTATTTCACCTTTCTTGGTAGGGATGTTGCAGATCTAATTCGGTGGTGAATAAGAAGCTTAAAATTTTAACTTTTTAAAACATCAAACTAGAGATTCAGCTTAGAAATGTAATCTGAAAACAAGATGCAGTTCATGTTCTGGAGCTGAAATGAGGTACCTATGCTGCTATGGTAGCAGAATGAGTAGTTTTCTAATCCAAGCATTTGTAGCTTTTGGTAACTATAAAGGCATTGGTAGCTGCTTTCACTTCTGAAGTTTAGGTCTCCACATTTTTCCATCCCATTTGAAAGTGGACTCATGTAGTATATTATTGAAAGTCCTGTTTATAGACAGCAGAGCACAGGTTCATGTTCTCAGGTGAAGGAATGAGCAGACATACCACTGTTTCCTGTTTGTGGTGGTAAAATTTCTGTTGAAGTGTGCACAGCTCTGGCATGGATATACACTCCATGAGAACTGAAGGGGTCCTTTCCCTGCTGTGCTGCTGAGAGCAGTAGCAGATGTCAGTGAGCTCAGGCATGTGTGGTCATTCTTTGAGACAATGACATGGGGAAGCAGGTTTACAAACTGTAACTTTCCCAGATATACTGGGGGTTTTGATGGTGTTTGCATTTGGAGATGAATTAGGGTAGCAGAAGTGGACATGCACTTCTCAGGTACTTGCTGGAAAGGTATGGCAGTGGGGGCACGCGCTAGATGGGCAGTAGTGGATGGATTGAATCACTGCTAGAGCCACTGACAGTGTCTTAGGAGGTCCTTGTCAAAGTGGTGATAAAGTTCCAACCTCTCTAGGCATGTTGAGATATGGTATGTTTAATATCTGTGTAAGGGCTGTAGACCAGGGCTTTTTTGATTACTTTTTTAGAGGCAAAAATTGAGGACAAGTCGAAAGCATTGCCAAAACCATGACCATGAGGAAAGAGCATTGCTTCCTACTGTACAAGTATATGTGCATTTCCCTTTCCTTTTCCAGCAGCATGAGATTGGGACAGGTGGAGTGAGGTTTTGGATCCTCCAGGTCTGTCTTGCCCTACCATGGACACGCCTGTTTGCTATCAGCATCCCTCCATCAACATACACCTATGCTGCTTCCTCTTGCTTCTCCACTACAGTTCTGAGAGACAGCATTGCTTTTCTCTTTTACTTCCAAACATGGCTATAAAAGCTCATTAACTGTGCTCTGTTTCTTGATCCTTCCTTCTGTCCTTCCACTCTGGTACTGATAATCTCCTCCACCCTCTGAACCCTGCTGTGGAGTTAGAAGCTCCATGTTTTGTCTCTGGATGTTCTTTTCTCCTTCCTCCTCCTGCCTTCAACAGGTGCCAAACTGAGGAGCTTTTACTATAAAATTTCTGTCTTGGGTTCTGCACCTCCTTCCCAAGCAAACATTGGGGGTTTACAGAGAAGCAACAGTACAGCATTTTCTATTAAACAACTGGAATGAAGTTTTGTACTTACAAGGCAAATTATAAGAATGGCTTTTCAACCCTATGCTTTCAAGAGTTGTTTTTCTAGGGCTCTAGCTGGTGATGATGACTGTCAGGAGACAACTGAACTATGTCCAAATATGACCCATGAGTTATCTGATTTAAAAGTTTTTGATCTTATATTGGGATCCCATTGTGATTTTAGAACTGAAAATAAGGCTGGCTTGAACTAGAATTCGGTGTACAGATTATCTGATTTCCAGTTACTTTAGATCCTTGATGGATCTGTAAGTTAATCTTGAAAGCATTCCTTGCTTAACATGAGTTTTTCTGTGTGCAGAGTGTTCTACCATATTATGTGGCAACAAAAATGTCCAAAATCCGCAAGGCAACCCTGGATAAGCCCAGTCCTGAAACGTATGTCAGAGCTGCCTTGGGAACAGTGGGCCTGCAGTCCCAGACCAATGGGTACCTACCTCATGCACTCATGGTAAGTACCTTGGAATATTTAAGGATCTGAAATGTCCTTTGTGCTTATTGTGAAAAAAAAAGAGTAATTAGTACAGGGTATAAAATGCTGAGACCTCATCCCTTCTTTTTTTTAATCTTTTTTTTTTTTTTTTTTTTTTTTTAGGGATGGGTCTCCTCTCTTCTACCTACATCTACTGCCATTAACTTAATCATGAAAACAAACAAACAAATCCGGGCTCGTTATTTCAAAAAAATGAAGGAGAAGTAAGTAGGAAGCAACTTGACCTTGGGAACCTGGGACTCCTGCAGGTTCCATATCATGCTGCAACATCAAGTAGACCTAATGTTTTACACATCTCCAATCATAGGTGTGCTTTCTAACAAGAGAGCAGTCTTGTTTTGAGGATACAGATGAAACAAGACTGTTGACTTCTAATATTGATTGAAAAATAGGCTTTATTTGTTTATAGATATTATGAGGGGGAAGTGCTTCGAACTGAAATTGCATTGTGCTTTGTGAAATACTTTCATGGACTTGATCAGACATCACGCTATTGAGGAACATCTTGGTTATATAGTGTCCATCATATCTATTATTGTGCTCATGGGTGAAGGGCAGAAAAAAAGTAGTTCTCATATATTCCTGGACAGGTGGGCATGAGGGGAAAGGGAGCATAATTATTTATAAAGATAACCTAGCACTGTTTCCAGAGTATTGACCTCTTGAAGCTCAGGTTTTGAACACTTGCAAGGATTCTGCATTATCAGTCAGCTCATGAGTGCTCCTGTACTTAAATGATCCAGTGTGATTTTTTTGGTTATGAACTTGAGGGAAATGGGCCAAAAACCAAAATAAGTGTAATAGCTCATCTATAAATATATACATAAAGTAACATTGCAGAAAGCATTTAAAATTTCGGGTCTTGAATATGGATTCTAACTTTCAGTAATACGTAATCTTCATGATTTGTAATAACATTTTTAAAAGTTCAGTGCCTGCTCTTTGTAATAGGTGGTGATAACACAATGTAGATAAATGTCACAAGTTACATGTTACATGCTGGTTGCTATGTAAAAGATTATGGGTACTTTAAATGCAGAGCTTGAAATTAGTTACTCTCCTTGTTTGCAACAGTAATTAAATTCTTTTTGAAGTTATGTATCAGTCTGTCTTTCTGGTGAGGTCCTTTGAAATGTGAATCCTGAATATTTAGACAGCTTTAAAAATGAGAACCAGGAAATGTCTTAAAGAGTAGAACAGTTTTAATTTAATTGCATTAAAATTAAATTATTTGTTCCATGGTTCTATTCCAAAGTGGAATGCTCCTATGAGGCTCAAGTTACCTAACTCCTGGACACAGGGTTCAGAGTACATGAGAAGTCTGCACTGCTGTTGTCTGTATTTACCTACTCTTTATTAAAGATTTTGGTCTCTAACATTCCTTTTTATAAACATAAAATGTATAAAACTTGAAAGGCAAATGAAATTTCAAGCAGCTACCACTGTTTTTTGTGGTGACTTCCTATGGTTGAAGAGAGGTTTTTTCAGTCCTTCAAAGAATAATTTCAAGCTCTGATTTTGAAGTAAGATGTGTTGCACTGAGACATGATTTGGGGCTAACATTTCTGTACATTGAAAAAACCTGAATACCGATGCAATGGTGCTGATCAAATCTGAGATGCAGATCCTATCCCATAGTTTTCTTAATTTTTTGGAACAGGGATGATGAAGTTGGTGGTACTAGTTCTCTGAGTACATGATTTGGTTTGCTCTGGATCTGATGTGAAAGCATTGGACTAAAAAATCTGTATGTTTTTGACTTTGTAAAACAAATAAAATGAAAATTACTCTTGAGTCTTTAATGTGTTAGTTTTTTCTCATAAAAATGTTTGCGGGTACAGTCAAGTGTCTGATTGTCCTTTGTTGTGAGTAACAACATGAAAAATTACTGTACTTTTACATGCTAAAACCAATGCTTATATTAATCTATTTTCCTGGCTGTCATCTACCCCCTATCTGGTGTGCTTTAGGCACAGTATCTCTGGCCAGTTGAGGTAGGTGACTCTCCTGCTCTGCTCTGCACTGGTGTGGCCTCACCTTGAATATTTTGTTTGCAGTTTTACATCCCACAATATAAGAAAGATACAAAGCTATTGAAGAACGTCCAGAGGACAAGAATGAAGATGGTGAAGGGCCTGGAGGAGAAGCCTTATGAAAAGCAGTTGAGGTGACTTGTTTAGTTCAGCCTGGAGGAGACTGATGGGAGACCTTACAGCTTCCTCACAAGGGGAAGGGGAGTGGTAGACACTGCTCTCTGCAGTGACCAGTAACAGGAACCAAGGGAACAGCATGAAGCTGAGTCAGGGGAGGTTGAGGTTGGATACTAGGAAAAAGTTCTTCACCCAGAGGATGTTTAGGCACTGGAACAAGCTCCCCAGGAAGTAAAC
Organism: Sitta carolinensis; assembly: GCA_032173965.1. Lineage (NCBI taxonomy): Eukaryota > Metazoa > Chordata > Aves > Passeriformes > Sittidae > Sitta > Sitta carolinensis. The sequence goes on from JAVUNC010000006.1 coordinate 4,145,309, forward strand.
ATGGCACCAAGCCTCACAGTGTTCAGGAATTGTTTGGCCAACACTCTCAAGAAGCACATGGTGTGATTTTTGGGGCTGTCCTGTGCAAGGACAGGAGTTCAACTTAAGATGATCTTTGTGGATCCCTTCTGACTCAGGACATTCTATGATTTTACAATGCTGATACTTTAAAATCAGCAGAACACAAATTTCATTAGAACTGTTAAGCTATTAATAAATAATTATTTCCAAATAACAATTTAATAACTATTGAAGGTGTTTGGAAAGGTATGGCAGAGGGAATAATATGCACATCCAACTGGCACAAGAGTGAGGGGTGCCCAAATTAGGAGTGTGAAAAACGAGGTTCACTTTCCTGGTAAAATTTAAAAATGTTTGATAGAGATAATAAGAGACATAAAAAAAACAAAGGTTAAATATGGTCTTGGTGCTCTGCCAAGAACACACTGGTATCTTGGAACCACCCCTTTTTATCCTGTTCTTCATGCATGGACCTTATGCATATTCAAACTTTTCCAGGATCTGCTCTGCATGGCCACTCCTTGGGTCCATCACACACGGTTCCACTTTTATTCGATTCTTACCATCTTGATTTGGGCTTTGGTCTCTTTTTTTACAGGCAGTGAATGCTGAGAGTCACTTGGGCCTCTTGTGGAAGTTAGTTATTCAGGCAGCTGAAACACACAACACTTAAATTTTAATCTTTATTATTAAATTTTAAATTTAAAAAAAATTATACATTTATTCAGGCAGTTAAAACACACTAAAAATTACAGAAAAAAAAATCATACTTATATCATTCATTCTAACATTTGCAAAAAGCCAACACCAAAATATGTATTTGTAACAGGAGGTTCTCAGAGCCCCTGGTCCCCCTTCATGTGGTGAGACCTCATGCCCTGAGGTCTTCTATTTTCCAAGCTACAGCAGGGAATCACTAACCTAATTTTTTATACTTTAACCTAAATTACCTTGACTTTGACTTTGAATGCCTGTTTACCTCGGCGATGGAGGTAATGTCTGTTTAACAGCTGTCCACGTTCTTGGGCCTACCGCGGGCACCTGTCGGGAAACAGGCGTAGATTTCTGGTGGCATCACTCGCGTCCCTTACTGGTTCCAAGAATGTTTTAGTCACCTGGAGTGCGCTTCCACTCGCTTGCTGCAGCGGGCCCAGCAGGGCTCAGGGCCCTTTAACTACAGCTCAGCCCCGCGGGCGGAGCCACGGCCTCCCGGCCCGGCCCGGCGCAGGCCCAGCGCGGCTCGCTAGGGCCCTCCCGGCCTGGCCCAGCGCAGCCTCGGCCATGGCGGACCGGCGGCGGCGAGCCCGTGTGCAGGGCGGCTGGGCCGGCGGCCCGGCGGGGCGGCCCTCAGGTAAGGAGCGCCCACGGTCGCCCTTCCCGACGGACGAGATTTCTCCACTGCCGTCCCGGGCACCACGGGGCGAGCCCCCGGCAGCGGGGCCGGGCTCTGGCAGCGCTTTCCGACCGTCCTGCGCGGCCCCGTGCGCTGGCCCCGTTCGTGTCCGTAACGGAACTGCAGGTGTTCAGTCTTTAACTAAAATTCGCGCGTGTGCCACGGGTGCGGTGATTTTGGGTACGCAGGGTACGGGTGTGTGTTTGTGATTTTGGGTGTACAGCGGTGTGTGTGTGATTTTGGATGTGCAGGGGATGGGTGTGTTGCTGAGGTGAGTGCTTTGCATGTCTGGGTAGCTCGAATGAGATAAGTGTTTGGTGGAGCTGACTTGTGTAAGAGCTATCAGTCACTTCGTATGCATAAAACGCATTGTGTGCCTCCATTTAGCTTTACATGGTGGAAACGGTGTTAAATAAAGAGAAGTAGTAGAAAGGGATGCAGTTAACATTACGAGTTTTTAAGCAAACATTGAAACCAAAGAGTGCAGAGGCAGAGGAGCACTTTGAGTGTTTCCCTGCTTGCAGGAGAGACTGATTTGTTTTTGTGAATTTGCTCAGGACATGTTTCACTCACCTGATTATAATCAGGTTGCCATAAAGCTCCCGTGTCTCTGCAGGCTGAGCATGCTAGGCAAGCTGATTTTTTTTAATAGTGAAAAAGAACAACCAACTGTTTTGACATGTGCACGTGGTCTCAAACTTTTCTGTCACAGGTGCTCCTATTCCTAAAGGGATTAAAAAAAAAATTTCCATGTTGTTTGAATTATGCTGAATGAAGACTGTGTTTCAGGCCCATTTTAAAGCCTGTTTGCATCTATAAATAAAACACCTGAAGTGATGTGCCAAAGTTGCTCTTAAAATTTCTCCCTGTTTTAAAAATCCTGTTTTAATAAAGTGTACTTCACTTTTTTTTTTTTTTTTAATGAGAAGGAATACAGAGGGAAGCAACTTAGCTGAATGGAGCAATTTCTGGTGGTGTGTGATAGATGTTTGTTGTAGAATTGAAAAGTTATAGATGTCATCCTTTCTGATAAAAGTATGTTTTCATTTTTGGTTGCCCATGAATAACAAATATATATATATATAAAAAAAAAATCTATTCCTGTGCAGTTTTAGCTCCTGGCTTTGGCAATTTCCTGAAGTCTCTGCCAAGGAGAGGAGAGTTCTCCAAGGACTGATTCCACAAGTTTTTCTTAATGATAGTTTTAGTATGGTGATACTCAATTCATGTGATCTTTTCTCCTTTCTCTGTTTTAGCACCTAAGGCACCTGTGGCCAGCAGCCTTGCCCTTGCAAGCACCAGACCAGCATGGAGACAGAAAGATCAGCCTCATACTCAAAAGCAATTTGTCTTTGAAAAGCCATCAGAGGTAAAAATTACAGGGGACTAGCAATCTCATCTGTTATTAAACTTCAATTGATAGGTAAAAATTGGTTGAGAATATAGTCTATTGTTTAAAATCTGAGCTGAACTTTAAGCTTTTACTAAGCAGAGTTGGTAATTATTTTGCATATATGGCAAACAGAAAGTTACAGTCCCTCTGTTTAGCCAGTTTATAGCTACTCTTTTTTTTTTAGAGAAAGAGCCAAAGAAATATGTTCTTCTAAATTCAGTACAGTGTCCTAAGCATGGTTTGATCTCACTCAGGTGGGGTATCTGTTTTAACTTGTTAAAGAGGAAGAGAGTGGGATTTTTTTTAATAGACTTTATATTCGGTCAGCTGATGAAGGATATTTTGCTGTATGCAGAGTGAGAGCACTTCCCTGCTTGGGGAAAAAGATAATCATGAGCACTTCTTTCAAAGCTAGGCTTATTTGAAAGGTTGTCATCTTGGCTTGGAAGCATTGAAGATGGCCTGGGAAGATTCTCTTTCCCCTGTGGCAGAGACCTGCTATCTGTACAGTACTGTATTTTGATGCACTTGTTGGCTCAATACAGTAACTCCTTGCAACTGAGCTCAGAGAAGAGAAGTATAAATCCCTGAGACAACCAGAATGATAGCCAAGGCTGGATTAAACTACTTTGTCTTTTAACAGAATACAGCTATCTCAGCTGTGCAGACAGCTTTACAGTGTAAGCTCCTGCTACATCTGATCTTGTGAGTTTAGCTCACTTGACTGAGGTCTGCAGTTTGTTCATGCTTCTTAGGGTTGCTCTGAATTTTTCCTCACATAAGGATGTTTTTATAACTATAAAGATGAGAATCTTCTTGATTGCAGCTGATAAATAGCAAGTATTGTGATAATCCAAATAATTTAGAAATTAGTGTCCTTTAAGGGGGCAGTTGATGGCTAAAAACCAGCCTGCAATGGTAGGGACATTTCTGGGACAAGAAGGGAGTGGCTTAGCTGTTACTGCTTCCTCTTGCCCTGAGGGGTGTTTTTCTCACTGGCTTGTCAGTGTGTGGCTACACAGAGTCACCAGAGATGGCTGTGAGTTCTGTTTCACTGGAGACTGCCAGACACTTGAATATTCACTGTGTACTGTCTTGTTCCCTTCCAGGTGGAGTGCAGAGTTCCTGAGGCAGGTGTCATAGAGTGAGTACCCTGCTGACTTCCCTGTACCCTTTTTCTCTCATCATGGTCAGTAAGAGTAGAAATTGTGGGCTTTTAACCCTTTTATCATGAGCTGAATATATTATCTGGAGAGCCCAAATCTGTTAATGGGTTTCTATGCCTTGGGTATAGCTGGGAAGCCAGCAGTCAGGATCAGTTGGACGTTCTGGTTCAGCAGAATTGCTGGTGTGTCTCCTTTGGTTAGCAGTGCACATTTTCCTGGGACAGTCCCAGTGAAACTATGCTGGAAATTACTTACTGTGGAATATGCCAAAAATATAGCTGCTATGGCAGTTTTTTTGAGGGCTCAGAAAGGTAGCTGATAGCAGGTTTCATAGTAAAAGTAAGTGAAGCTGGGTATTTGTCACTTACTCTTTGTGTTGAAATGGGGATCTTCTCAGGACAACTTTGGCATGAAGTGTGACAAAATGTGGTGGTGTATAGTGGAATTAGAGATACGGAAAATCCATCTTGGTTCAGTTTGGCTATCTTGGTAGAATTTTCTTTCTCAGTGTACCTGTTAAATGCAAACACAGTGATCTGAGTGCAGTCATGTATGGTTGTCTACTTTAGGTTCCCTGTGACATCACTCTCTTTTTTTTTTCTAAGAGCCCTAAAACTGTACTGAGCCTTTGGTGGAGGGAGGGACGGGAAGTACATGCAAACTTACTTGCTTCTGCAGCACGCCTTGCTGCCTTACTCTGACCTTTATGTCCAGGACATTTTCTTCTTTTTTCTTTTATAAAGAAATCCTTCCCTAGTCTAGGCCTACAGCAATTCTAGTCTGTGCTGCTCAGTCTAAGATCATTTCTTGTTTGTCTTTTTGATGGCTTTTTCTTTTCTACATCCTCAGCAAGCCTGGTGTGTATGAGCTCAGCAAGGGACCAACTGGCATTTCTAGGTATGTGAATGAAATGCTCTTTGCTTTTGTAGAGTGATATGATGATACTCAACTTTCTGAAGTCCAGTCTCTGCAGAGGGTTTTGACTTCAGCAGCTGCACACTGTACTTCCTGTGCATCATCTGTTTAAAGTACTTCTGGAAATACTTTTGAGTGACAGGTAGGGAGTGAGATGATTCTGAGCAGTACTGAAGAGAAGAAAAATAAACCTCTTGACCTCTGGTGTGTACTGCATCTGGTGCTCTTTTCAGAATAAGGACAAGGTGCTGTGTCCATTTGTGTCATGATTCACAGTAAGTTGCTGCTGCAAATTTGGATCGATGTTCCTGTATTAGCAAGCGTGTGATGTCTGTGTTGTACAGTTAAGAGTGGCCCAAAACTTGTAGCTGTAAATTGGAATTGCTTTGAACAAATCTAATGAAAGCACTTAACTTTAGGCAATTGTGGTAACCTCAGGATTGTCCCTTCTGCTTATGTGCCAGGCCTTAATTATTTCAGCTTCAGGGCACTTCAAAACAAAACCTACTTGTTCTGTTATTTCTGCTAACTAAAATGCATTTTACCTTACTTAGCTGCAATATCAGTATTAATCCTGTTCTTTTGAATTTGATAGATATTATTAATAGGGGAAGAAATGCCAAGGACATAGTAATTTTTTGTGCATTTATTTAATTTCTTCTGATTATTGTATTTTATTTTCATGCCACCTTCTTACCTTCTTTTAAAGATGCAAATAAATTTTTGAAGCATTTTGTAAAGTAAAAGCTTTGACCAGCTGGAAAAAGACAAGATACACAGTCAGCTGGGTTATTCTGCATTTTCTGGAGTTTATTTTCATGATAGACTGATGGAACATATATTTTTCTGGAAAGTTAATAATCAGATTTGCATCTTTTTTTTAACACCTTTACTGTATACTCTTACTGTGACATCTTTGGGGCATGGAATACTTGTGAGAGTAAACTGCTGTTAGCAGCGTGCCTACTCTGCAGCCCTCTACAGTGGCTGTATTTCTTGTATGAGTGTTAGTCCAATCAAAATACTAGATGTACATATGGAAATAAAAAAATAGGAGACATTAAATACAGTCCTTACTCTAAATACTTTTCCTTATGCTTTGAAAAAGAGAGTAGGAATGGCAGTAGGGATAAAGAGCTATCGAATTCTAAGTGATGTGGAGATGCTGAATAAAGGGCAATTATTTTCTTAATTGATTGTATTACTGTAATCAGGTCTATCTGATTTTTCAGATGTGAAGTTAATAACAAGTGGAAGGATGCCATTTTTCACAGCATATGGCTGATTCTGGAATTCATAGTGTGTTGTTGGTTGTCATATGTTTTTTATAAGTTTTGAAAAGAAATTACATGTGTTTAATGAGGGTAAGACTCAACAGGAGCCCTTCTGTTCTTCCCTTCACACCTGCTTTTGGCTGTGGTCAGAAACAGGATACTGGGCTTTGACTGACTTTTGGTATGGTGCATTACAGCCATTTTTAACTGCTTTGGGAATCCTGGAAATGAAAATATTAGCCCAAAGCAGATAAAGAAATGCATATTCCTTCCATTTTTCTTTTTCATCCTTAGGATTCATTTGATTCCTGGATTTATTGACTCAGAACAAGCAGACTGGATGTTTGAGCAGCTCCTCCAAGACATCCCCTGGGGTCAGCGGACTCACATCAGACAGGGTAAGGAGTGTGTAGACCAAATTTTCAGATTATTCCCAGGTCAATTCCATGACAGAATTTGTGTGTTGTTTAGAGTTGGTTTTCATTTTCAGTGTTACCACTTCTGCAAGTTTCCTTGAAGGTTTTCTGTGCTTATCTGAAGACTACTCTGCAGCTTACTTTTTAATCTCTAATACCATATTACTATTGCCAACTAAATGAGATCTTTCCAAATGAAAATTGCATGTCTAAAAAATCTTGGAATTTTACTGTCTCTTCTGTCTTCTCCAGTTCTTTTTCTCACTCATTTTTTAAGATTGTCTGATCACCCAGCAGTGCTCTGGTGTTCTTGGAGGTTTGCTTCATGAGGTATATTTTTTGCCTCTTTTACTGAAAATCCCAGCAGAGTATGTTCCTTTTCCTTTGGCTTTAGTTATTAGTTCCAGTATGTAATAGGAGAAGAGGCTGCTATTCTGGATTTGCTCACTAAGGGGCACCTGTTCTAGCTAAATTTCACTTTCAATCAGGAACTGATGTAAGATAATGTATCAAAGTCGTTACTGGACAGGGCTAGAAAATGTCTTCAATGTGTGTTTCTGGGCTGGCAAAAAAGGGACAGTGTAATGGAGAGTGCTGCCTGTCAAGCATGAGAAATATTTGCCAAGATAGTCTTTTCAGAAGCTGAAAGTATTTTTAACCTGATGTTTGTATTATACCACAGAGAGCACACACATATTTGACGAAATACTGTGTCCAGCCTTGCTAGATTTTGTTTCTGTAATGTCCTAGGGATGCCACAGTCCTTTCTACTTCACCCTTTCCAGTGCATCCATCTGCATCTCACAATTTATGCCAGCATACTGGGCACCAGAACCAGCTGAACATAAAACAAGATAAAATTTCAGTTTCATTGGCTATCTTTAATTCATCCAGTCCCTGGTCTGTCTGGCATATAGGGGTAAGAAAATGGAGCTGTTTCCAAGATTTTGGCAAGGTAATTCCTCCTGCAGATGCACACCTGATTTTGAATAATTTAATTCCTTCATTTGAGTTCATTATGTAAAGCTGAGGATTTTAAGGGGCTGCTTTTTTTAACTGTAGGTGAATGGACAATCTCTTTTTGATCAAGTTTCTTGGCAGAATCGTATCGTCTTTCCATTTTCAAATCCTTTGATAAGGCAACTGAGGAAGTTTTCCTGGTTTTTTCAGAAGTATCTTTTGAGGAACCACGGCTGACATCCTGGTATGGGGAACTTCCTTACACATACTCCAGGATAACAATGCAGCCAAATCCAAATGTATGTATATGTTTGCATGTTTTATTATTGTCTACAGAGAAATCCTTTGCAGAGATGAAGAGAAAAAATTCCCCCTATCCTCTATTGTAGTTATCTAGAGAATCTGTTAGCATTTCGTTTGTGATTAGCAGCAGATTCTACTGGAATGTGATTAGTTTTATAACATGCACTCTTTGAGTGATGTGTCTTGAGTGCAGCGTGGTTTAGTTACCAGATGTTGCCAAAGGGAAGTTACTACTCTAGAGTTTAAAGTTTTGCTTTGGGTCACTGTAGCTTTGGACAAAACTCTGAATTGCTGTGTGTGACTTACTCCAAGTATTTTTGTATGGGAGATTGTACTGCACACAGTCATACTGATTTTTTTTGTTGTAAAGATGCAGTAATACCAATTACTGCAATAGTTATTTTTGGAAACACTTAGGTTCAGTACTTCTTAAATGAAAGTTTAGGCGTATTTTAATTCCTATGTGGATGCTATGAAATTCACACATGAAGCTCATCTGCTCAGCAACTCCAGATTGTAGCCTGTAATTTCCCACCCTGTTTTGGAAGAGTTAAAAACCTTCTGAGTGACTCAGTGATGTTTTGTTCCTGTTTTCTCTCTCTCAGCCTCTTGTCCCATCTGCATGTCTCTTGGTACTGTTTTGTTTAACATTTCCACAGCAGTAATTAGGTGTCACGGTTGAAAGCTGGATAGCATGAGAGAAAAGTGTCCCAAGTCCCAGAACTGCTGCCAAAGTGGGACGTTTGGGAAGAGTTGGAAAGGTGTTATTTAACATGATGAGTTGCGAACATTTTGTAGTCTCAAAAATACTGTAGTTAAAAATTCTGTGCCCTGCAGAACTTGTGGCAGAAAAACAGGCAATTCTTTGGTATTCGTTTGTGAAATACTGTTTTAAATAGGCTTTTCTGAAAGCTGAATGGCTTTAGGGATTGGAAGTGCCCTCACAAAATCATGCAGTTGTACACTAATGATTTAAATCCAGTTCGGAACTGCCTGTTGTGAAACCCATTGCTGCTCAGAGATTGGATAGAGCCCATATACCCTGAATTCAAGGTTTCATTTCAGTTTGCATCAAGTTCTGAGTTAGCACTCATTGGGCCACTGGCTTGTTTCTCTCATCCAAAAGGTACAAGGCTTAAATGAGTCACTCAGGATGGTTCTGTCTTTTATTGCTAAATATTTCTGCTTTTTACTGAGAGAAAGAAACTCAAGCAGAGAGATGCACGGGTGAAGTTGCATAGCTGGGAGCCAGCCCTTCCCTGTCTGGAAGCTGCCTGTGGGCAGACCTGTGGGTACACTGCACATGGACACTGACATTTCACACAGCTTTGCAGGTGGGAGTACCTGCAGCTTAGGAGTAGGAGATGATGTAAAGAGCACAGTCCCTACCTGTAGAATAGGGTTTCTATCACTAGAATATCCTGAGTAAAATGTAATTTAGTGCACAGCCTAGCCAAAACTGATTACTTTCTTAAATACTTGATCGGTAGGAGTAATTAACTTTGTGCCTCTCCTTTCTTGTTTGGTAAGAATTGGTGTGATTACAGCACTTCTAGATATACTCCAGTGTTTGTGCCTAAATGAATTTTGCTCTTAGAAAATGTTTCTCTGTAAGCAGTGGTAGAGATGTTTCAACAAAAGTACTTCCACTGCTGCAGGTCTGTAGTGGGCTTTCAACTACATTGTGATATTCACTGTATGGTATCATTTTAGTAATACTTCTGTGGTAGGAGTTGAAAAAATCTAGTCCAGGTTGGTCATTGAAAAGTGCTCTCAGTATTTCTTGTTGGACTATTTTGCATATTCAGGAAGCCCAGTTGCAAGCAAACTTTTTTTTTGTTTTTCTTGGAGTAGTATTACTGCTTTCCTGACATGTTCCATAGCTGCAAGCTATGTTTATCTGGAATTAATTACTCACATGATGCTTAATTGTTGAAGGCATGACTTAGCTGGAAATACCCCATTAGAGAAAGATGGTATGTTGAGGCTCCTGCAGTGTAACCAATAAATTAAATACCTGTTAAACTTGGGGAAGCTTGGAAAGGGAAGCTTGGAAAGAAGGTAGTTCAGCCTTATTTTTTTGGGGTGGATACTAGAAAATATTTTCAGCTGTCTGTTGCTTCTTCTGCCTGTGGTGCACTGGGAGATTTGGAATCAGTTTCATATCCTCTCTTGATCTCTGTTTCTGCTTATATATAATGGGCAAAAATTCTGGCCTACATTGCTTTGGCATTTTTTTTCTTTATGTATTTGTGTAGTTCATCACATGCAAGTTGTGATATAAGTTTATAACATTAAATAACTGGGCTGACTTGTAATGGAATGTGTAGAGCTTCCATGGGCTGTGTGTTCAGCAGGACGTTAGCAAAGGGAAGGATGAAATCCCGGGCCAGTGACATTGGTTTTGAGACCCACTGAAGTGTTACAATGTCGAAGTCAAAACCCCAGGAGGTGAGGAGTTGAGCTCAACAAGCTGTGCTAACAGAGTGGAGACAGAGAGCTGTGTTATGCCAGCCATTTCTTCTTGTTCTCTGTCGACAGCTGCAGGCAGCTGAGAGCAGTGTCTTTAGTCACTGATTGCCTCCATTAGTGTGAAAGGCAGCCTGGCTTCAGAGTTTTTTAAGAGATGATTTAATATTGAGTGATGGGTAACATGTGCATATTTTGCAGAAAGCCAAGCCCATTGCTGTCCTCGACTAAAAATATCATCAGAATTGCTGTGAGTCATTTGTTTGGTTTGGAGTTCATTGTGATTTAAGTGCAGTATATTTTGTTTCTTAGTAGTTTTTTGCCTTCTGTCTTCCCTTACCTGCCCCTGGCCTGCGCTGATGGCATTTGCCTTCCCCTCTGTGCTGCTTGCAGTGGCATCCTGTGCTGACCATGCTGAAGGAGCACATTGAAGAGGTCACTGGCCACACCTTCAACTCTCTCCTCTGCAACCTCTACCGAAATGAGAAGGACAGTGTGGACTGGCACAGTGATGATGAGCCGTCGCTGGGAAAAAATCCTGTCATTGCCTCCCTCAGCTTTGGTGCTACCCGGGCCTTTGAGATGAGGAAAAAACCTTCCCCTGTGAGTGTTCATATCACACTGAGAGATCTTACAGCTAGTGATGTGTTTATTGTTTTCCCCGTCCAGGAGAACTCAACTGCTAAAGCATTTCAAAGTTAATGAAAGCACAGCTTGGAAAGTTCTGTGGAATAAGTGTAGGGATCCAGAAATCTTTCACGTGGACCATGGTATCCTGAGGATGGGACCATTCTAATAATATGCAGCAGTGCAGTTTAGTGCTGCAGTGAAATTAGCCTGGGCAGTCTTCTGCCCAAATAAGGGCCCTTCCTGGTATTTAAAATGAGATCAGTGATGCTGGTAGTGGACTTAGACTGTGCAGAGAATTGCTACCATTTTCTTAAACTCAGGCCAATGTTATGTAATGTAGAGTGTATGTGGGGTGAAGAGTAGTTCTGACTGCTCTTGTAAGTAAAAATCCTCTTAACAGTGTTTGCATTTTGACATGTGTGTATTCAGATTGAGGGGCAGTGAGCAAGGGGAAGAAGCTCATTTCTTTTCCATATCACATCATACTAGCAGGCTAAACAGAGGTCCTATACTTCGATAAGGAGATGTGTGGAATATCCTTTTGGGAGTTCATTGGTGATTCAGTAGTGAATACTCTTTCTAGATAAGGTGCTGTGCTTGGGATTGCTTTGTTTAAAAGCCAGCTTAAACTCTGCAGTTCATATTTATCCAAGTAAAGGATAAAATACAGGCATTATTTTAGGGCGTCCTGTTTCAGATGCATTTTCTACTTGTGCAGTCTTTGACAGCTTTGGAAAGAAGTTTGCTGTCTGCTTTTGTTGCTGCTTATTCTGAGTAGGTAGTACAGAAAGCAGAGGTGATAATTACCAGCCTGCAGGAAAACTCTGCACTGACCTACTGAAGCCTGCCCATCAAGAGTCACCTTGGGTCACCTAGTCTGAACAGCAAAGGTCAGAAATTGAGCCAGTAAACAAATAGTTTGTAGTTTTCACTAGCTCTCCAATTTGTAATTTCTTTGTTGCCTGAAGTGAATTTAATCTTGGTCCCTGAGCATGAGATCACATAACCAGTCTTATTATGTCAGTGGGCAAAGCATGAGTAAGTACCCCTGATGCTGTGTCAATTATAAAATGTCAGCTGGAAAGTTTATTTCTCTAGAAAACTGTAAATGGTACTTGGATTCATTTTACAAGTGCCTGTGTTCCCCATCGATGAATCAGAATAAAATACACTTAAACTTCAGTATAAACTTTGCAGGTTCTGTCTCAAAAATCAATCCTTGTTCTTGAGTAAGATGCCTTTTTTATAGATTTTCTGAAAAGACACCCACTGTTAGCAAAGGGGAAATTCAGTCTTGTGCCATTTGTACTTTGCTGACTTGTTTGATCCATACTGCACAATTTCTTCCCTTTTCTTCCAGAGATGGATGGTTTTCTATAGCTGTATCCCTCAAGCTCTCCTCATTTTTTTTTAGCACCTTTAACCTGATATTTCTGACCTGATAGCTTTTCCTTTTGCAAGTGTGACATACCTTTTTTCTGGGGTAGAATCCCCATTTGCAGAACTTTGAAGTAGTTGCTATTAAGCGTGTCCTGTGCCTAAGGGAACTTGATAATTACATAGCACACATTCTGTATTCTTTGCACATTTCCAAAGCCTGAAGTTTCCTGAGAGCATCCTCTGACAATAGATGCTTTGCCAAGTGGGAGTTACAAGAGGCTCTGATGGAAATTACAACCTTTCAGGCTGTACCACCAAAGAAGTGATTTTCATACTCTATTGTACTCTAGCATTCTCTCTTTCATTTAGAGAAAGTTAAAGCTGATTGTAGATCTTTGATGTTTGATCATTCCTTTGTTAAAAAGCAAGTTACGGGAAGAGGAATGTAATCTAGGGAAAAGGAATTTGTATTACCAGTCATCACAGGCATTCAGGCTCTCCCTGGTTTCCGTATCAGCCAGTATCAGTACAGGTTTTCCAGAGTTAGGCTTCATTGAGGAGGGAAATAGAAAGTAAATCCTTTTCCTGCCAAAATTAAACCTCTTAGAGGGCCAAGGTTGTACTGTTTGAGATTCTAGGGCTTCAAAGGCCTTCTTTTCCCTCTGTTCTTGTAAGTGCTTTCAAGTATTTTGAGATGAAAGATACAATGAACATACAAGATGAGAATTATATGGTAGAACATCACTGTGGATGAATGGTAGTAGGAAACAATTTTGGTTTCCTGTGTGGGATCACGTACCAAGTACAAAATTTCATGTACCATGAGTGAGGTCACAGTTGAAGGGCAGTTAAAAAATACTAGATCAGAGACTTCAGTTCATGTTGGTATCTCTACAGATATTTTCTAGATTATATCTTGAAATATGGATGAACCTGATAGTGAATAAAATCCTGTTTCTCTAACTGAAAAGATGACCAGTAGTGTTGATGGATTGCATTTTTTGTACTTGTTTATGTGAATTTTGGCAATTGTCTGTTAGTAATTTGGTAGTGTTTATGTAAGTCACTCTGAAACAATCACACAATCTGAAATATTTTTTCACTTGGCAAAAATGAAAAAAAAAAAAAAAAAAGTTACTTAGATTTAAGTGGCATTTTTTTAATTATCCTGAGAATTGTTCTAGCGTGAGGGTAAGGAAAAGTTCAGTCCTCTGTTTTTCTTTTTGGTGAACACTGTACTGGTTAAGTCTTCATCATATAATAGAGGGTAAAGGAGTGTAGAGAAATGCATAGACTATTTGTATCTTCTTAAACAAGAATCCTTTGTGGATAAGTGTAAAGAATTCTTACCGGGATTTCAGCCCAGTGCATGTTAAAAAAGCTGAAAATACATTTCAGGTGTAAATTCCTCACTGGAATAAGGAGACTTTATGGGAATTAACATGACTCCATAAACTGTTTAATTTCGCCTGCTGGAATTTTTAAGCGTTCTTTTTTCTAAATACAGCCTTTTCTGTTTATTTGGACCAGTTACATGATAGCAGCTGGTATTTTTCCTTTGCTTTAAATGGTTTCTAGGTTTTTTGGATGCCTACTTCATAGTTAAAAGTCTGCAGTGATGTGGTGTCTTCTATTTTCTTTTTCCAGTTCCAGTAAATTACTTTAACCTTGCTCCTGCTTTCTTGTTCCCCCTGCCCCTATCATTGCAGCTCCTGCCTACACTGAAATCAGGAGACAAATGCTGTGATTCATACACAGTTCACACAGCACTTGGTTGAGTCAATGAGCCCTCCTGTGCTTTCCTACAGCCTGTGTGTCACAGTGTGGCACTGTGATCTCCCAGTCCCCACACAGCATCCAGCCCCCAGGCCCACTTGGACATGACTTCAGCCTCTCAGTGGAGAGGAATTGATTTCACTCTGTGGGATGAGTGTCTCTGATATGGCCTCACTACCATTCCTTGCTATTGCTTGTTCAGTGCTCAACTCTGGGACAGTGCCAGGTTATCTGAGTGTGTCCTCCTGGGTGTGAGTGGAGAATGTTAGTACAGCAGGAAGGGTGATACCCGATATCTCACCAAGCTCCCATGTTCCACTGGGAGGTGCCCTGTGGCAGAGGGAGGGTGGGCACCATAGGGACCAGCTGGGTGGTTGTCAGCAAATGGCTGTGTGAACTGTGGAAGGAGTTAGAAAGCCAGCTGTCAGCTTGCTCTTCTTCCATCTATAACCAAGAAAACTGGCTGCTGGGAAGGGAGGGAGCTTCACACCTGTTAGATTAGAGCAGCATGTTCATGGTGGTCAAAGAATCAGCCTTCAGATGGGACAGTCCTTCAAATGAATCCCTGAAGCACAGTCCTTTTTTTCCTGCAGAAGGTGAAGATCTAGTACTTCTGGGAACAGTAGAAAGATAAAACTTTGTGTATGAACAGACCTAATTGAAGATGAATGTGGGAATATGTGGAGCATGGTAGAAGCAGAGATTCAGATCAAGATGAAGCAGGTTGAACTTCTAGATTGGCATGAAAGAGACTCTCAGACAGTGGTGGCTGTAGAGGAGGAAGAGTCAACTTCAGTCAACTGTAGAGGAGGTGCTGTCCACCTGTATTGGCAGGGCTTGGGAAGCTGTAGACACGCAGAGATGAAGAAGGGAGTGCTCAGCTGCAGAAGGAAGTGTAAAGGTAACTTACCTGTGTAGGTAAGTCGTGCATTATATGAGAAAAGGGCAGTATAACTGATACTCATCATTACTTAATCTGCAGTGAGGATTTTGTCAGAGGCAGTGAAAATAAACATGTTAAGCACAGAGTTGTTGATAGGTGAGACTACTTTGTTGTGGAGGAAGGTGCTTATACAGTTGGTGCTAGGGACATAAACTGAAAAAGAGGGATACAGTCAAGATGAAATCTGAAAAATAAAAGATAGGAACTTTTGTAAGGATAATTCTCTTGGTAATAGGTAAATAGATGAAGCAGAAGACTAGGAGCCAGTATTTTCCATGAAAGATGCTGACTTTGCAATTGAAAATGATTTTGCATCATTTGCCTGTATAACTGCATTATTATTTATATACTCTTCTACAGGATGTTTGCATTTACTTTTCCTTATAATAGAAGATTCCTCTACACTGTCCAGAAACCATTTCCTACCACTACAGCAATAAACTTTCTTGAGACTTAAGAAACAAACTTGGGTGATTTATGTAGATTTATACTATATCTTTTCTTGCTTTGATTTTGATAGCATTTCCAGAAAACAACCTTGATGGAGTCCAGGAGTTCTTAGATTTTGTATTCACAGCTTCCCATCAACTAATACTGAGCTTTCCTTACTTATTAACTGTAGTTACTGTAATTAAGGATTTTAAAAAAATGTTTAGCCAGTGTACTTGGGTAATGTAAAACTTGGATTGTAATAAATGTGTAACTCAAGATTATGAATATTCTAATATATTAAAAAGCAAAACAGTGGTTTTACTATGCCTGTTTTTGTAAGCAGGTGGTTTTGTAGTACATATATAGAGTTACAAAGTGATCATAAAGAAGTTACCTGACGTACTTCTTTACATGTTTGTTACCAGGAAGTCTTTTCCACTTTAGATGTCAAAAATAAATTTCCTACATAAACTTCTTGGCCTCTGAAAGTCAAGTGACTTTTCTGTATGTCGAAATGCAGATGTTGTGTGTTTTCTGTATGTAAGTTTCCTAACATCAGCTCTAGAAATTAAAGTTCTGAAACGAGTTTTGGTTGACAGTAATGACATGTAAGAAACTAAATCTTTTTGTTTATCTTCACTGGCTTTGCAAAGCAAATTGACATAAAGATCTCTTTTTCTAAGTAAAACAGAGTTCAGAGATGTCCCATTTAAACCAGAAAGTAATTACTGTTTTTACATACTGACTTTTCTAAGCCAAAAGGGTGTTTTCTCCTAAATCATTTATCTCAGCAGAATTCCTTTTTAGTTAAGATGAGCAAGAGATAAAAATAAGCCCACTGTTGTCCATCTCAAAGTGAAATGATGTAATCTTCTGAAATAGAAAGTACATGTGCAGTGATAGTTCTCTGCTTTTACTCAGCAGTCATGTTTTTAATACCTATTTTTGAAATTTTTCTTTGTTTCCTCTGAAGATAAGAAAATGTTTTTTTGATACTAACTTGATACCAACCAAGCTCTTTTCCATTTTAGAAAGTGCAGTCCTCTTTCTATCTGCATCTTATTTATAAACACACAGTCCCAGTTGGTTTTCTGAAAATCAAACTTTATTTTAGTTTAGGACATAATTTTCCCAGTATTTGTTACTCTGCCTCATTATTTTGAGCTTCTCAGTGAACCATGCACTTCTAAAAGGACAAACCTCCTTCAAGTTGGACTAGTACACACTTGACTTAGCAGTGTACATATCTGATTTAAAGTTGGAAAGAATAATGCAAAGCTATAGGGAGTTGCTGTTCCTACTCATGTGGCATGTGTGAGACCACTATTGGGGTGTGTCACTATGTCTGGTTGTTATATTTGAGTTTTGAAATGGTTGCACATAATCTAAAGGCTTGACAAAAGTTTCAAAATTATTTATCTTTTAGTCTTGTATTCTGTTTTGCATAGTGGTTTAAGTGGATTAAGACAACTTGTTTTACAAGGTATTATAGGAAAAGGAGATTTATTTTTTTTAAATAGGAAAAACTCTTCCAGCAGCTAGTGCCCTAGCAGCATGTAATGTTCTAACAAGAGAAATTCAGAATAGCAGGAAGATGTTACTTTTGATGAAATAGTTAACTGTTGGATTCGAGGGTGGCTATTGCACAATGTCTCCACACTGAACTTTTTAAGATGTTTCCATAAGGTTTGCAGCCTCACTCCTGAATTTTGCACTAAATACAGGAACAGGTTGTTGAACTTTACCCATGGCATCCAGGCAGTGAGATACACTGGCTTCTTTTCATTGTTAAAATGCTCGGGTCCTGGACTGTATCTGAAATACCCAGATACAGAGAGGTTTACTTAGGATTCTTGGTCTTGGAAGAGCCTCCTCCCTCACAGGCTTTTTAAGCTCTGCTGTAAAGGACTGGTTTTCTACCAAATGTACATGCCTACTTCTCCAGTGTCTCATGTTTCTTTTTAGGAAGAGGATGGAGACTATACTTATGTAGAAAGACTTAGAATCCCCCTTGATCACGGGACTCTGTTGGTGATGGAAGGAGCCACCCAGGAGGATTGGCAGGTGAGAACTCCTTGACCCTGTTTGTGTGCTTTACTTGCAGTGCAGTTTCCCAGATATGCTGGTGCACTCCCATGAAGGTATGGGACATTCAAGGCATTAGGATTGCTTTCTGCCTCAGAATTTGAAAGCACCCACAGAAACAATGGGTTTGCTTTCATGTGCCAAATGATGCAGTAGGAATCAGTTCAGATGTTCCAGTATTAAAGTTCAGCAACAAAGGTTACAGCCTGCAGTGCAAAGAGCAAAATCAGTGTAGAAACTTGGAATATCAAAAAGTTGCAATTTAATTTAAGAATTCTAGTAATGTATGAAGACTTTTTGTTTTCAGTGTCCCTGAGCAGTCAGAACCTGATTTTTTTACATTATATAAACATTTAGAAATACGAATAAAAACCCATCACAGGAAAGGTTTTAGTCATTGTTTGATTACCTGTATTTTAAATGCACAAACTCATGCTTTTTTTTTTTTTTTTTTCCCTAATGCCACTTACAGCATCGAGTGCCTAAGGAATATCATTCTAGAGATGAACGGATAAACTTGACATTTAGGATCATTTATCCAGAACCTGATGGAGTTTGGAAGTGAAGAGCCACTTTGGACATTGTTGGATATACACCCACAGCAGATCTTGAGCCTTAGATTGCTACAGATTTAAAGAAAGCCTTACAGGAACAGAGTTCTTTGAAGTCATGGGGAGAAGGGTTGATATTATGAAGATCTTTGGCAATCAGAAGCTGCCTGTGTTATGTGGACAGAAATGATACGTTACTAGATAATACTAAATCACAGGCTTTAAGTTTGTGAACTGTGATTATTCTTAAAAGAGCACAAAGCATGTGAAAGATTTGAGAGGTCCCAATTGGAGCAGACAGATTCAGTGAGCATTGTTTGCACCTTGGCTTGTCTCTCCTGTACTCCCAAGTCGTGATCTCTCTTAGAAGTAATGACAAGATGGGATTCTTTGATGTAAAGCCACCTCTGTGTGTCTGTACAGAAAGGAGAAAGCTGCACTTGGTGATGGTCTCTGGGTATTACTCATTTCACCAAAGGGTGGTGCAGGTGCAGTCTTTTCAGTTAAGCAATCAGTTCCATAATTTACATAACTACTTGAATTATACTGGTGTCTAGGGGAACAGAGGGTCAAGGCTCTCTTCTGCCATGCACTGTGTGGTCAGACTTCATCCTAACTGTTTCTCCATGTAGACAGGGCAAGGCAAAGGCAAGCAACAGAGATATCTGGTGACCCTGCTTCTGGGTCAGTGCATATGGCATTAAAGACTATCACTCAGGTTCTCTCTGGAGCCTCTGCTGTCACAGATCAGCAGTCAGCCCCTCAGACCAGATTCCAGGCTGACTTGCTGGAATCCTTCAAGTTTGCATCCTGGACTCACCTGCTGCTGGGAAGCAGTGGGCTGATGACTGCAGGCTGGGTGTGAAGTCAGGAGTGCTGCCTGTGTGATGAAGTTCTTACTGCAGCTAAATGTCATCCCTGCACTGGATCAAATCCTAGGTTTGGTCCATCTTCACTGTCTCCCTGCAGTGGGCTCTAAGCACAGGTAAATAACCCTCTGCCTTGTAACACATTAGCTTTGTTAAGCAAGCTCATGTCCCTCTTCACTGTAACAATAAATTGGTGTTGAGAAAATACCTGTCTTTTCTTAGCCAGCATTTGTTGTGGTTTAAGTTCTTGTTTGGTGAGAACAGTCAAGTTATTAATACTCAGTTATGCCTATGTTTAATATTATTGATGACATAAAGGACATAAAAGTTGAGTCATTTCACTCCCTAGGGCAGAATCATTTCCTAGAAACAGCTTCTGTACCTAAACCACCATACATTATTCTTCTAAAATGAATGACTGTTACTAGAAAACTTTGTTATCTAATGATGTCCTCACTTTCATGCCAATTTGTGCATAAATGTTTTTGGAATATTTTAATGTTATTTCCTTGCATTTGAATCTGTTGTCTAAATCAGAGTTGAAGGAGGCAGACACTTACTTGCATATTTACTTTCTTTGAGTCATTGGAGCTTTGTGCATATCCATGTATGTGTGTCCAGGTTTGGCAGTCCTGATAGAGTGATGTTCCTTAACCAAGGGACAGTGCTAATTTCTCAAATTATTCTGACAAGGCAACACTTTTGCCCATATCAACTCAAACAAGCTCCATTTCTTTTCATTCACTGTGTTAAGATCATCCAGGCTGCATGAAAGAGTAGGAGATGGGGATGAGTGGGAAGCTTTTAAACCCCCAAACCTCAGCCTGTGGAAATTGCAACTCATTTGAATTCAGTGAATCTATGGCACATAACTAATTGCAGGACCCTGGAGGCTGGTACTGTTGTGGAAGAGTATTTTTTCGCTTCCTTTTCTTGGTTTCAATTTGTAGTGTTAGCAAATTTTGGTATAGTTTCTTTGCTTCCTTTGATTTGGGAAAAGACCAAGATTTCCTCCCCAGAAATGAAATGATTTATAGGAGAAATGTTCTATCCCCCAGCAGTCCTTTTGTTGCTGGAGACTACTGTATTCTGCTTTCTCTCAGGTGTCAGCTTCACTGTATCCAAATCTGTCTGACAGTGAGGAGAAGGCACATGGCCTCATTCCCCAGCCTGTCCCCTGTGTACTGGCTACAAGGGGAACAGTTGGCCTAGAGATCAAGTTTCTTTGTCAGGTGGGAGCTTGTGGGTCCTTCCTTCCTTCCCCCACCTCCTCACCAAACAAGTCAGATAGCCAGGTGGCAGCAACTTGCAACCTCCTGCCTGCCAAGACAACAGGAAATGGAGGAGAGCAGGGGAGAATTCCAGCCCAGAGTTCCTCAGGAGACCTTCCTGCAGGGACATCTTTCCTGTCAGCAGACATATGTTCCTGAATGCTACAGGCACTCCTGAGTTGCAAAATGGGTGTGCACAAAAGTGAGATTTGAGAGTTTTTGAGCTGGTGGTGTTCACATGGCGCCTAAAGATTTTTTCACTAGAGACCAGGGCAGCTTGCACATTTCTTGTGCTGCTCTTCAGCTGTTTCTACTCTTGCAGTCAGGTGCAAAAGGCAGCATGTTTAGAATGGTAAACGTGCAGTGAAGTTCCATTCTTTAGCTTAAAGATGTGTGGAGGAACCTTTGCCCTGGTTGCCTGGATTTGAAAAGAGTATTTCTAAAAATGTCACCAAAAGAAAAACTTTCCAGTTATAAAGCTTGCTTTCTTCCTTCTCAGGACTGTTGCAATATTCTCAGCCAAAAACTTTTTGAAAAAATTATTTAAACTCAGAGTACACTAAAGTAAAGTAAAATATGCTGTTTATATGTTCACAGAGTATTCAAGGGCAGGGGCCTGGCCTGAGGGGTTTTTTTTGTGGTTGGCACCAGATTCTGTCCATCTGAGGGACTGCAGTGGCTGCTGAGAACTGCTTTGCTTACAGAACACATCTGTGTCATTATTTCTATGTGGAAGATACAAACTGTGGGTTTACTTCTTTCCTTTTCTTTGAAATACAGAATGGTTTGGGTTGGAAGGGTCCTTGAAGAATTCAGGAGAGTACGTGTCCCTTCCAAAAAAATTCTCAAACATTGCATTCTTCAAAACTGTTCATCTCTGGCTTTCCAACAGGTGGAATCTGCTAGTAACCCCAGGAAAGATTCCCTTTTCCAAGACAGCCATCACCTTTTCCAAAATATAATGACCCTCAGATTGGATGATAAGGAGCAGATGTATGGAAGCTGACTTGGCTAAGGATGGACAGTAGCCTGCCTTCCTCAGGGAGCATGCAGGATGGAGCTGTTCTAAAAAAAACGCACAACTGGGTCCATAGGTAAACATTCATTTATTTAATAGCCATATAAGCAATAACATTATTAATTAACCACACTGGCGTCAGGCAGACCCCATGCCACTTGTAATCATTTCTTCACAGAATTCTTGAATATTCAAGCACAAACTCTTGGTGAGGTTGGAGTATATCTGAGTCAATACTGCTCTTTTGGGCCACAGTGGGTTGATCTGAGCACACACCCTTTGAAATCAATAGCAAAGTTCTATCACTTCTCTGCTATGTTTATTTTTTTGTTTGTTTGTTTTTATTTGTTTGTGTTTTGCTTGGTTTTGTTTTGTTGGGGGTTTTTGTGATAAAGAACTCTTTAGGATATTCAGTTCTAATTAGCTTAAAGCCATGGATAATTTTACTTCATCTGTATCAGATGAATTCTACCCGTGTCTTTTCTGTTTGTCATGACTTACAGGATTAGTATAGCTACACACAGCAATTTACAGCTGCAAATTGTAATGGAGAAGGAGACAGGGTGCCAGGAGAGGGTTAAGAAGTCATAATTTTCATAGTGTAGTGTTGGCAAAAGACAGAGAACTCTTCTGGGGTTTGAGATAAAAGATGCCTGTATGCTGGGTGCTGTGAATCCATAACGCCTCCTCCTCAAGTGCTGCTACTATTGCCTTAGCTCAGAAGCATTTAACACCCACTTTGCCTATTCTGGTCATAAACCTTTTCAGAGTGGATAGGAAATCTGCCTCACTATGGTTTGTTTTCAGAGTGCTTCTTTTCCACCCTTGAGGTTTCCATAGCAACCTCGATAATTTGTTTAGATTGGAGCATCCTGGCCTGTCCTGCCTGCACCTAAGTTCTGTTGAGATCTTGCAGGTATCATCTCCTCTTGGCACACTTGGGAGTGAGTGGCGATGGTTGGCCATGAGAGCACTGGCCCTTCCCAAAGAGTCACACACTCATCAAGGTGACAGATGTGTGCTTTCTCCCTATTGTCCTAGTTGATTTACCTCCTCCTTCTGTGTAGTGTTCGGTACAGCTTTGTGGAGTTGTTGCCAGCTCCCTTGAAGTTGGCAGGTGCTTGGTGGCTCACGTTGGGAAAGCACCTCTCAAGGGAGCTGGGAGGTCTTGTACTTAAAAAGCAAGTGGGGATTGTATTGAAGAATTTAAATCAGAATAAGGAGCGAGGAGATCTGTTCCATGGCCCCCATTGTTTGTTTGATTCAGGTTTCCCAGCAGAAACAACAAACAGAAACTGTTCTCTCCACACAGGAGATTTTGCTGGCTTAGAGCAAAATGTTCACATCACAGGATCATCCTGACAGATAGTGCTCACTGGATGTAGAATGGTGCTCAGCTGAAAGTTGTTTCCATCTAAACTTGTGTGTACAGCTGCTTTGCTGGTCCCAGAGTGTGTTGCTTGTTCTGTTGCTCTGCTCCCATTGTGGAGACATCACGTGGATCCATGCTGAAGAGTGGGCTGACATTACAGCTGATCTCTGGAATGCTGGTGCCAGCCCTCTGCCCCTAGGCATGTGTTTCCAGGAACATCCTTGTGCCAAGGCAGGCTGCCATGCAGCTGGAAGAACACTTGGACTAGAAAGAGCCTCAGTGTGGGATGGGATTTGTAGCTGTGACTTATCACAGACATATTGGGCCCTCATCATCATTAGGGAGGGCTGTGGGAAGGCTTCTCACCCTGAAGAGCTTATGGTGCAGAGAGCAGAAGATAAAGCAGGAGTGAGCAGAGACATGAGTTGCCAGAGGATGTACTGGCCTAGATACACAGCCCACACTCCCTGGCTGGTTTGTCAGGGTGCAGAATCTACATGGTTCCCAGTTTCCTTTCCCCACCTCCTCCTCTTTGAGGGCAGATCCGTGCCAAGGAGGAGGCAGTCCATCCAACTGACACGGCATGCCTTTAGCTTGGGATACCTGCAGTAGCTTGGAGAGGAGGGGTCACACGGTGCAGGCTCCCCGATTTTTTGGAGAAGCCAAGCCAGGTGGTAGAAGAGGGATTAAAAATTGCCTGGTGGTGTTTTCTCTTGGGAAGCAGTGGGAGGGGAAGTGGTGGTCACATCGGTGTCTGACAAACTGTACATAATGCAAAATTTGCTAATCCCTGCACTTTGGGAACACTGATGAAGCCATGACAGTTCATGCCAGAGAAGAGATTGTTACCCTGGAATAAGCTGACAGGCCAGCCTGAAGAAATCCTCCCAGGCCTCAGGGCAAGGAGAGTGATTGAGTGAGGCAGGGCAGGGTAGACACAGGACACATCATCTTGGTGCTGCAGCAGCTACAGGTAGAAAAAGATGTCCTGGGCATTGGCTGCTTCTCTGTAACATCCCAGTATTTTGCACTGATCATTTTTTCCTGCGTGACCTTGCCATGCTTTGGTTCCTTTGCAGAGACTAAAGTGGCTCTATTTTACCTCAGAAAATATTATTTCTCAGTTCTGGGTGCTATGGGCTTTCATCTGTCAGGAATGGGGTTGTGCTTTTTTTCTTTCTGCTTGTCTGCATTAGCACCACTCTGACTCCTGTTTGCAAGGCAGGGCTTCAAATTGCTGAACCATCACTAAGAAATTTGCTACTTTGGTTGCTACAGTTTTTGTCTAAAGTCCCCAGAAATGTTCAGAGATTGAACAAAAGTGTCTCAAGGATTAGATTACTTGAAGCCTGATAGTTCAATTGTCAAGAAACTTCTGTTTTAATCTGTAGAGCACAGTTGATTTCTTTCTTGATTACTTACAAATAGACTTATAAAGAGAAGAAAAAATGAAATTTATTCTGCTGAAATAAGTGGATGATCTACAGTGCTTTTAGCTGCAGAAGAAAATGGAAGAAAAAATTCATTAGAAGTGTTAAGAGTTGTTTTGTGGCACAAATTTAAGATTTTTAATCTTGACTCATATAGGAAAGACTTTCTTTCTGTCTGATCTCCAAAACAGCCAGAACCTTTGTGGCCATGCTCTCTGTTAAGTCTCTGACCTAGCAAGGTCAGGCCTTCCTTGTCATATTTGAGATGCGTGGTAGTTTTGTCCCAACCTGAGAGAGGATGGGAGGTCTCAGAAACAATTCAGTTCAGCTCTTGCTAAGCTCAGCAGTTGGGTACAGAAGAGAAAACAAGTGCTCTGTGCTCTGACAGCTCTGGGCCTCCTTGGCAAGGAGCAGGAGGATCCTCCTCTCCTCCCTGTCTTGCCAGTAGCATTTCTGCTCTCCAGCTGCCTCGTGTCCCAGGAGGCAGCACAGAATGCATGGCCATCAGCTCAGTGGGGAGCCATGTGGAGGGCTGGAAATTCCTGGGATTCATCAGCCAAGTTCTTCCCTGCATGCAGAAAGTCTTTTTTCTTCCTAGACATTTTCAGTAATTATGTGGTGCAAAACATTTCTTCCAGATCTTGAACCTGAGATAGAATGTCCTGAACTAGAAATCCCAATTTCTGTGCTGCTTACTTGGTAGGGTCACAGTCACAGCTTGGATGTGGTAATACCTTGACAATTACAGCCATGGGAGGTTAGAGGTTTGACTTCATGAGGCAGCAGCTTGTACTAGGAGGAATATTCAAAGCAGTTAGTACCTTAATTAGTTTAAAGTGTAGTTTCATTCTTTAAAGAGCTGAGTTTTCTGCAATCACTGCTCTTTGGGACCCCACTTTCTTCTTGTATCCTCTTGTCATTGTGCCCTGATGCATCAATGACAGTGCTGGGAAAAGCTGCCATCCCTTCTGATGCCTGTGAAGCCAAACAAGGGAAATTTAATGTAGTAGTTTTTTTTGTCAGGAAACACTTCACAGCTCTCTTTCAAAACAAAGAGTTTTATTACTACATTTATTATTAGTGCTGTGATGACAGCTAAATGATGTTAACTTGTGAAGTGCAACTGAAACACTGACTTTTCACTTCAGCTGTCACTTTACAATTTAAACAATTTCACATAGAGAATAAAATAATAAATTTCCGTGAGAAGCATTCATACATTCAAACATTTTAGTCTGTACCTTCTCCTACTGGCATGGGGCAGAAGGTTTATGGGCTTTATTGCAACTCATAAAAAGGCAGGCAGGACTGAAACAGAGATATTTGAGGAAAAAGGAGCTTTGAACACACATATTTTGTATTAAGTGTGTGGGATCATGAGCTTCCCACAAGTTCTGACAAATGTTTGTCATGTCTGCCACGTGTGCTCCCAGCTCAGCTCCAGCTAGTGAGGGCACCTTGGGGATGGAGAGCATCCCTGTGCCAGTAAACCTTGCTGAGCTGGTGAGCCTGGGTTCACATGGGGCCTGTAGGGACTGAGGAAGAGGGAACAGGAGGAAAGAGAAGCCAGGCTTCAGTGATGGGCTGAGGAGGATGATACCATGAAGCTCTCTGTAAAAAAGAAAAAGTCAAGAATCAGAAACCTGGCAGAATTTCCCACTCATTACTTTAGGGAGACTTGGAAAAAAAAATTTCAGCTAAAATGACCGAATAATATATAAAAATGAGACATATGTGACAAATGTGACAAACCTTTTCTCTTAAAATTCTATTTTATCTGAAAAACCTAAGCAAGTGTCAAGGGGGAACCATTTCTGTAGCAGATTGCCTAGTGAGATGTAAAAATCCTTCCAAGCTCCTATAATCTGTACACTGGACATATGCAGTTTGCAACATCCCTCAGAGAACTTGCCCATCCTAGCAATTCCCTGCTACACTGGGAAGAGCTTTCTCCTGGAAGCAGCTTTAGCAAAAATAAGTTTTCATAAGCTGCCGGCGAAGATCCCAGCAGCCTGAGCTGCCTGCTGCCCTTCACAGCTGCCTTGCTGCATGTAGCTGCCCTCCAGTATGTGGGAAGTGCTGTCAGGGAATTTTGCTCATGCTTTATTACCCGAGGCTTCTCCCTCATCTCATGGTGTGGGGAGCAAAATTCTGGGTGCTCAGGATGTGGAGGAGCCCCCAGCCTGCAGGAGGCTGGAAGCAAAGTGAGCTGCAGAACAAGGCAAATCTTCCCTTGCCTCTGGAGATTTCCAATCCTGCAGCTAAAGCTCTGCCTGTTCCTGCCTGTTGCAAAGGGGAGATGTTATTCCCCTTGTTATTGTTATTCTTATTCCTCACTGTGCTGTTGGCTGCAGGGCTCTCCATGGCTGCCCCCAAATGATGCCAGGCAGGATGTCCCTTGGCATGGCCCAGGGGAACATGAGGCACTTAGAAAAACACTTTATGGGACACAAAAAGCATTTAAAATGCTGGCTGCATGTTGGCCTGCTGGCTGCCTGACTGTGGGTCTGTGATCTGTACTGTAGGATTACCCTCAGGCACTCAGCTGCTGGGCTGGCTTGGCTTTAATTTAATTATTTCAAAGGGAGAAAATGTTAAAAGGCTACTGAAGTCAGAACAATGAAAAGGAAGGTAAAGTATATGACAGCCCTGAGTGCATAGCTCTTACCAGTTGTTAGCCAGTTAATTCCCTGGTGTAAATGCATTCACATGTGCTGGAGAGAGGCCTGGCTGCCCAGGTAACCTGGGTTCTTTGTGCTGCAGTTTTGTTATGATAGCTAAAACAACATTTTGTTTTTCTCCAGGCAGAAGCCTAACAGTGGGTTCAGCTGGGTCTGGTTGGGTAACTTGGGTTCTCCCATCAGAAAGGTACACTTTTGAATTTAAATCAGATGTGCATTCAGAGAAAGGGACACGACAATTTCTGCTTTTGGAGGTAGTTTTATTTGCTGCCTGTTTATTGATGTTTAATCTCCAGTTTGTAAGCAGTATCTGTTAGGTTGCAGTTGGCTGAATGTTTTTATTGCTATTTTAAAAATGGTTGTTCCAAGATACGGATTCTAGTGGAGAGAGAACAGCAACTCCTTCCTCTTTCCTGATAGAAATGAGCACCCAGACCAGGATGCTGAGTGGAGATGTACACAGTGAGGCACTGTGTGGTGGCTGGAAATGCCAGCTGCCAGGTCACCCAGAGGCAGCAATTACTCTTGAGTATGTTTTGGAAGGATATTTGAAATTTACATGGTGAGTAAATGGATTAAGGCATCTTGCTGGGAAGCAGCTTGTCCTGCTGGCTCTCAAGGGACCCCATCAACTCTGACAGACAGCAAAGTAACTGCTCTGTTTTGGGACAGGAACTGTGACTGCCCAGCTACAGGTAGTTTCTGTAAAAGCCCTGGCCCTTCAAAAGTGTCTTCTCCTACAGGAAGAGGTGGGTATCTCTCTACATCCTCTTCTAAATCTTTCCCTTCTATGGCATAAGATCTGATAGCCAGCAGAAGGCTGTGTGTGTGTCTCCAGTAATCACATTTTTAAATGAATAACTAGATGAAAAGGTAATTTCCATGCTATTTCAGCAGCGATAATTGTGTCTCCTCCTATAAAATGGGTGATTTAACTACACAAGGGCCCAAATAGGAATACAAAATGTTCCTAGCTCTGGCAAAAGTTCTACACTACCCCTGTGCAGTGTGCTGGCATACAATGTGGCTTCATGAAAGGAAGTGAAATCTTGAAATCAGGGAATGAAATGAGCAGAACACAAAGGAGATGAATTATGATGAAATGGAATGTGTATGAAAAAATACTAGAAAATTCTGAAATGAACTGAAAATATTTAAATGGAATGGGAAATATGAGGTACAGTGAAGAGTTCCGAAACTTGTCGAAATAACACACCTTGAAATCTCAAAGTCGAGGAACAAAGCGAACCACAGGGACAGAAAAGGAATTACGATGAAATTTGCTCAGGTGCACAGCACGTGGGTGGTAGCAAGGAGCAAGGTGTGGATGGAGCAATGTTGGGGTACAGCTGTGCTCCTCTTGGCATGCCTTTTGCTGCTGCAGTGCCATAGAGCTCTGGCCTTTGTGGTTTTCTCAACCGTAACCCTGAGCTGAGTAAAATCAGCATTTTCTGAGGCTGAGGTGCCCAGCCCATGGGTGCTGCCAAGGAGAAAAATGAGGAGGGGGCAATGGTGGTGCCCAGAGAAGGAAGGTAACTGGATGCACAGGAGAGGAGGTACGATGAAATAAAAATCAAAAGAAAACCCAAAAATTCTGAAATGAAGTGTAAATTTTTAAGAGGAATGGGATGACATGAGTTGCAGTGAAAAGTTCCAAAACTTATCTAAATGATGCCCATTGAATTCTCCGTATCAGGGAGCAAAATGAGCTGAACACACAGGAGAGGAATTACGATAAAATGAAATGCAATTAAAAAAAAAAAAAAAAAGTGTGAAATGAAAACAATTAAATTGAATGGGTTGACATAAAGTGCAGTGAAATGGACCAAAACTTGCCAAAATGTTACTCATTGAAATCACAAGATTTAATTTCTTTTCATTAAATAATGCTGGGAGCAAGTGAAATTAAGGCCATGATTTAAACTACTTGAGTAAATATTTTTTTTATGTTAGCGCCTTGGAGATCTAACTCTGGGGATTATGTCACAGGATATATTTTCTAAATTTTCTCAAATAATATCTTCAAGGCCTCTCAGTTATTACCATGGTGATCCAATTCAGCATTGAAATTTCCCAAAGCATTTTATAATCGTATTTGTGAGGGTATTAAATATACCTGAGTTTGCCTTAATACTGAACTTTCTGTAGGAAACCAAACAGGCAGTTTGTACTGGGAAGTGTGTTGGAGTTCAGATATCAAGTCAACCAACCATTTTTTGACAGAACCTTGGATACTTTTGGTCTAGAGCAGATGAAATTTACCTTGCTTCAAATAAATGTGTGATGTTTTTCCTCACTGCCATAACAAGGCTCCTTTGTCATCTTGTTTCTGCTTGAGAGACAAGCTCAGCCCCAGAAATCCTCCAAGATGATCATTAGGCTTGTCTTCTTAGAGGGCTGTACTGAGGAAACAGAGGTAGCCTTTGCTGTGCTGCAGAATCAAGTTGTCAGGAATTTAAGTGGTTGTAAATGGAGCTTTTGGAGAGACAGTTGTTGCACTGCAGCAGGGATGTATGGGCTAAATTTAGCCACTAAAATAAACAGTAAAAAATACAGCCTTCTGCAAGCTGGAATGATTCAATTTGACTAAACATAAAATTGTTCCCTTATTAAGCTAATAGTATCTCCCAACAAAAAGGCTTCAAACTGACTTTGGCCTTAAAGCTGCCTTGGGAAGCCAAGAAGCCAAGAGAATGCAGCCAGGTGTTTCATAAAGCCAAGGCTCTTAATCTTGCTTTTACACTGCAACGAGTAAAACAGTCAGCGTTCTGGAAACACACGAGCAATGCCTCTGGTCCCCTCTCTCCTAAAACTATGTTCTTGTTCCATTTTACCCCCTTTGAGACAGGGCTGTAATTAAAATGGTTCGTTTCCAGCGCAGGTCCTGAAACATTGTCACTGCTAAGGCAATTTGAAAGGAGGAGGGACCAGTCCTAAGACTTATCCGAAGACAGGGTTGAGAGTTTCTGATGGTGAACTCACAAAAACAAGGACATTTCTCCGTGCTGGATTATGGCACAGGATTTGTATTGTGTGTGTAAGCTTCTGGGTTTGTTTTTTTTTTTTTTTTTTCTGAGCATTTGTCCTCCTCTGCACCAAGAATGTGTTTTATGGCAAAAGGCATGGGTGTGGAGGGACTGACTGCTCGGCAAACCTCGGGGCCCCGGGGCCATTGTCCTTGTCCCCGTGGCATGACAGAGCAGAATTCCTGACACTTTTGCCAGGCCTCCGCTTCCTTTCCCGTTCCTTAACCAAGCTTCAAAAATACCCTCGAGTGGGTGAAGCCATACTGGAGAGTGTCTTCATGGGAATCATGTAACATTACCCGTGGAGAGGGGACAGACTAACCATTTCAGGCTCTTCCTCCCTCATTTCTGCTCCTCCTCCCTCTAGCTCCTTTCCTATTCCTATCGTAAGTTTTTCTTATGCTGTTGGGTTTTTCCATCACTGAGTGTGCTTGGCACACACAGCTTTAAAGAGTGGTTCCAGTCATCACTAATTTGCAAGCTTTTGTTTCAGTTCAGCAATGCTTGTATGCCTTTTTCTGTCTGAGGATCTGATTCTGCATCATATCAAAGAAGCACCACAGAGCCCACAGGGGAATGGAAAATTTTAAGATCCTTTCTAAAAGGAAAAAAATGGAGTCACACCGAAGGAGGCATTTAAGCTGAGTTAGAGGTGGCAGACTTCGGAACAAGATCCCAGAGTCCTGGCTAACCCTCTGCTGCTGCTGGTTCTTGCCTGGGTCCCTTCCGTGTGATCTCTGCCGTTTACATCTGGCTCACTGTAACATTAGAGTATTCAGATTTGGGCTCACCTTGGAGCTTCCTTTAACCATGCGTTTGTTACTCTGACGGGTAGCGATCAGCTGAAAGCTGATGCGACGGCTCTGTCGGTACTCTTTCAGAGCCGTAGAAATCAGGGTATTGATAAAAAAAAGCAGCGCGGTGAGATGCAGAAAGCTGAAGTACCAGTATCATGAAGTATCATGAAGCTGCGGCAGTCCGAGACCTGGCTGAAGCTGCGCTGGGTGCCGCGGGGCGGGAGAGGGATGCCCTGGAGGTTGAGGGGACAGGAGGCGGGAGGGGGCGGCGGGATGCAGCGCGCTGGCTGCCCCGCTCCGAGGGGACGCTGCGGGCGGGGGCGGCACTGCGGGGACACGTCATGCGGAACGGGGAGCCCGGCCGGCCGCGAGTGGGCTCCGCTGCGGCCCGGGCCCGCTGCCGTCTGAGCATGCTCCCGCGGGGTCCGCAGGCCTATATAAGGGGGACGGGGGGCCGGCGGCAGCGACTCTGCTCAGGCGGCGAGGGAGCATCGCTCGGCATCGCGCTCCGCTCCTCGGCGTACTGCGCCTCTGCACCGCTCCGCTCGGTACCGCACCGCTCGGTACCGCACCGCTCCGCTCGGTACCGCACCGCTCGGTACCGCACCGCTCCGCTCGGCACCGCTCCGCTCGGTACCGCACCGCTCGGTACCGCACTGCTCCGCTCGGCACCGCTCCGCTCGGCACTGCTCCGCTCGGTACCGCACCGCTCGGTACCGCACCGCTCGGTACCGCACCGCTCCGCTCGGCACCGCTCCGCTCGGCACTGCTCCGCTCGGTACCGCACCGCTCGGTACCGCACCGCTCCGCTCGGCACCGCTCCGCTCGGCACCGCTCCGCTCGGTACCGCACCGCTCGGTACCGCACCGCTCCGCTCGGCACCGCTCCGCTCGGTACCGCACCGCTCGGTACCGCACCGCTCCGCTCGGCACCGCTCCGCTCGGCACTGCTCCGCTCGGTACCACACCGCTCGGTACCGCACCGCTCCGCTCGGCACCGCTCCGCTCGGCACTGCTCCGCTCGGTACCGCACCGCTCGGTACCGCACCGCTCCGCTCGGCACAGCACCGCTCCACTCGGTACCACTCGGCTCCGCTGCGCTGCGCACGGCGCGTCTCTCCGACAGCCGCGCTCCGCGCTGCTCCGCTCCGCGCCGCTCCGCCCTGCGGGGCCCGTCGCTGCCCCGCCGCCGCTGCCCGCCCGAGCCCCGGCGCCCGGCACGGCCGAGGAAGCGCGCCCCGCTCCGCCGAGCCCGGCCCCCGCGGCGGGCTCTGCCGCGGGCGGCAGGATGGCCGCGAAGCCGGCCGAGCTGATGGGCATCTGCTCCAGCTACCAGGCGGTGATGCCGCACTTCGTCTGCGTGGCCGAGGAGTTCCCGCCGCCCGCCCGCCCCGCCAAGACCCCCAAGGGCAAGCTGCGGCGGCCACGGCAGTCGCGCTTCAAGACGCAGCCGGTAACTTTCGACGAGATCCAGGAGGTGGAGGAGGAGGGAGTGTCCCCCATGGAGGAAGAGAAGGCCAAGAAGTCCTTCCTGCAGTCGCTGGAGTGCCTGCGGCGGAGCACCCAGAACCTCTGCCTCCAGCGGGACCGCCTGGGCAGCTGCCGCCTCCGCAACAGCCTCGACTCCAGCGACTCGGACTCGGCCCTCTGAGGGCGGCGGGGCCCGGCCCGGCTCGGTTTGGCCCGGCCCGGCCCGGCTCGGCTCGGCGGGACCCGGCCCGGCAGCGGCCGCACGGACTGAGCTGCAGGGAGCCGCGCCGCCGGCGGCACAGGAGCGCCCGGCCGGGCGGCCGGGTCGGGATGTTTTCTAAGAAAGCGCTTGTATCTTCGTTTCTATTTGATTGTATGAAACTCACCGTTTAAAAGAAAAAAAAAAAAATCTTTTTTATTCGTTAGAAGAAATGATCTGTTTTAGATGCATTGAGCTGCTGGACTTTATATTTATTTTTGCATTTAAACTGTTGACTGCATTAATTTAATATGTTTCTACCTGAATGTCTGTTATTTCCATAAAAGAGTAATAAATCTGATATATTTGCACAGTACTTACTGGGCTGTCCTTATTTCAGGGATCCTGCTGTCCTTATTCAGCTTTGAGGAGTAAAGGGCTTTAAAAGCTGTCAGTAGATAGTGCAGAGCCAGCAATGCTTTTCTCGGGGATGCTGCTCAGAGAGGTTTTGCAGGCTGTCCTGTCAACTACAAACTAATGAGAGTGATTTTAAACTACTTTATTTAGTTCTTTGAGATCTTTTTGAGGTTTAAAGAGCATTTATAATTTTGGTGCTCAAGAACCTTAAAGCAACTGGGCAAGCCTCTTGCATTCACAAAAATGCATATATCATTTCTATTTTCATCCAAGTTGGTTTTGTCTCTTCTTCACTTTCCCTTCTGACCCATAAATTATTTAGTGTTGCAGATAGTCTTGGTAAT
Source organism: Sitta carolinensis (assembly GCA_032173965.1). Taxonomy (NCBI): domain Eukaryota; kingdom Metazoa; phylum Chordata; class Aves; order Passeriformes; family Sittidae; genus Sitta; species Sitta carolinensis. The sequence continues at coordinate 4,178,309 of JAVUNC010000006.1, forward strand.
TGGTTAGAATGCAGTTTTATTTACTAGAGGAATTGATACTATGTGGACTATGCTTTTCTTGGAGTTTGAAAGAAAAGGGATTTTGATGATGGTAAATTTATGGGAGTGAGGCTTCTGCTGGGCTGCTGCATGTGTGTGTGCAGGTGCATGTAAGGTTTTCTCCGTCTGTGGAATATATGCTGAAGAGCATCTGAAGCTCTCTGCAGAATGGAAACCAAATTCCTGTACTGGGAGCGTTCTGCCTGTACTTTCTCCATTTTCTTGAAACATTCCTATGCTAATAGTGTAACACTGGTAGCACCTTCCTTCAAGGCAAGCCTCTGGCAATTAAAACTTCCCAATCAGAAGGTGTTAGCAGATACTGAGCTGTAGCTAATATTTCTCTGGTATGATTTTTGGGGACTTAATGTCGTGGTTTGTGGTGCAATCATATGATCAGTACAGAGAGGTAAGGGCTGGGGCAGAGGCAGGGGATGGACACGGTGCTGGTGAGCAGGGTGTCTTGATAGCACTGGGAACCACAGACTTCTACCCTCTGGGCACTGAAGTCCAGCAGATGACCCCTGCGATTGGCTCCCGGCTACAGCAAAACAGAAGCTTGTTTCTAGTTTAAAGCTGAGGAAAATCCCCGGGGGCATGGGGTACGGCTCGTTTTTAGACGGGTCCTTCACAACTCCCTTGCAGCACCTCCAGCTGACGTCCAGCGCCAGGGGAAGGCTGTGCAAGCAATTCAGCAGGTATGGAAACAGGTCTGGACTCTGACCCAACCTTCCAATAAAAAACATTTAAATGACCCTATATGTCTCCGTGCATGCAGCCTGTGAAACAGCTTTTCTTCCTTTACAGTTAGACCCTCATGGCTCCTTTCTCTGTATGGAACACACGTACATAACATCTTTGCACAAAGCAAAGCAACTCGACCTCCAGAACAACTTTCAGGCAGGCAGGCAATCTGGAATCGTTAAGACATAATCAGTTACCAGCAGCTGGGCTAATTTTCCTCAACAAATTCCTAACAGTGCTTCAATTCTGGGAGTTCTGGGTTTGGGAAAGATGTTTGCAACATCTGCAACACCTTTCCCAACCATAATGTGGGAAGTCTGTAGCCATGTGCCTATATGTTGCATAATGCACACAGCTAATAAGCTCCATAAGATTTCCAGAGATCATAGAGCTTCCTTTCCATACTGCAGGTTTTAGGCTGCTTTCCCATTTCCCTTTGCTGTCAGGTCAGGTACAAATCCCTGTGATACAGAAAGCGTGGGGTAGCTTCAAAAGGCTGTGAGCACATGATCCTTGTCCCCACTCCTAATTTCTGTTTAGCAGCTGAATATCTAGCGTGGCCTTTCCCATTGCTATTGCCATCCCTCCTTCGTTGTGCAGCTGTGCTTCCACCATGCGGGAGGCACAAGAAGCTCTGCTGCACCAGCCAGCAGCAGAGCACTGGATACTCACTTCCTGGGAGGGTGAGAATAGCTGCCTTCTCTTGTCTGTTTCAAGAGACAAATGTAGATGTTAACACATCTACAAAGAGTATTTGAAAATCTGCTGCAGCATGTTTGAGGAAAATGTCGTATTCCTCATATGTCATATTCAGTGGTTAGGCTGAATAAATGAGTTTCTCTTCAACTGTTCTTTGTTGAAATTTTTCTGTTCCATTTCAGAGTGAATAGCATGGGAGATGTCAATGCTAAAGATAGGCTAGTGTTTATCTTCCAAACAGTTGCAATCAAGGCAAAAGGGTGAAAAGCCAGGGTGATTTAGCTATATCCTGGAGAGGCCTTCCTGAATGCAAGTGGAAAAATAAACCTCTCTCCCAGTCTTCCTGTGCTGCTAATTCTGAAAGTTGCTTGTGCAGTACTTTTTAGCATCATGATTATCCTGTCTATCTGTCCTGTAAGGTGTGGAGTACCTGTTTAGGAGAGATGGAAAACTGCAGACACAACTCAATATGAGGGTCTTAAAACAGCTTCAGCTTTATTGTGTAAGCCTTGCGTTTCTTATACTTTCCAAAGCTTGCAATCCACATGTTACAACAAATGCCATTGGTCAACTACATATCTGATTCTTATAACAGTGATAGTGATTGGCAAACTATTTCAAGAAGCAGGAAATACAGCAAGGAACTCATAAATTCATGTTATCGGGACACTACATCTCCAGATGTCTTTTGTCTTTGTTCTTCTCCAAATACCATGAAGTTTTATGGTCTTGTTTTGCTTCATTCTGCACGTCAAGGTAACCTTGAAGGTTTGTTCCTTTGATCATTCTTATGGTATTTTTCTATACACTGGTTGCAGAGTGAGGGCCCCAGTCAGGCCTGCGACATCTCCCCCTCTTTTTTCAAAAACAGCATCAGCCATTTTCTTTATATGAAAAGAGAAGCATCGGATGATGCAGGGTCCTATGCATACAACAATTATGATTATAAGAATTACTATCACAGCCATTTTTATTCTTTCTTTTAGCCAAGCAGAAAATCCTAAAGACATCAGCCAATCATCAAAAGGGTTATGTCCTTCAGTAATTTTTTGCGTATGCGATTGCAACCATTGCAATTGATTGTGAATTGATTGGTTGTGATCTATAAATTAAAACAACACATTCCTGGAAAGTCCTCACAGCCTTTCCCTTGGGCCAACAGTAAATAATCAATAGCTGCTCTGTTCTGAATAACAGCCTGTCTCAAGCTACTCATATCTTGAGCTAGCTGGGAAATTACCTGAGTGGTCACATTTGCTTGCTTAATGGTCCAACACGCCAAATGTTGAATTTCCTTAAGTGCGTGAGCAGTACCAAAGTGTGAAATTAAAGATGCAAAAAAGTGAGCAGTGACACTCCGAAGTTCTACTTGGTCATCACAATCCTCTGCTAGATTATCTATACTCCGTCTTTCTCATAGCAACAAATTATTCAGAGCAGCTAAAAAGGATTTTGAAGGAGCCAAAATGCTTAATTTCCCTATGTAGCAAGGGCTGCCAATAGCAAATCGAGGTATACCTTGCCAGGCTCTGTCCTCGCAAATTAGTTACAATTCCTCAGGCAGCTCCACAGATCTGTTAAATTTGAGGTGAAGTTGCCCACTATTCCATCCATAGGATCAGATCCACAGTGCATCGCCGTATTATAACTCTTTCTAGGTCTTATCCATGTCCTAATGGATCCTGAAGGGTGGTTGGTATCACATGCACAGCCTCATCTGTAATGAGGACTGTTTCAGAGGTTACCACATCAATTCCGGCACTGCCTCTGGTGGCACCGGTGAAGTGGTTGAGGCAGCCTGTTGAGGAATTGGCCCTGTTGGCTTCTGTGGGGGGTTTTGAGGGTATATCGCCGCGCCCCCCACATGGTTCCTCTCGTTTCCTGACGACAAAGGTGTACCGTCTTTTTTAAATCGGGAACGACACTCATTTGCTCTATGCCCAAATTTATCACATCTGCGACACAAACCAACAAAGGCATTTCCCCCAGCCCCTTGAGAAATAGGTTGTTGCTGCGTCAGATGTAAAGGACAGCTCTTTTTAAAATGACCTGCATGACCGCAGTTATAACAGCTCTTAGCTTTAGGACCTCTATCCCCTTGGCCTTGTTTCTGAGTAGTCTGTAAAGCCGCGGCTAATGCTGCTGCATGTATTTGTGCTTTTTCCTTTTCTGCTTCCAATGGAGCTCTTGAACACCTTTCAATAATTTGTGTGAGTGAGGCATGGGGAGGTAGACCAACGATTAGTCTCCTGCATACTTCATTTGCATTTTGTACAGCTATTTTCTCTACAAGGGTGTCTTTCTTGGTGAATGGTACGTCAGGAGCTGCCTCTACCGCTTCTTTCACCGTATCTACAAAAGTGAGGAATGTTTCCGCTTCTCCTTGTTTTATATGTAAATATGGTTGCCGTGGCTTTCCTACTTGCGGAAGGGCAGCAAAAGCCTCTAAAGCAGCTATTTTACTTTGCCCAAGTATTCTTGGCCCTAAGGCAGCTTGTCTTTGTGGATCTACATAAGGGCCACGCCCCATCAACTGGTCCAAATTTGAGTAGCGCAAGGGATCACCTGCCAGCAAAGCCAAATTATCTAACTGAGCTGCTTCCAATCGTTCCTGCCATTTATTCATAAATATCATGTAACTAGTAGGGCCTAAAATTAATTCAAATATAGCTTTAAGATCGGCAGGTACCAGTTCCTGATGTTTTATAAAAGTTTCTACTTGTTTCTTCACTAACCGATTGTCAATCCCATAATCCATGACTGCTTTCTGTAGTTTAGCTACCATATTCCAGTCTAACGGCTGCCAGTTATCCCCTTGAACATCCCGAATAACCGGTGCAGCAGTAAAATGGAAATCCCCAGTAAGCTCTGCATTAGTAATAATTCCCCTCCATCGCTTATTCATATCAAAATTAGGATCTCATGGCAAATCATCATTACCCCCTTTTCCCTTATCGTCACGACTCCCACCCTCACCACCGTCCCGCCACCATGCCTTAAATCGCTCAGAGACACCTCCTTCTATTGTACAGCCAGTGGTGGAAGCAGGATCGCCTGGTGACAACAAAGCATCCCTGAAACGTTTGCGAAAGGCCAAAATATCCCCCCATTCTACATCTGAAATAGGATCTTCCCCTTTACTTTGTAAAAAATGATTAGCAGTCTGCAAGTCCCACTCTTTAGTCTTCAGCATATTAATAACCCACGCACAACGCTCTCTTGGGGTTTTTTGCGGGGACTGCCCTGGTGCAACAGGACGTTGTTCATCAAGCTGTGCTTCTACATTTTTTAAACCCTCCACGATAGCCTCATGTGCCTTTTTATAAGCCACTTTAATAGCCGCTGACTTAGAGCCCTTATCTAATCGGCGCATTTCATCAAGCAATTCAGTCATTGCTTTTGTCTGTGTCTGTAGCAGCGAGGCAAGACCCTCTTTCTCCAGCTCAGTTTCCATATCATCTGGAAGAGGAACCGTTGCCGGATCTACAAAGGGATTGGAGGGTGGAGGTGGAGCTGACAGAACTGAAGATGGGACAGGGGCACCTGAAGAACCGGGGGCTCCCAAGGTGGAAGTAAGTCATCGTAGGGACCTTTCTGAGCAGGAGCGGAGATAGTAGGTGGAGCAAGAGTCACAGAAAGACGCTCGGTGGCAGCGGTGAACACAGTTTGTGCTGCCAATTCAAGCTCAGCCTCAGCACCCCTTTTTTCAATTAACAATCGCACCTGTCGGTAGGTTGGGGCTAATGTCTTTGCCTCCCACACTGCTGATTGCACCGCTTCCCACAGGTCCTCCCCTATCTTTTGCCAGACTTCATCTCGAAACACATCAGAAGACTCCGCCAACAGCCCCCACTGTCTAGCCCAATGTAATAAGTTTGTAAGGGCTGTCCGGTCCACAGTCTCTCCTGCCCTTTGGGCTATTTTCAACAAAGCCTTTTCAATCGCTGATACAGTGCTTCCCATCCCGCCAAAGTATCCTGCTCTAGGCAGACTGCCGACTCACCGGTCGAACTGTGGCCACACGCGCCTCTCTCGGACGCCCGGTTGCAACCGCTGTGGGATTTATTCCTCTCCTTCTCGTCCACTGGAACCCTTCGTTCACTGCATCACGTCGGGGTCACCATTATGTGGAGTACCTGTTTAGGAGAGATGGAAAACTGCAGACACAACTCAATATGAGGGTCTTAAAACAGCTTCAGCTTTATTGGTAAGCCTTGCATTTCTTATACTTTCCAAAGCTTGCAGTCCGTATGTTACAACAAATGCCTTGGTCAACTACATATCTGATTCTTATAACAATGATAGTGATTGGCAAACTATTTCAAGAAGCAGGAAATACAGCAAGGAACTCATAAATTCATGTTATCGGGACACTACATCTCCAGATGTCTTTTGTCTTTGTTCTTCTCCAAATACCATGAAGTTTTATGGTCTTGTTTTGCTTCATTCTGCACGTCAAGGTTAGGGTAACCTTGAAGGTTTGTTCCTTTGATCATTCTTATGGTATTTTTCTATACACTGGTTGCAGAGTGAGGGCCCCGGTCAGGCCTGCGACAGTAAGGATTGCAGGAAGACATATTAAATTCACTTTAGTGAGGGTAATGACTGTATCAACGGGGTTTGAGTCTGTCATCCTCTCCCTAGGCTTGAGATGTGGGTTGTACATTTCCTTTCAGCAATTCACACCTTAAAAGCATCCAACAGATGCTACTTGCAGTGATGCTTGGCATGGCAGTGAGTAGGCATGAGCATTCCATGTCTGCACAGGAAGGAGCTGGAAGTCAAATGCTTGTGGTGCAGAAGGACATGTCTCAGGGCAGAAGTGAGACTGAGCACTGCAGGACTGTCTTCAACAATATTTTTCCAAATTACAGGAAATTGCACAGGAAAATTTGTCTTTAATGGGACTGCCTGTTATTCTCACATCACTTTGTGTGTAAATCATTCTTGCCCTCGTGGCAAGAGGTTCATCCGGTCAGTAAAAACTTGAAAGCAATTCTTTTATTCTCTTTCTGTTTTGTGTCCAGTCATGCCTGTCAGCATTTCTTCCCTGTGCTTGTTTTTAAGTGCTGTGTTATTGTAAAGCTCATCGTGCTGGTGTGGTGGATCTGTACCTCCATGCCTTGTTTTGGCCTGACCAGAGGGGGTCTGCAAATAGTGTGGTATCATTGCTCTACTAGAATCAGGAAAAAAATCCTCTCTGTTCATCTTATGAGAAAGCTTTTTCTGTTCTTTTTGCAAATGTTTTAGCTAAGTTTCCTCAGTAGTTAATGGAGGATTTGTGGGTGCAATTTAGTGTCCACCTCAAGAGCCTGAGGAAGTCTCCTCTCCTAGCTGTGTATGCACCAGTTCTGCTCTTGCATAACTTCTCTCACCCCTGGGTTTCCAATAATTCTCTGGCAACACTTCAGAGTGGATCTTTTATCAGGAATAAATATGAGAAGGCGCTTGCCATTCCTGCAGGTTTTTGTGCTGGGATCCTGAAAATGCCTTTGCTCTAGGAGCTGGTAAATGATGACCCTTACCAGGGCTGGGATCTGACCCTGCAGGAGCACAGTGGACAGTCTGGGACACAGCTGGTGGTAAGAAGCACCACACTGTTGTTATCTAACCTCCAAAGTGACAGCAGAGCCATGGGACAAAACACAAACCGAGGCATCTATTTAATTGTCAGGCTGACAGCAAACAAATTGCAATGTAAGAGAGGCTGATGAGTGAGCTCTAACAAATCTGGTTGCTGTGCTTTCTCAAATATCAGCAGTGCCAGCAGTTTGCTGGCTGCCTTCCATGAGGTTAGGCTCCCTGGTAGCATGTGTGGAACTCAGCCTTCAAGGCCTCTGGTCTGAGGATTTTGAGCCACCACCAGAGACACCAGCATGGATCTCCAGGCTGGATCGAGCCTTGTTTGAGCCTCAGCTCCCATGGCATGGCTCAGCCTGGGCTGACTTGTACATTGAGCTTGCATTTCTGTGAGGAAAAAACCTTGGGGAGCTGCAGATAACCCAAAATCCCTGAGCAGAGCTCGGGCTGTTTGTGCAGAGATGGTGCCCTGGATTTACAGTTTGACTTTGCATATCCATCTTAAATAGAGGGTGCAAGGTTTGAGCAGAGTTTCAGCAAGTCTGGCTCCTAACTTTAGGGTATTATTTTATGCTGTAAAGATGCAAGATTATGTGCTGAGCAGAAAATAATCAGGTGTCCAGTAACAACACAGCAAGATGATCTCCCTTCTAAAGTTGGAGGCCAGTGCACAGGACAGGAGGTCATCAGGTCAACACTGAGGCCTTTATCAAGTGGTCATCTCCTTGAGTAGCCTGAAGTTAGGAGACTGAATTTGGAAGAATTAATTGTGGAAATTAATTAATTCATTTGTCTGTGCAGTCTGGAGTGAGTGCTGCTAGTAGCGGAGCAGGCCAACCTCTGACTGTACAACAAATATCTGCAAATACCTGCACTTCCAGATATTTAACTGGCAGTGCAATTATTCAACTGGCAGCAGGCCAGAAGGAAATACTTCCTGCAAAACCAAGAGCTGTGAAATCAGTCATGTAACAGTTTCTTATGCCAGAGTATTAGCTTTAAGGCTATTAAGCATGTAAACTTGTTAATTATGCATTTGTGACTCCTGTGTTGGCAAATGTCATGGTATCTTACCAATAGCTTAGGGACAGATCTTGATTTTGGCTGCACTGGTGTCAGATTGGCTTTGGTTCAGCTGTACTCAGGAGTCAATCTGGATTTGCTCCTTCTTGCATTCATACTGTTTGCTGATGTTGCTGAGCTTGTTTCTGGACTGGCCTGAGATGTCCAAGACACTTCTGCTCTGCTCCATTATGCCCAGGATACTCTGAGGTTTCACACAACCTTCCACAACTTCAGCCATCCTTGTGTTTTTGGAAGCAGTGTGAATGATTTTTCTGCACTTGGCTGGGACATCTGCTCCCTTCACCCACATGGAGTGGGAGCCAGCAGCAGCAATGGGGAAAAGCTGGGGAAACTGGAGCAAGAGGAGAGGGGGCTTTCCTTTGTCTCCTCTGTCCACCCATACTAATATGATGTGAAATAATCACATCATATTAATTAATTAATTAATATTGTGAAACCAAGCTGAGGTTCACCTGGATCTGATTTCAAATAAAACAAGATCTACCTCAGTGATTTATTACTCTGTCCTAAGCAGAGATTATTTGTTTGGAAATGCTTGCATTGAAGAGGTTGATGTTATTTATCAGGAAGTAGTGAAAGGGAGGTTTTCTTCCTTAGTGTGATTTAAAACACTGTTCTTGTAGAAGTGGGGCTTTTTTCCTTCCTTGTGAAGAAAATGAACTTTCTTGGGCAAGAGGGAAGGGGACTGGTGAGAAGGGAGAGAGGGAGTGAGGCAGCACAGCTTGCTTGTGAAACAGCTCTTGGCTAATACAAAACCATGTGAAGGATGTTTATGTGCTTGTTACTTTTAATCTTGGATTCTTGCAAGTGAGAGTTTTCCCTTGGAGAAATATTTGAAGGTCCTGACTGTGATGGTTAAAGATACATTTCAGGCTCTTTTCACAACAACTTCTAATGTTTGAGGGAGTCTGCAATCTGATGACTCAAATGTTTTAGGGGAAATTCAGCAAGGTAACATGGTTTTTTCACTGTTCTGTGTGTAAAAGCAAACAGAAGGAAAGTAGCATTCAACACCTAGGTTATCACACTTGCTTACTGTTAAAAAACATCTCCTGTTAAGAGAAGTTGAATGCATTTTGCATTTCAGCTGTAAGTGGCTGGCATTCATGGGCCAGGAAAGTATGCTCTGAGATTCCCTGTGCTTTAGAGTCAGATTGGTTGGATTTTGAAGGGGCAGAAAAATGCAGTAGCACAGAAACCTGGAAGGACACAACTCTGTCATTTGAAGAGAGGAGTGAAGACAAAAATACCCAAACTCAGAGCAAATTTGGATATGCCTGCCTTCTGAAGTCAGAAAAGAAGAGCCTGTTTTTAATCAACTTCTGTTAGTAGTATCCCACAGTTTATGCACCCGTGGGATCCAATGAAATGAACTGAAGAATGAAGTTTTGCCTGCTTTTACGAGTTCTGAAGCATAATGATATTTTCTTGTGACATTTTTGGTTCTTTTTCCTGAAATAAATGTGGGAGTTGTGGAGCTATCCACCAACTCCTTCTTTTCCCAGAAAAATCGAGCCAAAATAACAAATCCACAAGTTTTATGAGCTTATTTCTGGATTTTGTGACTGTCTATATGTGTGTTTACTCCCTGATATCATGTCTGTATGTATTTTTACTATACAGATGAAGCAAGCAAGCAAGCAGGGAAGGTGGCAGGATTGCAGAGATTTCAGCTTAGCTTTAGATACCAAGATGTGCTCCAGGTCTGACAGCTGGGCCTCCCAGGGCTTACCTCTTGTGCAGGGACAGAGTATGGTGCCATGTTTTCAGGGACAGATGAAGGGAGATGGGTCAGGGAGGAGAGTGCTGTTCCTGATCTTGCTAGTGATGCACTGCCTGATCCTGAGAAAACTGCTCCTCTCTGGGCCTCAGTTTCCATGTAGCAGAGCTGGGAATTTATGAGGCTTGGTTCAATAACCCATGCAGATGGAGATCTTTTGATTTGCAGCCATGGGAGATATGTTTGGTTGGCAAATGGGAAGGATGTGGATTTATTCAGAGGACAAATGGCCAGCACTATGATGTCAGGGTTTCTAAAACCCCAGCTGTTTGGTGGGATCACCTGTGCCAAGGAAGCAGGCTTTGGAGAGCCTGGCACAGAGTCCAAGTCTCTCTGGGCCAGAGTCAGAGTCATGGAATGGCTTGGCTTGGGAGTGACCTTAAAGATCACTCAGTTCCAGCTTCCACTAGACCAGATTGCCCCATTCAAGCTGGCTTTCAACACTTTCAGGGATGGGCCACCCACAACTCCTCTGGGCAACCAGTTCCAGGCTCCCACCACCCTCACAGTAAATAATTTAATATCCAACCTAAACCTGAGCTTTTTTAGTTTAAAACCTTTTCCCATGTCACCTGACAGAGGCTGTGTGCAGCCCCTGGCTGGCCAGAGGCACTTGCTCCCTGGGGGTGCAAACATACTTTGGCTGCTCAGCAGATATTTACAGGAACTGGGGAGAAAGCCACTGAACACAGAAAGTGTTCTGCCACTGCTGGTGAACTGGATTTCAGGCTGAGGAAGGTGGTGAATGGTATTTACACATTACTGGGATTGCATGTGGCCTTCTCAGGTGTCCCTTGCTCAGGAACCCCAGACTGGTTCCTTTCCTCCTTCTGCTCTGCAGGGATCCTCTGGTGACTGTACATCAGGAAAGGACCTGTTTTGTCAGCATGAATGGGAGTCTGAATCAGGGGAAGGAGGGCTTCTTGTAAACATCTGAGGCAAGAGAGCAGCATCGTGCCTGAGCTGAAATGTGCTTGCTTCAGGGGCTTAATGGAAAGGAACTGAGCAGCTGGACATCAAAATGCATGGTGGCTGCCCAGAACAACCAGTGAAGGAAAACCTGAGCTAAACAGTGCCAGCAGAGTCCTTACAGGCAGAGATGTGCTGTCTCCACAGCATCTGTGTATGGCCAGCTTCCAAAACTGAGTGCCCAGAGGAGAGGCTGCAATCAATGACCTATTCTGACTGTGTGCAAAGGTAACAAATAAAGCAGTAACAAGAGGTTTCACTGAACTTGACACAGCAGACTGAGTAAATATTACAAAAGGGGCATGATAGTGATGTTGTTTTTGTACTATTCTTTTAAGCAGTGCTTCCTAGAGCAACAAGTCTGAGCTGCAGTAAGCTCTTGATTTTGCTCAGTTAATGTACAGATGTAATGAAGAGGCACTTTGCAATAGAGATAATCAAGAATTCAAATTTCTTAGCTCTGTAGGGTGTAACTTCCTCCCCTCATCCTCTACATTAAACTTTTTGCTTCAAGGATAAAAATTAAAAGAACCCAAAAGAGTAAAAAAAAGCTTGAGGATATCTAGGCTCTGGATATAAGTCCATGATAAATGGATAAACTACCATAAAGACTTTTCAAAAAGAATAAAAATAGCTAGCAGAGTTAAATAGCAAATGAAAGAGTATTATTAGAAGTAAAAAGATATCCTACAAAAAGCATAAGTCATGTCCAAAGGGGGAAAACAGAAAGGTTCATAAATACTGGGGTGTTAAGTGTGAAATCATAAAGAGACCTGCTTAAAAAAAGATTTTGAAGAATTGCTTGTAAAAGTCTAGAATTTTCTGCTATAAACTTTTTCAAACACATTTAAAGAGATATGTACTATGTTCAGTGGAAAGTCTTCGGACCCCTGGCTGAATGGAGACTAAAGTGAACGCTCAAGGAGAATAAGAGAATATCATAAAATCTAGCTCTGTTCCCTGGAACACTGTAAATGAGGCATATTTGACTATATATTCAATACAGAGTAGTCTAAAAGAGCAGTTATTGATGGCAAAAGAAATGTTGGAGTCATTGCAGGTAGTCTGAAATCAGCTTGCTGCTCAGAAACTATTAAGTGATAAAAACGTTGACAATTACTAGGAAAGTGTGCTGGTTTTGTCTGGGGTACAGGTAATTTTCTTCACAGTGACTGGTATGGAGCTGTGTTTTGAATTTGTACTGAGCACAGGGTTGATAATACAGAGATGTTTTTGTTATTGCTGAGCAGGGCTCACACAGAGCCAAGGCCTTTTCTGCTTCCCATGCTGCCATGGTGGGGAGGGGCTGGTGAGGATGAGAGGAGACAGCCAGGGCGGGTGACCCCAGCTGAGCAAAGGGATATTCCAGACCCTCATGTTCAGCATATAAAATGCAGGGAAGGAGGAGGAAGAGGGGGATGTTTGGAGCAATGGTGTTTGTCTTCCCATGACAAGCCATCCCACTCTTCTGGAGCTGGCTAAACAACTGCTTGTCCATGGGAAACAGTGAATTAATTCCTTGCTTTGCTGCATGTGTGGCTTTTGCTGTCCCTACTAAACTGTCTTTATCTCAACTCTTGAGTTTTCAAGCTTTTGACCCTTTCAATTCTCCCCCCGAACCTGCTGATGGGGAGTGAGTGAGTAGCTGTGTGGGGCTTAGTAGCTTTTTGGGGTTAAACCACAGTAGAAAGAAATCAAGAGGAAAGGAAAAATCCTAATCTGGCAGCCATCTAAAATGACATTGGTGTGGTATTGTGACTGTTCTGTTTAGGGCTAATAATTAAAAAATAAAAAAATAAAAAAACACCCTATATTTCCTGCTGTTGAACAGAAATTTAACAGTAGAACCTTTTAGTTTAGAAAAAAACCCAAACATGAAGAAAGGAGGGAGACACAGGAATAGTTTTTGAAGATCAGTGAAGATCTTCTCAATTATTTCTGATAACACAAAATCTGGAGCAGTGTATAAGTTATTGGACAGCAGGTTTAGGACAATCAAAAAGAAATATTTCTTTTGTGCCATGAATAACGGGAGAAACAAAAGGAAATGCTTCTTTTGCAAAATGAATAACAGAATCCCAAAATACACTGTCAAAGATGCCAGAAGGACTTGCCCACTCAAAATGCAGTTAGGCATATTCCTAGGAGACAGGTTTATGCAGAGCTAGCAGTAATCCCATGGGGATGGGGGACAGAGGCTCTCCAAACCAAGAGCCAGGTGGGTACTCTCAAGTGATGTACACAATTACAAGGGTGAAGAGGGACTTTTATCCAAATGGCTGAAGCTTGGGGACACCCCTGAGCTGCTGCCCAGCTGTGCTGGCTGTCTGCACCTCTCTGGGAAGTGCCTGGCCCATCCTGTGTGGAACACACAGCTGTCTGGCTGGGCAGAGCAAGGGCAGCTCAGGGGTTGCTGTGGAGAGTAACAAACAACAGGATTCCTCTTCCAGAGAAATCTGACTCTAATCTTTTTATTCAAACAATTGACCCTTTTTTAATACCTTTTTGAACAGGCCACTCTCATTGGTAGGAAGAGTGCCAGAACTCTTTACCCCATTGGCCAAAACTGAAAGACATCAGAGCAAGTCCATCCTACAGAAAAAAATCCAAAAAATTACACTTGTTACAAAAATACTGGCACTGTTTATGTCCAATCTGTGAGATTCCTAACCCAAAACATCACAAAGAAACAGAACTTAGAAACTCAGAAACTTCAGGCCTAGGAAAACCAGACTACAGTCGGGGTGCTGATCCCGTCTCCACCCCAGTGGCAGTGGAGAACTCTTGGCTGAGGAATTTTTCGTGGCTGTGATGAAGCAACAGCTCCTTGCCCACAAAGCTCCAGGGATCCAGCAGGGAGCTAGCACTGGTATGGTCCCTCCAAGAGGGAGCTTTATAGGTACCTGCCATGGAAGGAGGTGTTCAAGGCTGTGTTGTTTGCTGTGTTACACACAAAACTCAGGGGGAGTTTTGTTAGGAGCCAAGACCCCCCTCCCAAGGCTGGTTGCAGTGACCAGGGCACAATCACAGCTGGGCTGAAGTGAGAGGAGCTGTCCCTGTGCTGCCCCTCTCTGCCCCCGTGGCGATACGTGCACTCGTGTGTGTTTGTGCTGACAGGTTTGTTTGGTTTTCAAGTGACTGGAAATTCAGATTTATGAGAGGAAGGCCAAGATTTATGTTCTTGTTCTGCCATGTTTGTGTCCCTTTGGACATGAGCTTTATCTCCTATCCTGTATCTGATTCCTGCGTAGGCACTTGGAGACTGATCTTCAAGTGCACATCAGCTCCACCTCCAGAACATATCTAAATAAAGCAGAATTTGCGTGCTAGCATACGGTTCTTTTCCAAATGCCATGTTGGTCCTGCTAAAGAAAATGGTTTTTTTCATAATCTACAGGGTTAATGTTTCAGAGGCAAGATAAAAAAAATAAATTAGACATCCAAATAAGATAATTGGGCCAAATTTTGCAATGACTAAGTAACTCCACTCAGTAAATGGAATGATTCTGAGTGAGGAATAAATCATCCCAGCATTTGGCTCAGGGTTTTCTGCTGGAGCCCAGACAGTAATAACAGGTAGACTGGGATTGTACATGAAAAGCCAGGATTATGCTTTTCCCTGCTGCTACCAAATGTGCAGTGCCTATTTTTACCAAGCACATTCTTAGCTCATGTACTGTGGGCTGACAGCCCTTATCACTGTCTGATACCCCTGCTTCCTGCACAAACAGACTCATACACGTGTGAAGGTCTTGGCTGATCTCTATATAGTTTGGCTTAACATATTTCCTGCTTCTTATCTGCTAGGCTTGACCAGGCTAGTGAAAATCTGGAGAAGGTCTTTGTGCTGCTGAACCTATTGGACCCTTCTGCTCAGAGTTTTCCAAGTCCTGTCCTTGCTCAGCTTCCCCAGGAGATCTGTGCCTGTGGCTTCCTTGCATTTTACAATAGATTTACAGTCTCACAGGGTCAGGACCATCTGAGTGGGAGGCAGGTTGAAGAGGAAGGCTGCTGCTGTTTGCAGTGGTCTCTGGTGCACCATGGGCAGGAGCAGAATTCCCTATGGAAGCCCCTGGTGCTGGGAGGTCTTGTTGGCTTCCTGCAGGAACTGTTTGCACTTCTCTGACAGGACCTTCAGGATTTTTTTTTTTTTAAACACACCAGATGCTGTTAAAGCAAGGACGTGTCAGAGCTCCCTTGCCCATCCACAGGCTCCTCTGGATCCTGCCTGTCCCTAAGGCTTATAGAATCATAGAACAATAGAATACGCTGATTTGGAAGGGACACACCAGGATCATCAAATCCAACTCAGGCTTCTGTGATCTGAAGCCTTCAACATGCTGCTTTGTCCTCTGTGAACCTTTTAAGACAATGCTGGACCCGAGGTCTGTAAGAAAAACCCACCAGGCCAGACTGCAGCTCCTCTGGGCTTCATTGGGCTAGCTGCAGACTAGGGTCTGTGAGCCAATCCTCTCCTGGGCTGTCCCAGTTCATTCCCTGTGCATTGGCAGGGCTGTGTGGGAAGGAGGACAAGGCTCAGGATCTTTGGGGACTATTTTCTCTCACCTTCTGCCACTGTGAAACACCAGTTTGGGGTTGTTAAAGGAGTCTATGCTGTCCAGCCCACAGAAAGCTTCCTCTTTCAGCTCTGTGTTCCTCAAAATACAAATACAGTTGACATAATTCTTAGCACAGCTTTTCTGAAGTACACCTTGTTTAGTAAAGCTCTGGTTTGTTAATGTTCCTGGCTGAATATAACCTGCCCTGAGGATGCAGTGCTGAGACTGGAGGGCTGAGCACCTCTTCCCACAGCCCCATCCATCACAGTGTTCTGCTCTCTTTTGCCATCATCCCAAAACGAACAAACCTCACTTCTGCTGAGTGTTTGGGCTGCCTGCCTGTCCCTCCCCTGTCCTCCCTGTGCTCTCAGCTCTGATTTAGAGCTCAGAGACTGCTCGTCTCTGTACCCCAGCAGACTCACTTTTTCCATTTTGCTCTCTTTCTCTCGGCCTGATGCCTGCTCAAGTGGGACAGCACATCAGGCTCAGCCTCCCTCTTAGCAGCTTGTAAGTACATCACGGTTCTCCAAGTAGGGGTTATTTTTACCACCTCCCTCTGCTTGTTGGTGGCACTGATCTGAAAGCAGCTCTCACAGCAGTGTCCTGGCCAGCAGAAGCTTTGGCTAACAGCTTCTGTCTAATGAGATGGGAGCATCGCATAGGCAGAGTGGGTCAGGGATGCATGTGCCCTTCTCCCCTCATCCCCAGCTTCATTTCACAGTTCCCATGATGCAGCCTCAGCCAGAATCAGGCCTTCCACGTGCTTCACTTTGTGTGTGCCTGAAAAAACCTCTATGTCACTCTTGATGCATTATAGAGATCTCTCATCCTATCTCCGACTGTCACAGCACACATAATTAAATAAAAATATTAATAAGCAAATATTTCCTGTCAAAATGTTGTGGAGTTTATTTCTTTTTCTTTGGCCAGGAAATCGTTTGAATATTTTTTTCTGCTCTCTTGATTTTTCTTTAGCCAACTTAAATGCTTGCTTTTGATTAAAACTGGAAAAATCTAATTGTGCCTGTACTGCAGCAGTGTCTCCTGGGAGGCACGGCCCTGTGGCCTTTGTTCTGGCTGCAGTGGATGAGGACATCCCATTCCCCACTCTGGGGCAGTGCAAGCCTCCTGAGGCAGGAGAAGAAGGTTGCTGGCACAGGGGGAGGTGGGTGGAACATTTGGGGTGGGGGGAAAGGCACCACCTGGGAAAAAGGGCAGCTGGAGATGCCCAAGTCACAGATAAAGTAAAATTTTCAAAATATTCTGCTTTTGTTTCTTTCACCTGAGAGTGAAAAATTTTCAGTGGGAATTGCTCTGGCCTCTAACAACTCTTAGAAGCACCACTGATTTCAGGTCCAGCAAAGAGAGCCTGGAATGAAGGCAGAGGGCTGGAAGGAAAGGCTGCTGCTGCCCACCAGCAGAGAGAGCGGGCTGAGCTCTGCAATTATTCCTGTAAAACTGCTCGAGTGCCTCTCTCAGAACCTCCAGACTTCAAAGAAACATTGTTGAGACTTTTTATTTAATGCTGCTACACTAGGAAAGTTTTAGGGCTCCCTTGCTGTAGCAAAAGGCAGGAGGAGCTGATGTGCGAGCATGGGAGAAGCCTGCAGCACAGGCACAGAAATTCTGTCCTGGGGGTGCATGCTGCTCACTCGTGAGCCATAGGGCCACAGGTGTGATGAAAGTCTTCCCATGCAGACATCTACACTCAGCATGCCTCAGCCCTGCCTGCCCTTGAGGATGCTTTAACCTCAGGAAGGGCTCTGACCCCCTTGTGTGGCTTTTCTGGCATGATTAATACAGTGCCAGCCCCCGCTGCTCTCACTGCTCTGTGGAGATCCTCCAGCCACCTGCAAACACACCTAAACACCCACACAAGCCCACACCTTGTAAAACGGGTTACAACCTACTACAAGGCCCTCTTGTTTTATTCACCACTTAGAGACACTGCAACACAAGCCCAGCACACCCCATGTGCTCCTGATTGAGTGCACAACCCCGAACACATAGCTTTGTTTACCCTGGTGCTCTACATGTGTATTCTGAATGCAAAATGTGTCCTCCTGGCATAGGGTTTGTCTTCCAAAGAATCTGTTAGTCTTTTGTGTGCAGCAGAAGATGAGCTGCACAGGCAGCTCCATGAGACAAGCAGCTCCAAGACAAGCAGTCTTGCTGCAGGGTGGCTGCGCTGCTGGAGCAGAGTCATCTGGCCCCTGCCAAAGCCAGAGCTGCCAGCTGAACACAAAGACTCCTTGCAGCCTGGGTCTGCTGTGGCCAGACTGAGCTGCAGAGAAAACCATTGCATCAATACTTACCTAACCCACATGCACAGCTCTGTGTCCTGTGCAGAAACGCATGCATGCAGTGCATTTCCATGGTGTGCTTCCATGTGTAAATCCATCAATCACAGGTGCCCCTGTGCAGCACACAGAAAGCCATGTGCAAACTCCAACACGTGTCCAACACACCTGAGTGCCAGTGTACAGGATCCTGTCCCTGTGGAGGAACCTGCAGCTTCTGGCACTGTCCATAGTGCAGGAGTGGGCATGGCTCTTAGGGATGGCCAGTATACAGACCTCAAACTGAAATGCTACTGGGATTTTAGAGGTGGGGTAGCCTCTGGTCTCCTGGAATGTGAATACTGTGTATGTATCCTCTTGGTAGGAGCAAGGACATTGGAAAGTAGTTTTTCACAGAAGGGGTGTTGGATGTGGTGGAGTCATTGTACCTGGAGGTGTTTAAGAAAGACTGGATGTGGCACTTTGTGCCATGATTTAGCTGACAAGGTGGTGATGGGTCATAGGTTGTATTGATGATCTCAAAGGTCTTTTCCAACCCAGCTGATTCTGTAAATCGCACTGCATATTAGCTGGCTAGTGGTGAAGGGATAATCAGAGGGGAAAGGGGTTGCCATTAATGATTGTTGTAGTCTGGGTTTTCTAGGCCTGAAGTTTCTGAGTTTCTAAGTTCAGTTTCTTCCTGATATTTTGGTTTAGGAGGGCTTTGTTCTCACAGGGCTTGACATAAACAGTGCCACAGTTTTTGTCACAAGTATAATGTTTTGGATTCCTTTCTGTGGGATGGACTTGCTCTGATGACTTTCAGCTTTGGCTAATGTAGGTGATGAGTTCTATCACTCTCCCTACCAATGAGAGTGGCCTGTTCAAAAAGTTATAAAAAAGGGGTCATTTGTTTGAATAAAGGTGGAGTTAGATCATGTCCTAAACGAGGAATCATGTAATTTGTTACTTACCACAGCGACAGGCAGTGACATGGAGAGATGCTCCTGACAAGTCAAAATCAGCCCTTGACTTGCTGAGAAGGGACTTATCCCTTGATTCTTGAAACTGAAAACCATATGAAGTGCACAAATAGCCCTCAAATTATGTCTGCTTACTCACTGTGTTTTAGCAGAAATCTCACAAGGACTTAATCTAAGGCTTTGATTTCATATCTCTCTGGGCTGGGGGAGAAATTTCTGGGGTCTTCTCTTGCCCCAGGAGTTTGAAGTGACTGTGAATAAACTAAGGGATTCAGGTGGGTTTTGCTGAGGCACAGAGTAGACTGGGCTCCTGAAGGCTCAGCTCTGTCATGGTACATATCTGTCAGCCCATCAAGGTTGAGGCAGGAGGTATGGGCTCCTCTTGTCTTGCACTGCCACTGTCACAGCATGCCTGTGAGCCAAGGTCTCACCCAGGTTTCTCATTCTTCACGTACATGCTGGAGCAGAGGAACAATGAGCAAGACAAGGACAAGACTGGGTGCAGGGGGCTGTTAATAGGAGCAAATTTCCTTGGAGGAAAATCGAAGGCATGAGTAGTTTCATTCAAGGTTTTTGAGATGGAAAATAAAGAAAACCCTCAAATATATTGCCCTTATCATAATTACTCATGTACCACTCCACTCCACTCCTGCCAAATGAAATCAGAACAGCATTAACTTACGGTAATTTGGGGTTCTGACCATTGGTGCTCGAATATTTAAGGTTGGAATGGTCAAGTGAGGTAAGTGTTATTTGTTCCAAAAATCTTCAGCATTTTGGGAAGGATTCTTGCTGGAGGCAACATGAAGGTGTCAGAGTTGTTTGTTCCCTTCTGTCTTCAGGAAGGCTAAATGTGGCAGGAAAAATAGTGTAAGATTTGAAGAAAGTAGGGGTGAATGCTGTAAAGGCTTGGACACTGAGGGCATCTTTGTTGACACTTGATGCACAGCAATGCTGGATCCATGAGAAGCTGTGGAAACAGCTTCTGCTCTGTATCCTGGGAAAACCACAGGTGACACTGTGAAAGAAGATGATGTCTGATAGCAACAGGCTGTGGAAGAACTAGGAGGGGCAGGTTGGGCTCTGGGAGGCTTTCTGTGCAGATGGGCAGCATGGTAATACCCATCAAAAAGTGTCCTCTGTGATCTGTTTTGCCTTTGGTCACCACTGAGCTCCGTTTGAGCCCCACTTCTTGCTCTCCATGCTTTCTATGGGGCTGTATCTGAGCTGAAGTCAGGTTTCTTTTGCTGTTAGCTGGGACAAGAAGACAGCAAATAAAATCCAAGAGATGAATGGTGCCTGTTAATCCTCTATGTGTGTTCCAGTGAACTGGATTGGTTGTTTAACAACCAGCAACTCTCCCTCTGGGCAATGTTTTCTGGAGGCAAAAAGCTCAGCTCCTCACATATCAGGTTCCAGCAAACAGGGATCCAAAAAGGCTTTTAAAAGAGGGGTTTCTGCTTAGTCGTGGGTTATTGATCAGTGGAAAGAACAAAATGCTCCTCATGCTGTGGGAGCCACATATCCTTGTATCTTTAGCAATAAAATCAAATACTGGCTCTTGAAATACAGGCAGGGCATTGCGTGGCAGACCCAAGGCTGCTGCTTCTCACTGGGGCCTCGCTTGTGACTTCTGCTTCTAACAAGGGGCCAGCAGAGAGGACTTTGTGATGAGGTGAGGAGTATGGCTAGCGTTTTATTTGTGATTCTTCCAAAGTCTCTGCACAGCTCCCTCTCCTTATCTGCCTGCTTCTTTTCCCAAGAGCCTGACCATAGCAATGTGTGCTCTTTAAGCACATCAGCATCCTGCCTGCAGGGCATGAACTAGGGCAAGCAGGATGGGGCTGGATGTAATTCTACCACTAGTCTGATCCAGCGTTTATCTCCTGGGTAGGAAACACTTCCCAGGAGGTGCTGATATTTCAAAAGGAAGTGATGTGGATTGAAGCACGTCACCCTCTGCATGAGGGACTGGCTTGCAGCAGAAGAGTTTTTCTCTGGGCTGGTGTGAGAGGACATCTGAGCCCAGACAGGATGGATCTATCCATGAACCAGTACAACCACCAGGTAAGAAAGTCAGCTGTCTGTACTGACTGGCCTTGGCTGTATAACCCACAAAGGGTTATATACATTGGGGATGTATTCTGAATCATCCAAGCAAGCTCCCCTACACATGAGCATGTGGTTCCTGAGGGTGCAGCAGTTGGGTGTGCAGCTGTGCAGTGGCAGAAGCTTTTATTGTGGCCTTGGGGCTGCCACAGACTTCTTGGGGCTACAGCTGTCAAAGAAAGAGTGCCTCTTCCCTGGACTGGCTGGCCAGGCTGAGCTGCACAGCTCAGCTCTGGGCAGGTTTATTATTTAGGGCACAGCCTCAGAAAACAGGATCCCAGAACCAAATGACTCCAGGAGCTGTTATTTATTAATTTAATTAATTATATTTTATAGAACTATATTAATATTGTTTATGCATTTCTTCTTTAACACATTTCCCTTTTTGTTTTATTAATGAATTTTCCATTCAGTTATCTGCTTAGTGCAAACATTGGAGTTAGTCAATGTCAATATGAGATAGTGAATCTGTTGTCCTGCCAGATCTCAGAGGGCAAAGCTAAGGCTGACAATACACCCCAAAGTCCTGAAGGACTAAATCCAAATGGGACCCACTGTGTCTTTGGGATTCTGTACCTGACATTTAAGTTTCACAATCATTCCACCTTAAACCTGCAGGTGCTCAGCTGATCACAATAATCAAGTTTCTGGTTTTCTGCCCGACACACTGAAGTCTCAGACTGGCCTGACCCCATAACTGTACTCAGACTAGGTCTCCTAGAATAGACCTCAGATCAATGTCAACAAACATTGGCATTTTTGTGTTACTTTGTCCTGCAGTCCAGCAGATAGAGCACTAACCTTCGGTGGGACAGAAATGAACACTTGTGTCCCATCCTTGCTTTGCCTGATTTGGCTCTGGGGTTAAACCTGATTCCACCACATCCTGCAGGGAAGTGTGGGCAGAGGTGACAGTGGAACCCCTGTCCGCAGCTCTGTGTCTGGTTTTGTCACCCTAGGCAGGGTCTCAAGCTCTGTGGTTATGAAGGAAGAGACATGCTGCTCTTAGCCTAGAGGCTGCCACCAAAGCCCTTCTTTCTCCTGCTCCCTAACTGACTTCCAGCTCCCTCTGCCACTACCTTAACAATCTCCCTGTCTTGTACAGTGAACCCTGGGAACCTAACTCTTGGCTGAACCTCTTTGTGAATGAGAAGACACTAGGGAGCTTGGCATTGCCAGGCAACTTGTGAGCTATTTGTGGTATACTTGGGAGCCCTGATGGCTACAGCCATGTGGAAAGCTGCTGGTGGTGGGGCAGCAGAGTGTGCAACTTGTTAAGCCTATCATGGATGCTCAAAGAATCAGAGAGAAGGAAGATGATTTCAAAACCAGCTCCTGATTCTGGAGCTCACAGACAGCTCAAGAAGTGCTTACGAAAACAGGGCTGGTCTCAGGCAACGGAGGTCTATGAGGTTCACACCTTATGGACAATGTGGTATTGAGGAAGGGTACAGGACTTTGAATTGCTCTTTGATATTTATAATCCTGTTGGGTTTTAAAAGCAATTCTTCTGGTATGTTTAATATCATGGGCACAAGGACTCAAGAGGCCTAAGGCAAGAGAGAGGATTACTCTTTACATACAGGCTCAGCAGAGCGATGTCCTGATGTAACAGGATCAGACACCTGGTTCACTTTGGCACAGAGGACTCAGGCAATCAGCCCCATTTGCCCCTGCCTGCTCAGCCATGGCTTCAGGCTCTAAAAAATAGTAATTATGTGCAGAAAAAGTTTTGACACTAAACAAAGTATTAATTTTGGTTCCTTTTCCTTGTTATCATCTACAGTTCAAGAGACTCAAACACTTTTCCTATACATAGCAGGACCAGAAATGTGATGTTTTTTTTCTGAGCAGAAACTGAGAATCTTGTGCAAAGACAAAGACTGGGGTTTAAAGATAGTAATGAATGTGTCTTGAGCTGTCATGATAAAAGCTCAAGGCACATGGGTCTGGATGAAGTGCCAGACTGGAGTGTGAGTGTTTGGGTGCAATGAGGTGAAAGGAAGGGGGTTGTTCTTCTGCAGCCCAGATGCTAGCCACAAGCCAGGAGTCTTGCACTTGAAGTTTGCACCCCTGTTGCAAGGTCTACACGTTACAGCACTGTGCCTTTCTTTCCTACTCTGCAGCTTCTCCCAAGTTGCCTACATGGAGGCCACACAAGCCTTGTTCAGGAGGGTGCTGCAGAACCCTCTAGCTGCAGTCCTGAGCTGGTGGTGTTCCCCCTCAGTGTGGATTTGTCTGATATCCTGGAGAAGAAGGTATTTTCAAGGCTGTTTCACACCAGGAGCTACCACCTCTGCCCTGGGGACATCCACACTTGCTTCCTCTCTGCCCTTGGGAGACACCTAAGAGCTCACCCAACAGTTTTGCTCTTGCAGCAGAACTAGGGGTGTATTGCAGGGATGTCTTTGCCCCTACACTGACTTACAGCCAGCAAGTGCACATATAGATATTGCTATATATAAATGGGCAGGGTCAGAGCACTATTTTTAGCCTAGCTCAAAAGATATCCCTTGCAGTGCATTTCTTGCCACCAATTTCTAGTCCTGTCTTTTTGCCACAAAAAGCCCTGTGAGGTCAATGAGGTCTGTCAGCCCTGGGATCAAAGTGGGGGGACAGGGTAGAAAACTTTGCTATGGGACATTCCCCAGTACCATGCCCTGCCATGAGCAAAAAGTGGAGTGGGAACTTGTCCTAAAGCATCCCTTTAACATTTCAGGTGAGAAAGTCTTCAGGACAATTTTTAGCACGCAGACTCAACCACTCTGTAAAATGAAAGCCCAGCAGCTCCACTGTCCCAAAGCCAGCTGTGGGCACAGGGGGAGTATTGAGAAAAATTGGATACTGCAGGACACTTGTCCCATCACTGCAAGTCTCTTCTGCTGTACCGGGTACAAACAGCTCTGTCCTCTCTAGGGCTGAGCTTTTCTTTCTCTTGTAGCTGATAGGATCAAGGAGCACAGGGCAGGAGCATCCCATTTATCTTGTGCCAGTACATGATGCAATTGGTGCTGAAGTGTGATGGCTCCTGTCATGCTCCAAACATTTTCTGGAGCCATCGTGGCAGTAATGAATGAAGTGCTGCTTCTGGCCTGCAGACCAGGGCGATTTTTGGATATTCAGCATTGGCTTTCATCTTCCTAAAGCCAGCCACCTTTGGAGGTATTTGCAGTACAGCTGATGTGTCACTGCAGCTATTTAACCTGGCTACATGGGGGCAGGAGGTGGCTGACCTAAGGCTGGACAGGCAATATCTTCATAAAGGGAAACCTGCAGCCAAGCACGTTTGGGAAAGGGGTGACATGTAGGGGGGCAAAGGAACCAAAAGCTGGGGGCAGTGACTCCTCCTCTTGCAGTGACAGCTCTCGGTGGCTGCCTGCTCTGCCTGCTACTGCAGCCCCTTTCCTATGGCTCCCGGGGCATCTTTTGAGGAGTGCACCCTCAGCCTGCTCTGGGAAGGTGCAGCAGAGTGTCCTGTGGTCATTTCTCCTGTTTCTGTGGTGTGCTCGTGTCCCCTGTGACACAGACATGCCTAAGGGACAGTTTGCTCTGAAGGGCTCTGGGTTCTGAGGGGCTCCCACGCTCCCTGGCTTTGCCATGCCATTGCAAGTCCCCGTGCAGCTGCTGAGCTGGGGCAGCTGTCTGAGTGTACGTGCTGCAGCCCAGGAGGAGCAGATCGTCTTACTGCCTCTCATCACAGGCTGAGCTTCATTTCATGTGCCTTGCAATAACCCTGGCTCGTCCTGTGTGCGTGGCTGGTTACTCGTGGTAACTCGTGTCACTGTAACTCAGCTCTGAGTCCCGGCTCTGGCAATTTGACTGTCAATCTCATGCTAGTTCAGGATTTTTTCTCACTATCTTGGCTCCTGGAAGCCTCTGGTCTGGCGAATATCTCTCCTTTTGCTTCTATAACACTTTCCACACTTCCTGTTATGGAAAGAAAGAGCATTCAAACGGGATTCCAGCATTCTTAATAGGCTGGGAAGAGAGAGGGGAAATTTATGAACTGTTAAAAAATAATCATGACTTTCCAACCGTTTCATATCAGAGAGAGACAAAGAGGTTTTGAAACAACCTGTTCTGTTCATTCCCTTTATGAACCGTGGCTCTTGATAAACTTATTCCTGTTAACTAAAAGTCAATGGAAAACTAATAGCATTTTGTCTTTCTTAGTCTTTATACAGGGGTTAATGTGGATTTCTATGCAGGAAGACTGGAAGAATCCTAGTAGATCAGTTAGTGGAGAAGAGTATTGTGAACTCCAGTGCAAAGATCCACAAGCTGCAAATCTATACCAAAAGGAAGACTGAGCACAGGATCATGTCAGCAAATATGTGAAGGAGGAAGGCAAGGATTATGAAGATGTGTGAAACAGATAGTTAAGTTCTTACATGTTCCTTAGTTACCCATTATGCTTTTAAGGGAAAATACATTAATTTATGATTCATTACATACACAAGATTAATTTTCTAATTTCTTATTTGTAATTAACTAGTAAATATGTAAAGCACAAGTATTTCAATGCAAAAATATATATACATGGAGACAGGAGGCTATTGCTATTAAGCAGCAGTAAGCTTGCCACCTCGGGTTGAATCTCAGGACCAGCTATAACTGAACTTTTCATCCATGGCTTGATGATTACCAGAATATCACCTAGGAGAAGAAAATGCTGGTAATGTAGGCTTACTACAGACTCCTGTAGCCTGTGAAGAGTCTGAAGACTGTGGAAAACAGGAAAAGACAGCAAAGCTGTTGAGTCATAGTGTACCTTAAGGAAGAATTGCCATTGAGTGGGGTACCCTGATGTCTGGAAGGCACAACTAGAATTTCCTGCCTGATTCCTGCATCCCTCCCATTACAGACCACAGTGCACTCCCTGTACACAGTGCATTCATTGCAAAACAGCTTCAGACACAGCATAGAGAATGAAACCTGCAACATCTTTGAGGTACTACGGGAACAGGATGTGAACAATCAAGAGCAAACCTGGTGTCCTAGATCCCTGCTGCAGTAGGGGTACAAAACTAGGCTTATTCTAAGAGACAGACTGTATCCCACCTCACCATGAAGGCAAAATATATTGCTCTGCCTGTGACCTGTGCTGCCTGATGAGGTGCACTGGCCCCCAGGAGTCTGGGAAGGAGTAATGAGCAGTTTGTTGCGACTGAAATGTGCATCTGGTCAGCTGGCCAGGGTGGCCTCACGGTGCTGAGGAGGGAGGCATTCAGACCAATCAGCTAATCAGATGGAGACAGTGGGGTTCTTCCTTCTGAGAAGGATTAATTTGGAGAGCTGAGCTGCAACAGCTAACTCTGGGAACAGCAAAAGCTCCTGAGTTTTTGATAGATATTGGGCCAAGAGACTCTACCCAGAGTAGTGCATGGCAAAGCTCCCACCACTGCTGTCAGCTACTGTCTTACAACAGTGGGACAAGCTTCTGGAAATCCTGACCTACCAGCTTGTCTTCTAAGACCAAAGGCTTAATTTTATTTTTTTTTTCACTGTGCACCTGTCTATTCACAGCATCAGCTCATCTCTTCCTCCCAGTTCGACCATTTAATTGTATATGGCTCTTTAGTGATTAAAAATGTAATGGGAAATGGGCACTTTCCTTCTGTTAACCCTTAAAACTTCTCTCTTTAAACTTCTGCATTTCTCTCACTTCCAAATAGCTGTGAAGGGAATATTTGGTTATCCACAAGACAAAGAGCAGGATCAGGCAGGCAAAAAAGATGGACAGTGCCTGGTTCCTGATATATCACCATTTTGTGGTAAATGGAGAATCCATGCTGTCAGGTGGACACAGTGGCCAAAGCTCACTCTCTGGGTCCATATCATGAGGAGGGGAATGGATGAAGAAGCAGAGAAGACTAGAGTTTGAATTTTGGCCACAGCCTGTTTGCTGCTCCCATTGAGAGTGCCCCAAGTGCTAATTATAATTTCCTTATTTATATTTGGCCAGGGCAAATGACAAGCTGGGATGAAAGCCAAAAGTAAGCAGCCCTTAGAATAGCCCTCTCCACATCTTCCTGATAATGGCATCTCTGCAGCAGACTGCTTGTTCCCCTTCAGACAAGCTTTCAGATGCTATTTTAATCCATTTTCAGTTGCAAATAGCATTTATCAGAATAAGTGTGGGCTTGTTGCCAGATCCTTCAGATCTTTGACAGCCTGGAGGGGCAAGTTTCTGAAAAATAACTGAGTGTATTTCCACTGCATGTTCCCCTGCCCAGGGGATTTTGGGGACATAATAAGGAAACATTCATCTGATGGAGC
This sequence comes from Sitta carolinensis, assembly GCA_032173965.1. Lineage (NCBI taxonomy): Eukaryota > Metazoa > Chordata > Aves > Passeriformes > Sittidae > Sitta > Sitta carolinensis. Next base: position 4,205,415 of record JAVUNC010000006.1, read on the forward strand.
AGAGCCCAGGAACCAGTGCTTTACTAAACCAGTGATTCCCCTGTCATCAACACTTGTTCCCAGGAATCAGAGCTCTTGTTCCTGTCATCAGTGAGGTTGCTTCAGATTTGATTTAGCAATCATTAGAAGGCAAAGAAGCGAGGCTGGCAAAAAGATTAGAGAGTGGCTCATTTCTGAGTCACTGTTTAGAACATGACCCTAGATAGTTGTGTTCAAAAATCCTTGCTGACAGTCATCTCATGGCCACTCTGGTGAATTCAGCATCTTCCCCAAGTTCATAAATTGTTCAAAGTTGTATTTTAGAAAATGCCATATTGAACATTAACTGGCATTCCCAGGGAAGGAAACCTGGAGCAGGCTGAAGATCAAATGATTAAATATTTAAAAGATTAAATGCCCCCTTTCCCAGGAGAAATTTTGATACCAGGCAGTACCTGGGCAGCTTGTCTTACTGCTCTGTCCTGGACCCTGGGGCTTTCATCAATTCTTTTATCAATTTTAACATGTCTTAGGAATAATATGTATGGTGACCTACTGTCTCAGTTCTCTGGGAAAGGGGGTAGCAGGCAAAGAAGAAAGCCCTGACAGAGGACTGGGGTTAACATGAGAGATCTTGGGGTCTGATAGAGATTGCCACAGCAGAAATTTAGGAAAACATGCTGCATTCATGGTTCATTGCTGTCCACCAACATTTGTCATAGTGACTTTGAAAACCACTTGAACTGGCCTGGATCTATTTATATCTCTTGTATTCAAAACCAGGCATCTGAAGTGCAGATCACAAGGGGTTCATGAACAGTACTGTGCAAAAAGCCTCTTGAGTGTGTGATATGTGAGACAGTTTTGGATGCATGATGCTGGCCCTGCATCAGCATAATAATGATAAATTTTTTTGCTATGATGGGGGGAATTGTTGGATTTAATCAAGAATGCAATGGTACTGATCCATTTTTCTCCCTCTCCTGACCTGAGACCCAGTTATGTGTTTTACAATGTACAAAATTTGCGTTCACATGTTTTGACAGTCACATTAAACATTTCAGGACTATATGGAATTTTTCACGATGTTGCTAAGTTCTTGTTTCTTTATTATTTGAAAGGTAAAGCCTGGTAGCAACAGAACCCATCAGACATGTAAATGTGTAGAGGCAAACAAGTCTTCAAGGAATGCTAGCCAATCTTTTTCTCCCTATTTTATTTCACTGCTTGTGAGAGGAAAGAAGACTTGGCTGGAGGTGAGCAGGCAGATCATATTTCTAATTATGTCAAGTTTGAAGGCTGACTAGACAATCCTTGTGGCTACTGTTGACCTCCATCCATGCACTGTCAGGGTCTTGTGACCTGTCATTTGTTGCCTGAAAAAAGCCAATAAACCTGACTTACCAGTTGTGTGTCATCTTCTCAATACTAGCAGGACAGTTACAATTTTCCAATTAAATAACTACTCCTTTAACTTGATTGCATAAGGGTTGCAGCAAAAACCAAAGGCAGCCCTTACCTGCTAGCTCATGTCAATTCAGTTTCACTTTGTTTCTACAGAGGTGTTTGGCTGTTGAGCAGGGCAGTCTTTAAACAGAAGAAAGAGTAGGGAATGACTCACCCTGCTGCAGCAACCTGAGGATGCTTCTGCTCGCTGCCTCCAGACTAATTAATTTATCATGAAAGTGGAGGAGTTTTGCTGAATGTCACCATGCTTGCTTTCCCTTCCTGGGCTTCCCCCATTATTTCTAGGTGGCTCTTTAATGGAAAAATTTGGTCTGACATCTGTAAGTGCACCCGTCTCTCTGATGATGCTGCAAATGGGAAATTTCCAAATGGGAAATCCCAGCAGCATTTTTGCTTGTGTGCTCCAGGCCCTGCATCGTGACTGCATGCCCAGGACATGTCAGAGACCACTCTGCTGAGAGTGGGGATAGCACCTGAAGTCCCATGGAGCAGGCAGCTGCTCCTGGCTCACTGCCCCACATTCTTGGCTGCTCCCTGCCTTGGTGCCTTGTTGTGCCAGCTGGAGCCTTGGGGGAACTGCTGCTGATTTAATCATTCAGTAAATTCCCCTTTGCAAATACAGATGAAATCCCCATCTTAGGGAGGGCTGGTGCCAGGAGTGTGGGACAGCAGTCCAAATAGTTGCATGGAAAGCTGGGAAGGACATTTTATGATCTTACCAACAGGTTTGAGTCACAGATGTCCTTCCACTCATGCACTCCTGAATTCAGAGCCTGAAGTGCCAACTGCCTTGTCACAGCTATTCCTACCCACTACAAAGACAGATTTACCCTGATGCAGATTCTTCACGGAAGTCAGCTTTGATGCATGTGTTATGTAGTAAAGCCTGGGCATCCTTGTGACTACTAAAAGTTCTGCAGTGCTTTCAACTGGGGAATAAACCCACCTTTTTCATCTCAGCTCAGCTGAATTCCCTCCCCTGCATTTTCAGGGATAGGTGCTGCTCCTCACCTAGTGAGGGGGCATTCAAGATATTGAATTTTAGTATAGGGTTTAGCATTTAGAATTACAAGATCATTTGCATCTCTGAACACCTAAAAGTGGTAGCTGATGAAATAAAACTGAATACTTGTGGGGAAACTCTTTATAGGCCAAATGAGAAGGGATGAGCTCTGACAGTTCATATTTGACTACAGCATCTGCGGAAGGTCACAGGCTGGTGTTGAGGAAATGCTGAGGGCAGACTGTGAGAAGGAAGGAGGAAGTAAGTATGGGCTTAAGGAATAAAAGGAGAGGAAATCAGAAATGACACTTGAAGGCAGGGGACTGGTGGAGAATGTCGTCTCCTTACACTCACATTGCTGGAGAAACAAAGGGGAGATCTTACCCGAGCAATGAGAGAAGCATCACGTGTCTGGGAGTTGTATTTGTTTAGTTTTTTTTGAAAATGCACTTAACGTTTGGTTCTGTTTTTGGATATTTATATAACTACAGGGGTAGAACGTATCTTAAAGGGGTTGCACTGCAGTCTGATAAGCAAAGATTCTTCCTTATTTCCCGTAGTTCCCTTGAAGTCAGCTCCCAGGGCAGAGGCAGTACACTGTGTGCACGTATTCTGGGGGTGGCAATACAGAAATGAATAAGCAAAGGGCTGCCTCTTGCTTTGAGTTCAGAGCCCTCGGACATGCTGTCCTGGTGGCAGGCACGCACCAGAGACAGGGGGCAAAGTTTGCTCTCTTCCCGACAGGCCAGAGCTGTCTTTAGCATCTGAGTTCCCACCCTGTCCTCCACTGCCCTCTCAAAAAGGGCACTTGGACAGAACACTCTTTTGGATGGGTTTCCAGAGACCTTTTAAGGCTGTGAGGTTTTTCCTTTGTAGCTGCAATTTACTGGTAAAACTTGTCTGAATTATGCAGACTTTTTACGGTGAAACGGGTTCAAGAACCTCTATTTTTAGTCCAGCTCTAAACAAGTGCAGGAATTACTGCCTGCTAGTCTTGTGTTCCTCTGTGGCCCTTTCCCTCACCAGGGCTGTCAGATTTCTGTGCCAGCTAGTTGTAAGGTGGCAGGAACAGTCACAGAAACTGGACTATTTAGTCTGAAAGAAATCATAAGCTGCTTTGCCAGGACCACACAAAGCTAATAAATCCTCTTGATTTGTCACAACAAGCTGATGTGACATTAGCTAGCAAGTCCAGGTTGCTCTCTGAACAGGATACCTGAAAAGTGTTCTGGCTTTTGGAAGATTGTTGATCAGGAGAGAGCATGAGGTCAAAGTAAGCATGTAGTACTGGAGTATTGAGTGTGTATGTGTATTTCACTGTTGACACAGTGCTGTGTCTGTGCACGATACGTTACAGATATTTAAAACACACATTCCTTGATGGGAAGAACTGTACTTGAAAAACCATTTGCAATCATAACAAGGACTCGGTTGACCTGTGGAAATGTTAGCTGTGGCAGAGTTCCTCACTCCAGTATCCGTTTATATAAAGCATGTATGTGCTGTCCCTTTGTTTTATATACAAACTGACATGGAGTTCATCCCAGGAAGTTTATGGTCGAGGCTTAGCACTAAAGGATGCTGACTGTGGCATGGATGGGAATGGCTGGAAAGCACACAGGACCCCACTTTCAGAAGAGAGAGTGATTGCCATGAACCTGTTGTGCTAATCCCATATTGTTTCTCATTTGACCCCAGCTCCAGCAGGTATCAAACAACCTTGCAGCACACCTACAGCCAGCTGCCCCAGGAAGAGCCCTGGGGAGCAGGAATGGTGGGATAGAGTGTCCTGATGCTGACTCTGCAGCACAAGTGTGTCCTATCCCATCATCAACCCAACCTGTTGCCTCTTCCTCAAGGCTCAGCTGCATCTAATCCACCAGTGCAGCTTTCTTATATACACCTCCTTAGAGAGAGGATTTTGTAGGCTCTGTAGAACCCATGGAAGTAGCTCCAGCCTCCTGTTCCCCTTTTTGGCACAGGGGGTAGTCCTTTGGAAGTGCAGGAAACGTGCAGCCACCTTGCAAAGCAAATTCCCTACCTACTGGACTTCCCACAGCTGGCTTTACAGCTGAAGCTGCCCAGGATGCTGCTGCTCTATCAGGAAGACCCCTATGGCTGAGGATGAGATGCTGGTGTGAGAGATGGTAAGCTCCAGGCAGGGGGGGGCTTGGCTTTGGATGGCTGGACTGTGTCCCAGGGCTCCTGTGTATCACTTGATGCAATTTGAACCCTTGTGGTCAAACAGTTTTGCAGACTAAGCAGAGAGGCTCCCAGGGCAAGCCCACAGGGCCTGTGTGGAGCTGGTTCCAAGGGGCTTTCTCGCACAGGCAAGGTGCACATGAAGGGAGGTGACATGCTCCTGAAAGGCTGTGGCCCTCAGCTCTTCTCCCTTGTAGCTAAGTAGTAAAAAACCATGGGGGCTTGAGTAGGTAAAGCCTCATAGTGGTTCTGAGGATGTGAAAGCAAAGGGCAACTTTTATTCCAGTCCAAGAGCACAGCCATGCCCTGTGATGCTCCAGAGGGATGCACCTAGGACTGGAAGAGCAGTTGGCATTGGCAAATTTGCAGCTCTGAGGCTGTGGGCCAGCTTGGCATGGCACAGCCTCCTGGGCTGTAAGTCCCAGGGGTGAGTTCTATGTGGATAATTGCCTCTCTGCTTCCTGCAGAGCAACACCGAGGCATCTGTTGCTGCTGTTCTGCTCGAAATCTATTCATCTGCAGACTGAAATGAGAACCAGCTGGTGGTAGCTGGGATTTATTTTAGAAAAAAAACCGACAAAACTTCTGTAAAGCATTATTCTGTTTGGAGTTCCTGTTTCCTTTCCCATCTGCCCGAGGAGCTGGGTTTGTAGGTCTCCCACTGTCTGCGTGGCTCCTCTGTGCTGGCTCCCAATGTGGCTCCAGTGGGAAAGGCCAGGGTTACATTTCTCCCCAGACTGTGCACAGGGGAGCTTGTGCAAACTCTGTTTGTTAGCTGGGCATGTTTTCATCTGCTTATGGTTTCCCTCCTCCTGAGTTTCCTGGATTTGAGCAAACCCAGAAATCTCAAAGCAAAACACTACAACACCATCTGGTTTCACATCCAAACAGCACTTCCCAGGCATACAGCCCACTGCCAGAGCCTGAGTCTCCCTTGCAGCCCACAACTGCACGTTGTCACTGGCACAAAGTGGCTACTTTGCTGGTATTCTGCACCCAAAATCCTCTGCAGATATACAAAAACACAAGTCACGAGGCCAGCTTTCACAAACTCAGCAGAGCAAACTTGACAACTTTGAGCAATCTCTAGACTGTAATTTTTACACCTTCCTTTGTTTCCTGTGTTTGATTTTATGTGAGTACAAAACTCTGCCTTATTTGTTTAAAATGAGAGGCTGGGTGCTGCTCTCAGCTGCACCAAAGTTAATCTACATTTACACTCAAGTTTTGCAGAAAAGGAATACTTCTGTGACCTCTTTTTTATTTTCTACAGATGTCCTTCCTCTGTTCTTCAGTTGTTGGCAGCTGTGTGAAGGATTTCCTCACTGGATTTCTTGTGTTTATCAAAGAAGTTGTGGATTTTAAAAAGTTTTCATTTTCTTTAGCAACTTCTAACAGTAATTAAAATCTCTTTCATAACATAGCACAATTTGTTCAGATGTATTTCAGGGCTTTCAGAGGTCTTTTCTGTTCTTCCTGGGCACTTTTCATATTTTTAAGACAGAGGGAACTGTACAATTATCTGTTCTGACAATAACTCTCACCCAATAATTTCTGCTCCAACATTTCTTGAGATACAATGTATCTTTGAAAAAAGGCTGTTTTGTCTTCAATTCAAGGCCTCAAACTGTGGAAGCTTATCCTATTCCTATGTAAATGGTTCTAATAGTTAATGACTTTTGTTAATCAGTGCTCCCTATAGTTCCTCTGCATTTGCTTGCCTTCTAACCACTGCATCGAGTTATTTTCCTGGTTTTTTTTTCCCCTCTACCTAATTAAAAAGCCCTATTTCTTATAATTTCTGTTGGTGCTGGTAATTACAAATCATTTTCTGACCTTCTGTTGGGTAAACTTGGATTGCCCTTCTTAAGATTCTTGCTAGAAGTATGTTTTCCAGATGCTGTATCTTTCTTGAAGCTCTTCCCTGAACTCTTGGCCATTTCTGTGTTGTTTTTAACTGTGAGCACTGACATAAAGCTACAGACTCTCTTGCTGTACAGCAGAGTATTTCCACTGCTGTTTCAACAGCAGTGTATGCTAAGATAATGCCACATCTCTGCTATTGCAGGATGTTTTTCTGCTTTTAGGTCCAAGAATCACATTTGTTCTAGCAGCAGGGTCATGTTTAACTATGTACCATGACCCTTGGGTGGAGTCAGATTTTAACCATTCCTTATGGAGATGCTATTTTGTGAGGGACTGTCTTCCCCTGTATCCATGTAACCCTCACCATCCTTTACTACCCTATGAGTGACCAAATTTGGATGCATTAACTACTGTAACATACAACTTAACTTGTCACATTGGACAGGCTTTTAGGTGGGCCTGTACATCTGAGATGCTCCTTGCCTTCCCAGGCTCACCATTTTTGTATCATAGTTAATGCTACCTGCTTTCCATGAGAAATACCAATATTGTGGATTGCTGTTTTCCTATGACAATGTCAAGCAGGGCTGTAAAATGACTCCTGACATTAATGTACTGATAGTTATCTACATAAAATAAACTAGTGATGTCACCAAATATAGGTCTATGTTTTCATAAGACCTGATCCCATAAAAAGATAAGTACCTTTCCTAGTGAGAAAGTGGAACTTTTGTCTCTCAGGCACTAAGACTGAACCAGATAAGTCCCTGAGCAACCTCACCCCCTAATCACACCTGTTTTTGCAGAAGCTTGGATGAGGTGACTTCCAGAAGTCCCTCCCAACTCCAATTTTTCTGTAATTACATAATTATGTTTCTAATCAGGTCACTACTTTTAATAACTGTCACTGTTCTCTACAGTCACCTTTCTGGATTTCACCCTGCTCCAAAGACAGGTTAGCTGGAATAGGCCCTTTGGATTTAAATATCTTTTGTATCAAACCTCCTTAAAGAACTGTGTTTATGGATGAAATGGAGAACACTTAATTATCAGGTGATCCTGCTCATGCCAAATGGAAAACAGAGGTGCTTTCCCAGGTTGTGTTTCTCTGTGGGCTGGCAGTGTGATGATGGTTGTGTGCCCTAAGTGTGTCTTGGGTGCTGACACTGGGGTGCCTGCAGAGATTTGTCTGGGCCTCTCTCTTGCACTCTGGCCAAACAGAGGCCACCAGAGCCTGTGGCTGGGCTCCTGTGTCCCTGGAGCAGGGCTATGGGGCTGGCTGTCTCCAGGAGAGGTCACTCCTGCCTGCCAGAACCTGCTGGCACTAGAGAGGGAGCTGCCTTTGCCAAGGGTGGATCTGTACCCTCACCTCTGCAATGAGCAAAGCATTGTAGGCAGCAAAGGCATCTCTTGAAGGTGAAAAGGTGCTTCACCTTTTCTTCTCAGTCTGGCTTTCCCATTCTGGATGCATCCAGCAATATCAGGAATGTCAGGCATATGACTGGCCTGTGATTTCAATAAAAATTATTTAATCAAATTCATTTTAATAATGGGATATTTCCAAATGGTTCAGCTTTTGATTTGTCCTCCTCATCACAGTTCTCTTCCTATGAACAGCCATTCTCAAATTCCTGTTGTATTCCAAGTCTTAATGGTAGTTTTTGATCAAACACCATTGTTTTAATTTGGACTGGAAGAGATCTCTGAAGATCACCTGGTCCTTCCATCCACTCAAAGCAAGCCCAACTGCAAAGCCACTCAGGGCCACATCTGGCTGATTACTGAATATCTTCATTAATGGTGAATTCACAGCCTCACCAAGAGCCTCATGACCAGCTTCATTAGGGTTTGTTTTGTTCCTTATACCCAAGGAAAACTCCTGTGCTCCATCCTTTGTTGACTCTGTGTAATCCTTCTGTCATGTTCTTTACTGAGATCTTCTAAAGTATCCCCATACCAAGTTTCCCTTCCATTTCCCATATTAGTCTTGCTGCCCTTCCTGAAGTGTCTGAACCAACAGGGGCCAAGCATGTGCTTACTGTACTCAGGCAAGTCTGGGGCACTACAGCTCTGCAAGTGTGTTTCATGTCAAGAAATATGCTCTGGTGCTAGAGAAGCATGCTGGAGCCCCTGGCAGCTCTGGAGGGGTCTCTGGGGTGACACGGATGACCACGTGCCCAGGGCTGTGTCTGTGCAGCCATTTACACCCCCTCCCTGACACAGCTGCTGCCTGGTTGCTGCTGCTGTCCCTATTTGTTTTCTTCCTCTTGAGTTTAGTTGTTTTGCATCTGTAAGGCTGAGTGGGTGGTAAGTAGTTTCTGTACACTCTGTTCTTCTAGTGGGTTTGGTTTAGTCTGTGTTTTTAAATGCAGGTAGTGCTACTCAGAAGTTACTGTCATTGAATAGTATTATCCATCTAAATACCTGGTTTAGATTTTACACTAGAATATCTGATGAGATACAAACTGACGTCTTCTTTTCTTCATCTGGTTAGAGGAAGTCACGATGTTTTTTCATGGAAACCTTTATTCAAAGGACTGAAAATGTATAAACAAGCAGATACTTCCTCTGCTTTCCTTCGTCAGGCTGTCAGAATTTTCCCAGGCCACACTGGTTTGTGTTTTTCACTTGTTATTCCTCCTTTCAGATGACAATAGAGAAATGAGTTGACAGGCAGTGGTATCTGAGGCAGAGACTTGCTCTGGGGAGACAAGCGCTCAGCTTCAAAGGGAAGTTTGCTGTGTTTTGGCAAGGCTGGATCAGTGACACTGCCACACAGCAATGATGACTTTTGTCCAAAGGCATTCATACTGCTAAAATATACAAAACGCCCAAAAAGAGCTGTTCCCTGGGACTGTCCTTTGTGGATGGGAAGGTGTGCATGGCTTTTTTCCAAGGGATATAGGCTGAGCTCAAACCTGAAAACATAAACATGGACTGACTTACTTATAAAGCCAATCTCCTGCCAACAATACAAATAATATATTGCTTTCCAGACTCCTGAGTGTAGGTCCTTAGCTTTATTCTCCTCTCACTTACACTTTTATTTCAGCAGTATAAAGGGCAGAACCAGTAAAAGGGCAGGCTCAAGCCATAGGCTTCTCATGGATTTGTTTTGTTTGGACCCAGTCAGGAGTTTGAAGGCTGAGTGCAGGGAAACAATTGGGACAACCGAAGTTTCTCTGGTCTTCGACTTTCAGGATCAGACATTAGCAAATCACAGCATTTTACTCTCGTTAGATGGGAGCAGGAAGGTATGCCTCAAACTTGCATAGTTACATTGTGTTGGCTTGAGCTGAAAGCAACAAAGGATGAGGAGCAGTGGCTGGTGGGGGTTGTGCTAGTGTGTAACATGTCCATGTTGGCTGGAGACAGCAGTCAGTGGGGAAAAAAGGGCTTTGCTGGGCTCATGAGAGAGGAGAGCCTTAGCCATGAGATAGAAAGGGCTTGACTCAGGTGTAATGGGTCCTATGTTTTAGAAGCCCATGGGATTAAGTTGGAAGAGTTATAGGCTGTGAAAAGAGAGAAGGGTGAGGAGTAGAATAAGAGGGCAGAGAAAAGTGAAATGGGAAAGAAGCAAGGGAAAAAGCTGGAGTGGTAAAAGCTTTGAAAAGGGAGTGGTTGGGCAGGTGAAAGATTTTCCGTGTTGCTTGTTGAAATTTGTGATATATCATCCAAGTTCTAAAAATTAATTGTGCAGACAAGGGACATGCAAGGAAGCTCAGGTCTGAGGTCTGTGACTTGTCCACTTGCCTTGTCTCTTCTGCTTGTTCTGCCTTCATTTGTCAGCCTCACACTATGGCTGAACAAAGCTGGAGGTCTCCAGCTTTCTCCAGTTAGCCTTCTGTAGAGAACAGGGCCTGCTGCCTCCCCTGCCTGTTCCCAGGGAAGGACTCATCATTGCTGTGAGGCACACTGGAGCATGCCAGGCATCTTCTGAACCAGGCAACAGCCAGTCAGTTCTGTCCATGAGAAACTAGTGACCAAGAAAGGGTGGGGAAGTCATGGGGATGAACATAAGTGTGGGGAGGGAGGGATGTACTGTGTGGCTTTGGTTACTTGAGGTAGTCAGGGAAGTTCCCAGCAAGGTGCTGTGTACTTTGCCTTGCCAAAATCCACAACAGATGCCAGTGTTGACTGGGGATCATAGGCATGGCCGTTCCTCTGTTAACTTTCAGCATCCCTTACGGGACAATGTATAGGAGGGAATAAAATCCAAATGGACTCCCGTGGTGGATATGAAGCCACAGAAAAATATTCTGTAGCCTCAAATAAAAGTTACTTGGCAGCTATCTGACAGAATTTTGTCCCTGTTAGAGGTGGGTGTTGGATTGAAAAGTCAGAGCAGAGTAATGCATGTCCCTAGAGAGTTGCCTTGTCTGTTCTGGAGGTCCTGGGTTTGCTCATGCTGCATGGTATGGGGAGTCAAACTTGCCATGCCTAATGTCCTCTGGAGTGTGTGTGAGAGCACAGAGTAGGGCCACAGGTGTAGTGGCTGCTGGCTGGCTGAGGGTCCACTTAGGGGCACCTTGGGCCCACCACTGAACAGTGGTGCCTTCCTCTAATGCCCAGGTCATTAATAATAAAGCCCTTTCATAGGTTTTATTTGCACACATGAAGAGACACCTTCCTGATGTAGACTCACAACCGGCTGTGGTTCATGGCATCCATCAGCTTGTTATTGTTGTGTTACTGATCATGTGTTTCCTTCTCTCACCCACTGCCTTTCCAAGGGGAAGCTGTGATAATGACAGGTCTACTTGTTCTTTGTGACAGAAATTGGGTATAATTGCTCCATTTTGGTGGCTTTAAGATGTGCAGCAAGGGAACAGGCAGGGTTCTTTCTTAAGGCATCAGTCATCTGGAGCATTTGTTAGATGGCACATCAGAGCTGGGAAGTGACTCAACCATCTTTGTTAAAAGCAATCCCTCAGCTCTGGGAATAAAACTAGAGGAAGAGAACTGAGGGAGGTGCGGGAGGGGAAAGGACACTTTGAGCAACAAAAACAGATTCTGCATCCTGTGTCACTGTCATAGCACAAGAGTTTCTTCTTGCTAGAGCTGTATCTGAATCATCCCTTCAGTCAAGGAGCTATTCATCAGCCAGCCTACCCAAAGCAAAAAAGGACGAGGTGTCCCAGAGGACAGAGGAGGTTAGTGGGTGCAGCTGGGCTCAGCACAGCCATGCTGCATCTGTCAGCAGCATGAGGATGCTGGGCTGAAGCTCCTTCATGAGTGACTGCAGTAGTGTAATTTCTGTGAGGGTGCTGGTGTGAGCTCAGACCTCTCTCCTAAACCTCTGGGATCCCTTAGAGGGGTGTGGAAGTGAGTGCTCTGATGTCTGCCTAGGTCTTCTATATCTCTTGTTTTCAATTTTGTTATGATTTCAGCAGAAGAACCCCCGGGTTCCACCCCTGCCTGAGCCAAGATGGGCTGTTATTAGTGGAAAACCTTTTAAGGGAAGTGAGGATTGCCAGGGAATTACCTGGTCTGATTAAACTGGCTTCCTGTTCTCAACTGACAGTGTATGGGAGCTAGGGTAGCCTCCAGGTTAGCCCTCTGCCCAGGGAACCTCTAGCTGGTGGTGGGCTGCTAAATGCCTGGATGAGCTGCAGCTTTGCCCTCCTGTCACAACACTGGAGACATCCTAACTGGGAGCCATTCCTCCTCTTGTCTGGGCACACAGAAACCTAGAGGAGTTGCTCTTGCCTGCCAGTGAGTCTTTGCAGATCTTGTGTGACAAACTGCTTCATGGCAAAACAAGCTGCTTCTCAGTGGGCATAGCAGGGACTGGCTTTGTTTGTTTTTCCTGCTGCCAAGGCCTTGCTTATCTAACCTCCATTTCAGTTCTGTTCTGAGTGGAAATATTCCTATTTATGCAGCTGGGGCAGAGGTCTTTTTTGTTTTAACTCTTCTAAGTTTGAACTTGTGAGAGAGAAAATCTCTCATGGTGGCTTTGTCTTCTTCTGGATGAAAAGTGGTCCCTGATACATGGGTTGTACAGATGAGCACAGATCAGTAATTGTGTCCCCTGGTCAGTAATGAGCTACAGTAATTTCTTCAGTGCATTTACACATCTACTAGATGCAATTAAGTAGAAGTTAATTAAGGCCTTCTTGGTCCGAGTTGCCCCACACCAGTAACATCCAGAGGCTCCAAACCTGAAATGAGTTATATATAGGAAATAATCCCTGCTCTGAAGAGAACTCAGAGGTGGGACACCATAGCTGAGGGACTCTTTGAAGAGAACCCTGCTGTCATCTCATTGTGGGTTTGGAGGCCATCTTCTGGGATATCCTGTGCTTGGACACATCTCCTCAGGCTGCTCTGCAGCTGGGCTGGGGGCTGATCATGATGAGGCTGGTCACTGAGCCACCCGTACCAGATCAGAAGATGTAACCATATATCCAGGAGCTCCTATCACTTTGTCCCAGTGTTTCTTGTCTTCAGTCTGGGTACCAGCATCCCTGATGGCCAACAGAGACACAGGAAGGACTGTTGTGACAGTGGGGACCTGATGGTCTTCACACACTGATGGACCTCTTTGATTGTGGGAACCAAAGTGTCTGGGCTTTCTGTTCTACAGAAACAACTCTATTCTTTCTAATAGAGAATTCAGTAATTTGCAGAGTACCTGATGCCTCCTACATGGCCTACTGAAGTGTGAGAACTCCATGGCCCCAGTACTGCAGCTGTACCCAGCACTGTGCACTCGTAGGTGATACTGTGAAAACATGCAGAAATGTGATTTCTTATATATTGCTTCCTTTTATAGTCTCTCAATGCACTACTTTGTGTATTTGTTTAAATACTCCAAGTTCTAGTTTTGCTTTGTTCAGCACAGACTGTTCAACACAAAGGAAGGTCAGTCATTAGTGATTAATTGGAACAGGCTTTCCTTTCCTAGTTGGGCTTTTATTGACTGTAAAGGTGCCTATTTCCAAAACAAAGTTCAACTCTGTGGCTCCACTCTGAAAAGCACCAGTCTGTGCTAGGTTATGATTCCACAGTAATTAATTAAGGGTTGCAGAACTGGTCAGTGCTGTCTATTTAGTGTGTGCCAGTGTGTTTCTAAGTACTGTGACAAATTGGTTAAGGGAGCACATGTACACAATTTGCTACAGCTGATGAATGACAGTAAAAGAATTATCCTGTCCATTTGCATGCTCAAAGGATCTTGATAAGGTCCTAATGACAGATCTCCCGTTGCTTGTATGAGAAGAAATTGTAATTTTGGGAACAAGCAGAACTGAGTAGAGCTTGTTTCCACAAGATGAGTAGGAACCGAGTAGGAATGTTTTAACAAAGCTGATGCAGTTAGAAAATGTGTGTGTGCTGAAGCAGAAATGTCTCATGGAAATATGTGGTTTGACAAATTTTAATTGTCAGTCTCATGTTGGATAACTTGCCTGTTGTATCATCTGTTTGATCTGGGAATTGCATAGAAACAAAGCTGCTGAGGTTTGCCCAGGAATTGCTGCCCTGTGGTCAGTCCAGCATCCTCAGGCTGGCTGAAGCAGGACTTCTTTTGCTCCTTAGAACCTGGAAATTTGATTCCTGTGTGAGGCTGATGTGACTCTACAGTTTTGTTGCTGCTCACTCCCAAATGCCTTTGCTGTCCTTATTCAGTGTTGAGCAGCCATGATTATGGAAGAAGACACAACTGTGGTCATTTTACTCAATGGCTACTGAAGTCCTGGCCTGCATCTAGTATTTTGTATGTATCAGCATTTCTGAAATCTTACAGGATTTTGGCTTCATAAGAAATGGGCAAATTTTGTAAGTGCCTATTTGAAATTACATTTCAAGGTATTGAATATGTCTACAGAAAGGAAATCTTATTAGTCAGCTAGCCTGAGACCTGACTTCCAGCTTATTGTTGCTGAAATTTTGAGCAGATGTGGCTGGAAGTGTTGTGACAACCACTATACTCTTAGATAGTAGTGGCTTCTATTGCTGTTTAAAATGTAATTTACACTGAGGTTTACTTACACACAGGCTCCAGAGGCTCACCCAGTGGAGACTAAGAGCAGAACAAATTTGGCCATTTCTAAAATTCTTTGCAAGAAAGAATATTATTTTACAGATTCTGATAAGATATGGGTCTGTTCTGTCTCTACAGAATGAGTTTGGAGCTCAACAGCATCAACAAAAAATAGTGTTAGTATTTTCTACATTTAGGAGATGTTCCTTTCTTGGGAATTTGGTCACAGGTATATTTAGGGCTTGAATAAAACTCCATGCCAGAGAACCAAAACCTCTAGGGAAGTTTAATTGCTGGCTGAAGAACTCCTATGACCCAATTCCATGTAGTCTTATCAAATCTGAAATATTAGGCCTCTAAAGCCCTGGCATGCCTACTGCTTCATTTCCAAGTGACTTCACAGGATATTGACATTGTACTACCTGTGGGATGCTTGAGTTTCTCTGTGTGCAATTTTGCTCACCACAAGTAAACAGGGACTAAGATCTTAATGAAGTGATTTCCAAGAACTGCAGTCCTGTAAGAAAAATGAAAAACTCACCCACAACCATCGGTATTTACCTTCTAGATTCAAATCTCAGGTTAGGCTTAGAGTAGGGTGTTAAGAATTAGCCCTGACCTAGGTACAGGACAACTGGCTTTAAGTCAGCTGCTCTGTCATCAGTTTTATGTGAGAATTTGGGCAAACAGTTACATTTCACCTATTCTTGGCTCCTCATTTTCAAAGTGGAGGCAGTAATATCTTTCTGTCTCACAGGCGTGGGAATACAGTACAGCTTGTGAGGCTTGGTCATTGCTGCTTTGGAAGTAGGACAAATCCACCTGTTCTCCTGATTTTACAGATGGCAAAGGCAACGTGGGGAGTTGGCTTCGTCAGAGGTTGTGGTAGAAATGATGGACTAATCAGTGTAGTCTGGGAATAACATGTGCCAATGCCAGATCCCTGCTCTGGCCATCCTGGTGCTGTCTCTGCTATGCTTGGCTTTGCATCTGGGGTGCAAAGGAGTTTCACTTGGGGAAGTAACTGGAGGTGAAAACCTCTAGTTTCTCTCCTTTAACAGATGCATTTTTTTCCTGGAACAATTTCAGATTAGCTCAGTCATTAGACTCTCTAATTCCTTTAAAAAAGGTTGTTTTTGCTTTCACATGCTGACAACATGCTGATGCTTGTCACTTGACTTGGCTGCATAGCACTTCCCATGACCCCAGTAAGATATTTTGGAAAGGATATTAAAACAAGCATAAATTGGCCCTGAAGAAGAGCATGTTCAGTAAGTGTGTTGCAAGCACTTACGTCAAGGAAGCTAGAAATCTGTGCAGAACTTTTCTGTCCCTGAAATCCTTGTCATGAGGTAATTTTCTGAGGTGCTGACTGCTGACACAGAAAGACCTTGATGCTGTTTATGCAAAATCTGGTTGTCCTTCCCTCTAGTAT
This sequence comes from Sitta carolinensis, assembly GCA_032173965.1. Lineage (NCBI taxonomy): Eukaryota > Metazoa > Chordata > Aves > Passeriformes > Sittidae > Sitta > Sitta carolinensis. Next base: position 4,221,351 of record JAVUNC010000006.1, read on the forward strand.
TTACAGCACCCTCATGGATCCCAAATAACCTTGTTGATCCCACATGTCTCTTGGAGCAAAGCACATCTGGCTGGTACCACACAACTTTGGGTTCTGCTACACAGTTGGTTTGCCTGTTTAAATGTTACTGACAAAGCTGCATGTGGTCAAAAAAAGTATGTCTGTTTTCATTACTGATCAAAGGAAAGAATAATTAATGCAAAGATATGAGAAAAATTAAATCCAGAGTTATGTGCAGATTTTTGGCTCCACCTTACCAGATTTTGTTTTAATTTTGCCAAAGACTGCAGTACCTGGTTGCTCAAAATGATTGACTAGTTTATGTAAAAGCAAGCAGATTGTTTTGTCTATCTATGGCTGAATGTAGACTGAACCATTTTTTGATGTTTCTGTAACAGGATGTTTCATGTTTTGCAGACAGGTTCCTCTGCAGAACTGGCTAGCAGTTACTGCTGGGTTTCCCAGTCCACCCACTAGGGCTGAAGAGCTGTTGGTGTGAGACACCCACATCCATCCTGCGTTTGGCAAAGGCTGATGCCCAGGTGCTTCAGTCACCAGAGGGTCTACATTAGGTTTTGTTATAGAAATGGGGTATGGCTTCAGAAGAGAAGCCTGAAATACACAGGAAGCATATGTGATAGTTTGTTAATTGGGAGGTAAGGGTAATTAGGGCAGATAGAATTACGTGGACCTGGGATTCTGTCCTACAGGATGAACAACCAATTCTGGGGCTACTCTGCCTTCTGTCTCTGCTGAAGCTGCTCCTCTTTATTTCCAATAACTCCCAAGGCCAAAGTGGGCTCCATGGCCAGGTGCTCAGTTCAGCCCAAGTGGTACCACCTCTCTTCTCTAGCCTGGGGACAGTTCCTGTTCTTTTGGGAATCCAGCCACTCTGTCTGATTCCTTTGGCTTTTGTAGAAAACACCTCCCAGGGGAAATTACTTGATCTCCACCTAATAAAACATTTCACTTAATCCAAAGCCAAATGTTTCCAATTTGCCAGATATTCCAAAAGAAGTCATTCTCAGGGGAACCCACAACAACACTTCATTTATTTTTTTTCCTGTTGAATGACAGAACATAATTAATTAACTAGTGCCTCCCCTCCTCTCATGTAAAAGGCAAGGTGGCAAAAGTGGTAGTGCTGTCTGCCCTTGCCTTGCACAGTGTGCTCAGGCTGAGGGAAACGCTGGGGGCAGTGATAAGGGGGGACCCTCTGGCCCCGAGGTCAGGCTCATATTTGAGTGAGTCACACCTGCCTGTTTGCTTCCCAGTGAAAGAGCAGCCCTGCAAGAAGAGATGTGAGTGGTTCAGAGGTCCAGGGCTGTTCTCTGACAAACGGAGGAGTTTCACAACACCAGCTGTCCTTCAGGCAACTTTCTCTCTATGCACTGACAGCTGAACTGCTCCTTTCACATGCCGTGGGGCCACTGAAATGCTCCTTCTTTCGAGTTGTCCGTCTTGCTTGAACATTATGAAGGACTAAGTTCCTGCTGTCATGACAGTGACCTTCCTCCAGGCACCAAGAAAAGTGTCCAAGGAAGGATTGTGGGCTCAGTTACTTTCCTCCCCTGCAGCTGCTGCCTCTGGCTCCCTTGTTTCCCAGCAACTCTGCCTGCAGGCATAGTGCCTGTCTGTGTTATGGGGATACCTTCACCTCAGCCTCCAATGTCAAATCTGTGATTTAGTTCATCAGTCTTTTCTCTCCTGATCTGTCATTTGGACCATGATAGCACCCCTATGCTCCTCAGGAGGGCTAAATGAGGGAGAGGAGGGACAAACTGTCTTCCAGCAAAGCAGGAACATAAAGCTGGAGCTGCAATTGCAGTTAGAGAGCACATAAAAGCCGTAATTTCTTTGCCAGTGCACAGCCCAGAGACAAAGCCTCTGCAAAGCCCTGCTGGCAACCACCCCAGACAGAGACATCTGTGTGGCACATCCCCACGGGGGTGCAGAGAAGAGGGGATGATATGTCTCTACTCTGCAATTAAGGCTCTCATTTTGTCACTTTTATTCCCTTCTTGTGGAAGTTGGTAAAACGCTCTGCTTTTCTCAGCTCCCACCCTCAGTGCAGTGCTTTATGATGCTTGGGTACTCCCTCCCCACCTTGCAGAGTGCCTGCCACCACATCCCCCTGTGCCCACGTTCCTGGCAGGGCTGGCTGAGCTCCCACCCTGCCTGCCTGCCTTCAGCTGAGCTTTCAGCTTTCCTGGCCACTGTGAGAGGGAGGCACTGACCAGCACAGGACCCTGTTCCTGGGGAACCACTGCATGCAGCCTTGCTGTGAGGCACACTGCAAAGACTTCAATTGTGCTTGTTTGCTTCTTGGGCTTGGAAGGGTTGTCCAGGCCTTTCCCCATTTCTCGTTATTTCTAAAGAATTTTTTAGATGAATCCTCTCTTTCTAGGTCTGTGATTTAAAGCACTCTGCTGCAGGCCCCATGCTATAACCTGTCCAGTTCCCCTGTTCCTGATGCTGTGCTGCCAGGGCACACCAAAGTGCTGAAATCTGAGTAGGTGGGCTGCAATGCTCAGCTGTTCAGATACACAACAGCTACTTCTGGGATGCTACTGATCTATTGGGATTTTATGATTTCAGAGACTGAAATCTGGACAGGTCCTGGGAAGAAGTCAGGTCTGCTGAATTTTACTGTCCCATTACACCAACCTGTGTTGCAGTTTTTTTCCTCTTCTTGTCTGCAAGATGATGTTGTACATCCTTTAACCTTCCTCTTTATTCCCTCACATACAAAGATCATCTCCAAACAGAGCTGTATTTCTCAGCATCCTAAATGAGGAGTCACCAGGCAGAATGAGTCACTAGGGCAATTTTCCATAGCTTTATCTAAACTTTTTTCATTATTATTGCTTACTTTAAGTGGTTTCTTCCTCCATGCAGAAATCAGCCGGATTTCTTGTTCATTTGGTTGGAAAGTTTTTAAAAAACACACGGGTTGTTTCAGGTCAAGATTCAGTTAGGGGAGTGAAGTACAGGGAGAAGTGCTGGACAGGTAAACAGAGCTGGTGATGAAAGCTGGCTTCAGGGAACCTTTCCTCTATTGAATGTTCTTTTCTGTTACTTAAACACTTGAGCGACTCAGTAACTTCTGTGAGCTCCAGGCTGATGGGCTGGCATGCAGTAGGGTGGAGAGGAGGCATTCAGTGGGCAGATAAGAAATGCCATGTCTCTTGTAGAAATGTAAAGATTTTGGAGAGCAGGGAGTTAGATGCTGTGCTGTTCTTCACATTTCCTTTTCCAAGAAATCCTTGCTCAGGAAATGGAATAACTTCACCAGACCATCAGAGCTGAGTACTCCAGAAAATGTGTTTGGGACTTGAAAGTACCCAAGGACCTGATACCCTTTACTCATACATCAAGAAATGGATCTCTGATTTCTCAGGAAGTGTACAAGGATGCCATTATGTCATGTAGAAAGAAAATTAGAAAAGCAAAAGCTCAGCTAGAACTCCATCTGACCACTGCTGTGAAAGATAATAATTAATAGTGTTTTTGTAAGTACATTAACCACAAAAGGAGATCTAAGGAAAATCTATGTTATTCATTGGATGGAGGGAGGGAACAGCATCACCAAGGGTGAGGAAAAAGCAAAATGCCTTCTGTGCCTCAGTCTTTAAAGGTGGTTATCCTCAGGGAACTGGCTCCCTGAGCTGGTAGACAGTGACAGGGAGCAGAACAGACCTCCTGCAACACTCCTAAGTCATGGGACTGAATGTGCTTCACCCAATGGTTCTGAGGGAGCAGCAGAAGGGCTCCCTAAGCCACTCTGCATCATTTATTAACTGTCCTGGCTAACTGGGAGGGGTCCAAATTACTGCAGGTTGGCCAGTGTGATGCCAATCCACCAGAAGGGCCAGAAGGAGGATCCAGGGAACTACAGACCTGTCAGTCTCACCTTGGGGCATGAGAAGGTTATGGGACAGATTGAGTGTGATCACACAGCATCCACAGGAAAACCAAGGGCTCAGGCCCATCCAGCATGGGTTCAGGAAAGACAGTCCTGCCTGACCAATCTGATGGACTTTATGGCCAGGTGACCAGCCCAGTGAATGTGGAAAAGGCTTTGGATGCAACTATCAACCAGCAAGAGGACATAGTCTCAAGCTGCTCCAGGGAAGGTGCAAACTGAAAATTAGGAGGAATTTCCTTAGAGAAAGTGTTGTTAATCATTGGAATGGACTGACCAAGGAGGTGGTGCAGTCACTGTTGCTGAAGGTGTTCAAGAAAATACTGCATGTGGCACTTAGTGCTATGATCTGGTCAAGAAGGTGATGTTTGGTAAAAGGTTGGGCTCAATGATCTCAGAGATCTTTTTCAAACTAATTTATTCTGATTCCCCAGGATCACAGATCATTCCTTTTCTCTCCTATCCTTTCTGCAAAAAAACCCCAGTCCCTCTGCAGGATTTCTTAGTATCCTGGCCAGTCTGACTTGAAAAGTACTCTAGTATGGCATCTTTCAGACCTACTGTATTGCATTACTTTTTCCCTACTCACACATTTCCTTTTTTTTTTTTTTTTTTTTTTTTCAGGTTAAGTCCTTTCCACATGCATAAAAAAATCTTCTGCTTATTTTTGCTGTATTTGCAGACTTAGGAGCAGATCTATTTTGCCTCTGATCCAAATAGCAGATACAGCTCGATTCTGAGAGTCTGGTTGGAGTTGGTTTCTCCTCTCTGAATTCACACTTTGATAATATCTTACTAGCAATGTGCTACACACAACTAAATGAAAGTATCCCTGAGAACATCACCCACTGATCTTATCCAGAAAGATTGTCCCTTCCATCCTTCAGGGCAGGATGCGTTTTCTCAGACTCTGTCAAAAAACTTTTGCAGAATAGCTTCCCCCCCATTACCACAGACTTGACTTTTCCAGGTTTAGCTGAGGAAGGCTTTGGCCCTGCCAGATCTAGGGCAAGAGACCCCAGGGATACCAAATCAGGTCGTGGACCCCCACTGCAGTTGTGCCAGAGTACTGGTGACTCAGGTTGGTTACTGTGTTCCCCAGTGGGCTCTGCCCTACTTTCTTTCCTTCCTTTATCCCTTTTTCTCTGTTTCTTTTCTCATGGCAGAAAAAGTTCAACTCCTTTTTCTTCAGGTAGTAACTTTTTTTTTTTTTTTTTTTTTTTTAATTCAGTTCAATCTTCCCTATGCTGCAGTGATTTTTTTTTTTTCCATGCTGGCTGTGATATCACTCTGTAGACCCTTATTTTTCTGTAACCCTTGAAAGTGTGGGCAAAATATATTCAAATATTTTTGAGAAAGAGTATAATAATAATAAAAAGCTAACTAATGATTATCAGAAAATCCAGTGTTCTAACTCTCAAAATTATTAGATAATAGAGTAGGTCAAAAATCTGCCTGCCCCACCTATTTTTTTCTCCTTTATTTTCCTTATATTCTATTTCTGTAGTTTAAAAGCCTTATAATTGCTAATCCTTTGGGAGTAAGGCTGAATCCCTTGAGACTGGTGGACTTGGAAGGCCTGTAACTTTTCCCATTCCTGAGGCAAATACTAATTTTTTCCAAGCTGCATAATCTCTGAGAATATTCTCTCTGGCAGCCTATATAACCCATAGGATCTCCCAGGTTGTTATTTGCAGCAGAAATTTTTGAGTGCAAAGGCTGTGCTTTAGATGACATGAGCCCTGGTTTTTGAGCTGAGGCATGTGACTGATGAGTAAGAATTGCCCAGGAAAGTGCCTGCACTCATTGCTATTTTCTGGGAGGGAGTTCCATCTCTGTTCTAGTTATGGCCATGACACAGATGTTAATCTATACCACCTCACGTGGCTGTTAATGGTGGAGGAAAGGGACTCGCTGGGTTAAAAGAAAAGTCTTCTTCTGTAAAAGAAGCGTGTAGCTTCTGGCCAAAAAAATGTGGTGGGCAGTGGGGGAGGGTAAGCTGTCCACCATTTTTCATTGCTTGGGGTCTGTGGTGAGCATTTTTGCATGTGAATCACCCTCTCTTTTGTATACTTCTATAATAAACATTGTTGCTGTTCCTGTTTTTTTCTAATATCATTGCTGTTTCCAGTAAATCATTCTTATCTCAGCCTGTGATCGTCATCTTTTGTGTCTCAACTCCATCCTGCCAGAGCAGGAACAAGGAGAAGGGAGAGCAAGAGCGTGGCCTATGATTTGAGAGAGTCTCAGTAGGGACACTGAATTGAGTAGTAGCTTTCCTAGACCATGACAAACACAAAGGTGAAAATCAAACCAAAGGAGAAGGGGAGTAGAAGTTGAACAGAAGGCAGGCTGGTTGATAAAAATAGAGTAGAAAAGGGAAAACTTTTCTCACCTGGTTTAGTGAAAAGTAAAAGAGAAGTGATGAGGGGAGTGATCAGAGCCAGCTGAGCTCTTCCCAGCTTTGCAGGTGATGCCTGGGGGGCTGGTAGGTCCCCTGGGATCAGCAGCTGTTATGGCTTTCTCTTCAGCTCTGTGTAGACTCACAGCTGGAAAAGTCTCATGGGCGACTGAGGCTCCATCTGCTCCCTGTTTGTCCATGTTCTCCATGGGGCCATATGTGCAATGGACCTGTTAAAACCCAGAGTCCCTGCAGTGGGTGTGTTGTGCTATACAGAACAGGTATAAATCTGCTCCCTCTTGCCAGAACCTCCACTGGCTCAGACCTCCTCCGGAATTACAAAATGCTCAGGTGTTTGTTACAGCTGTAGGTTTGAAAAATACCTGTTCTTCTCAGTGTGTGTTGCCTTTAGGGATCTGACACAGAAGTGTGAGTCTGTACATGGTGTACCACCTTCTGCAATATTTACCAGGATCTAGAAAGCTAAAATTCTTAGAGGAAAAGGTGTCTTTCCAGACATACTACCCCAGACCAGGCAGCTCTCAGAGATGGGGCTGAACTTGCCAAGTTCAAACTCTCATACAGGGCTTTGTTATTGCTCCAACACAGTTGTATCTGTTAGAGAGCTTTGGGCTAGTTCTGCTTGCTTACTCTTATTGAGATCAAAATTTTCACGTGCCTGTCCAAATTGTGGCTTGAAATTCCAGCTCAGAGCCTGGCTTACAACCCAGCCCACCCAGGGAAATGGGAGTGAAATTCCCAACAACTCTGGCATTTGAGCTATCTGGATATTTATTGAGCTCTCACGCACAACGTGGATTTTATCTCAGAAAAAAACCCCACTCTTGATCTCTCCATGCTGCACATTTTTTCCTCTCAAAACAGTCAGATGTGATCAAAGCATAACCCAGTTTGGCAAAGCATTTGTGAACTTGAGCAGACCTGGCCTTCACTCCAGCTGGCAATGCAGCCCTGAAGCAGGAGCTCCTTGACTGGTCCCAGCCTGGGTTTCACTCACAGCTGGGATCAATGCAGCCCCAGCCAGTTGGGTTTAATTGCTGCAGATGCCTCAACTCCTCCTGTTCTCAGCAGACAAACACGAAAGGGGTCCAATGGCTTCAAAGGGCAGAGGGTCTGGATGGGAGTCACAGGGAATTTGCAGGGGGAATTCTGGTTGAGCAAGGTTTGTGCAGGGGCCAAGAGCATTCCTGGTGCAGCACAGTTGACGTCAGTGCCTCCTGCGTTCAGTGTCGGATGCTCATTTGTATTTTCTCCTGAGCTCACAGGGCCTGGCATCTAGTTTGTGCTTTTGTTATAGCAGCTGTTACTGGTCTGGCTGCCTCAGTAATGTCCCCAGTCCCTGGAAAACCCATCCATAAGCCCATCTCTAGAGCTCTGTGATTGCTCACTTAAGCACACACTTCCATGATTGACTTCCTCTCCACAGGCTAATTCATCTGACTAATTATCCCCTTCTTGGTGCTAGTTTGTTTTGAATGCAGAAATCTGGCCGTCGAAATTTGTTCTGTTCTTTAAAACTCCAAAGTCATTGAACAAGGATGAATAGAAAAAGCCTTAATTCAAATTCAGCAGTGAACAGAGGCAGCCTCTCTGATTGACCTGGCATGTGAGGATGGCTTTTCTGAAAAAGTGAGGCTGTGGCCCCAGAAATTCAGCTGCTTCAGAGAAGTCTGGAAGGAGGCTCCCCCTTGTCCAGTACTGCAGCAAGCACTGCTTGCAAGCACTTTCTTGAGCAACATACAGGTGAATTATTGGGAGATTTTTTTCTGTGGGAAAACTGAAGCAAAACCACTGACTTCTAGAAAGGGAAAATGGACTTCCCTTAGTGGAAGTTGATTAGAACAAGAAATGTATATCAGCGTTTTATCAGCGCATCACTCTAGTGCAGGAACTTCCACAGTGGCTTAGAGAAAAGGTTTGTCATTGAGCCCAGCTTTTATTGCTTCAGAGGGCAGCACAAAACACCATTAAAATGGACATTGGGTAGCACCATGTTAACCATGTTTGATTATGGAGAGTACTTCTGCTATTTCCATAAATCTCTGCTGGATACATCTGCATTCCTGTGAGCGCTATTTCTCAAGGAAGGTCTCAAGACAAGGCCAGTGTCTCTCAAATTCCTGTGGAGCTATGTTTTAATGCAAGGTCATTAGGGATGCCTAAATGATCTCTTACATGGGTCCGCTAATGTCTGCCCTCTTCTATTCTCACTCATCTGCTTTCTTTTGCTCATAAAAGAACATTTTCTCTAGATCCATCTCTATGTTTTTCTATGGATTTCAAATCTTTCTAGTTGGTCCTTCACAAATTTCAATTTTATTTTGGCTGTTTCTTCTGAAAAAGACTAATGAACACTGTCATTTCAGTGTAAGTGGTTAATTTTTGTTCTTAAAACACCAGAAAAGGCAGTTTGCCCAGTTCTCTTAATAAGTTAGGACCTTCTGAAACTCTCATGGTTGCCTTTTCTTAATGTCAGGAGTAAATGAGGTGCTTCCTGGTTTAGATACCTCTATGCCAAAAATGGCTGCTTATGCCAGATTTCCACCTGCTGCATTTTGGCTTAAATGGGTATTTTGAAATTATCTGGATGAGCATTCCAATCCCAATATCACCTACTTTTAGGGAAACCTGTTTATGCCTCTCTGACAGTATTCCTGTTTTCTAGAAGGAATATGACTACAATGATGCTTTGGTTTCTTGGAAAGTAAGTTAAAGCTAAAATTCCCCGAAGGAACACAACAGAGTCAAAGTTCATGAAAACCTTGTTATCTTAAGGCAGCCTCGGAATGAACAATGATCTTTTTGCTTCTGTCACCTTCTTGACTCTTTCTTGAGGTCATAGCAATCAAGCTCACACCTGGTCCTGTTTAGTGGCATGTCTCAATCATGTTCCCGGGGCAGTTCTGTTCCAGACAGAAACCACCAGAGCTTCTGTCTTGTTGATCACACCAGAAAGTGAAGTTTGAAGCAGAGATGGAGCCTTCTGATCTGTAGATGAAAGATTGTATCCCTTTCCACTTACCCTAAACAGGCTAGTTTAAAAGAGATGGCTTCATTGTTAAATTATTAGCTCTGGAGGTTTCCTTGGTAGGTCTCTCTTAGGTTTCTTCTCCAAACTCCGTGAGATGCAAAGTGACTTGTACTCAAAATACTTGCTGCAGTTAATGGCAGAGAGGACCTGTGAATCCAGGATCAGACAATGGTGAGAAAAAAGAGCAATGAGACATGGTCATGGAGAAATGAAGAGAATTCCTATGAATGGAAGACTTCCTATAAAAGGCCACACAGTATTACCTGCTTATCCCCATTTTTCTCCCTGTAAAGTTTTAAATTGTGCTGAAATACAGCTTTTCACATTCTTTTCTGTCTATCATGTTATCCTCTTCCTCTGCCCCTTTCCCCTCATGTCTAATATTTGTGTTTGAGTTAAAGTTGGACACAATGGGAGAGATATTTGGGTTCCTTGCTTCTCTTTGCCCATGATCTCTTTTATATGTGTGTAAATGTTTTGTTTTATTGATGCACATTTGCCAGAGAAATGCTGGGCTCAGGTCCAGGCAGTCTCACTTCCCTCTTCCATCTTGAGATATTCCAGACCTAGAGAGCATAAGCTTGCACAGATAAATATTTAGGAGAAAGCAACAAATCTGTGTCACCAAAAAGCTCTAAATATCCCTCAGAATAAAATGATATAATTTAGTGTGCAGAAGAAGAAATATCACACCATTTCTATGAAAAGTCTTGGATCAGATTAAGAAAGGTTTACACTTAAACTATTAATCATTGTTATCTACACAGGATCTCTCTTAAGTCTGATATCAGAGGTAAAACACCACCATACTCAAGTCACTTCTAACCCCAGAGCACTGAAATACCAGTGTGCTGGTGACTTCTAAATTCTGTGGGATCCCAGACCCCTCCTCGCACAGATCAGCCTCTTTCGGTGAAGATCAGCATCTTTATGCTGTTTCCTCCCATTCTTTTAATCTTTCAGTACTTTCTATGAACATGGAGAGGAATTATGGACGAGCATGCTCTGTTTGGAGAACAGGCACTATACTTCTCATTGTTGCTGAGACAAATATCACTAACTGCTATAAGTGCTGAAACTGACACCAACGACTTTGTCTGCAAAGGTTTCTGAAATTTCTAAACTTCTGTGAGAAGCTGGAGCAGAAGTCTGCCAAAGGTTACCACAACCCATAGGAATGGTGAACTTCAGCAGAAAAGTACAGCATACAGATGAGACTGTCTGCCTTGCTCGTACTGTTGCAGCTAATTTTGATGGAGGCTGTGAACCAGAATACGAAGTCTGGAAAAAGTACTGGAGGTTTGGGGTATCTTCTTCAGACTTTAGTGCTTGTGTGAGTCAAGCCTTCAGACTGGATATGTCCATGAAAGCAGCTCTTTTTCCTCTACTGCCACATGGCCTGGATGTGAGGGCAGTAGAGGAAATGGAAAGCAAATGGGATTCTGGAGAAAGAGGTCCAATATATCCTCAGTGATGCTGGAGTAACTCAAAACGGAGAATCCTTCATGTCCAAATGTGTGAGAGAGACAACGACCAACTGCCTGTTTCTGCTTGCTGTGTCTGGTAGTGACTGGACCATGTTGCCTCCACCAGTTGCCTCCTGCCCATGGTAATGGTTTTTAGAGCTTCTCTCATCAAGTAACACCAACACCATATTTAATCAGCTTCCTGTCAGCTGGCACAAGGCCTTGAAGTGCTCCTGGAGAGGGAATGCAAACACTGCACACCTGTTTCCAGCCTCTGCCCAAGATACACTCGACCACACCATTGGGTTTGTTTCTGGGCTACAAGCGTTAAAACAGGGCTACAGCGTACACAGGTGTGCAGTGTCTTTGCACCAGCCCAGGCACAGCAATGCAGTCTTTAGCTCCTCAGTTTATGGGAAACATCTGAAGCCTGGTCACATGCAAATCAATAGTCCCAGTAGATAAGACAGAGGAAAGACAGAGAGAGGGAGCAGCTGGGGCAAAGGCTTAGGCTTGACTGACTGCACACGGCAGAAGAAGTGAACCAGCACAGTGTTGGAAAAGTCTGGATTTTTCTATCGGTCTTGTGGTTGCTTTTGCTTTCCTTGATGCCTCAGCTCTATGGAGATCAGTGTCTACCTATTAATATTTAAATAATTTTTTAATATTTTCTAACTCAGTATTTTGATGGAAAATAGATGCTGGTTTAATTTCTAAATTTATTCATTGGAATAGGGGTACACAGACATCAAGAAATTACACATTTTTGTGTCTATTAATATACATATTTTTCTTTTAGCTGAGCACCTGATGGAGAAAAAAAATCTACGAAAGATGTAAATTAAAGTACTTTTCTTCCTCCCTTCTTGCAAATTGTTCTGTTAATAACTATGATTTGGTTTAGACTGGAGGCCAGACCTTGACCACTTAATCAGTGGATCAGCTGTGCCTTTTCCCCAGGATCACTTGTGAGCATCTGGCATATTCTCTACATGGGACAGGCATGTGGCTTGCACCTGGGTTTGGAAGTGAGACAGCAATAACCTTGCTCTTCCCCCAGTGGTTTGGAGCACAAGACAGTGTCTGGTGAAAGAACACAGCTAAGGTGACTCCTGCTTGGGCACCCAAAGTTTTCTCTGCCTTCCACTCCTGGAGATATGTAAGTTATAGACAACGCTGTCTCTGGGGTACCAAGTGACCACTGCCATTTAGCAAAGGTCAGTAATGCAGATGAAATGTGGAGTGGTTTAAAACTAGCTGCTATTATTAAAGTAGATTAATATTAGTTTAAACAGATGCTGGTGCTTTCTGAAAGGAGTATCCTTCTGTTTGCAGACAAAGAAGTTCGAAGTGTGCTAACAAGGGGAGCAGGTTTTAAAATTCGTGATGTCTTTCTGAACATAACTATACTCTGATTTCTCTCATTTTGTATGTTTGAATTGAGTGAAGTTTAAGGAGTTTCATGGAGATAAAATGAATGAAATCCTGTCACACTGAAGCAGCCTGGGTACAGACAGAACACATTTCAGTGTATGCTGCCTTTACTTGACAAAATAGTTCTTTCTTCTAATTGGAAAAAGGCAAGTTCCCTTGCAGGACAAATAGCCTACTTGAGTCATGACCTCTAGGCCAACGACAGACTTTAATATTTTTTCTGTTAAATATTCATAATTTCTAAATAACTGACTCAAAATGTAACTAACTTCCTTCATAAATGTTTCTGTAATTTTAGTCACTTCTGAATGAAAGCCACTTCACTCAATCTGAAAAATAGGAAAGCAAAGACAAAAATGATGGTAATAATGCACACATTTCAAATTGAAATTTAATGTATGTATTCCTTCATAATTATCTTATTCAGCTGCAGTAGAGCCAAAACTGCAGAGGAGAAGGGGTGAGGGCACATGAACTGAATGTGATCAGTAAGATATCTTTAGGACAGACTCAAGTTTGGGTTAAAACAAAATCTCTTTAGGGTGAGGATACTCCAGGTGTGTAGAGTCAGATGACAGGACAGATTGAAAGGCTGAGAAATTGGGAAAATGATGTGAAGATTCTTCTTTTTAAGTCTTTGACAGGACTGCAGGTGAGATCATGTTCCCTCTCTCCCACCTGTTCTTGATTTACAGTGGGTGAAGGCTGCTACTACAGTCTGGGTTATAGACATCTGACTCAAATTCAAGCCAAGCAGCTCACATCTTTAATACTAGTGAGTTCTATTTCCTTCCTTCTGTCAGTGAGGGTGGTGATGGTCCTGGACATGTTCCAGTAGTCTGGAGGGGAGATTTAGGTGGAACTGGCCCCTGCTCAGTTTTCACTGCACAACTCCCATGGCACAAAAGCACTTCCCTTTCTGAAGTCTTGCCAGATGCATTGAAGGCTAAATAGAAACTGAAAAAATTTCTTTTATCTCTTGCAGTTCCCCAGCAGTTATAAGTTGTGCAATGGTGGCAAGTCACATGGGAAAATCTTCCTGTGTTGGCTGAACATGACATACCCTTTCTGGCTGCACTCAGGCTATGAGCACCCTGACTCAGTTCACTGCCACTGCACTTACTTACTATTTTAAGAAACAGCTTACTAAACCAGAGGAAATTCTTTTGCTTCTGCACTGTATCACATTTGGAAAGTGACCTCAGCATGTCAGCAGCAGAGACTGGCTTTTGGTAGGCTTGAGACACACACCTGCAAAGGGTGCTGGGCCTCAGCCTGACAGAGCTTCATTAGCTTTGGAAAGAGGGTTTCAAGTATTCCCTCAGGCTCCGGGGTGGGGATTTGCTGTGACAGTCTTGGGTTAGGAGATGACCTCTGCAGAAACCCTCTTTGCTATTCTGAAGTTAGAGTCTGAAAAACAGTAAGTATTGGCATTCTTCAAGACACCAACATCTGATTGTTATTGACATCTCAACAAGTGAATAGATGAACACCTGTAATTTGTAGACCTAGAAGCATTCCTTACGTGTTTCTAGAATCTTCTATAAAGTTCCCTAGAATGAATCATTGTTTAAAAACAGCTTAGTAAACATCACAGAGTTAAAACTATTTGAACACAGTGCAATTCAAACTAAGACTGAGTTTTCAAAGAAAAGGTTTGCCAGAAACGCAAAATAAACTGTTCTTTTCCTTATTATAATAACACACCTGTCAGCCTCCAAAGAATCAGATTTTCAAAAGTTCCTAGCACTAGCTGTGAATCCTGAATGTTCCCTTCCACCCCAGAAGGCATATACCTGATGATTGATAACCTGCACACATTCTGCTCTTTAAATACTGCAGGGAAGCCACATGGCTCAAACCAAGGGCACAAGGACATGGCCTCTGATTGGGAAAACCTTCCAAGGGGCGGGGGTGTGATTCTCACACATGCTTTTCTGGGAGCTCCTTGATGTAATCTGGTGAATTTACTTGGCAAAGTAAATAAACACCAAAGAGAGCATTTCCTCAGCCTTTTTCCAGAATTACAACTGCAGCTGTGCCCAGGATCATTAGGCAAAATCTGACTGACTGTCAGTCCATTCCTACCTCCAGTAAAGTCTACAGGTAAGAACAAACTATTATTATCTTACTCCAATTGTGTTTTGCTTCAGCTGTAAGGTATGGAGAATTATTTTTGTTTGCTTTAGACAATGGGTATAGCTAATTTCTGGGGCATTCTAGTTCTGGGTAAATGAAACTGTTGTTACCATGAGGCACTGAACTTTGAGAAGACATCCAGCATCTTTGGTTGGTACTTCTCCACAAGAAGAATCTTTGGTTAGTACTTCTGTTGACCTGTGGCGAGTCACTCTCTTTGTAAAGTGGAAATGAGCTGCACGACTCTGTTGTAATGTTTCAGTCATAAACACACAAAGCATTTGCCTATCCTATGGTAGACAACGAGTTTGGCGTGACCAGGAGCTGTATTTTTTTAAGAGCAATTGTTTCCACCTGCTAAACTTTTTGGAACTGGATCAGTGTAGTGGGATGCGTGTTGGTCAACTTACCACTGTTTGGCTGGGAGGGAAGAGTATGCCATTATATGGGATGGAGAAGCTGCATGGTGAATCAAACCAGACTCAGGACCAGCAGATCTAAGTTTTGAGCCAGTCTCCTGAATGGGTCTGCACCCCTGTAATGTGAAGAAATAGCGAAACCCCTGTAGTAAGAAGAAACATTGGGGTCTGGCAGAGATAATGAGGTCAGACTCAACGTTGCACACACCTGGTTGTTGTGCTCTGAGGACTGGATTGGCTCATGATCAGAGTCAGAGGAAGTGGGCCTCTGAGAGACTGGAACTGGCTTTGTGTAGTACCACTCAACCCTAGGATTGTTCAGGCAATGCTTACTGTCTTCATGCATCCTTGATGAAGTCCAGCATTAAGGAAAGCGGCTGAGAAATATTAGGAAATATTTCTGAGCTATCACAGGAAAGGGATGAGATTCCAAAGTGTAAGATAAGAGTGCGTGTAGTGATAAATTTAAAGAAAGGAGAAAAAGAGGTGAAACAAACTAGGTAGTAGTCAACACAGATGCAATGCTGGAAAAAGTGGGAAAAATGAGCTGTGCATAAGCCCATAGAGGATAACAAAGTGGTAAGTCACAGGCACACAGACCTGTCAAGAAGAAATTCTATCAGAGCCACCTGCCCTCTGTTTTTTGACAGAGGAACCAGCTAGGGAAGAAAAAGGAGATGTCCTATATTCTGGCTTGGCTAAGGTTTTCCATATTCCTTCACATGATTCTCATAAGGCAGCTATGGACTCAGATCCCATGTGAAACTCCAGGAATTTTAGTTGCAGTCCTGTGCAAAAGCTTATTCACTGAACACTCTTTGGAGCTTTGCATGAAATGGGAGGGAGCGATGAGGGGACTCTTGTCACTAATGGCTTCATAGGTGCAACAGAGGTGATGCTTATCAAATGTGAGGTTGGTGCCACGCTGACAGGCATACAAGCACATGGGAGAACTGGGTCAGAGTTCAAAGGGGTCTTCAGGTGCTGGAGGACCAAATTAAATAATATTCAAAATGGAGAGGTACAAAATAGGAATTAATAATGCACTGCACAAATACAAGTTAGCTGACAGCTTGCAGGACAGCAAGAAGGTTTTGGTGATTTTAAGTGATCATAAAATGAATGTTTCAAATGCTTTGCTACTGTTAAGAGACCATTCTTATCCTGAGACAAAAAGACATGAATATAGTGTCTGAAACAACCTCCTTTCTCTGCTTCACACTGGTAGGTTTTTGGATTGAGTGTTACGCCTAATTGTGGATCACAGGGTTCACAAAAGCCATAGATTAGTTTAAGAGAGTTGAAACAAGGAAAAAAAAAACCCTCAATCAGATGTCTAGAGAAGATATTCTCTACATTTTTTTTTCATTTTGTTGACAAAGCTGTACATTAACCTCTCAGTTTGTTGTGAAAGAAAGAAGAAAAACAATTTTCTGAGTCAGTGCTAGAGAGGCTAAGAACTCTCCCTTACAACTTACATTGTAACAGGAGAGAAGAGGGTTAGCCTTTAGGAAGCCCTTCTCATTCCAAAAGTAGAAGAGCTCTGACTAAATTGCTTAGGAGGGTTTGGGAGTCTTCTAAGTGAGATTTCTAAAACTTTTCATTTCCCAGGAATTATCATAGTAGTGCTGCCACAAGAAGAGATGTAAATAACAAGAGAACAACAGGGAACCCAGGTAGGATAGCTGTGCAAACCAGACAAGCCTTTGGGCAAACGAGTTTCTTTTCCAGTCTCAAGCTATTGGTAATCTTACTGTGGAACAGACCCCAAAAGTCCCTGCCAGTCTGTGCCAAGGGTAGGAGAAATCACTCAATAAGACAAGAGCTGTTAGCCTGTTTAGAAACAAAGTTAACAGTACTACTTGCACACTTCTGTTGGCTGTTTTTGTCTTATTTTAGTCTGCAAATATTAAAGACGGGTTATGCAACTGCTGGAACAAGGGGATCTTCTCCCCAGCTTCAATTTAAGTGTCTGGGGGCCACTAGTTTTAAAGGGATTTCAACTTCTGGTCTGGATCCATATGAGAAATTAGAAGGATTTCCAGTCTTGGGAGACTTGACTTCCATCACAACTACTTCCACATTTCTTTTCCTGACAAATTTTCTTCATCTATGCTCTACTTTGAAGGGAAGATGGACTCTTGGCAAAGATCTACTTACAGCTATCAGAACCTTGTGCTAATCTGACTTCTGGTTATCTCTTCTTTCCAGACAGCAATCAATCCAGTGTGGCTATTTTAATTTAAATATTAGCATAAGATTTCTGCCAGGCTTACCTAAAAATTTATTTCAGGCAGCTCAAACACCTCCCTCTCATTCACTCCCTTGGATAGCTGGACAGTGGTGCTTTCCCTAGCCTGTTCTCAGGAGGTTTTCATTAAAATAATATTTAAAACCAGGTTATTTTTGGTCCACATCAAGTTCAGATAATGATAGCACAGCTGGATGAGATGCCAAAGAGTTGTGCAGATCAGGCAGTTGCCATTACACTGGGCCATTTGCCCACAGGGTTTCAGGCTGTTTCCTGAGGTACTGGTAATTACACAAGGACAATAATGCTCCTGGGAGCAATTGCTAGCTTTTTAAGGGCAACATCACTGAAGCTTTTGCATAAGATAGGGAGAATGAGGGAAGGAGAATAGAAAGGTCTCTATCTCTCATGAACTGACTGCAAGGAAAGGCTTAAAAAGACAAAAAAAAATGAATGAAAGAGTATTTAGTAAGAGCTGCTAAAAAAACCATAACAATATATGAGAGGACCATTCCTTTTTAGGAATTATATTTGGATACCTGTAGCAGTGGTTGGGCTCAAAAAACTGCACTGATACCATCACCCCTCCCTAGAAAAGGCTCTGTGTGAATGAACAGGTCCTTTTGAGGGACATTAGAAGTATTCTGCTTGGCTCTTAGTTATGCTACAGGAAACAAGATCCCAGTTTCAGCTGATGTAGTTAACTCAGGAAAAAGCAGTATAAGCTCCTTACTATTATAAATTAAAATACAGAAGAATTCTCACCCATGGTTTTATATAGAAATTGAATTCCAGCTGTTTATTGTATGAGACAAAACATGGAGGTCTCTGTCTATCTTTAGCATCAGATAAGAGCAGTTAGCCTGCTCTTCCTTGAATCTGGCTTTTCTCTTTTAAGGCAAATGCAACAGATCCTGAATATGCCTTACATAAAACTAGAGAGACAAAAAAAAAATAATCATGGCAACTGAAGGACACAGTCCAACTACGCACTGGGAGAGAAATAGGTTTATACTGATTTTGTTGTGTTGTTACTTAAGGAATTTTACCTCTTGCATTTTTGTATTTACCTTAGTGATCAGTGAATCTGAGTTTGGAGGCCACAAAAGGGGCTGAGGGTTTTTTTTTTTTGCTTTGGTGTCTGTGGGCTCTGAAATGACCCTTGTTTTCTGGCAGCAGAGAGGGAGAAAATATTTGCAAAGAACTCCCAGACCAGAGTCAGCCCGATAAGCAGCAATGGCCAAAAAAGAAAGAAACCAGACAAAAATGCATGCCTGACTAACATAAACAACATGTCAAAGGAGAAGCAACTTCTAGTGCCCATTTTCTAGCTAGAGCCAGTAGCTCTTTTTTACCTCTACTCACTTGAACATGGCTTTAGCTTGCAGTCCTCTTCCACTCAGTGACTATGAAGAAACTGCAAACAGAGGTCACTTTGTCAGGGGCCACACCATGTCCTTCATGGTGAAGCCTCTCAGGGTTTCTTTCTCTAGGGCAATGCAGAATCTCTTTTTAGAAAACGAAGATTTCAATGAGCCTTGCAAGGAACTTAAGTGTACATGTGAATCTGCAAGTGCTGAGTTGAGTTTGCTTGCCTTGGCCTTGAGTGCCTGGAAAATCTTAGTGGAGAACATGAAGCAATGCAAGAGTTTGCTTTGCATATAGTATGACAAGTGTCAGTGTCATATGGGAAGTTAAATTTATTTGCCCTAATAGGTATATTTGGTTTGATTTCTTGTCTGTGGCATCAGTCTGTGCTACTTCACCCTGAAGAATAAAAGGCCCTGTCACTCCCTAGTGGTGTGCTCATTAGTTTAGCAGAAGTGCAATCTGCTCCTGCCCTGAAATTTGCCACCATTTCATCTGTAACATAAACACTTATTCAGTCACAACTTACAGAAATCATATTATGGCAACTAAATCTACAGAAATTTAGATATCTTGAAGAAGAGAATGGTTTATAGGAATCTGGAACCATTTCTTCTCTTAAATCCCTCTAACAAATTAATTTAGACACTTAGGTTTCCTTCATCTCTGTTTGATTTTAGTCACAGGGTTAGCCAGTACTTGAAACACCCCCAGTCCAACCACCACTTCCTGCTCCAGGGAATACCATTAAATATTTGCATGGGCTGAGTAAACAGGCTTGGATCTTATGAAAGTAATTTGCATAGAAAGTGTGTGAACCACAATTCCTTAATTGTTTGTGTAGCTGTTACACTGACTTTGAGGGTGGAAAACACTCAGTACTTCCAATATGTTCCTCTGCCTGCAGTGGGACAGGTCCTGTGGGTCTGCTCAGTTTCATCAGAAATGCAATGTGCTGTTAAATCATGTACAAAACTGACACTTGGGAAAAAAAAAGAAGAAGCAGTCTCCTAAAGTCTAGGAGATGAACAGCCAAACTCTTCTTTTCTTCTGCAGTTTTCTTTGTCCAGCACCACTTCATTTTTGAAGACTGTCCTGCTGCCCTCTGTGGGCTTCACTGTGAAGTACCTTAAATAACCCTGTGGGCATGTGTAGGGATATGACTCCCTCAGAAACTTTTGCTTCTCTTCTCCCATGCCCATGTGCTGCAGCTGCTGATTAAAGGGATACCTTAATTTAGCAAAGTCAACTGTACACTCCCCACCCCTTCATGTGCCTGCCAATGCATTAAGAAGCCTAAGAGAAGGCATCTGTAATGGCTGTTTGGTCTTGCTGGTTCTGAAAGCCAGTGAGATACGATAAACTCACCTCCAACTAAACATACATTAATAGAAGAATTAGTAATAAGTTTGGAAGGAAGGTCCTGGTACGTATGAGATCCTGCCTTAGTTTTAGTTGAAATGCTTGGTTTCAGACAGCATTTTGTGGTTTTCAGGGGCTGGCCTGAGGGGTTTTGCAGGAAATTGAGTGGATAATGAATATTACTAATAATCTTTACAACTAGAAAGTCTGTGAAGCAGAAATGTTGTTTTCCATTTCTTTACAATGGTCAGTTTTTAAATAATGTAAAAATAAAGGCTGCTTTGGCTTCAGCTATTCAGTGCCTCTGGGCAATCTGGGGAATCAGATGCAGAACAGAGAGTGCCTGGGAGCGCTCTTCTGCACCATCACTGGCCACGGAAGTAGCTCAGATCCAGAGGAACTAGCAGAATTAAGAGAGTTTTAACTTGTTCCCATTTATTTGAGAACATGGCCATATATCCTATTTATTTATTTAAACTATCTACCAAACTAGGGAGATGCATGAATTTTTTTGTTTCAATGGTCGACTTCCACTTCCATTTGTAAACTGCAATTATGGCAATGAATTTTTACTGGAGACACCTTTTAGGAAAGAGACCTCAGTCTGTTCAACTTGTCTGTTTCCAAGGCAGTATGTAAATGGGCATCAGGTGGTTGTGGTTTTGGACAGGGTGCTTCAGGAGTTTACTTAAGTGCTGCCAGCAGCCACTACACATCTGGGGAAGTAACCTTCCTCTCATCCACAGCACTGTAAGAGCCAACCCAGCATCCTTTCCCATGCTGGAGGCTCTTGAAAACCAGTGTATTTTTCTTGACTGCAGCAGGAACTTCCCTTTAACCAAACCGTGGAGAGCTATGTACCAAACTTCTGGAAAACAGAAGTTCTGCTGAGCCATCCTCTTTGCAGCATGAAGGCTTTTATAGTTCTAAGGCTTTATCATTATTATTATTATAGTTAAATCCCATGTAATTACAAAACTATTTATTATTACCATCTGTCATTGAACCGAGTTGCAAGGCCTCTATCATTTTTATAAAATTTTCCCTACCAAAACCATGATGAGGGTTGTCATATTTCCCAGCTGAAGGCTGATCTCCTTCCTCTCAGCTTGCAGATGTGCTGGAAACAAACAAAAATTCTAGGGCTTTCATTTCAGTGCTGTAAGTGACTGAGCCATTGAGGAAGAGATTTGACAAATCTGTGTTTTTAATATTATTGCTTACTGGCAATGGCAGAGGAGCACAGTCCCCTTCTCTGATGGCCTGCAATGTTTAGGGCAAGCATTATTGTCCCAGATTTAGCTGTCCATCAGGTGGTTGCTTTGATGCCTTGTTGTCCTATAATAATCTAAAAACAATAAAATAGTGTGTAGTCCTATAATAAGCTAAAAATAAAAAAATAGTAAAGCTTAATATAATGTTTTAGAGGTGGTATGCTCAGGATCACATGTCATGGCTTGTTAGAAATGGAGTTGTGATACACACTTTGCTGGAAGGAATCGTGTAATGGAGGCACTTGGCTGTTATCAGCTGAGATGAAACTGAGGCATGAAATTCTCTGAAAACAAGGAAGAAAACTACATGACAGCATTTGGGTTGCATTCCTGAGCTTGCTGCATGAAAAGGAAAGGTAGAGAGGGTTTTATTTGACAAAGGAATATTAAAAGAATTAGTCTGTCTTGGATACATCAAATTAGGTGGAACCTATACTTTTGTCACTTAAATAGGTGTACAAAACACTTCAGAAGATAAAGCTTTTCTTTTTGGTTTTGCAATTTTGTGCTCTGTGCACATTTTAGCAATATCACTTCTTTCACTTTGAGAACACAGCCCCTCTTAATTATCTTTTCCATTTGAATTGGAAAACAGCTCAAAGAACTGTCAGGTGAAACAAGTATCTCAGCAATATAACAGCACATGATATGTTCCTTCTCAACTCCATGATTGTCTGGTTACATGGTCGCAATGGAATTTGCAATTTCATTTTAAAAATCAAGTTTCCACTTTACTAGGCATAAGAAGGTGAAAACAACTGAACCACGAAAAATAGTTCAAGATTTCTTATATTTTTTTATATCATGAATCTAGGTTTCATTCTTTTTAATGTTTGCATTTTGAAACAGTGGCTTTTCTTGATGCCAGGATATATAAGTTACTTTTGAGAATACTCTGCTGCTGCCTGGCTAAATTGTGACCCTCAGGTATAACAGGCTCTAGCCAAGCTCTCAGGCTTCTTTGAAAAGCTTTTTAAAAAGACTATTCCATGCTGCCTTTAATCTATTTATATTTACTACTAAACTTCTATCATCAATGACTCTATTCATTGTTGCCCCAGTCTTTGTATCTATGCAAAAGTCCTTATGTAATTAAAGATGTACTTGTAGAATAGAGTGCAATTTCCATGAAAAAAAGCCAGGGAAGTAAAAGCACATCCTATAGGCATGGTGAAATAAAAACTCTAATTCAGCAGAACACTAGAAATCCAAACTACTCTCTGGTCATAATTTATTAAGAAAGGTAGCGTGATTTTTAAAGCTGAGTCTTTTTTTTATGTCTTTTATTTTATTTATTTTTATTTTTTTATTTTATTTTATTTTATTTTATTTTATTTTATTTATTTTTTTTGCCCTCCCCCAAGACAGTACACAAAGTATTTAACGAAATTTAGCAAAGATCAAGTTTTTAGTTTCCATTTCACAGACTGAGAAATGGAATCATAGAGACTGTGAATGATTTATGAAAATCCAGAATGAAGGTAATAACAGTTAGATGAAAAACCTAGTGCTGCAATGAAGCGCAGAATGCTACACGGGATAAAGTAGATCTTTTGGTCTAAGAGGAAAATTACAAAAAAATTACAATACAAACTTAGTATGTGCTGTATGTTGGCCACAGGTGATGCGGGACATGGACACGCCATGTGTCATTCTGGTTTCCTCAGTAATTACTGGTCTGTGTTTGTACTCGCTGCCTTAGGGCTGGCCGGTCCTGCCAGACGGGCTCTGGACTGCGATCTCCACTCCGATGGGGAACGGTGCAGCTCCGTGGCTGCGGCGGCAGGAGAGCTCCGTGAAGTCGAGTTCCGCAATTACAGATCCCTGCAGGGAATTCGAGCTGCTGTGCTGTAGAGGAAAAGGAAGAAATTTTGCGTTCGCTCTCTCCAGTCCTCTAGCCCAGTTAGAGACGGGGCAGTGGGTCCGCAGCTCACGGATGGTGGGGTGTACACTAAGGAACGAGCTGATGTAATGCCTGCTCGCTGGGGGCACGTCCTTCGCTGGCGCCCAGGAGAGGCGGGCAGCGCCCCGTGCCCGTGCGAGTCCCCGAGCGCTGCCCGAGGGACCCGGGGGCAGCGGCACCGCCGCTCTCGGGGCCGCAGCTCTGGCCAAGCCGGGCCCGCCCGCGGCGAAAGCGCCGCCAGTGCCCCGGGCCCGCGGCGGGAGCGGGAGCGGGCCGGCCGCTCCCCCGGGGGCACTCGGCAGCAGCTCTCCCGGGGTCTCCGCCTCGCCGGGGGGATGCGGGCGAAGCCGCGCCGGGCCGTGCCTGGCGGCGCCGGGAGGGGCGGGGCGGGGCCGCGGGGCCGAGCGCCGGCAGGGGAGGCGCGGCTGTGGCGCGGCTGTGGCTCGGCACGGCCCGGCACGGGGTGATCCGGCCCGGCGCGGTCCATGCTGCCTCCTCCCGGGCCGGGGCGTGCGGCAGGAGGCAGGGACAGGGGAAAAGAGACGGGGTGGGAGGGACCCCGCGGAGCCGCTCGGAGCCCGGCCCGGCCCCGGGAGCGCGACAAGCGCCTGGCACGGGATAAAGTTATCCCGGAATAAGGCTGCACGCATGTGCGTCACCCCGGATGTGAACATGCCGGCCCGGCTCCCCGCTAGCTCGCTCCGCCTGGCTCCAGCGGATGGGCTGAGCCGAGCCGGGCCGAGCCGGGCCGAGCCGAGCCTGGCCGTGCCGAGCCGTGCCCCAGGCCCTGCAGCCCGGTAGGGGCTGGGGGAGGCCGGGCCGCCTAGGCGCCTTCGAGGGCCGAGGTGCGAACGCCCCTGTCGGCGGGCCAGGGGCAGGTGCGCGGCCCGGGGCGGGCGGGCCCCCGGGAGCGATGGATTTCCGTGGGAAGAAGTACGAGCGCGGCAGCAACTGGTCGGACCCCGAGGTGGTGGAGCTGCTGCAGCTCTGGGCCGACGAGTCGGTGCAGATAGAGCTGGAGAGCTGCTTGCGCAACCAGCATGTCTTTAACCGCATCGCCGAGGTGCTGCGGAGAAGGGCATCCACCGGACGGGCGACCAGTGCGGGAGAAGATCAAGAAGATGAAGCTGGAGTACCGGCGGATCAAGGACAATAGCAAGGCCCCGCGGGGCGGGCGGACGTGGAAGTTCTACGAGGTGATGGACCGGGTGCTGACCAGCCGGCCGGCCCTGGCCTATGGCTCCCTGAGCGGCAGCATGATGGCTCAGCAGGTGCTGCAGGGCAGCATGGTGGAGAGCTACCACCACCAGTTCACCTCCTCGGCCCTGCCCTTTGGACACTCCCAGCACCCTGAGCTGATGGAAATCAAATGTGAGGAGGTGAACTCTGATGACCACAGCTTGACCCCAGAGCCCCCACAAGCCATGTCTTACCAGCAGGGCTCCCCTGAAGAACAGGAGATGGAGAGAGCCTTCTTGGAGAGGGCCCAGAACGACTCTCCCATCTCCAGGGTGGAGATTCCCATTGAAACCAGTGTTTCACCTTCAGGTAGGGATAGCCTTTTACATTCCCACATAAGGTTTCTGCCCATTTTCCTGGAAAGAGAAGATTATCTCTGGTGGAGATAGACACCTGGTTTTCTCAATGACATTTGGGACCTTGTTTTTCCACATCCCAAAAAGCTTTAAAGTAGAAGGCTGATTATCTGAATTTATGGTGTTTTGGCCATTCCCAAAACACAGGTATCTCACTGCAGGTAAATATAGTCTAGAATTACTGAGTTAGGCGAGATTGCCTTATTGAAAAAAAAAAAAAAACAAAACATTTGCATGCTTTTTTGGTATCACTTGAACATAACCAAAGCTGTATGCTGTCCTCATGCTGAATTGTATCAGGATACCCTCTTCTGCCATGATTGCACTATAAACCTGCAGGTGGAACTGTCCTTGCACTGTTTTGAAATATATTCCAGATCTAATATTTTAACCCACTCAACAGTGAAGGATACTTGGGAATAATCATTGCCTGACTTTCTAAGCTATTCAGTGGGACTTGGAAAGAAAATGTTTTTGAAAGTCACTGGCAGAAACAGTACATTTGTTTACAGGAGATGAGATTCCTGCACTGAAAATGCAGTTGACATTGCTTAGCTGCCAGGAAGGGTACAGTCTAGAAATCCTGGGGATTTCAGTCTAGGACAGGCTGTTGGAAGACCATGAATTGTTGGAGAAGAAGAGCTGATAACAAATGTTAATATTTGAGGTCAGGAAGAAATGGTATGTCCTCTTGGCTGTGGTGCTTGCATAGTTAGCCTAGTGGAGGGAATTTACCTGATTATCATTCAGGTTAATATGGAGGCCATGTAAGGGGCTGAGGCTGGCACCATCGTGGTGTGCCCAATGTATGATGTTAAAAACAAACTTTAAAAAGTGTTTGCAAACCTCAGGATGTACCTGACAGATTTTACTTTATCTATGGTAGATAAAAGGGTGTTCTTAGGACAGACAGGAGAAGGAAGCGAGGCATGCCCATGCCAGTTTTTCTTCTTTGCTTTTGTGTCTTCACAGGTTTCAGTGAGCCCAACATGGCAAACTCATCACGGATCCAGAACGTTGTTCCCCGACCTGGCTTCTCAGCCTTGCATCGGCTGAGAAAAAAGCGGAAGGGCCAGCGC
This sequence comes from Sitta carolinensis, assembly GCA_032173965.1. Lineage (NCBI taxonomy): Eukaryota > Metazoa > Chordata > Aves > Passeriformes > Sittidae > Sitta > Sitta carolinensis. The sequence continues at coordinate 4,247,019 of JAVUNC010000006.1, forward strand.
CTGCGGGACCCGCTCGATGATCTGCTGCTGAAGACTCTGACGTCTCAGCGTGCCATGGAGGAGCGCTTCCTGCAGATGGAGGAGCGCCGCTTCCAGCGGGATTTGGACGTGGAGGAACGGCGCATGCAGATGGAGCAGCGCCGGTTCGAGCTGGAGCGGGAACACGAGTTTCGCATGTTCAATGTCTTTGCTCAAATGCTCAGCATCCTCAAGCAGAGCCATAGTGGCTCCTCCTCGGTTGCCATTCCTCAGGGTTTGGACTTTAGCCAGGCACTGTCCGAAATGGAGGGAATGGGAGGAAGAGGGAGCAACCTGCAAGAGATGAGGGTTCGGCCGCTTGCCAAGAGGAGGGTTGATGTGCACAGCTTCTGTAATCCCAGCAGCTTCCAGAAAAGCCCCTACCTCTCTGCTCGTGGCAACTTTGCCAACATGTTTCAGGGCTCCACTGAGGAAGGGTACAAAGCCTATCATGCTGACAAGTACGATGAAGACAAGAACCCAAATGTGAGTAAGAACCTCAGTGTGTTTTCCTGGCTTCCTTGTTAGGAAAAAATAGTTTCTTATAGGTTTGCTGGCAGATGTGCTAAGAGTCTGGGGGTTATTTTGATCTCACTAATACAAGGTGGGTAAAACTGTTTGAGGAAAAGAAAAGTAGCGTAGCAGATCATCTAGATTCCAAACATGAATGCTGTGTTCAGCTCAGGGTTGCACACTCTGATTTCTTTATCAGGGTAGTAATAGCAGTAGCAGACCTTGAAAGATGTAAGAAATCTGCAGGAACAGAGCTCATGTTCCTCCTTCTACCTCATCACCTCTGTTGCCCACTGAGGACCATCTCTGATTATCCGATTATATCTGATTAATGCAGGTGATGGGTGCAGGAAGTGGGACTCCTAAGTAGTAGCCTTTTTTAAAAAATTACTGTTAATAACGCTCAGCACTTTTTCTGCCTGTTTACACTCAGCTGCTCAGTTTTAAGTAGCTCGTCATAGCCCTCTTGTGGCACAAAGGTTGTGTTAATAGTTCATGGCAAATTATTACTGAGTGACAAGTATACTAACTATAAATAACAATTTATAAGTGGATTACTTTTAATTAGATCCTTCATACTCATACTGAACTACTTGAAACTTTAAAAATACTTTATTATTAGCCCTGACTTTAGTTGCCCTGTTTTGCAGGGGTGAAAACTAGATTGCTAAACTAGAAACACACAGGGAGGTTTTTGTTACAAGGTGTATCATGAGGTACAGGCTGTTGCTTCTACAAACTGTTGTCTATGTAGGAGGTTGTTTTTTTAAACAAATACCTAAAATTAGACTTGTACTTTAATAACATCAGAAGTGTACAGTTTAAATTTTCTTTCACATTTTAAAAATTTATTTACCAAACGCTTCCAACAAAGAGAATGTACTAGTAGATTTGAACTCTTCAGGATCTAATGCTAGACTGTATATGGCCAAAAAATAAACCTGAAACTGTAGGGTCTTCTCTCCAGAGGGGAAAACTCCATATTTTAACTACTTATCATGACTACATTTTTATATGGTTTTTGAGCATATCAGTAGAGTGGAATAGTAATTAATAGCAAACAAATGCTTTTAAGATAAAGAAATATATCTAAAACCTTGTTTAAAACTGCAGTTGAAGGGTAAACCTTATTTAAAACTGCTGTTGAAGGGTAAACCTTGCTTTTTTCTAAGTTGTTCTAGGGTTTCTTTTTTAGTTGCATATAGTAGTAAGTGAATTGAAGATTAAATGTGTTCTGTAAAGAAGTATAGACTATTAGTACATTTTCATTTACAGGCAGTTTATTGACTAAGAAGCCAAGTGCTTGCGATATAGATGGAAAGGTACACACATAATTGCATGTCTCTAGTTATATATGGTGACATTTATGTGAACTGTGTTTTGACTTTTTGGAGGCAGTTTAGTGAAGTGATAGCTAAGGTGATGTATTCACATGTTTTATGTGTCTATAAACAATACTGTTTCTTTTTCTAGGGTATAATAAACTTTGGCACCAGTGAGAACAAGCTTTGCTTTGACCTGATGTCCAAGCGGGTAAGTTCTATTCCAAAATAAAACACTGAATTTGCTGTGCAGTTCCTCCTCAAAGTTTGCACTTTCCTAGAGTTACTGCTGTTACTCAGGTTTTTCTGGTAAAGCTTTTCATTGTGAACTTTAAATTTGTTAGATGTCACTTTTGAATACAATTACTTGTACATTTATTTATTTTAATTTTTGAGGAGGATAGGACCTCCACACTTCAAGTCAATCTGTCTTTGAGATCAGAATGAACTTCTTATAAGGAACAAAGTGTCTGCCCTGGGGAATAGTTATTAGGAAGATAATTTCATTTTTCTCCTGGCTTTTGAAAGCTCATTTTAAACTTCAACACTTATCAAACTGATCAGAAATATAGATCTGAAGAAGCTGAAGTAACTTTGAACTGATACATAAATGAAAGCTGTAATTCATTAAAAAAATTAATGTATTGAAAGTTTATTAAAGAAAATACATACCTGACTCTGATTCAAATTCCTTTCTAACTCTTTTGACAGTCTAGACTTGTGCTTTTACAACTGGGACTTATTTTTCTGGCTAAAATCTGTTGTCCTCAGAGCTTGGGCGAAACACTCTTGGGTTTGCTTCATTTGCTGAGAAAGTGTTTTGCAGGTACCTTGGTTATGGGCATTGTATGTTACCTGTTCTGCATCCTTTTTGTAGATTTCTGGGCAGTGAAGTTTTGGCTGCATTAACTTAGCAGAATCCCATAGTTCATACAACCTGAAGGTATCACAGATCACTTTGCTGCTCCTTGATTCTCCAAGTTACATTAATTTTGATGGTCAGTAGCTTTCCGAATCCATTTTTACAACTGAAGTTGCACAAGAGTCTGTGCAGGTGTGTGCCTGTACATGGATCCTGTCTCTCTCCATATTTCCCTTATCAGTAATTGGGCTTTTAAGGATTCTTCTCATTTCTCCCAGCTGACACAGGCTGATATGAATCATATGGACCCTTCACTGCTTCAGTATCCTGACTGGAAAGGACATCTGTTGTAAGTCTTTTCTGTAACTCTTCTCTTTTTGACTACTTGTTTAATAAACAGAATGGATGAATACAAATGTCTTTTGCTACATTCTCTAGTTAAAACTTTTCTAGGTCACTTAATAATCTCTTTCTATGCAAAACTTTACATTAGCTGTCCTACCAGCTCATCCAGTTAAAAATCTTTTTATGTGAGAGCATTTTCTAAATTGCAAATTTTCTAAAGCAGAGTTTTAAAAGTGCTTGTATACATTTACAAATTGGGTAACTCCAAACAATTCTTTGAAAGACAGTGAACGCTTGGGGTTGTTAATCCTTCTCTTCTGTGCCAGATTAAAGCTCATCAGAAATGCATGCACCGTTATAGACATTTATCTGCGGCACCTCTGCTGGATGTAAAAACGGTCGCTGTTCTGTGGGCCAGAGCTGTCCTGTTTTCTAGCTATTTTCACCAGACTTTACTGTCCCTGACTTGACTTTCCTAAGGTGTAAACCTGGTTTGGGAGCCCAGCCTCTTGGAGAATATTTGAATAGTATTTGCTTTTGTGTGTTTTTCAGTTTACGGGAAGAAGTGGCTCGATTTTTGACCTATTACTGCAAGGCCCCTGCACCTCTTAAAGCAGAGAATGTAGGTAACCCAGTGTCTGTTGGTGTCTGTTCTAATGTATTGCCATTTGTTGGGAAACAGTTTCAAATTCTGTTTTTTAAACAAATGATTTGGTAAGAATGCAAGCTGTTATCATGTAAATCAGATTGATTCATTTCAGTAGCTTCTGATGCACACTTTCGCCAAAACACTTCAGACCTACTGTATATTTGCCTCTTGTTTCACTTCTGTGTGCCAGCTCCTCCTGCCAGTACTCTCAATGGGGCTTTTTATTTTGATCTCCCTTTTTAGCTCAGGGACCTTCTATGCCTGTATCCCTCAGCCTTGACAAAGAGCACACACTGTTTGTTGAGTTCCACATCATCGCATTCCTCTGTTGTACTTCAAGACAAAGATTTGTAGTTGAACCAAGAGTTAGTTTTAGCCTGTAAAATTTGTGGCAGTGTTGCCAGAAAGATGTCAGGACTTGCTGACTTGTGAGAGATACAGCCTGGATGCAGGGGCCTGTGGAGGTCAGGGACTCCTGTCTCTGCTGAGTGCTGAAGGCAGCAGGAGCTGGTGCAGCCATTGCTTTTCTGGCTGCAGTATTTCAACATAACCCCATACTTTGTGTGAACAGAGGTTACCACTGATCAGTTTGCTGATCACTGCCTCTTCAAGGCACCAGATTCTTCCTGATCCTTGGAATGAAACTCATGGTACCTGTTAGCATTTGTCCTGTAGAAGCAGGAGTCAAACCTGCTTCTGTACGAGGCAGTAGTTTCCACTTTTGCACAAATTTGGCAGGAGGTCAGAACTGCTGTTACCATAAAGAAATGATAACACATATTAACTTTTGAAAAGTATTTTGCTTTACTAGCTTCTCAGAACTGCTCCACAACTTTTTCCCTACTTTAAGCCTATTCTTTTTCTAAATTGCTTGTTAGACTCAAAAATGGTACCAGAATAAAGTGTCTGTGAAAGAACAGGATTGAAGTAATTCTGGCAGAAGTGAAATTTCAGCAGGAAAATTCTAATGGAGGAAAATTTATTCCAGTGATATTGTCAGACATTATTATTTTATAATAATAACTTGACTTTCCATGTATGGATTTACCACTAGCTTCTCTCTTTCTTCTTTAGGTCATTGTTTTAAATGGTTGTGGTTCTTTATTTTCTGCATTAGCTACAGTCCTTTGTGATCCAGGGGGTAAGTGCATGGTTGGAACATAGTTTTGTTTCATTTTGCTTTTTTCTGCTGGAAAATTATGTTACTTTGTTTAAATACTGTTAGACAGAAGTGAAGTAGTAGAATTGGCATTGGCCTGCTGCAAAGTTCTTGTTTCCTGCAAAGTCGTGCTGTGAAATTCTTCATTTCCATGGTCGACAGATGTCATGTATTCACACTTGGTGCCTGCCCTGTCTGCCTTCACTGGTTTTGTGGTGCCCTGTCTTAGTTTGCCAGACTAGACATGGACTCTACTCATGGTTTCTTAGGCTCTTGCAGAAGATTAAAGAATTAATGTAAAATAAAGTGAAGAAAGAGGCAGTAAATTCCAGTATTTCCAGGGGACACTGCTGTAAAAACACTTTCATGTTGAGCTAAAGCCCATTAGGAGAGGAGACTGTGACCTGTTGATAACCAACTTTGTTTTCTTGGTTCCAGAAGCTGTTCTGATTGCTACTCCCTTTTACGGTGGTATTACCCACAGTATCTTCCTCTATGGTAATGTCAAGCTGGTGTATGTCTATTTAGACAGTAAGGTAAGATCTGAGAGAAGGGACTAACAACTTCTGTAGTTAAACTGGAAAGCTGAGTCTTGGGAACATCTACAAGCAGTTCTCAGAATACTACACTACAGCCAGTGGACATTTATACAGTAAATTGCTGGGAAAATGGTACATAGTTTACAAGAAAGTAACTTGAGACCATGAATCTGAAATCCAGTTTTGTCCTTTTCTTGTATCTTACTCCCAGATACAAGAAAGTCCTTGAAAGGAAAAAAAAATTACCATTTTGAGCCTTGGAGAGAGAAGTTTATCGTGTCCTACTGAAGGTGATCCCAGGGTGGAAGAGCAGATGAAGATCTTGCATTGCTTTAGTTATTCAAGGATAGCAAGAAAATTCTGGTTTCGGCCAGCCTATGATGGCCTTTCCTTTGATTTTACTGATTGATTTATTTATTCTCTCTGTAGTATAAAGGGATAAGAAGATGGCGGCTAGGTCATCGTTGTTGGGGGTTTATTTTCTTTCAGGGAACATTTCTCAGTGGATTGGCTCAAGGCAGTCTTTATTGAAACAACTTTGCCTTTTTAATCTTTTTTATGTCTTTCAGATTACTGGAACAAGCACTCGTCCTTTTCAGCTTACAGTGGAAAAACTGGAAAAAGCTTTGCAGGATGCCCGGGCAGAGGTGAGTTTAGCTGAGCTTCACATTACCACCTAAATTTATGATATGTTGGAGATATCACATCCCAGAAGTGGCCTAAAGATCTAAGCATTTTCAAAACCTAGCACACGGCTTTCTGGTTATCCTTGTAGACCATCTGAGATGATGGCTTGCAAGCTCAGGGGCAGTTTTAGGGGGAATCCCTCAGTGCTGTGTCTGTGCAGTTTTGGTCACAGCAGAAAGGATAAACTAGACCTTTCACAAAGCACTGGAACCCAGTCATATCACCAAAGAAAACGTACTTGGGTGTGCACTAAAATGTGGGACTACCCAGGATTTCTCCCTCAGAAAGGCCAGCTGAGTTACCTGAAAACTGACTGCTCTACACAGCAGGGCAAATAAATATACTAAGAATTCTGAGAGTTTTTGCAGGAGGGAACTCTAGAGGATAAAATGCAGTTCTGAAGAGTTAGTCTGTAAGTTTAGCATGGTCCTAAATCCCATACATGTTTAGCTGCATCTTTGAATTTTTACCAGCTCTGACATCTCCAGCCAAGTGTGCTCTAAATGACTACACTTTGCATCCACCTAACCCAGATTCACGTTTCTTGCCACATTCATGGGCAGTCTTCAGTAATTTATTACTTCCCAATTACTAATGCAGCTCAGAAAAAGTACTTCGATACTGAGAGCATGTGAGACTATCTTTCTCATTAATTGCTTGACTAGATTGATTAGATTGGATTGACTAGATTAACCAATTACTTGATGGTGGCAATTCCTTCTTTTCAAAATCATAGATTAATTCTATAATATTTTGCTCATTTCACTTTGCAAATGACTTAATTGTAAAAAGAAAAGAAAAGTCTTAATTTGTGGCTGAAAGGTTTCTCATCCAAATCTAACCTTTGAGGTGAAAAGCCATGGTAGAAGCTTCAGGGGAATCCTATGTCACACTCAAGTGAAGGACTTCTTAAGTAGAGGAGCTGAATATTTATCCCATAATAGGCACTCTCTAATACTATGGTATTTGTATTCTGCAGGGTGTCACTGTAAGGGCCTTAATTCTTCTGAATCCCCAAAATCCCCTTGGGGACATTTACTCCTTGTCAGAGCTACGGGATTACCTGGAATTTGCTAAAAGGTATGTAGCTTTGGAAGGCTCAGATATCCTGAGTCAGATACAGCTTCCAGAATCTGGTGGAATACTTGCTGTCCCTGAATTTATCTGTGAATATCTTTTAAGTCAGGCAAGTAGTCTGTTCTTCACACACATTGGTGGACTTAAGAAAGGAGAAAGAAGTGCTGGGATCATGGACCATGCAGTCATCTGGGGTGGCAAAGCAGCTTGCATCAAGGAATGCAAGTTTTATTATCAGTAATCCAAGGAAACACTATGGCACTGTGCTTCCCTGGTAGGAAGCTGAGTTCTTTTCATCTCTGTTTCTCTCTGTCTGTGAAGACAAAGAAGTATATGAATATTGGTTCCCAGTTTCATCATGGATCATGATATTCTTTGAGATTCAGATTCTCTGAGATGCTGAGTGGATGGGTCGTACATATAGCAATTAATTTTCACATTGGCAATGATAGGATCTTTGTCTTGTTACATGGTTATAGTGGGTGGCTGTTAAGTAGATATACCTCAAATCATTTCAATGTACAAAAAGGGATCTATGTTGAGAAAAATTGCTTTATTTCTGCAAAATATGACATCCCCTCTTCTTTGTATAAAGCAAGTATTTGCAGGCCTGAATTTATCTCTGTTAAACTAGAAGCAGCTTTCTTTTGTCATCTCCATGTTGTCCTTTTGCAGACATGAATTGCACGTGATAGTAGATGAGATCTACATGCTGTCTGTATTTGATGAATCAGCCACGTTTCACAGTGTCCTAGGGATGGACAGGTAAAAGCAGCTCCTACTTCCCTGGCCATCTTCCAGTGACAATTCAACATGATGAGACCTTGTTACTGGAAGTTAAGTTATGAGCTAGCAAATTCTGAATCCACCTTACATTGTTTTATTTCCTTTTTTTTTTTTTTCTGTTAATTGAATGGAAAATGCATTTTGTCAAATACAGTCTAGCAAGTAAAAAATGGTAGCTAGCTTTGTATTGTGGGATACTTCTCAATATGTGCATCAGTATTTGTTTATGACAGTCCCCAAAACTGAAATCAGATTTTTCATTTGTTGAAGGTGATGCTTTTCTTTCTAAGCATCTTTTTCCCATGTTTCTGTTGATGCTTGTAAAAACTTTCTATTGCTGTTTACTTCCTAATGTTCCATAGAGTAGTCCCAGATCACAGTAGTAGATAAGGGCTTTTATTAGGTATTGTTTCAATGAGATGAAAATCTTTTAAAATATTCTTTAAAATATGGTATGGTGTTGAGTTTGGGTTGGTTTTTTTTAAATTTCTAGTCTTCACCAGTGGTGCTAGCTATCTTTTTGTGCTCAGTTACAAGGAAATAAAATATTCTTGGTTAAGTGTTAGCTTAATGTTGCTGGGCTTAGATGTAAAAGAACATCCCTTTTGATTCTTGATAAATCCATTGGCAGAAGTCTGATTTCTAGCATTAAATGTACAAGCTTCATATATTCAGGAAATCTGCATGTAAAATGTAGCACTTGTAAGCATTTTTGTCTTTGAAAGATTTAAAAATTCTGTCTAAAACTACTTCCAGGGAGTTCCTAGCTTCTAAAGCTAGATGGCATTTGAATTTTCCCTGCTTGAATGCTGTTGGGTGGTGCACTGTCTGTCATTGTGTAATGCTGCCCTCTGTTTCTGCAATGCTGCACTGGTGATCCAAAAGCTTCAGCACCTATAACACTAACTGCCCATCTGCATCCTTCTACATACAGATTGCCTGATCCACAGAGGACTCACGTGATGTGGGGCATAACCAAGGTGAGTGCTGGTGGTTACTGTGCTGTGCCTTTGTGGCTGGGAGGTTTGGGTCTGGCCTCCTCATGCTGCAAGTATCAAGTTAGTAGTAAGAGGATCCCAGTTATTCAGTGTAATATAGTCTCTCTGTGTCTTCTGCAGGATTTTGCTGTTTCTGGGATTCGTTTTGGTACTTTATATACAGAGAACCAAGATGTTGCTAATGCAGTGGCTTCTTTGTGTTATTTCCACGGGGTTTGTGGACCTGTCCAGCACAAGGTTGCACAACTGCTTCAAGACAGAGGTGAGTCAGCAGCTCCATGTACAATCCTCTGCCATTCTTGTGTCTTGGTACCTGGAAGATCTCTCCTCCCCTTACATTCCCTAGTGTTCTCCTCTTTGTACACCTTAATTGACAATCTTCCATTACCCTGAAGCTGTCCGTGCAACACAAGCTGACAGCTCTGTTGAAAAGGACCATTTCTGCAGAGCTTCTGATCAGCAGAGTTAGAGGAGCAGCTTGGAAGAAGCATGGTAGCTATTTGTACAGTAATTTCCAGTGTTATCTAGAACCACACGGGTAGAAACAAAGAATACAGGCTTGTGGGACAAGGGAAATAGAAATGGCCTTCTAACTCTGCGCAGGATGGAATGCTAAAAGTCCATGATGACTAAGAACCATAAATGTAGGGAAACTTCCTCAGGAAGGTCAAGGAGATACTCTTCTGCACAGACATGAAACTGCAAAATAATTCTTGGCTGTCATTTTGTTATTTGAGGAAACAGAAAACAAAAGAAGATGAAGTGTGAAGCAAAAAAAGACACTGAGCGTTTTGGAAGCTTGAACAGATCTGAATACTTCCTCAGTTCCTGATTCTTTTCTTTATCTTCTTCTTCTGGTCAGACTGGATCAACCAGGTGTACCTGAGGGCCAACCATGCCCGCCTAAAAGCTGCCCATACGTTTGTGACAGATGAGCTGAAGACACTTGGGGTGCCTTTCCTCAACCGCAACGCTGGCTTCTTTGTCTGGATTGATTTCCGAAAGGTTGGTAGTCTTAGGAAGTGAGGCTTCTCCCAGGGTGAGGGCAGGCATGTAGGGCAACTGCATCTAGAGGAAAGGCTAATATTGTGACAAGCATTTTGTTATAACAAATCTGTCATCTGATGAGGAGAGGGAAGGACTGCCAGATGTTTCAGTCTATTCTTTTCCTTTCGTCAATCTGTGAACTACCCTCCTTGCAGGAATCTTACTGCTCTCAAGCTACTTCCCTCCCCATTTCTTCCTATGTCTCACAACTGCAGTACTTCAGAGGTAAAAGATGTCTCCCTTGGCCTTTGCAGACCTCATGGGAATCACAAATTCATGAGGATCTCAGTGATGTAGTCTATATGGTGCTAACCCCTGTTCTTTCTGGTGGCTTTCCTAGTACCTTAAGACAGGCACATTTGAGGAGGAGTTGCTGCTCTGGAAGCGTTTTCTGGATAATAAGGTCCTCCTGTCCTGTGGAAAAGCCTTTGAGTGCAGTGAACCTGGCTGGTTCCGCATCATCTTTGCTGACAAGACCCACCGGCTGCAGTTAGGTGAGTAATGTTCTTTTTCCTCCCACCACAATTTCTGCAGCATTGTTCCCTGCTCTTCTTAATCCTATACTTAGCCTATTATTATCCTCTTGTCTTCTGTATTTTTTCTCCTTTCTCCATTTTCCTTTTCTGGATCTGAGGGATTTGGAGACACCTGTGACTTAAACTAATCCACTAGTGTTTCTCCTCCTTGTACCACTGCAGGTATGCAACGGATACGCAAGGTTTTGGAGGAGCGTGAGCAGGAGCTACTGGCTGAGGAGAAGGAGCAGCCTTGTCAGTCAGATCAGGATGGCAAAGCAGACAGCACAGATGAAGTGATTTTTGTATCCCACCACCAGGACCCTACCTGTGCCAGTAGCTCCAGCCTTGGTGACCTCATTGGCCTCCTGCAGCAGCAGATGCGTTCATCTGACTGGCTACAGAAAAACACAGCAGAGCAGTTTGCCCAGGAAAAGCCAGAGATCTGTGATGTGTTCAGCAAACTGGTGGGAAAGCAATAGGGGTCAGTGTGCCTGCAGGGGTATTCCTGAGCAGTGACTGACCCTGGGCCCCTACAACTCAGCTGTGACTTCCAGCAAATAATATATTTTCTGTATAGCAAGAAAATTACTTTGTAGACGCCCTCCTCTCCCCCTTGTTTGAGATCTCTAATTTGTACTATGTAGGTGTGTTTCCTTGGATTGGGGTGAGGGTAGGGAATGGGGGGGTGTCTTGTTTGCATGCTGCTCTCTTCTGCAGCATCATTGTATTTTATATTTCATTTATAATGAATATGGTCTTAACGCTCTTATAAGGTCCCGTGGTGTAATTTTTTATTCTTCTTCACACTTTCCAAAAAGAGACTTTATGTTGTTAAGTTCTGTGAAGTTTCCCTTTTAAGATGTATGATGATGATCATATATCATATTTTGGGTCCAGCTGTTTCAAAGAGGTGTTTTTTGGGAGAAAGAATCTAGTGTCAGCCCTAACTTATCCCCAGTTAAGGATAAATAAGTATGTGCATATATTCATCTTCATGACTGCGGTTCTTAGGACCATGGTCATCTAGACTGAGTTCTATATATCTTTTTGAGTTGGTTTCCAGTCTGACCTCAGATCAGACAGTATCCACCTCCCTTGGCTGGTAAAATGCCTGGTTTCATTTCATTCTACTCTTTTATATTCATGTAAATAAACTACATCCATTGGCCTCTTGGCAGAATGTCCAGAAAAGAGCTACAAATGGAGAGACAATAGAAAGTAGATGTTCTTTTTGCATTTTTTCTATTCCTGAAAGTCTATCCTTTGTGGTTAACAACGACGTATGTTGGCAAAAGAGTGCAGAGAATGCTTTGGCCACCATGCTAGGTGTACCTGCAGGTACAACTGCTTCTGGCACCTACCACAGGCATCCAAAAAGGCACCTGCCACCATTATCACCGTAACTAATGCAATTTTTTTTCTGTGTTTTTCAATTTGCAGGGTAATTTTTTTTGACTAAATGGTATTCTTCTGTCTCCTCTTTTCCCATGTCTTCTGTATGCTGGTGATAAGGGTATTTCAACTGGAAAGCTTCTTTCACAGATACAAAGCTCTTTAACTTCTGGTACTATAAAATTTAGGTATCCTAAAGGAATTGGAGCTGGTTTTTCTGCACACATGTTAATTGAGAGTGGAAGGAATTGTCTGTGCAATAGAATAGAAGTGCACCTTTCCCCTCCTCATAGATTTTGGCAGATGGACATGAGTGACAAAAGCATGTCTGCATCATAAACCAAATTCCCAAAAATTAATGCAACCACAATTCATTGTGTGGTGATGGCAGAGAGCTGCTTGGACAGTGAGGAGGAAAGTCTGAGCAGTGGCTGAAGAGAAGAGGGTGCTGCCTGTGGCTGCTGTGAGCAGTCACCAGTTCCCCCCTCAGAGGCCAGGGATGAGGCAAGGTTAGGGAGGTGATTGGTGAGATCAGTACAAGAAATAGTTATAAACAGTGTGTTTGCTTACTAGTTTGGCATTTGTCCATGGACAATATTGTAAAGTCCACAAAGAAAGCTATAGCAGAAGACAGGTCTCCTTAATGGAATGGGAGGTGAGATGTACAGCCAAATTACAAATGGACTTCCTGATTTACCCCCTTTTTATGTACCCTAAGGAGGACCTGAGCAACAAAATTTTAGGGAGCAAGTGTTACTGTGACATAGATAGAAACACACAGTAACACACACAACAGGTGTTTCAGGCAGAGAAGAAGAAAGGAAGAAGTTTCTAGTTTATTGTTGACCTCGTATATATGTTTCTGGACAGTGATCAGAGATTGGACAGAGAGGTTACCACCTCTCCATCTTCACTGGTCACTTGAGAAGTCCATCAGGTGATATCTTTTACAAAGGAATGCAAACATGATTCTTGTTTATCTTACAATTCATGAGAACTGACTCTACTATACTAAAATCAGAAGGCTTATTTTCAGGGACAACAAGCAAGCTCTTTGAAATCAAGAACCAGGTAAGACATTAATTCAAGTGATATTTTAGAGGATCCCTATAACAAATTCTACCCATTAATTTTAATTTTCTTTTGTTGTTCTAGTCACTCTTACAGTTGGAGTATATGAATATACAATTAACAATTGTACATTCATATATCAACAATATACAAGTAACAATTAATATATTTCACCCATATATATTTATTTCTCAGAAAGCAGGTTTATTGTAGTATCTCTGTGTGGATTCAGCTAGTAAAGTGCACCTCTGCAGGGAAGAGGGTGTAATATGCTCTCAGAATCCTCACAACTCATAATATATTATGGCTCACTGTCACATCTGAACTTGCTGTAACTCAGCAGAACACACACACACACACTTTGTGGCATGGAATATTTTCTATGGTGGTGTTTTAAGTTTAGCACCTGCCTGAGGACCTCTCCACTAAGGAATGTTAGCTTTGTCACAGAAAATAAAAATTTAGCTGGAAATGAGGCAAGAGAGAAACATGGTCATGAGTCTGCTGATGGAAAAAATGGGTTTTTTTCACTGTACAAACCCCATAAATTTTGTAAATGGCCTTAACTGGTTTACAAGAAGTGGTAAACATGTAGAAAGTCCTGTGCATATGTATATGGAAGCTAAATCAATTCCTATTTGCTCTAAGAATACCCCTGAGAGGAAAAACACAGGTTCTGCCTGTACAAATTGTTTGTTCTTTCTGCTACCTTCATGTTAGATGTTTTCTCTGCTTGATGTATCTCATAGTTCTCATTAAGGGTATTTTTTTTCTGTGTGGCAAATCTCTACAGACAAAAATATAGAGAAAAGATTAAGGACTCTCCCGTGCTGTCCCTGCCCTCACATTTCTTTTGACCTGTTTGTCAAGTGATTGGCAAACAGAGCAGCACCTCAAATGAAGCCAGTCAGATCTATGTTTTTAAAACTGCTGCATTTCATCTAAAATAAGAAGTGCCATCAAAATGAGTATAACACTGTGCCTTCATTGCTTGTACTCACTGTTATCATACAAGATGATAAAATCCACTTTGCATACAATTTTTGTGTTCCAGCTATCATTCATTTGAGCACAGAAAGGATCCTAGATGGTTTCATGGTCCTTGCCAGAGAGACAGACTCTCTGTCCCACTCCCTCTCTGTCCCCTTCCTTTGCCCCCTGCCCCATTCTGTCTGCCTTCTCCAGAGAAATGTTCAGCAGTTTTAGGGTAGAGGTGGGAATTTCCTGTGCAGCACAGCTCTCGGTCACAGAAACTTCCATAATATCATAATATGCATTTCAGACATACACTTGACACTTCATGTTTGTGGGAAGGAAGAATCTGTGAATCTCCAAATTAACCTGTGTTACATTACAGTTAAGCAGACAATGTAAGAGGGGCCCATTTTAGATAAGAGTTTATGAAGAATCATGTATACTGAAAGAAAGAATCTGTGAAGATGAGTTTTCCTTTACAGAAATTTAACAGGTCCTAAGCAGAATATCTGTAAGGGAAAATATTCACTGATAGCTTAAGAGTTTTCCACCTTAAGTGAGGAAGGGAAGTTGCTCAAATGTACTGTGATAGACTTGATTTCTTAAAAAATAAATGTTAATCCTTTGTCTTCCTCCCTTGGAGCATCCAATACTCCAACATGGTTGGGCTGACTGCTGTGTGTTTCCCCCATTCCCATAACGACCCCGTTTCTTGAAACCTGCCTTGGGGTCAAATTATCATTTATATCGACGACTTCTCTGCAGTCCTCCTCCAGTTACTTGGTTACAGAATCCCTCTGTTGCTCTCATCCTGCTGGCAGAATGGTGGTTTCATTTCATCAGGCAGATAGTGGCACACAGAGGCTCGACGATAGAAAAACCTCTCATGGAGGAAGCTACGTAAATCACACCCCTGAAAATTTCTGCATCTGAAATATCAGGAATACAAAACTGCTTTTGCACTTCTAATTACACAGGCAGCTATTTTTTTCAAGATTGGCTGACCTAACAGGAAGTTGTTTTGGTTATTTCTGAAGCAATTCAGACCGCATCACAAAGAATAGGGCAAGGTGATGTACAAGGATTATATACAAAAATATAAGTGTTCCTTCTGAGAAAATAGTGTTAAGATAGATTCATTTTCCATTCCAATTAATGCTTTATTTATTACTGACTTACATAAAACACTGGCAATTGACTGATGACAAGATCCTGGATTATCTGCAGCCAACAAGTGTACTAAAGAGTCTGAGGAGGTTATAAATACTCTACTTTTTGTCCTCAGTTTGCCAGGACTGGTTATTTTTAGCAAATAGCCAGTCGACCTTATCAAAATGAAGAATCAAAAATAGTCTGGAAAAACACTGCAAGGAAAGGCTATTTTTAGCTCTCCATCTATTCCCTGCTGCTATCCAGCAAGGTCTGATGGCACAGCTCATGCACGACTGCTTAGTTATTCTAGGCGAATGCTTGTTATGACCTGTCCTTTCCCTGGATGCCTCACTGCAGAAGGCATCAAATTGATTAAAGATTAATGCCTCTGCAGACCATGACAGCTGAAAGCTTTAGGGAGGGGGGAACACACACTGACAGATTGTTTCTATCTGCATCTTTCTGTCAGATTAATAGTTTCTTTGAAGGGAACTCTTGCTTAAATGAATTTCCTTGTGTCTCATATCCCTCAATGGGAGCTATTGCAGCAACCCTTTTAAATATATTTACAGTTCTTTTTCCTTTCAGTTCAGGAAGGCAGTAGAGGAAGTAATAGTTACAGACATAAGTTTGACCAGTGCCATCCATCACAAACCAGTAGCACTGGAAATGTGTGATGGACTGGATCAAGAGAGAAAACCATGTAATTGGCTGCTAGATAGTTTATTGATCAGACTAGTTAAAAACTTCACTGATATAAATGAGGGTTCCATTTGGTTGTAAGACTTAAACCAGAACAGTGAAGCAAAGCAAGGACCTGGCTGCTACAATATCCATCTTTCTCTTATAATAGAAACTCTTTAATTTAGTTCAGGACCTTATATATTGGCAGTTGCCAATAACAAAATATTCAGAAGAATAAACTGAGCTATGAGTTTTTAGTTTTGCTATGACATAGGTGGAAAATAAGGTCAAAAAGACTTCCTCAAACCCTTAGATTTCCTCTTCATATTTGCCTTTTAAAATTGCCTCGTTTTAGTATAAAGGTGTTTCCAGAATGTGCAGCTTCTACCACTAACTGCATAAGGTGCACCACAGTCTCACATGTAGCTTCTTTACATGTAGAGACACAGTAGCTAGCAAAATTCTTTTTCCTCTGTACACTGATCATTCCAGCAGAAAAATCAGGGTGCATGCAGGATACAGACTGCTGTATGCGACAGCAGGCAAATATATGGTGTAATGGTAAAGCCCTTAAAAACAAATTCCAAATGACTCCCAAAGAGCCACACAAGGCAGGACATAAAAGGGCAAAGCAAAGAGAAGTGAAATATCTGATTTCTCCTGTGCATTTATAAAAATTGATAGCTGGTTTTCCAGATGCTGATGAATATTTTCACAAGCTATAAATGGCAACCTGGAGTCTAAAAATAGATGCTGTGCCGCAGACTTGTCTGGCTTAGCTACATCACTAGAATATAAACAGGCTCCCTGATGTGGTTTCAGGGAAATCTCTATCAAGACAGACTACATCCTCCATTTTTCCTGCAATATTTTGAAATAAAATAGCCGATGTCTCTTGCGTTTGTTTAATACTTGCTTATAATAAAATTGCACTGATTTTCCGATGTTCCTACAGGGATGAAAGGATCACCAGGTCTCCGTGAATCAGCTCCGATTGTCTGGGTGCATTTTGCTCCGCCTGGCAGCGCAGGGAGGCAGGGGGAGCGCCTGCGGGCACTGCCCGGGCTGTGTGCGGTGACTCACACCCCGCGTCCCCCCGCTGCTCGGGGACCAGCCAGCCACAGGCTGGGAACCCCTCTCCTTGGCTCAGGCACTGCTACTGCTGGCGAATGCCATAACCGCAGAGAGCCAGCTCTCATCCGAGCAGCCCCAACGCGTGAATGGGGTGCCTTCCAATTCACAAAATCAGACACGACCCAACCATCCTCCTGAAGGAGGGTTTTGCCTCTGGTTTATGAATGGGGCTGCTTGCAGCAGCTGGAAGCTGATGGGTTACTCCCAGAAACATTATGTGCTCTAACAAGCCCCGGTAGCTCGTACTTGCAGGGAGGAACAAGACAGTACCGGAGGAGAAAGCCAGTACCAGGCTCAGAAAGATCTGTGAGTGCTGTCTGTTGTTGGTTTGAATGTCACCGGCAAGATGAAGCAGGTAGCAGCGAGTCTGAGGAGAATGCTACATCACCTGCAATGCCACGTGTGGGAGAAGTTGGAAGAAGAGAAAGCACTGCAGTGCCAGCGTTTTGCCTTTTTTGTGGCTGTGCCGAGCTGCCTCTGTGCGTGCCTGTGGATGGCTTTGCAGAAAGCGGTTTTCCCAAGGGCAGGTGAAGTGAAAGGAACTAATCTACTGCTGACATCAAGGCTGTTTAAGGACACTGTGTGTGCGACAGATTCAGTTTAGAGGCTTAGAGCAGGGATAGGTGAAAACCCCCATCCTTTCACAAGCTCACGTAATAGGGTAGCACGCCATCATGTCACCATCGTACATAAGATACAAATCTATAAAAATAGCTACAAGAAAAATTGAAAAGGGGAAAATACATTTCTGGCCAGAAAAAAAAGCTGACACTGTCATTAGATACACATGGTAAGAGTCTTTTAAACCACCAAGGATTACAAGATAGAAGCAGAGCATTGTACCCCAGGGGCAGAGAGAATGGAAATGCTTCTGGCTCATAGATCAGGCAGCTAAAGGGCCTGCATCAGGAGAACTTTTTGTGGCAGGACAGAACTGTTGAAAACTTTATTGGTTAAACTGTAATAGTTGAAACAGTTACAGTCCTAACAGCTGAAAATTGTTTACAAGTGAGAGATACAAAGTCAGCCCTATTTCCACCTGGGTGGCTCTGAACGTGGTCAGGATCTGACTGTTTCAGCCCAGAGAGCAGAGAAGGATACAGAACATGGTGTCACATGCAGGGACACCACAGTGCTGCTGATGGAATGTCTCCACTGTACTGTTGTCCCTGAAAATCAGCCTTCTATTTGTTTTAGTACAATGGAGTCAGTTCTCATGAATTGTAAGATAAACAAGAATCATGTTTGCATTCTTTTGTGAAAAGATATCACCTGATGGACTTCTCAAGTGACCAGTGAAGATGGAGAGGTGGGGACTTCTCTGTCCAATCTCTGATCACTGTCCAGAAACTTATATATACACGAGGTCAGCAATAAACTGGAGAGTTCTTTTCTTCTTCTCTGCCTGAACACCCTCTCTGTGTGTGTTGCTGTGTTTCCTCTGTGTGTCACAGTGACACTGTACCATTGCCCTGTGCACGGTTTTAGCATTTTGGGATTGTTCAGCCAGAGAAGAGAATGCTCAGGGGACCTTAGAGCAGCCAGAAGGGAGCCTACAAGAAAGCTGGAGAGGTACTTTATTTACAAAGGCATGACAAGGTGAGGGGGAATGGCTTCAAACTGAAAGAGGGTTTAGATCAGATATTAGGAAGAAATTTTTCACTGTGAGGGTGGTGAGGCATAGGTGGCCCAGAGAAGTGGACAGTGCACCATCCCTGGAATCCTCAAGGCCAGGTTGGAGGGCTTTGAGCAAACTAGTCTGATGGAATGTGTCCCTGCCTATGGAAGTGAGGTTGGAAGCAAATGAGCTTTAAGATGGCCTCTTTCAACTCAAAACATTCTATGATCTTACATTCTTGAGTGAAATGACTAAATAGTGTTGGCTTTTGCATTTATGTATAGGCTTTTGAATTGTTATTAGTGATCATAAATATTTAGATATGGTATACCTTATAACTCCTTTTTAGCTTCTTGTTAATATAACAATCTCACAGCTTAAATATGTATTGTACTGCTTTTAGAAATAGTAGTGTAATAAATTAAATATCTGTGTATTGCTTATAGAAATGGTAACATGATGAATAGACCTTAATAAAACACGAGATGTGAAAAAGCTTTTGTGTACTAAAAGAGCAGTCTAAGATCATCCATTAATTGACCAGTCCAAGTGATAAGAGTGACACAAAACAGAGCACCAGAGAGGATAAGAAGAGAACTAATTATTTTCTCTTATCAAGAGGAGTGTGAAACAACAGGAATTAAATCACGGGAAGAAATAAAATTTATCGATGTCATACAGATAACTAAAGATGGGAAAAATCAAACACAAAGAACCAATGTAACATCAAAAACTCTTAGGAATGTTTAAATAATGTATAAGCTAATGAATATGCATGTAATACCATCACCGTACCTGTATATGGAGACCTCGATTTTAAGCATGTGTTGTGCCCTTTGGCTCTCTGTCAAAAGCACCCCAGCACTGGTTTTGTCCTTTTGTTATCCCAATACTATTGTTGTTATTATTATCATAGTTATTATTATTGTTATTATTATTGTTGTTATGTTATTGTTATATTGTTGTTCTTGTTGTTCTTGCTATTTGTGAAAAATGAGGTTAACTTTCCTGGTAAAATTTGAAAATGTTTAATAGAGACAATAAGAGACATAAAAATAAAGCAAAAGTTAAAAGACCATGTGCCTTGGTACACTTCCAAGAGCACACTGGTGTGTTGGAACCCCCCCCCCCCCCTCCTTTTTATCCTGTTCTTCATCCATGGATTTATGCACACTCAAACTTTTTCAGGAACTGCTCTGCATGGCCACTCCTTGGATCTGTCAAGTGGAATTCCACTTTTATTCGGTTCTTATCATCTTTTGATTTGGGCTTTGGTCTCTTTTTCACAGGCAGTGAATGCTGAGAGCCACTTGGGCCTCTCTTGGAAGCTATCTATTCAGGCAGCTAAAACACACTACACCTAAATTCCAAACTACAGCAAAAACCCCATTATCCATCTATTCAGGCAGTTAAAACACACTAAAAACTACAGAAAAAAAACACCATCACACTTAAAACATTCACTGCAACATTTGCGAAAAGCCGACACCACAATATGCATTTATTATTATTATTATTATTATTATTATTATTATTAGTATTATAGTATATAGTATGTATAGTAGTATACGTTTCGAAATGCCGAGGTTCTCAGTCCATGCCGCTGCACTCCCGCCCTCCGGCCGCGGGGCGGTGCTGCCGCGCCGCTTCCTCCGCCCGCGCATGCGCACTGCCCGCGCCGGGCCGGGCCGGGCCGGGGCAGGCGGGGCGCGGCCGGAGGAACCGGCGGCGGCGGGCGGAGGTGAGTGCGGGCCCGGCGGGAGAGCGGGAGAGCGGGAGAGCAGGCGCAGCGGGCACCGCTGCGGGGCGACGGCCAGGCTCCTGCCAGGCTCCTGGCGGCCGCGTTCCGGGCTGGCTTAGGCCCGCCCGCCCGTCGCGTCGCTCGGAAGGCGTAGCGTCGCGTCCCGTGCCATCCCGTGCCATCCCCCGAGCCAGCGTGGAAACGCAGAACTTCAAGTGGCATACACCCCTAGGTACTGGTAGGGCTGGTCGGGAGGGATCGTGGGGCAAGCTCTGGTTCTGTTCAGCCGAAGCTTGCCCCTCTGCCTTGGTGCTTTGAAGCTGCTCCGCGTTCCTTCACTCCTAGGTGAGGACCTTCGCTCTGGTCCTCTGCCCGCACCAGAAGCTGGCACCCAGTCTCTTCTTCCCCATCCAAGGGCTCGTTTCCTTACTGCCATTTGGCCCTGCAAATCCCATCTGACGGCATACCGGTCTAATGGCAGTGAATAAAGTTCTTGCTTCATTCCAGGTGTTCCTGCTTCACTATATGGACGAGCCCATCCTGCAGCATGCATGGCACTGAGACCTCTTTAAAGCTCGGGCCTGGGTCAGCAGTGCCGTAAAGAGGGTGCTGGTTTCGAGGAGAAATGAATAGTCTATTGCCTGATAAGAGCTGACGGGTTTCATGCCTCCCTGAATACCTGGCTTTGTATTTATTGCCACCAACAGAGAGGTGTTGCCCCCTCTCTGCCTGCTGCTTCTCGCTCCCGTTATCCCGGTGCTCCCAAGCGTGGACCGTGTGCTGTGGCAGAGGGAACGTTTCTCTCAGCACGGAGAGCTGCCTCGCCGCGGGGGCTCTTCCAGCCGGGCAGGTTTGCCGAGTGAGTGAAATGCTGGCTGCAGAGTGCGGGCGCTGGCATCACAGAGGTGGTGCTGGTGCTAGGTCGGGAAGGAGGAATAAAGGACAGTCGGAAGCATGTGGAAGGTTTTTAGTTGTAAAGCTGGCAGTGATGTAGTGTTCTGGCTTCTGTCCTCATTAACAGCGTGACACGTGTGTTGCCTTGTACAGGAGATTGTAGAAGCTTCCTCCAGAATCAGATTGTGGACGGAAAGTGATGAGAAGAGCCGTTAAAAGTCGAATGTTTCTTAGCACCTGAGATTGTTTTAGTGCTACTGTGTGTAAGTACAGTCAAGTCATGCATTAGCCACCCCATCCTAACAATCTTCTCTTGAGAACTCAAAATAAACATAATTCAATTTGTTACACCATTTGATTAATAATGAAATTAATGCTTCTTTCATTCATTGATACTTCCTTTAGTCATATTTTTTGTCTGCTGGACAGTTGACATGTCAGACTTTCTTTCTAGCTCACAAAGCAAGAAAACATCCCATTTGTCCAAAAGAAAAACTTATAATTATACTGTTCACATTCTTTTTCTGGAAAACATGCTTACTACTCTTCAAAAGCTCTCATTTTGGAGAGCTCAGGTTGAATATATTCATTATGAAAGTTTTAGTTGAAAACCTAAGCAAGATGTTTCTTGCTGATTTTTCCATCTGTAGTTAATGTAAACTGTCTTTTCTGAGCCAGAACTGTGTGTGTAGGAGCCTGTAAGAAATACTAAAGATATAAAGTAGTTTGTGATACTTTATATTATGTCATGTTTTTCACTTCAACTGTAGTTCAGGCTATAGTGAACTATTTAAATGCTTTTCTCAATGTGGCTGCAAGGGCAGCTCATAGAACACTTTTATGGCCCACAAGGCACATTGACAAAGATGACAAATTAATTCCTTTTTCTTGCCAGGAGTAGTTTACCATCGTTCTAATTAGATATGGTGGGGCTCCTATGAAATTCAGTTTATGAAACAGTAGAAACAGTATCATGGTCCTAAGTTTTGTGTGATGCCCTGTTATAAGCCTTTTGCAGGTACCCAGGTTGTTTCTCTTCTCCTGTAGATAAGCATTTTGGTTTTTTATTAGCGCTCCCTCTGAATACACTTTGTTTGTAGGTGCAGTGGGACCTGTGAGGCCTCACCACTTCAGCAGTGTCTGAGGTTTCCTCTCCTTCTCTCTGCCTGAGTTGTGCCTTTTTCTGGCTTGTAGTCCCACACAATTTCACTACAGCCAGGCCCAGCAGATCAGCCTCAGTTGGTGCTTGCCAAGTCCCAGCTAGCATCCTGCACTCTGGTGGTACTCATGAGCATCTGAAGAAAACCTGCTGTAATCTGCTAGGCAAAGACCCTGCCGTGAAAGGAGTAACTGCCTGTTTCTCTGTGTTTTGACAGCTATGTATGCATTCTAGAGTTCATCCTAAAAGCGCTCTCTCTGTTTTGTAGCAACAAGAGATAATTGCTTCCATTATGTGTGCCTCAGCTAAGTATAACACCCGGGGTCCAGCCCTTATCCCAAGGATGAAAACCAAGCATCGCATCTATTACATCACTCTCTTTTCCATAGTTCTGCTTGGCTTAATTGCCACAGGAATGTTCCAGTTCTGGCCTCACTCCATTGAATCATCCAGTGACTGGACTGTTGAAAAACGCAGTGTCCATGATGTGCCAGTGGTCAAGCTTCCTGCTGATAGCCCCATTCCTGAGCGGGGAGACCTCAGCTGCAGGATGCACACCTGCTTTGACGTCTATCGATGTGGTTTCAATCCCAAGAACAAAATCAAAGTGTACATCTATTCACTGAAAAAGTATGTGGATGAATATGGGATGTTGGTGAGCAACACCATTTCCAGGGAGTACAATGAGCTGCTGACGGCCATCTCTGACAGCGAATTCTACACGGACGATGTCAACCGTGCCTGCCTTTTTGTGCCATCCATAGATGTCCTCAACCAGAACGCCCTCCGTATCAAAGAGACAGCTCAGGCTTTGGCACAGCTCTCCAGGTATGTGCTGGAACTCCAGTGTGTGAACATAAAAAACATAAAGTGAAAAAAAGTAAGGCTCATGCAGGAGTGGGGAATGCAGTGAGTTAATGGCAGCACTAGGCTTTGATGGAACTTGTCTGTATGTAGAGAACTCCTTTCTAATTGCAGTTTGTTTCTTCTTTTTGCTGTAGGTGGATCGAGGCACAAATCATTTGCTCTTCAATATGCTGCCTGGAGGGCCACCAGATTATAACACTGCCCTAGATGTTCCTAGAGATAGGTATGTGCTGTGTGATGGTCACATATGGGTTTAAATGCCACTGAAGGAGCAACAAGCTCAGGACAGTTGATAGCAAAGGATGTGCTCCTTAACTAGTACAAAGCTAGACTATGACTTGCTTGCTTCTCCAAAAAGGGAAGTAAAGCCTTGTATAGAAGAGGTGTTTACTTTTGGAATCTGATAGTTTAGGTTCATCCTTAATTTTGTACGGGATGTGGCTGACAGTTTGCTTTTAACTCTTGGACTTGGTGTAAGGTTGGGGAATCTTGATCTGGTGTGTAACTGATTATGAATGCTTTACAAAATGTCCCTTTTGATGAAAATTAGAAATTCAAAGATGATTGTAGCAGCAGCTTTCTAATAGAAGTCAGGTACTTCAAGGGCATTTTAAAGCAGCTGCTCTATTTGACAAAACTATGTTGAATTTCAGTAGTTACCTTAATATTTAGACAATATTAGTAATTGGGCAAATGCTCTTAGTTATTCTCTGGCAAGTGTGCTTTAAAAATATTTGCCAGGAACTTGAAAGGCATATATTCTGAGCTCAGTTTTCACTTGCAGGGTGGTTTAGTTTTGGAGTGGAAAGGAGGTTGTAAGGCAAAGAAAACTGGAATGAGAGGAAGGTGATACTGTTACTGAAGATGTTTCTAATACATCAGCCTGCCTGTGCTTAGTTCTGCTGAGTTAGGTCCATTGTAACCAGTGCTTTTCTTGAAGGTCAAAATTAACTTTCTTCTGCCAAATGTTAAAATCTTGCCTTTGATAAGGGATCTTTGCTAAAATGATTGTCTCTGAAGTGTAGCTTGACCTCTTTGCAGCAAAGACAGTTTAAAACATCCTCCAGTACCAGAACAGATTTTTTTTTCCTGCATGGGTTTAAAGAGTAAATTTCCTCATTATAATTACATCCCTGTGAAGTAAGCGTTTAGTTTTTTCCTTCTCTGTATGAAGCATGTTGTATGTATGGATTAGCCTGGAGAGGGCAGTCAAGCATCAGTCTCATAAACAAGTCTGTTAATCTGTAAGTAAATGCTTGCATTTGTTATCTTAGATTTATACTTAAGGAGAATTTTCGTTTGACAATGGCATGGGCTGCATGTTTATAGATACATATCTATCAAAGAAGTGAATTTATTAAATGAATGTAGTAGATATACTGCAGAACTTTTTATTTTTTTAACTTTTTCATCTCAAATCTCCATTTACATTTGGCCTTGCATGCCTTGGCTTAGCAGGCAGGAAACCTATTATTTTGGTAGGTGTTTCTTGTAAGTAGTTGTTATGCTAACGTGGAAAACTGAGTGATTTAAGTAAAAAACTGAAGTCTTTTTTTGGCATTCAGCTGTTGTAGTTTGCCAATCTGACTCAGTCCACAGCTGTATTATGATCATGAGCTGTAATATACAAGAGAGGCAGTAACAGTGCTTGAGATGGAAAAAAGGTGATAATTCTTTTTTGTAGGCAATCAGCAGTTGGACTGTTTGATGTACAGAGTCTATTCTACAGGTCACAGGTGTGAGGGCAAGGGGCCTGTGAAAGAAGTTGGGAGTGTGGACCTAGTCCTGGAGAGGCCTGAGTGATGCAGTATGAGCTTCAGTAGGATTTTGGAGACCTTCAGAGTTCTTAGATCTTTTCTAACAGAACGAGTGACCTGGATGTGTTTTCTTAATTTGAGAATGTCTAAAGGTGGTAGGAATGGGTAGTTAACCAAGTGTGAAGGAGTTGTTTGTAGTATCACAAGGTGAGAAGCTGCTGGCCAAAGTAAAGGCATGCTGGCACAGTTCAGTTTAGAATTACTTGTCTGAGCTGTACCGTGACAACTCAAAGGACTGCATTTGTGGGAGTTTGTGGATCACTTGTGAAATCTACAAGTGCTGTTTGTGAAGTTTGCATGGGGAGTGTGGCCTGTGCTCAACATGTCTGAGAGATCATACACAACTGAACTGCAGTGGATCATGAGATTTAATGGACTTGTGTTCTATTAATTTGCTGCAGAATATTGATCCAGGTGAAGTAAGACCTTATACACAGTATAGTACAGACCTTATACATATAGTCAGTTATATAATAATTTTACATCTGGAAAAGGTCACTAAGGGGTTCTTTGTTTATTAAATCTTTAAATCCGATTTCCAAAGACAGGGTAAAAGTGCTTTATTCCATAATTTCAAAGCTGAAATTTTGCCTAGTGGGCATGGAGGTTATGTTGCTAGTATTAGCTTCCATAACATATGTAATCTCCTGCCATAAAACTTTAAAGATAAGCTCTGTATTATCTGTTAATTAGTGCTGTTGGATTTGGTACAATGATGAGGTTGAAAGGATTTCTTTTGCAAAGCTATTCTGGTGCTGTAGAATTGAATTTATGAACTAAGATGCTTTTTATTTATTTCTGTTGTAGTCCATGAATTGGGTTCAGTGACTTGTGAAATTTGACAGAAAGCTGCTGCAGATGGCAGTTGGACAGAAACATTTAGAGTACAGGCCAGCTGGAGCACTTCATGGAGAGAAAGAAGGATCAATATTTGAAAAGTGGTGAAAAGTTGCTCA
The DNA here is from genome assembly GCA_032173965.1 of Sitta carolinensis. Classification (NCBI taxonomy): domain Eukaryota; kingdom Metazoa; phylum Chordata; class Aves; order Passeriformes; family Sittidae; genus Sitta; species Sitta carolinensis. The sequence goes on from JAVUNC010000006.1 coordinate 4,272,999, forward strand.
GGGACAGTCATTCCTTACTGATCAGTGCAATTTAAAAATTACTTGTCTTGAGTACATTAGGAGTTAATACTCTACTCTCTTAGTGCACTGTACAATAAAAATCCAAGTGGAGTTGCTTAACTGGTGTTGATTCCCTGTGGGTTTATTTAGGTAAAAGTCTGCAAGGCCCACACCTGCTTTCTGGTGGCTGATGAGGTGCTGTTGTGTTTTCAGTGGATCCTATTAAAACAATCTGGTTCTGGTTTCCCAGTTTGAGGAGGGGTGTAAATAAAAAGAAGGGAGATATAAAGTGCAAGAGCAGTAACACCCAAGCCAATTTTTTTTTCTCTCTTGTAACTGAATTAATAAGGATAAGACATAGAACATGCAGCTTCAATGGTGAGACCTAGTCATAGCAGTGTTGTACATGTCACCAAAAGCAGGGGAATGGGGGACATTGGAATGGAATTAGAAATTATGTGTAACATAAATTCTAAACTCAGCATGTACTTAATTTATCATCTGGTTCTTGAGGTGATTTTTACTCTTATCATAGTTTGTATTCTAAACAAAGAGTAATATTTATGGCAAAGTGTGATCATGGTGTTTGAACACACTGAACAACTGTGCTTGCAGGTCAGAGCAGGAAGCAAAGTATCCTGTGGGATATCTGGTGGGGATTAGCCCAGGCACAACATACTGGTTTTCATCCAGAGTGTCTTGTTCTGATGGGAAAAATCTTGGGTGTTAATTCAGTATAATGATAATCTATTGTCTAGTACTCATGGAAAACTGTTTCTCCAAACACCTCACCAAGGATTTCATTCAAGGATATTGAAAAAAAGACTATTTGCTAATGGATTGTTGGTGCCACTTCCAGTCTCATGTTGACTTTTTTTCCCTGTATGTGATCTGATTACTGATGAGACCTGTGCCTGCCTTGAACTGTGACAGTAAGGCTTTCTACTGTAATCACAGCTGCAGCAATGGGTACAGCTCCTCAAGACCCTTTCTCTAGTGCCTTGTCTAGTAATGTATTTGTGTCCTGCTCCTTTCCACAGAGAAGGAGGCAAACTGGAATTGAGAAATATGGTACCTTAGGCAGAACCAGTATCCCAGAAGCAACTAAAAGTATAGCACACCCTCCTGTTGAGTGACAAAGGACTGAAAGTTTGATCAGCCCTTCGAAAAGTCTCACAAAAGAAGCTGAATCTGAGCTTCTTTTGGAACTAGGATGATGTGTTCCTGATGCCACCTGGTCACTGGACATGGAATAGCAATGGAAAAACTGCTGTCCTCTACTAGCATTTTTCAAAGAGTCTTGATTTGTGATAGGAGATAGTAGCAAACCTTTTTTTTTTTCCTGGAATTGTATGTGATATACTGCTAGGTTCTATACACATTGTTCTCTTGTTTCTTAAAGCACTTCTGTGTGGCAAAAGGTTGTCCCATCTAGGAAAAGGCACAGTGCAGGTCATCCTGTTGGAAGGTTGAATTGCATTTTAATTTATCAGTCCTTGATTATTCCCATGCCCTCTAGCATATAGTGTCTCAAGCAACCTCTGCTGTTGGATCTTAGTGTCATGACATACAGATTCCTTGTTCTCATGTTTTCTGTTTTTAGAATTTTTTGTAGTATAAAAATGAAATAAATTTCACTAGTATGATAACCTTGAAAATGCAGTTGCAAATAACTTCATTTTATTTTCCATGCTGAGAAGTCCAAACTCACTGTGAGATGCTAAAATACTGTTACTGTACTGTGATTTGTTTCTGAAATGTAGCTTGTCTCAAACACTTTGAAAGTTGTGCTATACCCAATTTTAGTACAGGCATCAAGGAATATCTGAACTGGTATAAATAATTCAGAATGTATTTATTCAGATTAAAATTGTTTTAGGATATGTAAACTTGCAAACTGCAACAATGACAGCAATATATTAGATTTCCCTATATTAATGCAAAAATGGTCCATTCCTCAGTGTTCATACACAGTTGTCAGCACGCTGTTGGTGACTAGATCCAATTTAGCAGTAAACCAAGATCACAAAAACTAAAGTCAACCTAAAACCAGTATGAAAACATGCCACTGACAAATGCTGAGGGAAAAGCTTACCTCAGAACTTACATTTTCTTGTCCTGGTAATGACAAGCAGTGAACTGCTGGAGTTTGAATGTTATACATGCATATATATTTTTTTTTTCTCAGTTTAAACTTACTTTCTTGTGTTTTCCAGAGCTCTGTTGGCTGGTGGAGGCTTCTCCACTTGGACTTACCGACAAGGCTATGATGTCAGTATTCCTGTTTACAGCCCATTGTCAGCAGAAGTAGATCTGCCAGAAAGAGGACCAGGGTAAAGTAATTCCCAGGAATTGGGCAAAGTATATTCAATATCATATTTCATATTGATGATTATGAAAGAGAAATATAGCTGCTAACTTTATGGTGAGTTTGGGCAGTTTTGTCGGAGTTGCTTTTAACAGCTCTGCTGTTTAAATAGATGATGCTTTCATTGCTGATGGTGTGTTCCAGTGCTAATGATCTTGGTTCAACTGCCAATTTGTACTTTTCTTATATTGTGGTGCCCAAAACTATGCAGAGGACTCAGAGTGGGACAGTCCCCTCCTTTGACCAGCTGCCTGCTGCACCCCAGGACACAGTTGGCCCTCCTGGCTGCTGGGGCACTGCTGACACATATTCAGCTTGCCATCGACCAGGCCCCCCAGGACTCTTCCACAGGGCTGCTCTCCAGCCTCTCCTTTCCCAGTCTGTCCATACATCCAAGTTTGCCCTGTCCCAGGTACAGCCTGGCACTTCTCTTTGTTAAGCTTCATACTGTAGGTGATTGCTCAGCCCTTTGATTTGTCGAGATCTCTCTGCAGGACTTTTTTGCCTTCAAAGGAGCCAACAGCTCCTCCTAAATTTTTGTTGTTGGCAAACTTATTTGGTATCCCTTTCAGTCCTGTGTCCAAGCTGTTTATGAAGATGTGGAAGAGCTCAGGGCCTAAGCTGGAGCCCTGAGGAATCGCACTGTGACAGGTCACCAGCCTAATGTAGCACCCACCATTTGCACCTGACTTGTCATTAAGCTCATGAAAAAGAAGGATGAAAACTTGTTTGTGTGGTTATGGGAATACATACCTCCAAAACTTAGAGTCCTGATTTTATTTGTTTCTTTTTTTAAAGTAATGGACTGAGACAAAAACACAAATAGCACAACCCTCCCCTCCCCGAACCTTGTAGTTGGAAGTAAAGCAGGATAGTTGGGAAATAAAGCAATGATTTTCTCAGTGCATGTAATTAGCCATTGAAATTAACTACCCTGGCATTGGTGGCTTCTCTAATCCGTTCATGTCGTCAGAACAAGAGGCGGTAGAAGTCTGGAAGATGTGATTTAACTTGTTATGAAAGGCTGTTCTTTTTCATTAATCTTCTAAGTACACATCTGAGTTTCACTGTAACAAGGTCTGTTATGGTTTAAAAGATCGGCAGACAGAGGCGATGGGGATCAATGACCTCTGTGCTCATTGTGAAGATCAAGTTTACAAATGTAGAAACTTTAGGTCCTTTTCTTCTTCAAAAATTCTGGAGAGAATTCAGAATTTTTGAATTTTCATAATTAAAAACTGATTGAAATGGTGCAGTCTCTCTTGGACACAAAAGTTACTGGTCTTTGGGTGCAGTTGTCTTTTCTGGTAAGGGCAGTGCTCTTGCTGTTGGTCTTGGCTGCTCCAAGCGTGATAATGCAGTCAGTTAGGACAAACTTATGCAGCAGTGGTTTACTTTTCTTGCACCCTTTATGTCCCTGCTTGTGATGCCCTTAGACTAGGCCAGCGAGTGGCATCTGGTTGCATCCCAGTTGATTGTAGGTCTCAAGTGTTACTACATTCCCCCACAGGGTGATAGCACGCTTTGTGTTTCTGTCTGGAGAGCATGAATGTGATTATACACTCCAGCACGTGTAGAACCAGTTGTAAAGAGAGAAGCAGTCATATTGTTCATGTCCGTGTAGTCAGCCAAACTCTGTGTCTCATTTTGGGTCAGATAGGTCTTGCGTTCAGTTAAGGTGCTGGAGATTTCGTTTCTCACAACTGTTTTGCTTTTTAAAGTTGTGCTGGGCAGCCTGATGTCTGGAGTGCCATCCAGTGGCCACTCAGCGTTACTAGCCAGACGGGTTCCCAGCCGCACCTGCTTTGTTCAGGGGGTGGGACGAGCACACGCCGCTCAGAATCCAGGTTTGCTTGGGATAAACCTTTTCATCACTTTAAACCTTTTTCACACTACCTTAGTGTGCTATTTCTTGGGAGATGGCGTGTGCTTTCTTTTGTAGCAACGTTTGATAAACTAGATTTTTAGTGTCATAGAGCCATGACAGCTTCAAGGCAAAATTTGCTTTTAAATATATACACAAACGAACCTACTCCTTTTATATGCATTTATTATCACTCATCTGTATCATTATTTCCTTTTTTTAAGGCCTCTTGCAGAGCTGAACTGAGGGGGTTTGATTTACTTGCCTTTTTAATTGGATTATTTAAAATCCACTTCTGCTGGTAGCAAGTTGGTAGCAGCTGGAACCTTGTGAGAAAGAATGTTTAAAAAAAATACCATGCATCTGTTAATTGGAGCAAGCTAAAGTGACCAGCATGAATATGAGTAGAAGAGGTGAGAAGAGCAGCAGGAGAGGTCTGACTTAATAAAATGTGTGCGTTTGTGTGTTTTCAGAGCTGTAAATTAAAGATAGTATCACGTGAAGTAGAACTGGAATCCTCAGTACAGGCCTTGTACTTCTGTGTTCTTTTGGCAGCATGAGGGCACTCACTCACTATGTGTGTTCCTTTCACTGGGGAGTGGTGCAGCAGTCTGACTTTAGCTGACCTGTTTTCAGAGGAAACCCAAGTAGATGAGTGTAACAATGATATGATTTGCTATTTTCCACTATTAGTAAACATTTTTAAGCAGCAAGCACCTAATTTGAGCTTGTATTCCTGTGTGGTTTAACTCCAGTGTTAATTAGTGTTTTTAAACACTTTAGTATTTAAAATGTTCGGCACATTTTAAATATTCATGGTTTTGGAATATGTTTGAGTCGAGAGTGTAGGGCATAACAATACACCATATGGACCTTCAACTTTTCCTTGGAAATGCCTCTATATTGCCCCAAGGGACAGAACTGAATCACACTTAAAAATGGTGAGTTTGTTCTATTGTTGCTGTCACCGTATCAAGACTAAATAAGCTAAATACTAAATGCTGAGTTGTCGGTTTCAGCATCTTTTTTCAATTAAAATTCATGAGAACATATATGAGAGTAGAAACTAGAAACACTCAGTGTCCTATCTACTTTGTTTTAGTACACAAACACTAAACAAAAGTACAAACAATCCTGGCAACAGTAGCAGGCTGATTTAAAATGCAGCTAAATAATGTTTATTTACGTTTATAATAAAAGTTACCATGCAAATGCCTCTTCTAATGTAATAAGCACTCTTACCAAGTAAGAGTAAATAATGTTAAGCCACATACTATCCCAGACTTAATTATATTTCATAATTTTTCAGACAAGGCTGGAAAGGTTCTATGGTCTTGGCACATATGGGCAGCTAAATGTCCACATTTAGTTAATCTTGCTCTGCTTTTCCAGGCTGGGAGGAAATGTGTTCTTGAGCATCTTGGAAGTGAACTGGCAGTGCTGTCAGGTAACCTGGCTGTGTGTTTGCAGTCCTCGCAGGTATTTCATTCTGTCATCTCAGATGGCTCTGCACCCAGAGTACCGCTTGGAGCTTGAAGCTCTTCAGGCTGACAATGGGGACTCGGTGCTCGTCCTGGACAAATGTTCCAACCTCTCAGATGGGCTCCCTGCTGTTCGCAAACGCTGCTACAAGAACCAAGTCTTTGATTATCCTCAAGTGCTTCAGGTAGGGCTGTGTCTCCTGCAGGCTTCTCTTCCCAGTGGTGTCTGTCTGAGCTGTGATCCTGGTCCTGTTCAGCAGTGGTAGGGTACTTCCTTGTATTTAACTAATGTGCTGGATGTGTTTTAAAACTGCATCATTTGTTATGTTAGTTTGAGTATTATAGCTGAACTTTATCAGCTTTTACTTTACCGAACTTTATTATTTTTGAAAGGGCCAAAAACTATGTGCTCCAACTTCTATGCAGACTATGCTTATATAAGACATGGTGGTTTAATAACAAAAGACAGTGTCATGTAAGCTTAAAAAATTACACAGAGATACTGCCAAATCCAGCAGCAATGGGATGCGAAATGGAGGCAGATAAAGTTGCTCACTTCAAAACCGCAGAGGAACATTAAAATCTGCACCTTCTGAAATAGCTGGCAAAAGGGCTTTCAGCAGGCATGAGTTTGGAACTGATTTCTCAGATATGACAGTTCAGGCCTTGCTAGGTGAAGCTTGGAACTAAAGATGGCTTTGTCAATTGGATAGAAGGTTAAAAGGAACTTTAAAGAGCTTATGCTCTTATATTTGGGCCAAAAAAAGAGTGTTACATTTAAGGAGAGTTAGTCTGGTTACATTTTTTGTATGCAGCTTAGTAGTTAAATTGTACAAAACTATCTGTGTAGACATGACAGACTGAGCTAGAAGGCTTGTCAGCCTGCAGCTATGAAAACATCTAGGTGAAATGTGTTTCATGGCCTTGGCCCAACTTTCAGAGGCCTTTTGATGTGTCAGTGAAGATAGAACTGGATAGTGTTCTCAGACCCCTGTGTGTCTCTTGGCAGTTCACTAACAGAGGTGCTTTGGCATGCATTGTGGTGAAGTGAGTTGTGCCATAGGCCACTGTGCTCTCTCTGTGGCCACCAGCATATAATTTGTCTTTGAACTTCAGTAAATGATGGTGAAATAACAAACAATCTGAGGAAAGGCAAAGTTTCCACCCCTCCTGTTCTGTTTTGTAGGAAATATGTTTAAAATTCTGTGTGGAGGAGGAGAGGGTGGAAAGGGTCACTGTGAGTCCTAAACTTTGAGTAAAAAAACCCCATTTTTGCTTTTTTTCTCTAAATGCAGACTGAATTGCTAAAGGATAGCAAGTCAGAGAATCTATAGCTATATCTTGCTGTATATGATTTTATAACTCAGAAGAGAGCTGGCACATGCCGAGATTGTTAAAATACTTTCCCCTGCATTTCCCTTTGGAATGTCTGGCTGATAACAGTGGTGATGTGAGGAGATGTATTTATAGTAACCTTTGTCTAGACAGGAAAAATGGTTATCTGGGCAGATGAGCATGTGTGTCCACATCTGGGTTTTTTTTTTTTTTTTTTTTTTTTTTTTTTTTTTTTTTTTTTGTATCTCCCACCCCTCACTAGTCTCTTCCACCTGCTTCTGTATGATCTAGTGAGTCAATGGTTAAAATGTGTTCATTCTCTCAGCCCCTTCCATTCCCCACACCCTTCTTTTCCTTCTCTTCCGGTCTAAGAGTGGGGAAGGGGGACTTGGATCACAGTTCATTCTTTCCAGCACTGCCTTTACAGATGTCCTACTAGACAGACTCTTGGACTTCTGGGATCTTAATGCTTCCTGTTTGCAGTCTTCTCTTGGATGAGGTTTTCAAGGCTCTTACTACTCTCTGGGTATGAACAACAGGTCTTATGATTGAATCAGGAACCAAGTGAAGAGCCAGCAAAACCCCTTGTATTTCCTAGTTCCATCTTGATGTTTTGCTGCCCTGCTGAGCCTTCTGGCTCCTTTTCCTCAGGCAGCGGAACACAAGCTGGAAAAATGTTTTCTTATCTGTGGGAACCCCTGTATCGACTTTATAGTTTTTCTTTCTTAAACTTGGCGATAATATTGACTTGGGATTTTTCCCTGTAGTGTAGCTGAACTCTACTAGCATTTATTTTGCAATCTTGATCTGTAGCAAGATTCCTCAGTGGCAGTGAGAACTAAAGTCCCTAAATACAGGGTGAGTGCAACATTGTCAAGAAGTCTTCTTTGCTGCAGGTTAAACTCATGGCATTTTGTCTTGGGAGTTGTGAGAGTATAAAAATGGATTATACTCTTTTTTTTGTGACAACTTCTTTTATCTTTGAAGCTCCCTTCCTCCTGCCCTCATTCCTTCAGGATAAATATCATTGATAGAGTCAGTCCTTCCTTGTAGATTATACTTTCAAGGTAAGTAATCATCCTTTACTTACCACTGGAAGTGCATTGCCCAGACTGAACTCTGCTCTGAGGTCTTTTGTTACTGTAAAGAATGAGTGAATCCTTCAGATTTCTTAAGTCGTATGTCTTTTTGGACTGTAATACTACCTGTGGGTGGAGTGGTTTGTTTTTTTCAACAGTACAACATTGCTGTCACATGAATACTCTTTCTTTGCCTGTTCTTTTGTAGGAAATGTCCTCTTCTGCATAGTGCAAATCTTAGCCAGTTACTTCATGCTTTTTATTTGTGCAGCCTTTATTTTTCTCTAAGTGTTGAATTCTACATGTATCAGTATTTCTTAGTCGATTTATGCATATAATGTCAAAGTCTAATCCTGGTGTCCATTATACCTGCTAATCCTACAAAATCATAGGTTTTGACAAATCTAGTAAGTATGGTCTTAATCCTGGTATTCAGTTAACTAAGGGACATATTGAATGCTGTTGCACTTAGGAAAGATTACTTGGTTTTACACTGTTTTACTTGAGAGCCACTGCTAATTACTTGGAGATCTGTAATTGTAGTTTATGTAATTGTAAAGCCTATGAGGATTCTACCTAGCTCCTGATTTCTTAATTTGCCTGTGAAAATGCTGCCAGACATGTCAAATGACTTGAAATACGAAATCTGTTATTTCCCTGCTATCCATAGAGCTGCACTGCCTTATAACAGAAAAAAATTAAGTTGGCTCCATACAGTTTATACACAAATAAGCTCATCTTAATTGTTGTCCATCTTGTTGTGCCAAGCTTATGAAATGTTTTAAACTTATTTTTCTCCTTGAGTTTTCCTGAATGAATTCTAAAGTTTGGCCCTTAAAATAAAGCACAGAATTGTGCCACCAGCCCATTTCTCATTCCTCCGCTTATAATATTTTTCCTAGCCTCTGGAAGATAAATTATTCTAAATTAGCTAATAATTCAGAATATATCGATTGCACAGAGCAAATTGGTTTTCCTTTTGACTTTTTTTATGAGGGGAAGGGTTGGAAAACATAATGCACATGTACATACACACACACAATGCAAATACAACATTTCCTTTTTTTTTCTCATCTGTGTGTTGGATACCATTTGTTGACAGGAGTCTACGTTCTGTGTTGTTCTCCGTGGAGCCCGCCTGGGACAGGCTGTGCTAAGTGATGTTCTCCAAGCTGGCTGTGTCCCAGTCATCATTGCTGACTCCTACATTTTACCTTTCTCCGAGGTTCTGGACTGGAAGAGGTGTGTACCCTCACTGTTGTACATGTTGCCTGAGTTAATTCACTGCCTGCAGTGATTTGAATCAAATCTGTGTGATGAGTCCAGTGACTGAGGGTAACAGGAAATGAACTATAGAGTAAGATGTACATTGGCTTTGCCCTTGATCTATTACGTATCAAAAACTTAATAAAATAAAGAAAGGAGGAAAATAAATGAGAGGAAAATAAACGAGACTGGTATGACAGAGCATTTGATTATCCTGTAGACAGTCATTTTTTCTTCTAAAACAGATTTGCTGTATAATCTTGTGCTTGAATTCAATGAGGACTGGTCTCCATTCAGGCTCTTTTAAGGAAAATATATACTAAATATTGCATCACAGAAATGCTAATTCTTTATATTTTACTGTGATTCCCAAGTTTATCTGAGATGGAAAGATATCATTACTTTGTGCCTGAGTACACTGTGTTAGGAGTTTAGATTATTTTTCTATGCATGCACTATGCCCAGTTACATGATCTTGAGATAGGGATAATATATACAAGAATTATTTGTTTTATGTGCAACACTGTATATGCTATTACTCCAAATATTACCTTAGATAATATTACATTATCTACATTACCTGTAATTCTTTTTATTCCAAAAATCTCTTCTGATAGCAAGTCAGGCAATCCAGAGATTAGAATTCAGGATTTCTGAATCATTGTCCCTTCCATAGTTATTTGATTGTCTGGACAGATCAGTCTACAGACTTTGGTGGCATCATCTGTGGGCAGACTGGCTGGTGTTGGGAAGGAGCTGCTACATGGAGTATTTTATTGCACTGAAAGAAGACTGCTTCTTTTTGCTTATGTCTTTTGAATATGTCTTATTAAAATAGGACAAGACTCCGGGTTGGAAAAGCAGTCAACGTATTTTAATGTAGAATTCATTTCTTCTCACCTTGCCATACATTTTCTTTTTTTTTTTTTTTTTTTTTTTTTTTTGCTTGTAGGGCCTCTGTTGTCATCCCTGAAGAGAAGATGCCTGAAATGTACAGTATTCTGCAGAATATCCCCCAGCGACAGATAGAAGAGATGCAAAGACAGGTAAAGCAATGTACCATGTTAAAATTATTTTCCTTGCTTTACAGCTGGAATGTAGGTTCCTACACCTGCCTTGCTCTGAAAACCATTGGAATGAAGAAACATCCACTGTACTCTCATGTTAATTTTTTATTATTTGACCTTGTTCTTTCTTTATGCTAAACATCTGCATTTGCCATCATTTTTCAGTGGTGGAAGCTCTCCCTGAATGGAAGTGTACTGCCTATTGACATCTATTAACATATTTCTGATGAAATCACAGCATATATTTGTTTCATTTTTCTACATGGTATTTAAGTTATAGTAAAGAAGTCCAAGAGTCTGTGTTTATTTCAAAAGGAGCTTTGGGTTTTAGAAAAATTTTAGTCACATAAAATATGAGGGGAACATTAAGTTCAAAATATTTAAAATATTTTATCTACATTGGCAATTCCTCTCGGAGAGATATTTTTATATGATGACTGCAAGAGGTGAGACCATGAACTGTCAGGCCAGTAAAGAGGATATTAACATGTAATGTACACTTGTATCTAGGATATTTTATCCTTGACCTCTTATTGTACCTGAGTGTATATTGTTATAAGGTAAGGTGATATTCTTATCATTGCCTCAGTTCCACTTCAGGAAAATCATAGAAGAAGTAAGAGGTAGGTATTTAAGGAAAAAGTTAACTATCTGATCTCAGATGACTTTTCAAGATGCACTGTAGTCAAATTTCTGCAAGAATTGTGAAGTCATGTGTCTGAAATTCCCTTACACAACCTTAGTGTCAAAGTCATCTTTTACATGATCCATGTAAAAAGTGACCCAAGATATTTTTTTAGAGTGCAGCCTACAACACTCTAGTTATTTCTACTTAGGCAGTGCTAAAAGCTGCACAGTGTATATTAATACTGATATATGGGGAAGAACTAGACTCTCAAATATAGAAATAAATATCTTTCACACCTGAATTCTGTTGCCAGCTTCACTTCATTCTGTTCTGAGTCTGCAAACTCCACAGCAGCCATCAGGGGTCTCCTTTCTCTTTAGTACCTTCACTCAAATGAACCATTTTAATGAGGCCTGCTGACAGCACCAACATACCACCAAAACCAGGAGGTGAGAAAGTTACCTTGGTGTTACAACTCCTAGAGATGTGATTTTTTTGGTTTAGAGATGTTAAGGCCAGGGAGTTTTGCCTAATAAAGCTTTAAAACTGATATTAATAGTCTGTCAGAGTGTGCAATAATTTTCTTGTTGTCTATTTCACTGATAACATAAACTAATCATTTCATGATAGTGTTCTCCAGCTATGGACAAGGTGCTCTACATTATGGACACCTTAAGCACTAACTTTATAAATGAAATCAGGCAACTCATCTGTAAAAAAAAAGTCAACAAAATAAAGACAAAGGAGCAAACCCCCTAAACATTCACAATGAAACAAACCAACAATTACCCCCTTGATATGGATATGTACATTATCTATATTACCTGTAAGTCTATAAAATGAACTTCAAATAGATGATATTTTAGTGCTCATAATACAGATAATAGTCTCTGTTCAGAGTGAATGTTTTTGAATTATACTTTATACCCAGTGATTGTCACTGAGTTCAAAGCATCACTGAACATCATTGGAAAATGTGATTCTGTTGACTGAAGGTGTGACGTGTTTTTCTAAAGCATCTTCTCACATCTTGTTGCTTGTGTTTTGATAGTAAAAGTAACAGGATGAAATCACAAGGTCTGTCTTTCATCTTTGTGAATTTATTTCTGCTTGTGTATTGAGGATACTTAAACATGTTATCCGTACATTTCATGTCCTGTCAACCTTATTTAAAATCCCTGTGTAAGTGTCTCTGAAATTCCCTTGCTGATAGGGGTTCTGTGTTCTGGCCATGTGGTGTGGTGAAAAGTATTTAATGACTGATACTCTGTGGACTACCAGCAACCTGACATGTCTGGTTGAGATCATCTTTTTCTAGGCAACTAGAACAAAACCTGGCTCTGAATTTCTCTTGGCTGAAGCATGCATTTGTCATATGTATCAGACTTTTGGGGTCTGATAACCTTTGTGGGGTTGTGGCCTTGCTGTCCAACTGCATTGGTGTCAGTGGTTATCTTATGATATAATTCTTATCCTTATTTGGAAAACATCAAAATTCAAACAAATATTACTGTAAATGTTAGCTTGTCAGTTTTCTTTGTTGATTACTTTGTTCTTTTCTGCAGTATTTTATCACAGGATATTCTCTGGAGATCATACATCAGGGTTAAAATGTAGACATAAACATATAAGTGTATACCTACATGTACCTGTATATAATTTTTTTAAAGTTGAAATAGGTTGTCTGCTTTTAATGAGTAAAATTTTCTCTGTGCATGTTTTTTTTCTTTTTTTTCTGGAGGTACTTCTAGCTATACATCAGCTGGGGAAGAGAGGAAGTCTTGTAGAGAGAAGTCATTACATTTAAGTTCTATAAGAACTCACATTTGAATGTGTTTTCTTCCAGTTTGTGCACCTGTCATGGACATCACATAACACTATCATGAAGAGGATAAAATACAGGAGTTTTAGTTTTGGAGGCATTATCTGCTAGGATCTGTGGCTGGTATGACCTGAGCTGTGATTTCCTACAACACAATTTTATTTTGCTCAGTTTTTTATCAGACAGTACATGGTATAAACTGGGAAAGAGATTCATTGGTTTGAGCAGAGCTTGAGTGTGGGAAATCAAAATTAATTCTACTGTCCTACATCATACCTGATTGCATTATCTGGAGATCAGCTATATTAATTTATGCTTTTACTGTTCAAACTTGCAGAACAGTTTGCTTTCAGCAATTCCCAGTCCACTTTCTGTCCTCACAGAAGGGAATAGTTTCTGTGCTTGTAGCCTAGTCTACACAGTTGTAAAAAATTGATACATATTTTCAATACTGCATGTACAGCCTATGTCCCTGAGACCCAGATTCTCACATATAACAGCTCTTAGAAACTGCAACAATTTGACCATGAAAAGCAGCCTCTGCTGATTGAGCTGCTAAAATTAATAGCAGTCTGCATGAAACTTATGTATCTCTGGCATTGCTGTCTTGTCTGTTTTCTACAGTAATGTTGTCCTTCTCATTTTCTTTGAAGCTTCCTTGAACCATCCCCCTCTCACAAATAGTTCCATATGGAGCCTGAAACACTGGCAGAAGTGCCCCAGGGGCAACTTGATAAGCAGCTTAGCTGCACAGACTTGATGCTGTGTCCTTATGCTTTCATTTTATCTGCACCTCTAACCAGCATCCAGGTAATAGCAAAGTTCTAGAAGTGGAGGGGAAGAAGTAGATGTAATGGGCCTGTATGATAGAGGGGAACATTGGAAATTTTGTCTTGCTCCTGTGGAGTGAAATAAATAAAGGAAAAAAAGCAAAAGAAAGCTTTACTGGTATCACCTTGTCTGGTGCTTGGTCTAGTTTCCCTTGCAACAGTTTGGTTGGGTTTTTTTTTAAGGTTTTGCTCTGAAAATCTGTTGGTCTTTGGAAGTGTGTTTCAGCACTGTAGTTGATATATAATGTCTTTAATATATAATATATATAATATAATATATATAATATATATAAATGTCTTTAACTAGTGTGAAAGTTTTCCTCAGCTTTTATCTCAGCTGCTGTGCATTTTTCACCCTCTTTTTGTGAGGTGAATCTGTCTATCTGAATATATAGGCATCTTCTAAATATTTTTATTCACTTAATACCAACATATTTAGAATTCTTTTAACATAGACCCATTTAGGCATAGAATCAAAATATGGCATAGAAGACTTATTCTTCCATTTCTTTAGGTATTCTTTCTCCCTGAAGAGATTTTAGGTAAGGAGTTTATTTTCAAAAGGTGGCTTTGTGTGCCTCTTCCTGTTTGACTTTGTAGCACTCCCCATCTCCCAGAAATAAAACTTCTGAATTCGTATCTGTTCTGGAAGACTGGATGACTTTGTGTGCTCTGATGGCACAAGGATGAAGAGCTGGTGTTCTTAGTGTGGGAATTCTTTTCATCCTGGTTTTCTAGGGAAAAATGGATATGATCACATAGAATGTGCATGCTGACTTCTCTTCTGATTTCTGTTACTGCCCAATTTCAACTGAACTTAAAGATAAGTGGAGAGGTTGGAGATACAAAATTCCATTAAGTTGGGTACCTCTGTAGGAGTTAAGTACCCCAGAATAACATGACGTTTTAAGAAAAGCTTTGCAGCTTGAGCTAACAGTCATAGAAAACCTCTTGCATTTATCCATTATGCATTATCTGCTTTAGGAAGGTTTTATTTGGAACTGGCACACCTTAGGCCACAGAAATTCAGGCACAAAATGGCCAGATGATAAAGTGATAAATTAAATTCAATATACAAATATATGCAATTTGAACCAGCCTTCTCATAGGCAGTTTTGGCCTCTCAACTAGCTGCACTCACTTGGAAAAGAATTCTCAAGAGCTGTAATAAATAGTTACATGAAAGTATAAATTCCATAGTCAGTTATGTTAAAAAAAATTCATATAGTTTTTAGAAGAGAGGTGGAGAACAAGATGGAAAATACTATGCCACTATGTAAATCTGCTGTATGTCTGCACCCTGAATACAGTCTGTAGTTATGATTCTCTCATCTTGAAAATGATACAATAGAACAAAAGTGATCAAAAGTTTTAAGAGAAGACTGATTAAATAGCCTAACACTCTTCACATCTTGGAAAGGAATGATTGGTGGTGATGAAGCAGGAATATAATACAGAATTATAAAATAAGAAGGTAATGAAAAAGTGAATGGATGTGACTGTACATTGTTTGATACAATTTCATTTGATGTTTCACAGTACTTTTATTACTTTTATTATTTGGAATCTGGTAAAAAAAAAAAAAAAAAAAAAAAAAAGATGATCCCACAGAACTAAGAGGTAGTCTGTGAGAATCACTGCTTCATAATTTTGTGCGAGGGAAGGGTTTTATTGACATAAGAGGCAGAATGAAGAAATCCAGACAAGGCAAATCTCTTCAGAGATGAATGCAAAGATATACCCTGTGGCTTAAAAGCTCCTGCTTTGCAGAGTCCTTGGAGGAAGTGGTGGCTTATGCCTGCTGTGTCTATGGGGTTCCTAAGGTCCCTGCTGTGGAGCACTGTCACAGGGAGAAGATTGTTACTGTGACACAGATAGAAACACACAGCAACACACACCACAGGTGTTCAGGTAGAGAAGAAGAAAGGAAGTCTTTAGTTTATTATTGACCTCATATCTGTAAGTTTCTGGACAGTGACCGAGATTGGACAGAGAAGTTCCCACCTCCATCTCCACTGGTCACTTGAGAAATCCATCAGGTGATATCTTTTCACAGAGGAATGTAAACATGATCCTTGTTTATCTTACAGTTCATGAGAACTGACTCTACTATACTAAAACAAATCAGAAGGCTGATTTTCAGGGACAACAAAGATGGGAGCAGAAGGCTGTTTGGTCAGACCTGGCAGCTTCAAGACTCAGGTTTACAAAAGGCTTCAGTATTGTATTGCCTTGTGTAATAACATTGTCAGGTTTTAAAATGCATCTTAACTTCACTGGCTGCCAAACACTTCAGTGGGAGACTATTGAAAGTGTGTATAGTTTCCTTCTTTGAATCAATGTGTAATTCACTTTCCTGAAGTGCCACAAGGCATCCTCTCAAATAGTGGCCATGTACCATTCTTGCTTTTCATTAATTAAGGTTTTAGATAATCACAACCTCTCATGTTTTTCTCCTGAGTGGTCAGTTGAAGTCTAAAAAAGGATTTAAATTCAGTACAAAAAATTGTGGATAGTAATTGTGGATGTAGTTTGTAATGTTTGTTCCCATAGTTGGAATACCTGGACAAGCTGTTGTGGTTTTTCTTGTGCACATCCCATGTGCCTCAGCCCTAAACTGAAGTTCAGACTCCAGGTCAAACAGAGCTGAAGACACAAGCATAAATCAATTACTTGTTTTAGTGCCACGTTAAAACAACATGAGTGGCTGGCTTTTCTGACCCTCCTCCCTTTCATTTAATGTGCTTCTTTGGCTCTTCTTTAAAGAGGGCTCTGTAGAGTAATTTCAACTCTTATCAGCTTGCTGACAGCTATATGAGCCTTTCTGCTGGCTCCAGGCAATCACTGCCAGCGTGTGAAACATCCCATTCTTGCAGTGAAATGGTCTTGGATAGAGTTAAAGCAAATGGGTGGTGGAGTTTTCCTGTGGGTGGTGCAGCTTACATGAAAGAGATGGGATTTAGTTCTTGTTAACCAATTAAACAGAAATTCATTTCAATATCTGGACACTAGATGCTCTTTGAGCATACTTAGGCTTTTACAAGTTCTTTTAATGAGAATATTAAACTTTCAGCTGCAGTTCTTTCCCTGACAGGGAACAGCTTCTGTCTCTGGGTTCTGTAGAATCATCATTATCAAATTTAAGAGAACTTACATCTGTCTGCCATTTGTAGCATTTTAAGGAGTGCGACTGCAGAGCCTAACCCTGCTTTAATCCTCCCAGAGTGCTTCAGTGAAGCTCTGGGTCCCCCATAAATGTCAGGCCTGGACAATTTGCCATCTTATCAGATGCAGTGAAGTTAGTTCCAGCCCTCTCACCCCACCCCACCCCACCCCCCCAGAGGAAAGATTTGTTGCTCCAAACAGCAAAGGAAAGAAAAAACTTTTTCCTGGCTTACTGCCAGGATCACCATGGGAGTTGTAGAATCCTTGGCATTTGTATATGAGACTTTCATTGCTCCCTTCTCCCTTCAGTTGTTGCAGAGAGTGTCCTTATCCTAGATTTTATTTTCTTTTTGCCTGTTGTGCCTTGTTTTTCATAATGAACAAAACTGTCTTCGTGGCATCTCTGAGAAAGAGCTCTGAAGTTTGAGACCAGTCAGCGCCTCCATGGTTAATTTTTATAGGATACATTTGGGCAATTTTATCTACATTGGCAGCTTCTAAACAGTGAAAGGTTAAGCTTAACTGCAAGAGGGAAAATTATGCTATTCTAAGACAGTATTTTGTTTGTCAGATTAGATTTTAAGAGTCTGTATCTTGCACAGTGTTGCACAGTGGATTTTTGGTACTTACCCCTTACATATTACTGTACACTACTTGGATAGACTACAGATAAACCAGATGATCCAGAAATTAAAAAGGCATGTACTTTTAGAAAGAATATTTGAAAATATTCTGTCAAGCTCATGAAGCAGTTAGCTGCAGACAAATGGGTGATTAACCACATTTCGTGGTTTTGCACTCTTTCTTTGTTACTCTGTGCTTTCCCTCTGCTGCTGTATAGTCTATATCACATCACATTCCTTATCAAATCTCCTTACTTTGTTAATTATTGAAACTATTACCACTTTAGCATTTATCTATATAGCATAAGTACACTGCATTGCTGTAGTAATTTGCGTGTGAATGTATTAAATAGAGTAGTAAATACACCTTGGTCTTGCATCTGTTTTACTGATGAGTAGACAGATATGCAAATAACTTGTACAAGGTAAAATCCTAGTATTAATAATGGAATTTAGAAATCTAGATCCTTTTTTAAAGAGTATATCAAATGTATCTTACAAGACAGTAGGAACATCTGGCTTTTAAGTTAGAAAAGTCTTACATTTTCTGTAGAAACAATTTGCTGCCAGATAATCCGTAGCCAGCTTTTTCTTTAATCTTTGTCTGTGAATTATGCAGATATATTGAATAGTTTCCGAGATGCCTGGAGGTAGGAAAATTATGCATCTTTTTTACAAACTGAATAGTGGGCTGTTTTAGGGATGTACTCTAGTGCCCCTTGGCTTTCTAATGGCATAATTTAATTTATATCTGGTGTTTGGCTACTTCCTTTTCATTTTCTTTTTTTTTTTTTTTTTTCCCATTAGCAACAATTTTGAATGCTCTTTAGAAATTAAAATGGCACCTGGCATTAGTTGTCTTTGAATCCTGGTGACTTAATTTTGTAGATGCTACGGGCAGAATCATGGATAGAAGTTTGGCTTCATACCGTAAAGAATAGCATGCTTTTCAAGATGATTACCAAGAAGAAATAAATAACTCTTCTTGATGTCTATTGGTGATTTTTTTCATGTAAGTTTATTTTCAACCCTGCTTCATTGTAGTGTGCCTACCACATAGTATTATCACAACCAGCAGTTAATATTCACCTGCCTCATTTCATCAGATAGCCATACAGCCATGTGCAGTTTGAGCCATGAAGGAGGAGATATTTTTTATATAGCTCAAGCAAAGATCAGTTATTTTTAATATGCGGAGGAAAAAAGCATCACCATATCCTAAATGGAATTTTTCCAGTAGATATGGAAAAAACCTCATGCCTGCCAGTCCTTCAGCTTTTATCCTAGAGAAGTCAGTAAGATATATTTGTATTCAAGCAACACTGGCAGTAATGTCTGTGGTTAAAGTTGTCCAGTGTTGAGAACTGTGTGTATGGGGGTATGTGTATTATGTTTGTGCTTATATAAAACAGAGCTGTATAGCTTACAGGAAACTGAGCAAACATGCCTTCATCAAAAGGACAAGTTCTTCCTGGTATAGAGCTTAAGCTCTGAAATTGAGGTATGTGCTGATTTTTGACAGCTATAATATGGTGGTAACCTTACCTAGATTTTTTTTTTTCTTCCTTCAAAAAGCTGTCCTTTTATGTGTGTGATTGGCACCGGGCTTGCTTTGTGTTTAGCTTCTCTAATCAAGGGAATTTAAGCTTCTATTCTCCCAGCATTAGTACAGCAGTCATGGGAAATCTCAAACAAGCCAGATCTTATTGCAGCAGTTGACACAAATAAAAGCAGTTGTGCTTTTATTTATTTATTTTTGATGCTGGATGCTGATTAAAAGTTTCCAAGAGTCCTTTAGCTATGTTACAAAGCCAACCAGCAGAGAGCAGGGCAGCTGCCGAGGAAGGGAGATGCTGGTGGACACAGGACAAGATCACAGTGGGAAGCATCAGTGTGTGTAACTCAGAAAGCTGGGAAAGGTGTAAACAGATCCCCAATTTATCTATAGGGTGGGCTCTCCAAACACTATTTTATTGGCCAGTGGCTCCTGCTTTACTAACCTCTAACCTCTGCAGTACTCAGAGGTGCTGCCCACCAGCCAGCCTTGTCTTTGAACCTCCCTTGGCTCCTGCCACCTCAAAGACTTGCAGTCAGATTCCTGTGTTTTGCTTGGGACCTCACCTCTCAGCAGGATGCCTGCAGCAGGGAAAATTGATCTACCCTGAGAACATAGACATATTTGAAGGCAATACCCCTAGGACTAGAAACCTATTGCTTTCAGTTTCAGGAGCTGTCCATCACTTGTCAAGAAATGTGGATAAAACATCTTCCCACCCCCCCAACTTCTGGTCATGGAGAAGCTGAAGGTTCCCTGCAATTACATACATAAATTTGTGTTCTGTTATTTTCCAGACTGCTGTTGAATCTATGATAGCACAATTCTAGCTTACTGTAGGTCTGGTTTCATGTTGAGTGTGTTGAGAACAAACATCATAATAAGGATGATACAGGTTCAAGTCTTTTTGACTCCTCCCCCGGTTAGGTGAGCTGGCCACTTCCTTTACAGTAATGGCCTGGAGAAATTAGAGAATGCAAACTTCTGGAAACTGGAGGGAAGAGAGTGGGCTATTGTACGTGTCTTTAGATCATTGTTGATGACTGTGTAGATATAATGGCTTATCTGGAAGCTAGTGTACTATCTATTTCTCTTTTTCAGCTGTGTTATTTCTATGGTGTCAACACATGCCTTTTGCTTGTAAATAGGAAGACAGACTGAAAGCTCTTTGGGAGCGAAGGGAATTCAGAAAATGGTAGTAATTTTTTATATCACATGTTTTTGAAGCTGTAAATGATGCATGAAACTTTGGGGTTTTGTCTGGTTGTGGGGATTTTTGGTTTTTGTTGGTTTTTTTCCTCTCACTCTGCTTCTTCCTTTGCTGTCTCCATATTTTGCAACAGTATTCCCAGCCACTGCTGAGAATGGGGTGGGTTCCTTGCTGCTCATAGTGCTGGTATCTCTTTATTGGCTCCATAACTGAAAAGTATTTGACCATGGATTTGTAGATTGCCAGGACAGTAAGTCAGGTCTCCTGGCTGGTGCAATGTTGCCTTCTGTGACAGAGTTGCTAAGCTGACATACTCATTAATCAAAGAAGCAAGTTTGAGGTGCAGAAATATATGGAGAGAGGGAGAACACCAGTGCTAAGTGCTATTTTTATCTATTCAAGTCTTGTGTTCTTGCTATTTTTAGAATTAAGTTGCTATCACTATTACAAGGAATAGCGGAAATCTGTATTTTAAGGGTAAAGATAATGCAGGATTTCAAAACTATATAAAAAGTTGCCATTTAAAAAGAGAGAATGAGAACTCTTTTACTGAAAATACCTTCTTTTGTGTCATGTATTTAAGCAGAAGGCTCTTCATGAGAAGATGAAAACCTTAGAAACACCAAAGCAAAAAACCTCCAAAACCCACCTCCCCTAAAACAAATCAAAAAACCCCTCAAACTCCCAAAGTTATGTGAAAGTGTAGAAGCAAAAGTGAAAATGTTAACAGATAAGCTTCTAAGAAACATTCTTGTATAGTCATGGTATTTGTTGTACCTATGGATTACTACAATTGATGTGATTGTTTTCAAAGTACCAAACAGGAGACTCTGAGGAAGGCTGCACTGCAAGGAGCTTGATTTTAATATCTGAGCTTGCACTAACATTTCTTTTAACTCTTCTAAGAGTCAGCAAGTAGTCTCCAGCAATAAAATGGAGAGTGAGTAGGAGTGAGTTATTCCCAAGTGGCTAGTATCTGAAGGGTAAGATTAGCATTTCGAACTCTGACATCTGTCCCCTTATGAATTGGCAGCTTCAAAAAGAAAAAGGAAAAAAAAATTGGATAATGGAAGGATTCAGTTTTCACTCTCTGTTGTATCTGAGGGAGGCAAGTGTGCTTGTTTCCTAACTGAAATTACTGCAGCAGAGAATATCGAGCCAAAGGATTAAATCCATTTACTGCTTCACTTTTGAAGAGATTGTTTTTGAAGCTGAATTACAATAAAAACCAGCACCATGGAATGTCTGTCTAGAATCTCTTTCTTAAAATATTGGACTGTAATGATACAAATTATTGTTTTGTTTGCTCATACTGCTGAAGTGTCTTGTAAGTAAGGAATATTCCTCTATAGGCCACTCATGTAATTTGTATAAGTTAAACAGATGAATTGAGTATATTCAGGGCTTTGCTTGAGAATTGGGCATAACTCAAAACCATAGTATGAAAGTTCAGAAGTAATATTAAAAGAATGATGTCAGATTACATTAGAAGCAAGCCTTAGTTTACTGGCAACAACAGTGTGTGCCCTGCATTGTTCTACTGTTCATTCCTCTTTTTTCCCTTGTAGAGGAAATTCTGGTTTGAGGTTCAGATTACCCCAATGCTGAATTATGGATTAGTGCTTATCTGAAGTGATCACGGGCCTCCAAAACTTCACTTCCTTGCTTACCTCCATTTTTTTAGCTTTAGAAGTGATATGCTGATACTCTGACCATTCTTCATGTACTGTCTGCACTACTGCTTTTCTTGGATAGGTCTGCAGTGAGAAATAGATGCAAAAAGCCAGTTTAGGTTGAATTTGAAAGATGCTTTGAATCTGATATTCTATAAAACATGAAAATCATAAAACTTCTCAGTTTTAGGTAAGTTAGCATGATTTTACCAGGATTTAATGGATTAGCTTTTAAAACTTCTACGTAGTCCATGTATGGGGATAAGAAGTTAATTTTTACTTTCAGACTGCAATTTCTAAAGAGTTTACCTCCAGTTTCAGGTAATTGTACTGGCATGGCAAAAGTGAGAGAACTTTTCAGAGCACAGGTCTCTTACTGTTATTCATAGGCTGAAACATATGAGTTGCTTTTGAAAAATGTAACCTACATTTGTGTAGATTTGTGTAGCCTAGATTTGCATTTCAAATCTTCATGCCTCTCTGGGAAAAAATGAGGCTGCTTCAGGTTACTCTTGAAAACAGAGCTTTAAGGGGAAGAAGGACCACGGCCAATAGTTAGTCACTTATTTTATCCACTCATGCTCCCTTACTAAGAGAAGAATGGATTTATTGGAAGGTATTTTAAGGTACCAGAAGTCTAAATTCCTGTCTGAATAACTGTATTTTTTCCTGCAATGATTGCAGAGACAATGAGCCAGCCAGCCTTAGGTGTGTTGAATGTGATCGAGTGATATCACCAAGGGTCCTAAAACAATCAAGCATTTATTTTTTAATCCCAAATTCTTACCATTTTCTAGAAACAACAAAATACTGTTTAATTAATAGCACAATGTCTTCTGAGGCTTTCTTGTAAGCCTGTGTAAAAAAACCTAAACATATTGCTGGTTTTAGCTGATACAAGCTGGTACCATCTTTGCTGGAGAACTGCATACTAAAAGTAGCATGTGAGATAGCAAGGAAGCTGTTGGAGCAGGGAACCAGATGTAGGGACAGTAAAACAGTACAGAAAGAGGGTGCAGATTATAATTTATAAGCATGAAAATGTGGGAACTCAAGGCTATAAGGTCCTCAGTCTTAACACAAAATTTATCTTGGGAAACTTTTTCTAAAATTCATATTGCTCCAAAAGAGTAACTTGCCTTCTCTTCAGTCACATTTTTCAGGGGAGGTCAGTAGGGCTCTTGAGAGCTCAGGTTTGCTATCTGGCTACTATATAACATCAGCTATATTCATATGCCTCAGGTGTATAGAGCAAACATACAAAAAATCAGTGTATCTTGAACCTCAGTAGCCCATTAAATCCTACTGCCCACTGGAAATAGTTTGGGGGGAGGGAAGGTTGTCTGGGATCAATCTGAGTAGTTTACTCCATGGGAAATAACATTCTGTGTCTCAGTAACTTAGAAAATGTTTGATTGTATTACAGTATGACATATAACTTTAGCAGGTCTTTGTGGATGCACTTCCATGTCCAGAGCTGACAGATGCCCAGCTGAGCTGTATTTACTGTAATATCTTTTGTATCTCTGTTGAAGGTACCCATTTTAGCAAAGGGTTACTGCAGTCAGTTACTTCAGTTACTTAGCTAAATATTTTAATAAAGTTTCTATTTACACATAAAAAGAGAAGATAAAGTAGTTGTTGGGGTTTTTTTTCCTATCCATCCCAAAATTTGAAAGGATTAGAATGGTTAAGTCTCACAACATCTCATTGAGGGTCAGTATTACACATACTGCTGAGAGGCTGAAGCAGAAGCAAGAAATCTAGTAAGTGTCAAACTTTTATCTGTAAATAAGTAACAGGACCAGGATTAAAAGTAAGATCACCAAGTTTCCAGGCCAGTGCTGTTGCAGCAGGTAGACCACACTCTTTTACTTGGATAGGCTTCTCTAATCCAGCTGGGAGGAAAAGCCAGGAACACCGAGAGCCATTAAGAGGGAAAGCATTTAAGTAGAGTCCCCATAGGTGGTGTGAAAATGGTTGTTTTTCAAGGCCTTGTAAACCCTTTCAAGGCATTTTGGAAACACTGAACTGCTGCAGTGGGGCAGAATCTCACAGCATCATGGCACCTGAGCTAAAAGTTGAGCAAAGTGGTGGTTTATGGGCAGTTAAATTTTACTGCTCTGTGGCCAATTTTGTTTTTTCCCCCTCTTGCTACTTTTATGAACTACCAAATCATGGGCTGTGAAAAGACAGAAGGCTAGCAAGTTCCTCTCATGGACTGTCTTCCCCTTGATCTAAATGTTACAGAAGGTAGTCTTTCCCTTGCCTTATGTCCAGAGTTGTTTTTTTTCACAAACCAATCGAAAGGTTTACGTTGATCTGTCTTGCACTCTACACCAGAGCACCATTAGTGGCATTAACACTAGAACTTATAAACATCATATGAATAGACTCTGTAACCTGATGCTCTGTTGGCTTGTAAAGAGCTTATAAAGAGATGCTAGGCCTCCAAGTGTGTTTATTTCTAAGGAAAATAACACCTTGCCTAAATAAATGTTACTTTCTATGAGTAGGCTGCCCTGTTGCTGCATGCTGCTGCCTGTAGTCTGGTATAAAAATAAGTGCAAACGCTCCCTTCCCAAGCTCTTGCCTGTGCTGATGTATACTGAATATTGTCAGTTTAGTTTCTTTGTTGTCCAATTGAAATAAACCCTGGCACTGTAAACAAGTGCAGTTGAACTTTTGGGTTGGATGCTTGCTTACTTGGTTTAAGGAACATCTGTCTTACAGATATTGCTAGTCTTCCTCAAGGTGTGCATGTATATTTGTAGAGATAAATTGATAACACTACATTATGTTAAGAAATTTTGGCTTTTACAGAAAGTGATGGATTTTCATGGCTGATCTGATGAGGATTCAGCAGTTGAAAGTGGGGCAGGAGGAAGGAAGAAGGGAAGGGCTACAGCTTAGCACTGCTTACTGGTATGCTCATGTTTGTGAACTTGGTCTGCAGAACTCACTGCTTGGCAAGAGGAGAGAATTTGGTCTCCAATTCCTTCAGTCTTTGGCTTCCATAATAAAGATGTCATGGCTTTGTTAAATTTACTGCAGAAATTGAATTCAGGTGAACTAATTTCATGGGCAATCTATTGTGTAATGAGAACTTCCAGTCACTTCCAATGCATTGGGCAACCCATTAATATGATGTATTTCTCATTGTCAGTCAAGTCATGCAGTACACTAGATTTGACTCTTCAAAGCATTGGTAAAACTGTTTTCAAAAGTAATGCTTTTCTGTCTTTTATTTTGGATCTATCCTAGATTTTCTATTTATCCAGAAATTTAGAAGAAGAGAAATGATATTTCTTTCTGTTTTCAAGTCCTTGTCAGCCATACAGGTTAATGTACATTGATCTGTGTTGTCTTGGCAAAAAAATCTTGCAAAGTGGATGTTTGAGCTCTGTTAACCACCTAGGTTGCCCATGGCCTAAGCAATATTTAGGTGTATACAAAGCTAGCTTTCTCTACAAGTCTGTGGTCTACATAGTGTGTTTCCTTAGAAAAATCTGGAAACCTCATCAAGCAGGCTTCTAGAGTACTAGAAGCTAACTTCAGTTCAAGTTGAAAGGAGAAATCTGACTTTATCATAGTTATAGTCTGTGATAATTAATGCTATGTGAAAGCTAAGGTCTGGACTTAGGGATTGTTTATTTCAAGATCCTGAAAGGTGTTCAGATAGCTCTAATTAGTGTATTACAGTTACCATCTCTTTAAGAAATTGCTTAGTATATTAAAGTTACTCTTGAGTTTTCTGAATCCGTAGATATGGAAAAGAGAAACAGACCTCAGTAAAATTATGTAAGAATAATAAGAAAGTTGGCACAGGAGTCTGCAACAGAAGCCTTTCTCTTTTGTTGTTGTTACTCTCTCCTGTATCACAAATGTGTTCATGGGATTTCTATCCCCTCTATTTCTTACATTCCAACATAAGCTTTTCAACCTCACCGAGTAGAAAATACATTTCAAATGGAATCAACATACATCTTCCCAGTAGAAAACTTTCCCAAAATATTTAGTAACTCAGCATGTGGAGCAGCAGACACTAGCAACCCATGTTAATCAGTTCTGCTTTATGAAAGCAAACAAGGTGGGGAGGAAGTAATGAGACCCTGAAACATCTGTTTGGGGATTTCAAATCCCCTTAGAAGGTTTTGAGTTCTGCCTTAAAGAAACACAACTCCAAAAATATTACAACCAACTGTGGGAACATTTTATGGCTCTTTACAAAAAAATTAATTAATAAATGTTAGTCTATAAAACATAAATTCCCTCTGCCCTCTTCTCCAGATTTGTTTGTGGTATAAAGGTGTAATCTTCCCTGATATTACAAGCATTCTTTAAGCAAAGAGAAGCTAGATCAGATACATCCTTTGCTGTAGAAAGAAAACCATCTTTGATTTTTATGAAGCTAGATAATAATAGATACCACACTATTAATAAACAATCTTTGAACATTATAGGAATGCTGTCATTTAATAACAATGGAATAAATAATCCTGTATTTCAAACTATTAATAGTTACTTAATTGCTTATAAATTTATGTGTTAAAAGGTTACATAAAATAGTTTCTCCTTCCTACTTAGTGCTGCTTACAGCAAATATTCTAACCTGTTGTCTACCATGAAAATAAATTTTAGAATCCTTTTTATTTAGCATTCTTGAACAGGGAATTTAGCTCTTCTGTACATACTGATTCTTAATCTGCTTCTGGTTTTCTTTTAAGATAGCTTGCTCTTTGCTAATATATTTTTCTTAAGGGATAGGACATGGGGAAAGAAATACTAATGCTTTTGCTTAGCACATGGTGTTTGCTTTATTTAGTGTCTTTATTTGCTTTATTTAGTGTCTTTTTACATATTCTTTCCTGTTTATATAATTATTCTGCATAGACACTTGAATGTGGTAATAATTTTGTTCCATGTTCTTGGTAACCAGACTGTTGAGTCCTATCAGGAAGAGATTTAAGGAGAGGGAAGTGATTCCATTCTAAACTGAAGTTGCTTTGCACTTTCTCTGGGTTACAAGCTCCAGAGTGGTGTCATTCTGGACATACCCATCACTCTCTGTAGTAAAATTTTGAAATAGCCTGAAATAGTCAGTTATGGCTGTTTGCAGAGTAAGTGTTGTGCTTCAGAGAGCACTAATCTCTTTCCCAGTTTGCTTTTTAAAATTGTAACATGGATTTTTTCCATCTTAAATATTTACAGAAATATTCTGCAGAATCTGTTTTACAGGTTTGGTTTTTTTTTTTTTCACCCACAGAGTAGAGTTTTTAGGGCTGGTGGTTCAGCAACAAGTCTGTGGTTCTAAACCACATAGCTTGCACTCAGAGTAAAGTACAGGGTAGCATAAGCATGAATATATGCAAGTTTGTGCTTATAATCTTTTCCTCTATACTGATATTTAGTCTAGGAATATCCAAAAGGAAGCATATATGCAGGAATCAGTAAAAAGTACTGACCTGCAGAGTGAAATCTGTTGGCATTTGTTAACAACAGATAAACAAGAGTTATTTTTCATTCATCTGAAGATCTGTACCTCCATAAACTTGGCATTTCTTCAGTAATTAAATAAGGTAAATAATACAGTAACTAAATTAGTTGAATAATATTATTTAACATTTTCATAGCATGTTATTAAAATTGTTTGTAGAGCCTTTTGCTATTTAAGAAGTATGTACCAAGAGTAAAATAGCTCTTGCCCAAATCTGTGCATTATCTTCAGCTGTCTCCTGACTCTGAAAGTTTCTAAACGTTTCAATTGATGAAAAAATGCATTTGTTTTAATTGCTCTACCACCTAGATGCAAACACATACTCTTATAGTTGGTAATTAACCATAGGGTGATTACAAATGAAATTAATTTCTTTGGAGTTCAAGGTGCTGCAGTTTCCTGAAGAAAAGTTAGGTTGAAAAAAAATAGTGTCTTTTGGGCCAGAACTCTTGAACTACATGGTTTGATTAAGCATATTTCCTTCTGGGTTGGATGGTGACCTGCAGGATCATTTGATAGTTCTAGGGATTGCAAAAGAATGTTAATATCTGTTAGCAGAGAGTCAGATAAGTCAGCATTTTCATTTCCAAACCCCTGCTTTTCTTCCGTCATTTCTGTCTTACACAGAAAGTGGGACAGGATGAAAACTTGTACAGGACCTTAGTTTTAGAACAAATCATCTGTGAAACTCAGAGCACCTGTGTATAACAATCTCATGTTTCATTTCAGCAGCTTTACACTGTGCTAGAAATTAGCCTAGATTAACGATTGTAATAAATTGGCATGTGCAGGTACTTTTATGTGAAAATCATAATCATTTACTTGTATAAATAATATTAGGTTTCTTGGAAGACTTGGGAAGCTATTAGTTTGGTAGGGTTCATGACTACTGAAATTCTCTGCCTGATCAAGTGTCTCTAATATTGATGTTAAGAAGTGACAGAATGCTTTTATTGACTATTTAACTGCACTGTGGATTCCTTTGCCTTAGGAAAAAAAGGAGTATAACAGTAATTTTGTTCTATGGTCAAACTGCCTTTGACATTTTTCAGGAGGGAAACATATGATCTAAGTGTAAAAATACCTGATTCCTTCAAATATTTTCTTTCTGTTTAACCACTTGCAAAATAATGCTGCTGCTTCTTTTTATTGGCTGTGAGTCCTTTTAAGGGGTGGAGTTGAGTTTGAAGCCTTCAGGCTTTATGGAAATACTCTATCTACAATAAATATGCCTCTTAATTTAATTTCCACTTGACATGGAGACTGCATGGAACAGATTGTGTATGGCAAGCCAAAATTGATTATTAAGCACTGGATCTGTGCAATGTGAAAGTGAATTTTATTCTCTTTACAGGCAAAGTGGTTCTGGGAAGCATATTTTCGATCCATGAAAGCAATTGCTCTTGCTACTCTTCAAATTATCAATGACAGAATTTACCCATATGCTGCCATTTCTTATGAGGAATGGAATGATCCCCCAGCTGTGGTAAGTAAATTCATTTGATGTACTCATAAAACAAATTGTGTTGGTTTTTGGGGGTTTTTGTCTCATATAAAAGGTACGTGCTCTGAAGCTCGGTAATAATTCTGTGCCTGAGTTTCTGTGTGTATGTGTTATGCTGGTAACTTGCACAGATGAAGCTAATCTATTTTATGACAACTGGCAAAATAGCTAGCAGTTTGTTTTATGTCCTGGCACTGAGATGAGAACTTTTAACTTTGCTGTTGCACACATTAAATTGCTTCCTTGTTTATATTTTTATTTATTTATTTTTCCTTGATGCACACACACAATTCCAGACACACATACACTCTTTTCTTTATTTCTATTTAATCTGGAGAGAGTTTGGAGCACTGTATATCTTTGGACACAGTGTGTATGACTGCAGAGAAAATAGTGGAAATGCTGAAGATCTCAAAAATTCTGCAGAGGTCTTTCATATAATTCTGTTGAAATAGTTAATTTTTCTTATGCCTACAATTTTCTCCGTGTCATTTCTTAACAATTTCTCTTATACAGAAACTGATAATCAAAGTTCTACTGTTTTTTGGGTTTGGGGTTTTTTTTACCTCTTTTTGGTTAATTTTAAAGTTTCACTGGTTGAACTCACTTCTGTTAAGAATAAACAGTGCAGTATTAATTAACCTCCTGCACCAAGCAGCTGGATCTGATTTTTTGCTATATAAAAGCCTGTAGATGATTTTCACTCATAATCAGTTAATTTTCTCTGTGTCAAAATATAAAAAATAGTTTTGTTTTACTAATAAAACCAAACTTGTTAACTGTCTTGCTTTATGATAGTTTAGAGAAAGAAAGCTGGGTAGGAGTAAAGTGTGTTTTACTTTAAACTCTTCACACCAATGGAGTGTGAACAGTTGGTGATGAAGAGTTAGAAGCTCATTGCTGTGCTTCAGGAGTTGTGTTTCCATTGCCTAGCCAAAGGCATTTATAATCTCCCATTTTCATTTCTTGGAGAGGAAATGTGGCCTCGGTCAGTCTTTAAGGAAGAAATTAATCTGCACAAGTGTGTGCTCCACAAGAAGGGAATCAGAATATCTTAACACCTTTACAATTATGCTAGCAGATTCAAGCACTTTTAAACACACTTAGGGAAATGAAGAAAATGCTTTAAGGATTACTCAGTCTTTAAAGGGAACCTATAAACATCTCCTGGATTCTCTCCTATATTTTTTTTTTTTGTTTTAATAAATGCACTAGTCAGAGTTTCAAAGTTGTCTGCTTGTTGGGCAGCACTGTTACAATTTCTAGTCAGCCTGGATGAAACGTTATGGTTGGCAGGACTTACATATGTACATTTGAGGTAGCAGAAAATGGCAACTGTATCCTCTAACTTGGCTAAGGAGGCAAAGTAACTAATGTCCTTCTTGCTTACGAGAAAATTGCTGTGTTCTTCTCTAAATAAGCTCCATGACTGAAGCTTTTAAAGGCAGTTATTTCAGGCCAGTCTCATGGCTAGGATATAGCTAATTGTTAAAATAAGCACCTGCAATTAAACATTAATACCACAGTGAAAAGTGTGAGTAACTGTCATAAATTCATGTTACTAGCCAGAACTAACCTCCAGAACTTGCCATGTGTATTTTGCCTTCAAACTCAGCCAACTCAGCAGCCAGTTCCTTTAGCTCTGCTTGTTGTTGCATGTGGTGTTGTGGTGAGCAGGGATGAAGTGCAGGGCTCTTCTGTGTGCTTTTGTTCCTGTTACATGGTTTTGTCAGGAACACAAGGGTGCAGAAGGGGTGTGTGGAAGCTGTAGGCATGTTAACAAGAGGTGCAGAGGTGCAATCACTGTTTTAAGGTCTTACTTAAATCAGCCAGAAATTTCTTTAATCAGTACAAGGCTGTTGATAGAGCTCAGATCCCTGTGCTCTGAAGAGTGAGGTTTTGAAAATGAGAGCACAGATTTGCCTATGGAATTATCTATACAGGAAAATGCCAGCTTGAAGGGATTTGTGAATTTACTTGCTAGGACAAATTCACTTATCTAACAGAAAGAAGAGCTTGCTCTGCAAGATCATTATACTGAGAAAGAACTCTTGGCCATGGCTGTTACCTGCCTGCCTCCTTGGTTTAAGGTGTGTGTGGGGGGTTGTGTGTGCTTATAGGGGTTAATTTTGCTTAGTAGGTCACTAAAATCCTGAAAAGTAACAGAAAAAGTGTGGTAAAATGTTCTGGTTTCTAATCGTTGTGCTGCTCAAGTGTTAAACAATGCAGTATAAACATTATTTCTACTTTGACAATTAGAATGGCTCATAACTCTCCAAGGCACACATTATACTTTGCATTTCATTGAAGTATTGTAGCTTCAAGTGCTTGCTTCCAGAATTAGATTCATCATCTGATTCAGTCTATTTTCTATGTTTTTATATAGTTCTGCTATTTCGTATTTTGATTGAAGTACAGTAGAATAGATTCTTTTTTAGAGTTAGCAAACACTTAGCAGATGTCAGCATGTAAGTATGCTAGATATGAGATTTTCTGAGGTCTGAAATGTTCAATTAAGTTACAGCAGGACATAGGAGGAAAGAGCTGAGAAAGCTGCATCTTTCACAAAAGGCTGCCCCAAGTTTGATTTCAATTGCAAAGTAGGATTGATAGCCTTCTCTTTGAGCTCAGATGCTTCAAAATAGGAATTAAGACATATCTGCAAGCATAATAAAGTTGTTTTTATGGCAGAATTCTATTGATTGCATTGATTTTTGTGTCCCCCCACCTGAGGGGGTGGCTGTTACCTGGGACAGTCAACATGAAAGTGATACTTGCTTAAAATTAGTGAGGCATACTCATGGCTAGATCTGCACATGGATAAGCTTTGTTCCTGTTCCTGAGATATTTCTCAACTCTCAACACAAAGAAATGCCAGCCTGTCTTGTGTTGAGTTTGTAGTTTCCCAGGCACTTCAAATGAATATAGTGGTACTGCTGCCCAAAGAAGCAGTCCTGCACTCTTCTACAGCTGGGTAGCAGTTCATGTGCAACCTTTTTTTTTTTTTTTTTTTTTTTTTTTTGATATTTCTGTTTCATTTGCGGTGAATTAGCCAAAATAATGTTCCTTATATAAAACTTAGCAGGCAAGAGAAAAAGAGAGTGGGGGTGTGTGCAAGGGAGGGACTGGGTGGCTTGAAGGCTGCTTTTCTTGGCATTAGTTTGACTTATATTGGCTCAAAATATTAGTGAGACTGTTGCCTGAGTATCTAACCAGAGTGGCAATCCAGCAGTGGTACAGGAGGGTGTTTTTCTTCTTTTGCAGAAGATAAATGCATATACAGTTAATTCCATACTTAGTACATTGCACGGGGAAGGGATCCAAGCATTTTTATGTGTTTTTATGGGCTTACTGAAGACTGTTGGCCTTTCTCAAGCAAAAAAACCAAAACAACACAACTTATAAAGTGGATTATTTTTCTACTTATTCACTGTCCTGTTGAGGAAAATGAAGGCTAGTAGCATATAATAAGCTAATATGTTATGGAATAATACTTTGGATAAAAATGCACTATGGACATATTTCTTCCTTTTAATGAAGAGGAGCAAATGATACTTTTGGGGCCTGAAATTCATTGCTGGACTACTTGTGCCCTTTATGTCTCAGAAAATCATTTGATGCAAACATGGGAGTTTAATGTCTTTTGTATTTTTTGGCCCAACCACTTATCCATTAGGCAGAGGCCATCAGTTACATCCAAGTCAGCCAGAAAATGACTGATTCTACAGTGTGTTTTGATGGTTAAAAGTTTGGGCTGGATTAGAATTGACTTGGGCTTGGGATGTGATCTGTTACCTTCAATTAAGTACTTTGTTATGCTCTAATAGAGGTAAATTACTTCCTCACTTCTGCTTCATTGTAGATTGCTGAAATTCTCCTCTTTGTCTTATGCCTCACTGATATATACAGATTTCTAAAAATGAGTAGGACAGGTTTTTTTCAGAATTCTTCAGCTGCTTTTGTTGAAATTTTTTCATGCCTGTTTATAATGTAGACCTATGAAACATTAGATGTTTTTTTCGTCAGGGGCTGCTTTTGAGCTCTGACCTTGGATGATACAGACCAGAGTTTAATAATCACTTGAGAATATCAGTATGTGAACAATAAACATACCAGATTCCATTTCTTCCAATGAGGCAGAAAACAGCACCATCATTTGGTGTAAAGTAAAATAGCAGAATTATCTCAGTGCTCAGAATGCCATTCATTTAGCAAAGCCTAAGTAGGATGTTCATTTACAGAAAAATTTGTGGGTCCTGCCAATCACTAGGCACTTGACACTTGTTAAAAAATTGAACTATTCCTAACCTCTGACTAATATTTTATAGTCCTTAGTCTACAGATAATGCTATTATTATAACTGTGCTTTCCTCCTAGTACTATTTGTCATCTACAAAGAATTAAGCAAATATTAGCATACACTTTTTTATCCACCTGTAAATGAGAACAAGCTAGCACTTTTCTGGAAAGTGCCTATCTGGTATTTTTTCTATTGCACAATATTAGATTTCTGTTTCTGCTGTATTTTCCAGC
This sequence comes from Sitta carolinensis, assembly GCA_032173965.1. Taxonomy (NCBI): domain Eukaryota; kingdom Metazoa; phylum Chordata; class Aves; order Passeriformes; family Sittidae; genus Sitta; species Sitta carolinensis. The sequence goes on from JAVUNC010000006.1 coordinate 4,306,499, forward strand.
TACTCAATCAGCTGGATCAAATCTTGCATTGTTAATTATTTTAGAAGATAGGTACCCCTTTTTATATTAAATAAATTTCAGTTTATTGAATTTTTTTAATATTGGTATTATGGACTGGTTGAAGATGCCACATGTATTCAGATGTAAACATTGGTATTTTTATGTGATTGTGAAATATGATTTAACAGTTGGTTCTTTTATTGACCTGCCCAGAGGTTAGGATACTTTTCTTACACAGTGGATTATTTGACAGTAGATAAAAGTACCTGTCTGTCTTGTGGCTAATTCTTTTTGTGAGGAGGGTTTATGATCCTCATTAAAACATGAAATGATGGCCACTGCAACTTCATTTGTAATTTTTCTGGGTGTAAGCACTTTGGTTGTCTCTGGACAAGTAGGGAGGGTTAATTCCTTTGTGTTTGCCCTGTGATCACTTGAGGATGGGAAGCATGATGAAATACTTTCTCAAAGTATTGAATAGAAACTTACCATAAATAATTGGAGAAAAATAGAATAAATCAAGGCTTTTTTTGGTCGGGTAATTCATAATTGAAACCATATTGAGGTTAGATTAATTTTAAGAACAACTCAGCTGAAAAAGTCTTAACCACAGTGGCAGGGGATATATCTCTGTTTGCATAGATGCATAGGATTGCTCAGCTACTAAGTTCAACACACTGCTGTCCTTACCTCTGTGCTTTTAAAAGACTCTGAAATGTTAGTTTGTGTGGTTTCACTAATAGGTGGTTTTCAACAAGCAGGCTAGGTGCTGAAAATAAAATACACAGATGGGAAAGCTCACTGTCTTGTTCATGGGAGCAGTGAAATTTTGTTCTTAAGTGCTGCTGCTGAGTTTTCCACTAAATGATAGCTGGGAAGTTCTTGATTCTTCTTTAATATGGAACATCTTATACACTCTTGTTTTCCCAGAGACCATTCTGTGATGTGGTTTCTAATGTGTCTTCTGTCTTTCTTCAAGTCTCTCTCAATGGTGAACAACCAGTTAAGAAGTTTTGGGATAGGACCGAGTCTTCTTTATCTCTGATGCTTCCCCAATAGCTTTGAGGTTCCAGAGAATTTAAATATTAAGATTGTCCATTTCTCAGTCCAGTTGTGTTCATTGATGTCGTGAAGCTCCCACCTGTCTCCCTCTGTACCCTGCTAAGAAAGGTTTGGTATAAACTTCCCTGCTAAGCTGAGCCTGAAGACTCTACAATCTTGGGCAGCCTGAAACCTCCCACATCATGAGAATTCAGCTCCCTTGACACATTGTCCTTAATGTATTTATTTCTCCTAAAGTAGAGTCAGATTGTTTTTCAGGACCAACAGGGAGGACAATATTTGACTGAGCTGTAGTAAAGGAAGGTGTCTTGTTTCTAAGGCATTATTACACATGCACACTTGTAGAAAGCATGCACAGGACAGCTGCAGCAGTCTGAATACTTATGTACATACATAACCATTCCTGACTTCCCCTCTCTTCCAGCTTCAGGCTATTCCCAAGTTCTCACTGTCAATCGTATTCCAGTCCTTTGGATTTTCATATGAACTGCAAAGAGCTGTCAAAGAACTGAGACTGTGAGACTTAAGTGGCATGAAATTACTCTTAGGAAACTAACATTTTGATTTGAACCTTTTAGCCCACAAAAATGATTCACAGCAAGTAACCTATTAATCTTGGATTAATTATCCTGGCTCTTCTAATGATATTAGCTGGGAGGGTGATAGTGAAGGGTTGTCTTATCCATAGCTGAGTGTCAGCACTTTGTCAAAGAAAGGTGATGGATGATCCATCTACTGTTGCTGTTTGCTGTCTTCTCTGAGAGTGAAAGTTCCTGTGAATTTCTATCAGGAATGTTAATAAAGATGAGAATGGAGCTAATGTGCCTTCATCACTTGGTTGCTTGAGCAGTGACTTGGGGAACCCATCCCTATGTCATTAGCCATTTCATGCTTTGCTGCCATAATGGAAATTTAATTAGGTTGCTGTTGTATTAATTGCCTGTATGGTTTGCTTTTCCCAAGCAGAAATCTGGAAGACTTTAGCAAATTATGGAGGCTTGAATTTGCCTGATTTCCTGCAGAAAGTGGGGTCAATAGGTCTCAGACTGTAGACACACTCTTCAGGCAGGCAGCAGGGGGCTGGCTCTTAATGGCACTTGAGAGATGCTTAATTGCCTTTTTGAAATGTTTTTCTCAAATGAGAGGCATGGTTCTTGCATCCATTAGTGTGTGTCTACAGGCTTTTCCCTCCCTTCATCATCCTTTAGTAGGAGCAGAAGGAAAACCTCCTTAAAAGTTGCCTTATTTTTCCTAAGTTATGACCAGCAGGGAGAATTTTCATGCCTTTCTGAAAGTAGTAGAAGTCAGGATTTAAGGAATGTACTAAAATTTAAGTTTATAAGAGAAATTCATGACTGCTTTAGGTGCTTGCACACATATGCATGATATATTTCTTTCTGTAAGTACCTAAAATAGTCTTAGATTATGGAAAAGGAATAATCCTTTTCAAAAGATACTATAGCAAGCAATTTGTTAGGAAGTGCTGTGGACAGAGAGAAAATGTTTCTAGAAAAACTTCAAATGGGAGCCATTAATCTAGGTAGCAATTCTCACCCGTAAGTAATAAATAGAACATTGTCTGCAGATGGCTCTACCAGTTATTTCTTCTTGTTGGACAGAAACATAATATTTTCTTGGCACTCTGATTATGATGTTAAACCTCTGTTTCAAGTATTAATGAAAAGAGGTTTCTGAGAGTTGTGTTAAGAAGCTGCTTGACATTACCAGGGTCATTCAGATAATAGCAGTCTTTGGGTGGGGGTTGTGTGGAAACAAGTCTGTAGTAAAGCTTTAATGAGGTAGATTATGCTCTGGTAACATTTAGATTGTGATTTGCTGTAGAAATTATTAAAGCTACAGCAAAATCAGAGGGCTGTCCCCATCTGCCTCTAGTCGTCTTGCACAGCTAGCAAAGTATGTACAAAAGCTTTAATTTTAGAAAACTTAATAATCTGAAAGCAGATTTTTCTCTGCAGGTATCAGTTTCTGAAGTAATGGATATGTATTTTCTGAATTACTGAGAGTGCTTTCACAAGTAGCCATGTCCCTTTGATGAACCACAATTCCATATTGTACCATTACTGTTTCTGCATGATCCTTTCACTCCTCTTTGGGAAAAACGAGAACTTCGAATCCTCACAAACTGTTTAAGATGAATGCTGCTTTTACCAGACCTGACAAAGTGTGTGTAGCTGAAGGCAAATCTGTCTTTCCAACTATTTCAGGAAGTCTACTAAAACATATTATTCCTACTGACAGGTCCTTGCCTGGAGCATCCTCTTAGGCCATCCTGGACAGGAGAGTGTGCCAATACAGTGCTTAACTTTTCCACCTCACATATTTATCCCCTCTTCAGTTTTGATTTGTTCATAGAAGGAAATCATATTCGCATAATATTTTTTTTCTTCCTTTACCAAAATAGTTAAAAAGTTATGATGTCTTTCAGTAAACAGACTCTTTATTCTCCTCATCCTTGAAGACATTCTAGTTAGAGGCATCTAACCATTAAGCATGAGGAAGGTGATTGTTGGTCTTATAAAGTTAACCAAAGACTAAATAAGGAAACAGAAAATTTCAAGGTTTGCTTCCTACAAATATGACCTTGTAACTCTAAGTCTGTAAAACTTGCTTTATCCTGATAAAAACAGGCTTATGGTATGAGTTTAGCTGGAGAATTTCACAGTATTTCTGTAAACTGCTGCCAGTTGCTAACCTCTTAGGAATATTCATGGTTTTTACAGGCTAGGATTCAAAACTTCCTTGCAAAACAGCATCACTCAGTTTCTGCTTTCCCAACTCCCCTTTTCACCTTGTCCCAAAGGGTTTGGTTTTTCACTTTGCTTCTCTCTCCGACCCCTGCTTGGAATGTCAGTTGGAATGGAAAATTTGAGACTAAAATGCTGGTGTTTTCATTCTTGTCAAATGGTCCCGTCTCTGCTTCCTCCCCCGTGTTGTCAGCTCCAAAGGGAGGTTGGCACACTCAGTGGGAATTTAGTTGTCTGTCTTGTCTTTTGCCATCTGGGCTGGCTTCCCTGTGCTGTGTATTGAAGTAAGCCCTTTAAAGTCTTAAAAGGGATGCCCTAGTTAAAATTCACAAGGAGCACATAACTCTGAAATTCATCTTTTAATCTCATGTATTTTTACTTTTTTTTAATGTAATAGGTGGGTTTTTTCCACCATTGAACAAACTTTGTGGAAGCTAGTATGTTGCTTCTCTTTGTACCTGCTTTTTCCCTTTTTGCTTGGGTACACATTTGATCCAAGTTTTTGTGTTTGTTCCTTTGGTTTCATTGTCATTAACACTTTTTCACTCTGAAATTGTAGTACTGATTAAGTTTCTCTTTGTTTATTGAGTCCTGACTATAAATATAAATGTTTTGAAATAATGATTAGTAAATGAGAATTGAACCATGCTAGCTGTGCTCAATTCACCTTGGTTTTCCTTATCCACAAATCTATCTGCCTCTTCCACTTTAGTTTTTACCTTAACCCCTATTTGGTTGCAACATTACAGCTAGAAAATGAAAATTAAAATAAGAAAGAGATTGGAAGAAAAGTTTTGAGAAATTGCCAAAGTCAGAATTGGAGAGTCAGCCTGCCTGATCTGAGCAGATTGCAAATCTGATGCTTAGGGCCTGGCTGTATGAATTACTCCCTACTGCGATAATTCGCTCTAATCAAATAATTTTGCTGTTTTCTTGTTTCCCTTCACAGAAATGGAGCAGTGTGAGCAACCCACTCTTCCTTCCACTGATCCCCCCTCAGTCCCAAGGTTTCACAGCTGTTGTTCTCACCTATGACCGAGTGGAGAGCCTTTTCCGAGTTATCACAGAGGTGTCCAAAGTGCCTAGCCTGTCCAAACTGTTGGTAGTCTGGAACAACCAGAATAAGAATCCACCAGAAGGTAAAAACCCATGGGAGGGGTGGTGGAGGAAGGTGGAACTGGGCATAGCATGTCTATTGACACCTGTTACAGAATGACCTCTCTTCTCCATCATTTATGTTTGAGAAGTATTTCATGGTCCTTTCAAAATAATCTGTTTGGAATTTTTGGGACAAAGTGAAATAGGAGAAGCCAAAGTAGATATCAAGAAAAAAAGCATACCAGTGGTTGTGCTGGTAACTTCTGAATCAAAAGTTATAAATACAATATTACAGAAACATTTCTGTCCTTAACATTTTTGGAGGGAGTAGTAAGGGGAGGCCTATTTTGGATCTGTCAATACTAGCTTTTATTTCTTTGTAGACAGAATTTCATCACAGTGTATATACTGCTGCTGCTGGACTGTTTATAGAGTAAATGTGGTTCAAAGCAGCAAAGTAGTTTGAATGCTTGGAGATATAAAATAAGTAAATATTTTATATTTATAAATATTGATTGACAAAATGAAAATTTGGGACATTTCAGGTGTCCAAAGTGGAGTTTCCATACCACTAGAATATCTTGTGAAAGTGCTAATGCTTGCACATTAAGGCAATTCCTAAGTGCCTATTTTGAAATATTTCTCTTTCCAACACGTATGGTATTCTGTGCTGCTCTTTGTAGTAGGTGAGTGAGTCTGGTGGCATCTGCATGGTTTTTAAATTGTTTTTTTAACTTGTGGGTATTTTAAAATGAGGGCTCAATTCACAGGCATTTTCCCAAGTTATTTTTTTGTTTATATATAGATTTTTGGAGCAAGGTTTGGTTTCAAAGATGTATTAATTACTCCAGTGTGAATTCAGTGCTGAAAATCTCTCAATTATTTAATTTTCAGTAGCTGAGGTGTGCTTTGCCAGCCTGACAAGCTGCTGTACTGTATCCCCTTGTGCCAGGACCCCAGCCTCAGGCTGCCTGCTCCTCACAGCTTGCTGCCCACATTTATAAGATCTCTATGGTTTTTTGACTCCATCCATGCCATGTCATTGTACACTCCATGAGTTGCTCTGTGCCCAACCAGCTCCCTTCTTTCCCTTCCCCAGGCTGCCTGCCCCACAAGACCATGCTTCTCCTAATCTTTTCCCAGGTCCTCAGCTGGAAACACAGGTCCTGACATTAGTGAATTCCATTATGAAATCACCATGGAATAAATGGGTGCTTTTGCCCCATGTAAGTCTAGGCTTGGCCTTTGGTCATCCTCTCCAGTGCTAGACAGACTCTCCAATGCTGCTCATTTTATTTCTGTGCTTACTGTTCCCTAGGGTGACTTTCTTCAAGGTCTGAACATGCGTAGTAAAATCCTGAGCACTGCGCTAGGCCATTAAAGCCTCCTCTTCTCATTCTGGATTAAATAATATAGCTATAGTAGCTGTATCTAAGCCTGGTTCCCATGTGCTGTACATATGGATCTGTCACTCTCATCTCAAAATGTGGTGATTTTGTGGGCAAGAAATGTTGCCTTCTAGGAATATGTGTTCAAAAAAAAAAAAAGCTGTATTGTGGATTCTTCTGTCTTCTATAGTGAATGGAGTCTGTTGTTAGGACTCCTCACTTTATAATTCTCTTTCCAGAGGCTTCAACTGCTGCTGTGTTCTCCTCTTCAAGGTTAGTTATTCTGTGTAGCAGCAAGATGCAACGTAGAAATTGATCCCTGACCACTTGTCTCAATTTACCATCTCCTAAGAGCTTCTCAGAGCCAGGCTATTGCTACTATTCACTAGGCTCATTTGCCATTTTGGCAACTTGCTGCAGTTTAAAGCAGAGTAGCTTTATTGTTTACTTTAAAAAGTCTTCTTTATTACTTCTGGGCTTAATACCTCAAGTTCAGTCATATTTTAAATGTTTTGCAGCACTTTAGATTAAAAATTGTTGTGTATAAATTGATAGCAGAATTTTTGCTTCAGTAAGCTGTTCTTTTCTAAAAGCAAAAAGGCTTAGTGATATATACAGTTACGTGATCACTGAGTGTAGGTGGATTCACCCCAAATTAATTGTTTCCATATTTCCTTCAAGTGAGTCTGAGATACAGGAGAGTTGAAGCAAATAGATGATTACAAAGACCTTTTCTTTTCAATCATTTTATTAATCTTGAAAATCAAAGTGTATTTAATTTTTTTTCTGCCTCTGCTACCACTAAGTCATAAACTAGTTTAAAAAATACCCAACCTGTAGAGCTTAAAATTGTGGACTTGAGACCACAGTTGGAAGCATAAGCAGTTTTGTACTTGCATTAGCCTAAGCATTGCATTGAAGTGAATAACCATTTGTTTTTAGTGTCCCTTGTCCCTTTATTGCTGTTACAACCATTGTAATCTTTTGGCCTATGGCTGGAGAGAGGTCAGTTTGATTAAATGAACTTGTTTTATTCCAGATCCATGCAGGGCATTCCACTTGGCTCTTCGGCCAGTCTCTCGTTCAGTCTGTCTATTAGTGATCCTAATCCTCAGACTTCAAAGCTTCTGCTGTTTATAGCCTGTTAAAGCCAGGAAGTTTCTGATGGATTAGAACAAGGAATGAGTTTGAAGTTTGTAATGTGCATCACTGTCACTGATAAAGTCTAGTTTATTACCCTACAGTAGTATCTGCACTTTTATGGCTATTCATTTTTAATTGTTTGTAGTAAAGCAGAGGCACTTAACCTTCTAGAGCATCAAGTGCTGCATTTCTTGGTCCTTTCCACATCAGGGACATGGTTCAGTACAGCAGCACATCTTGGCTTTTGTCATTGCTTTGTGTCTTCCTTTTGTATGTGCAGAGTGGGAGGGCTGGGTGAAGAACATCCAAATTGCCTTCTTTAGTGAGTATGTGTGCTAAATTGAGAATTGGGTTTAAGTTTCCTGGGATGCAGCTGGCAAAGGGCCACACAAGTGACATGTGGCTTTTCCTTTCTTTCATCTGTCCACACCAGAGAATTATTACAACCAAAATTATTATTATCAAAACAATATGCTATGCATTTGCAATAATGCCTTTATGTAATGATATTCACGACTTAGGAGGAAAACCAAATGTAATTGAAATACTCTAAAAATTGTACAAAATTAAAGATCATGGAGTCACAGGTGGTCAGTAGTGCTGAGCATCCCAGCTGAGAGGCTGTAGCTGATCTTGGCTGCTGTGCAGCGGTAACAGGTGTGGGGAGTGTGCAAGGTGTCTGGAAAGAAACTCCTTTCAAACCTTGGCCTCTCAGGATGGATGCAGCTCTGATGGATGCAACATTAATTTTTTGTTATGCTGGATGATAAAAAGGTTAAGCAAGTAAAAGGGCAATGGATTAACTAAACACTTGACTGGAAAGTTTTCAACCAAATAGCATGTACAAATATAAAATTGGAGAACTGCATGTGTGTAGGCTAGATGTCACTAGTAATTTTAACATTGCTTTTTCCTTAGCCTTAAGAGTTCATAAGGATAATTTTTTAAACTTAATTTCTGAGAGCTATCTGTGAAAGTCTGAACTCATGGTTCCCTGTTTTCTTTAGAATCAATGAAAAGAAACAAGATGAATCTATGAGAAATACAGATGTCTTGTGCAAAGACAACAAAGTTTGAAGTTTACACAGTGTTTTTGATGGTAAAAGTATTAAAACTTATATGTGAAACAGCAGAAAGAAAATATCACACACATTGATGATTCTAATCTGGAACCTTAAAACATTATAGAATCAGCTTGCTATCTTAAGTACTTGATGTATTTAGGGCTGTGACCTCTGCTCTGTGTCTTTGGCTGAGTTTTGCAAATTTTCTCTGCCATGCGTTGTATGCAAGAAGCCCAACAATGCAGCAGTAATGTCAGTAGGCCCATAACTGTGTGTGTACTACTAATTAAAATAGTAAAAGCCTTGAAATAAATATTCTGGTCCAAGTGCCTGGCGCTGGGAATATTTGTGTAGAAACCATAATTTTCTCCATAGGCCAAATATTTTTTTCCTTTCATTTGTGTTTTTCTACATTGCTAGTTCTGAAATTCAAGAAAATAGTCTGTGATAGAAATTTCAACCAACGTTTGTTTCAGACAAGTGAAGAAACCACTTTGTCTGCCACATAAATCAAATTATAAGGTACAAATGCATTACTGTTAGTAAATATGCAACAAGCTACAAATCATGTGTGGTAGCTTAGTTTATTTTTAGGTTCAGTTTTGTACAAATGGAAACTGTATTTTAAAGAATGTGTATTTTCTGTTTAGTTGTGGATCCTGGAGCTAAGTTGCTGATAAACTTCTTACACTATCACTGAAATAATTATCTTTGTGTTTCTGTTTGATGCTGTTAATGGACAACATTAATATAAACTGTTTGGGATAAAGTGAGTATCCTTTGGATTGCTGTATCTTAAGAAAATGTTATCTTTAAAAAAAAGTTAATAAAAACATATTCAGTGACAGGTTTGGGTTTTTTGCATACTGTGCCTTTGGTAGTCAGCAGTGGTAGGAATGTTTTTTTTTCACATCTCTAAGTTTTGAATTAATTTGGCTTCTTAATGATGGACTTACTGTTATTTTCCTTGATTAGCTAGAGAACTAATTCATGGTGATTTTAGTCTTCCATAAGACATATTATAAACATTGTGCTATATTACTTCCTAGGAGAATTTAGAGATTTAGCCTATCAAACCCATCTTAACAAACTGGGCCCTAGTGTCCTAGAACCAAATATTGTTTTGTTACATACAAGAGGAATTCTGTGCATTTCTGTAGAACGATATAAACACTGGAATGTGGGTAGAAGGCACCAGTTTTGAACTCTGAACAGACTTCTTCACTCAGCCATAATGGAAGAAATTCTGATAATAAGTAGAAGTAACGTGCTTGATGTTGTTTCTGACAGTTTTTTGAAAATTCAGACTCTGGCTAAATTCTGCCATCCAGTATTAGGCTGAAAAAGTATTAATTAGTTTTCATCAGCAATGTTTAATTAGTTGCATTCATGCAAACTACTCTAGACCAGCTAGAATAAGCATCAGATAAGAGCTTGTACAAAAGTTCAGGTATGAGAATTGAGTATGCTGTATGGGATTCTGTGCAACTGCAGGTACAAACAGCACATGTTTTGAGATGTTTTCTGCCAGTTTTTTGTCAGTCTTTGTCTGCCTTGCACAACTTCTGGAAAGGTTTTTCCTTTTTGTATTTCCAAATGGGCTTCACAGAAGCTTTGGGAAGTCAGAGCATTATATGAATTACTACTCTGGACCCAGGTTATCCCTAGTCATAAAATATTCTTAGCTGTTGTTAGTGAGGCAGTAAAGCAGAAGAAGAATGTTTGTACAAATGTCTTTGTATGAGTCATCAAAATGCTGTGATTTTAGCCAATAAGTAGATTTTAGAAAATTTGTCATACTGGTTTTAATACTGACAGGCATTCAGTTTTTGCCATCAAGAGTGTATGCTGTATTTCCAGCTCCTCATTACCCTTACGTGCTGCTTCCAATTTCAGATGCAACAAACCATCTGCATTCAAGTATCACTTGCTATATTTTGAACTTGGTACTACTTAGAAATGTTGTCCCAAGAATATTGGTTAGCTCTGTACAGCCACTATACTGATTCTCATTTTCCCTAGGTTGAGTGTTGAAACTGGGAATGGATCATTAGTATGTAGAGCAAATAATTTCCTTTGTAAACACACTTCTGTCTGCTGACAAGATCAACAATAATGTGTGTGCTGCAAAAGGACTTCTTCAGATGTTATTAACTTCCCAGTTTCTCAGAAGCAATGATACAGAGAATGATGCTAGTTAACAACATGATGGTGTCTCCTGCTTCTGGCCAGGACAGGGTTAATTCTTGCAGTCTGTACCACCTCACTATTAAATACTACCTCACTCATTTTGAGGGGAAGGGAATCTCTTCCAAGGAGCAGGGCTTCCTTCTGATTGAGAAAACTTGGTGGAAGGAACTGTCTGGTATTGTCTTTTCCATGTGAATAGTTTTTTTTTCTTGTACCCTGTTGTTAGTACTGTTGCCACTGCTGTTCATTTTATCTCACTGCTGTTTCCAGTAAGTTGTTTTTGCCTCAGCTTGTGATCTTTGCCTTTCGTGTCTCTAGTTCTCCTCCTACAGCAGAAAGGGGGAAGGGAAAGAGAGGGAGAGAGCAAGACAGGTATGTGTTTTGGATAGTCTTGCTGGGGGCTCTGAACTGGGGAGTACCATTCCCAAACCATGACACAGTGCCATTTCTCTGTGAAAAGAAAGAATACATTCCATGGAAATATGGCACTCTATTATTTTAATGATCCCCCTTTTATGTCTGATGTAACAGTTCATTCAGTACTGAGAAACAGGGCTGGATTTCAGACTAAGAAATTGTTTTTATATATAAACAGTGTGCAAGCTTATGTTAGTTACATTTTCATTACTAACATCTGATCACAAGCCTAAGGAGGAGTGGAAAGTGAAAGAGGTTTTTTGTGTGAGAGGGAATTCCTTTAGGTTATAATGAGGTTGCCTCTTTCTCAGACTGTCCTCCCTTCTCTTATATCTCACATATCTCATGTGATTCACTGGCAATTGTAGCTGAGAAATGCATAATTAGGGGATGGGATTTTTTGCTGCTCTTTTGCATATGAGTGTTTTAACTCAGATTGTAACTATGGCACCTTTTTATCCTACAGTTTAAATCATCTTGAAATCATGCTTGAGAATTTTGCTGTGAGATGTGGACTTGCAGGACTTGATGATGGAACTGTGGGCTGGCCAGAAACACAGCCACGTGTATGTGGTTGTTAGGGTCTGTAAGCCCATTAGAAGAAGGAGCTGCATTGGGCAGAGTTGGGAAACTACTGATTTTGTGTTTAGGGGACCACACACTGTTTTCTATGGGCTTCTCCAGCAATCAGTTCATCAGCAGTCCTAAATAGCACAAAATGCCAATTGTCACCTGAGTCATCACCAGAGAGCAAGTATGTGTTCTTCACTCTTCTCTCCTGATTATTTCAGTATGACACACAATAGGAGGTGCCTGTCATTCTCTTCAGAATCCTTATATACATAGACTTGTATTCACTCCAGAGAGCTTTATTTCTATAATTTGCTTCTATCTTCTGCTGCATCACAGAGTCCTCACTGACTTTTTTAAAAAGTAAGAGTAGTCCTCAGTCAAAACATGCATTTTTACTTTTGTATGCCTGAAGGATCTCGTGCCATGATGTAAGATTCTTAAGCTTCTTATGTGTTTGTAATACCCTGTTAAAGGTCTGTCTTACTGTAAGAATAAAGCCTGTGCTTTTACCTTGCTTATAACAAAGTTTAGGAAACAGATTTTCCTCCAGATATGTTTTGCTAGGGCTGAGGTTCCTCAGAACTTTCCAAGCAGTATCTGAAAATTCAAAGTCTGATATTACAGAAGTGGCATACCCTGTTTCTGATTGCTTTTTAAATACAAAACACTTTTGTTTTGTGATCCTTTAAAATAAATGCAGGCAGTTTTAACCTTCCTGAGAGATTCTAAAACTTTGACTTCTGCATTTACAGCTGGGTTTTTTTATATATGTATTTCTTTCAGAGTTCCTGTGGCAGAACTAATTTGTAATACTTGGATGTCTCACTGGAGCCTCCTGTCCTTTAGGATAGTCACTTTTGCCCGGGTTGCCAGTTGTTACCCAGGTGTAATTGTGTCATTACATCTCCCATGTGCTTCCATCTCCCCTGTGCTTCCAGAATCAAGGCAGCCTCTAGAGCAGCAAGGAGCCTTGTGCATTTGGCATGCTGCAGAGTATCTGGTACCCTAACGTCTTGTTCAAAGTTTCTCCAAAATGCTTCTATTTTCTTTTCATTAATCTAAGGCTCAGTTCAGAAACTTTATATTATGTTTCTCAAAGCACAAATATTTGACAGTAACATACCCGTTGCTGAGAACTGGTCATTTTGAGAGACTTTCCAAGACCTTAGTAAATCATGTGGATTTAAGAGGATTTGCTGACATCTGAGATGCGTGCTGATTATAATTAGATTACATCTTCATTTTTCATACACTTTTCATTACTTTTTCTTCTCTAACCATTTTTTAATGCAATGTCTGTTAATAAGCTGTCAAATAAGTGATTTTTTTGGAAGAGCTGGAATTTTAATGCTTACATGCATGCTTGTTTTTCTGAATTTTTATTTTTCGATCCTAGTGATTTTTCTGTTTCAATATATTCCTGCACTTTGTTGCAATTTGGTTGTCATTTTTTCAACCTGTAGTTGACACAAAAAGAAGAAAAGACTGAATAAAAGAATGCTTAATGTGCATCATGTGTAAACTTTGATGCCACATATAAATACAAATTTGTGAATGCATGCATACATATGGCAATTCTGATTGCAACTGAAACACTTGTAACAGTATTTTTGGGATCTGTCAGGCTGTTGAAAATTATTTTATACCAATCCTGAGGTTACATTTGGATAATTATAGGCAATTATCCAAAGGTCTTTAAGAAGCTTGCAAACAGTACTCTGTAGCCTTTATGAGGCAATGACATCTGGCTTTCTGAAGTACCTGTAGCTGTCTGTCACTATCTATAAAATGGTACTTTCACCTTGTATTGGAAACCAGTAAGAAAGCAGCAAGTGAAATCAAGAGTATTAATTTGCAATAAACAGTTCCAGTCATTCAGTGTTACTCCCTCCTGAGATTACAATGACTAGTAAGCTGAAAATTTTGGAATTTCAGTGGTGTCCTACTGGAATCATCATTTCAGATTGATTCATGCAGGGCTTTTAAAGACCTTACAATGCTGAGAATAAAATGAGCTCATAAGGCTGTAATTGGAATCAATGCTCCATTTTTGTAGTGGCCCCAAGGAGCTTGCTATGTCTCTCCAGCTAGTGGCTGGCTGTGGCTTCCACTGGAATCCATCAATAATGGGATTGCAGCCTTCCAACTGACTACTGGGCATTATCACAAGCCACTCAAGTGTGCTAGGACTGATGCCTTGTGCTTTCTAGTAGAAGGACAAGAGGTGAGTAAAACAGGACTAGAATGAGCATGCATGTCAAATAAAGGCCATGGTCTACAAGACCACACAGATAAAAGTAGATTTTACAGACACATTTTCAACATTACAGGAAGAACCTTGGGGTAGGAGACTGAATACTGAATACAAACTTTGCCAGTAAATATCACTCCATGTTTCTTTTTTTTTCCTTTTTGGCCACCCATGCATGCCAATCCTCCTTTTTGAAATACAGCTCCAAGTAAGGCTTTTGAAGACTTACTGTGGTTTGGAAATATTGCTTTGTTTTCCTGAGTGAAGCAGTGTTCAGACTCCAGTGTCTTTTAGCAGGGTGCAGATTTGTGGGGTTTTTGAGTGTTGTGTGAGCTGTTAAATCTGAGAGACCCAGTGGCAATGAGGATGTGGATGCTTCTTCCTGAGAGCAAATTTTCCTTGTACATGTAGGAATGAAGCAACTTGTCTTCTTTGGTACTGTCTTCCTAGTGCAACAGACTGACAGTGGAAAGAGTGCAAAACTGTCTTGGAGGCAGACCTGATTCAGGGTTATAATGGAGTTGGGAATGTGTGCAGATAATTGTATCCCATGACTTTTGGTGTTGTCTGTCAGGCAGCATTCTTCAGAGCCTTCTGCTGAGAACAATTCCAGAATATGATCATATGTTGTTGTTTAGAAACTTAAACAATTTTCTCAGGTTAGGACTTCTCTTATTTTTGTCCTTACCGTGGCTTTTTTCATTGACACCTATTTTAACTTCCGCTTTTCATTCTCCAAACACAGAAACAAGGATCTTATTTCCTTATGCTCTTTTCTGAATTTCTGTATTTGCTCCTCATGTTCTAGTAGTTTTATTCAAACTTCCTGTTCTTATCCTGACAGTCATCTTACTGTTCATGGAGTTTGAGGCAGAAGGTACAGTCAGACCATCTAGATTGACCTGTGAATCAGGAGTCACCACGTTGCCTTTCTTCTCAGTCTAGTGACTTCTAACTTGACTGCATCTTCTATAATAATACCCAGTCTTGTTGAATGACAAGATGTACAGAACCAACTGCTGTCCTTTTTCACTTTTGCCAGAGGTTAACCGCTGTTACTATTAAAAATGTCTGCCTTATTTATACTTTGACTTTGCCTGGCTTTAGATCTAGTCATTGTTTTTTGTTATGTCTTTCTCCAGTTTGTTGAAGAGACATTTCATTTTTCTTCTTGTGTAGGTTCTTGTACATGTTAATCAAATCTAATATTTTCCCCTTCTTTTAGTAAACTAAACAGATTGATCTCCACATTCTACCAAAAGGCATTTTCTCCTGACCTCATATAACTCTTGGGCTGCTTTTTGCACCATTTTCAGTGTTTTAAGAGCGTTTGAAATATAAAAATGCCAGAATGAAACAGTATTTTAGCATCTGTCTGTCTGTGTCTGCGTACAGGTAAAATTGCCCTGCCCTCTACCCCTGTTTCTTACTACATACACATCTTTATATATAAAAATTAGATTAATCCATTCTGCCACAGCAGCATGCAGAGAACTAATGTCCACTCTGTCCCTTTAATCCTTTTCAGAGGCTGCTTTTAGGGAAAAAGTTGCCTTGGTCCTAGTATTTAACCGTGTGTCAAATATGTCAGCGTGTTTTTTGTTCAAATGCACCTGTTTACTAAGCAGTCAGGCATATAGACTTTAGTAAGTTCTGCATGACTTTATTGTTCTCACTGTTTTTCATGTCTCCAGGCTTTTTGTCATTTGCAAATAGCACTGGAAATTCATATGTATTTCAGACATGAAAATTCCGGTGGCTTCAGGCCCAGTATCAGTTCCTCTAGACTCCACTTTCCATGGAATCAGAGAATGGCTAAGCTTGGAAGGGACTTCTGGAGATCAGCTGTCCAACCCCCCTCTCACGCAGGAACATCTCAAGCAGGTTGCACAGAACCATCTCCAGCTGGCTTTCAGTGTCTTCAGGAGCAGAGATTTCACTGCCTCATTGGGCACCCTGTGTTAGTGCTCAGTCACATGCACTCTGAGAAAGTCTCTCCTGGTGTTAGGAAGGAACCTCCAGTGTTTCACTTTGTGCCATTACCCCAGGTCCTTTCCCTGGCCACCGGTGAAAGCAGCCTGGTTCTCTCTTTGCACCTTCCCTTCAGGTACTTGTACATATTGATGAGACCTTCCTTGAGCCTTCTGTTCTTCCAGGCTAAACAGCCACAGCACTCTCAGCCTTTCCTTGCAGGGGAGATGCTCTGGCGCCATCATTACCTTCATGGTTCTTTGCTGAACTCCCTTCAGTTTGCCCATGTCTCTCTTGCTTTTAATTAAAATACTTTTTCATGAATAGTTGCTTTTGGGATGCATCATACTGTAATATTGACTACTGTTAACCTGTGTGCTAGAAACTGTATGGTTATATGCCTTTAGAATGAATGTTTAATATTCAGCTCTTCCATTTCCTTCAGCTTGGTGCTCTATATTTACACCTACAGTTATTTTGTAGGAAAAGAATAGGGTTTTGAAGAATTTTGAATATATGCAGAAGCTCTTAACATGGCAAGGTACTACATGTTAAACACAGGAAAAAAGAAATTGATCCCATAGTAGAGTGAATTGGATCCAGTTTTGTATCTACAAGGGGTTTTGTTGCTATTTAAATCCTCATTTGACTTGTGAATTTTAATGTTTGTGTACTCCAGTGGTCCATTCTACTTGGAAGGATGCTATAAGGCACAAGTTAGAATCCATTTGTATTTATCTAGTTTTACATTATCACTGTGACTTAGAACTTTGAAGATGAAAGAAATTGCTGAGACACAGAATCTACTCCTTAGCAGTAGTCAATAGTGCTAAACATATAATAGATATAATAATAAAATTTCTTTTTCTCAGCCCTTGATAGAACTAGCATTCTTAGTCAAATTCTTTATGACCCTCGACTTACAGTTAGTGATTGTATACTGCTGCTTCAAATTATTTTAGTTGCAGTTGAGTGAAGTATATTTTCATGCTGTGTGCCCAAAACCAATAGATATTATCCCTACACTTGCTCTGTGAGTGTTGTAAGTTGCTGTTTTGGGCAAGCTATCCTCCATGTAGCTGTCCATGAAGCTCTTTGTTGAGAGATACAGAGGGAAATGTAGCTGAACTTTGGTGTCTTGTCTTCATAAGGTCTCATGCTTGCCAAAGTGGAACTGCTGTAAATTTGCCATTAAGAAGTGTTTGTTTAGATGCAAAGAAGAAAAGAATAAGGAGCAGCTAAGATGGGTATGCAGACTTTGCAGAAGCAAAGTATAACGTTGATTTCTACTTCTTTTAATTTTTCTCTCTAGATTCCCTCTGGCCAAAGATTCGTGTTCCCCTGAAAGTTGTTAGGACTGCAGAAAACAAACTCAGCAACCGCTTCTTCCCTTATGATGAGATTGAAACAGAAGCAGTGTTGGCTATTGATGATGATATCATCATGCTAACCTCTGATGAACTCCAGTTTGGCTATGAGGTAAGAGAACTGTTTTTCCCCTGTCTCTTAGGCTGTCCACTTCAATATTGTATATAAAGTGGAGGAAGCACTGCCCAGTCTGTTGATTGATTGTTGCATCTCTCTTTACCAGAACAGTTCAATGCTGACTGAAATAGTTTTACAGATAGTCCTTACTTTATTGAAAAACCTGACAGCTAAGAGGTTTTCAGTAACTAGCACAGGAGTGCCAAGAGACTCCAGAAAATGTAGTGGAATTAGTGTAGCGAAAGCAGTCTGAAGACTGAGCTGCATTCTTCTTAACAGCTTGAGATAAATCAGAAATGCTAGCCAAGTGAACGTGTCTTGATGGACAAGACAAGTTTCAGAGATTAAGTGTTGGGAACAGAGGAGGCCTCTTGAGGACATGCTGAAGTAAAGTGGAGTGCAGTGAAAAGAAGTGAAGAATTTCAGGGAGGGGACACGTGGATCATGTGCTCGAAATGGCAAAGCTTCAGCAGCTGCTGTTGGGATGAGGGTATGGACAGAAAGAAAGCTTGTCCAAATCAGTTACCCATGGCAGTACAAAGAGATGACTGTCTTCATAGGCACTTGAATTGTTTGTTAAAAGTGCACTTGAAACAGCACTGTTGTCTTCCTTCCAAAACTGTGTTTGGAATTAGGTCGTTTTTGTCTTCCATTTGTATTTGAGTGTATGACGCAGTCCATAATCTAACATTACTCTTATATGTGTGTATTTAAGACAAAGGTGCTGTATTTGTAAACAAATCAGAAACATTAGAAAATGTAATACCATATTTTAAAAAAGCTTTGAATTATTTAGTTACACCTGTACATGCACTATCAACAGCAAAACAACACTGGGCTTCCTATGAGAGAGCTAGAACATGAAACTGTTACTTATGTTGAATGAAATTATGAAAACTGCTTCTCTAAGGTGGAGAAAGCTAGTGAAATGTGATAGTTATCCAATTTTTAGCAATCTTAAGTGCAGTTAATACAAGATGATATTCTTAAAATATATGTTGGACATATTTCTTTAACATATGTGCTTGTGTGGTAAAATATTGCTCTTTCTCCCTCTTGAGTAAAAGAGACTGTTAGCAAGTAACAAGCTTTTGGACTCCAGAAATACATTGTGATGGTGTAGGTATACTGAAGTAATAACAAAGATGTTAAGTAGTGGAGACAGAGGTTTCATCTATCATGTGTGTCTCCAGAAAGGAAATACTTCTCTTGCCAGGTTAAGAGTAGCGGGTTAATGCATGAAGTGTGAAAGATGGAAGGAAGAAAAGACAACTGAAGGAAGGGGATTTTGGCTCCGCAGACATTCTCTGTACTTTGCTGTCTACTCTGAATGTTTTAAGCACAGTACTGTAACAGCAGAGCCATCAAATGCTGGCAGTTCTGCAAGCTGACTTACTTTTGCCTGTGTTGGTGTTTATAACTACTAGTTTTGAGGATGATCTGATAGGTAGCAGATCTATGCTGTGCATGCTGCATAAATCCTTGCTCCATTTGCAGTTTAATTTCCATTTTCATAAAGCTGTCTCAAATAAAGTGACTAAGAGTAAGGAGTGTCTTACTGAAGTCACCTAAGTGACTGTGTAAGTAGTTCTGCTATTGGCAGAGCAGGCTTGAAGGGCTTTGAAGCAAAGATTCAAACTGCAGCTGAGTTCCAGCCAGAAGTCAGGTGAAGCAAAACCTTGGATTTTGTGTGTCTGAACAGTTAATTTTAACACCCTCAATGGACAATACCTGTGACATCACATATATTGACTCTGGTCACTCAGACAGAAAGGAGTTATCCTCATGAAAAACAAAAATAAGGCCAAGCAAATTTGGTGTGAATTCTCCTGTAGTCAATGCAATTAGGGGATATTTGGGACCTGCAACTGTTCATCTCCTAGGATTAAGTGCAACAGGGCTAGCAGTTTGTGCTGGCTCATTTACTGGCCTTTTGGGCATGTGCCCTGGTTGCAGGGACAAGCTGAGTAACAGTCCTCATATTCCCTGTGTGAATGTAACTGCTTGGACATGAGATTGTTTAGTTTGGCGGACTGGAAACTATTTCTTTTGCAGTTCTTTTGCATTTTATTATAAATCCTATTCCTTTTTGATTCTGGAAAGTCAGCTTACTGCACAGTGACATGGATGGAACATTAAAGTGCTGTATTGAGAAGATAGTTGAGACAAACTTATGAGTAATTTGAATTCTTATATTTTGTCTTCACCACCCCCACCCCCTCAGTAACTTAAATTAATAGAAATGTCTTTGAATAGAGAAGCAGAGCAATTTATTCTAGAAATGCAAAATTTTCCTCGTGTAGGGGTACATGATGTAACTCCTACTCTCTGGCACAGAAATCAGGGGCTGAAGATTGATCTTTCCTGTCCTTGAGTGTCTGTGACTTGCTTGACAGGCCTGAGCTGGCTCCCAGATGTTTAAATTGTCCTCAGCCTGTGATAATTTATTTATCTGTTTATGTGTGTTACCAGAAAAGTATCTCTCAAACTCTTGACTCATTTGCAGGGGAATCCAGAGGGAACAGTAGCAGTGTATAAGGTTACTAGAAAGTTTTCTTTTAAAAGTAGATCTGCTTCTGCTTTGGTCATATGAAGGACTGGAAACGTGACTTTCAGTAATTTTCTTTTCTCTCCTGACATCTTTGAGACTTTGCATTTTAACATGTGGGAAAACCCCCTCTGTCACACACTTGTATGAATGTATAGAGCAAGCCTAAAATAAAACAGAAAACTTTGATCTCTGTACACTTTTAGCCATAAAAAATTATAGTAACACTCAAAGTGTCAGAAGTTTTTTACTTGTTAAAAGTGAACTATTATGGTACAGTGATTTATGACCTTGCATAAATCTATTAGAGCAAGCAGAAAAATAGTCCCTGTGTGCTGCTCTGTTAAGGTAATAGAAGAATACTCATGACATTCTGACTTTGAAAAAAGTAGTTCTCTAAAGTTACATGACTTGGGACCCTGGAAAAAAAGCTGTTATGTCTAGATAAATTTTTTCCCACTTACTGAACTTTGTTGTTCACAGAGAGATTATCAGAGTGACCCAAGAAATGGAAAAAGTATTTAGAGTATCATAATATTAAAAAGTTAAAGCAGAACCATTGGGCACCTCTGAAGTGTTTGGTGTTTGAATACAAGACTGAAATCAAGCATTGTAGCATTCCCACCTCTGTGTCTCAGCTGGCCTTGAAGCAGATGTCTTAGCATTAAGTAATTTCTTATCACCTACTTATGCAGCACTTTGTCCTTACAGAGACAAAATGTTTTATTTAGAGAAATAATAGATATAGTCTAAATGGGGATTATTGTTATGAACTTATGTTTTTTGTTCATAAAATATGCAGTTTGGTGCATTGCTAAGTTTTCATTTTTTCTGTTGAAAACTTTTGGCCTTCTGTTGGTAGATGATCTTATTCTGTCTCAGAAGTGTTTTTCAGTGCTTGATGTCTCTGGCATTCCAAAAAAAAAATCTACTCTCTGTTGAATTGCATATTTTGCTAGGCTAAAATTTTTATGAAGTTTGAATGCCTTCTTCAGAGTAATTCTTCCTTGCTCTTTTGACTTTAAAAGTTTAGTTTTCATTCAAAGCAGTCCTTCGTAGGACAAGTACTATAACTCTGCTTAACAAAAGAATTATTCACTACTGGCCACGTTCAAAGCTCTTCTTCAAATTGGTGATGTTTTACAAAATGTGTGTGCTCAAAGCATCGTACATATTTTAATGAACTCTGGGTTTGCATTTTGCTTTACTTTTTTAATAATAGCACAAGCCATTCCTTTGAGGACTGGGAAAGAATTAAGAGTGGATGGGGCTCTGGAAGGCTGAAGGAATACTGATGGGTTGAATTTGTTTATATTTGTAGAGAATAGTCAGTGTTTCATCCTTAAAATGTTGTCGTGGTAGCTTTGTTAGCTTTTGCTGACTATTTTTCTGTTCATTAAATTGCTGAAATTGCATGTGACTTAATATAGTGTACTGAATTTAATGCATAAATGTTTGAGAATGTTTCCTCGAAGGAGATGCTTCCCTGTCCTGGCTACATGGAGAGTTTGCTGTTCTGATGGCACGGCAAATTGCACAGAATAGTTGAGGCTGTGAGACAAAGAGCTCTGGAGAGATGAGGCTAGAGGGTTTAGCTATGCTGTTTATGGCACTTGGGAACTCGACTTGGAAACAAAATTACTATCATTTCCTTTTGGGTTTTATTGCTTTTAGTAAAACTACTAAATCAGAACTTCTATTTGGCATTTCATCTGGAAGATGCTTCATCCAAAAATATTTATCTTCAGGGTTAACTAACAGAGTCTTTGGAATGACTTGTCTTCAAAGAAGCATACCTCCTCTTCACTTGGCAATATGTTTTTCCTTGGATGTGTCCATTGCCAGGATTAAATCAGGCCATCCCTCTTCATCTGAGAAAGCTAGTAAGATCACTGGGTAAAATGAAATGTATTCCTAACAGACTAATAAAATATAGGCAACCATCAAACAAGAAAATGGACAGTAGCACAAAATAGAGAGTAGTATTAGAATCATTACTACTGATTTTATTCTGAAAGCTTCCTTATGAACAGTAGCTGTATATATTAATTTTGGCACAAAACATGTGTATAGATTTGGGCAATGAGCTGACTAAAGCCATTGGGAGCCTTTCCAGAGTTACCATTGAATGAGCTAGTGGTGAACACTATGAAAAAGCCCAGCTTTTCCTGGACTGACTTCAAAATCATTACTTTTAAAGGGAATCTTTATCCAAAACACCAAAGTTATTTTTTAGATGCATTGAACTGACAATTTTCAGAGGCCAGGAAATTTTTTTACAGACTAGAGTTGATATTTAGAGTGACACAAGCACATCTGTATGAATAATGTGCATTATAGTTGGCTTTTATTTTATGTCCTTTGGATTCTTGAAGATCACACCAAAGGCAAAACCTAGAAGCGCTATGGATCCAGGGTTCAGTGTTGAGAAGGCACTGCAGTCCCTGGAAGCAGTAGCTGACTTTAATCTTTCTTTCAGCTGCTGTTAATATGCATGCCATTTCCTCTACAAGAATTCTCAGCCCAGTACCCTGCAGATCTGTAGTGTTCTGTCAAATCTTTTGTTGAGCCTCAGTAGCTTATGTGGTGGTGCCTTCCAACAGCTGAGAGATAGACATTTTAACATTAAGGTTTAAAACTAAATCATTAGGTTTTTGAGTCCTGGAGAGTGAGGAATAAATTTCCGAGTGTTGTACATTTAGTTTTGTGTTCTTTATTAAGGTTTTCTACATCATGTCAAAAGAGATATCTCAAGCCCTCACTGGCTTGCCTGCCAGAAGTCTGTATTGTTTTAATTAGCTTATGGCACTAACTTGTAAGTGTCCTATGAATTGTCTTCCTTCAATTCCAAGTTATCTCTGCTTTCAAGAACCCTCTGTGTTGGAGCGTTGTCATATCTAAGAACTATCCCAGTACTTATGCCCTAGAACTGTCCAGAAAGATTGATTTCTGTATTAAATAGAAGTCGAGGAGTCAGAAGATCTGGTTCCCATTCTTGTTTCCTGTATGATTTTTGGCAGGTTTCCTCATCTGGACGTTTGAAATAATATCTGCTCTCATCATGGGATTCCGAAGCTGTATTAACTGACAGCAGTAAAATGTGTTGAGATGTATAGATGAAAAGGGATATAGTAATGCAGAATCACAGAAATTTAGATGCAGAAGCAGTAACTTAAAGCTGTTTGTTTTATCATATTTACTTTGAAAAAATACTTGCATAGAGTCCAGGCCTCCCAACTGAGATGCGCTGACATGTAAAATGTGCCCAAAGTGAACTGCTGATGGGCTGGCATTTGCAGGATGGTGGAATTCCAGATAATGCTTTCTTTACTGTACATTCAACTGTAGGGTTCCCTTGTCTTTTGTACAGACAAAAGAGATTGTGAAGGGCTCTGTGGGGATTTTTTAGGAACTTCATTCTTGTTGTTGATCTTGCATACAAAAATTTCATTAAGCATGCATCTGTTTGTTTATACATTACCATCCTAAACCAGAAACTCTCATTACCTAACTGTACATTAGAGAGTTGAGATGCATTCTTCCAACAGACCTAGCAGTTATTTGGATTAAGGGACAAATTTTGAATAATTTGTCTTCAAATAATGCAGACAAACTGTAATCTAGCAAACAAATAGCATACAGACCCCTCAAAATAATTATAATCCTTCCTCCCTTTTTCTCTAATGCAAAACTTGTCCATTACTTAATGTGGCCAGCAGTGTGGAGAACTGGGGTTGTGTTAATGATGCCCTTCTCCTTGTTCTTGTCTACTGTATTTGATCCTCTAGTCAGCTATAAAATAATGTATGGAGTGACAAGGATGGTATCTTGATTGTATCCAGCTGTCTGGAACAAGTCAAGGGCAAAACAGCCTTCCATGTAGCCAAGCACCCACTAAAGAATACCAGAAATATTAAAATTTAAGTCAGTTCCTGACAAAGGAAGCAGATTGGTTAGATCCAAAGCCAGCTGTGGACGTAGTTAGGTTATAGTCATATCTACTGAAGTTAACATCAAAAGTTTAATTTTAATCATGCTTGGGTTTAGTTAGAGTTAAAATCTTCTTGAACAGTCATTTGTGTTTCTCTAAAACAATTATTTTAGTATTCCATTAGTGGCCTTTTGCTCCTGGACGTGGCTTCTCTGAGTTGTAGGGTCCTTCCACAGCAAGCTTGTTCTTTTATGTACTTCTTCCTGGAAACTTTTTATTCCAAGAATTTGGACTTAGAAGAATTTAAGTGATCTTTGCCCCACTGAAACTCTACCCTCGCAAAGCAGATGTGTTGCATTTGCTTTCTCTGCAGGTTAAGAGCCTGTCACATTTTTTTCTCTTCAGGTCTGGCGTGAGTTCCCTGACAGGTTGGTTGGCTATCCAGGCCGCCTGCATCTTTGGGACCATGAGATGAACAAATGGAAATATGAATCAGAATGGACCAATGAAGTCTCAATGGTGCTCACTGGGGCAGCCTTTTATCACAAGGTAATATACAACTTGCACTGTTTTAATGTACAATGTGTACATTAAAAAAGATCTATATGTATTTCTGTCGTTGTTCCATCAGTTTTTATGGTGCTAAGGTTATGTTCTTTAAAACAGTTGGAGAACTGATTGCAAACTTTCCCTAGACCTCTTTCAGTTGCTGTGAAAACCACTGATTTGTCTCTGCCAGTGAAGTAAAATCATTACTTAACTTTATGAACTTACAAAACTCCTGCCAGTTTGCATGACCTGAAAGTACATAGCAAATTTTGCAGGGAATGTAACTTTGTAGCTGGCAGAAAAGAAAACAAATTTCAATTAAATTTGTGTGGTGATCAGGTAAGGAATAATTGCGCAGTTTAGCACCCAGAGTAATGGTAATGTAGTTATTGTCTGAAGGCACTATCACTTAGCTGTCTGCCCTTCCATGACTGAAATATTTAGTCTTGCAGTTACTGTATCTATATTTAAAATTATCTTCTTTCTCTCTCTCTTCTCTGCAGTATTTCAACTATCTTTACACCTATAAAATGCCTGGAGACATCAAGAATTGGGTGGATGCTCATATGAATTGTGAAGATATTGCCATGAATTTTCTAGTAGCAAATGTGACTGGCAAATCAGTCATTAAGGTGAGGCTTTTCTGCTGTTTATCTTTACAAAATTAAAAAACGTGAGATATGAACTTAAATTTATTGAGTAGTCTTCAATATGTTGCTTAATCCTCCTTTCTCTCTCATTTTCCCCCATTATGGTATCTTGGTCTCCTTTGATGATAGAAAAGCCCTTCTAGTAAAATTTGTATGTTAACCGAGAACAGAGAATTGTTTTTTACCAGTGGTTTCTGGTGGTTATTTTAGTCATCTAGATGAGCTATTTAAAAGATAATTTAAATGACAGATATGTGTGTGTATATGTACATGCCACATACACATATTGTAACTATTTGAGATCACTGGAGGAAAGAAATTACCGACTGTCCGCAGCTCACTCCATCGTGGCCTGACAACAGCTGATTTATAGGAATGTTAATTGCAAGAACATTAATTGCAAGATCAGCTTTAAATGAACTTTTTATCCCTGGATTAATTTCCTGACATGTTTCGACACGTTTTCAGGTCTAGACATTCACTCTGTACATTCATTTCAAAGTGTGTCAACTTGGAATGAGATTCAGAGGCCACCAGGCATTACTGCAATTAGTGGGGCCCGTTCTCCCATCTGTCCATCATCATTTACTGTGACCGGCTGCTGCATTTCCTAGAAAAGTCTTTAGAAGTTAAAGTGTGTGCTTTTGCTGAAAACGTTTGTGAGCTGCATGAGGGCACAGCAGAGTAATTTGGCACCTCTGTGCCATTCGGGGAGTCTCGCAGAGTTTGCCAGTCAGCTCTGAGCTGGAGAGAGCAGAGAGTGCCGGGTGGATTAACGTTCCGGTGAAGCATGGGAAGCTATATTTCATCGCTGTTATGGCTGCAAGAACAAATGGTGTTTATACAGGGACCTTGGCAGTGAGAAAACAGTCATTAAACAGGAATTAAGGAGCTTGTCATCGCCACTTCTTTTCAGTTACAGAAGGAAAAAACCCTCCAAGCCGGTTTTATTGGGCCCCTGTGAATTTTGCAGTCGGCCGGGCCAGATGGAGCTGAATGGAGGAACAGAGTGGCTCTTTTTTTGTACACCCCCTCTTTTTGAAGCAGCTCAGCTTACACTGCAGGCATGTTCAGAGGTATTGCACTGCTCTCTGTGCAAGGAGATTAATGTCCCTGCTGTTGATATTTGATAATATCTGGCATGCCTTTCTGCAGGTGACCCCACGAAAGAAGTTCAAATGTCCAGAATGCACAGCAATTGATGGGTTATCACTGGACCAGACACACATGGTGGAAAGGTGAGTGGCCACTCTTTATTTCTCTGTCTAGTTCTGATCTGTAGAATCTTATCCTGTCTCTCATTAAATTAGGATCAAAAATGATAGTGTTTGTATAAATTACTAATTTTGAAAGAATGTTACATGGATTCGATCAGCATAAGTTATTTCTACAAGTGGGTGTTGTGTCACTGAAAAGTAGACTACTACAAAAAAGGACTTTAGAAGGGTACAATTTTTATCAGCTTTGCTGTAAAGCTTATAGGACACATATATGAAGTTCAGGTTCTTGGTTGGCAGTACTGTCAGTAATACCACATTTCTGTTTGCCGTGGAGTATCAACTGTAATAAGTATGAGTTTATTTTTTTTAAACCAGACAATTGGTAGCTTACCAAAGAGAAGAAAGGATATAAACTATTAATAAAGTCATTTGAAGTGATATTTGTACATTGTCTTCTCTCCAAGGATTGTGAAGCACATTGCTTCCACTAGTGAAGGGCATTTGCTGCACAATTCCTTGTTGCATTTTTTAATAATGGCAACATTTTTATAATTTTCTGAAAATTTAGTTTTGAAATGAAATATGCATTTGGAAAGGCAGTGAATGCTTAGAGGGAAATACTGAAAGTTTGTAAGTATGAGATTTGCATTCCCTGCTTTACAGTAAAGAGCTTCCCAACCTTGACAAAGACACTAGGCTTCTCTCTGCCTTGGCTTCTGAATGTGTAAAATAGGGGAAAGTTTCTTCATTTTGCAAAGCTGTTCAGTACCCATGTTTGAAATGCACTGTCTGACAATAAATGTACATACTAGTTGTTAGGTGGAATTAACCTGAGATTTAGGACCGAGAAAGGCATCTCACTTTAGGCTTCTTGGGCTGTTGTATCTCTCCTGCAAACTTTGGGAAAAATTATTTGCAACCATTGAACTGATGGAGTAGATAAGCAGGGGAAGAAGTCACCAGAAGAAAAAGACAGTTGGACTTAATGATCTTAAAGGTCTCTTCCAACATTGATGATTCTATGATTCTAAAAGGTGACCAAAAAAAAAAAAAATTCTGACCTGCATTTGAAATAGACCATTTCAGATCGCATGGAGAGGTATAACATGGTTATCTTACTAGTTATCATTTTAACAGCAAGCTTTCTTCTGTCCTTCTCTGCAGAACTCAGAAAATTTAAAGTGTTGTACAGGCTTTAATAAGACTGGATTAAAAAAGGAGTTTGCAACTCAGAAGTAAAACATACCCCATTAAGATGGTAAAAATTACTCTGCAGGAAAACACTTGAGAAAGGGTGGGAAGTTTTGTAGATCTTAAATGTTAGCTGAAAGGGAAGCACAAGAGGATCCCCCATATCTAACAACTCTGACCTGGCTTATAGGATGGACCACCTGAAGCCAGTTGAGCTTTCCTATGGCCATAGGAGCGTTCTACAATCTTAGTTATGAACTAGGTTCTCATTAATGAATTATGAATTCTCATTAATGAATTAAGAAGATGAACAAGTGCTCTTTGCCTTCAAGTGCCTTATGATGCCAGATAGAGGTCATGTTTCCATGTCTATAGGAGTTCTTGTATCCTCAGAGTAAAGTGTCATTGACAGTTTATTGAGAACATGTTTAAACTGTTTGTTTGCTTGTCTGTAATTTTGGAAAGTGGAGGATACTGGGTTGTGGGAAGTGTTAGATTGACTGTAAATCCATGTATTTTTATTTGCCCAGCCAAAGAAGTACATGCGAGATAGAGTCTGAGTGCAGGAGAATCTGGAGAGATATACAGTTTAGGTATATTCAGATTGATTTTGAAAATCCTTAATATCATACTGAAACTGCTTGCTACACCTAATGCCTTCTTTCCCTGTATTATCATCTACCTAAATATAAGGGAGTTATTTGAGAATCTGAAAGGGTTTATTTTTTTTAATCTTCTAAGCTAGATATTAATTTAAAGTAGATAATAAATGGTAACAACTCCTAGAACAAATTTTCCTGACTTAACAGTAAGGCTCTCATATTTTTCCTCTCTCTTCATCCTCTCAATTTTTCTCTCTCTCTCTCTCTCTCCTCTCTCTCTCTCTAATCTACTAACTATTTTCAGGGTCAGGAGAAAAGCTGAATGGAAAAACAAAGCATGCATCAGGGAATCCTTGTCATTATAAAAGAATAACTTTCTACTGATAACTTTACAGTGTTGGGTATCAAGAACAGTACCTGAGGTGTCAGGCAAAGAGCCATTATCAGCTTTACTTGCAGCTTCCCCAAGTGCCTGCCTCCTTGCTTTTTAGCATTCAGAAATAACGAACAGGTAGTCTGAGCTAATTACTTGCACGGATATCCAGGGATCAACCTACTGTTCGTGAAACAAACAGTTTATCAGGGCTGTCACATGCACGCACAACATTCAGTGTTAGGTTTCTGGTTCAGAAATAGCAGAGAGATGCCCAGCAACTGCCTGTTGGTTTTGTAAATGGAGAAGGTTTGAGAAGATCTGTCCAGGAAAGATTTGTAACTAACTGGTTTTGTTGGGCATTTTGACTTGTTCAGCAGAGACAAAGGAAGATGGTACAGTTGAACTCTCTCTTATTAAGATATTTTATTCTTTTAGTAATACACTGAATCATGGGAAAGCCAACTCTGCTATTCTTCTTCAAATTTATTTGAGATAAATAGAAGACTTTAGTCCCCAGGTTTATTGAACTCCAACATTAAAATACATTAACTGAAGAAAGCTTTGAACCAAGAGTTCCCTTCTTGCCCTAGGTTAGCCTTTACATCAGGTCACAGAAGAAACTGCAGGAAGGTCTCATAATCCCTGTATTTATAGGTGTTTAAGTAGCAACAAGTTTACTGCCTTTAGCATTTTTGCATCTGGCTCTCAAAAATGGAAAATTCTGTAAAATGCAATCTAGAGGGCAACTGCCAGTACAATAAATATAGCAAAGGGCTGAGCTGCTTCTGCAGCCACAATAACAGCAGTATTTTATGTGGGACATGTAAGTATTTGTCAGAGTCAAAATAGGAAGCCATTTCCTTGAGAGGCAAACTGCCCAGGTCACACTTGACCAGAGGTTGCAGGTACAGGGTTACCCTGCCAAGAAGTTAGTTGGATTATAGCAGTGAGGAACCTGATTGAGAGACCTTAACAAAACCAAGTTCATCCAGGGGCAATGGGGCTCTCAGTTTCTGAGTTCACACAATCTTAATGTCTTACTGAGCTGAGCACGACTGCATGTTGTCAGGAAAGCAAGGAAAAATAATAATTCTCAGAAGCAAACATGCCTCTGTTACTTGGAATTTGCAAAACTATTGATGCATCTAAGAGAAACAGCTTCCCTTCATATGGAGATGACATTGCATTCTCTTGGCTACCTAGCTTTCCAGGTTTAATGTTCTAGATATCCTTTCTGGTTGATATTGTCCAAAAGTGACAAGGACTTCAGAATTCAAGTGATTTAGTTCAATGCTAGAGATGAATTTTTTTGAAAGAAGTGTCTTTCTTTCAAACACATTTTGTGGCTTGTGTATGACATTTCTTTCCTTTAAAAAGCCTGTTTCTGATCTTTGGATTTGATATTTATTTATAACTTCAGCTTCAGCCAGAGTGTTTAGAATTTTCCCATTTTTAATTTTTGCCATTTTTTAACAATGAAATGGTTCTTGGTGGTTAAAGATATTGTACTGGCAGGCTTAAATGGACTTGCCACCAAAAAAAGTTCAGCTGTAGAAGGATCCCATCTTGATATTTTGTCATAAGACCTCACTTTTGATTTGGGAGTATAAGCTCTGGAGGGAAGAGGTCAATTTTGGCTGCCCTATCCCTTTAGTTTTGTCTTTTGCTCTGAGGTTGCCACTTAGTTCTGGTTGTGACAATGGCTGGTCTGATGTGGACACCTGCCTGCCAGGCAGTAGGCTGAGATAACTAATTCATTTCACACCAGCCACCAAGCAGCTGTTACATTACAATGTCTTTCAGTCATTACTGGCAAAGGCAGGATTTGAACTGGTAGACTAAAATTATTCTTGTATTCCAGAAACCAGTGAAGGCCAGCAGCTGTGCAAACTTCTCACGTGCACATCTCCCAGTGCACCTCCTTGCCTGTGAAGTTTGGGGGTTCCCTGCCATGAGGCTTCTCCAATACACATCATGGACTAGTTAACCACATTTCTTACAAGTAACAGATTATTTCAAAGTCTGACTTTATCTAAAAATCAGATGTGTTTAAGATGTCTAACGGTGGGCATCCTGTGGAAGCAACAGAAACTGCTTAGTATTCCTGGAGAAAACACTCAGTTCCTGCTGTCTGCAGGAATTACTGCAACCTTTCAGTGCCTGAGGTCCAGATCTCACTCTCTTGATGGTTCACCTTGTTATTGCAGATATTGAACAGCTTCCTGGATCTTCACTGATGGCACCTTTGCTAATTCAGATCTGTACTACACTAGAGCAATAGTGCTTGTTGCAGGAGTAGAGGTTGTGTCCCACTGTACATGATTTTCTCTTACACTCTGAATTCATTTTGTTTATGGTCCCAGTGATTTGAATCTGAAGATAGGAAGGTATGAGGTAGGATGAAGTAAGTGAGGATGAAAAGGTAGCAGAAAGTGTAGTGCCTTCATTTACCTGTATAAATATTTTATTTAAGTATCACTTCATATAAAGTAGTTTTCTAACACTTTTCTCAGGGCAGAAAATGGTCTGAATTATGACCATTATAGCTTGAAACAGCTATGTGGTTGAGGAAATAATTTTGAAAACTGCTCTTGCTGTCCCATCTACTTCAAAAGAGTGTTTGGGGCAGTGTTGAGCAGTCCCCATCACAGAACTGTCACACTCAGTTGGTGTGATTGACCAGGTCCTGATGAGGAAAATTATCCTGGAGCCATAGTGACCCCCTAACCCTTTGAAGGGGTCAGGAGAGGGTGCAGTGGTTGGAGAGTGAGAGACCTGCTCTGCAACTGCCTGCAGTACTTCAACCTCTGTAGCTGGGGCAAAGTGCTCACTTCTTGTTTTGTTTTCCCTTTCGAATGGCAAAAGAATGTCACCTGTTTTCTTGTAGCTCTCTGTGATGTGTAGGGAACTGTTGTTGTGATTCTTGGTATCTGAATTCCTTAAAAGCTGTTCTTTGTAGCAGGCAGCTGATGTTAGCAGAGCTTTGGCTGAGGTGAGATGAGCCAGGTTTTCTCTGCCTTGCTTCCATAGGTACAGCACCCTTAAGTGAAAGAGTTAAAGGAGCAACATAATGGTTAAACACCTCTCTGCTTGTTTTTTGAAGAACATGGCTGTTCCTTTCCACATTACAGATTATTAAAACTGAAAGAGTTATCAGGGTCCAGTTTTGTTGTGCTAATATGTGATGTATTATTGCTCAATATATCATTATTTAGACAAAGAAAATAAACTAGTTAGTTTGTTCAGTTTTAATTCAGCTTCACCTTTAAGTTACAGTACAGTCAGCTCTGCCTATCTCTGAGGCTTGTTTTTTTTTTGGGTTTTTTTTTTTTTTGTGGGAAAAGATAGAGCTTCTGAAGAAGCCTGAAAAAAGACAGACTTTTTTTTTTTTTTTAATAACTCTATTTTCACAAAGCCTTGATTGTTGCAAAACCTTCGCTATAAATGAAATTGACCCAACAGTGGCCCTTTAAGAGACATGTTGGCAGTTAATCTGTTCTGGTTTACAGCATGTACATTGCTTTAAGAATGACTGGAATTCCAGGGGAGGGAGAAGGGAAGATTTGACCTCCATGTGCACATGTGCTGCTGCCAGCATCCCTTTGCTCCTCTCTGTGATTAAATGGATAAATCAAAGAACACCAGCTTCTTTGCTGTTCTCTCTGCAGTGAGGCTCTCTTATTTATTAGTAGCCAGCATGGCTGAAATACTTCCAAGTGCAAGAGGGAAGATTTCTACCAGTTATTTTGGTGTGGGTGTTGGTAGCCAGCCCAGTTGTTGTAGCTCTTAATTATACTGCTTTCCTTCTCAACAGATCCGAATGCATCAATAAGTTTGCCTCAGTCTTTGGGACCATGCCTCTCAAAGTGGTGGAACATCGTGCTGACCCCGTCCTGTACAAAGATGACTTTCCTGAGAAACTGAAGAGCTTTCCCAATATTGGCAGCTTGTAAAGAGTGAGACAAAACTCAGTGAGGAAAACAACAGCTGAAAAGGTGCTATGCAGAATATAAGGCCCTGAAGACAGAACTTGCTAGAGAATGGGTTGCATCTGAGGGAGATGGGAACTAATGTTGTTGTCTTCCTTTTGCACTGCACAAAGTTGTTAAGTGAAATCTGAACAACTGCTTCTCTGTGCTCGCAGAGAATTGAATCTGTTTGTGGGTTCTCCAAAAAATGTCAAACACACACTTGTGTCCAAAGGAGGCTGTGCACCCGGAAGAATAAAACAGCATCTTGCTCTCTGTGGTCTGACTGGACTGACTTACCTCTTCTATCAAATGTGCTGCCGGCTCTCTGGTTAGTGGGCATCCGTCCATTCCAAGCAACTGTCTGCAATGTAGAGCTGTTCTTTTATGGGAGGAGTTTATTTCCTGTGTGGCTGGTGGGCCTCTGTCTTTTGAGCTTTACCTGTTGTCTTAAGTAACTGTGAAACAAATATTTTCCTCTGTAATATGAGACAAATGTTTATTTTTTTACAATGACACAAACAAAAATCTGTCTGTTTTCACCTAGTTTAAAGAGTAAAGCATTTTGTGTTACTTAAATTATTTTGATGGAGATGGAGACACAGCAGCTGGGAGGATATTCTCCTTCAAAGCAGAGACCTTCAGGACAGAACTGCAATTGCTGCATTTCCTGTATAAATCTCAGGTTTTCTGCTGCACTCATGCAAAAGACTCTGACTTTATATCAGAACTAGTTGTATTATACAGAAAATTATTTGTCTTTAGTCTTCTTGTATTTTTTATTTTCATTATCAAACCAGCAATCAGGTTACAGTTTTACATTGTAGCCATCATAGGGATGAAGTATGAAATAAGTTTTTCATGTCTGAATCCTCTTCAGCAAGCAGCATACCAATTTGTAAAACCCCTGTGTTTTCAGAAATTCCCAGTTTCAGCTTCAATGTTCATGTGTAAGACACTGTTAAAACACACTTACAAACTCCTGTAAATTACCATTGTTGGAAAAATTGTTGTGTCTTTGCTTGTAATTTAAGGAACCCATTGCCACAGTCTGAAACATACAGCTTAGGAAGTCTTTTGGAGAAGATTTACATTTCTTAGGAGCATTTGAATTATTTCTCCATACTGAAATGAACTTGAATGAGAAAATTAAATGCAACAAAATTAGAAATAAAGTTGCCTGGACTGTTACTATTGCCCTTCAGTATTAATGACGGTCCTTAAGTTGGGCTGAGAAAGCAATCTCTTTCTAGCCCCACTGATAAAATGTTTGTTACTAGATAAGTTTGATTTCAGTGTCTTTTGAAGCCTCTGTTGCTGCTGGTTACAGACACATCCTACTTGATGGGCTGTTTTTCTGTTACAGTGCAAGCAACCTTATTACTCAGATTTGCCAAACCCCAAACAATAGGACAAGTGTTAGACATCATGGTTCACCCCCTCTCCTAAGCTGGATAGGCAGCAATGACAGAAACCAAATGAAAGTCAGGCTAGAAACAGGAAACATCTGCTCCTATTTGTCTCACCCCCACTAAGACTTATCTTATTGCCCAATGCAGTGGATGTGCTGTGAATGGAAATCATATTGAAACAATAGCTTTGAGGGATGCTTCACTTCATAGCCTCCCTGGGATGTGCCTGTAAACTGTATCATCTGACTCTCTGGGAGTGTTTAATTACTAGTAAATGCTTTTTGCTGCACTCTTTGTTTCATTCCTGAGTTGCCGTGGGAGCTAAAGGATAGCTGCTGCAGTGACAACTGCTGTCTGCACAGTGGCTGTCACAAGAGAGAGGAAGGCTTGTTACTCATTATTTCTCCTTCGCAGCCTTTCAGGTTTATTGACATGAACCTTCTTATTGAATCTTCCTGATGATTTATATGCTGGTGCTTGTGTATCAGGAGATGCCAGCATATTTCCCTTGAAAAGTTTGCTTTCAAAGGGTAGCTGTGACAGTGCAACAGTCACTTCAGTTTTGGCTGTCCTTTTGGAGCTGATCTCAGCTTGGCAGGCCCTAGCAGTTTAACTGAGTTATAACACCTTCCTTACAGAGTTGTGAAGCTGCTGTGGTTCCTTGATTCTTTCTCAGTAAGCCAGTAAAAAGTTTGTTTTGCACAGAGTCTTAAAAGATACTGAGGATTTGAAATAGTTGGTTGAATAGTTTTAGATGGAGACAGCCAAACCAGTCCTGCTAAGCTGAGCTATAATCTCCAGTCAGTAAAAAGGTAACAGGTCCTTGTGTCTGCATCCAGGAGCATCTGAGGAGTTCCCTCTTGCACAAAATGTCCAGTGACCCCTAATGATCGTGTTTTATCCTTTGGCATTTTACAGTTGCTTTTATAGGGCTAGCTCATTTACAACCCCATTTGTCTCTGTTTAGTGCCATGGAGAAAACTGGGCAATTGACCATAAAGAAAAATTGTAAAATTGCCTAGTTACTTGCTCTCTGCATTTATGATTGTGATGTTCTTGATGCAAATTCTGTAAAGGTAAGATGTAATTGTATGTCTGATTTGGAATGGGGTTTTTGTCAATCTTTAAATTAAGATAATTTTTAACTTTTCATTATATATATGATAACCAAAAAAGCTAAATAATTGTATATTAAAAATTAAATCACATGAGTGTTTATTGTATTTCACTTCTGGAGTGGCACAAGAAAACATGAATTAATTCAGAAGGGAGAATTTCAGTGACCAGCTCTTTTGCTATATAAATCTGTGTTAAACTTGAATATCCACAATGTGTTTCGGAAAGATCTGTCAATATTTTCTCTTTCCCATAACTGGGGTTGGATGGTTGTCTTGAAAACAGAAGTTTGGTCTGCATGAATTCATCCCAGGCACCTTTTGGGGAGAGTATTTGTTACTCTCATTTTCTGCCAAGATTTGACAATAGCATTTATCTTGGAGAAATACGGAACAGATCTCTTTTTTGCAAAGAGATACAGCAGATGTTAAATAAAACTGTGCTTTTGAGAAGAGATCTTTGGCCGAGTCACTGAGATTGTGGAATCCAATGTGGTGGCAGCTTTTTGTTTCCAGAAGCATTGCAGCACAGTCCCTGTGCATCACACTGCAAAAGGGCAGTGTGTGCATGGCACACCTTGCTGCTTGTGCAGAGGGGCTGCCCTGCCAAACCTGGGGAGTCCTAAGGATACATTTTTAGCTTCATCAACTCTTCCTATAATGCATGAGTTTTTTCTTCCTCACAGCTCCACCATCTTATTACAGGATGTGAAAGTTCAGGCCCTAATGTTCCAAATGACTCTGTCCTTCCGTGTCTAGCTCCTGCTCTGGAGCCTCCTGCCATCCATCATGCTTCTGCTGGTGTGGTTCAAATATGCTTTACTCTAGCAGCAAGTTTATCCCTCTTAATTATCCATTCAAGGGCCTTTTAAACTCCAGGACCTTGGAGACACAGGTGTCAAAATAATTGTGAGGTGGGATTTAAGTGATGTTCAGTACTTCTGACTCATTTTGCTTTGAGTCTGTGTTGGAGAGTGGTGAACATTTTAGAAAGATTCTATACTGAGACACATGAAAATTTATTTAGATGGGCAATTTTAATGTTAAATATATCCAAGATTTGATATGAATGCCCTCCATAATGAATGTCTGATAGCTTGGGTACTTCTCACAGGTAGAGCATCTTTTGGTCAGGAAAGATCTCAAAGTGGTTAATGGGTACTGCATAAATCTGTCCAGCCCTCTTACATGGAAGCTGCTCTCACAACCAAAGCATGATACTTGGAAGAAATACTAAAATCGATGGTGCTGATGAGAAAATGGGACCAGAATAAGTATGAATTTTTTCATTTTTCTCTTTAAAGATTTGCATACTTAAATTTTACTATGACTGCTGCAAAACATGTTCTCTTGTAAACTAAAATATAAACTATGTGTAGTTCTTGTAGTTGTGGATAGTCTTGTCTATGTACTTGAATCATGACTGCAAACTTATGTTTGATTAAATCTATGCTAGAAAATGAGCAATTTTCCAATTCCAGTTGGTCCAGTTGCTAACTTCAGTCTGATCCTGAAGAGCTGAGAAGAGCAGAGCAAATCCTGGCAAGAATTCCACCTATATTGCCTTTTCATTTCAATTTTTAGGCTGAAAATAATAATTCTGTCAATACCTACCAGAAAATACCAAACACAATGCTCTGCAGGATCTGAAGGTTATCCAATAAGCAGGTAGTCACTTCAAACCTCTTGCTAACATTGTCATGTGACAGAGATAGTGTTTGCTTAGCAGAAAATTCATGTAGTAGAACACTTTTGCTTTACTCTTGAGTCATAGGTCTTTAAGTTGTATCTCATGCTGTTGGGAGTGCCTGTAGGATGGTGTAAGTTTCTTTTATGACACCTGCCACTACTCTATCTAAGTGCAAGAAACTGAGTTTCACGGTCCTCCTGTGTGGGTAAGGTCAGCCTCTTACCTGAAGCTACAGATAAGGAAAGAGAGAGAGCTGGTCAGATTCTGTGTGGGTAAAACCAGGATTGAACACCAGTATCCCAAGCCTGGTATTTTGCAGAACAGCTACAATTCTGTCTGAATTGTTGTTTGTGTGGAATTTTGGGTTCCTCACTACCGAGGTAGAGGGCTGTTAGGTTTGACTTCAAGAATCAGCAGGCTTCAGCGAGCCCTGGCTTGAAGCCATTTAGAGACATTCCTGGTGCACTCTGTGTAATTTCAGCCTGATGGAAATGGCTGTAATGCAGTCCCACCTCTGCTGATCTTCAGGATTCCCCTGTCTGCAGCTTCTTGTGGTTGCTTTGAAATGAGTTATGTTTCCCATTAAAGGATAGCAGGGACAATTGAGGCAATTACGCAGACTGGCTTGGAGCTAGCAGCACGAAGGGAGTTTTCCGACTGAAAGCAGTGCTGCTCAAAGGTTCTTCCTGCAAGGTTGCCTGTTTGCTGTCTTCATTTGTCTGAAAAAGGATCCAGTAATTGTCCTTCAAATTCTCTTTAGTCATGCTGAATGCCTGTTTACTTGCAAAAACAGGAAGTGCTCCTGCTCCAGACAAGCATGACAACTCTGCAGTGACCATGGACAGAGATAGTGCAACTTGGTTGTGATTTTATTAGGTCTATAAACTTGTGCCAGTGCTCAGTACCAGACTCGATGCAGGGGGGATGCTGTGACTAAGAAAATGCCAGCCTAATTATTAAGTCACATCTGTTAGATTTTTAGCCTAAATTTCAGTTGAGGGGGAGCTGGACAAAGGCCAAAGGTGGTCCACATGGCCAGTGAAGGTGTGAAGAACTTAGGGTATACAGACCCGCATGAGGTTTTGCATGTGTCATTGTGCGGTGTGGTTTCTGTTGCATCCTGTGCTTTTAAGGATGAAGCTTATCCCTTCTAGCCCCTCCCCTCCATTCTGTGCAGAGATGGGAACATGTAATACTAAAAGCTTGGGACTGACTGAACAAAGTGCCACTTATGGCTATCCAGCTGCCCAGTGTGAATATCTCGTGCTCATCCAGGAGATAAGCCTGTAATGACTTGGAAAGATAACTTGAGCTTTTTAAGCCATAGGCTGTGTTACCTCCCCTGTGTCCATGTGTATATGTGCCATATACTCAAGGAAACCACTGTTTCTCACCTGTTTGGCTGGCTGTTTGTAGACTTACAGGTCCTTCTTTTGTGAAACTTCTCTTTGAAGGCCAGGGCCAGGTCTCAGCTGGGTGCTGGGCACACTTAGTGCTGGGTGCCTTCAGCTGAGGACTGATGGGAACAATAACTGCTTTGCCACACTCCATACAAGCAGGGAGGGGAAAAGGTTTGAAGGGGAAAGGACGGTAAAATGAGATCCAGGAATTCAGTAAGGCTACAGCAAAAGGAGCAGATTGCTAACTCAGAGCATCTGTCTTTGCCCTGTGAATAAGTTATGAACTGCAAAGCAAGAGAAAGTGGAAGATCCTTTCACAAATAATAAACACTTGTTTGTCTCAGATTAAATGCAACACCTTTACATGTGGGCTCCAGCTGGCCATAAGTAGGTGCACCTTGCATGGCTGTTACTTTCCTTGCCAATGAGAAGATTATTGAACATCCATCTGCTTAAAGGTTAATAATCTGCTTGTAAAAAGAGGAAGAAAAAAAGGTGAATCTGTTTAGTTTAGAGGAATAAAAAATTGCTTTTCTATTTAAACTGCCCAAACTTTGCCCTGCCTTAGAGTCATATTCTCCAGCAGAGAAGGAACACGTTAACCTAGGAGCTGTAGCCACATCTCCCAGAGAGAAATTTTTCCATGTGTTTTAAATAACTGCTGTAACTCCACTAAGAAAGTGCAGTGTCAAGAAGAAAATGCACATTTCTAATCTGGGTTCTGCCACTATCTACTTTAGAGAGAGCCTTTTTAGTTCTCTGGCATCATTTGTGCCAGAAGCAATTTCTGATGTAAACCCATACAAGCAGGATGTTACTGAAACTGGCTTTAGGCTCTCAACACTCTGAACTCTGCCAACATCTGGAGAATCTGGCTTTGAGTGCTTGGGGAGGGAAGGAATTTTTCTCTTACAAGTGAGAGGAATGGATAAGCTTGGAACAGCACCTGCATTATCCATTTCTTTGTGAGACAGAGAACAGCCATGCACCATCTGAAGCAAGCTGATGCTCCCAGACAACTGATGGAAAGGCCAGAGGGGCTCTGTGGGTCTTGGTGGGTTGCTGGCAGCTGCTGGGCACCTTCTCAGCTTCCCTGAACAAGAAAGGCCCCTTCCAGTCCCCCAGAATCTGGGTACAGGCACTGGAGCTCTTACTGGTCCAGGAAACAGATTTGCAGCTGAGTTTATAGATGGAGTGCAAGCAACAGAAAGGGCCCTTACAGAACCCAGATTTCCTCGCAGTGAGACAAGAGCTGTGCCCTGTGAACTGGTGGGGCTCAGACAAACCCTTCCCTTGTGTGGGGACAAGTGAAACTCAGAGGGCTCAGTCTGGCCCACAGCCCACTGGGCAGCTTCTGGCTGCAGGCAGGCACCTCTGGGAAACCCTGCAGAGCCACAGAGCAGGAGGGGGTGGGTGAGGCTTGGATGCCTCTGCTAAAGTGGAGCTAGGAGGGGAGGGAGCGTGATGGCCTGTGGGAATATGGGAAACACTGCCAGCCCCAGGTGTCATCTCCTAGGGCTTCAGGAGACCTTGTGCTTGGTGCCTGAGCATAACTGTGCTGTGTAAAAGGGGTGGAGCCACAGCACGGGGAGCTGAGGGTCCCTGCTGTGAAAAATGATGTTCATTTTCCTGGTAAAATTATTAATAAGAGACATTAACAATAAGAGACATGAAAATAAAGCAAAGGTTAAATGGCTGGGTGCCAAGAGCACACTGGTGTTTTGGAATCACCCCCTTTTATCCTGTTCTTCATCCATGGATTTATGCATATTCAAACTTTTCCAGGAACTGCTCTGTATGGTTATTCTTTGGGTCCACCTTTTTAAAACAAGCACAGTTCCACTTTTATTTGGTTCTTATCATCTTTTGATTTGGGCTTTGGTCTCTTTTTCACAGGCAGAGAATCCTGAGAGTCACTTGGGCCTCTCTTGGAAGTATCTATTCAGGCAGCTAAAACACACTACACCTAAATTCCAAACTACAGCAAAAACCCCATTATCCATCTATTCAGGCAGTTAAAACACACTAAAAACTACAGAAAAAACCATCGTACTCAAAACATTCATTCCAACACTTGCAAAAAGCCAACACCAAAACATGTATTTATTACACCACTTCTGCGGCCTCCTGTTGCAAATCAACTTCTCCCTGTGTCAGCTGTGGCTGCTGTTAGGAATAAATCCCAAAAATAACTTGGTTCAAAAGTTATAAAGTTGATATGTTAGACAAAATAATGTTAAAGTTGTAATTACGTTAAGTTAAAATTTTAAGTACCTATTAATGATTCTATTGTTATTCCCCAGTGTCTCCTCTGCTGCTCCATCCTCAGGGATGGCACCTGGGGCCGTGAGGGGAGGGTGGCACCACAGGAGCTTGGATGTAAATGAGAGAAAACTGCATGAACTAAGCAAAAAGACCCCTAGAACTATGAGCCACCTCAAAAAAAAAAAGGGTTTAAACCACATCTGTGGGTTGGGAGTGAGGTATAGTTGTCCTCCTGGACCTTTTTGGCTCCTCACCCTAAACTAGGAGACATTGGCTGGAAAGAGGAGCCCTGACCTCAGATCCAGAAGTGACTTCCTGGGAACTCCTTCAAGGATGGGAGCCCCAGCTCTGCCTGCAGACCTTCAGTGGACAAAGCTGCTGAACCTTCTCCTCTGGGTCAATACCCTCTGTGGACAAAGCTGCCAAACCTTCTCCTCTGGCTCATCCCTGGGAGCAGCGGCAGCGGGAGCGCAACCCGTCAGCTCCCACCCTGAGCTGATCCTTAAATAAAGGCATTACAAAGGAGCAAAATCTCCTGCCCTGTTTATTTCAGCTGCCTCATTCCAGCCTGCTTGAGCAGGGCTGGGAGCCCTGCAGGAGCCCTGCAAGTCTTGAGCTGTGCTGGAAGGAGCAGCTCCTGGGCCCGGCTGCTGCCTCCAAACCATCCCTTTGTAGGGGCAGAGGCAGCAGCCCAGGAGCTGCCACCTGTTGTTAATCTACCCCTGGCTAATCCATTCTGGACTGCGTCAGCAGTTCAAAAGGGCACTGTTAGTATTTTTTGCCAGCTTCAATTAACGTGAGATTTTGGAGGCCCCTCTGATCGCATTTCATCTGTCATGAGTCAGGAACAAACCAGCCAGATTGCAGTTGAGAGGAGAGAAGAGGAGTTTATTGCAAACCAAAACAACAGTGTTTGTGTCCCCTTGGCCAGGGTGGCTGGGAAGCAGGGAACCTTCCTTCCCGGTGATGCCACTCCTTTCAAAACCTGGAAAAATAAAAATTGGTGATTGGAAATTCCAGCTCTTCACCTCCAAGGAAAAAAAAAAAAAAAAAGAAAAAAAAAAAAAAAAAGCTGCAAGTGCAATAACTTACTTCAAACAAAGTTAAAAAGAATCAAGCTGCAAGACTGTTTGTTCTTTTTAATATTCCACTGTAATGAACTGGTAATACATGGTTGCATAGGCAATAACATTGCATGGCACAAACCTCATGTGGCAACGTTTTAAATGATTTTTTTATTCTTTTTTTTCCTGAACATTTTTAAAACTTTTTTATTTTTTTTAATATGTTCTACCCCAGGCTGTTAAGCTAAAGAAAAAAAAAAAAAAAAAAAAAAAAAGGTAGCATTTATACAAGGTTACAATATTTTACAACAAAAAACCAGTAATATTGATTGAGGTTTGTTTCTTTCTTTCTCCCAGTCTCTCTTTCAAGCACTGCACACCTAAACCGATATATTATTATACATTGAAAACTGTCCTTCAAAATCAGTAGTATAAAAGTCCTAGCTCTACCTACCTAGCTAGCTATGTGAGGGGAGTGGAGAAGCATGTTACGAGAAAAGAGTTAAGGGGTGTAAGGCTGCTCCCTCCTTCCAGCTCCCTTCAGGAAATTGCAAAGGGCTGAATGACTTTCCATCCGAATCCACCCCCTTCCCATTTGGGTTTAATTTCTCCCTCGGTCTGTTTGCTTTTTGCTGTGTCAGTCAGAGCAGCAAAATAAACACGGGGCTCTGCCTCTGCTTGATTATTTTTCAATCCTTCTCCAAGAAACTACCTTTTTGCCTTAGTTTGTTTGGAGAGTGTTTTACAATGTGCTGCCCGGTCTGGGTGTACTCTGGGAGGCAGGGGAATGCAGCTCCCCACCCCAAAACACCTCCAGTGCAGGAGGAAGGCAGCAGGCAGCCCCGGGGGTGTTCCTGGCCCGGGCTGGTGATGCGTGCCCTTGGCTGATGGGGCAGATGAAGCCAGGTGTTCTGCAGCTCACCTGTGACACGCTGCCACGGGCTTTAGAGAACAGGAAGAATGGCTCTCTTTTGGTTTTGCTGTCTTGGTCTCCCTCCCTGTAGGCTCTACTCAGATGGGTGCTGGGGCAGTGGGACATGAACTGGGTACTGTGTTCTGGAGGAGGCAGCCAGAGCCTGGCTGGAGAGCCCGAGGGGAGTGTGGGTGGGTGGCACTGCTGGCAGTAGATGATGTGCCAGGGGGCTGGGCTGGCCCCTCTCCAGGAGCTTGTTGAGGCACAGCAGCCCTCAGAGTCTGGACC
The DNA here is from genome assembly GCA_032173965.1 of Sitta carolinensis. NCBI lineage: Eukaryota > Metazoa > Chordata > Aves > Passeriformes > Sittidae > Sitta > Sitta carolinensis. The sequence continues at coordinate 4,349,088 of JAVUNC010000006.1, forward strand.
CTGCAGGGCCCAGCAAGCCCAAGCCTGGTTCCCCACTGGTTTGCAATTGCTACCAAACACTAACTACTGCTTGTAGGCAAGAAGTGCCTCTGAGAACTTGGCAGCGAGCAGTACCCAACCACTTTTAAGCCAGTGCCAGGAGCCCGTGCTGCTCTTGCTATTTGCATCCTCCTGGTCTCAAAGCTCTGGGACATCTCTGGGGCTCCCAGCCATGGGCAACATCACACAGCCACCTTGAAAGATACCTACTGTATAGCCAGGACCAGGACTGCTTGGGAGAAACGTTTTGTTACCTCCATGAGGCTGGAGGGAGCATCTGGGTTAGCTCAGTTAGCTGGGCTGCACCCACAGAGGATGACACCATGGACATGGCAGATGTTGGGATGGCTGACACTTCTGAGACATACTGTTGGTGGATGGGGACAGAGCTCTGAAGGCAAGTCTAAGCCAGGGAATTGTGATTCAATGTATAGACAGGAATAAAATACTAAATAAGAAATAAATAGAGAAGAAAGTCATAAATAGAATTGAAAGGTATTAAAATTACAATAATAATAATTAAAAAAGGTATCATCGTGATAACGTGAGATTGCAAGAATAGCACTGACCCTGTGACCCTTTAAGAAATGCAGTAGTTGGAGGCTGGCTAGTTAATATATATATTATATATATATATATATATATATAATTATATATATATATATATATATATATATATGTGTATAATATGTATTATATGTATATATATATGTATATATATATATATATTTATTAACAGTTTTTCATGTTAATTTAATAGCTAGTTTTAAAATCTCTTTTAAATTAATTATTAAAACGTGTGTAAGTACAGATGCATGTACTTAAGAACTACCAGAACAACTACTTTTGAAGATCTGGGCACCTAGAAGTGTGGGTGCCAGGGACTGTGCCAGCATGGAAGCAGCCCTGGGGAGGTGAGGCAGAGCCCATGAGCAGTGAGGCTGCCTGCAGCTGGAGGTGGGAAGGGAGCCCTGCAGAAGGGGGTCCAGGGAACAGCATTCCCCCTGCCTCATGGTGTTTTCAGGCAGGCTGAGGGCTGGGTATGCACAGTGGTGTTTAAATTAGACTGAGTCCAACATGTGCTTTCCACATGAATTTTAAGGTGAGAGAAGGTGGGGGCCAAGCTTCTCTAAATGCCAAGTCTGCTGCCAGGAGACTCCTCTCTCTCTAACAAGACAGGGATACAGCACTTAATCCTCTGGGCTGTTAGACAGCTCAGATGAAATAGTGGCCCTGTGGAAGTCTGTGAGGAAACGCTACCCTTTAACTTCAGTAGGGAATGCAGCTAAGCTCTTGAATAGACACAGCCCTCCACTGTAGCTGCCTTCAGAACTGCAGGCTAAGCAAGACCTGTCCCCAGATACCTGCCTGCCCCACTGCCCTCTCCTTAGCTCTGCTTGGGGCTAATTTTCCTTGTCAGCAATGGCACTGGACTGTTCAGGCACTGATTGCCTGCTGATAGTGGAAAGCATCAAGATCCCCAGTGCACCTGGGAAAAGGCTCTCAGTGCTGTGCTCAGCTGCCTACACAAATCTGATGCACAGATTATGTCCTGCCACCATCCCTGGGTGGCTGGACAGCTCCGTGGCTTCTGTGGCATGATCCCACCTGGTTCAGTGACTAGCATCACTTTCAGCATCTAAGCCTCCATGCCCAAGGCTTCAGCTGAATGTTTAGGCTGGGATGTAAATCCTGGCTGCTTGTGATGGGAGATGCCCTGGTTATGTAGATGGTGTGGTGAAATGCATGGTGGCTCCCTGTTTGTAGCAGGGAAGGCATCTCTTAGCATTTATGAGGAGAGAAAAAAAACAGTACTACTAGTGTTTTCTTATTCCAGTAAGTATATTACTTTTGACCTAGCAATAATGTATCATTAAGGTAGAGTATTGACAGTCTAAACACTATGGAAATACTGGTATGGCTCATTAACCTGAAGCCTGACATTTGCTTGTAGCTTATTTGGAACTTTTTCCAAAGACCACTAGATATTCCTGGACCTTGAACTACAAGATCCCCTGACACTGAGCATGAGGAAAGAGGGCAGGGTGACAAACCATTTTTTATGGGAGTGATATCCTATAATTCCCTTGCAAATCTTGGAGATGGCTACCCCAGCTCAAGCCCAGCTTGCAGAGCCACATTGTGTGTGTGGGTGGTAGTGCTCAGCTAACTTTCAGCTTCTCCTTAGTGGTATTTCATTGGGGTAAAGGATGTTCCAAAATTATTCCATGCACTGTGAACATTGAAAAACTTGTAAAATATTTAGCCTTGCAAAGGAGATCTTCCTTAACAGCTCTGTGCAGGTAAGAGCACTGGGAGGGAAAAGCAGAGAGGCATATTGGTTCACACAAACCAGAGAACTTCTGGTCTCTTCTACTTCCTCTGCAATGTGAAGAGGATCTGAGGTGGCTGGAGATGGGGCAGCATCACTTTTTCCTCCCTTGAGCCCCTTCCAGCCTGTTCCCCTTGCTGTCCCTGGTGTAGAGATGCCCACAGCCACTGTGTGCAACAGGGCACTGGGGTGGAGGGCAGAGGGAGGGCCTGTCCTTGCATAGGTCTGACACCCAGGATAAGGTGTATGAGGAATTTGGTGGCCTTGTGTCACTGTGGCTGTGTGCTAGTGCTTGAGCTCTTTCTTAGACTTTTTGGGACTTGCAGATCTACATAGCAATTGTGTTTCCCTGTCAGAGCTGCTGTCTCTAAATTGAAGTTCCTGACCTGGTGAAAGATAGAGGAAATCTTTGCCTGCACCACCGTGCTTGTGAGCCTCAACATAAGCCACGACCAGGGAAAGCAAAGCACACTCCCTGGGGCCTTGAGTCATGCTGGGAAGCTTTTTTTTTGCTGGGATGCATCACTATCTGGGTCACCAGAGGGCTGGCAAAGACTCCCAGAGTGATAACACTGCACCATATGGGTAAAGGGGCATCCCCTTCACTGGCCTCTACAACTCTGTGCTTCATCTCTGAGTACAGATGGAGAGGGAGCAAGGTAGGTGGTGGGCTAATGTTCCCTTTTTTCTAGCTTCGGTTATCTTCCCAGCCCAGTCCCCCACTCAGCTGTGGGAAGTCACAGCTCCCGCTAAATTGATGTTGGTAATGTGAGAGAGGCTCTTTGCTGGTGCCAGAGTCCCCCTCCAGTCCCCTGCCCAGGGCAGAATGTGTGTGTGTGAGTGTATGGGAGTGGGTGGTGAGATGGGAGAAGCTGCTGAAAGGCCACTGGGCTCTTGCTCTCTGGAAAGGCAGATCTGGTGTCATAAAAAAAATAGCGTGAAGAAAAAAATGCCCAGGTCATCGGGGAGGTGGCAGTAGAAGGGGCGTATGCCATCCCAGATCTTGATGGAAGAGACGCCGCTCCACAGCTTCCCTCTCCCTGCCCGATCCCAGGAAGCCGGGAGCTGCCACGTTCATGCTGGAAACACTCCACTTACATTAACATATGTACTTTTTATGCCTAGGGTAGCTAAAAGTGCTGCGTTCAGATCCCCGAGGAGGCAACTGGTGTCTGGAGTCCAAGCGGGTGTTTTTCCTGGGCAGTCCCGTGCGCTCTCTCCGTGCCAGGCGGGCAGCGCTGTCATGTGGCCCAGGAGATGGCGGCGCTGTGCTCCTTCGCCTTCATCCTCAGGGCAGCGATGCTGGAGGTCTTGCGGTCCGGCTCGCTGTTCAGCTCGTAGCCGTTGAGGCCGGGGCTCATGCCGGCCGTGCCGAAGAGGCCGCCCATGTGAGTCTGTGCCACGTGGCTGCCGGGCGCCGACACCCCCAGGAACTCGGAGACGCCGCCGGCCGCATGGGGATGGGCATGGGGGGACATGCAGGAGGGCACCGGCTCGCAGGGCACGACGCAGGCGGGCACAGGGGAGGCGGTTCCGTTGTTGCCGATCCAGGAGGGGTTCTGGATCTGGGGGGTAGGAAAAGAAGCGTCAGGACAGCCCAGTGAGACGAGCATGCTGTCTGCTGGCCCCTGCTGCAGCCAGCAAATCCACTCCAAAACCTCTATGCCAGCCTGGACAGGGGCAGGGAGTGCAGCAGGGTTACACACAGGGAGCAGGATTGTGCTCCTTCTCTGCCGCGGCGTCTATTTGTTCCTCTCCCAGACACTTCTCTGATTTTTTTTTTTTTTTTTTTTTTTTTTTTTTTTTTTTTGTGCCATGAGCACTTTTCTCTGCGCATGAAACTTTGTGTCATCCGTGGTGTTTCTGTGGTGCTGCTCATTGCAGAGGGATCAGGCAGAAAGCAGTGCTGTGAGGCTGCTCACCCACCTTCGTCCAGCTCAGGGCAGCTTTGCCGAGGCCAGGGCTGTTTTGTACCACACAGACATGCCTGTCAGAGCTGAGCTCCCAGCAAAGGCAGCTTTATTGCCCCTCTCCCCCAGCTGTGCCCATGGGGGCAGCATCACCCACACTGCTGCAGAGCAGAGCCCTGCAGGGCCCCCTCGAGAGACCACCTGCGATCCCACAGTGTCACTCATCAAATGACATTGCAGAAGAAGAGAGCTCAGTATTTGGCAGTGGGAATAGGTGTGCTGCTGCAGCAGGGGCACACGGGTATGCAGGATGAAAGTGGGGAGGAGGTGAGCAGCTGGCTGGAGCAAGAGAGCAAAGGACCCTTCATCCCACTGCCCATTTCCACTGCTCGCCCTTGGGCCCTCTCTGATCTCTTACCTCCTGCAAATTGCTTTTCAAATTTTTCATCTCTTGTGCTGGGAGAGGAGCGCAGTATGGAGGGAGAGAGCAGTATAAGTTACAAAGGCAAGAGAAGGACATGCTGAAAAGGCTGCAGACAGTGTTCTCTGCTTGAAAAGCTGCTTTGGCATCTCAGCTGTTTCAAAAGGGCTTCTTGTTCAGTTTATGGGAGACGCCAAGCGGGAGAGAGGTCAAACACTCCCGGCTTGGCTGCGGGGTAGCACTTGTCCAGCACTGGCTGGGGAGGCAGCTGACAGACAGGGTGTCAGGGAGGGAGGACTTCCAGCAGATCTGTGAGGACAGCCAGGTTCAGAGCGTCATGCCTGCAGAATTGTGCCCTTGAGCAAATTCTGGGTGGTGGGAAGAGGAGTGGAGGATGGAGGGAGTGCTTTCTGGAGCACAGCCTAGCCCTGGAGCTAGCAAACCCCAGTCTGCCTGGAATCATCTGAACTGTTGTGAAACTGGGGCTGGCCCAATGCTTAGGAGGCTATTGTGCTGACAGGTTTGCCAAGGCAGGAAGCTAAGGAGGGGAGGCAGCCCTGTGACTTGCTTCCAGGATCAGGGCAGGAATGGTCTCAATAGGATTCAGAAGCAGCCCCAGGTACCCCAACAAGGCTGCTCCCTCCCTTCCTTTAGAGCATAAATCTTCAACTCCCTTGGGAAAAATCCCCAGTTGTCACCCAAGGGTGCTGTGTGTACCACAGCCCATCACTGGGAGACGGCTGTGGGAATTTGCCAGGGGAAAAATGCTTTTATCCAACCACCATGTCCAAGCGGCATGGAAACCAGACATGGTAACAGGAAGCCTCCCTGGGATCTGCTATTCTTTAGGCGTGAATTAGCCTTTTGGATCTTTTTCAAACCAGGGGAAAGTCAGTGGGCAGCAGCCCATGTGATAGGATGTGCTGACCAGGGTGACCTGTGCCCAAGGGTGCTGCTCTGTATCACACAGTGCTGGGCTTAGTACCTGCCAGGGCATGAGGGAGCCAAGCAGGACACCTGACCAAAGACTGCCAACCCTTCAGTGCCTGACAGGATGGCCCCGGTGTCCTTGCAGCCTTGCCTAAGGGCAGCTGGGTGTAGCTGAGAAGTGAAGCACAGCTTGGGCAGGACTGGGGCCAGAGGCAGCACTGTGTCCAGCAAGCACTGTGGCCGGGCGGGGGAATGCACTCACCTGGGCGTAGTTCTCAGCACGGGTGAGTAGAGGCAGCTCATAGGCGGTGGAGAAGTGGGTGCGGACCTGCTGCATCTGACCGAACCGCTCCCGCTTGCGCCACTTTGCTCGCCGGTTCTGAAACCACACCTGGGGAGAGGCGACAGCAGCGCTGTGAGCAAAGGAGCCCGGCAGGGGCTGGGAGCCCGGCAGCCCTGGAGAGCCCACCAGAAGGCAGGGCCTCACCGGGTGGGTGGCTTTGTATGGCACAGAGAAGGACGCTGCTCCACACACATGCTCTGCAGGGGAGGACAGTCCTTCCCTGCTTCTCTTGACTGTCTGGGGCCAGCCTGTGCTCCTAGAAAGGGAGCACTCCAAGCAAATGCCCATCTTCTGGTGCACAGCCTCTCCGGGGCATTCCCAGCTCTCGCCTCCCGCAGCCTGTTTTGCCCTGGAATAGCACATCTTCTCACCCCTAAATCCATGTTACCCAAGCTCTGCCTGCAGCTCTCCTGCTGTCAGCCAGTCTCAGACAAGAAGTGTGAATACATCTGTGTGTGCTGCTGCCAGGCTGAAAACAGCAGTGACGGGGCTTTCCCCAAGACTGATCCTGGCTATGATGATGCCATTGATTGCAGCTTGCATTTCTCACCAACTCCCTCATTTTTCTTAACCACAACAAGAAATACAAAGCTGAACACCTCTTCCCTCCTTAGCTGCAGGAAAGGACAGGTGCCCTTCTATAGCATCCCTTGGTTTACACTGTGTTTTCTTTGCTACTCTTTCCTTCACAGTACTGCTCAGATCCCTTCAAGGCAAAGACTGAAACTCTGTTTCTGCTCTTATTTTTACTGGCTTGACATCAGTGTGGATTATTGCACTGTTGTCAGCACCATTGCTCCTGATTTGCATCAGCCTAAGAGAGATCAGAGCCTGGCCCAGTGTCTTCAAAGCCTCTTGAAGCTCGTGAGTCAGGGAAACACATCAATCAAGAGCTGCTTTGAAGGCACTGAGAGATGAGGGCGATCACCAGGGGCTGGGTTGTGCAGGTCACGCCAGTGCATGAAAGGAGCACTCCCAGAGCCTCTCAGCTCTGCTTCGAGTTTTACACGGTGCCTCGCCGCGGGGGCCAGAGGGGCATTGCTGACAAGGAGCTTGGCCCTTCCCACGCCTGCCCGTGGGGCATCTTCACTGCTTGGGGAAAGCAGAGACCAGGTAGGAAGCTCATGTCTTCAGAGGATAGCAGAACAAGCCAGGTGCTTGGCACAGGGTGGGATGACAGGACAATTTTTGCAGGGGCAGGAGAGCCGTAGCACCTGTGGGCTGAATCAGTGCAGCCAGAAGCTGCTACAGGGAGGGATAAGGAGTTTTGGTTTCTTGTCTGAGCAGACCTTCCTGCTTGTGCTGGAAGAGTTGTTTCAGGCTCTCCTGCTTCAGTTTCTGCCTTTCACCACACAGGCAGTCTCGTGCTGGTCTCTGGCAGCCAGGCCCGTGGTATGAGTGGCAGCTGAGGGTTTGGCCATGCACTGTGCTCTGCTTGGGGCAGGGAGCTTATAATGCAGCTGCCAGGCATGTGCTCTGCGTGTGGGCTGTGGGTAGCATAGGGCTTAGTGCCTGGCCCCATGGCCATGCCACTGGCATGGGCCATCCACAGGCTGGCCAAAACAGCGACCTACTATCCACCCCCTACCCCAAACCAAAACCCCTGTGGTGTTTTCAGTAGGTGCAAAAAGCACCAGGAGAAGCATCCTAATGTTATGCCAGCTGCACTCACACTGCACATGTAGAGTGTCCTACTGGAGCAGGTTTGATGCCTCAGGCATCTGTCTGGTTTTTTTTCTACCTTCTCTTGGCACAGCCACTGCAGCCCAGCTGCAGGCCAGTCCCGGGGCTGGCTGGATCTCGCCGCTTTGATCTGCAGATTCAAAGTTAGCGCTGGTGACCTGGCTCCTCCTCGGGCGGAGGGGCCCCGCTGTGCACAGAGGGGTGGGGAGCAGGTAGGGAGCAGAGTGCTGGGGTGAACATATGCCAGGCACACGTGGCCATTGCCTGTGTGTGGAAGGCACCGGCTGCCTTGCCTGCCTGAGCATCCCCCCTGGAGCAGGGCGGCCGAGCTCGGGCCCCACAGCAGCGTGTGGATCAGCGGTGTCACCTTCAGAGCCATCAGTGCCCCCTTCTTCCCAGGACTGCACAACAGCTGCCTTGACAGAGCAGAGTGAGGGCTTGGCCTCTGCTCTCACACATTTATGCATTGGATTGTACAGAGCAAAGTGATTTAAACTGGCAGATCCCAAACTGCCGCGTGGCTGGTGGGCTGGATGTGGCAAGTCATCACATTAGGCTGAAGAAGAAGAGTGTCTTCAGTCCAAGTGTTGGTGTCACCAAGCACCAGAGATGCCCTGAGACCTGACAGTGAGCTCTGAAGCACTTATGGCAAGGTTTGGACTGCTTTTTAAAGTTCTTCTTTCTCCTTCGGTCCAAATGCTTATAGTCTTCTTGGAATCTTGCAGTTGGGTTTCTCCAGGCCTCCACAGTGCTCCAGGGAAAACAAGACAGCCATGGCAATGTATAATGTGAAAATGTCAGCAAAAAACCCTAAGTAATCCTCAGTATTTCCACAGTCTTAGAAGATACCTGCTTTTAAAAAGCAAATCTAAACCCAAACAGATGTTCATTTTCCTTTCATTGCCTGTCACTCCTTGTCAAGAGCGGCTGTTGTGGGGTGGGAATGTGACAGCAGAGGTTGTAGTGGCTAGTGCAGCATGTGCTCTGGGGTCAGGATGGGCTTCTTCCTGCAGGGGCCAGCAGTGGCTGTGGGCTGAATCTCAGTGTTAATTACAGCAGGAGTGTACAGTAATGTCATGTCCTGATAAGCCCTGATGTACCAAATCAGCCCTGTAAAAATCTACGGAGCAGGGAGTGTTTCATGTCTCCATAAACATTTGGCTATATGCTGGTACCTGAATCCATGTGCATACACAGCTGGTGTGCTGTTGGGGCTGGAGAGGCCAGAAGTGGCCTGAGACAAAGCAAAGAGGCTCCTGCTCACTCTCTTGCTGCCTCTACCCTTGCACTCAATGGGCACTGCCCCTGCCACCAAGCCCATGTGCCCTGAACAGGGCACAGGTGGTTGGGCTCAGCTGGGACTCAACCCAGCCCACTGACCATAGTGGATAGTGACCAACTGGGTAGCTGGGAGCTGCATCACTGATTTGTCATTTCTCCAAGTTAAACAAATGGGTATTTTCCCCTCTCTCCTAGCCCCACCACAGCAGTGGTGGGTGAGGCTGACCTCTGCACATGTGGTGGTGGGCTGGTGGCAGCTGTGGGGTGGTGCTCGTTCCCTGTGCTCAACAGCCCTCACGGCATCACTGCTCTGATGCAGGTAAGAGCTGCCCACCATGTTCAGGTGGTGCTTTTGCTCTCTTCTGGCAGCCTCACAGCATCCATTCTCCCCATTCCTGTCCTCTCACCCTGCTACCCTCCTCTCTCTGCTCAGCCTCCATCTGTCTGTGTTCAGGACTCCATTCCTCTGTGAAAGGCCAGGCCATCTCCCCTCATGCCAGAGATGGCCACCAGCCCTTTGCTTTTCAGACTGCAAGAACAGAGCCAGAATTCATCCTTGAGTGCTGAAACTGGACACCATTTTATCAGTGGCCTGGAATGGGAAATTGGAGCCTGGGATGAGAGAATTGAATAACTTGAGCTTGTTTTCATTTCATGTTTAATTTCCTGCAGGCTTAGCTCAGTCTTTCTGCTCCTTCCACCAGCCTCCCAGGGTTTTATGGGGGAAAAGGGATCAAGATATATTACTTCTTGCTTTGCTTTGCTTTTTTTCTTTTCTTTTTTTTTCCAAGGCGGTGATTTTGCTACAGTGGAGTTTGACATTTCCCTCTCACTTTCAAGCCCCCGCCGCATCACAGGGTCACCGCCAAAAACATTTCATTAATGGCCCCAGCAATGATAAAGCTGGCTCTGAGGGGGGTGGATGAAGGGTTGTATTCCCTCCTTCCAGTCCCATCCCTTTCTCCTCTCCCAGAGAGCAGTCCAGGAGGCAGATACTGATAACCCAAGAGAGATAAGCAGACAGGGGCAGGCTTGGCATGGGCTTGGGATGTGCCTGTGTGTGCTTCTGTGCAAGGGGAAGGAATAGTGTGTGAATACATGTGTCTACCATGCTTTTCTAGTGCAACTGCCTCAAATATCTGCTGCAGGCCTGGATGAGCTGGAAGAGCCTCAAGCAGTTCCTGATACCAAGCAGAAACTCTTTGTGAGGCTCTTCAGCCCCAGATATGGAAGAGGAGAAGAAAGGAATGGGGTGTACATGTTGGGTAGGACCTACATGAACACAGCACCCCCTGTGCACCCTTGCAGGTTTGTGGCTACAAAACAACCTCTTCCAACGTCTTGGTAGCAACCTCTTCCTGGCTGTGCCTCTGCACAGGGCTTATGCATGGCTCCCACTTTGGAAAACAGGCATGTGCAGTATTTTGATAGAACATGGAAACAAGGGGCAAGGTTGTGGGCAGTGGATAGGAAAACATTGCATTGCATCACAGGGGGAATAGCTTTGACATTATCAGACACCAGTATAAATGGCTGGAAACAGAGGCAGGCAGGGAAATGGAGCAGGAGAGGGGCCAGGCCATGGAATGTTGCTGCTTCACAGACAGTATGGTCCACCTCATGTCTGCTGCTGGCATGGACTCTTCTCCAGGCACCAAGAACTCCGGCAGGTACTTCACTAATGAAGCATGAGCTTGGGAAAGGGATGGGAAAATCAGAGCTGTGGAGCCTGTCTCGGCTCTGCATCTGCTCCTGCAGCTGGTTATGCTCCCCAGGAAGCCAAGCCTGGCCAGAGGTGATGACCTTCAGCTGTGACCAAAAGCTGTGGGAGGGAGCATCACACCTTAAGCCTGTGCTTCACATTTCTGCCACCTTGCTTTGCTTAGTTCAGCTTTGCAGGCAGCTGAAGCTGACTTCCAAAATATCTTTCCGCAGCAGGAATTTCCCTTAGATGACCATATCTTCCTTGGGAGAGGGACTACGATGCTTGCCTCAAAGCCCATGGGGCTGCAGAAGGTGTGTGCCCAAACACCCCACAGCAGCTAGAGCCTCTCCCAGCATTGTGGAGAGTGTCTTGAGTACCTAGAAGCTCTTTGGCTTGCAGGAAAAAAAATAGGAGCTTGTGGCTAATTTATGATTTCCACCCTCTAACCCTGGTTCTTGGTCCTTGCAGTAGACATTTGCTTCACCATCAGCCTCCTGAACTGCATCCCTATGCTTGTACCCACTCTTGGGCTGTGAGCTAATAGCCCTTGGTGCCACACTGCTGGTGTTGGAAGACCCCACAGAGCAGAACTGCCCACGGAATGGGAGACCAAAGTCAAGGCTAAACAAGCTCTAGCACAACCCAGAGGTGGAGACAGGCACTAGAGTGATTCACTAAGGCTTCGTCTCCAAAAGCCTCCTTCATGGGAAGAGCAGCCTTGTGCCATCAGCAGAAGAGCCCCTTGCCACCACAGACTGCACCTCCCGGGGGCTGCCACTGCCATGCCAAGGCCAAGCAGCTCATGGGCCAACAGCCTCAGCCCTGGGAACACATTTGGGATACCTGGGCTGCCTCTGAGCCAGCACCTGCTGCTCTGGCACAAGCCTGCTGGTTCCTGCTCTCCAGGGACAGGAGCCTGTCCTTCCTCATGGGGGGGTGGCCTGGTGCCAGCCCACGGTCAGAGTCACCGGGTCCTGCCTGGAATTCCTTCCAGGGAATGACTGAAATGCAAGTGCTTACCCCTTTCCCCATGGGGTAAGTGCTGGAGCAGCCAGCCCACTCAGGCAGCCCTTCAGCAGCTCTGTCACACGAGCCCTGTCATCGCCATCCCCAGCGAGAGGTGTGCACTGGCACTTGCAAGAGCAGGGAGGCTTTTCTTGGCTGCCTGTGGCAGCAGGCTACTGGCATGCTTATCTCAGAGCAAGCTGAAACCCCTCTCTGCCAATATACTCCTGGCCACCTAGGGAGTTGCTTCTGCCCTCAGCTGAAGTGTGATCCAGTGGCAAGGTGGGGTAAAACCCCCAAATGAAGGGTCATATATAAGGATTGCATCTGCCTCGCCTGGCCTGGCTCTGATAGACAACCCTTTGGACTGCCTGGGATGACACAGTAGCTGCAAACCCTGGCTCAGAGGAGGAGCAGGAGGAGCTTGCCACTCTCCAGCACCTCATTCTCATTCCTGAGCTAAAGGAATTTCATGCACTGTGTGGCCAGTAACCCGATGCTATGCCTGGCCTCCCAGGAGACCCTATTAGCACTTGTGGCTTGTTCTTGGGAAATCGAGAGCTGCATCCAGTGGCACAAGTAAAGAGCTGATGTTTGTAGCACTGCCTTGCTCTGCCCATCCTGTGGTGCTCAGCATGCTGCACTCGGGACCAACAGGAATCTGCTGCCTACTGAAATGCAGCCCTGAAGAGAAACAGCTGTGGACAAGAAGAGCACACAAGCCCTGCAAACCAATTTAGGCGAGCACACCAGAAAAATACTGCTTCTGGTTGAATCCAGAAGTGAATGTACAAACTAAAATGGACTTAAGCATGGATGTGGACCTTACTTGCAACAATTACTTGTAAAGGTTAAAGCAGAGGCTTCCTGGGAGCTGGGAATAATCCTGGTATAAAAGATAGAATCAGGTGTCTCCATGGGCCAATTACTGTTGATGCTAATGCAGGTTCTGGGGTGGTGAGCTGACAAATGCCTGCAGGTGGAAGTCACAGGATTAGCTGTGCTAGAGAAGGAGCTGGCCACCAAGGTGGGAGCTGTGGATGTCCACTTCATGCAGTGCAGCTCCATTTGCATGTGCATCTGAGCCCTGACAGGCCTCCTGTTAACCTTGACTCAGAGGAAAGAGCAGTAGTCAGAGAATCATCCCCTCCTCTCATGTAGATTTCATTTGTGCTGGGCCCCAGGTTAGTTCAAGTTCATGAGAGCTGGCACCTGTGTGGGTGGAGGTGATTGAGACTGCCAACAGAGTTTGGTTATCTGACTTTCCTGCTCTTCCTAAGGTGGTGGGTGCACCTTTTGCCTCCAGATCTCCAGCTTTAATGCAGTCTCAGCACCTGCCAAGCAGGCAACAAGAGCTGCTTCTCTTGTATCACCTCATGTTCTCTGGCACTGAACTCCCTGTCACCTCTGCAGCCCCAGCTGCCAGAAAGAGCCCATCCTGTGGAAAAGCTTACTCCCTCTTATGAATCTGTGTCCTCTGCAGGCCTCCTGTGGAGAGCAGGTTTTGTGCAAGCTTTGCTCAGGGTGGTGGTAAGGCTCACCCACCTGCTGCCCCATTAGCTCCGGAGCCGGAGGTATGTCTGTGAGCACTGGATGGCAGGACACCAGCCCAAATGAAGGAGCTGACCCCAGTGCCAGATGTGGCTATACCTCTTTGTGTTTTCCCTGCACCACAGGCTCTGATTAGTGCCCAGCTGTCTGCAGCTTATGGTGGGGCTGCAAGGGAGCCTCGGAGGTTTTTTGCAGCTCATCCAGCCCCAGGATTTCCCCCCATACCTGCACACGAGCCTCAGTGAGGTCTGTCCTCATGGCTAGCTGCTCCCTGGCGTAGACATCGGGGTAGTGGGTCTTCTGGAAGACCTTCTCCAGCTCCTCCAGCTGGTAACTGGTGAAGGTGGTGCGGTTCCTGCGCTTTTTGCCCTTGTTGCTCTCCGAGTCAGCTTTGTCCATGGGGCTGGGGAGATCCGTGCTCGCCCTGTCCTGGGTCACTTTCACACCCGCCTCCTTCACGCTGAGGTAGCTGCTGTCCATTGCTGAAGGGTCGGAGCTTGGCTGCAAGTCAGGCTCTCCCAAACTGCTCTCCTTACCTATTTCAGTGGTAGGTAGGGGAGGGCAGAGAAGGGCAGGTTTGACAAGGGGTAGGGGGCAGGGAGAGAGAGAGAAAAGGAAACAGATGTCAATCTTTTGACCAATTTTGCCCAGCACAGATGGGCAAGAGGAGGTTGAGGCAAGCTTTCTCAGCTCCTGCACCCTCTCAGAGACACAGGTGGGAGGATGAACCCTGCACACTCAGGTGCACACACTCCAGCAAGGGCTTCCTTCAACCTCTCAACACCCATGTCAGGACTGAACATCATGGAGCACTACACTCCTTGGTCCTGGCCACAGGAAAGGTCTCTGAGAGGCACCCATCTGCTCCTTGCACCGTGCAGGTCCCCTGTCACCAGCCCCATCTGTGCTTCCCTGCTGAATAACACAGAGTAGAAACCCAGGAATACACAGCAGCCACATGTGGTGCTCAGTGGGGTCTGTTTTCTGCTCCTGCATCCTCAGGCAGTGGTGGTGTGTCAGCAGAGGTGCTCCTGACTGACATCCCCAGTCACCCCCAAAGCCTTCTGCCAGGACTTGAACTGCTTTGGGCAAAGAGGTTGTGAACAGGGTTTGGTGCTGCAGAAAAGGACAGTGTGAGGCATCTGTGGAAACAGCACCCTGTGTGTGCAGGGCAGAGGGAAATGAGAGGAGTGTGACAGCTGTCTGGGAGGCTGTTCCCGCCTGGTTGCCCTCAACAATTAATAATTAATGGGACATGACATATGAGAGCAGTATGGCAGTGCAGGAAGAAGAGGTTTCAACCACTGAACCAGTGAAGTGGTTCCTTTTAAGGCTCACCTGCTAAGTAAAACCACTTTTGAGCTTCGTAGCAGGGTGTGTGCATCCTCAGGTGCAGGCACTATGTGTGTCCTCTCCTGCACACCTCCTGCCTCCTGTGAGAGTGGTGTCCCCTTCATTAGCAAGAGTGATGCTATGCCAGCAGGACCCTGGTGGAGATCCAGGTTTCTCCCTTATCTGATGCCACCACTCTGCATGGTGGGCTGAACCCAGAAAAGAGGGATCTGTGTGAGCCACTGGCCACCTGGCATGTAGTGCACAGCCAAGCATCCCACCTGGTCACATTTCCCACATGGATCCCACACTGGAATCTTTGGGCAAAAAACATGGTAGCCCTATTGCAGGTTTTAACCTTGAGCCACTGTGCTCAGTTCTTAAGTGTGTGGTATTTTCTATCCATGTTCTCCTTATCAAGCCAAAAGCACATAAAGTGTCTTATATTTTTCTGAAATTTCACTTTATTCTATTTTTAAAAGTTACCAGGTCAGGATCAGTCTTTCTGGGAAACAGTTCCACTATTTAATGATGTCCCCACTGGGAGCTTTTCCCTGGCAGTGTGATAGCCAGGGTCATTAAAGCCAGCTTAGTCATCTTAGCCTGTGTCTTTGGCTATTCTCATCTCTTGTTACAAAATCCTTTTGCTAATTCACTGTATATTTACAGTTTAGCCCTTCTGTGAACAGCTCTGTCACATCTTCACAGCCAAAAACCCATGAAAGGTGTTGTGAGAAGGTGTACAGTGTACAAGTCCTTGCCCATCTTTCACTCCTGCAGCTGAAAGGCTGCACTGAGATGATTGGGATGAAACCAGGAGGATGAAATGTAGCTGTCACACTCAGGCATGAGAGCAAGGTTTGCCCAGATTTGAGCCTGGGGGGATGAGCTGTGAAAGGGACTTGAGAAGAAAATTGCCCAGGTGGTACAGAGGGCTTGTAGGCAATGGAGTTACCTGCCACTTTCACCCTACAGTGATTTCAGATTTATTGCTTTCTCTAATGTTGCTCCTTCAGACTTTTGAGGAGCTCCCTATAAAGCTTACCAAGGTTTGATGTCTATCTCAGCTCTCTTTGCTTTGATCTTTGGGAACATTTTGCCAAAATTTATGCTCCCTGGGTTCCAGGACCAGTGTCTAGGCCAGTGACTTACACACTGCCTCCTCTTTGAACCTGCCTTCTCCAACTGGCTGACCTCTCCTACTGCTCCTGGGGGATGCAGGTGGGCAGACCTGTCCAAAAGTGGCTGGGACAGTGCCCTGCCCCACAACCTCGGTAAATCATGTGTTACAGACATGATATTTATAACTTTTACAACTGAAAATAAAACAGCTCCAGAAAGTCTGCAGCAATGGCCTACCACCTATGAGACTCAGTAGAGACAGAGCAATAAATAAAGTATTCCATGAGGTTGGGGATTTTTTTCCTTTTCTTTCTTTTATTATTTATGATGTCAGGAAGCTCAGTGCCTTTTCCCCCATGGCTTTATGCTGGCTGCCTCCCTAACTCCTAATCCCCCTGCAGCTCCAGCAGCAGTAAACACAAGACCTGAAGCCTTTCCTTGGGAACCCCTCTTCTGGTTTTTATCTGCTTCAGGAGCTCAGTTAGCTGGGGAAGGGTCTGCACAAACACACACAAATACAAACACACAGAGAGACAGGGAGAGAAAGGGAGAGAAAGAGAGAGAGAGAAGCTCTGTGTTCTAATTTCATTGACAGCATAGTTCAAACTGCAGCTGAGAGCTGGGCCCCAGATATTCAGCAGGGCTGAGTTGTCTCCATCACAAACCATCAGTCCAAGGAGTGAGGACTGTTCCTGCTGCACACACAGTGAGTGTTCCTGTGCCTGCTCTGCCAGCCCAGAGCCCTCCTTGCAGCTCAGCCACGCTGCTCTAGAGCTCCTGCACTGCAGAGGCTTCTTCACCTCTAATCCTTGGTAGGGATGAGCTGTTTCCATGGGAAGGGCACAAACTATGGAGGGCAGGATGGCAGCATAGGGGAGGGAATGGTGTGCATCCACCCTCAGCTGAGCATCCCAAGTAACTCGCATTCCCTAGAAACAGGCTCCCTGACCTCAGAACAGTCATGCTAGCTGCTGGAGTGAAACAAATTGCATACATCTGCATATGGATATGCCCAGACTTCCTGTAACTGGAGATGGCCTCAAAGTTTCAGTGCAAAGTTTGGGGTGTCTGTTTCTAATCAAACCTGGAGAGACCTTGAGTTACATATTGTGAAGATCTCTGTGACAAGGAGTTAATGTGAACACCACTGCACCCTTACAAGCCTGACAGCACCCCTTGGTGCCTCCTTCACTGCTCGCCAATCCCACCTTGCCTTTGTAGCAGTAGAAGGAGGGTATTTCTGAATTCCCACAATTATACCCTGCTCTCCCAGTGCCTTGGCTGCCTGATAGACTATCAGCACTCCCAAAACCTTCCCTGAGTCACCCTGTGTCAGCTGCCAAGGGGCAGGGACAGTCCAGGATAACTGGGCATGTGGGCCAGCATCTTGCAGCTCCTTTTGGGCAGGAGGGATGCCTGCATTCCTATTTCTTCTGTGGGGGATATGCCTTTCAAATCTCACCACATCTGTACTGGGAACCCTATGGAAGAGAAAAGGGGTGCAGGAGACACAAGACCATGTCCACCTGTGACCATGAGGTAAGGCCCTGAAACAGCCAGACATTACACTGTTCTGCTGTCACACTCCTGGAGGGAACAGTCACCTTTATCATGCTGTCAGCATGTTTGGATTCACAACTTGCATCACTTATGTTCCTCAGGTGTCCTATTTTGACAGGGTGATGAAGTAAAATCTTCACCTTGTACAATCTTATCCATGGAATTTAATTTAAAGCAAAGTCAGCTTGGTGCATCCACAGGGATGGAGACTGGGATATTTCCAGCTCACAGCTTTGGGCTCAGCTTGAAATGGTGGGTCTGCTTTGACAAGGTGCAGCTCCTGCACCTTAAGCTCCTTCACAGAGATCCTATCACAGCCCCTAAGGCTGCAAGAGAGCTCCGTGACCAGCACAACCCAGGAACACACCAGCACAGGGCAGTTTCCCTTGGGCTCCAGGCAGAAAAGCCTGCTGGGTCTTGGCACTGCTAATGTACTGCTCTGGCCACATCTTGTCCAAGCTATGGCAGTCTAAGTGAAGAGCTGATGCTGTGCCAGTCCTGGGAGGCTTCAAGAATAGCCTGGAACACCTTCAGTCGTGTAGCAGCTCACAGACATTGTCTGTCTGTGGGCAACCCACATCCAAGAAGCATGGCACAGGTGACATGGGACTGCACCAGCCTGCCCCTCTGCTCCCACACTAATGACACTGGGGCCTTCTGTCTCCCTGTCCAAGGGTGGGCACAGGAGCCTTCCCTCCTTCTCACCCCCAAATTCTATGGCCTCCAGTGCTGGCCACTTCAGGGTGCCTCTCCTTGCCTGCACTGGCATGGTCTGACACTTCATAGCAATGGCGCTTTAAAAAAAAAAAAGCTCTTAATGTCATTCTCTCAACTCTTGCTTAAATATCAGTGCTAAAATTTTGCCTAGAGAGGGTTCAGGCAGTGTGTTTTACACTTCTTACAAAGGCAGATTTGCACCACAGAGCAGCCAGCGCACCTCAAGGACTTGACCAAACACAGGAACCTTACCAAACTCCTGTGATCTTGCCTTAACACATGCTGAAACCACTTTACTTGCTTCTAAGCTGTCTGTTGCAGACTTTTGCCTCCTATCTGCCATTAAAGTCTAGAATTCAGCACAAGACTATTATTTAGAAAAACATCCACATTTTGGGTTATATAGGAAAAAACAAAATGACTGAATTTTAGAATATAAAGACCGGAATATTTAGGTTTACTTTTGTTCAGCGAGTCAGTGCTCTTGCAATCTGCACATGTAGAAAAGATTTTAACACTTTAGTTGTATGTGGCATCACTGATTTTATTAGCAATGATCAGATGCTTAATCATACTTTCACTCTTGTTCCCTCCTGAAGTGTAAAACTGGGCAGCAGTCTCTTTGATGCAGGTGATACAATTCTACATAGGACACAAACCATTGGCTTCATTCTGAAAGCTGCAATTACCATTTTCTGGTTGGAAAATGGTAATTTTCAAATTATGAAATAACTCCAACTGGTTGGAGCATCTCCATTTCAAGTCTGGATAAGGATGAACATGTGGTCCTTCCATCCCTCCCAGACAAGGACCTCGTTTGGTCGATTCTGCAGAACCTGAAGGCTGAATGTGGTCTGTGCCATTCCTCTGCTCATGGTACAGCATTCGCTGACTTCACATTGTGCTCAGGAGATCACTGCAGGAATGCTCTCATCTGCATGGACACCAGCCATCTCAGCTGAGCTTGTCCAAGCTGCTGGCACTGCTGATCTGCTGCCTGCAGCCTCCTGAGGCTCTGCAGCAAAGGGGGGACACACTCAGTGGTAACTTACGATGGAGCTCACAGACTAAAAATAGCTGTGAAATACCTGATCGCCTTGGGGGGCTAATTACAGACAGAACAAAGTCCTACAGAAAAGTTTACTTGTAGAAGAATGAAAGGGGAAAAAGGAGTATTTCTCTCTACTGTGCTCCTCCTGACCACACCTAGGGCTCTCCTCTTTGAGAAGAGACTCATTTTTCTGATCAGAGCATGCAGCAGGAACAATACTAAGGTCTGGAGCAGAAAGTTCTAAAAACCTCCTTCTAGTTCTGAAAAGCAGTCTGGAGACAGTGTCAAAGGTCCCACACAGTAAATCCATGGGTGGTTTTTTGGTGGCCCTGAAGCCAGTGTATAACTTGAGTCACTGGCTCTTCCTCCACTGGGAGCCTGGGAGATGTTTCTGTGGGACTCAAATTCACCTCAGCCCTGGTTGCACTTAAACATCTTGTTCCTGGCTGCCTAGTTCTCCTGGAGTAAATCACTGTATGAGTTTGGGGACAGACAATTCAATAAACATTAACTCTAGTGCTGCTGAGAAGTTTACATCACAGCAAGCCTGGGGAATATGCACTATTTACTTGGGAAAATTGCTGTTCCTCTCACTTTTATTCTGAACTAGCTTTTTTCCCCCCAATACAAACATCTGTTTTTGAGGGCATGTGTTACTTTATTGCCTGGTTAGCTGGATTCACACACCCTGCGGCTACTTGGGGAGAGCTCAGCATTGTCTGTACAAATGCAACATGTGCTGCTTGCTCCTCTTTCATGTTTTTTAAAGGACGATAACAAAACTGGCTTTTACATAAACAAAGCAATTCTGAAAACTGCATAGAAGCTGTCGCTAGAGAAAAAGGCCCAGCTCATTCCCCAAGTCCTTTTTCATGTGGCACATTCATCTGAAAAGCAGGAAAGTGGTGACTAGCAAATTTTGAAGGCACAAAAATGCTGCTAGCAACCTGCTGCAATTGCAGTTGGCTTTCTGGCTCCCAGAACATGATACAAGGAAAGAGCAAGGAAATGTACTGCCCTGGTCTCCACGGAGAGAAAATGAAACTGCTCCATTGCATACTTCCTCACTACTGAATGTGAAGGGAGACTGCTGCTTATGCCAGCATTCTGGAGTTGGGCATCTCAGTTCTCCCTGATGAGCCCATTAATTTCCCAGTGAAGGTCTTCAGTGTTGCAGGGGGTGACACAGTGCTTTGGGAATATGCCAGGATCAGCCCGCAGATGACTTTTAAGTGACAGCCACCTCGGTGGCACCAGAGCCTCATTAGATCCCACCCGGGTGTCCCCAGGCACAGGGCTGGGGGTGGTCAGCTACAGGTTTGCAGCATGCCAGTCTGTGTGCAAAGTTTGAAAGTATGACAGCAAAGATGGGTCAGCTACTGCATTTTAAAATGTCTCATTTCCCACTGTAGGCATGTCACAAACAGCTAGGAAAAAATGGTGGATTTCTGCTCCATCCTGTTTGTGTCTCTGCCTAAAGCAGTGCATCTAGAACCTCTGAACTGATATATCCCCAGTGAATAGCAGCCAAGGAAGATGGACAAGGCAGGAAAGGATGGCTTGAAAGGGCTCTCAGTTTCCTCTTGGCTGTTTTTGGTACCTTTTGGATATGTAGTCTCCTCCTTCCCAAGCAGTCCTGCATACCTTGCCATGACAGTGATCACCTGAGGGTCTTGGTTTTTCCTAAGCTCCTCAGAACCAGATGTAAGAACCTAACTGCTCTGAAGACTTGGCTCAATGCTGAATAGATGAAAAATGTGACTTCATGAAAAAAAATCAACATCGCTAATACTGGACAAAGTATTGAATGGTGTCATCTTAGTCATAGACTCATACCTACATACAGGCTAGTAACTGTGTTTTGGGATTTCAGTCCAGAAGAGTCCACAGATCCTTGGGCAAGTGAAAGACAGGACAGACAGGTCCTCAGTGCTGTTTGCTGAAGGCTTATGCTCTCCACAGACAGGAACTGTAGGGTTTTGCACACCTTGATGCTCTGTCCCAATGTGGTAACTCTGCTCTGCTCCTGTCTCCTTCTGGGACATCCTTACTGGATGTCAGCATCTGGAGCAATGTCTGCCCAACCCTCCTGGTCTACCTTACTTTGGGACCATTCAGTTATCCCTCTGTTGTGTTGTTTTTAGAAAAATTTAGGTCCAGCAAGGTTGCTCCTCCTCTGCTTGGATACTATCTTCAGCCGAGTTAGCCGCAGTAGCCTCTAAGGTAGCCAGGACTGAACCCCACTCCCTGTGCTGGGGCCCTGTGAAGTCAGGCCCTGCACCTGGAGCAGGGAAAGGCAGGTGCTGTAGAGCTTGGGGGCTGACAGCAGGCAGTGCCACTCAGTGCCTGCAGCAGCTGAGTGCTGCTCAGATGTGAGTGACAGAGGAGGTTAATGCAGGGCTTAGGGCTAAGCTCTCACTCTGAAAGGAAGAGCATAAAAATTCCCATCAGATGCAGATTTATGGATTCATCTTAACCTCACCCGTGCTGTTTGGCCACCTCAAGGATCTGAGAAGATCCCTCACCTGAGCACAGTGAGAGAAAAGGGGGTTCTTCCCTGCAAGCTATCATCTTCTCCAGAGGTTTCCCCCACCACCAGTCAGTGCCTCTCTCTTCCCCACAACATGCCCTGGACATTTTCCCCTACAATTTCCACCCCAGGCTGTGTGCTGGATGGGCAGGACCTCTGTTCTGTCAGGGAGGTAGGAGGCAGTCATGCAGCCTTCCACATCTCCATGTGTGTGTGTCACCTTCCATGCTAGCCACACTCCAGGTGAGGCACCACTGGCCATCACCTGTGACAGAAGGGATAAATCAGCCGTCTAGAGGGAGGGATTCTGCTTCCTGCTGGTGAGGAAGGCTGGAGAGACAAAGCTGCCTGAAGGGAGTTGATCCTTGCTCTGATGTCTGGCTATGGCACAGTTTAATTCCCTGCTGCCAACTCGCAGAGTGATTCAACCCCGTCTGTGGGTTGGTGCCTGCCTGGACACTGTTCACATCATGGGGTTGGTTGGTCTGTCTACCTTTCTCTGCATTCTTCTGTCTGTCTGCTTTGCAAAAGCAACCTCTCTGCAGCAGAGACAGCCACGCATTGCTGAAGTTTAGCTGCCTCCCAGAGGTCACTTCTAGTTGCCTGTTTCGTGCTTCTGGTAGCAACCTGAAATGACCTGTGAGAAGAGGGGCAGGAGGAGGGAGGTTAGGGCCGTTTTGTAATGGGCTGGGCAAGAGCTCAGCTGCATCTGCATTATGAAGGGCTGGTTCAAATTAATGGCAGAGGCACTTCAATGGCTTGTGGGCCCGGCAGAGTAGTGTCCGAGCAGGCTGTGCCCAGCTGAAGCAGCCAGCCTACAGCTCCAGTCCAGCAAGGCACTGCAGCACATGTGTGCACACACCATGTGTGTGTCCCTGGACTACCCTTTCACTAAAGTGCAGTGTGATAAAGTACTTCAGATGGGCAGTCAGGCAAGCCCAAACAAGCCTCCCCAACACTGCTCCCATGGTGTCCCTTGTGCTTCTCAGTGCCCCCATGGGCAAGACCTGAGGACTCCTGAGTCTGGATGAGGTGCTGTGGCAGCCCCACTGGAACCCAAGTACAGCACATTTCAGAGGGATTTGGGTGCTACCAGTTACACTTGGAAACTGGAAAGCAGGAGTGATAGAAAGCTGGAGTAAAAGTAGAAAACAACCAAAATTGGCTGAGCCTCACAGAACCACAGAAAGAGTTGAGTTTAAACATTGAGACAAAGTTTGGGCAAGATTTCTTAGCAAAGTAGTTCTGTTGTTCTTCAGTTTTATACAGCTGATTAGTAAAGAAAGGCCCAGATGAGGGGAAAAAAACTTTCAGCCTTCCCCAAACCTGTCTGTTCTTGGAAGAACATCTACAATTTATTTCCATTCCAACTGCGCATTGCAAAACTCAAGGCTGGCCAGGTCTGGAAAAATTCCTACAAGCACTAGGTTTTAGAAGCATTCCAGAAAGAAATTCAGTTTCTGGCTACCAAACCCACTAATTCACAGTCACTGGGCCTGGGCAACAGGCTGGCATCAGCTTTTACTGGCAGAAAGCAATAAGGCAGCAAAATCTCAAGCTGGAGCAAGAAGCAGCACAGCCAAACTGGGAACTTTCCAGCCAAGAAGAAAGACACAATAACCAACAGCAAACCTGAGAGCAGCAGGTTGTTTACCCTGACCTTTACACCCTTGTCATGAGGTGGGGGCAGTGCTGCAGCCCCACAGGAGTTTCCTGCATAGGAGATGCTGATGCCAATTGGGGTGGGAAAGCCCAGACTCATGACAGGGTCTGAAGGCAGCAGCAGCACCTGGTACCAGGGACTCTCATCCCTGGCCTCCATGAGCCCACATGCAGGGCAGGAGGTACCTCAAGGCCTCTCTGAGCTTGAGAGTTGTTTTGAGGTGTTGAGGAGACATGGCTGGACTGCATGGCCTGGCCATGAACTGCAGTATGTCTACACTATAGCTGTGGAGAAAGGGCAAAGACACAAAAATCCATCTAAGGCTGGCTTGCTTGGAAACTCCAGTTGACCCTGACACAGTCTAAACAAATATTTTTTTAAATTACTCAGAATGCCCCAGTCTTCTTATATGTATCCCCAAAGACTGTCATAAAAAGTCTGCAGAAAGGACTCTGTGAACCTCTGCTGCCCTGCTCTAGAGGCACATATTTCAGCTCCAGTCAAACAGAAGTTTAATAAACCCATGGCCTCTGTAGGTTCCCTCCAGCCTCTGCAGCAAACAGTTCTCCCCTGCCTCAGTCTGGCTCTGGGTCTGTGTCCACCACTGGTGTTTGCCATGAGCTGCTGCAGCCTCTGCTTGGACACCACCATTAGTTGTGAGTGCTGTGCTCTTGTACCTCATGTTTTTTTCTGCTGGGGCTGTAAGGAGTAGGGAAAGAGTGTTTTAAACTCTCCCTCATTTTTCATCAGCTCTGAAACACATATACCATATACCAGGACTCCTCTGGAGCTTTAGCTCCTTCATATCCCAGCAAAGAGAAGGTAAATGTTGACTATGGGAGCCAGGATAATCTAAGTCTTTTGAATGATACCAATAGTTGATGCAAGCCACTGTGCTTGGTAAAATACTGGAAACTCTGCTTGCATCATGGTTTAAATGCAATGCTTTCCTCATCCAAAGAAATACTTATGTGTTGTTCAATAATCCCCCTTTAATGAAGTTTTGCCAGTTCATCAAGGAATAAAAATGAGACTCTGATATCAATTACTCTTAAGAGACACTTGTGCAAGAGCCCAAACACATGGTTCCCAAAGGAAAGGGATGAAAATGATTTACAGAAGCAGTGAGGCAAAGGTTTATTGATAATGAGGCACTAAGAGGAAATGGATGATAATGAATGTGACTAGGATTCCTCTAGCAAATGAATAACAAATAGTATTCAGCAAATTACATTTCTAATTTTGAGCTGAGAATAGCAACAGTCACAGACTCACAGATTATTCTGAGTTAGAAGAGACCCACAAGGATCATTGAGTCCAAGTCTAAAGTGAATGGCTCATATGGGGATTGAACCCAAGATGAAGGTCAAAAGACAGTTATTAAAGGAAAAAAATCCATTAGGTAGTACTGAGCAAGGAAAACATCCACAAAAGTGCACTCTTCCTTGTGAAAGGGGAGCCATGAATTGCTCAAAGGGTAAACTGTGCTTGTCAAGTAATTCAGAGAGCTATGTACTCTGAGGTCAGAGAAAGGGATTTCATTTCTCTTGAGAACTACTTCACCTTGCAACACATATAATTGTCACCAGGGGGGAAAAATTAAATAAAAAACAAAAAACCAAACAAACAAAAAACCCAAGTAGTTTTGCATGAGCCAAGAGCATTTGACCTTTACTTTCTACTTCATCTCTGTGTTTCAGTTCTTTTTCCAGACTGAGCTGGTGAGCTACATTCCCACAGTGTCTGCCCATCTTGCACATGCTCTCCAGCTGCCTGACCCTGATGGCCAAAGTTACCGGAGTGTGGCCACTCACTGTACTTGGTGGTGACCAAACCAGGCCAAGATGTGGATCTCTGACCATCACCTGCACCACTAAACTCATTTATAAAACCACCAGATTTTCCTAGGGAGAAGCTGCTGCCCCTGGTGCAGTTGTGGCTGCAGATGGTTATATTGTGTGAGCCTGTGTCAGGTGGAATGGTCCCTGGCTGCATGGCACCACAGTTGGACACAATGCCAGGACCAAACATGTCTACTGGACCAAGAGGATGAGCAGTGAGAACACTCTCTGAAGGACTCTTGTGCATTCCTCTTACTTTTATTCCTAAATGCTTCTTGTTTTCTGGGTTTTTGGATCAAAGACACTGGACCCCTCTCTGGGGGGAGCACTTTTCTCATCATCATCCCGTGTTGGAAGGTGATCATTATTTACCGCATGGATCCTCACCCTGTTCAGCAGTGTCCTCTGGACTCCCCAGAGCATCCACTGAGCTGTGCCAGAGGGTTTCACAGAGGTGCTGAGTCACAAGGAGCCCAGTGAGGTGGGGCACTGCCATTTCTCATGTTGTGTGGATGGCAAAGTGAGACAGAGCCACCAGGCACACAGCACACACTCTATCTAAGCCTGAGTTTCCAAAAGTACTTAGCACTGTCTAATATTTTTGCAGCCTGGAGGTGAAGGTCCAGTGCCCCTCAAATGCCCTGAATCATGCAATATCTTTGTATCTAAGCCCCCATTCAATCCAACTCACTCCTCAGTCTTCAGAACAAGTTTCTGCTACATCAAAATTCCTTCTCCTTATCCCAGCCTTTGCTCGTCTTCTTTGCCTGGGTCCAAGCAAGGCTGCACCAACTACAGGGTAAATGGCCACTGCAATAACAGTAAGTTCAGACCTGGCTGAAAACACTCCTAGAACATAAGAAATATGCAGTGTCTTTAGTGAAAATCAAAGGTGTCACTACTGAGCCAGTTCAAACCACAACTCCTTATGGCTAGCTGTTGGATGATCTTTCAGAGGAAAGGCACAAAGCACATTTCCTACCCTGTAAATCTGATGATCTTGCTCCACAGCACAGTGCAGCATAACTTATGAAAAAAGTCATCATCGGATTTTTTTCCTGACATGGAGAAAACAAAAATGTGCTTAGTTTTAGTTACATTCTTGGAAACGGCTTAATTGATTCAGAAGAACTTTAAAAAAAAAGTATTATAAAAACAGCCAGAGGCAAACAACTGCTGTGGGAGCATTTAGGCAGGATTGTAAAGTTTTGATTAAATTAGAAGAAACGGGATGCAGGATTGTGGTATGAAGTGTTAGGCAGTAGACACAAACAACAGTGGCTCTGGTAACACATTTTCCTAACAGAAAACAAAAAAATCATGACTCTTGGGAGGAGACGAACTCCTGGAGCACCACTAGTTCCCAACCAAACTGGATGATTACGTGAAAGATAATGACCATGAAAATCAGCCTAAATTAAAAGCTGAGTTCATGACCACTTTTGTGTTTGCTTCCAGTTAACATTCCAGGACGAGATCATGTTGACATGAGTGACTACAAATGCGAAGTAAACATTAGCAAACATTTACAGAAATCATCTTTAGGAACTTGTGAAAAAGAATATCTGTCCCAGAAACCTGCTACTGGCAGAGGTGCTCATCCAACCAGGGAACAAGGACTCATCACTTATGTCCACCGTGTACCTACCTGCCACACACGATGTGCTTTCAGCAGCCCAGTCCTTGCATTGGTACACACCTCCCCTCTCTCCACACACACACACAATCTGCTGACCAAAGATTACTCACAAGCATCACCCCAACAACAACCCTGTGTCCCAGACAGACATCAAAAACTCAGACCTTGCTCACAGTTTGCAAATAAAACACACGGGGTGTCATCCCTCCTGCTCCCTGTCTCCCAAAATAATGCCTTAGGGGACCCCTTATTTTGGGAGATACTTGATCTCCATAAGGGTGACTGTGTGATGACATGCACCACAACTCAGAAAGTCTCTGCTTAGAAACATCATGGTGCCATGAAGTAGAGCTTCAGTGCTTAAAAGGTGTGTCCTGCCTTTTCTAGCATGGTGGGAAGCAACAGGAGGCCTTAAAAGCAGGTGGAAAGACTGACTGCAGGCAGGACAGCCTAGAGAGGAGAATAAAATATAGACTCAGAAGACATGGGCTGGAATCAATACAACTGGAAAGCACCAGTTGGAAAGGTATGTGCTATTTCATTTTCCTAGATGACAGCAAGCAAGACCCCTTTTCACCAGCTGTCTTGCTGTCCCTTCAGAAACAAGCCTGTCTGAAAGGGTCTGGAGAGGTTGAAATTTAGGAAGGACAGATAAACATTTCAGTTTCCAATGTCTGAGGGCTCCTGGAATTAGTGGGGCCACTAGGCACTGGCTGGCCTCTGTTTCCCCAAAGCACTTCCCACTCATGGGCTCAGAGAGCTTGTAGGGAAAGATGCTGGGGGCTGCAGTGGTTGTTTTCTCCTTCTTTCTCATCTCATACTAGGCTTCCCCACACACTGCCTTCTCAGATTTACTATCTCACAGTACATTTTGGGTCATGGTTTTTCAGATTCATGAGAGGCAAACATGCCTGTGTGGGAATGTGCAATTTCTTCTGTAATTCATTTGGTTTATAGGGCTCTCAGGAGAAAATATACACTCAGATGTAAATAATGGGACTGCAAACTCCAAAACTCCTTCAGTGAGCACAGTTAAGAGTACATAGCTTCTAGAGAAGCTAGGGTTTTAGAGCCAAGGTTTTAGTGCTAGGGAAACTCTTCATCCCAGAGAAGGCAGCACAGCCCTGGGCTGTGCCTGTTGGTAATGAGAGACTTGCCTGGAACCAGGGACCCTCTGAGTATTTGCTGCTTATGCCCTCTGTTTTCCAAAGCAAAAACGCAGCTTCCTGAATTGGCTTAAACCACATTGCTATTCTCACTGACACCCCCTACAACTTATGAAGCTGAGGCTTATATACTGCTATACAGTCCAATTTGCTTCAACCCGTAGCACATTGTGGGCCACATAACATGAGAGTGTTACTTTGTCAAGAACAAGGTCTAACAAGCAAAAAATAAAAGGTTACCTTGTCTCCTGTAAGCTGATGGACTGTGGTGTTTGGATGCTACAGTGGGATAGCGTCATAGATATTACCAGGCAGGCAGGGTCTGGAAGCCAATCTTTTTGTTTAATGGTTTTTGCCCCACGAGAAAGCTGGGCCAGGGGAACAGAAGGCTGTGGAGCAGAACTGCCTGTCTGGAAAAGGGATGTTCTGACATCCCTTTGGGCAGGACACCCCAGGGTGAGGAGCAGGTCACCTTCACCACGGTGCTGTACTGCTATCACTCTCATGCTGCCAGGTGCCCTGGTTTCCCTTTGCCACCTGGGCCAGGCATGCTCTGGGATGTGCTTTGGGCAATCTTCAGTGCCCATACTCACACCACTGTGTTAATACTTCTGGCACAGGACTGAACAAAAGGGAACTGCTTCGCTCACAACTGTCAGACATCCCTGACATCCAAAAACATGCCCTGCTCAGCCTCCTTCCAGAAGAACCCAGACCCATGGACCATGCCAGGCATACAAGGGGGAAGTGCCAGGGCAACCAGCGTAGCTATTTACACACTCATATCACATTTTCCTATTGGGACATTTTTATAGAGGTTGGATTGACTTTGCTCCCACTGGGGTGTCACCACAGGCTTTCAGCTGCTGCTCTCTTTTCTTTTGAAATCCTGAGGAGGAGTTCTCAGCAAAATTCTTGGTTTTAGTGAAATTTGTGGGCTAAATGAGGCCATTCCCTGTTTTTCCTCAGTGCGAACTAATTTCTAGCAGACTCAACACCCTTAGCTGTATTCTTGGATTTCAGGACCCACTTAGTTACCCTCATAACTTCTCCTTGGCCAGGACCCACTTGCCTCTTACTGTTAATGCATGGATGTGGTCAGTACTACAGACCATGGCTTATCTGCTGCAGGCTCCTAATATCCCCATCTCTGTGGGATGTGCAATCAGCCAGATTTCCATACAAAAGCCTACATCAGAGCATATTCACATTGCCTGAGGCAATATTTGCATCAGATTTTCTCTAGAAATACCTAGGCTGCTCTGCTTGATTTTTGCAGAATCCAGATAGGCTGGACTCACATAGTCCAAATTTATAAAATTCCTCACAAGGACTGTGCTATGCTTCCTGGCTAATGTCTGAAAAGGAGAACTGGGGTCAGACAGTGCTGAAAGTCATTAAAACCCAGCAGAGCAGACAAAGGGCTGGGTCAGTCCTGGTCCTCACTCTCTGGTGAAGTGTCTGGGGGGGTTGCACACTCATGGGGTTTAGGTGCTGTGCAAAACACACTCAGGTCTCTCAGATGCTGACAGGGGGGCACATGCCCAAGCCTTGAGGAGCAGCACAGGGAGTGCAAATGCAGGCATCTCAGGACAGGCAGCATGCAGTTGGTCAAAGTCTTCTCTCAACACCATCCAAGCTTCTCCTCCCTACCATCTTTAGGATGCTGGATACCTCCTATTGCCTTTACTAGCACCTGACAAACCTGTTGAAATACTTTGACATCAAAGTCTTTGCCTTGTTTCATGCTCTTTGTGTCTTGGTCCCCAAATATGGTGAAAAATTCAGCCCTTAGTAGCTCGGTTGCTTTCACAGCCTCTTGGTTCCTTTTTGGGTAAACTTCAGGTCATTTTCTAAAGAAATCCGTAGCTACCAACAAATATTGTCTGGCAGATTCTGTCTCAGGCAAAGGCCCAACAACATCAACAACAATGAATTGCAGTAAGGTCCCCAGGAGACACTGCTTAGTAGGGTTTCTCCCCATCTTTGGGGACCCACCTTAGAAATACAACACATGCAAGAAAAGCATCGCTCTTCCTTGTAGTAATTTCCATCATCTCTCCACATTTTCCTCTAAACTGGTTGTCTCGTGGCTTAACTAAAGACTTTACAACTTCAAGACATCATGGAAAAACACCAGAACCTCTTTTTTGAGTGTTTTGGTGATAATGAGCTCTCACGAGTGTTTTATTTTCCCATCTCCTATACAACATTTCTTCTTTAAATTCCAAGCTTTCCCACCATGACCAGAGAGCCTTTGCTTTGCTAGTCTGAAAAGAGTCAAAAAGCAGACAAGGTTGCCAAGTAAGGGTTTGGGTCTTTTTTAGCCACACCTTGTTTGACACCAGGACCCTTTTTGGGGAACATACCCTCTTAGTTCCATGAACAATGCTCTTGCAAATTTACATCTCTGGGTGAAATAGGAGAGTTTTCATTCCTGCACACTGTAGATGAAGGAGGTAAAAAAGGATGCAGTCTCAGTTTTTCCTTGCTGCCCTGCTGAGGGAGGTATCTGCACAAAAAAAAATGCCTTTGAACAGGGCACTGGCAGAACTAGTCTTTGGTGACTGTGCTCTTGTGTCAGTGCTGTTCCGACCCCACAGGCAACCCCATCTGTGATAAATGGAATCTGCTTCAGCCCTGAAAATGCCTGGCTGCTCTCCTTTCACTGTCAGGGTAGCTTTCTTTTCTTGCAAGGGCCATGTGGAGCTTTTGTAATCCTGGCAAGCCTGCTGCTGAGCCTGCAGGAGTGGGACCAGTGCCCTGCACGGCCAGACAGGCTGACAGTTCTGTGCTCCCCTCCCTGACACTGGGGAAGCACTGCCCCTTTGCTCCTGGCTCAGTTTGCCCAGGGTGCATGTCATGCCTCTCTCCAGCAGTTCACCTTGCTCTGGGTTCAATTTAGCTTGACAGCCTGTTTATAAAACATCATTGGTTCCTCTTCAAGGGCTCACCCCACACCAGGACATCCCAGCTGCACCACAGAGATGGGGTGGGTGGCTGCCAGTGCAGAACCTGCTCTCTTGGTCTCTTGAGAGAGGGCTGCTGTGCACAGGGGATGGGAGACCCACACTGCAGTATTTTATTGACTTGTCCTAACATGAAAACCATTTTCAACCCCAGATATTCACTGTGGAAACCAAAACGAACCTGGTAAGGCACATCCCAGATATAATCTAGTAATGGTAAGACACAAGTACCCTCTGGTTAATGTATCACACAACAAAGCTCTTGCTGGCCTTCTTTTTTAACCAAGACAGCTTATGAGGTCCAAAAACTGTGTAGAAGCTCAGAGAGACAGCTCAGGGCCTGCTCGCAGAGGCAGCTGCCACAAACAGATTGCCCAAACCTCTTTCTTTCACATGAGCCATGTTTTTGAAGGAAAACACCACAGACTGAAATACACCTGACCAGGTCCCAGCCACAGTGATGTGTATGCTCACTGTTAGCTCATCTCCCACCTTGGCTGTGCTTAGCAATTTCCTGGGTCCCAACACTCCAGTGTGCTGCATGCCTTTTTTTCCAGCAAGGACATTTTCCTCAGTCCCTGCCTTCTCCCACACCCATGAGAGGGGGAGGGATAGGTGTTGGACTGTCCCACCATCTCCCTCTCTGGTTTCCATGACCAACTGCAGGAGGGTTTCTCCCCATCTTTGGAGACCCACTTTAGAAATACAACACATGCAAGAAAAGCATCATTCTTCCTTGTAGTAATTTTCCATCATCTCTCTGCATTTTCCTCTAAACTGGTTGTCTCGTGGCTTGACTAATGTTGGAGGTTGAGTTCTCTTGTAGAATTTTTTTTTAATTTTTTTTTTTCCCCATAAGTTGCCAGGGAACAAATCTCTGGGTACTTAAGGATAGTTAAGAAAGACAAAAGAAGTGGCTGAGGTGGAGGGAGGGGAGGAGCACGTGGACTTCACTTTTGCTGGGGGGTGTGCTTGTGGGGAGAGGACACGGGAGGCTGTGGATTTCAGACTGCGCGGGAGGGAGAACTCGTTTTTCACCGGCACCACTGGAGCGGAGTTCGGGGTTTTCCTGCCACGGTCTCTTCGTGTGTGCCCCGGCAATCCTGACCCTGGCCCCTGTCTGCCTGGCCGGGAGCCGCTGCAGTTCCTGCCCCCCTCGCTGTCCCTTCGCTCCTGCTCTGAGTGATCTCCACGCCCCAGCCTGCACCCCCTGTCCTGCCGGGACTCGTGCTGCAGCTCCAGCCACCGCCGGGGAGCTTCTGATCCATCTCCAGCACCCCGGGACTCTGCACCCCCTGTCCTGCCGGGACTCGTGCTGCAGCTCCAGCCACCGCCGGGGGCTCCTGATCCATCTGCAGCACCCCGGACTCTGCACCCCCTGTCCTGCCGGGACTCGTGCTGCAGCTCCAGCCACCGCCGGGGAGCTCCTGATCCATCTCCAGCACCCCGGGACTCTGCACCCCCTGTCCTGCCGGGACTCGTGCTGCAGCTCCAGCCACCGCCGGGGAGCTTCTGATCCATCTGCAGCACCCCGGGACTCTGCACCACAGCTGCCTGTGTCGGGAACTGCATCAACGGGGAAAGGGTGCCAGCGGCAGAGAAAACCGTCACTGTTCCCTGATTCTGTCTGTTGTTCATCTCATAGTTATTGTTGTTCTGTTTTGCCTTGCTAAACACAAGTAAAGAACTGTTATCCATATCCTCACATCTTTGCCTGAGAGCCCCTTAATTCTAAAATTATAACAATTCGGATAGAGGAGTTTTAGTTTTGTTTTTTTGATTTTTTTTCATACTCCATTTCAGGAGAGGATCCTGTTTGTCCTTAGTGATACCTGTCTTCCAAACTAAGACAACTAAAGACTTTACAACTTCAAGACATCATGGCAAAGCACCAGAACCTCTTTTTTGAGTGTTTTGGTGAAAATGAGCTCTCACGAGTGCTTGCCATGCGATGTTTTATTTCCCCATCTCCTATTCAACAATCTTTAAATTCCACACCTGGATGAGCACTTGTGATGCCTGTAAATTACACAGCTGATAAACACCTCTCCTGCTCCTTGGCTGTTCCCATTGTCCACCCTCTGAGGCAGACTAATGACAAATGGAGTAAAAGGTTTTCAACCAAGAACTACAATTTTTACCACCCAAGCCAAAGAAAAGGGGATTTCCAGGACAACCAGCCACAAAACCAAACTAATTAAAGGCCACGAGGGAACAGCAGGGTTCTCTGGATACCAACATAATATCCAAGCCTAGACACAAATAAACTTTATTATAACTTCAACTCTAACTTAAAACCAGCATCACCCAACTTTGTGTGTGCAGCTACAAATCCCTCTCTCTTTCCTGAGCTGACTTTGGCCATTTAAGTAGATTTTTATGAGGCTCTGTCCTGACCAGTCATATATTTATAACAACCCTCTCTGTGGATATTTCCCCTCCCCAACAGAACAGTAGTTAACTGAGTTGCTGCACTCTTGTTTGATGTTGTAGCCGATACCCATTGCTTTCTATCCTTCCTAAGTCCCTTTTTCTGATAGCTTGAAGTGGTATGAACTGGATGGAAATACTCATTTCTCTAGCACAAGACCTATATAAAGCAACCAGCTTCCCTCTCTTCCAGTAGCAGCTTTCCAACTTCTGTTCAAGAGCTGAGATGCAATATTTAAGCTCTCCATAAATCCCACAGCTTCATGGAGTGTCTCTGGCCTTCTGCACAATCTGTCTGACTGTGTAGCAATTGGTCCATTGGCTATTTATCTTGGAAGTCCTCACTGGAGATGTGAGAAACCCAAAATGTCTGCAGGTCCTCTGCCAATTTAGGTAGGTTCTTCTTCTTCTTGCCTTCTAGCACTTGGCTATGTCCTGTTTAGCTCAGAGTGGTATCTGGCTCCAATCTGCTTATGAAGATCGCCATAAATCTTGATAAGCCAGGTTATGTCTATAGTGCAGTGCTTGTCAGCTCTCAGCTATGGGTCCTTGCCACAGCTGTGCTTCTAGGAAGAGGTCTAGGCATGCAGCATCCCAGGGAAGGCTGGAAAAGAACCACACGGTGCTCCAGAAGGTCTCACTGCCTCCTGAGCTGTAGAGCAACACTGTGGTCCAGGCTCCAGTGCATCCCCTGCCCCACTGCTTGGCCTCAGCCTCTCTTCTGGGAACAAGCTCTGCAGAACAAGTCCCTCTTTCCAGCTGGCCAGTGGGAATGGACATGCATCAGCCTGCCATGCAGTATTTTTTGAGGGTCATCTCTGGAGCAGCAAAAGGCTGATGCTGTGGGCTTGTGCACACACACTGCAAAGGAGCAGTCTCATAGGTGCTCCATCCCCACCTGGCTGACCCAACAGCCTGAGACCAGCTCCATGCCCTGCAGGCTAGTACCCCTGTGAGCCTGTGGTGTAATTTTTGAAATGCTTTTCTTTTCTTTCAGAAACCTTGCTGTGCCACAGGTCTTGTATTAAGTTTTGGGCTGAGTAATATTTTCCTGTTTCCCCTGTTTCGTAGAATAACTCCTGGCCTGTGTCACACACATTCCTCAACACCTTGCAGAGTCATGGTCTTGCAGGTGGGCCTTCAGATGTCTCTGAGCACTGTCCCAGAACAGAGTTATTCTCTGATTTTTTTTACTCTTTTTGGGAAAATTCTTGATATTGCACTCTTTCCCTGTGCATACTGTACAACTTCGGTTTGTTTTGATTTAATTCTGGTGTGAATTTCTTTCACTTCCTACT
The DNA here is from genome assembly GCA_032173965.1 of Sitta carolinensis. Classification (NCBI taxonomy): domain Eukaryota; kingdom Metazoa; phylum Chordata; class Aves; order Passeriformes; family Sittidae; genus Sitta; species Sitta carolinensis. The sequence goes on from JAVUNC010000006.1 coordinate 4,383,606, forward strand.
GCTCCTGAATAGATTAGATATCTGCAAGCCCTTTTGTTATCTGATCTCTCTTGCATCAAAAGAATGAATACAGTTCCCCATTTCCCTTTTTGTTAACAACATCCTACCCTAAAACCAATGTTACAGCTCCCAAGTGAAGCAGTCAGTCAATACCTAAAGTCCTGAGGGGACTGCTTCCACTACAGTGAGGAACTGATGTGACATGATATTTCTTTTAGGCAGCAGTGCTTGTGCCTAGAGCCCAGATGGGGAACAACAGCAATCAGATAGGAGTTATATTGAGACCTTACAGATTTACTTTATTTCCCCCCGACACCGGTCTACCCAAAACATTTGTTCTCTTCCTCAGTTTCCTCATTCCCCATTGATAACACTTCTCTGATGGGCCTTGATGCTGTTGACTCCCTGCCTTTTGATTTTGCAGGGTTTTCAGACTTCCACTGAATAAAGGTGGCTGTTATCTTAAGTCCCACAGTGTTTGCAGCTAGGCTCAGCATACAGCACACAGTCTGCTGGTGAGTAAACCAGCTTACCTTTCAGGCTCCACCACCAGCTCACCCACTGCCTCACAGCTAATGAACCCAGTTCTTGGTAATAAAGAATATATTTAGAAATAATACTGATTCAACCATTTGTTTTTAATACAGAGATTAAATGTAAAAAGAATAGCACTTAAACTCCATGTTCATTTAAAAAAAAATATTAGATACAAACAGACTTAAATATACATTTTATACTGGGTATAAATATGATATTTTATATATATATAAATAAACTGAGTTGGGTAATGCCACAGTCTTCAGTCAGTGCAGGTGAGAGACCATAGCTCATGATATACCAACTTCTCATGATTAAGTCCTGCTGGGAACTGAAGACAGCAGCTACAAAATGTTGGAGCTATTCTCAAGGGAGTTACAAAGAATTTTATAGTGGCGGGTTCATACTTAGATGGTTCATAAAATCAGTTGCAGACCACCTTCCATAATAATGCTGAGTCTGTCACTGCTTATTACCCATCCAAGAAATCTCCTCTTCTTCTTCTTCTTCCCCTGTCTCTCCTCGTTCATCTCTTCTCCTTCCTCTCTCCATCCATTTACCCTATTTCTCACTGATTCCTCTCTTTGACCAAAAAATTACTTTAGAATTATCATGGTGATCACAATTGCTCTTTCACATAGTGTCTACTTATGTGTCAGTCAAAATATGATGATTTGCAAGCAGGAATTTGCCAATATGCATAATAACACTAAATCATCTGAACTTACACAGAAAATAAAGTGGAGGTAATTTATTTGTTATAGGTAAGTAGCTTTCCTCCTTTACTTATGAACTTTCCTTTACAAGTTGAGGCTGCTGAGAGACATGTAACTATGGAAAATTGCTCTGACATTTTATTAATATGAAAAATTTCCATCCATCTCTCAGTAAATGTTTCTCAAGTCACAGGGGTCCTATATCAGCTGCATTACCACTCAGGCTTCTCCTAACCCAGAATTATCTTTTTTTTCCTTTGAAAATGTATCTACATAAAGATATTAGACCTGTGCTTTCTGACATGATTAACAAATTGAGATGGGATTTTTTTTTTCAGATGTGTAGGAGGAGTACCTCAGAATCATATGACTTTTAGGGTAAGGATTGCTCAGCATTTTCTGAAAAGCACAACTCATATCTTGTGTTGGCCAATATAGGTTGCCTATGCTGATGAGTTGTTTTTGAAAGATTAGACCATTAACGTGGATTGGCAGGTTGAGCTTATTTTACATACCGGAAACCCGAGGATATGAAAACATACCGATTGCTTACATTTTTTTGCACAGAATAAGGACATGACTGTCAAGAAACCTAAGCTAAAGCCCCTACAAAACCACGGGACCTCTACTCTGTGAGTTTCTGGCTCCAGCAGTGGCTCCTTCTCAAGCCAGCTGTGCCTCTTTCTGCCGGAGCCACAGTCTTGTGAAGGTCACACCGATGCCACTAAGTGGCCACAGCTTCACCTTGCACGAGCCACTCGGGTATTCCAAGTGTCAATTTTTCTAACTGTAAAATGAGAATAAAAGCCTCTTACTGCCCCGAGACACATTCACACTTTTTACCTGAGAATTGCTAAGCTAAAAAAATGCCTTGAACAAATAATAGAGCATCTTAAGGACTCCAGGGAGCAAAGCTGGCTAAAGGGCTGGGAACTAGGGTGACTGAATGGACAGGTCTGGAGATGTCCTTTAGCAGCAGACCTTGGCTCCGAGCCTCTCAGACACCACCTCCCTCTTACAAGGGAAACTCATCATGGCATTGGACGCAGGGCTTGGAAAATGAATAAATCCTCACGATCTGAGGGATTGAAGTCTGCACGTTAGCTCCCCTTAAACCGTGGATGCATTTAACTTGGGAGGTTAGAAACCACAGCCAAAGAAATCTCTTTTGATTCACAACTTGTTTTGAGCAGTCACCTATAAAGCAGCCAGTGAATCACCCCAGACAGTTAGTCATGCAACCACACTGAATGTACACTCAAAAGGCTGCACAAAATAAACAGCCTGCAGCTCCAGATAACACACACACAGCTCATTGGCGCTATCTGGCATCAGGATATATTGTTAATAGGAGTCCTACACCAAAGCCTTAGGAAAAAAACTCACTCAAATAAGCATCTTCAAATCTCTCTCTCCATCGGTATTTTTCTCGTCTGCTTCGCTCTGTGCTGCTTTCAAAAATAATTAAGACTAGTAAAAATTTTAAGACTTTTTCTCTTCTTTCCGCACCTTCGTGTTGCTGGTAACATCCTGCTGGGTTTACAGGCGTGCACTGCTAAGTGTAGGGCTAAAGCGGAGTTAATTCCAGTCAGCAGCGGACAAGTCGAAAATAAACAGCTCTAGTGCGAAAAGAAATCTTCCTGCAAGGAGGGAGCGGCGGGGATACAGGGGGAGGGAGTCTCCCGGTCCTTTGACACATGAGTGTTACAAGCAGCTCGGGTCAGAAATCCTAGAAAAGCCTCCAGCCAGATCTACCGTCCAATTCGAGAGAAGCGCAAAACACCTTTCGGAAAGAGCCGCGAACAAACCTCCGTGCGCGGCCCTAGGGGTAAGGAACGTGAGCCCTACCTTCGCGTCTGGCTCCCTGAGGAAATCCCGCAGGTTTCCGCGGAGGAGATCCCGCACCTCCGAGTGTCTGTTCAAACAGAGGCTTAGCCAAACTCCTGGCGAGAGCTCCCTCCCCTCCCTGGGAGGGTGCCGGAACCCTTGAATGGCAGATCTGGTGGCCCTATTGTGGGAAAGAGAGTGCTATTGCCAGGGCGGCGTCAGCAGCACGCCGCGAGCCGGCGGCCGAGCCTCGCCGGGCAGCCGGTCCCACAGCAGCGGCAGGGAAGGGCCGGCTCTGCCGCCCTGCTCCTGAAGATCGCCTCGCCTCCCCGCCCTCCTGGCTGTGCTTGCCGGCTCCTGCTCCCTGCTGCCAGAGTGGATCATGGCCCCCTTTGCCCCCGCTTCCCCACTCCCGCACTTCTCCCCTTTTGCTGCCTCGCTGCTGCTGCCCGCGGGGCTCAGGGAAGCGGCATCCCCTCAGCCCGGCGGGGAGAGTGCTGGCCGGCCGCGCACCCCTCCCGCCGCCCGCCCTGCTCTCTCGGCCGCGGCCAAGGAGCGGGAGCAGGAGCCAGGAGCCGAGAGCAAAGCCGCGGGGAGAGGAAGGGGAGGCAGGACCGAAGGGCCGCCACAACTCGGGACACCCCTCGCCAAGTCCTCTGCAGCCATACACCCCGGCAGAGCCGTCCCTTGCCACATCCCGAGCAGGCGTGCGGGGGCACGACATCGCCCGAGGTGGGGAGCCCTGCCGGAGTCCCGAGGGGAGCGCACGGCCCCGGGTCCTCTCCAGAAACCGGGGAAGGGGGCAGAGACCGCCGGCCCTCCCCGGCGCACGGCGGACTCCGCAGAGCCCTTGAACGTCGGCGGGGGCTCGGCGCGGCACCGAGCGCCTGGCAGCGAGTGGGCTCTCGTGGGAGGCGGAGGGGGACCGCCAGCGAGCTCGTTCCTGCCGTGCCTGCAGCTTACATTACATCAGGGAAGGAGGAGGAGGAGGAGAAATGCATTAAAATGTCAATTGAAAAAGCACGCAGCGAGCCTCCGATTCCTACAGCAGTGGCTTTCTGTGCTTCAAATCATAACGCACTTACGGTCACACTTTTTATTTGCTAGCTAAATTTAAAAAAATAAGGGTCGTTATTTGCTTAACGCAGTACTTAGAGAATTTCCTCTGTCAGAGAAAGCCGTTTCCCTTCTCCGGTTTCCTTTGAGCAAATATTCCCATCACATTCGCCTTTACCCCCAAAAGGATTTTGTTCCAGACGGTATTTCTAGACAGCAATATGTGTATACATTTCTGTGTGTATAAGGGTATGTGAATACATATGTTTCAAGAAATATAACTTACTTCAGCTCTACGCAGTTGAAATAGCAAGTCAGATTACTACAGCACATAAATCATCCGAAAGACTTTTCCCCTCCTAAACCAAGATATATAACCCGCTCTCAGGACTAGATGATCTTGAAGGTCTCTTCCAACCTTGAAGATTCTCTGATTCTCTGACTTTTATTTAAGAATTCGGCTTTCAGTGCCCGTGCCTGTTTGCGGAATAAACCGTACCCTGTTGGAGGCGGGCTAAGCAGCGCGGTGCTGCCGGCCCGTCGCAGCGCAGGGGCAGTGGGCTCGGGCAGGCACAGGAGCAGCCGTGCCGGGAACCCCAGAGGGACAGGCTGGCAGCCGCCACTGCGAGGGGGCCGCGGGGAGCCCGGCCGAGAGCCAGGGCCGCCCGGCGCCGCTGTCCCTGCCAGAAGCCAGGCTGGAAGCGCTCCGACCATTGCTGTCCGTGTCCTCCGTGTATTTACGGCCGCAGCTCTCCCTGGCCTATATTTAACCGTACAATGCAGCGGAAGGTCTTAGATCTCGAAATAGAAGCCGAGAGCAATAGATGGTTGGGTCGTGCTTTTTATAACTCAAAAATATTTGTTTATTAAAGAAATAAACTGAAATTAAACAACTAAAAAAAGGCGGGGACGCCCTGTCCTTCGGCACGCGGAGTGTGTGCCATGCCCGCCGTGCCTGGCCGGCCCGGCCGCCCGGCTCCGGGCTCGCCCGGGCCTCCACAGCCGGGGAAAGGCGGAGGCGAGGGCTGCGGGACCGCCGTGCGGGGACCAGCACCCCCAGGAGGGCACCGGGCCGGGCGGTGGGTCGGTGCGCCGCAACCACAGGCGCGGGGGAAGCCGGCCGCCTGAGCATGCATCTACCATCATCCATCATCCATCCATCCATCCATCCATCCAATCCATCCATCCATCCATCCATCCATCCATCTATCTATCTATCTATCTATCTATCTATCTATCTATCTATCTATCTATCATCATCTATCTATCTATCTATCTATCTATCTATCTATCTATCTATCTATCTATCTATCTATCTCATCGCCTGGCAGGAGAACCTGCCTGCTGGTTGGCCTCGGTTTGCATTTTGCTTGGTTGGGTTTATTTTTCCTCTTCTTTTGGGGTTTTGTTGTTTTTAAAATCGAATGGTTCACAGTCACGGGGTCCCAGCACTCCAGCACCCTGCTCAGGCTCGGACAAGAGGGGACTCGGGGAGTCACTGGTCCCCGCCGCGCTCCTTCACCTCCGCACACCGCGCACGGCAGTACCAGCCCCGAAGCTGCGGCGGGGTGTAGGCAGGAGCAGTGGGGCAGCCGCCTGTGCCCGGCTTCCCGAGCAAACCTCTCCGGGGAGTTCTCCTCACCCGCCGTGAACGCCGTGTGCGCGCTGGCTGAACGCGCTTGTGCCCACTGCAGAGGACGAGGGCGTCTTTCTGCGCTCCCCCGCGCTCCCCCGCACCCAGGGCATCTACCTCGCCTCGGAGATTCCCCATCCCTTTAGCCCTCGCCGGGTTCCTCGGGCACAACTCCTGCGCCCGGCACGGTGGTCTCGCGATTTGGGAAAAGCCGGAGAGGCGCCTATGGGCGTTGCAGTCGCTCCGCAAAACTCCGATCTGCCTGTTATTAGCGAGTCTCTCTCTTCAACCATTAAGCACTATTATTATCACTATTGCTATTAATTATCCTCGCCGAACCATGTGTCTCTCATTACAGCCCACCGTCCCCAGCCACATCACAAGGGGCTCACAAGGAGCGCGGTCTGGGCCGGGCCACCCGCCGCCGCCGCGGGGCTCCCACTGAAGGAGAACCCCGAGCCTCGCTTGAAAATAAATCAGGGGAACCCCGGCGTATTAGGAGGGCAATAAACTCGTGTGATTCTGCCGGGGGGTTGTAATGTGTCATCACAGGCTATGCCGGCGCCCTGGGCTTTGCAACCTACAAAAACAAGAGAGCCGGTTAACACGAAGAGGATGTCAGCGGTGGGGAAGGCAGGGAGAGCTGCCCTGCGATCCCATTCCCGGAGGGAGCGAGGTCCAGTTAACTACTGCACGGGCCGCAGCCCTGCAGGTCTCCCCGGTCCCACCGTGCGTCCTTTCCCGCGGAACCTGGGCTGGCCCCAAAAGGCCTCCGCGGATACGGAGCGGGCCTGACGCTCGTGGGGGTTGTATGCCCACGGGGAAAGGGCAGAGGAAGAGAGAGAATGCAGGAGAGGGTCAAAGCCCCAGTTCTGACCGGAAAAATTGTGCAAGCAGCCCTCAAAGAGGCCTTCGCCTCATGCCGCTTCGCCGGCCCGGAGAGGAGTTGCCCGCGGGACGATGGTTGTGCCACCGGGTGTGGGAAGGACCCGGGCGGGCGCAGCGTAGCTGGGCTATGCCTGCGGCTCTCGGGCACCTCTGTACGGAGGGGACTCAATGTCCTTCTCCTGTGAAGGGCAGTCACCTGTGCCCGGGGAAACTAGGGCTGCGGACCGGCATCCGGGGACACCTCAGCTGCAAGCAGGGGGCAAGGGACGGCGCCTGAAGGCGACCTGGCCAGCCGGGCTTTGGCAGACAGGCAGAAGTAAGACGCCCCTACCCTCTTTTAAGCCTAGAGATGGAGGAAAAAGGGTAAAGAGGGCAAAATGTGCTCAAATGAGAGCCTAGAAGTGGGATTGCTGGCCTGACCCGGACCTCTTCCACCTCCTCTGTGCCCCCAGTCCGTAGTCACTGTCCGTCTTAGGGTCTCCCTGGAGACACGGTCCTAGGGCTGTCCTTGCCTTTGGGACTAACTCATCGAGAATGGGACCCCGTCAGCGGAGCCGCGCTCTGAATCCAGGTAGGGGCAGCCATTCTGACCACCGAGAGATCACCGGGAGGCAAAGGGAAGAGCTTTCATTTCCACCTTCTGTTCTTGGGAAAACTAAGGGGGTTTATTTGTTTCATTGTTTATTTTTTCTGTTTGTTAGCTTGTTTTGTTTTCCCCTAACCGCCCCGATACAGCAGAAACCTCCCGAAGAAGCCTTTTAAAGCCACGGTCGGAAACGACAGGAGAAGCGCCCCCGTTCCCGGCTGTACAGTCGAGCGCGGGCTCAAGGGAGTGTCTTAATTGCCGCTAATGACCCACGGAGGGGATGCGAGAGGGTTATCTGCAGCCGGGCAGAAATCAATTAGGGGAGTGGCAATTAGGGGAGAGAGTGAGAGACGGGAGAGACCGTTACCGCGGAAAGTGATGATTTCGGCGAAATTTTCCGGAAATTCTTTCTGTGGCAACCGGTCCCCGCGGAGAGCACAGCCTGGCGCTCCGCTCTTTCTCTTTCTGTAGCGGTTTCCGCGGAGTTCCCCGCACTGCTCAAGAGCCAGCGCTTTGCGGGAGCGCATCGCCCGCGTCCCGAAATCACGATTAGGCTCACGGCTAAAGGAGACGCGGGGGAAGGGCGGCTTCCCGCGGGCATCGCGGGCCCCGGCCGGGAATGGAGATATTCGTGGGGCACGGCGGCCCCCGCTGCGGCCAGAGGGGGCTGCGTATCGCAGCCGGCAAGGTCTCCTTGACCCCGGTAGGGTTTGTCCTGCCAGGCAGCCACCCACCACGTTCCCGGGAGGCCCTTCCCAGGCCCGGGAGTCTCCGCTTTCGCCTCCAGTGCTTCCCCGCCGCACGCCAAGGGACTCACCGTAACAGGAGACCTGCAGGGCTCCGTTGTGGCCGCTGCTCTCTTGCAGCTTTATGTTGCTGTCCGGAGGGGTTTTTGCAGGGGCCTCGCTGCATGTAGAGGTGCGGCGGCTGCTGCTGCTGCTGCTGCGGGTATTTGTTAAAGGAGGCCGGAGACCCGGCAGAGCCGGGAGCCTGCACGCTGCCATCCAGGGACTGACATTCCTGCTGGCTGTAGCGGCTCCGGCACTTAGTGCTGCTGTCACCAAAGCCTTGTCCTTTGCTGGCCAGGAAAGTAGGGCTGAACTTGTCACTTGCTTGAAATGCCCTAAAAGGCGAGGAGCCTTCTGTGTCCTGGGAGGCTGCGTTGTAGTAGGAATCCATGGCAGCCGGATCACAATAAGAAACACAAGTATCAGCATTCATTCCTAAAATTAAAAGGCCCGAGTGTCCTTAATGCGCTTGGAGGGGCACCAGGAACCACTCTTTCTCTCTCCCTCTCGCATAGACACACACTCACAGCTGGGCCGGGGAGCTCTAAGAGGATTCAGATGTTCGTGAAAGCTGACCAGACCTCCAAACCCCCTTAAGTTCTCGCACAGTAAAAGGGGTCTTTTTCTTTCCCTCCCTCCCTCTCTCACATACGCTTGCCCTCCGTGTCTCCCTCCAAACTACACTCTAAAAAAGGCTCTTCTCTGCGCTTTTCCCCCACCACATAGGGGAAAAAAAAAAAAAAAAAAAAAAAAAAAAGAGCGAGAGAGAGGGAGACCTCTCCCCCAATTAATATGTAGATGATGACAGTGGAGGGGAGGGGGGCCAGGAAGGGGGGTGTGTGTGTATGGGGGTGTGTGGAAGCAGAAGGAAAGTGGAGATCATATCTTTTGCCTTAAAAAAATATAAAAAATAAACGAAAGCAGAAAAACAAACCAGCCCCCAAATTTTTTATGATTATAAACCAGAAAATCAAGCAGATGACATAAACGCCACGAAGGGATGAGTGCAGGATCCGTGCCGGCCGAAACGCCGGGGACGATTTAATGGTCGTGACATGCTCTGTTCACTCCGGCTCTCTCCTCTACTCACTGCCCCAGCTGAGGGGACCCTCGTCTCTGCGACCCCCTCCTCTCTATTAAAGGCAATAGGGATTTTCCCCGCAGCTATCTGCCTTTAAGCCTCCCCCCTCCCGTTAACTCCTTCAGGGCCGACAGCTCTCCCAGCCCTGCCGTGAGCCGTTTCCCTACCGTCGCGCTGCCGTGCCGCCGTGTCCCCGCACAGAACCGGGCGAGCTCTCCCTTTATGATGACCATTATTTATTTACCTCTAAAAACGTGCTCTCTTCAGGTGTAAAACTACTGGATCCAAACGAGTGGGCAACACAGACGGATTTTAACAGGGTCACCAAACACGCAGAATTGGACCAAGATTCTGGGATTGCCAGAGGTGACTTGCAAAGGGGCAGAGGCTGGCAGGAGTCCTTTTTGGTTTGAGGGGTCAATTACAACCCAGAAGGAGCTTAAAAGTAAATCAATACTCACCTTTCGTCGTCCTACCCCTCCATTCAACCTGATTCCCCTCCTCCCCCAGTTAACTCCTGCTACCCCTTACTTACTCTTACCCTGCCTTCCTCCCATCCCCACATCTGGTTTCTATTGCTTACTTACCTTGAAGTTTTCAGTAATAAAGATATTATGCTAACTAAATCCACAGTTCTTCGGAAGAAGAAAAGAAAAGAAAAGAAAAGAAAAGAAAAGAAAAGAAAAGAAAAGAAAAGAAAAGAAAAGAAAAGAAAAGAAAAGAAAAGAAAAGAAAAGAAAAGAAAAGAAAAGAAAAGAAAAGAAAAGATTTACGAAATAAAAGAAAAAAGAAAATAATAACGGAAAGGGAAGACAAGAAGAACCTTAACCCCTTCGGGAGCGCGGGCCGCAGCGGAGCCGGGTGCGGGCGGGGAGCGGGGGCACCGGCGGCTGCTCCAGGCTCCCAGCGGGCTCCCCTCGGGGTCCGGACCATGTGTCCTCCCTTCTCCCGCGTAGCTTCCCCCACCCCGTGCAGAGCGGGGGGGACTCGTGGCTTTCATCTGTGTGTGTGTGGGAGCGGGATGCGACTCAAGGGGGAGCGGAACGGCAGAATGGGAACGCGACCCCCGAGACGACGGCTCGGGAGGGGCCCGTGGCCACCGCCACCCTCCAGGCCTTCACTCCCCGAGCAAGACCGGCACCGCCGTTTTCATTAGCTCGGATCTGACAAGAACAGGCTCCCACCCCTCGCCCCCCAAATGCAGAAGGCATTTCTAGCGACGTCGTCGTTAAAAACAGCCAGAGACGGATTCATTTACGAGATTTTAAACCATTTTGCGAGTTTCCTTCATAGCAGGGCTGGGCACTCTGAGTTTCTTGTCCAAGAAAGCTTTCAGCGGATTTGCCTTTCTTATTCTCTTTATTACCTCTATTTAATTTTTCCTCGTCCTTTTTTTCTCCCCTCCCAAACTCACCCACCCCACTGCAGGCCCCTTTCTTTCCCTCGTCCACGACATAATAAAAACCAAACCAACTCAATGCATAGAAGCATTTCTAAAATTCGCTTCGGGGCGGCCAAGGGAGCCTGGGTACTGCCGGTACCGGCAGCCTGCGAGCGGCTCCGCCGAAGGGCAGCAGCCCTGGGTACCGGCAGCACCTCAGCTCCTGCATCCCCAGCTCCTCCACAGCGTACTCACAGCGTCGCTGACGCCGGAGGGACGCTTTAAATACGTGTTTCCCAGTTCCTTCCCCCGCGATTTTTTGGGGGAACGAAAAAAGGAGACGAAAGAAATTATGTAAGGGTAGTTCTCGATGCTACAGCGTTATACTCTGCCTCAGGATTTCTCTTCGGCAAAGTTAAACAGCAGCAGGAACAAAAATCTAAGGGAGTGATTTGAGGATCGGGCAGATTAAATGTGTATGTGTATATATGTGTGTGTGTGTGTGTGTATATAATTATATATTTTTTATTTAGAAACCCTGCAATGCAACTGTCTCGCAGAGGCAGTGCAGCGTGCCCGACCCGAAGGAGAGTGGCCCAGGGTTCCTTCGGTGAGAACGCTTGGCTAGCCCCTCCTTGCATTAAATTATAACGAAAAATCCATTAATTTCAAATCAGGGCTCATCTGCAGCCCTCGGAAAGGACAGCAATGGAACCCTTTGTCTAAAAACCAATTTGCGTCCCTAGAAGCGGAAGGTTAATTCGGGAATCGTTACCGGGGGAAAGGATGTGCGCAAATACCTGGCGATCTAGCGAGCGAGAGGGAGAGTAACCAGGAAATCACTTTTCCTGACCGTTTTCGTTAAACTGGACTAGGTTTGGCGTGCAGTTCTCAGCCAGTGTGACGGGGGATTCCCGTCAGCCCCGTTAGCCGGGAGCGGAGCCTTGCACACGGGGAGCCTGTAGCCGCCCTGCCGCAAAACGAGGCGATGGAGCGGCGTGTCGCGGCGCAGCCGGGACTCCCGGCTCTGTCCGTGCCGCCGCGGCGCTCTGCCCTCCGGCTCTGCCCGCATTCCCGACTGCGGCACCCAGGATCCGCAAAGCAAGGGCACCGCACCATTTGAAACACGAGCTCATCGTTTTTCCTCCGAGTGATCCCAAACCTGCCCTGTCCCTGCTTCAAATGCATCCAAAAGGGAAGGGAGAAAGAGCGGCCGAAAGGCTGGCGCTCCGTAGCAACTGGTTGCCAGTTCCATGTGTACGTGGGTTTTATATCGAGACAATTCTCAGGTAGGGTCCCTGTTGGTTTTGGACGGGGTTACTCCCGAGGGTCCCTTCTCCCCCAGAGCTGCGGGAGCCCATGTGAGAGCCAACCGGTCCCGCCTTTATGGACGGCAGCTCACACCGACCGAGTAATAGATGCGGGAATGGTCAGGTATCTGCAGCTCCTGGCGTTCCAGGTGTCGCCTGCCGGCGACACCCCAAGGAGAAGGGACAACCCAGTGCTGCCCTGACTGGCTTGTTTCCGAGGAGCTGTTTCCTTTCCGCCGAAGCAAGGGCGGGAATCACTCCCGGGTGAGACCCGGAGAGAGGTGCAGGCGATGGCGGGCATATACTGCATTTCGCTTTCTGAAAGAAAAAAAAATCTTTATTCCCGTGTGATTTAAACACTCAGGCATGTGTCAAGTCCAGGGAAAAAGCAGAGGTTTCCGCCGGTCCCTGCACACCGGGCACGGCAGCGCAGGGCTGGGGGGAACGGGCAGGCGGGACGGCTGCTGGGACGAACCCGGCTCCCGCAGGAGGCCGGGGGGAGGAGGCAAGAGTGCTCTTCCCCATTATCCCAGCCATCGCCGAGGGAAACCCGCCGTGTTCCCTCAAGCCTCCACCGTCCTCCTGGTATTGCCGATGGCTGCAGCCAGAGCGGCGGCGGGGTGGCTGAAGACGGTCACGGCAGGACTCCGGGTGCCCGCATCCAGCACCCCAGGTCCTGCCCCCAGCTCTAAGCCGTGGGAGAGTAAATTCCTCCGTTCAGGGAGCGGGGTCATTTCATTGGAGAGGGGAATGGGGGGGGGGGATCTTTTACACCGTTCCCTCCTGGCACTTTGGCAGAACTCTGCTATTGGAAACTCTTCCGAATTTTTTTCCCCAACGTATTGGTTTGTGTGGTCACTCCAGAGCTGCGGGCTCCTTTTGTACTGGACCGAGATCTGAAGGCGACCTATTAATAACTCCACTGCAAGGGGGGAGTGAGGGAAAAAAGTACTCGTGCTAATCTTCCCCCAACATTTTTTTTTTCCAGCGAGACGAAGGTTGCATCTTTATTTCGGGAGTGGAGCTTGCTTAGTGACCGTCCGGCCGGTACCTGCCGCCTCGCGCTCTGGCTCCTGCTTCCAGCCCGGCACCGGCTGGGGCCTGAGCTGCACGGTGCTGGGGCTTTGCCGTCCTGCCTTTTGAGCCTTTCCTCGGGAATAAATATCGCATGTTGGTAAAACAAGTTCCTCGTGTAACGCAAGCGCTTGCAGAGAACTGATGCTGACCCGCTCCCCTCCTTTCTGGGAAAAAGGGAGGACCAGGCTCCCACCTTGGCCAGGCTAGCCCCTGCATCTCTGGGCTTGTGCGGGCGAAGCTTTTCCATCGACCTCCTTACATCCCGCCCCGCCGCCTGTTTCCGCCGCCTCAGCAAGAGAGCTCCGCTTCCCGCAGGCTCTTGCCCCTCAGTCCCGCTGCTTTCGGCAGTGCTCCCGCAGCCTGCGGCTCTCGTCCTGCTGCTGCGGGGACACAGGGTTCCCTGAGAGTCCGCATGGCCACCTGTGCCTGTGTATCTGCGTGTTATCACCAAAGAGGGTACCTGCTTGGTCCATGGGACCTCGCATGGGCGAGGGACCCGCCGGACCCGGTCTGCGAACCGAGCAGCTCGCGGTGGGGCCCCGGTGCCCGCTCGGGGAGGGGGCGAGGCGGGGGTCCCCAGCCCATCCCTGCGGGGCACCAGGGGAGGAGGCAGAAGGGGGCCAGAGCCACCATGGCCTGCCCGCTCTCACGGTTCCGGGGTCTCTAAGGTGCCTTAGGGGTCTGCTTCGGGCCACAAGGCCTTTCCAGACGAGAATTGTGTTCTCTTAGGTGTTTTTTTTTTGTTGTTTTTTTTTTTTTTTTTTTAATTTTAATTTTTAAATTTTTGTTTTATTTTCCAGACAGTGCGGAGCTCGCGCCCAGCTGCGGGCAGCGAAGGGCATTCATGTACCCGCTCCTGCACGCAGACCCAGAGGCTGCCGCGGCCGGAGAGGGGCGGCTGGGGCACTCCGCGGCGGGCTGTGCCCTGCGCTGTCCGGATGCTCAGCGGAGCCCAGGGTCCCCGGAGCAGCACAAACCCCTCGATCCCGTCGTTTCCTCAGTGTTCCCAGAAAAACATGGAAAATCACCTCTTTTGGCATGGCGCTCGCCGGGTCCCGGGTGACGCCCGTATGTGAGAACCAATGAGAAGATGGAGCAGGAGCAGCCCCACCCCACACCCCGCTCCGCACCCCGCTCCGCGCCCAGCTGGTACCGTCCCTGTCCGGGCTGAGCCGGGGCTCAGAGCCACAGGCTTAGACGGTAAAGCCGGGCTGAGCTAAGGCCGTGCTGCTCACTTCGTCTCGCTTCCAAGCACCCCGGACAGATCTGGGATGCGGGGTGAGGGTGTCTATATTTAATATGCCATCCCTGGTGGCTGTGTGTAAATTCCTTCACGCGGGGAAATATGCACTTGCTGTTAATTTGCTCGATACTTTCCTTTTGCGTGTGACCTTGCCAGCACTGGCTCTGAAATCAGGCGCTGTTTTTTGCTGAAGTCAGAAGTTCGGGCGCAGTGAAGGCAGGGCGGCTCTGCCTTCAGGGCAAGCGGTGGTCCTGCGGGCGGTAACGCCGGGACAGCGGCCGAGCTTGCCCGCGGCTGCTGCCGAGGGCTCCTCGGGAGGTGCACGGCAGCACCCATGGGAGCTGAGGGGGGCAGCGGAGCCCCAGGGATGGGGCACCGCGCTCTGGGTACCGCCCGCCCGTCCTGTGAGTGAGCTATGCGACCAGGAGGACCTGCCGCCCCAAGCGGCCCGGCTCTGGTCCCAGGAACGGGACAAGGACAGCCCCCGACACTGGTGACCTTTTGGGGCTGGGGCCTCGATGCGCCGCGGGATAGGCATTTCCCCTTGGGGTGCGTCGGCCTGGGAATGTTCTCCTTGCCCTCCGCTTGAAACAAAGAGGTCGGGGAGGAGGCAGCTCCGAGCCGAAGGCATCCAGTGGCAGTTGGTGCACCTGTCAGCGCGCCGAGAGCGGCTCCCCCTGACCTTTATGAGCAGGGCAGAGCTGGGACAGCCCGCGGCGGCGGGGGCGAGGGAGAAGGGACGGGGACACGCTGGGGCAAGGGGGGCTGAGCGAAGGGAACTCTCGCCTGGTGCTGAGACCCGGCCTCGCCGCCCAGGCCGCGGAGACGACGCTGGTTCAGCCCGGAGACCCACCTCCAGCATCCCTCGGCGAACAGCAGCTGGTGCCTGCTGCCGAGGCAGGATAAAAAACTCTCCTAGAGAAGCGAGGATACTTTTTAAATTACAAGGCTATCAGGTCTGCGAGAGGGACGGCAGATCCGCGCCCGTACCCGAGCGCGCTGCTCGGCACCCCCGAACCCTCCGGGTGCCGCGATGGAGTGGCAGGCTCAGCCCCTTCCCCGGTCCTGCCTGGCCCTTGAATTTCGTTTGCTCCTCTCCTTGCCTTACTCTCCGGTAGATATTTCCGCGGTGTTTGTAAAAAATGCACCTTTCTCGTTGCAATCTACAAGCAGCTCCCTTAAACCATCTCTAAACCAAAGAAAAAGAGATCTTCCCAAATAAAACAGCTCCTGACCGAGTGCTAGGAACTATAACGGCTACGGTTTTTTTTCCTGATAACAATCGTGAACGAATTACAGATATCATAGCACAACGTTAGGCGGACAATGCACCACGCACAAACTTATTTCCCTTGTGATTTACGCCAAAATCTGCTGCCCCAGCACGGTTTAAGTGCTCAGGGCGGTGGCTCAATACGCCGCGGAGCTCCTGAGCTCCTGGCCCAGGCGAAGAGCCCTGGGCTCCCATGCCTGCTCCGGGGCCACAGCAGCGGCTTTCTCCCATCCCGCTGCTCAGAGCGCTGGTTTCTAGTGCACTGGCTCCGGAGGAAACCCCCCTTTTATCATCAGGTTCATTCGAGGAGGAGTACAGAGGAACGTGTGCTTTTTGGGGGGCTTAGACAAGCTCTGGGAAAGTTCCTTCCAGAACTGTCCCGAAGAGGGAGGGGAGCAAACGGACTGTTCGGCTTCTCCGCACGGTGTTTTCTCCCGGGACACTCTACACCCGGCCGTGGCGGCCGCGGGCGCCCGGCGCCCGGCCCGGGGGGCTGCCCGGTCCCGCCGCGGCTCCCCAGCGGTTCAGTTTTCCGCCGCGGCCGGGATCGCTGGGGAAATGTGATTCGTAGCAGGAGCTTCGTGCTGCTTTTACAGTCTCCTGGACCAAGATATGAATCCGTCTTTCCTGTTACTCGTTTTTTTTGGTTGTTTTTTTTTTTTTTTTTTTTTTTTTTTTTGTGTGTTTTTTTTTTGTTTTTGTTTTTTGTTTTTGTTTTGTTTTGTTTTGTTTTAAACTTGCAAAAATCGCTATCAAGACTTGTTGTGTCAGAGCCATGTCTAATTAAGGGGGAGGCAGTTCACAGGGTTTGCAAATTCCCTCCACAGGATGGTCCAGGACTAGTCTTGCAGAAAACATCTGAGATATTTTGCAAGCAGTGGACCAGGCTGAGGAGATGCCTGCATGGATATCCCACGAGGATTTCATATCCTTACTTTAAAGTCTCACACTGAGGGAAGCACCCTTGATTTAAGGCAGAGAAAACGAGTCTCAAACACTGATTGCCCGAACTCACACTCAGCCACAATATCTGCTGTCAACTAGAAATTGGGAAAGAGCTCAGGAGTGCTGTGTGTGTCTGCCCCTTCCTCTAGTGAGCAGCTCAGTAGTAGCAGCCACCTGCACAGGTGAGCACCTAGCTGCTGAATTTCAGGCACAAGTACCTTAGCTACTGAGAGACACAGGGACACAAGTGACTGGTATTTCCCTAGGTCCTGAGCGTCTTCAGCTTTCCCTGGAGCCTGAGAAAGCTGCAGCAGCTCACCCAGAAATCTATACTGTTGGCAAGTACAAGACTCCAAATTTCATGGTGACAACCTTGCCCAGCCACAGCAACACACCTCTGCCCAGCTGCCATCCTCAGCTTTTAGGAATGTGTTCTCTTCCACATCCACTCATGAAAACTCATCAGGACACACTGCAGCCAGGGCACAGGAGAAGGTCATTGAGAAAGTCCGAAAAGGAGCAGTGTTTGAATGACATCATGAGTAAATTTGCTAGCTAAGCAGGGGCAATGACTCAGTGTGACTGCTCATTTTTGGTGGCTTAATAATCAGAAGGACAAAAAGAGGGAGCAAACCCAACAGCAACAACAATAACAGCAAAGAATGTTAGAGATCACTCAGTTCCAAGCCACTGCCATGGGTAGGGACACCTTCCACTAGAGCAGGCTGCTCAAAGCCCTGTCCACCTTGGCCTGGAACACTTCCAGGGATGGCACATAAACACCTTTTCTGTGAGACTTGTTCCAGTGCCTCACCATCCTCATAGTGAAGAATTTCTCCCTAAAATCTAATCTAAACCTACTCTCCTTCAGTTTAAAACCATTTCCCCTTGTTCTATCACTACATGCTCTTGCAGAAAGCTCCTCTCTCTCTTTCCACTTTAGGTACTGAAGGCTGCTGTCATGGAGCAAGAGCAGAGCCTCCACAGCCATTGCAGCCTGTGATGGAGACAGCCTGAGGCTGTGCTGATGCTGGGATGGGGTGGGAGGACAGGCAGATGGACCTTCCCCACGTTTAAAATGACAGTCCAGCTGAGCCCCAGGGCCACCTGTGTCCTCCCTGCTGCTCAGATTTATAGAGTGTAACATTTTAATAAAAAACACACACACCTCTCCACTTTGGTGCATTAAGAGATTTCTAGCAAAACACAGTAATGTTGCTATAAATTTCCCTCCCAGCACCCTCACAAGTAATAACTCAAGCCCCAGCCTTTTGCATTTAATGTTTATTTTGATGGCTGCATTCCAGAAAGAAAAGGGAAAAAGAGGCAAAAATCTACTCAACCACTCTCCCCATTGCTATTAGCCTGATGTTTTCAATAAAATTTAGTGAAAACTGGGAAACAAACACTTGGAAAAAGAAAGGAGGAAAACAAGCACACTTGGGCAAAATTCTCTTAGACATCTGCCAAGGCCTGGGTTCAAATCCTGGCTTAAATTACAGATGCCCTGCCATGGGTTCTCATTATGTTCCACTCCCTTGGCATGTTTGAACAGCACTCCAGGGAGCCATACCTGTGTCAAGCAAGGTTCAGTGGTGGGATGCTCTGAAGGACTGAGACATATGGAGGCTTAAGGTTGAAATAGCCAAGTCTGGAAGTTAAAGGCTGAGGCTTCTTGGCCAAATAATGCAGGGCAGAATACTAGGAGTGCTGCCAGTCATGTTCGAAGTATGTGACAGAGCTATTTAAAGCTTTCAGAGCACCTGCTTTTCTGTGAAGCCACCAGTCCTTCATGTGCACCAGCACTGAGCCCACATTTGTCACTGAAAAAGGACAAAACCATGCAGACAGATGGTGAGACACCCAGACAAGCCACGGGCATTTGTTTGATGACTCCTGGCTCTGCTGAGAGCAGCTTAAACCCTCATGCAATGGGGAATATTTACACAGATGCACTTTAAACTTTTGATTGCTTACCCAGAAGTAGTAACCCTCATTCAGATGTAGTTAACAAAAATGTGCTGAGAGCAGCAGCACTCTGTGACCAGGTTTCTCACTCCTGAGAGATGTGTCCCAGGCCCATGGTGAGATGTGTGTGAAGCATGCATGGGCTAATCATGGAGAACTGCACACCTAGAGCATGTGAAACATATATTTATTTGTGCATCAGACCAGGAGAAGCCAACGGGTTTAAGGATTTAGCAGATGCAAATGTTGTAAAAGCTTTTGGGTTGCCCATTCTCCAAGGCACACTTCACCTTGCACTCCCTGTCCAGTAACTCAGATGCAGGCTGGTGTGGCTGTCTCTCTGCCCTGAGATGTGTATTAATCCAGTTGTGGCCAGACCTGAATTTTTCAGATTTCCTTCTCTCCTCAGATCACTCTAGACCCCAATTAAATCAGAGACTGGCCATGCTGTGATGTTTCACTGATCCACCAGTGCCTGTACACACTCCCTTGGAACAAATTCCATTGGTTCATGAAGGTGCCACCAGCTCAATGAGCTCTCCCTTTCCCATGGAGTATCTCTGACCTCTGAGTACTTTTATATGGCATTCATTTCTCCACATTTTCCAACAGTGAAATCAGCAAGATTCTCTGCCCTGGGTCAAGGGCACCAAATCCACCAAACAGTTCTGCTATGATGGCACAGAGTGACTTCACCCCCTTTTTGTACTCAGGCCACGTGTCTCTTGATTTCACATCTGGCACTTGAGGTTTCTATGGACAAAATTACTGCCTGTAGTTTGGCTCCTGACATTAGATTCATTGGGCAAGCGGTACATAATAAATTAGACACTATGGTCATGACTTCCATATGTGGTAGAATCTGTTATCTCACACTAATTCTTATATTTTGAAATAAATGACCAATTTGTAAGCATCCACAATACCCAGATTCCCCTAGAATGGACTTCATGCTGTCTGTGACTCTGAAATGCTATCTGAGTGAACCTCTGCATTGAATCCTGTCATAAAAGGCAAAAAAACCCCAAATCATAGAGAGACAAAATATGTTACACCTGCCCATGGCATCTTGCAGTGTGTCTCTGTTTTTTTCAGTGGTATGAAATGAGCATCAAGACTTGGTCCTGAGCACACTGGTCAGAGTGAAAGTGTCACCGCCTGTAAAGATCAATAAGATTTTTGATCTCCATCTTTGAGCTAATGTGATTTTTTTCTATTTGAGTTACTCCTAGTCACACGTCATGAGTGCATGAGGCATGCACATGATTGTGAACTCATGTCTACTTTGCTGGAAACAAAGGCTCATGGCAGTGCTGAGCTGCCCAGCAGCAAGCACTCTGCTGACAGGAATGGGAACCACTCTCAGCTCCTTGCCAGTGATTGTCAAAAATGTGTTTGCTGCCAGAACATGGCTAGAAAATGTCAGATCTTTCCTTCCAGATGTTTGTTCTATTGGTTTCAGGGTGGTTTCAATGAGGATAACACTAGTTTTACACCTAGAAGCTGGTCCTTTGCTTTCTTTTCACTCTCCTTTTGAACAGAAATTTAATCAACAGCTCTGTGGGGCAAGTTTTAAATATGGTGGCAAAACAGTATTAATCAAACACATCTTTGCTATTACCTGGAGAACATCTGCTCAGTGAACATTATTTGTGACTTTTTGACTTCTTTTAAGAAACACATCAGTCTGTGACCCCATGGGTCTGAAATATGAACCTGCTGTTTCTAGAGGGGTTGAGGCACATCTTCTTACCTCTTTTTTATATTTTCCCATCTTCCTGCCCAGCAGAACTGTCTACAGCAGCCTTAGTGTACTGAATACCAGGGTAGCTTTTCACCTCACAGAAACTGACTTGGCTTTAATGGCACCATGGCAACTCACACAAGGCATTTGGCTCTTCAGTATTTGTCTCAATTAAAAAAAAAAAAAAAAAGTCTATTTATATTTAGAAAGAATAATGCTGTTCAGAAGGAGGTCAGCTTGGGTTAGGGTTGATTTTATTTCAACAATCAGAATCAGCAAAACTTCCAGCCAACCTGGACAAAAGGTAAGAGTTCAGTGGTGCATCTCTGATTTCTTTATAAAACACACGGCACTGAAAAATATTGGAAGCGGCATAGCAGTTCCTCTTTAAGGCCTCAAGCAGCATGAGGAAAATATATTCACTAAAAACCTTAAATTGACCCACTCATCTGATAGCCAGTTCCAAGAAAGTCAGCATTTTTTTTTTTTTTTTCTTTTTACCTTGGTTAATATTATTTTTATAAGGAGAATGGGAATAAAAGTTCACTCTGGATGACTGGCATGATTTACTTCAACTGCATCAGCACTCTCCCAGGTCATATTTGAGGCAGTTTTTTGGTGATATTTCCGGGAGGGCAATGGAGTTGTGTGATGCCATTTAAACAAAACAGAAAGCTGAAATATGATTTTTTTAGGTTCCTTGAGGGACAAGAAGAGATTTGTTTTAAAAACCTTCAGTCACCTTAAATCCATAAATTTATTTTACCTTGGGACAAGCAGCAAGGATGAGATCACTGAACTGCACAGATGAACAGAGACCTCACAGATACCAAAGAAACAGGAATCTGGTTACTTCTGTGGCTGAGGATGAAATGGGACTCCATCCATTGGCTCGTGTCCAGTTTCTCCTCTCCAGGGGCATCATTTCTGTGTTACCCTGGGTGCAAGCCTGGCAGGTGAAGCCAGTGCCCTGGCTTTGACAACTCCCCAGGAAACCTGGTGTAAGAGGTAGCTGGGAAGATTTGGTGGTGTCTTCTTGGAAGCTTGACCCTGACCTCTGTTTCATACCTGGAACAAGCTGCCAAGCACTGTCTTGGTTGGCTATCAGAAGCTAGATGGGGCTTGGCAAGCTGATCCTTCTGAAATCCCCCAATAACTATAGCAGAAACAGAAAACTGGTGTGGTTATGACTGGGTTTTGCAAGATTATGTCCTTCTTTGAGAGGCAAGTGTGGTCATGGGGAACTGAATTTACCCGGAGATTAAATTAATCTGCTGGAGGAAAAGCCCTCCAGTATAGTTTGCTGCAGTGGTGCTGCTGTTCAAGCCTGCTGAAGATACACCCCTTGCATAGTCTCCTTACAGAAGCAGAGGCCAATTCAAGGCTGTTGTACTGATATTTCCATCTCCTGAGAGGTTCCTCTGTGAGAATATGAAGGACCTCATACATACAGAAGCATGCACTCCCTGCAGCTGTGGCTGCTCACAGTGATAAACCTGCAAAAAAGTCTGAGCTTGAAGAGTGCAAGAACATGCAACAGTCTGGAGGAGTGTTAAAAACATCCATTTCTTCAGCCCACCTTTACACAAAAAGTACACCTACACATATGTTCTACTAGTAAAAGTATGCAGACTATAAAGTTTGATTTCCTATCTGCTAAAAAGAGAAAAAAAATTTTTTGGATCTGTCCAGGAAGAGTATGTCCAGATCTGTGAAGGAAGTTGAGTTTTGTGAACTATCTCCTTGTCTTAGTCATATGAAACTCCAGTATTTCAAGAATTTGGGTGAACATTTTTCCAAAGGGAAATCTCCCTAACCTCTTGAGACTGCCTTATGTTGGCTCATACAATCTAGATAGCAACTTGTCCTAATTTCTCTGTGCCTGGGCCCAATCTGGCCTGTGCTAACATCAATAAAATTTTTGCTGTTCAACTTCTTGGCAGCAGGATTAGCCTTTCTGTTTGTATTACTTCTTTATCTGTGATTTAGGTTTTCTGCCAAGGCCTTTAACCATTGATGTCAATTGACAATGGGGGAAGAGAGAGAAGAGGGAGACAATTTATTTTTTACTTGAAATACTATACAACTGAGTGTTTAAGCATCTTACTAGTTGTGTCAAAAACTTATCGTTCTTTATGCAAATGCCTACATTTTACAATTTTTAAATTACAAATTTAAAAGATCTGTAACTTAATCAGATTACAGATTACGATAACTTGGCAAGGTTACTCTGTACTTCACCTTTGCATAATGGCTCTTAGATATACTTGTACATCTTACACACTTGGAGTACTATGCAAATAATTTAAGAGCCAAGAGCAGGAATATGCCCATGAGTTGTTCTTCAAAATACGGGTGAAGAAGGATCTAAAATTGAAGTTAACGTCTTTCCTCTTTGTTTCTAGCTGTCCCTGTCTCTCTCTGCCTCATATGGCCCATAAACCAATATCCTCTATCCTCCAGAAGTAGCACAAACATACAGATATTAAAATTTGAGCTTATTCAATCATATTTGACCAAAAAGAAAATGAAGTGAAAACAAAAAACTTAGTTACACAGCTAAGAAAAAAAAAAAGAATGTATTTCCTGAACACATAAGGGCACTTTTCTCTCTAGCTGATTAGAAATCCTCAGGTGATCTGGGTTCCAAGTGGGGTTAAAAGCTCCATGATTGGTTTAGCCAGCACATGTAAACCCTAAGGCTATTTTTGGCCTGGAGTGTATCCTTGGTGCAGGGAGCATTTGCAAATAGACAGGACACTGTCCACTCTGTGCTTCTGCCCAGCTGGTACGTGAACATCCTCTGTGTGCCTTGCTGGGAGGCAGCTGCTGGAAAGGAGAGTTGAGGGAGTGGGGTTTCTGCTCCTCATGGGCAAAGAGCAGCATGGCCAAGGGCTCTGGAAGGGACTGAGAGGATGCTGTGTCCTGGCGGGGGCAGCTGAGTTACACCCTGCTCTGCAAACAGAGAAAGGAAAACTGAGTGCCTGAGGGTTGTCTCTGGTTCCTCCCTCCTGAGCAGGAAAGTTTCATATCCAGTTCCAGGCTGGAGCCTTAACACAGCCCAGCTCCCCAGAGCTTTAACAGTCAGATGATCTCATATAAAAAAAATCAAAGGACAAATGCAATTTTTCTTTAACATAGTAATAGACCTACAGGCACAGGAATTTCTTGTGGGTTTGGATCATTGCTGCAAAATGTTACTGTGAAAGTATCCTCACTACGTCCCTTCTCCAGCATGGGTGCTTAGACAGAACTGCTCCTAGTGCCCAGACTGGGCTCTCACTTATACAGGGGAAATCTAGGGCAAATCCACAAGACTTTACAAATAAGCAATGCTAAGTCTGGGACTGAAGATGATTCAGGGATCTACAGACAGAACAGTCTGATATTGGTCATGGATTAAAAGTGCAATAGTTTTGGTAAACAGCGAGGACAAAAGTCTTTTGCCATTTCACAGCAACAGGTCTTGTGAGAAGAGCTGCTTGTCCTTCTGAAATAAGAATACAGCTTGCTTGGTAAAGTCAACTTACATTAAATCCACCTACTCATATTTCTTGATGGTGCCTGTCTTAATACTGCCAGATTAAAAACTTCTAGTATGTGGAATTAAGATGGAACTTTATAAACTTTATAAAGAAAATTTGTTCATGTATTTTAATGAAAATACCACCAGTGTGACACCAGTAGAAATGCATATTTCTAGGAGCAGAGTTTGTGTGACGCTACTCAAATGTTGCACCCAGTTCTGCTCTCCTCTAGCTGGACAAGTGCTGGAGGAAGTTGAAATGATTTTTAGCAAGGCAGTCTAATAAATTTCATAGAAAGAGGCTGTGTAGAACATAATCCAGTAATTTTATTAGAGACAAAATGTTGGAAGACCACTGACTGTGTTCACTTACAACCAGAAATATCCACCTACATGAGGCTTTTCCATCCCTCAAGCAAAAATGTTTTTATGATCCATTGGCTGGATTCTGGAGTCAAGCAAGTTCGTCCTTGGAGCAAGGCATCATTTTATTGTCACAAAGTCACCTCTGCCTATCCTGGGCTCTGTCCTGTAGCTTCCCGGCACTTGGGAATTTTAAACTTGGGTAGCTTTCAGAAAGACATGCTTTACCCCAGCTTGTGGGAAAAGCCTATTGCCTGTGTAATATAGGAAGCAAACAAGATGATCACAGCAATCCCCTCTGCTCTGGGAGCCTGGGAGTAGAGGAGTGGAGGTGCTTTGCTTTTGCAGCAACATGTGGTGATACGAAAGCTTCTTGGTCATTTAAGAATTTTGGTGTCTTTATTTTATGGGCAGGGATAATGTCTAAATACATATTATTTTTTAAACACCACCACCCCCTCTTGTGCTTTGTAGAGTCCCAAGCTATAGTTGCAGAGCTGTGGTCAGGATAAAAGCCGACAGTGCAGCCATAAATCAGCCAGAACCGAGTTCCTTAACCTTTCATATTAACCTCTTGCATTGACTTGAGTTAGGTGCTACGGTCTGCTGCTATAAATTGTACTGCAGTAAATTTATGAGCCTCAGCACAATAAAGGAGTTTTTCTTTGCCCCCCCCCCCCCCCGCCCCCCGCTTTTCTCTTAGTGCATTTTAGAAATGATGCAGGAAAGGCTTAATGACTGGGATCTGTGAATATTGCTAACTCTCCTTCCCCACCAAAGGGATCTGACAGGAAGATTTGGGGGCTGGGAGTGGCGGTAGAGAAATTCTTAATTTCATGTATTGGTGACATGACGAGGAAAGCCTGTTCTTAAAAAACCCAAGAAACTGTTAGCTGCCCCTTGGAATAAGGAAAAAAAAATCCTAGTAATTAAACCCATTTGAGGGTTAAAATAACAATCTATTCATGCAGTTTCAGTCATCACTCTGCTTCCCCCCTTTTCTCCAATTATGTGTGGCAAAAGGCCGGTGGGATGCTTTGCCCCATGGACCCGGAGCACTCTGCTCAGGTCACCCCTGCACACTTCCCAGGGGCAGAAACTCAGGACGTGTAGAAGCCAGCCTGCAGAGCACGAGCGGAGCCCTTGGAACAGCACTTTCCCCTCTGCATGTCTCCAGCGAGGCTGTGGCACTGAAATGAGAGCCAGCAAAACCCCACGGCTGGCAGGAGTGCAAAGGTGTCTGCCTGCTCCCAGGCACTTGGGGGGAGACCCAGGGCTGGAACTGCTGAGGATGGCATGCAGGTGAGATGGCTTTGCAGTTCTTTGGTGCTGTTGGGAGGGAGGAGATATTTTTGCATAGACATCAAACACCATGGATGCCTTTTGGTGTGAGTGGGGGCCTGCCAAATCCTTCCTTCCTTCCTGTCATTAATCTGCAACTCTGCAGTTCGCTATCTGCTGCCTTCCATCCCAGAGCTGGCTGCCTTTCTGTGTTATTCAGAGGTTTGAAAGTATTTTGAGATATTTATACAGTGATAAAGTATGTGACTCACATCTGCATCCTGGTGTCTTTGAGCCCATCAATCTGCCATATTTCCCTGGTGCTGGTGACTGCAGCACCTGACCCAAGAGCTCTAGAGAGTTTGGTGTCACATTCTGTTTGCTCCTATCTCTAGATGTGACCCTGCAAATACTGCTGATGAACTTCACATTGTGTGGATGACCAAGTCCTGCTTGGCCTTGCAAACCCAAGCCCTCTGACCCCATGGCTAAAGGCCACATTGTGCCCTCTGAAGCTTTTGGGTTTCTGCACCCTGATATTTTGATGGCTGATGTGACAGCTGCTCTCCCACACAGCAATGCTGCTGGGGCTGGGGGCTGGAGACACAGCCTTGCTGTTTCCAAAGCAGCACCTCTGGGCCATGAGGTGGTGTGCATCAGAGGCACTCCAGCTAATTCAGACAGAGCTACCTTGGAGACAAGGTATGAGCATCAGCATGGCCTGGCATCTTCCTGATTTACCTACTTTTCTGTGGAAAACCAGAAAATGAGTAAAAAATGAGCCTTCTTCTGTCCTACCTGTGGTACACGCAATTTCAGTGGCTCTTTCAAAGTTATAATGGCCACTTCAGGTAAGCATAACTGGAGCTCCAGAAAGTATTTTTAATTTTTTTTCCTGAGGGTAGGTGATTTTATTCCATTTGTAAATATAGCTGGTGCTCCCTAGAACTAGTGACTTTGCTGAGATGCAGGGAGCCATCTGGGCTCTCCTGTGTGGGTGATGGTGGGGAGCAGTGGCTGCTCCCTGGAGCTGGGGATAGTTTGGGGGATCACTCCCAATGGAGAGGCACAGTCCTGAGGACTCTGTTTCCACACTGGGAGAGTAGTGCAGCTGTTCCACAGCTAACCAGGCAAGTGCAGCTGTGTTAGGGAGCCAAGCAAATATCCAGCAAGGAAAAAGTTTAAAAGAGCAGGTTTCCTGGTTATGTGCAAGGTGGGAGTGAGTACCTGCATATTTTTTATGTTGTTTTGTTTTGATTTTGTTTCACACTGTGACAAGAAAACTGAAGAGGGTTTAGCTGGAAGTTTTCCTCTTGCATTCTGTTTCTCCTACCCAGGCCACCACTCTTATCTCTGTCTGTGAACTTGCTGCTTCTCTCCTATCCCAGATTTCTCCAGAACGACCCCACCAGTGCTGCTTTGTCTCTCCCTGGGCCAAGCTGTGCCCCATGGGTTCCTCTGCCTGCCTGGGGCTTCTCAAGCTGCACAGGACCCTGCTGAAGCCAGCAGTAGGGGAGGGCCTGCAGTTTGTGATGGTGAGGAAATGCTCCCTTTGCCCCATTATGTGGTGATCTCGATTTATGTCTCAGTGCTGAGAGTCCTGCCTCTCAAATGCTGTGGTGCACCAAGGGCAGTCTTTAGTCCAGCCCTGGGATGCCCTGCTCGGGTGCTGCCAGCCTTTCCCAAAGCCCAGCACAGGGGGCATCCCCTCTGCCCTGCCCTGGCAGTGTGGAAAACAGCACCAAAAATAAAGGGAAAACAACAAAATGCCGGACCCCCCCCCCCCCCCCCCCGATCATTCATGGGTTTATTTCTAGTTCCCTGTTTGTTTACCTTATAGAAAAGTTAATTGGCTCCTTTTGATCTTACAGTGAAAACCACAAAGGAAATTTTGTTAGAGTAGGAGCAAACTGAAGCCTGTGAGTTTCTCCGATATTCATTAAAGCAATTCTGTTCGGGTCTTAATTTAAAGAAAACATTAAATTTTTTTCCCCCTTGCTTATTATTAAGACCCCATTACATCCCTAGGCTAAAGCACTCGCTCCACAAATAACCTTCCCGACAGCTGCCAACTGGGTGCAGTTTATAACCTGCCTTTGGAATATATATGCATGTGCATGTACCTGGTAATACAGAAAGAGCTGTGTTTATAAATGGCATTGTCTTTAAAATTTCCAAATAGGCAAGTCAAGATTATTAGAAAGCTTAACGGGCTAAAGGAAAATCACTATAAGTTTAGAGAATGCTACTTTATTCTTTTTTAATATGAGACTTCCCAGAGTACTGAAATGAAAACAATTTTTTCTTCCAAGTTTGAGGCAATTAAATCTAAAATGTGATGAGAAAATATTTCTTTTTTGAGGTTGATTTAATTAGCAGAGCTATATTAGGAAAGCAAGTAATGCAATCTATTTATGGACAGAAGTATCTCTACATAATAATAGACAATAAAATAAATTAAAGAGAATCACAAGGCAAAAATAGCTGATGTTTTTCTCAAGTCTCTTCTAGTAATTTCTTGAGGGCAGTAGGCAGCACATCTCTGCTGCTTGCATTCTTTTTCCAAACAAAATGATTCCCTTATTCTTTTTATGAAATCTCTGTCTATTTTTATGAAGATAGTTGAGGAAAAAACAAGTCACCCAGCAGTCACCCTCCTACCCCTCACTTCATTTATAACTATTGTACAGCAGCAAAATGAATTCAGTGAAAGTACGGCTTATGACAATTGATGACACAAAGCGAGTGAATGAGATCCGACCTCGTGCTCTGAGGAAAAACACTCCATGTTTTAAGCAGATAAAATCCTAAAGGACAAACTCAGAGGAAACTTGTGTGCCAAACACATGAGCCCCAACAGTGAACCAGTACGGCTCGAAGGCAGGGAAATTATGGAGCTCCTGTCGGATTTTCTTTTCACTTAACTATAAATAAACTTAACTATAGCCACTGCCCATCCGTATGTGCACATGGGGACAGAGAAATACGTATTTGCAGCTCGTTGTCTGGACGTGCTGCCATACAAATGCAAAATCTTCTGAGAGGAGAAACACGTCGATGACAAAAAATGAATTGCCACTTAAGAAAGCTATTGCTGGGTGATTATCAGAGCAGAATAAAGCAGGGAGTCACTGGGGAAAGGGAACGGAGGTGCTGTGCATAATTACAACATCATGGTCAAGGGATTTTATTTTCATTTTAAAAGGCTACACGAGTATTAGCCAAAATGTGACAAGTAAGCGCTACTTAAATATGTGATATATTAAAGAGAGTTTTACAGCTTTCTTATTATGTTTTTCATTGGTAGATTTTAAATCAACAAATGGCACATATCAGACATTCGAAAATAAATTGCAATATTTGTCCCGCTCGTTTTAACGTGAGTGTGTAAGAAATACGATGCTATCAAAATATAGTTTTAAGTAATTAAAAGAATAAAAGTGGAACTAAGTTTGATTTTTTTTTTTTTTCTAGAAAACTTCCTGGAAGATGTTACAATTCTTACAAAAATTCTTAAGCTGTTTTTGGCATTTCTAGTTGCCTTTTCCCAACCATGAATTGTTCTCTTCTTTAGTCAATATAAAGATGCTTGTGAGCTATTATATCAAGTAAAAAAAAGAAAAGGAAATATTTTTGACTTGTAAAATGGGAAGGTAATTTTCAATATTTTTAGTGAAAAAAATAATAATGAAAACACATACATGCTGTCTAATAAGAAATAAAGCCTACTTGAAAAACAGTTGGATCTCTTCAGATTTATCCTCTCGAAAATATTGTTCTAAAAAACCATAATTTTCCCCATTTTCACCAGCAGATACAAGTTTGTCGAATTACTGAGAAATAGCAAGGTTTTTTTAAACATTAGAAGGAACAAGGAAAATAAAAATTTCTGCAGGTTGGTGACTAAAATAAGATAATCTTTAGAAGGGAGGGAGAGAGGGAATGAGAGTGTTGAAAAGCACAATCAGGCAGCAAAATACGAGTGTGTCTCTTGACAAATCCAGCTCAGCGTTACAGCAAATAAGTTATTCAGCAAAGAAAGAAAAGTTTGGACCCTACCTTTGTCAGCTGAAAAGTAATGGGGAACGTCTTCCAATACTGAGAATGACCTGCACTGCCTATAGGGTACTCCTTACCTTAAAATCTATACATTTCTAACCAAAACAGCTTGGAGCAATTCACATAAAACAGACCCAAATGTTGCCCATTCCATGTAAAAGATCAGGTTTCTGTCTCAGCTCAGCCTGTGATATCAGACTTGGGATTTTTTTTTTTTTTTTTTTTTTTAAATATGTATTCTTATGTTTCCAATCCTCCAACACACTTTTTTCATCTTAGTAAAGTTTGCTTTTTGGAAAGGGTGTGTGGGAAGGATTTTCAACTTGTCAGGACTCTCTCTTTTCAGTACAATTAAGCTTTCACTTGATCATTTTGCAGGCCGGAATGATTTCTCTGGTCACCAGCTCCTTATTATTAATATTGTTTCAGATACATAAAGTTTACTGCAAGCTGTAAATATGTCAGGTTTTGCCAGGGGGTTTGCTAATAAAGAACTCTTAGAGGGGGATTATTGATGGGAAAGATAATCTTTTCAGTAAGGGTTCCTGCTTTTTCATTTCACTGGGGCACTCCCTGTGGGGGACGCCCCGATCTCCATGAGCTTCCCTGCACAAAGCACAAGGATACTCCTGCTCTGTCTTTCCGCAAGGTTTTAAACGCCCTATTAATTTTTTAAATATCTTTAGCGCTATGTTTTTACAAATGGGTTTGTGACCATAAGGAATTGATTGATTGTCAAGTGACACTTCCAAGTTATTTCTGTAGGTGTCACCTTGGGTTAGTGCAGTGGTATTAAACATAGTGAATACTTCTGCTTCGTTCAAATATGGCCACACAGCTCAGCTAATTACTTATTTTTTTAAACAAACAAACAAGAAAGAGGCATATGTATTTGAATTTCTTTTCTGCCAGCATTTATCTTTTTTCTTTTGAAACATCCTAATATTAAATATGTATATATTTGCTCAAGTCACAATAAATGTCTGATCAATCATTCCTAATTCACTCTGGTATTTACTGTAATAACAATAAACAATTTTAGGCTCATATGGTGTTAATGTTGCTGTCATATGGCTGCCCAGAAAACATCTATGCACATTTACTATTAATTAAATGCATGATTATGAGTTGTGAGAGAGGAGAGGAGAGGAGAGGAGAGGAGAGGAGAGGAGAGGAGAGGAGAGGAGAGGAGAGGAGAGGAGAGGAGAGGAGAGGAGAGGAGAGGAGAGGAGAGGAGAGGAGAGGAGAGGAGAGGAGAGGAGAGGAGAGGAGAGGAGAGGAGAGGAGAGGAGAGGAGAGAGAGAGAGAAGAGAAGAGAAGAGAAGAGAAGAGAAGAGAAGAGAAGAAGAGAAGAGAAGAGAAGAGAAGAGAAGAGAAGAGAAGAGAAGAGAGAGAGAAGAGAAGAGAAGAGAAGACATGGAATGCTGTCTGGTCAGAAACCCAGTTAGCTTACACTGTATGGGGAAGGAGGGGAGATTAATGGTGAGATAAGGCTGTATTGCTTCAGTTGTCACTTCAAATCCAAAGCTTAAATTTTCCTGCCAACTATATAAAATTTACCCAGCACTGCTATCTGTAGATTCTGCAAGTCTGTTTGGGGAATTTCTTTATTCTCACAAAAGATAATGTCAGAGACTACAAGATGAGGGCAGCACTGATTTTACTTGACACCCTTCTTCTGTTTCCAAGCAGCTGATTTTTTTGGGGGGGGGGGGGGGTGGGGGTGGAATTTTAAAGCCACAGGGAAACCAATTGTCTTTTCCCAAGATTGAGGAACAGGCTAGAAAATTGCCTGCACTGACATAGGAAGGACTCTAGGGCTCTAGATGGGTGTATTTAGGACCCTATATCTATGTCGAGCAGGGCAGGCTGGGGAGGCAGTGCGAGCCCTTGTTCTCTGGCAGCGGGACACGAGGGGATGTGAGGAGACAGGGTGATGCAGGGCACCCTGGTGCACCTGCACCTGGTGCTCGGGGGGTTTTAGCTGCGGGCCGGTGGCCATTCGTGACCCCGAGACATCCCCACCAGAGCGGAGGCAGCAGGAGTCAGCTGCAGGGGCAGGAGGAGCTCACTGAGTGGGATGAACGGGCAGGGGGCAGGCATGCACGGCTGAGCTTGCCATGATGGAGAGGAGAGTGGGGGGATTGAGCTCAGCAGCCAAAAACCCCCAAACCTCAGCTGTCATCAGGATAAAATAATGAATGTCTGAAAACCAGGCTCGGTAAAGCAAGCATGTTCAGGAAAGCCTGTAACCTCATGCTTGCTTTTAAGCCCCACTGGTATCAAATCAGTGCTGTCCTGAGGAATGGTAAATTTAAGCATGTACTTAAGAGTTTCCTGGATTCGTGGCTCAGGGTGGAGGTGGCTGGTTGGAGCAGCTGCAAGCTGTGGGCATGGATTTTCTTCCCATGGTTGCTGCTGCGGAGGAGCAGAGCTGAGCCTGCTCAGAGTCAGCCCCGAGTTTTGATATCTAATTGCAAGCAATTCTCATCCAGGCTCAGGAAGGCTGAACAGGGGCCTTGTTTACTTTACCCTTCTTATTTTTTCCCCTCAAGGCAAGCAGCCAGGGTTGGGTTTCAGCCTGGTGGTTGCTTGGGCCAATGACGCAAAAGAACAAGGGCTCGTTTTCGCTGTGTCGAGCTTTGGGCACTACAGCCTGACTAGTAATGGTAATGAAGTCCCTTAACATAAACACTGCTTTTCTAACACACTCCTCGGGGACATGGAAAAATCCCTCAGCTTCAGCTCAGGAAAAGGTTGGGGCAAACAGAGACACTTAGTGGGTATTATGCACTGGAGAGAAAAGAATGGAGTATTTACAACACGTACAGGCAGCTCTTTAAACATGATCTTTACCTTGCCTTGTGCCATCCTTGCAGGCAACAGTGAATTAAACTGATCCAACATTTTGGCTTCTTTGCATTGCCCTCTTAGTCTTGATGGTGTTGCCAGTTACTTTGGTGCTCTCCTGGCTCCATGATCTCATAGAAGTTTCAGGTCAGATGTGTCTTACACCAGAAGGGCATCCTGATCTTCTCAAAACCAGGAATTCTTTGACAAACAGTTGTCTCAGGCAAAATGGCATGTGCTGTTTTTAGTGAAGAGAACCTGAAAAAAATGGTAAATCGTAGAGAAAAGGGTCTTAAGAATGGACTGTTTAATAGGGCTTTATGGTTTTTTTGTTAGCAACAGTAGGAAACATTTTAGAAATGTAAAACTAATGCAGTTTAACAAAAAAGAAACACAAGGTAAAAATAAAAGTGAGAGAAAAAATTAAGTAATTTCTAATGAGTTGAAGGATGCATTTGGTGCTGGAACAAAACAAAAGACAGGCATTTTTTGTGTTGTTCCCTGAAAACTTAAAAATTTAGCTTGATGCCAAGCCATCCATTCAAACCTAGCCCAAATTTCAGCTTGGCATCTGAATTACCAAAACATCACAAACTCACTAGTGTATTGTTAGCACTGAGTTAAATGATCTGCCCTGTCTTACTCAGACCTAAAATTCACTTCTCTAAATAAAATTTTACCTGAAGTTTTACAATGTGAAACTTATTCCTCGTGCCAGTGAACAGCCTGGTCAAGTATTGGCATCTGTCGGAGCTTCCTTCTTTGACCTCTCTGCACACTGACCACAGTGGGGCAAGACCTAATATCCTTGTTCCACATATGGAAATGGGGCATGGGGATGTAACCACGGTGTCCTGACACAATGGAAAGCACCAGTATTTCCCAACAGAGAGGATAAAGTTTTAAATGTGAAAGTCACATTATTTCCCTGGTCTCGTACAAACCCATATGGCCTCCTTGGAGATTTGGGAGAAGTAGCTGGGCTAGAGTCTCCAGGGTGAGGTGAGTGTCTTTTAGTGCCTTGCTGACTGCTGTAGCCTGGCAAAATGAGGAGCAGTCCAGGTTAAAATAAGGTTTGTTCTTTGGGGATGAAGAGCAGAATAAAAAATGGTGAGGACCAGTATGAGCCCTGAGGTCTGAGAATGGTAAAGTCTTTGCTTAAACACACCCCTATCTCCAGTGAAGTCTGTTTGTCATGACTGATGCATTTCACTCCTCCAGGGATGGAGTGGGGAAATCCATCTTTTGGCCAGAATCCACATGAAATTGGTGTGTTTTCCTTGAGAAGGCCCTTGGAACTGGTGGCTACCACCCAAAGAGGCCATGAAATCCTGGAGCTTGCTGCAGCACAGCAGCCTTTCCCCTCTGAGTGAGTGAGCAGAGGCAGCCTGCTGGGGCAGAGCTGGCAGGCTCTGGGGTAGAGGCCATCCCAGAATTTGCCACCCTGAGCTGCACTCAGCACTCTCTGAGAGGAGCAGAGCCACCCTGCTGGAACAGGCACTGCCCTTTCCCTGTGCAGTGTGCTCCCCAGGGGAAAATGAAGAGTGTCACTGGCAGAGGGCCTCTTCTGCAGTAGCTTTAGATCAACTCAAGGTAGCTAGGCATATGAAATCCACTTAATAATCTTATTTGAAAAAGTTATTATTATATTTTATTTTGATTTTTGATTTTTAAAATCAATTTCAAAATAAGGATTTTGAAAAGAACATGATCAAATACCTAAAGTAGCCAGCTGAAATTAAATCCCAAAGCAAAGGGGAAAATAACCAGTGTTAGGGTCTTGCTTTTACCTCTGGTGTTCCAAGAGACTAACCAATATTTTATGTGGTTCCTGTTAAACAGTAAAGGGACAGTAAGGAAATGCATTATCATGACCATTAACAGTGGTCCTTTTGTGGCTGAGACATTAGACTTTGGAGGCTTTGGAGCCTAAGATAATTTCTTTATCTGAAGATCTGAGGAATATATCATTTAGCACACCTCCTGAAGTACCTATCATTTTTGGATTCAGGACAAGAGAGTGACAGAACTTCAGGCTGCTCTGAGATGGCCATTCTTATGAAAACATTAAAAATATAAAATTGCAACATATTTTAGTGAAGCTAGTCATGCTTTCTTGCAACAGACAAACCAAATAAAACACATTCAGACCAACATGAACTTTACTCTTCTAGTACCTTTCGCAATACAATTATTAATTACCTATTCTCGAAATAATAAAATCAGACAGATAATTGCTGAGGGAAGATAATGGACAAGGATGCTGTGTATTAGTGCAAAGCTCAATGAATCAAGAATCAATCACCTTCTGCTCAAATCCCCTCCCCTGAAGTTGGCATTGAAGGTGTCATGGGAAGCAGATGCAGGGTGGCAGGGCCATCTCAGCTCCTCCCTGCTGTCAGCAGACAGGGCTGTGATGTGCTGCCTGGCTTCAGAAGCCCCAGCAGCATCTTCCAAGAGTGGTGCAGACCCAGGGCAGTGCTGCCACATGCAGAAATGATGGCTCTAAGTTCTCTGTGCTCAGCACGGGACAGGAGAGCAGAGGCACTGGGATGGAAACCCAGGAAGAGCCCAGGACTGAGGGGGAGGTAAGAGCAGCCAGCAGACCATCCCTAGAGGGACTATGTTGGCTGGAAAGCAAAAATGATAAATGCAATAAAGAAGGTGCAGGAAGGAAGGGTGGGTGATGAGGTACAGGGCAGAAAGGGGAAATGTTTAATTGCAGTTCATGTGTGGTTTGATTTCTGTGCCATTTTTCCTTCTGAATATTTCTTAATAAATTCAGGGGACATTAATTATCCTTCTTGCACCATTTCAAAAATCTGATCTTGAATTTCGCCTGCAATGAAAGTCCTTGAGCTGACACCCAGTGCCTCCCAGAGGCAATGATAAATATCAGAATGAAGTGGGGTGCCTGCCTTTGGCTTTTCCCAGGGTCCTGAGCTGCTTCTACTAGCTCGCCTGTTTTATTTGACTGTAGAAATCCTTGTACTAGATCTGATGAACTAGCTGGATGAGCAAACTGGGTGGTGGCTGTTTCCTACTTCTTCTTAAGAAACTGGGAAAACATAATTTATGGACAATTTTTGGACTAATTTTCTAAAGAGATTTCTTTTTCCTCCAGACCTCAGGCAGCTGGAATTTGGCCTGTCTTGAAGCATGTTGTTCCTTATTGTTAATTACCTTAGTGCCATCTGGATATTCTTATTATGAACATTAAATCTCTACTTTAGAAGTGACTAGATAAAACCAGGCATTGTAATGGGTGGGAAGGATCCCCTGATGTGTCCACCAAACCATACTTATCTGCAGCGAAGGCCTAAGAAGAAGTGAAAATAGAAGCCATAATAATTTTTAAAAATATTTGATTAATATATCTACAGGGTACTTGAAGTTCAAGCCTTGTCCTGGTACAAATGGATGGCATTGCTTAATGTTGGCATTTCATAAATTCCCTCCCTTTGAGCTGGAGAGGCCACCTCTTTGCTCGGTGGTGGGAGGACACAGATGTATTTTTTATAGCCTTGATTGACTAAGAGGCAGATTGTGGCACAAGGGATCACAAGCCAAACACATTGGAACATTTTGTTCTCCAAACACTGCATCAATTTACACGGTGGTGTTTTCTGCCCTGCAGTGGTGGCTGTGACACACTTCTGCCCATGGACAGAAGCCAGCACTCGGAAATGAGCAACTTTGATTATTCTTCTCCACTTTGGCCATGGGCAGGCCTGCTCTTGTTTCAGTTGTGGGTCCTGTACCTGCAGCACTGGCAGCTGTCATCAGCTCAGCTCTGCATCTCCTGGTCTCGTGGAGCTCCTCCCCTGCACTGGACAGACAGAGGTGCTGCCTGCTTTCCCAGGATGACACTATGATGCTGTATCCCCATTCTTGTGTTCTGTTATGTTGGATATCATGTCCTGTGCCTTCAAGACTGGCCCTGAAGAGCAAATGTTTTGTTTTGGTTCTGTTATCAGCCTGCTCCCCCACGGCTGACGGGACACAGAGAAGGGGCAGTATATAGTGTGGCTTTTGTTTTCTTGCTTGGCTTTTTTGCTTTTGCTTTTGCTCCTGCTTTGCTCTTGCTTTCTTTGCTTCTGCTCATTAGTTAGTTTGTTCAAGCAGTCTGGATTTTCCCCTGGACTGTTTTTTTTTTCTTTTCCTTTTTTTTTTTTGGAACTACTCAAACCTGATCCAGACTGGGACCTGGGAGACACCAAGGGTTTGTACCTTGTGGTCTGCAGTAGTCATCCCCAGCACCAGAGGGAATGACAACAGAGCGGCCACCC
Source organism: Sitta carolinensis (assembly GCA_032173965.1). NCBI lineage: Eukaryota > Metazoa > Chordata > Aves > Passeriformes > Sittidae > Sitta > Sitta carolinensis. The sequence goes on from JAVUNC010000006.1 coordinate 4,420,027, forward strand.
CCAAGAGAGACTTCCTGAATTTGCCATCTTTTTCAGAGCAGTGAAAGAGTGTTGTCATCTGGTATTGTTCATTTTGTGAGCTGGGGGTGCTGTGCCTGTTAAATAAACAGGTACTTCTCTCTGAGGAATCCTTCCCTAACCGGTTGCAGGGAGGGACCATGTGGGTTTGCTCTCTGGAGGGGTCCCCTTTTGGAGGCTTTCTCCCAAATTTGCCCTAAACCAGGACACCTACCGAGGTGTGCAGAGTGTACATCAAGATGGATACTGCAAGGTAGCCTTGGGCAGCAGAGCACAAGTCAGTTGAGGATGACTAAAGTAGTCCTGAAACTGCTCAATTTGTTACATGGAAGCTCTTTGCAGGGACTTGGGATGACCTACCTCTCTCTAGGTCTTTAGGGAAGATGCCAGGGATAAAGGTAGAAGCTGATGGTATTAGAAACATTTATGATTTTTTTCCCCACCTTTGGGTCTCACTCCCATGCTGATGTCTCTGCAGACTGTAGCCCAACATCTTTGAGCAGACCTTCTGTCTTCTGCTGAATTTTCAGCTGTTTGAGCTTCCCTAAGATGTGAGTGATTGTTTTTCAGATAAGACGCATAATGTAGGATGGGTATATTATTACTGTGTTATTTTACCCCTGATCATTTCATTAAAAAGCTTATACAGCTTCATCACAAACTTTTAGGTCATGGGTAAAAACAGGAGAAAAATATGCCCTGGCTTGTGGAAGATAATTTGTTTACAAGGGTAAGGGGAAAGGCAGGTGCACTGTGGGGAGGCAGCAACCAGATAAAGAACAGCTGAAAGCACTGCAATGCTGGCTTGTAGACTTTGTACAGAAATACCTTTGTTGGCTTTGTAAGAGCTTTTATACTTGTAGAGGTGCTTTGTTTCCATTTTGCTTTCAGAAGTAAAATTATTGCTCTCTGTCTGGAGGTGGGGACAGTAACATCATTTCCAATCCCAATCGCCTTCACTGGTCAGTTTCTGCCCCAGATGGTGGAAGGTTTTGCACATTTTGATTTGTGCTTGTGTATTCCTGGGGGTTGAGAGGAAACTGAAATACTCCCACTGGTCTCATGCTGGCTCCTGGCCAATTTCATGTGACGTTGGCCATGTTGTTTAAGATATCAAAATGTGGATGAACAGGACAGTTTTGCAATCCACCTTTAAGATGAGTTGTGATTCTTGAGATGGCAGGGGGAAAGGCATAATAGGAAGAAAAGAAGTGTAAGACAAGACAGGTACTGGGATATCATCTCAACATTGTCTCCTGTGGAATACAGACTCCAGTGTGGATCAAAACCTCCATTCTTTAATACTTTTATAAAAAGCAAATTAAAAATCTAACAAGCCTTCAACATAATTTTTTTAAATCTTGGATGTTGATGAATCGCTTGCCTCTTTATTTGGGCTGTGACATAAGTGTTCTGCTTCATTGTAGGCAATGTGCTATAAAAGAGGAACAGTTACAATACAGATAGTTGTGGGCTGTGTTTCAGACAGTCCTCAAGATACTTTGAGCTCTTTAACACACTGTAGCATGAACTACAAATAGATAAGTTTGCTCTGCCATTTAACTAGAAGCTTCCCCCAAAATGTGTTCAGCCCCTCCTAAACCAAAGGTTTAGCAAACAAGATGATGGTCAATGCTCCTATGATCAGCAGAGATAAACACACAGGGTTATTTTCTCTTCTTACAAGGCACCTCTCTCCTCCTTTTTGCTCTCCACTATTTTCCCTATACAGAATCTAAGAGTTGGCAATGTTTTCTCCCAAATGTCTTAGGGAGACACATCATCTCTCTATGACTGATCTTCTTCCCCTTCTATGAAAGGACCTTCTGAAAACTAGAGAAATGCCCATGAATGATAGCAGTTCCTACCAAAGGGATGACTTTAATGACAGTACTCACTTTACATCTAAGTAGTTTTGGCATTTTGTCTTTTTATTCCAGTGAATTTGAGATTTCATAAAGATATTTCACAGGCAGATTCCTTCTCACTCACCCACCCCTTATGGCTAGTGCCTTCCTTCCTTTCCTTCCTAAGTCTTTCCTCTTCCATCTCCTGCTTTCCAGGGGTAGAACGTTTGTTCTCTCTCTGCAGTGGAGGAGAGGGGTAGAAAAGACCTTACAGCATCGTTTAGCTATGCTGAATTTTTCTGTTAACTAATACAACATGTTCAAAACTTTGACTTTGTATAAGCAGATTCGTCCAGAGGAAAAGCACTGTTAGGAAAAAACCAATTGTCTAAGATAAAGGAGTAACTTGAAAGTGATTTATCCAGGCTGTGCTGTGGCTGTCTCCAAACAAGGGAGAGTCTTTTTGGGTCTGGAGAAAGTTAGCAGAGTGTAGCACTGCGCTGTGGGAGATGGATGCAATACCACATATGTTGATATCTGCTTTTGACAGAGTGTTGACCTGAGTGGCAAAATTCACATGTGGATAAGAATCATCGTTAAGATACTGTACTTTAAGAGATCCCAGTTTGATTTAAGAGTGCCTCTGATGAAAGAACTCACATTTAAACTTTAGCTGCAAACCCAGAAGCTCTGTTAAATATATCTGGGCTTATGTTTTAGTGACTATCTGCAAATTTGGCAAAAGTTCATCCAAAGGCTCCCAGAGGTTTGTGAGCCTTTTTGTTGAAGATGTCTGAGTGAAACCTGGAGAATTGGAAAAATTTACACAACTTAATGTTTGAATATTGTGGTTCAGCCAAATCCCTTCACCAGCAGAAATGGTGAAGTCTGAAAAGCTGCACAGCTTGGTTCCACACGCAGTAGAGATGCCATCTCTGCCCCGGGGAGCTTATGTTCTAGGCTGACATGGGGCCCCTCAGCTGTCTGCATTTCAGAGTACTTACTCATGGATAAATATGAACGACAACATCAATTTACCACCCAGGGGCTGGGAAGACAGATATGATAGTGCTTGTGGGGGGGCCCTCTACTTTACAGAAAGCACAACGTCAATGAAGAGAAACAAGCTAATCACATCAACCCCTACCCCAGAGTATCAGTTTATTGTAACTCTAGAGACCTGAGGGGTCACTAGGGACCATTAGTGCTAGTGGGACTATGGTGTAGTATTGATCAGCCTAGAAAATTTTGGTGGTGTCTGGAGAAATGCTAACGGATTTTAAATATCTGCAAAAGAAGAAAGCGCAGAGGGAATGTTGTGCATCCCCATGTAGATGGGGGGACAAATTCTTTAAGAGAGTATAGTGGGGACATTACACTGTCAGGCCCCATAAAAGACAGCTTCTTGGGGCAGCAGGACAAACATGTTTAGTTGTGGACAGCTATCAGGCAAGACCCAGCTCTTATGCTGCATAAAGTGGAGTCACTTGCTCAAGTGGGAGTATCAGGAGAAGAATCAGAAGTGAGGAGGAGGATGTAGAGGAGCTTGTGTTCACCCTGCAGTCTGAGACGATCTGAAAGGGAGGTGCTGATTTAAGGGATATCCCAGCACTTAGCAAAATGTCTGAATGTGGCAATCATGACTTTATCCTTAAGACAGGTGACAGGCAAATTTCACAAAGTCACATAAAAATAAATGGAAATAAATATGTGTAAGTATAATACCATGACCCACATATCTTTGTAGAGGGAATGCAAGATCTAAATCTAAAAGAGCTCTTTAAAGCGTCAGTAAACACATGGAGGAAGGTAGTCTAGCAGATCTAAACCACTCAAATTTTCAAAAGAGCGTTCACAAAGGTTGACTAATGAAAATAAAGTCTCTTGGGGCAATAGCAAAGCTCCTCTCTTAGAATAATAGCAGGTTGAAGGGAATAGGGAAACAGAATAGGCTGAAATAGTCATCTTTCACAATAGTGGGAGGTTACCCACAGTGTCCTTCAAGAATCCTTCTGGGATCACAGTTCAGGGTATTCAGAAATGATCCTCCACAAAATGGCATAAACAGTGAGCTGATAAAATACAGATGACACAATACTGATCTGGGTAGTCAAAACCAAAAGCTAAATGGAAAGGGTTGCAAACATGATTACAAATTATTAGTTATAGAATAGGAAATTAAATGTTGTGAGAGTAACAGATATGGAAAAACCCAATACAGACCCAATAGCAGTCTTTAACTGGCTTATGACCACACCAGACAGTCAGGTGTGAGAGCTACCTGAAAACAACAGTGGCAGTCAGGAAAAGGAGCCACTGTTGTAAGGATTGCCCTACAGCAGATCTGCAGCCTCCTGCTTCAGGGAACAGGTAGACAGCTTGTCTGGAAAGAAGGGATGGAGTGGCAGGAGATCTTGTGCAAAACAGAAAAACTTTCTTTTTCAGAGGGCAACAAGTCTGTGATTTTGGTCCCCAGATACTGTGGGATCTGACCCAGCTGAGCACATGCTGCAGGACTGTAGAAGTACTTACCACTGACCACCTATCTCCCCTTATGGAGTGGGCATCACTAACCTTGCCTCAAATCAGGAGAACCACAGAAAATTAAGGGGTTTGACTGAGATCTTAGATAGGATGGAGTTAAAAGGGAAGGCTGCAGTCCATGTTCCAGGCTCAGAGCACTGGATATAATTATGTTCACTGCTCTTCCTTACTCTTCATGTACAGAGACTGTGGTGATTGCCTGGCAGGAGAATTAACTCAGCTGCAAGATACCGACTGGGGAGGAACCTTGGTAGCATTAGTGGTTTCCTGGCCAGCAAACAGATGTGTGGTTCTGCAGTATCTGGAGCTACAGACGTGTTTGCTCCATGTGCACAAGCCCTGGGAGCTGTGCCCTGGCTCTCTGGCTGCAGACACAAGAGAGAGGAAATTAGAACTTAATATATATAAATAAACCCCACTGATAGCTGTTGCAGTGACATGTGCTTTCATCAGGTTGTAAGAGTAATTTCTAAGACTTTCCTTCTCCTGAGCTTGAGTTCTATCCACATCTAGTGCTAGGAATGTGTGGGAGAGTTGTGCACAGGGTGGATTTTGGGCTTAGGCAAAGCTGGCAGCTGTCTGCAACACATTTTGTCTGACACTTCCTTTGCCTGTGCAAAAAGACAGATTTGGGGAGCCAAAAATACTGTGTCTTTCCCTTATGGAAGGAGCTGCCCTGTGTGTTTATGGAAGGAGGGACATTGATCCTAGTACCTGTCATTTGTGGCTGACGCCTCGCTTTTGCCCTTCCCAGCCAGACTTGCACTCCAAAGAATATTGACCTCAGCTCCACTCTTCTCCAGCAGAAAAGCCAGGTTTAGCTTCAGCCCAGATCTGTGGGATAGGCACAAGCATTTTGGTCTGCACTGCCATGAAGTGTTGAGCTCCTCTGTTACAGCTGGTAGGAGCAGCATGGTGATTTGAAGGAGCTGCAGCACCGTGGAGCTCACTGACACCCATCCTCCTTCCCATGCTCCTTCTCATCCAGTCAACCCAGAGGGGTTTTGAGCCATGTAATTTAATTCCACACTGGAGAGCTGTGCATGAGCTGTATTCTCAGTAGCAGGGAAGCAGAACCTGGTCCTCATGGAGGGATAACTGGAAAGACTGTATGGCCAAGAGCTCATGAGCCACCTTGCAGTGGCAATACCCTGTGTGTACTGAGACCCTGCCTGGCTGATGTGGCTCCTGTAACCACAGGTCAGATCAAAAAATCTTCTCAGCATACAAAACCTCTCACTTACATCATCAGGTTTGCAAAACTGCAAGCATTCTAGTGGAATGCTGTGAACTAACTGAGGTGTCTGCAAATCAGGCCACTTCTTGAAGGGCCTTGAAGGTGCAATTGCGCTTCTGGACAGCTGAGCTGTTGCCGTAATTTTTGGAAAAATTGATCCTACTGCGTCTATCTACCCACTTGAAGCAAAGCAGAGCAGTGTAAAGAGGCACACCTCTCCCAAAACTTGTCTAGGCAATAGGAGACAGGCATTTTTCTCATGACGTCATTGTCCTGGAAACTTTTGAAAGCACATTGCAAAGGAGGAAGCCTTGTGGGTCTGAACTCCCCATGAGCCTCTTCAAATGGGCCAAGATTTGATGAAACCAGCTCATTATCAAAAGCAGGGAAAACATGTTGGACGTTGTTTACCACTGAGCTCACCCCAGTGGCTCTTCCAGCTGCCTGAGGGTATTGGTGAAGACAGAAGGAGGGAGAGATGGAAAGAGAGAAAATGGCTGTTTTGAAGTTTCCATCCTCAAGGTGACATATTTTCTTTCCATCTCTTTGTTCAAAAAACCTCTTGAGAAACATCTACCCAAGACCTCTGCATCTCGGGTTCTGGGTGAGTGCCATAGTCTGAAATTGTTTCTGGTGAACTTTGTTGACTTTTGAGTGTGTTTAATGACTTTGCTTTCCTTGTTCATCTCGGCATTGGAGTGGATAACTCTGGCTAGAAGAAAATGTATATAATTCCCATACAATTAGGGACGATGCCAAGTTTCAGCTTTCTTGACATTATAGTTCAGGCCTAAGAGTTTAAGCTCTGTACTGCTAGGAATTGCCACATTCTCATGTTGAAACTCTGGAGGATTTCAAAATATGTGAAGCTCATCATAACCAGGAATGAGAGATTTTCCCTGTTGTATACACTAGAAATTATGAGAAATGCAACCAAAATCATGCCAGAAGTCTCCTGTCATCCTGTAGTTAAAATCTTTAGTTTTCTCTGAGTTGGTTGAAGAACAAGAGCATGATGAGGCTTTTTCCAATTCATTTGTCAATGGTTATCTGCACCACAAAGTGACTCAGAAAGGGCCAGGCCATGGTCCTGTACTCTAAGCAAATCAACTGACACCAGTGGATTTACAGAAATCATCATTTGCATCCAAACCTTCTTCAGGGTGGGGACTTCCAAAGAGCTGAGACTTTGGTAGCATACAGGTCTCAGCTCTTTTCAACAGGAACTTGAGGGCTGAGCACTTGAAGGAGAGTCAGAGAATGGAAAAGCTGATGAGGGCTCAAAATGTGATCCTTGACAAATAATGGAAAAAGCAAAAGGTTACTTTGGTAGTGGTCATAGAAAAAACCTACCTAGTAGAGATGCACAGAAAGCCAAAAGTTGATTTGATTTTTAATTCTGGCTTCTCTTCTCCAGTCATTATCAAAGACAGACAAATTTGGTTTTAACTATTCCTTGATATACTGAAAAGGGTTGATCACCAAGATTTCAGTTCCCAGAATATATCCCCATGACTTTAGCAGGAGACCAAGCAACAAGATTCAGGAAAGGAATTTTAAAATTTCTGGAGACATGGAAGGGTGAGTATGCTTGCTTGCATTAAGCAAGGTGTTTACCCGAGTGACTAAGTGGCTAACAAGCCCAACTTCAATTGATGGGTTGACAACTGGCCAGCTGGGCAGCTGAAATGGGTAGCACTAAGCTATCATAGAGTTATAGAATACCTTAAGCAAGAATATCTCAAGAGACTCTTGAGGATCATCAGAGCATCATCAGAGTCTATCTCTCTGCTCTTTTCAGGACTACCAAACACTAAACCATATAACTAAGAACATAGTACAGGTGCTTCTTGGACAGGCAAAGGCTTAGCTATATATATATATATATATATATATATATATATATATATATATATATATATATATATATATATATATTTTAATAGATGTGTTCCTTACACGTTGGTATTCAACAATAATGCCCCACAAAACAACCTTTCTTCTTGGATCTAAGGAATATATCCTCTTTCCACTGGGGGCTGGCTAGGGATTCTAGAGTCTTTCACTCTCTCTGTATAAATATTTTCAACCTCAAGATTTTGGGATCCCTGAGCTACTTCACTTTAGACCTCTGAGTACTTTATTTCACTCCAGTTTACATTAGGATACTCAATTGTGTAAGAAAATCTGGAGTTCTTTTGTGTTCAGCTCTGTATAGACACAGGAGGAAGTCAGGGTCTAAGTTAGCAACATTCAGAAAAACTACTGGATTTGTGCTGCTTAGGAAACCCTATTATTAGGAAGAGAGAAGGTTTTTCAACATGCTGGTCCATTAATGGACTAAACAATACAAAAAGATATATGGAAAAAACTCACCAAGGGTGATATTTTGCACCAAAAATAAAAGCTGTCTGAATTATTTTACTTTGGTTTCTTAAGGCAAAAACAGTTGAATTGAAAAATCTTTGTAGCTTTTCTGCTCTGCAGTAACTACAAGTGTGTTTACAGGGAAGCACAGTGCTTGGTAAACAATACAGTCTTTACATGCGGGAATACAACCTGAAAGAGATTTTCCCTTAATTTTACCATTTTCTTTTCTTTCCTTTTTCTTTCCTTTCACCCTCCTCTCCCCTCCCTCCATCCTCCCGCCCCTGCATTTTTACAAAAGCAGTTAACTTAATTTCAGGAGCTTGTGTGGTTTTCATTAGGATTGCAGTCTTTTGAAATGTCATGAGAACACCCAACAGGAATTGAAATTGATGCAAAATGGTTTGACTCAGATCACCCTCTGTACCCCACCACCTTGCTTAGGCTTGATGGCTTTTGGGTTGGAAAATGAAGAACTGACAATTTCTGGGGAAGAACAGAAGAAAGGAGAGAAAGGAAGGGGAATGAAGAACAGAGGAAAGGAGAGAAAGGAAGGGGAATGAAGAACAGAGGAAAGGAGAGAAAGGAAGGGGAATGAAGAACAGAGGAAAGGAGAGAAAGGAAGGGGAATGAAAGGGAGATGTAAACCAGTTTACTCCAGTCTTATTCTCTTTCTGATCCTGCATGATTAGTACTTATTGCTGTATATGAAGAGTATATCATCACTTTCCTGACCTTTGAGGAAGGGTATACTGGATGAGGATGCTCCAGGTAATAGGGATACAGCATGCAGGAAAAGAAATGTGGTTATGCATCTTAACGCATGAAACAAGGGCACAATCTGACAGTATGATTTTTGCCAGAATGAGACCTCCCTGCACAACGCATTTCCTTAAGTCGTTAGGCTAACCAGTATTTGCTTCCTCAGTTTGAATGGGAATTATGCACACAGGCTGATGGATGTGCCTGGTGAGGGTGTTTATGTCAGCAGATACCTGTACACACATAGACACACACGTCCTCTTCAGCTGTTGCATAAGCTGCCACAGAGCTGGTTTTTTGGAGAAGAAGGGGCTTTTCACTGAATATGCCATTTTTCCTGCTTTCTCCAGTCACCCAAAGGCAGGCACATTCACATTCTGGGCCCATTTTTTGAGCCCTCTTGGTTATGACACCAGTTTGTGTGACTGGGCCCATGTAAAGCTCTCACATGTGTGACCAAGGAAGATCAGACTTCAAATGGGTGGAGGTGAGCTAAAGATAACAGGGTTGGTTGGTTTGTTTTTACTCCTAAACTTGAGGGTCACTAGCATTTCATCACATCACTCTTGTGAATGGCGTCTCTGTCACCAGACCAGGAATGTGTGTTTGAGCATGGAGAGGCAGAAGCTGGGTCTGCATAAATGAATGCTGAACATGGAAGGAGTGTGGCCACGATGGCCTGGAGCAACCCTGCAGAGACACTGCATTGCCTCTGTGTCCTGGCCCCATGCTGCATGGCACATGTGTACCCACTGCCAGGGACTGGGGCAGGTCAGGGGGCTCTGTGCCGTTCTTCATTGCACATGAAAGCCACAGCCTTGGATGCTTCTTCTCTGAACTGGCTGAATTTCAGACAGAAATTTGCACCCTTAATAAAAACTTGCTTTACTGAACACTGAGCCTGGCCTCAGAAGGATACTCAAGCTCCCTGTTTTCGAGTTACAAGGTTACAGATCCAGGCATTTCCACTGTGGAAAAAGTCATTTGAGATGGCGTGTTGTTCCTTCCAAAGTGTGTTAGTCATGGGGAGCAGGCAGCGTGTTACCAGAGATCACAGGCCCATTAAGGCAGAGAAAGAACAAAGCACTCCTTCTCTGCACAACATACAAAGAAACATTCACTCCACATTTGCCACTAACGCTGCAAAAGTGCTAAAAGAGGAGAGGTAAAGGGAGGACATAAAACACTGGGAACAGACCAAATAGGAAGACAAGAGAGGGGAAATGAGATTTCTAAAAGCAGCCTGCATCTTCTGTCCAAAATTTTAGGCTTAAAGATTCCTTGACAGGGTACAGGTTGTTCACATCCCTCTTCTGGATTGTTCATGGCCCCTCAGCAAATCAGGCCTCTAAGTAACAACTCAGGTGGCCTTTCCAACTACAGATTATTGTAATTTTAACTCAACCTGTGATGAGTTGTCACCTACCTTTTCTCTGCAGTCTCTTAACGGTTCCCTGCTTTGTAAATCCTCAGGTTGAGTGACAATAAACATTTCAGGAAAGAGGATTTAGCAGTGTGAGAGAGGGACCAAGAAACAGCTGTAGAAGAGTGTTTCTTTTAGTAAAGACTGGAAAAACTGATAGTGAGATGCTTTGATACAGAGTCCTACACTCTGCAGCGTGGTTGTAGGGGTCTGTGTGAGGGAGGCTCTGTAGAGCCATTCCACAGGGGTCCTGCAGCTCTCCAGCAGAGGAGGATGGAGAGATTGCAGTGCTGAGAAGGCTGATGGCTGCTATGATACTTAGAGCTTGAACAGGCACATCCCGTGGCATTTATCATTCGTTTGTCCTGATTCATTGCTGCAAACCACAGCAGGGATGATAACCTCTGCACCAGCTGGAGGCATGTCCAGGCCACCTCAAAGGGGACCCTGGTCAGTGCTGTGACACCAGCCAGGTTCATGCCTGTGAGGCCAGGAGCAAGCCCATTCAGCCAACAGCTGTGGCCTGGGGAGTTTGGGATTCATCAGTGGTTTTGATTATGTTTGAACTTCCTCTCCTACAATTGACAATTGTCATAGTCTGGAAATGTTTCTTCCTAGCAGTGTACTAAGCAAAAAAAGATAAATAAACTTTTTTTTTTTTGGGTTTGTTTTAGTTGCTGCTGGCATCTTAGGGGTCCCAAAGCAGGGGGCACAGAACACAATAGAGGAAAGAACAGACCAGCTTTCAGGGACCAGCTGACCTTTCAGACCTCTTGAGCCTTCACAAAAACCTTGCCAGTTAAAAACCAGCTGTGGAATCAGGAACTCCTTGTGACATCACTGCTGAAAAAGTCCTAATTAGATAATTTCCCAAACCATGCAGGTCTCAAGTGCCTCAGCTTCACCTTTAGCCCTGACCAAATCTCCCAGTTTAGTGGTTAAAGGTTCAGTTCTGTGTCAGGTCAAAGGCGTTCTTGAGAAGCCACCTATTGTTCCAAAATGGATTTTGCTGTCTGATGGTATTTCAAGATACCACTTTCCCTGTGTGCTTCCAGTGCCTCAACACTCAGCCCAGCTGCTTTAAGGAGAGCAGCAGCAGTGGTGAACTGCCTTTCACCTTACCATCCAAACAACCTTCACCTCCTAGCAGCCATGAATAAAATCCAGCTCCCCAAAAGGCATTTGGAAAAGCTACGGTGTATTTATATGTATATACCATTGCAAGGAAACTGATAATAGCAAATAATGAAAGCAATAAGCCAGCTCCTGGCACAGAGTTCAGAGCTGTGCTTTAGGAACAGTAAGATTCTGGGTGAAATTAACACATCTCTAGAAGCAGAGTGAACCTGTCATATGTCCCTGAAATGGATGGGAAATGCAGTTTGGAAAATGCCACTTGAGACATGTGAGTTTAGGGCACAAAAGTAGGGAGTACACCAATATTAGTGAAAGAGCAAGGAACATGCTTCTTGTCAAACAAACATGGAATAGCAAAAGGAAAAGTATTTTCCCTCTCTTCCTCTCTATTTTTTAAAATTTCCCTTTCTAATCACCCTTTTGGTTAAGTCTGGCCTTATCAATTTAATTTTCATTCACTACTTCACTCTAATTTAGTATTAGCTCAATGAAATAGCTGAGTTTACTCCACCCCCAAATGAACAGCAAATAAGGCCCCTGTTTTTAATCCATGGCCTTGGTTACAGTGTGGGTGTGAGATGTGTAGTGCATGCTTGCTGTTAGGTTAAATTATTTAAATTCACCCCAGAAAGCCACAAGACAAAGAGGAAAGGTAAAACCACTGTGATCACAGAGAGCGCCCTGGGCCTTCATGTGGCACAGGAGTACAAATGGAGACATGGGATGGCACCATCACCCCGTTGATCTGGGGATTTTCTTTTTAGTGAAAATGAGAAGGGTCTGCCAGATCTCTGAGCTTCAGGTTAAACGTTTTTCATTTGTTTATTCTTGTCTGCATTCCACTCATTTTTTCTGTATGCCTTAAAATATAATTTGAAGTTATTACAGTCTCTCTAAGAAAAGTCGCATGATAGGTTTGGCAAGATGTCTGATTTTTCCTGTTCCCCCAAATTACAGCATTTTGTAGTTGACCTGTCTCCTGTGAACCTTTGCTTTTTGTTGCCTGGGAGAGTTTTTGGAGATAAGTAATTCACTTTATTTTAATATAACACTCATTACCCTTGTCCACGAATAGATAAGGGGCACAAGGCACTGTTACATTACTCTAAAATAATAGTTCACTGCTTAATGATTTTCCTCTGAATGCTAATTATTTAAAATCAGAGCCAGCATGCATGTTTTAGCAAATTTTGAAATTTTAGCTTCATGGAAATTTTAGAATCATTGTTTTTAAAGCAAAGCCTCTGCAGGGGTCCCCAGATTTCACAGGCAGATCCCCTAATTTTAAAGAGCATAACATGAGACTCTCAAAATCACTGGGGAGAGAAAGAGACCTGAAATTGTTCCCCATGGAATAATATTTCACCAAAGACTTGCTCTGGCACCTGAGGCCTCTGCTGCAAGGCAGGAATATCCCAGGATGGGTTCACTGGTTTGACACTGGATCCCCACTGGATCACCTTAGCAAGGGCAAACTTGAGTTTTGCTATCTAGGGGTGATGGACTGTGTACCCCCCTCCAAGAAAGGAAAGGGAGAGCCTGCAGTGGTGATTTCTACAGGTTCCTGGGAAGCAGCAGTCACCCAGATAAGCCAGCCTTCACCCAGCATTTACACTAGCCTGACCCATCTGTGAAAGGCAGCTCCTCCCTTTGTCTGGATTTACAGGGCAGCCCTTGTTGGTTCAGTTTATAACTCGAAAAAACTCTTAAAAGAGAGATTCCTTTATTTAAAAAAGGGGTAGTAGAAATGCTCAAAACCCGCCTGAATCCTGAATGAGTTAGCTGGTGAAACAGACCAAAAAGCAAATATGAGCCCCAGCAGTGCAGAACTGTGCACTCTGCAAGAAGAGTGCAACACTGCTGCTGTTGCTGCATCGTCTGTGGGGTGTCTGCTTATTCAAAGACAGAGAAGGCTGTGCTGGAGTTCTTCCCCAGGAGCCCTGGGGGCAAGCAATTTTCAGGAAAGTCTGAATAAGCACGTGGATTTTTGAAGCACATAGAAAAACTTTCTGTGTAAGAGTAAATCTTGATCTTTAATTACCGTGGTGCTACTCCCCCATTATAGCTAGCGGGGTGTGCGTGGGAGGAAAACTCTTCAATTGCCTCTGTCTACCTGAAACTTAAAATAGAGAAATACAGAAATAAATGGTCAGAGACACAACTACACTGAAATGCAAAAAAACCCTGTGTTTTTATGTATGGGTATACATATATTCTGACTTTCATTACTATTGCTTTTCTTTTTTCTCCCAAGAAGACAGCCTTTTCTCCCAAGAAGACAGCCTTCTCTCCCAGGCTCCAACTGTAAATTTCCTAAGGCATCGACTTAATCTTCCCTCAATCTGTCCTCATCGCTGGGATCACTGGGATGGAGGCCTGGAAGCAAAGCATCCAAAACCTCGCAGCCAAAGCAAAACAATGTCTCCTTTCCCCAGCCTCCTAATAAGTTCAAGAAGTTATGTGAAACTAAACAAAGTGGTGACCTGGTCACATAGCTGAGCACTGCAGCCCCCGCGCTGTGCCATGCTGTGGCATGCTCTGCCTCCCTGCCAGGGCTGGCAAAGCCCTTGGCAACCTGTGGGACATGATGGCAACTGCAGTGTGTGGGGGGTCTGGCAGGGAAACCCATGCTCCAGAGGGTGGGTTTGCTGGGAGAGACCTCAGGGGCATCATCCCCTGCCTTGTCCCCACTCAGTGCTGCTCCTGGGCTGGCAGCAGCATCCCTGCTCACCTGTGTGATTGCACACAGGGTGGGCCACAGAGGTCTCCAGAAAGGCAGGAACACTTCTTTGAGGAAGTCTGGTGACACGACAAGCTTTCCAGAACAATTCTTTGCTTTATCTTTTACTGGTTTGCAGTGTTCTGACATTATTTAGTCAGAAAGACTCAAAGGGTCGCTTGTACATGGTAAACCAGAAGAACCGTATTACTGAGTGGATGGTTTTGGGGACTGTCAGGCTTTTAAAATATAAAAATAAATTTTTTTTGTTTTGTTTTGTTGCTTGGCTTTCACCTGACTACTTTGTCTCTGTCTCTGTGAAAATTTCTGTTTCTCCCAGCCCAGTGTCTGAAGAAGAGGTTGAGATCTGTTCTTGTGTTCATGGATTTGTTTATTCTTTGTTAACTCACATTTGTGCCTCTGGCCTGCTGAGATCTTCTCTGCAGGTCAGAATCAGGCAGACTCTCTGCCCTTTGGGATGGTGCTATGTCTTATACTAAAAATTACATATGCTTTATTTACAATAACTCTCCAAAACCTATCAAACACATCAAAGAGTGCACCTTTACTCCAGACCAACCAAAATGTGTCACACCACCACAGAAGATGGAGAAAAAGAGACAAAGAAGGAGGACAGGGACATACCCCATTTCCTCCATTTTTGTCTCCTGCTCTCACACTATAAACCCCCAAAATTCTACTTTTTCACCCTGTGATACGTTAATTATCATTCTATCTAAATTTTTGTTACTTATAAATCTTCCCAGGACAGTCAGAAGGATGTCCTGGTTCCCACAGGGGACTGCAGGTGTTTTCTTACAATGGTGTGAGCCATCACAACACATTCAAGAGTTATTACAGCTGCTGTTCCCATCAGTACTATAAGCCTTGGTCTGTTTGTGTGTAGCTTGGAGAAGAACTTCTATCTGTGTGAAGAAAATCTTTTCAAAGCAAGACTGAACATCACAAATCTCACACGAGGAATTTATTGTACTTTATTGTGTCACCCATGTGAGTGGCACACCTGAGGAGACAGAGTTCACTAAGTCACCACCTCAAAGGTGAACATCTCTTCAGTTACAAACACAGCTCCCAAGGCATGTGGGCACCTCAAGGACATGGCACTGCTAACATCAGTGAGAAGCTTGCTCTATTTAGCAAAATTATGATTGAAAAGTGATTTTTTTTTTTAATTTTTAAAATTCACTTGGAAAAAAACCCATCTTTCTTAAGAAGCTGAACCAATATTGCTTATGTTCAAGGCTTTGCTCTGACTGTTCTGACCTGCTGACAATTCAAAGCCTAGTTTTAGCCCAGTGCAGCTGCTCCTTGAGCATTCCTACCAGAGACAAACCAGGGAAAGATCATGCCAAGTGACTGCAGAGCAGATGCTGTGGTGAGGGCCCTCAGACAGCTCCTAGCATTCTGGGCTGCCCTGGGAATGACAGATTTTGGTGATTGTCTGGAAACCAGGGGCCTCTCCAAAATCTCCCCCTATTTTAATGCTATAATAATACAGCTGACTAGTTGGCTCCCATTAGGACAAGGAGTTTGCTGGGTGGGCTGGCTGGTGGTCCTGCCTTGCCATGGCTCTGGAGTGACACCAGCCCCCTGCCCTCCTCTGGGGTGTCTGTACTGGCAGAATCAGTGGGGCTGACCATGGCACTGCACTGTCAACACGTGGGGCTCACACCCTTGCCCTGACCTCCCCAAGCATCCCTGTGCTCAGCCACACAGACCCTCACACTGGGGTGCCCTCCTGCCTGCTGAGAGAGGAGCAAACACTGAGTTGTGAGGCTGAGTTTGTGTTAAAAATAGTCATTGTGCCTGAAGGAATGAATCCTACATTGTTTTTTCACTTTCCTGCTGTGCTGCTATTTTTTTCATCTTGTCCCTCATTAAGTGCCTCCCTGCCACAGCATGGGCAGCCCTTTACTCCCCAGTTTCCAGCTACATGGTGTGCTTTATAGTTTTTCCCAACTACTGCATGAGGACTTCCAGATGAATTCTTGGCATGAACACTGCCTTCAACAGAGCCTAGGAGATTATTAATCTTTCCAGTATCCTCAGTAGGTGGGTTAGCAGTGGTCAACACTGCTGCTCCTTTTGTGCACTGGACAGCATCAAGTAGCTGGGGGTCTGAGCAGCTTGCCCAAAACTGTGGCAGAAGTCCCAGAGCTCAGTTACCAGGCCTGAAGTCTCACTTTCTCATTTGGTCTCAAAGACATGGTTTTCTGTGACCTGGTTTTCCTGCAGAATCTCTTCTGAAGTGTGTCCAGATTGGCATGAATGGTATCTGAAAGAGGGAGGGACATTTTCCTGGGGGTCTTTGTACTCAGGAGTTATTTCTTCTTGACTTGCCTATCACACAGCCTCAGCTTGCTGGGGACAATCATGTTTTTGTTACTCATAACAGAACTTGAGTTAACTAAAAAAAAAAAAAAAAAAAAAAAAAAAAAAAAAAAAATCAGACTCTTCCTTAAGAAGTTTTTAATTTAATAGGTGAAATGTCAGGGAAAAATCAATGTGAGTCTGTTTCCTCTCTGCTTCATTATGCACTCCATTAAACAGCTTTTATGTTCTGTTTATAGGTTGGTTGTGCATTTTGTCTATTTTTGGTTTAATTTATTTTATTTTTTTTTTTATAAAATAAACATTTTTTACATTTATGATGTAAAGCAAGCTCAGTTAAGAACCAGCACTACAAGAAATGCGTTTGGCTGGAGCAAGGAATCTGTGAGACCACAAACATCAAGATGTCCCTAGCAAGAGGCTTTGTGGTGGGACACCACGGAGGGGAGGTGGGTGGGGCAATCAAACACATTCCGGACAATTTGCTGATCGGAAATCTTCAGGGGTATAAAGTGTCCCTGGATTGTTCTGTCCCCTCTTGTGGCGTTAAGAGACGTCTGATTGCCCAACCTGGAAAGAGAAGACCACTTGTTAACGTTTCTGCCTCACCCCTACTGCGGGGAGCAGAAGAGGACCTTTCCCAGTTCGTAAACACCGCCTGGGTGACTGGAGGGATGTTCTCGCCCGGATGTGGCAGATTTTATGGCCCTGTGAATAAGAAACAGAGCACGGAAAGGAAAGTATTACAGTTTAAGGGGTGATAAAACTTAATGCCACCCTGCTCCATTCCTCTCCTGCCCCACATCTTCTCAAAATGTCCATTGGGAATCTTTGACTTTGGTGAGGCTCAGGAGGTAAAGAGGACAGTAAAACAAAATCTGGAGGCCAGTAGAGACGTCATCCCATCTAATGTTTTTATTTTCTTTGAGTAATGGAAGACAATAGCCCATGACTAGATTGAGAGTGAAGTTTTACATTCTTTTTTCCTTTGATTCACCACAGGATTGCTCAGCAAAGTTGTTTTGTTGCTGGATGTCTCAGTTTTGCCAAGTGTACTGTGGGGACAAATCTTGGGCTAAGGCTGTGAAGGTTAATTTACCACTATTTGTAAAGTGCTTTGTGTCGCTAAGGGCCAAAGTGAGAATGGACGCTGATAACACTGCTGTAGTTGCACTGCTAAGCCACCTCCCACAAGAGTTTGGCAAGGCCAAACTCTACATTTTTACTGCTCTTCCCTTCATTTGCACACATTGACCAAGTGTCTCAAAGCTTTCCAGCACAGGAAGAGAAGCAAAGGGAAACAATTTTTAGGGAGCTCTTGTGGGAGACTGTCACCACTCCTCAGTAAAGAGATTTCTGAGCAGAAGAGAAGACAGAAGAAATTGCTGAGCTTCAATAAGTACTTAATTTGGGTGAGCTGCTGACTAAGAGGAACAAAGGTGTCCACTCAGGATTACAGAGAAAGTCTCATGTCAAAGTACAGAGGACTTCTTCCATGAATCAGGCTGCTCCTCCAGCTACAGATGACAGCAGGAAGGTGCCAGTGGTCTGGGACAGGGAGTGAAAATAAAGGACCCTCTTGCTGCAGCAAGCAAGCAGAGGCAGGTTGGTGAGAGAGAGAAGGGGAAAAAGGTGATGATTGATGCGATCATGACAATGGTGAATTTATGAGGAAAATTTCAATAATAACGAGCAGGATCATTAAGGTGCTACATGCCTTAGGGAATGAGACAACAAGGTACCAGGAAAAGATTCAGCAGAGGCACTACTAGGGAAAGAGGATGGAAAGCAAATGAAACTGCGGAGCAGGTGGGGAAGATCGCTGCTAAAGTGCAGAGGGTGGGGAAAGGCTGCATTGCTGTGCCATTTGCTGCCATGTCACACCATCAGGATGGTTTGTGCTATGGCAAGAAGTGCTACTGGGGAATGCATTGTCTATGGCCTTCCCCCCAAAAAATGCATGCATAACAAAAATAGTGGGTTGTTTTTCAATTATTTTTCAGTTTTACTGAACTGGTAACTCATACAGAAAATCTGTGGAAAACTAACAATAAAAGAGATGCTGTTTGAGAAAAATCTCACTTCGTCACCTGAGGACAGAGGTCCTGGGAAGTTGTACCTGGTCTCTTCACCACTAATAAATGGTAAAGAGAGCAAGAGCCATGGTTTTGAAATTATCATCAATCAAACAATTACGCTTTTTTTTAAGGACTGAAGTTTGGATCATCCGGAAGCACTGAGTATCCTTCTGAAAGACAAAAAGTTAGAAAAATATATAACCCTCCACATGTGAGACTTCATTGTATAAAGTATACAGTAGTGGGGATTTACACAGATTTTCTTGGGATGGCCACCAAAATATTGATGTATGTCTGACCCGAGTGGTTTATCTGTTTGGTGTTCATCATATTTTTATTTTTGATTTTTTGTTAGGTGCTGCAGCAGACCTATTAGGGGTAGAAATGAGCCAAGACAAAGACTCTCATTTAATAATGTGAAAAGGGTCCCAGTTTATTCTTCTTTAAATCTTAGCTGTCTTGACTCTACTACAGCAAGCTCCTACTGTAGGTCCAGCTGCAGACTCTGACTGCTGGTTATCTTCTGCTGGACTATGACTGCACACATCAGCTTGCAGACTGACCACAGGCCTTCACCTAGCTCACTATGACTGCAGGCTCCAACTCCATCAGACCCAGACCACCTCACAGCAGATCTACAGCAGCTGCTCTCATCCTTGTTTTGTATCCTTGTTTTGTTCTGCTTCGTATCTTACTGCATCGTTCCTTCTTCAGGGCTCCTCGACCTCCTCCAGGTCCTCCTGACTACTCAAGCCACCCCTTTTACCACCACTTATCTTTACTAGTCACAGCTGGAACTCATTAATGGCAAGGCTGTTCCTCTTCTTTGGTAATTAGCAGAACTGTGACTTATCAGGGGCAAGGCTGCTTGTAATCCCTTCTTCTACACCTACAGTTAGGGAAAACACTTGGACATGTTGATGAACGGAAAACATATCAGAAACTGCTCAGGATTAATGAAGCAAATCCAATGGAATCGGTCACTCTTTGATTCCTGTCTCCTGGCCCATACCCAGAGAAGTTTGTCTCTGCCAAAGAAAGGATTGGTTAAATTGGTGATCACATAATATACTCATTAGGAACTCATGGCCTTGGTAGGTTAAATAATTAGATGGAAATTATTGGTCTCCTTCAAGAACACTTATAAAAAAACCCATTTAATTCATTTTTTGTTCCATTTAAAAAAAAAAGACTACAAAAGGAGTATTTTTTATTTTGTTGCAAATTGTAACTAGATCTTCAATTAAAATCAGAATATAATAGTTTTATTTCAGAATTAGTTTATTTGACTCTAAGTTTTTAAAACCATAAGACTTCAAAAATGGATAAAAATATTAAACTATAGACTTTTGTTTTGAGACATTCTGTTACCCTTACTGATGCTTCCTATTTCTTACCATTGAGCAGGGAGGTTAAAAATAGATGTGTTTTCTGATGTAAAAAAACAAACCAAAAAACACCCCACCCTAAAACCCTTGAAGAGCAATCTCGCTCTGGAGATTAAGAAAGAAAAGCTCTTTTTCCATAAGATCTATTGATTTTCTATAGTTCTTTTTTTTTTTTTTTTTTTTTTTTTTTAAATAGTCTTAGTTCATATCTTCTTGTTTCTGTGTTTTCTTAAATACCTACTAACAATCCCAGGCTGTGACGCCTTCTCACGTTAGCCCTGGCAATGTTACAGAACTGTCCCTGCCATCAGGGGCTCCTGTGGGCATTGCTCTGCACTGGTGGAGTGCAGAAACCATCCTTCCTGTTGGATAAGCTCCAAGAATCCAAAAGCCTGGTTACATGATCTGTCAGGCAAGGTACAGGCCAAATCTAAATAACTTCTCTAATGCCTGAAATGGCTTTGCTTATATGCTCGAGAAATATGGAAACACTGGAAACGATGTTAATTGAATTTTCCCTCCTCCTCCTTTCGTCCTCAAACCTCACTGCATTTTAAAAAAATCCTTTTTGAAAATAACTATCAGAGCTGTAAATTAAGTTCACATGAAGTGAGTTAAGGATGAGACTAAACTCCTGATTAAATTTACTTGGGGAAAAAAAAAAAAAAAAAAAAAAAAAAAAAAAAAAAGGGAAAGTTCTACTGAAGGTGGAAGAGCAGACTTGTGCAAGGCAGCATGGGCTGAGCAGCAAGTGGGTGTCCAGTGCTGGGGCAGCTGAGCACCACACCAGCTTCACCCATAGCTCTCCCTGGGTAGTGAGTCCATACCTGCAGTATGTGAGCCCAAAATGAGGTTTGGATTTCTGTGGGAAGTGGGTTTCCCCCCACCACAGGCTGTGTGCTTTCCCTGGCATGAGAAGTGTTTTCCTGTCTTTTGATAACCAGCTCTAGCTAAGGCAAAATTTCTGCAGAGTGTGCATTTCCCAGAGCTTTGCTCTATGATTGAAGCAATATTCTTTCCACTGCTTCTCCTGAGAGACTTTCCAGTGCTTGATACATCTGACTGTTGAAGTGTTGCCTTCAGCATCCTCTAATTACAGTTTGAAATTAAGCTTTTTTTTCCACCCTGGCTTCTAGTGGTCTGCTGCTGGGAAGATGTTTTCTGGAGTAATTCATAGCAAATGAGTTTCAGAAGGGCAATGACTAGATAGAGAAGGGTGGAAGACCAGCTTTTGCTCTAAACAGACACATTACTCTTTAGGATTTTTCAGTGTTTCCTTTGAAATGCAAACAGTGCATCTTTAACAAAGTCACGTGGGCATTGCAATCTTCTGAGTTATAAACAGCTATGAGGTTGGGAGCTTCTTGCAGTGTGTTTTTATTCTAATTTATTGTTTTATTGTACTAGTTCAGGAACTCAATGTCTACACTTGTCTTGGACTTCAACCATATCCTTCTGACACCCCTGAAGTTCCCAAGTTTTCTGGTTGCCCTTTTCTTCCTTCTGTTCACACACTGCCCAGACACAATCCTGGTTTCTACGCTGTCTCAGCTTCTTGAAATCAGCTAATCCACCCTCCCCACAGTGTTTGAGGAGGGGTCCAAGGCCAGTCAATTAATGCTTCTTAAAGACTGAAGACAAGGACCCTTTTGTGGGATGTATCTCCCATAATGGGACTGCACAACTGTAGTCCCCAATCTCCCTAGGGCCCTAGGGCAACTGATACAGGCAGTTTTGCACTGGGGTACCTAAAGGCAGAATACCTGCCATGGACAACCTCCCTAAAGCAAGAACTAGGCAGGAACCTAAAACTTTAAACTGAAAGCATTTCTTGAAACCCAAATGTTTCAGAGCTTAACAAATGTGCTTTGCTATTGCACAGCCAAATGGAAAGCAAACCACACAAATACTGTTTTCCAAAACCCTTGTCCACCTCTTCCCTTTTGTTCTCCTTCTCAGAAACAGAGAAAAACAACCAAACATTTTTAGTAAGCCTGGTGGCAAAGCACTCACATATTATGGATTTAAATCCTTGCTTAATTATGGGGCTGCAGCTCCATCCCTCACTTTTCTAATGAGCATTTCTTTGACATCTAACACCTTTGCCAGGAGAGGCTGCAGGCAGCCTGGCAGCAGGGGCAGCAGCCACATGCCCCACATGTACAGAAAGGGGCCCCATCCCACTCTATCTAAAGGAGGCCAAAGTGTCTTCCCTTGAACTTCTTCCTGCCTCTTCCCATGTGAGAAATGTTCTTTGTAAATCAGTCACTTCTGATGGAAAACTACTTTGCACCCCAAATTATGAGCCAGCTCTCCTGGAGTCATTCACAATACCACATCACCCACCCTGGTGTTGTCTTCTCATTCTCTTTGCAACCAGACAAAAACATTTTATTTAAGTAACAATCTGAATGGCTTAGAAAAAGAACAGAAATCTAATTTTGAAGAGATTATGGTGAACCTCTTGTAAACTGTGTTCAATAAGAAGGGGCCTTAGAATAGGGCCTGTAATGGGTCTGAGTGATTGTGCTGGGGAAACAGGTCATTTCCTGATGGTTAGCAGCTAATTTTTCTAACAATGGAAATGCAGGGATCAAGCATATATGTTTCTAATGGACACTCGTGAAACAGTAGAGGATTGATGAATACCAGGTGGCCACACCTCACTTTCCTGTTGTTGAAAACTCCATTTAACTCAGCAGGCAGCAGCATCTTTGACCACATGAGTCGGTATGGGAGTGTATGGGCATTTAGTAGCCATATACAGTTTATATCTCCTTTCCTGAGAAATAAAAACTGCTGATAAATGGCATCACTGTAATACCTCCATCAAAACTATCCAGTCCCAGAAGTCAATCCTCTAAGCATCCTGGAGTCACCAGAGGGACCAATGTCAGTTAACTAAGTAATTGCCAGCTCACTGCATTGTTTTGCTCCTGGAAGCAACAAACCAGGAATGCTGGCTCCATGGGATCACCAGTGCTTCAAGGGGTGGCCTGCAAAACTCGCCACCGTAGGACCCATAAGAGAAATAAATACATTAGTATGGCTTTCTGTGAAACTCTCTTACCATTCTGCATGCTGTCAACAGTCCTGTTTTTCAGGAGAAATGTTTGTGAGTTCCATACACTGTTCTCTGTGATGGCACAGCTTACTGTCATTAGTATTATTTGTAATGAGATTACGTTGTGGGGTTTTTTCCTGAAAAAATATGATTGTTCCTTGTAAAGGGAGATGGTTTTTCCCTACGACTTTGAAAATTCCTATCTGCATAAGTTAATGCTTTGTATCAGAATTCTATTTGGAAAAAAACAGGTTGATAGACTCCACATTGTATTTTTCACTCAAAATATGAACTAGAAACCCATTCTGAGCCTTTTGCTTACTTTTCCTGGCAATAATGTCTATCTCAAAGAGGATTTTGCTTCTGAAATTCAGAGTTCATTCAGTGATGCAGAGGTTTGAACACTGAGATTTACAGTTTGAAACATGCTTTCCACTTTTACTGGCCACCTCTCTTGCATTCAAATTTCATTTGCTTAGTGGCAGTCTGGCTTCACATCATGGAAATGTATCTAGGAAACTTCTCTTGAAGTTTCATCCTTCTCCTGGTGCCACATCATGTAGGTTGCTCTCCCTTGCCATACAGCTCCACATGAATTTCCAGAAGCTTATATATATATATATAATATATAGAACTCTCCTCCTGAGATTTCTGCAGAGTATAAAAAGTGATGCTAGAGCTTAAATTTCTTTGGACTAGGAATCTAAAGAGAAAATAATTTCTCATGAAAATTATTTGTACAAAACAGATGATAGATGCAAGATACTGTGCAGTTTTATTACATGGTAGTACATGATAAATTCTAGGGGGCTTATGCTGGGATTTAAATCCACAGCGGTTAAGAGCTTGGCTTCCCAGAGACTGTGACATTTCCAGATGAGCTCTGTTGTCTTAAAACTCTGGAGAGCCACAGACATATTAGAGCTCTTCCCAATGAGTTTCAAGAAAAAGAGCTAAAACCAAGAAAAACCCCCAAGATTCTCTTTTTAAAGTCGTTGAAAGACAAACATCTAGGGAGGTTGTGGGAAGACAAGGAGAGACAGGAAAAATGAAAAAGATCTCTCTAGATCAGTGAGATCCAGGGCAGATGTGGGAATGGAAGACAGATTCTGCTGCCCATGAACAGTAAGGCAGCAGTCATCACAGAGCCCGTGCTGACTCAGATTTGCTCCTCTGCCTCTCCAGTATCCCTCCAGTGGAATTAATTCCTCATGTTATGTAGCTGCTTCTGGGTCTTTCCTGCCCTTTTTGGTATTGTACAAATCATAGCCTAGTGGTTAACACTTAAGATTGGGAGCTGGCCTGCTTGGACTCTGCAGTTTTGTGACTGATATATGGTTCAGCTGTGGGCAAGCCACTTCATCTTTCTCTACCTTGGGTCCATTGTCTTCAGAGGGTAACAGCACCAACTGCTCTGCTGGAGACATTAGGGGGCTTAACTAAAACATCTTTGAAAAGCTATTCTGACATCTTGGATGAAGAATAAATTGGTAATAATGCATATTGCTCCTCATGATACAACGCAGTTATTAAGAAAAGATGTTGGCAGGCTCTCAGAAGGGTTGTGGAAATCCTAAGGAAAATTACCTAAAGAAGGGTCTCTCACAGGTGTACCAAAGCCTGAGTCATGCCTTTTTCAAGTTTGCCAGATCTTATGAAGGAAAGAACATGTGGACTGTGGATTCTGGACAGAGCCAGGGCATTTCCAATCTTACAGAAAGGGAGCTCAACCAGAGCTCACACTCATGGCTAGAGGGTTTCTCACCCTTCCCTAGTACAACTCAGTCATCAAGCACACACAAGAAACAGTTTTTGTGCCTTTATGCGGGAAAACACAAACTCAATCCAAGAACAGCTGTCGAGACCTTCATGTGCTTGAGCTAAGGATACATGTCTTAGTCCTCATATGCCACCAGTGCTGGAAGTCTCTGTTTCTCACAGCTGGAAGTCGGGGTTCACAGAAATAAATTTCAACTTTGAGAGAGTCTAATAACAAAATTTTCTCCATATGCAAGTGATGAAATGAGCCAAATACAGCTGCCTCACACCAGCCCTGGAATAACAGCCTCAACTCCTCTAAACTGTCAGCAATAAAATTATATTTGCTTTGAGCAGCACCTTGGAGAATGGAGTGAAATTATTTTTTAAGGAAATGAACCCTATTTTGCAATATGTATTTGTTGTACACACTACCTTCCACTAAGTAGTATGGAATAATAATATCAGAGATCTTTGTATTGTCACAGCAATTTCCTCTGTGTGCCTTGGTGAGCACAGTCCTAGCTCACAGCTCCTGCCCCTGTCCTCACTTTGTCGAGAGGAGATCACACTTGCAGACTGGCCAGAGGTTTTCTCACCCTTCCCTAATGCAAGACGTTCCATGAGCCACACAGATCACCCGTGGTGACTGCAGATATAGCATTCCAAGCCTAGGAAGGAAACATATCTCCCCCTCTTGCTGGGATGTGCCCAAACCTGCAGCCTCTGAGCGTGCCCACAGGCTGGGATGGCTGTCTCCATGGGCAGCTGTTGCAAGCCTGGGCACTTTTGTATCTCTCTTTTTTTTCCTACAGAAGGAGGGAAAGGAGATGATCATGCAAAGAACACATGTGGATGCTGATTTCTGTTGTGTGACATACACCTTTCTCAGCACCTCATTACAGGGGTATGAAAATGAGTTGGTAAACGGCCACGATTACATCAGTGTTGTACCTGCCTGCCTTTTGCTTTATTCCATGCATAAACACAGTGATCTTTGCTGTTCCGAGAACTTTCAAAACTCCTGTGCTGTGTGATGGATTCACTAAAGCCCACAGGGCTCAGAAACGTTTCTTTTTCTTTAACAGGAGATTGCAGGGTCATATGTCCTTATGCACATCTGCACAGCCAGGAGATTCTGGATTATCACAGAGGGCACAAAGCATCCTCTGGGCATATGACCCTGCAGTCATATGACCCTGTGCTCTGCAAATGTTAGCAAGATAAATGTGGTTTTAAAGTAGTCAAAAGAGTAAAGGGAACATACAGGCAGGTCTTAGTAGGGAAATGATTTAAGGTGCTAGGACAGTAAGCAAGCTTGGGTTTAATGAGGAATATGTGCTTTGCTAAGCAGAGGTAGCCTGGCTAAACTGGAATGTGAAGTACTATATCTCATTATTAGTTGGCTGTTTCTGGCACCACAGGTGTACTTTGTGAGCTGTGTAAGGAGTGTCAGGTACCCAGATACCCCTATGAACATATTTCTGGTAACTGGGTGCCCTTACTCCATGGTATATTGGCTTGAGAAACATATTAGGTCCTAATTTTGTACAAGGTGTTTCAGATAAAGAAACAAAAAATAGAATTCTCTCTTGAAAATGGTGACTGGTTGTGTGGGTTCAAATAAAACCCATGTCTATGCTATACCTTGGCATCAAGAAAGCTCCCAGATATCCTTACGTGTGAAAGAAAAACATGATCAGGTTGAAGACAGCACAAAACTGGTTAAAAACATCCAAGATCATTAGCCAATAACATGATCCATTTGCACAGCAAAACACCCTCCCACCAACCTGATTTTGCAATGTGGCAAAATGAACGTTTTAGGCAAGGTAATTACCCTGTTGTATTCTGTGACCAGAGTACCAGGCAAGTCTTTGTAAGGCTTATAGGCTTAAGGCCTCACCTTATTCTGGGCCATCCTAAATGCTGGGTTGTAGTAACAGAGCTGTAAAATTAGTCCCTGACTACTCTTGAATTGGGGTTTTCCTATGCATGTCAAGCAGTTTACTCACCCAGCATTAACTGAGAGTCACAGAGGTACTGTAAGCAGTAAGGGCTGCTTGGATATGACTTTTGCTTCACACCCATGTGGAAGACTCTCTTGCATTAGGTACTGCACTTCAGGGAAGATGTAGTGAAGACAGTCCAGAATAATAAGAGTTAGAAAACACAACTTCTGGGAAAGAGCAAAGGAATTTCATGCATGTTCAGAAAACAGAGAATGGTGGGGGTGATAAGAAGTCCTCCTGCAAGCAAAGCTGCTTCAGGAAAGAACAGTGATCATTCATGCTCCCTGCTAACACTGAGCAGAGGTAGAAAGAATGTGTTCAGTTTGCAAAGAATAGGCTGTTTGAAATTAAATGAAGCTATTCTAAGCACTTTCAGTTCAGCACTGGGAAAGGCTGGGGGTACTGGGGATCCTCTTTCTGAAGTGTTGGAAGAAAAAGTTAGATGTCACTTGGTCAAGAATAAATTGGTTTAATCCTAGTTTAGATATGAAAGCTGGGCTAGATGAATTCCTTGCTTTCAGCCCTGCATTTCCTTGTTTTGCTTGACCCCTTAGTCTAAGAATCTGGAAAGCCTCAGAGACTGGGTTGGTGGAAGAAGAGAGCCCTTCTGGGCTATATACTGCACTGATCAATTTCTTGTCACTACTGTGTATTTTGTCTCCTCTCTCTGTCCACTTTCCAATATTCTTTTCTAAATGGCACAGCACACACTCAGTACGGATCTGTTTCTGAGGGCAGGGCTTGAAACAACTTTAAAAGTCAGCCTGGTGTATCATATCATACTGAATATGTGCAAATGTCCACATAATGCATCACATGGAGCTGCAAAACTGCTTATTAGTAAGTTTGATGAATATTTTTAGTTACAGAGTGTTTCACTTGTTTATAACTTTGACAACTGTTTGGTCTTACATTTTAGGTACAGGGTGTTTGCCTCAAACAAATTATTTATGGAAATTTCAGCCAAAATGACATAGTGTTTCTGAGAAGAAGCCTGGAAAAATATATTTTTTGCCTTGTTGCTCTTTTCTCTTTTTTTTACAACCTTTTCTTTGGAAAGCCCTAAGAACCCCTGTGCTTTGGAAGTGCAATTGGACTCTTGGCAGAAGAGGTGGCTTTTGTGTTGGGGATGGGCTTTGTCTGTCTCTGTGAAAAACTACTCACATTTGGCCAAGTTCTAATACTTAGAAAAACCACGTGGAGAGGATCTGTTACTCCTGCCAGCTTAGCTCCTGGTGCAGCAACATACCCTAGAAAGCTGCCATCTTGATGACAAACTCCGTAGACACCCATGGTATGGCTACTTTGACATGCCTCTTGCTGTCCCCTAGCTTACTTTAAAACATAGGAAATAGGCATCCCTGTCCTAAGGGAACATTACTGAGGTTTTCTATTTGATCACTCAAAAGTCAGGAAATACTTGGGTTAGGTCTATGCACAACAGTTATCCCACCCTTTTGGGCAGATCATGTGTGACATTCTTGAAGCCTCTTTCCTGCCCTGCTCCAGCAAAGAGGGGAGGCTACCAGCCCCTGGACTCCTGCAGGTGACAGCCAAAGCAGGATGAGCAAGGGGAGGGCTGGAGATGTACCTGAGGGAGTTGTGAGAGCAGAGGGTTTGCCCTCACAGAGGCTAGGCCATGCTGCCTGCAGTGAATTGTTCTCTGTGTGCTTCTACATGTAGGTTCTCATTTTCTGGGGACCCAGCCTGAGAGACTCTGGGGTCTCATCTGGGGCTGAGGTTAGCAGGAGCTCAGCTATGAACATCTGCAATGCTGGCTAATGACAAGCAAGAGGAAAAATCAAGACCTAGGCATCTCAATGACAGGATTTGAAATTAATGCTTACCATGGGTCTTGTAGACACACTGTTGACCATATGGCTATGTCTATACTGTCAAAGGCCCTGAGGCTGCCTTCAAGACTAGATTCAATTTTGTAAGTTTGCAAGAGTGGCCAGGGGGTCAGGCAGTGCACATGCTGAAGCCAGATGTAGCCTGATGGACCATGCAGGCACTGTTTGAAACAGTGGTGGAGCCTCAGAGGACACCATGGCTTTAGATGCTTATAAACTGCACCCATGATTGTATAGACAGGGTTTATGCTTTCAGTTCAACATTTGGAGAATGAAGAAAATACCAACTTGCCTCCTGGGGCTGTAGCAAAAATAGACAAATTAATCTTTATGAGACACTTTGATACTATTGTCATGAGTGCTATAGAAAAGCCCATGAGAAAACAAAATTATGTTGTTTTCAGAGGAGGATTTGAATAGTGCGCAGTAAGTAAGGCTTGAGGTCACAAGCTGAACAATGAAGAGAAAACAAAATCTTGAATAGCTGTTCCTGTAATGAACAGTATCCCTCCTGAGCACAGAGTGAGGCAGCCATCCCATGGAAAAAATGCCTTGTCCTCGTGCCACAGAAGGCTGTGTCATGAATAAAGCAGACACATGAGGGAGCCCTCCTAAAGGTGCACAAGGTAACTGAACTGCACTACGTAGCTTCCACCTCCATGGCTTTGCAGCCTTCATTTCACAGGTTTTAACCCATCCACAGCTCCCCCCAGACATGTGCATGTATACATTCCTCACACATCAAAGGTCAACGGCAATGTGGTTACTAGGCAAATTTTACCCATTAAAACGTTACCAAAGGCAGATGTTTAGGGGCCTACAGGATTTACAGATTTGCTCTCCAAAGAGCATATTAGGGAAGACGAGTGTTCTCCTGTTGGGTCGTAGGCTGTGTTTTTGAAAGCCTCAGTGCCCACCCCAGATTAAAGCAGCGTGTTGCTGGAATACTGGGCCTCCAATGAAGATGCCTTTCAACAACGCAAAACCACTAATGAGAAAACATAGACAGAGGGAGAGCCAGCTCCTGATGGCAGCGTTTCTCAGCTTTGAGTGGCTTCCAGGGCCATCGATGGCACTGGCCTGATGGAGCAGTGGGTCAGAGGAAAATGAAATCTTTGCTCTCGGCAGTTCTGATATTTGTCTGCAGTCAGGACACAAAAGGAAAGAAGGAAAGAGAGCAAGTAAGAGAGAGAAAGAGAGGGAGAGATCCTGGTTGGCCACATACCATATATGCAGCTAGTGTATTGCAGTTTTCTAGGCTAGGGAGACCTCCTCTTCCAAGTGTTCCAGTAATTAACCTCACTTTCTTGGCTGGTGTTAATTTGTTCCAAGTATTTGGGCTTTAGATCTAACCATGGGAATCTCATTCCCTGCAGAAGCCTTGCCAACTGTTACTAGACATTTTACCACACACATGCAGGCCAAAAAAAGCAAGGCTAATTACACTGCCTTTTGCAGAGTGAAGTGTATTTGTTATAAGTTCAGCGTCTCCTAATAAAGGAGAGGAGCAAGGCAACATCTTTTAATGTCTGCCAATGGGAGGAGGAGGCAGGGAGGAATGTGGATCTGCCTTTTTGCTGTGTGGTACCTGCAACACAAATTACCAGCGAGGCTTTAGGAGCCAAGGTGTGACAATCCACAACACGAAACAAGAGAGGAAGAGTGCTACCAGGATTTTCAGCTGTAAATAACGTAGTTCAATTATTTGATACCAATAGGAGCTCTCTAAGTAAAAATTTAAATAGGAGAATTATTCAAACCAGATGTTGATATCCCAGTACTTTCTTGTTTCTTCCCCTTTTGTGCTGTATGTGCTACCTGTTAAAGACAGAGTGTGTATGGGAGGAAAAACGTGTGTTTAAGAGTGAGTGTAGGGGCTCTCTCTGACAGCATGACAAGAAACAAAGTCATACGTGACAACACCTACAGCAGCAGAAACAGGTTATGAAAAATCCTATGAATTTTCAAGTCCAAGTGCCTGCGGTTTTTTGACTCATTCCACTCTGAAGGGGTTTAAAAAGGGCCAGCAAGGTAAAAAGGGCTGGAGGGGCAGTCCTAATGCCTGAGTGTTGACATTTGGGATCTCTTATCAGGTTAAGTCCTTAATTTCACTGAAAGATTTTTTTTTTCTGCTTGTTATTAATTTTCTAGTTTTTGAAATTAACAATAAAATGTAATAATACCTAATACTAACATAAACCCTTTTATCCCTAGACCTCAAAGCAGTTCATAATGGTGAGTCAGTACTATTATCCACACTTTAAGCCCATCTACAAATAAGTTTCTTCAGGGTCTATCTTTAAATCTGACTTTGTAATCTTTTGCTTAGTGCATTTGAATTTATTTATTTTTTAAGTGGGTAAATGTAAGCTGCTCAGACAAGCTTCTTTGTAACTTCTGTGGGACTGTGGTTGTTGTGTCTCAAATGAAACCAGACATCTTTAGTGTTTAGGAAGGCAAGAAAGCAGTTAGGAAGTAGAAGGAAGCATTCACCTTTTTCCTACAACAAACCCAAGTTTTCTGACCTGTTCAGTGAAGTGGATGAATTGCTTGCTTCATGAAACAGTTCAAGGTTTGGGAATTGGTTCTGCTCCAAATCTATCAACCCTCCCCAGGTTAAGATCTCTATGACACAAAACTCTACAGAAAAATATATTTGAGATCCACTGAAATATGTAGGATTGATTTTTGGATTTCTAATTTTTTATCTGTTTTCTTATACTAAATACAGCATGACTTAGGAAAACAAAATAGCAAAACTTTTTTTCAAAAAGGAAAGGGTGATTTCTCTATTCCAGAATATTAAAATATCTTGTGTTTTTTACTGGCATTGTTGAAATTCCTTCCCTTCCCCCAGGTTTCTTCTTCACATAACAACAGCAGTATCGGTTTTATCTTGATGGAAGGGCATATTCTCGCAGAGTGCAATTCCATCAGCTTTCTCTGACCAGCATCAGTTGCCAACTTTGCTTCTCTGTGATTTATATTAGAAGAAAGGCTGAGGTTACCCCCCTATAATCCTCATTCTCTTCACATTGAATTGTTCCCCAGAAGAAGGTCAGACACAAGACTGCTGTAAATTAGCATAGCCCATAGCCCCATTGAAACTAGTGTCACACCAGCTGAGGGTTTGGCTCAAAAGCTGCAGCAAAGCAGTGTATTTTTGCCTCCATAAAGGCTGAGACTGACCCAGCCAATCTGATGAGGCAAGGCCTAGTAGGGGGGGTCAGAATCAGTTGCTTTTATTCTTGGTAATTTTTTAAAATCAAGCATGTTTTGATCATGTTTTTGTTGTGGTCACACCGTCCTGCCTGCGCGTCTTGGCGCAAGACCGCCCAGGGGTGATCAGCTCCACCTCAGCTCCCAGACAGCCCTGACTGCCCTGTGTGCTCTCAAGGAGGAGACACCACATGGAACAGCCCCTGCCTTCTCTGTGCTCACCCACTTATTGGCAGTAAATCGTGTGTTTAAGCCCTAGAGTCCATTGGTGTCTTCTGCTTCCACGTATCCAACTGTGTCCTCACCCATGTGTGCTTTGCCTGAGGGGTTTGCAAGCTCTCAGCCAACACCTGGCCACACAAACAGCTGGCTTAGTGTGGAAGGGGAAAAAGATACTCTCATGAAAGGATTGGAGGAAAGTGGTAAACTACTTGGATCATCTACATTGCCTGGAGAATTTCTTCAGCAGTACATCCACAGCATGATGTTCCCTAGTTCTTCCTCTTTGCCTCTTCCCTCCATTGCAAACCTTTCATAACTTCAGGTAACTGTTTATCTGTATGAATTTTAACAAAGAGGCAATATCTTTCCCCAGACAACAAGCTGGCTGTGAATGTCAGGCCAAAAAAGCCCTCTCCTGAAGGAGGGATTGGATAAACTGCCTGGAATACATTCACATTAGATATGGTATTTTGAGTAATTTTGCTGTCTCTTAAAAAATCCAGCCTCTTTTGAACCTTGTCATATGTGGAGAATGATCAGGGGTACCTGTTGATGGCAGAGATGCCCCTTTTTGTACAAAGCATTGCAAAGAAACATCCCCCATAAACTATGTGTCTACAAACAATAATGTCTGGGAAAGACAAAACCCCAGAGCCTGGTGGGTTGCTCAGGTGAGCAGCTGCTCACTGCTGTGGTGTCCCTCCTTGGCAAAAGAAGGCCAGATGATTGTACTGGGGAGAAACAGAAATTGTGTGCACACACAGCAGAGAAATGGTTGTAATGAGACAGCCCTGGGATGACTGCACAAGTTTTTGGCTTCCCTCAGGGCCATCGAATGGTGAGTGCAAGCCTCTGGGGCCTTGTACAGCTGAGCTGAGATGAGAGGAATTTTTCAACACCCAAAGCTGGATCAAACCCTTCTTCCTGACTTTAGTTCATAAAGCTTTTTAACTTTTGAAGGGGAGAAAAAGTGATCCCAGATGTACAGCCCTAATTACATACTTCGATGAAATTGGATTAAGGTGGCTGCTGCCTGTCCTTTTCCTCTGAAGATGTCTGGGACTGGTGAAGGACTCTGGGCTGCTGATGCTGGGGCACAGACAAAGGGGATCTGATCCAGCACTGCACTCAATGAAAACTCCACTAAATGCTCCCCTCTGACTCAGGACATGGCTTCTAATTGTTAGGGACATTATCTTGACCATAGAGGAGATTTGCACTATTTTTCTAAACTTTGCCCTTCTCCCCAGTGAAGCTTCATGTGGGCATGGAGGGACGATCTGCAAGAATCTTCCCACCACCAAGAAAAAAAAAAGAGAAGTAACAGTAAGCAAGGCACAATATGCACCACTGCTTTTAATATGCTTTATATATGTCTAGTTATTTTCATTTCCACTAAATCAGGCCAACGTCGTATATCTCTATGGCACCTGCCTCGCACCCATGTGCAACACATTCCAGGCAGCACACCTGAAAGGCATGGGAACTGCCTTTCCTTGCTGTAAGCTTAGTGGCAGGCCACTGTTGAGCTGCTCAGTGGAAGCCCATGGCCCCTGGGGGACTGTGAGGTCGCTGATGGCAGGAGGTTGCCACAGATCCAGCCACATGGATCTGATATGGGTCTGGCTAACAGGCAGCACTGGGGTCTCCCTGCCCACTCACAGCCAGATGGTATCAGCAGCCTGCTAAATCAGCCTGCTCCATGCTCCCTGGCTGAGCAGGATTTTCTCAAAATGAATATTTATGGTGTTTTCATGTTTTGGAGAAACCCCTCGAGTCTCATTACATTGTTTGAATCCAAATGAGGCTGATGGCTGCGGCACAGTGCCCTACCACAAAAACCAAGCCCTGCAAATCAGACCCAGCATATAGGGGCTTAAAGCTAAAGCGGTGCAGAGGCTTGAATGATCCTGTGGGCAATGCCATATTGATGGGCCCCCTGTAGAAACATGGGCTGAGGTCCACAGCTTCAGATAGGTCAGTGGTCACTTGTCAGTTCCTTGAATATAGAAATAACTTTCATCTCCTAGTCACTTGTTTGAATATGTATTATATATTCTATACTGAAGAAAGGTGAGACTTTGGCTCAGAGAAGCTCTTGGTAGAATTGGCTGTGTTGGACACTTCTTAATATTGCTTTGGTGTCTGTTTTGAAGCTGTTTTAAGCACACAGCTTTAAAAGAAAGCCTCATTGGAGAAAATGGTTAAAGCAGAAATAAAGACAGGGGTGACTAGCTTTACTGAAATGCAATTTATAGTTCACAGAATTAGTGTTTGAAATGTTTTGGGTTTTTTTGAGTGGGTGGAGATCTAGTCTTGCCACCTGCACAAGTTCATGGAACTTGGAACCTGTAAACAGCTCCAAGTGAGATAAATTCAAGTCTTTGAAGGTTGCAGTGCCTCAAACTCATCCCTGTGGCAGCTGTGACTTCAAATAACCTTTTGTGGCAGGAACAATAATTCCCTTCTGGACAACTATTCTGTTGTATTGAAATATTTGGCTAGCATAATAGGAGACAAAAGATAGTCCTGAGAGCTTGAAGACATGTAGCTGGTGGCAACAGAATAGTGATAGAAATTCAAGAGGTTCTGAGTTTCCAAAATTAAACAAAATAGGGCTGGAAGGGACTTTTGGAAATCATTTAGGACAGTTTTTAAGCTTAGGATCAGGCAAACAACAGCTGATCTGAAAGGCATTACAAAGTTTCACAAAACCATTGGGGGAAATAAACCTTCCTTCTTCCTGATATTCTCTGGCATCTGAGAAAACGAGAAAATGCATTGGGCAGCATTACACTAAGCAAACTTTTAAAGGTCAGTCTAATTTGTATTTGGTTGGAAATGGGAACCACTGAGGCTCATGAACTTTTTTCTGGAAGTTTCATTGAGCTAAAAGCCACCAATCTATCCCAGTCTCTTGCCAGATTTTAACACCAGCCCACCCAATCATTTCCTCTTGACCTTCCCAAGTAACTGCTGTAGCTCCCCTC
This sequence comes from Sitta carolinensis, assembly GCA_032173965.1. Taxonomy (NCBI): domain Eukaryota; kingdom Metazoa; phylum Chordata; class Aves; order Passeriformes; family Sittidae; genus Sitta; species Sitta carolinensis. Next base: position 4,455,017 of record JAVUNC010000006.1, read on the forward strand.
TGTAAACCCTCTCTGGATTCAGCTGCCTGAGAACCAAGGAGCAGAGCCCTGCTCTGATATGACACAGCTTCATAACCTTGATTCAGGCTGCTGAGGAAGAGCTGTGAGAAAGTTTGTAGGGTCATAGGAAACATAAAATTACCGTCAGAGAAAGCACTGTTGAGATGGGTTCATATGTCACTCAAGGATTCATAGGGAATCAAAGCACTACCATGAAACGCAAGAAACTGTAAAGCACAAAAATACAAACCCCAAACGAACAAACCAACAAAGACAACTAAACCCCATGGAGGCTTGTGAGGAACTGCAGTGTCCCTATGTGGAGAAATTGTTGTTGCTGTCAGTGAGGCCAGGGGAAAATGACAACGGAGCAAGGCAGGGAGTTTGTTCCCAGGAGCTGCAGAGGCCAACACAGCCTCTCCTGACTGGTGCCTGCCTGGTCAGATGGGACTCTGGCTGCTCTATCAGGGTGATGGGCACAATGATCATTACCCTAGTGGATTATCAAACCCCAGTGACCTATACTGTGAGCTAATAAATGATTGTGTCGCACTACTTTGCTGTAGTTGACCTCGAGGTAGGACTGTCTCTGTTTGAGAGTGGGAGAAGAGGGAGTGACAGGTCTGATGGGCTGAGCTCTCAGTGGACTGAAAGTTCAGCATCAGCCCCAGCACCTGGAGTGTGAGCTTTGGGAAGTGGGAAATGTGGTGCCAGTGCTCTGCTTTCCATATGGCTCCCAGCCTCCACGAGCAGAGCACAGGATAACTGTGAACACCCAGTGGATTTGTCAGAACTTCCCCACCTCAGAGGGGTGCATTGTGAAAATTAATCAGTTTGTGTTTGACTTTTGACTTGGCGCTCCCTAAATAACTTCTTCACACACAAACCCACAATAAACTAATTAGGCCTATTTCTTTGACAGGCTGTTAGAGAAGAAAGAGAAGAAGGATGTGTCTAAACTGCTTGAAAGACAATATTGGATATATATATGCCAACAAAAGACATCAGTAGCTCTTTAAATTCCTTCATTCTGAAGCTGTGATGAACAGAAATAGCAAATGAATGGCTTCCAGAAATGATGGGATATAGTTCTTGTTGCTGTTTGGCTTGTGTTTCTCTTTAATGGATAAGGAGAACTAGAAGAGAGGGACAACTATGAAAGAATTAGTTTCAAAGAAAGGAAGTATGTTAAACATATTTTGAAATAACTTATTCAATTTGAAAAGTAGGGTAATACAGGCTATGCTCACAGCTCAACTTATGTATATAAATATATATACACGTATAGTGTGCGGAACACAAAATATTTCCATCTGGAGCACTGAGTATTGTCTTGCACAAAAGGCTTCTACTTGAGTCATTAATAGTATATTTTATTAAAGGAAAATTGGCTTCAAAAGTGGTTGGGAATTGTGGGAATAAAATTGGGATGAAAGCAATTATCCCCCTACCCTGCCTCTTCCCTTGTGTTCATTTTTCTGTTCCAGACACAGACGACAACAGCAGCTCCTCTGTCTTCTGTTCCTTCCATGTTTGATCTTCTGCCTGCGCTTTCTTCTGCTGGGTCGTGGAGCCTGTAGGAATGAGGGTATTGTGTCCATATTGCATGTGATGACATGTGCTGGAACGAGCACCAGGGCAGCCTGGCAAGAGAGCTCCAAATCCAGCAGGACTGAACAGCAGGCCAGGTCCCTACCGAGGAACAGCTCAGCCACTTCTTTAAAACCTTTTAGGGGCAGAAGAAGCAGGAAGAAAAACCTGAACCTGCTGTGGCACCTGCTTTTTTCTTCTTACTAGAGGCTTAAGGAGATCAGGGAAGAAACAGGGTTGAGCATGTCAGCCTGGTCAGGGGCTTCAGCGCATTAGTGAAAAATAGGTACAGAGTCATTTCCTGATATGGGGAAAGCAACCTGGGAATTCCCACATCAAGATGGATGTGCTGAGTATCAAATAATGGTGGATTACACCAAATGTCTTTGCAAAGAAATGGGAAACAATAAGTGGCAATGAGGGTCCTTATGTATGAGGCATTTTGTGTTGAACTTTTGTAGTTCCTCTTGGCCACTGTGGCCCAGGAGATGGCCAGTGCAAAGGGACTGAAAAGACATTTCCTTTAGAATTCAAGAAGAAAGTGAGTGCAATTCTTGGGTGGTAGAATGCCTCTGTGGTTGAATAATTAACTTGGAAAAGCTACAGAATGTTTTTTTTTGACACAGCTAGCCCCCTTTTGCTTTTAATCAATACAATTACTTATGGATTGAAGTATCTTTCCAAAATGTTTACCCCATAGATTATGGGTCCTTGCTGAGAGGGCTGGTCATGAATCCTTGATGATGGTGGCTTTCATTTTACCCAAAAAACATTGTGTGTCATAATCGAGGCAATAATTAATGCTCACTGGCAGAGCTGGATACTGCTTTATACAAAAAAAACCATAAACCAACAGAGCATAATGTCATGTGGAAAAGACTCTTTGGCTCAGCAAAAAGCTGGGAGGAGAAAAAGGAAGAGACAGAGAAAGGAGTTCAGCAGAGACCATGACTCTTACACAAGGCTTAAACTGAGAAGGAAGTGGGAAAATTTACTTTTCCTCTTGTTAAAATAATCCAGTCAGTTAGCATTAGGTCAGGACAAAAGGTCAGGGATCTTCCCATTGTTAAACATTGCAGTTGTCATAGCTGGGGGGAATATACAACAAGTATTCCAAGAAAAAAAACAATCCACACAGAGAATTAAGTAACAAACAAACAGAGAGCATGTTAGCTTAAATGTCAGTGTGGATGTCACTGTCTCTGCATTAAGGGTTATTTTTATTCACAGCACAGTAGTACTCAAAAGATCATAACTGAGATCAAGATCCAATTTCTCTTGCTGCTGCACTGAGGCACAGTCAGAAGTATCCTTTGCTTGAAACAGAATACTCCATCCACAGAGTACGAAAAGACAGCCAATTATCTCTTTTACAGGTGGAAAAATCGAGGCAGAAAGGCACCATAGCCCTGGTAACAGAAGAAATCGATAGACATTTAAGAATCAAATACCTTGATACCTCAAAGATCTGTCTTTGCATGATTGGCCTAGGTTTAAACAGGAAGCTTATGGCAAAGCTAAGAATTGAATCCAGACCCCTTGGATATTCAGCCAGAGCCTTTTTTAAAACCTAGCTTTATATGTATATGCATAAGCTACTGTAAACTGCAAATGAACTCTCATTATGACAATTAATTTTTGCTTAATTAAACAAAACTTCCACAAACATATGTGAGAAGTTAGCTCCTTTTGTGTGTGGAAATGCAGACAGGCAGCTATATGCACAGAGGATGGGCTGGTGATTGACTTCAGTAGGATAACCACTGATCTAAACTACAGCAGCCCAGTTCACAAGGGCAGCCAGTGCAGCTAGAACTGTGTCCTCTCTTAACTCTCTATGCATGGAACTGCTTGATAATCCAGTGCAGCCTGAGTAGTTATATGAGATTCTGACTATTGAGCAATATGAGCTGTTTCTTTACAGAATAAAGGAGAAGCTGATAAGATGCAGCAGGCAGTCACTTGTGCCACTTGCAGCCAATTGGCGCCTTATCTGAAAAGGAATTTTGCAGTTGTCACCACCCCTGGTAGATTCAGTTGGTTGCTCCACAGCCAGTTCTGTCAGCCAAACATGACTTTGGTAACTCAGACAGGGTCTGGAATCCCCCATGGTTGTAATCCTACTCCATACCACCCCTTGAACTGGGAGACCATTCCAGATGTCTATTCCAGGGCCTTCTTGTGAAAGTGAATGAGAATTTGTGTTAGAGGATGTTGGGAGAGACTAACAACTTGAATTTGCTGTCTAGCCCCACCTTGATGTGTACCCCCACCTCTCCCCCATTCCTTTAAATGAATGAAGCTTCTTCCTGAATGAATCTTGGATACCACCAGTTACAAACAATGAGTGTTGACATGTTGGGTTAAAGATCTACTTAAATTATTTATGGGTTATAGCCAATAAAAAATGGATTACAACTGTAATGTCTGGTCTGAACATTTATACTTCAGGATTAAGCAAAAGACCTAAATCTCTGATTTTATGAAATTAATCAAATTCCCCTATCCAGTCTCCTCTGAACACATGAAGAGAGAGTCAATCAGCCCACAGGATGGATGAAGCCCTATGCCATAATGTCAAGACTGGTCCTGTTACCTAAAGAGGAAAGTGCATGTTCACTTTGAGAACCACTCACATAGCTGCAGTGAAGAGCTTTTCACGGTGTGATTTACACTCAACAAATGTATCTGAGGTTAACACCATCAGATGAAGACTTGAAACATGAGCAAAAAACACATCAGCATCTCATGGTCGTGATATGTAGCTTTGCACACTAACTTTGCTACAGGGAGAAAAAGAATAGAGCCTGCATGTCTCTGTACTCAGCTCATGTATGGCTATACAGTAAAAGGAACACAAAAACCTCCAGAGTAGAATTCTCCTAAGAAAAGTGTAGGAATAGGTCTCATGCCAGGACATACTGTTAGAGTATTTGTAGGTGCCAAACTGGTGTTTATAAATGTGAAGGCCAGACTCCTCCACATGTGGTGGCAACCACGCTCACCAAGTGGTGAGGGTAAAGCTACAGTTGGATGATTTGAGGTTTTCCCTTGTGTTAGGTACTAAAGAAAGGGAAAAAAAAATTCAAACTTCACATACATTTCATATTGGATTAAAATAGATGTTAGAAACTAGTATCTTCATCAACCAGTAACTATAATGCTAAAAATTGTGAGAAGCTTTTCCAAAATCTCCATCTGGCTGATTCCATCCTCTCTTCCTTTCTGACCTTTCCCATACTATGTTCAATGAACCTTCCCATTTCTTGGTTTGGAAACATCTTTCCACAATTTTTGTTTTTTTTTTTTTTTTAAACTCCAAAATAAAAATGAAGCTCTCACTAAAACTTCAGTGTAACTCCTCAACTGATTTCAAAGAAAATATTCTGTGCAGATCTCCTTAAATGAACTGTCAACAAAGTATGCTCTGGGCGGCCAGAATTCAGAAAAGTCACCCAGTGCGCTGACTGGGGAGTAGAAAAACAAACCAGGGAGGTGCTCCCCAAAAAGAAGTGAGATGGACCTTGTCCCACTGGAGCAACTCTGAACACTGAAGGTCTCCCTTCGTGCCTGGCTGAGGAATCCAACCCCTCACCTCACTAACTTCACCCTTGGAGAGGTTATCTTGCAATCAGAAATGTTGCATTGCGTGACTTGGATCCATTGTTTATAGAATCGTCTAACCGACTTCATATGTATCTGGTCCAGGGAAACTGATGTTATTAAAACACAACACTGAGACACTGAGCTCTGATAGCAGTTCAACATGAACAAATAAAGCAAGAGTTTTCCCCAAAGTAAAGCAAACAAGGATCCCGGCCTTCGTGTGAACCGTGGGGATGAAAGGAGGATGTGATACCATCATCTGAACATTGACCTTTTCACTGTTGTTTCTTTTTCCAGCTCTGAGCCCCAGTCCTGGGTCTCTTCCACTCTCTTTTATCCCCTCACTCCAACTCCTAGCAAACCCCTGGAGCAGGTAAGCTATGAGCTGAGAACGTTTTTCTCATGTTTTGACTCTTTATTGCTTTTGCAGCCTGGTCAGAGAAGTGTCTGGATTTTTACTTTTGACCTTTAACCCTCAGTATCAACTCTGCTTGCAGAAAGTTCTACAGCTGTGGATGAAATGGGCATATGAACAACAAGGAAAAAACACACACTGCTTGGCTGTATTTGTGAAGCATTCATATCACATCAGAAACACCTGACTGTGGTTTTCCACATACAATTTTGCTAATATTAATATCAGAATTTCCAGATCTCTGGTAAGCCTGATTACTATGAAATAAGATCACTGAAGTCTCTGCTGGTCCTGTCATTGGTTACACAGACCTCTAATATTGGGCATTGCAAATACCAAGAAAACTCACTTAAAATATTGTGTGCTCTTATTCTAGAGGAATACTACCCCTGGAGCTGTACTAGAAAGTGAAGAAAGTTTGATATTCCACAGAGAGGTGCACAACTGATGAGTGAGAACTTTTTTGATGACTGAAGACCTTGGTTTGGTAAGATTAATTAACTCATATATATCTAGTAGCTTTCATCCAGAGATCACAGAGCTCTTAGAAACAGAGGGCAAGGGAAATGCTTTGGCTATTTCAGACACCAGTGGAAAGAAGCCAGCTTTGGGATGTAATATTTTTTCCAACAATGCACAAATAATATCTTATGCTTTGCCTGCACTGCAGAAGAAATTTTGATGGGAGCAATATGCATCAGTGCAGCTAATACCCTTTTTCTCATGAAAGAAAAAGCCCACCATATCTGTAGCAAGCACAGGTTTTGCCTCCAAGACAATGTATTGTCACCAGATTGTAGAGGAGGTTAGCAAGAAGCTGAGGCTGCTGGAGGTAATGGCAGAACTGTTTTCTTTGGGACAGCTGAACACTGGTACTCAGGACTGCTCTATATCCTCATACCTCTCTAAACCAAACCAGACTGAAGATAAAATGGAAAGTTTCCATGTTAGAGTCCCCTGGGCTGAAGAATGAAGGGAACAAGTGCCATCCTTCTCTGCAATACAAGTGAGCCATAGGACATGGGGAGAGAAAGGATAACCCCCACTATTAAGTGTATTTTGTGCCCAAGAAAAAAGCAGACTAGGATAGGTGAAAAACACTTAATTTTCTCTTAGGAACAGAAGCCACTCTGAAAGCTCAGCTTGCTTCTGTGCTCAAAACCAGATGGATTGTAATAGTAATAAAAGAATTAAATCTTTATCATCTGGCAGCAAAGCCAAGAGGAGAGGAAAAACTAAGCTCAAAGGGGTTGAAAGGGACTCCACATCCCCTGTAAAGGAAACAGATGTAAATCTGGCAAGCGGTCATTTGGAGATCCAAGATCTGTGGGTTGAAATGAGGTCTGAGTTATTCAGCCAAGTTTATTGCCAAGCTCATTGGCAATTGTCATTTTAGTGTACAAAAGATTGCAGTCCTGGAATGTCTGGAGGTCTTTCTGCACCCTCAAGGGTTATCAGAGCTCACAGGATGACTACTTTGCAAACTTGTTTGTGTCATATTATGACAATGGTTTAAAGTTTCATGTTGCTGCCTGATGCACTTATGAAAGACAGATGTCAAGATCTGATATTGGTGAAGTTGCAAATGCCTTGATCTTATCTGAACATTACTGAGGAAAGTCCACAATCCTATTGAGAGAAAAAAAGAAAATATGATTTCAGTAAATGAAAAGGTATGATGAAAATGTGTGGGGTGTGGAAATCCATTAAGTCAAATCAGTACTTCTCTTAAACTCACTGCATCAAGTCTACAACACCTTTATTAAGCAAACCTTCTTGGCTTCTTAAAATTTACTGTAATAATTGCTTGTTCTCATAGAAATATATATCTTGGTCTCTAGCTTTCCCTGAACTATTTTGCCTCAATGTTGTTGTGCCTTTGAACTACACCAATAATGTAGTCAGGAGGACAGCTCTTGACTCCCTTGTAGGAGAGAATTAAGAATTCTAAATGATGCTGATTTAGCTGAACACCTTAGTGTGATTGAGATACTAATTTCTTCATGTGGTTACAAAATGTCAGTCCTTCACTGTACCATCAATATTTCTAACCATTACTGGAGGTATCCCTGTTCTTGCAATGTATATATACATTGACAGAGGCTGGGCTGACAGAGTTTTGGGCTGGCCATGCCTGGCTACTCTGTGATTTGTCTTATAAGTGCTTGGAAATTCTTGCATGAGAGCTGCTGGTTATCTAGTACTGCAAGATTTCTTAACAGACTCCTAGATTCCTGTGGGGCTGTGGCAATTCAGAGACTGAAAACAGTTAATCCAGCTCCCACTCACTGCCTGCCCCTGACTGAGAAATCCCAGGAAGGGTGTATATACACAATACACACTCAGAGCACACCATTTTCCAGTCATGAACACCCTGCCTGTACAATAAAATTCAGGAAAAACAAAAGCATCACTTGGATCCTATTTCAACCCTCTGAACAAAACAATGGGCTGGCTTCTACTGCTTCAAGGTACTGTCACTCTTCTTTCCTTGACCTGTGATTCTGCAGTGGGTCCTTGTATATGTGTGCAGGAAGTCAAAGGGAACTGATGAAGAGCTCACAGCAAAAGCTAAAGCATTTCTGAAGGTAAGATAATGCAAGGCCCTCCAGTCTGGCAATAGTTTTGGCTTCCCATGCTGGTGAAACAATGGTTCTGCAGATGCTCTTGAAAAGTCATCACCAGGAATGCTCCAGAGGAAAGGATTGCCTCTGTCAAGGTTTCCTGTGCCTCTGGGGGTATGTAAGGGCACCATCCATGAACAGGCTCTGCCCTTTGGTCCTGATGTGGGGAAGGTCTCTGATATCTCTGCATGCCTACAATCCACAGAAAAACCAAACAGGGATTTGGTCAAACAAAATGTTTTTCTTGGATTTTCACTTTGGTTTTTTATCAATGTGGGAGGACCCCTACATCTTCTTGCTGGAGAAACCAAAAGAGGATAGAATGACCATTGTTTCTTCTCAGAGTTCTGGTCTTCAGATCAGAAGAGGCTTTGAAATTAGCCTTTTCTGGAACTGAAATTGTCTGACAAAAGCCGGAGCTTTCTAAGGGGTGCATGATAGTGCATGACTTTCTTCAGAAAACACCCCCTCCCCAGTCCTTCCTCAGGAAGGCAGCTGTTAGATAAAGAAGGCTGAGGAAGGTACAGAAAGAAGAGTTGTTCTGCCCTTACTATGGCTCATGGGGCAAATCATGGCACCAGCTCCCTGTCCTGCATGCTGAGTGGCAGTGGGGACACTCAGCAGCAGACAAAAGTCTGCTCCTATCAGTACAAGGCTCAGAGCTCTCCAGCCACTCAAAGTATTAAATACCCTCCTCAGGCTATTCCATCTGGGAAAAACAGCGGGTGGGGAAGCAAAACCAACAGTTACATGTTTAAATATCATAACAGACTTTTTCAGTGTAGATCAGGGCTCTCCTCCTCACTTCCCCTTACCCTGCACATCTCTTCAAAATTGTTTTGTCAGTCAAACATTTTTTTTTTTATTAATAGTCATGCTTTTCCCTCTTTGACCCAGTTATCCTGGCACCCAAGGGCCAATTGCTAGCCAAGGTAACTAGTATAATCCATGGATCAATGCACCATTCCCATGTGTCAAGCTTCAGAGAAAAAAAAAAGAGGCGTGAGAGAAATGTATTGAATATGCATTTTAAAATATGTATGTTCGAAAATTCTATTTCATTAAACAAAATGAACTCTGAGGAAGGGTCAATGAGAGGAATGGCAATTTTTTTCCTGGCAGGTGAAGATGTTACCAAAGTATTTTTGTATATGCTCTTGTGGAGATGTGGTGGTTGGAATTCTCTGTAAGGAAAGTCTTATGAATGTGTTGGTGCACAGTTGGCCCAGCAGAAAATCTTCCATCATTGATGCCATCCATCCCATCATCCATGCAGCTTCACCTGACATATTCAGGAAGCTATAGAGGCTATAAAGGGGGCTATATGCTAAAAAAAAGTATCATAATGCAACATCATTGCATGATGGTGACATTGAGCAGGACAAGCTAATCACCAAATTAACTGATATGGTTCCAGCTGTGGTGGTGAGGCATCATGTTGTAAATACCTCTCATGATAAAAGCTGTAGTGTTACTATTTTGCTCTACTGAGTGCAGACAAATGAAAGGAGGTCAAGATGGATAACACACCTCAGACTACCCCCAGTCAGTCCTGAGCAGCTGCCCAGTCCCAATCCTGCACTGTCTGCTTTGTTAGTCACCAGGGAAACCGAGGTGGAGGGTCACTCACTCCAGTGGGGAAGTCCAGGAGACACCAGCATTTAAAGCTTCTATATTTTGTAAAAGATTATTTTTCTGTAAACCAGATCAATATGCTGGATAAAGCATGTGTTTCTACTTAGGTCAGGAGTGAGTCAACACAATCCATGTTTGAGGAAATGCAAGGACCAGGCCAGAGAGAAACTCAAGGGAGAGCAAGAGAGTAAGTGAGCCTGACTGAGCTCCTTCACAATTGGTTTTGCTCATTCAAAGGGCAGTTATGGGTGACCTGCCTTGTGCAAGGTGTGGAGTGCATCAGCCTGTGGGCTGTCTCACAGATGCTCCTGTTGAAAGGGCCTCAGGTTACACCTGGCAGGACAAACCAGCCGTCAGACTCCTCTGCGCATCCTGCAAGTAAATGCTTCCCAACATACTATGACTCCAAACTCCTAAGACTTCAGGCAGCCAAAGCCGCTTCTGACAGCATCTACTGTTTGTCTGGCCGTGGCTGAGGAAGTAGAAGCTGTTCTTACTGTGCACACTTCAGTTCAGCCAAATAACAAATGAGCTCATGGACAAAAAAGACAACTACTTGCAAAGCGAGGAGTTAATTTGTTGGTTATAAACTTGGAAGCAAAGTTACAAAAAGAAACACCCAAAATCCCACCAAAAAAACCCCAAATGAAAACAATGAAATGCTGACTAGCAACCTGCTGCCTCCTCGCCCTTTTCTCTAGCTCTCAAGCAAGGTATGCCAGCTGTAGAGGAGCAGGAGTCATTTGGAAAACATTTGCTTATTACTTTTCTGTATCTAACGTCCTTGAAGTTTATTTATCCATGCAAACTAGAAGACAACACTAATAATGCATCCTAAAGGCTATCTTCCTTTCAGTGAAGACTTTTCAAGCTAATTTTGGGAGAACTGTTGAGCTTGCCAACATTTCACCTACCCCTACTGAAGGAACAGCCTACTCTGGACAGACCTCCTCAAGGCTCTCTCCTCTCTTGCCCTTCAGCCAAGATGAAGCTCTCTGATTTCTCAGTTCCTGTCTGTCTTCAAATTCTCTTCCCAATTCTTCTGTCCAACAGGGACATAAACACCAAAATGAACAGGACTGTGTTGATGATTTTGAGACAGATGTTGGGGTTAAAGCTTTCCAGAAGTTAGAGTAGCAATGCTTTAAGAAGCTGCAAGAACTTCTCCTGCTGCAACTTCTATGGAAACAGTTGGACAACTGTTTGTCAGGAAGGACACAGAAATAGGTTGCCTTCCCCAGCATAGGAAGCCAGACTGGATAATGCTTCAAAGCCTCCTCCAAAATGCTTTTATAATGGCTTACACTTCTGGGCACTCTCTTTTTTTTTATCTTCCACTCTTATGTGATGGCAGTGAATCCAGGAGTGTTTGCCTTAATAGTGACAGAATGCATGTGAGAAGAATCCTAGTGTTTATATTCCTGACTGGTGCAATGCCAGTAAACCAGATATGGTAAGATGCAGCCTTTATGTATCTACCTCATCAAACTCACAATCTCCAGATCACCATATGATGATTTTCATTTTCATATGATATAATAATCATGTGAATGACTTCCAGCATGTTTTTCAAGTCACCACCATCCCTACCTTCTCCAGAGTTTCTGGGCTAAACCCATCACACAAACATGGCCTTCTCACCTGGCTCTACCAAAGGACTCCATCTAGGGAGACTGAATGGTGATCTTAAGCAATCTGCTGTAATTTGAACACCAGGATCAATAATTGAAGCAAATACACATTTACCACATAGTCCAATATAACTTTCCTTCCTTCTTATTAATTCATCTGCAAAACCACAAATAAAACAGCTCCAAAATCCAAACCCTAAGTAGATATTAAGAATTTTCCTGGGTTTCAAGGCATGGAAAATGAAAAGAGTCCAGCTTGGTTTGAAAAGTACATGTTTTTCACATGCACTTTTATAAATGAACATATGTCTAGGAATGCATATAAAATAAAGTGGTGGGAGGAGGTATATATATGTGTGTAAATAAAAGAAATAGAAAGGGAAGAGGGTGACAGACCATGTGTTTCACGTGTATACACTTGAACATATGTGCATTCAGGCACATTCACTCCAGAAAGAGCAAATTAAGCACAAAATACAAAGGTCAAATTTATAAAGATAAAAAATGCAACACACTTTTTGGAAATGAACATGTTTATATCAGTGAAACATTAAATACCATACAGTCAGGCAGTCTGTCAAGAAGGAAGTGGTCATCATGCCAATGGTTTAGAAAAGAAACTCAACAGAAAAGTGATGTGTAAATGGAAAATAAATAAATTTAATATAAGGCAGTCCTGCTCCCAGACTAGTGTTAATAAAGCAGCTATTAGGTGGAGACATTGTGGTGATGCCTGAGTTGACTTGGTTGGGTTTTTCACTTCTTGCAAGACCCTAATCAGTGTTACTTGAAATGATTATGTGGGTTTTAAATAGCAAGAAGCAGTAAATTTTAATGGCACGTCTGAGTGCTTTTCCATTTAATTTCTATATGGAGCAATATTAAACCTCTAATAAATAAACTGTGTCTGAAATAGCCCCCCTTTGACACAGACACAGACACACTCAAGCCAGCTCCTAAAGAAAACATCAGATGAGGACAGTATTCTATAGGGAAGTAGTATGTTTCCTGATTTTCTTCTTCTTTGTCCTTCCTCCCCCCCCCCCCCCCCCTTTCTTTTCTATAGGAAAATATAGTTTAGGTAGTAGTGAATGAAAATAATATCTCAGTCAGGGTCCTGGACAAATCTCATTTTATGCTAAATCCTGCTTTTTGACAACTAAAAGCCAAGATAAGTGGTGCTTGAGTTATTGTCAGACGGGGGGCAAGATTCAGACAGCACGTTCTGGGACATTAATAAGTGATGGCTTTCACTTCAGACAGATATGCAAGCTGAGAGTTTTTCATTCTTTTGGGTCCAGGCATAGGTAGATGACTTTAATAAATGGCACAGAGACAGTGTGCACCAAGGCACATAAGGTGTGATCATGATCTAGTCCCCAGGACATCATTCATGTCTCTGCCCCAGATCCTATCTCTGACTAACTTCTCAAGGATAGTCCTCCTTGAAGCCCCTTCCTTGTGATATTTTCTTATTCAAATACTGGCAACTCATCTTGCTCCCTGTGTGGTACAACCAGCCCCTGGATGAGAAGGGACTGATCCTCTCTGGCACAGATTGTAGAAGGAGCAGTGCATCAGTGCCCACCCCAGCTCTAGGAATTCCTCCTCCTGCTTCACTTCTCTCCATGTTTTGGCCCTCCACCATCCCAGCCAGTCTTGTCTCCAGTGCTTTCTGATTGGAAGCTTCTTGGAACAGGGAGCAGGGCAGTTTAGCTCTGCTCTAGGCACTGTGCTGTGTAACGTGCTATGTTGCAGCCCTGCAAATGATTTTTCTTTATGAACAGTGGCAGACTGTCCACAAAAGACCTGGATGTGGGTTAAAATCATCTACTTCTTTAAACACACCAAAAAGAAGTTGCAGAGAGAGTCAAATAATATAATCAATCAACCCAATCTGGAAAATCATAGGAAGCAAGGGAGGGGAAAAAGGAACTGCAGGAGAAATTTGGAGGAAAGAAGCAAGGATGCTGCCTGCTTGTTTCTCTCAAGTGGGTGGCTATTTGAAAGCTGAAGGCTGTAAGTGGGAAATCTTAGATAAACACAAGGGTGTATTTATACCTTCCTCCAAGCTGGCTGACACAGGTGCTCACCAGACATGGGTTACCTGGGTGGGCTGATCGTGAGGCCACACTGCTGCAGGGGAGGCAGACCACTGCAGGGAGCATCGCATGCCATCTGCAAGGAGTGTGTTTGAAATGTGCTGCCAGGCCATTGGGTACAAACTGCAAGAGCTCATTTGAACCCTGATAGTTCACTTGGGGAAATAATACACCTTTTTATAGGTTTTCCCTAGCAGTGATACTAGTCCCCACTCGCACAGCCTGATTCCTCACTTGCGCCGTCCACATCTGCAAGACTTTCATTATTAATGCCATAAATCATGGTTAGTAATAAACAGCAGAGAAGCTCTGAGAAGTGGAAGCCCCAAAATTTTGGTTCCTTCTCTTGCCTTAGTGGCAGTTGCCTCCAGCTCCAACTGCACAGGGGCTTTGTGTGTGTGGCAGCATCCTCCAGCTCCTGCACGTCCCCGCCAGGCCTGACTGTCACTCGGGAATGAAGCTGTCACTGCAGAAAAAGCCTTTGACTGCTCTTGTTGGCACCCTGGGGGTGCTCCATGCTTACCAACCTCCCATCACACTATGGAGGGACGGGCCTTTTTTGAGCTCTGCGTGTGTTCAGCACAGAGAAAAATGTTTCCACTTACTTTTCCCCCTCCTCTTTTTGGAATATGAGGCACACACTTGTCATGCTTAAAGGAGTGGATTTATAGTTGACTCTGTCTCTTATCTCCCCACAGAGCTCACTGGAGCTGCTCTCCAGATGGGACAGTATTACAAGCTTCATCATATAAAGCCCAGTTCAGCCTACAGCCCAGATGTTCTTTGTTCCCAGAAAGGATCCTTCCCAACAGTAAGTAAAAGGGAACTGGTGCTAGTATGCAGTCCCTGCTCCTGTTTGCATCGCTTGTTTATGGGTTACACCCCCGGTTCCAGACAGCACAGTTATCTCCCCGAAAGCAACTGATCCAACCTGCTGTGGAGACTCTGGGACCTGGGCAATGCTGGGGGATGTGTGGGGAGATGGTGGAAAGGATCCAGCAAGTCCCTCACGGACTCAGCTGCTATTGCAGACTACTCCTACTGTAAAGGGTGCCTTTCTCTTTCAAGCACAGATATGGGCTTCTTTTTAGGGCCAAACTGAAGGTGCAAAACAAAGCTCCCTTCACCCGGGTTTCAGAGAGGAAGATATAGGACCTTGTCAATGGGAGATTCTGGATAAGAAAACCACAGCTCTCCAACAAGTCCACCAATAGCAGTGATATAAAAGCTATCCTTCTGGCAGAGAATGAATTTGCCACAGCATCTCCAGGACATGCTCTGCACAGGGCTGGGGGGATAAAAAATATCAGTGCCCTCTCTGAATGAATCCATGGGAGCTGGTTTTCCCACTGCTAACCTTCCAGTGGGACTCAGGGAGTTTGCTGCAGCAGATGTGAAATGATGCTGCTGCTACCTGGGTCAGCAGGGCTGCTCTTGGGAGCTTGCAGGATGGCCTGGCTCTGGCACAGCCCCACAGCTGCCCCTGCATAGCTGCACAGCCAAGGGGCCAGGCTGCCTGCAGCCCTGCCCAGCGCTGGTAGCCAGGGAGAGCTGGCCTTGCCTCGTCACGCTGCGTCCAAAGCAGGCAGGAACGTCCTGAGGCAGCGGATCATCCCCTGATAAAGGCTTCATATTTATGCAGCTTTCCCTGTGCCCTGAACTTTGCCTGTGTCTCTGGCAAAAGGGCAGTTACCTCAGGTCAGAGCACTGCCTCGAGCCAGCACAGGGAATCGGCTTTCAATTTCAGCAGCGACTTTCCTTCCCTTTTTTCTCTTATCCCTCCAGCCATCACAGAATAATTCCCATCCCTATTAGCTTACCCCCCTCCCCCTTCCTTTCTCTTCCCCTTTGAAATCCTCCCGCCTGTCCCCAGGACAGGGCAGGGGGAGGCGGGAGAATTCCTCCAGATATTACACAAAAGCCTCATGTATCCCCAGTGTCAACCCCAGAGGGCGGCTGAGTAATTTAATTAAGGCAAAGGAGCTTTTGTTTTACTTGCTTTCTTTTTTGATTTTCTCAAGTTTAAGACAAGAAAGAAAAGAAAGAGGGAGAGAAATGTTAGCCCTCAGAGGAGGTGCAGTGATTCCAGCTTTCCTGTCTCTGCTCAGTCTCTTATTGAGGAAAGACCATGGGCCTGTCACCCAGAGTCTGTGGGGCTCCCCAGCCTTGGATGGGTCCCCTCCTGCGGTGGTGATTTAAGGGACTGGCATATTCCAAGAATTAGTGTGTATTCTTCTGCAAACACATTCATGCCGTTCCCTCCATCTACCCCACACTGCTCTTTGTCTTCCTTGGTATCCATTCCTTTGTGCTCGTGTCTCATCCTCTCCAACTGCCCCTTCCTGCCTCTTCCTCCTCCTGTTCACACTGTCTGTCCCCTCTCTCTGTCCTTTCCTGTGCTCTCAGCCTATCCACTTCCTCCCCATTCTCCCCTCAGCCTTCCTCTCCCCACTGTTCTTGATGAGGGAGACCAGTTTTTTTCCCCCAATTAATAACATCTTTATTCCTCTGTCTGATATTTAATAATTGCAGATTTATCACAACTGATGAAGGAGGCACATCCATGGCAGGCTAGACTGAAATGTGGGAGAAAGCAGTGGCTGCTTTCAAGCATCACCATGGGCAAAGCATCAGTCAACCGCTGTGCTAGTGGCAGGAGATCTCTTCTCCTTGTTTCTTGTCTGAGGAAAAAGAAATGGCAGCACTGAGGACCTGAAAGCTGTGCTAGATTCATCTTCTCAACATGCTGCAGCAAAAGGACGTGGGGACATGGTTCCGGTCCTGTGCAGTGGTGGGGTTGGCTGGCTAGCCCTGTTCTTTGCCCTGGGGCCACTTCTAGTGCCAGAGCCTAGCTTTGGCCAAAGCCTAAAAGGTGCTCCAGGGAGGGTAGGGAGGCTCACGGGACCCCAAGGAAGCCAAAATTACCCCTGGTGTTAATTGTTAAAACCTGTGAGCCAAACCATGGCCCCATCAGGAAACCCTCCTGCAGCCAAAATGTTTATTCTTGCTCTCTTGTCAGCATTCGTGAGGGAAGGCTGAACTCCTCACAGGACACAGTCCTGCTGGGAGAGAAGGGCTGTCCTCTTTGGGGCCAGGACAGCCACAGAGTCTCCTCTTTGAAAAGAATCTCTTTTCTAACATGGAATCCTGTCCAGGTTAAGAGCTGAACAGGCCTGTTCATTCATGGGATCCCCCTTTTCAGCCCTCAGGCCTAACACTCTTACACATGTTCCTTGGCCCAGGGACTGGGATCAGCCCCAGGGGGTGGCTTTGGGGGACACATCCCATGCCTTCAGACCAGTGGCATCCTCCTTGCTGTTGCCCCATCACCACATCTGGAGGGGACATTTTCCCCCACTGAGGTGGCAAGTTAAGTTTCCAGCACTATCCCCATGTGAGCAGAGGCTGCTCTGCTCACCCTCAGAGCCAGGGCAGTTCCATCTGGGGGAGCAACAGCAAAGCCCTTGGGCTGAGTTTGGCTGTGCAGACACCCCTCTCCACTCTGCAGTTCAGCTCACTGACTCCTTGCCTCCATGCCTCTGCTGCCAGGCTACTGGGTTTCTTCCAGCCCAGTCCATCCCTACTTGGGACCCTAAGCCCCACTTTCCCTCTTCTGGCATCCCAACACACACAGCTAAACCTTCAACATCCCCAGAGCTTGGGGCTGGGGGGAGTGTTTATTTGTCTTTTGGTTCATAATCTCTCTGAACTGTTCACCCTCCTGCCTCCCCTCACCCCAGTCCCCCTCCCTGGAGGAGGAGCTGTGAGCACCCCGGGGCTGCTGCAGGGGTTAACTGGGCCCAGGGGGGCTGTGCTAAATCCCTCTGGTGTCACAGCTGCCCCCAGCCAGGCGTCCCTCCTGCACTTCACCAGCCTCGTGTCTGTGGCAGCCTTTCCTTATTGAAGGGGACGTACAGACCAATTAGTTGTTATACAATAGCTCTGGAGAGCCAGGCAATGGGACCAAGGGCATTTGCTCAAATTAATAGGGTCTGGAATTGATTTAGCTGCAGGGAAAACAAAAAAAAAAAAAAAGCAGCAAGCTAATTCAACCTTTAGTATCTCCCTGGTATCTCCTCAGATGAAATGGGACAGGTTTTCCTAGTATCCATATTGAATGTAGATGTATATAACAATACACACCGGTAAAAGTCTGTTCCTAAACAGAAAACTTTGTCTTTGAATTGACAAAAAATACATAGTTTCCATTGTGTTTAGCCCACCTGTACAAGAAAATACCTTCTCTTTCAGAAAAAAAGTGTGTCCAGCCTGGGACCCCCTTTTCCCTGAATAAGGAGTTTATTCATATAATAGAAGGCCCAGGAGTGAGGGGTGGCAGGAAATTTTGCTACCTAGAAAGCATGTAAGCTCCCATCTTGTAGGTGCATCTGCAGCCACCAAAATGCAACCCAAAAAGATGGGGTGGAGGGTCCCATGCCCTAGGACAGACGGAGCTGGAGAAGTCTCAGCTGTGGAGGAGAGAGCTACCTGCCTGCAGTGAACAAAGGGCTTGGGGACACACTTGCTGGGCCCAGGGCCCACCTACCTGTTTTGGAAAAGCCCCCACAGCTCCACTGGGGTGACATCAGCTCTCTGAAGCCATCTGCCTCCCCCCCAGTATGTGCTGGGGACACTGAGCTCCTTTACTCTGCTAACAACCTCTTCATATGGCTCTTCACACACTCAGAAAATACAGACCAGCAAGAAATGGAATTTTCTCAAGTGGCTAACTTCTTGTAACAGGAACCAAGGCTGGAAGATGGCAGAGACACGTTTCCTACAGTACATGATGTTCATATAAAATGTGTTCTTGGCTCCTTTCACACACTGTTTATCCCGCCTGTGAAGCAGGAGGCAGAGAAACAGCACATAAAACTGTCCACACAAGCTGGCAGTGCTGGAGGCCCTACATCCTGCTAGCTTGGCTCTCATGGCTACCAGGCTGTGTGTCTGTAACCCTTGCTGTGTTGTTGTGTCTTGTAACTCTCTGTGTGTTACCCTCAGCCTTACAGAGAGGCTGGAGCTGAGATCCAGGAACCTCCATAGTGCCATTGATGTTCTATATGAGAAAATAAAGCACTTGTGTATTGAGTAGGAATAGGATTAGGATTAATACATTAATCAACAGCTGTTCACAAATACTAGATGTGGTTTGCAAGTGATTTTGCAAATCAAAGCACTGATGTCATGTTCTATTGCTTGCTTGCTGGAAAAGTTCAGAATAGTATAAGGGACACAAAGGAACATGCAAGTCTCCAGCATTGCATAGATTTTAACAGCATACATGAAACACTGAAAAATTTGTAGCAGCATTTTTTGGCCAGTGATTACCCTATTGTGACAAAAGAAAGCTCTTCAGCCAGGAAACAGTGTCTCTGTCCCCAGCCTTGATCTGTCTTGCAGTGCAGAGGATGATAGTACACATTATCATTCCTACAGATAGAAAAGTATTCCTCACTAGTTGGAGAGCTAGCATGCTGAGCCACTCCTACTGTATCAGCCAGTGAAAATGACATCACCCAAGAAGGGGCAAAATGCTAATTATCACAATTTTTAATATTACAAATGTTTAAAGAGCTTTTGGTGGGAAGTGTGAGAAAATCTGGAGGCTATTGACAGATTCCATTGTTATGGAAGGCTTTGGATTGACAGCATTAAAAAAGAAAAGCTTTTTTAAAAAAGAAAATAAACCAAACTATGAATTATATTGTTCAAGTATGCGACCCAAGTAAGAGAATGATGGGAAGGAGGTTTGTCTTCAGGGAGCCGTGATTCCTTTAGACAAGCCTGCCTGGAGAAGTAGTTTATTAGGAGAGTAAAAATTACCCACTTCTGCTGCTTGCTCCCTTTACTGGTACCTCTCCTGTCCCAAACACACTTTGCATTTTTAAAAGGTGAAGTAACACTGGGCTTTTGCTGCCTCTGAGCCCCAGTCAAGCCCCAGAAAGGAGCCACAGGATCTCGTGTGGGCCCTTTTCATCTTGGCAGCTTGTTACTTCTGACACAATGCAGAAGACAAAGCTCATCCTTTCTGAGTTCCCTCTCTATCCTGGCACTGCGACCAGTAGGCAGATGCCCAAAAGCATGCATACAGCTTTCTATGAAAGAAAGAAGCCATAGGAAGTACATCAAGCCAAGCTGTTACACTGTTTGATATGCTGCCTCTATTCAAATAATTCCATGATCTGCTCCTCCAGCACTTGAGTCAGCCAGCTATTTATCTCTGACCATTTCCATTAATCACAAGGGTATGTTTGAAGGGCTGTGGGGCAGATGAGGGGCCAGGAGGGGAGCAGCTCTATTTGTTGGAAGATGGGATGGAAATGCTTGGCTCCCCAGTCTCGCACTGCTGGTGCCTCGGCTACACCACAGCCCTGGGGGAGGGCTGGAGGATTAGGAGGCTGGGGAGAAGGGTTTGAGAAGAGTGCTGTCTCTTGGAAAGCAAAGCTGGCTGAAGTTAGCACATGCACTGGAAATGTCATCCTAGCTCTTCTCCCTTTCTCCTTTCACATACCACCTTCCCAGAGCACTTCACAAGGGACTGGGACAAAGCCAAACAGCCAAATCAGAAAGAAAGCAAGGCATCTGGCACCCAGTGCCTCTCTAAGGGCTCCCTTTCCCTGTGTCTCTGAGGAAGAGCTGTCACACCCACAGGAGCCAAGGATGACAGTGAATCGCTCTGAAGAGTCTCAAATATCTGATTTTACAAGGTGTGGGGGTTGATTTCTCCATGCAGTGTAACGTGAAGCAATTTAGCCACACATTTTCCAGGTGGTCACCCTGCAGGCTGAAGGGTTGCAGGATGCCTTGCTGCTGCCAGATGAGGGGCATGGACCAGACCCAGATGTTCCTCCAGATTATCCCATTTCCTTCTGCAAGCCTCCCACCAGCTCCTCTGCTCTGATTCTTCACCCTGCTTGTCTGCTCTAGACAACAGGTTCTTCTGAGGACAGGGAGTTTTGGAGGTTTCCTGTGTTTTGGATGTCAAAGCTCTTTCCAAATGTCAGAAGATGAGCAAAGTCCCTTTATAGGGCCAGTTTTTCAAACAACTGGTGTCTGAAGCACACCTATAAATTCCTGCAGAGAGTTCCTGAAATTAGGCACCTTAAGCTTCTGAAGACTGCAGACAACAATAAAACTCCCAAAAAACCTGACCTAAAAATAAAGAAGTGTAATGGCAATTGATCTTAAAAAATCCACTAAACAAGGAACTAGAAAAGAAACAGTAACTTTACCAAAAGGCCTTGACTGTGGTATTTTCATTCTGGTTTACACACAAGTCTACTATTGATATACCGGGTCAGAAGTCATATATTTCTCTCACTTTGTAGTGCTGAACTCTCTGAACAAATTTGATACTAGAATTATTTTTTTTTTTTTTTTTAAATGAGAAACTAATTTAGAAAGCATTAGGAGAATGAAAGGAGTCGAGATTTGAATATATTCTCCAGCAGAGAGCTGGAAGCTAAAATATAGAATTTTCATAAAAGAGATTCTGAATTTTCTCTTTTAAATAAAAATGTTTTTGTTTCTTTTAATGGTAAATCTCTGAAGTTTTGTAGTTTTTGGGGTGTTTTTTTTTGTTGTTGTTTTTTGTGGTTTTGTTTTTTTTTTTTTTTGAAAGGAAGATAAAAAGAGAAGACCATTTCAGTTTGTCAAAAGCTGAGGCAAGCATCACCCACCTGCAGGCACCCACAACTGCAGATAACTTTTCTGAGAGTCCTTCCTGAAAGTTTGGAGGAAAGAGAGGAATTCTTCTGAGGGGAAGTTGGTATCTGAGAAGGACATGGAGTAAAGATACAAGGAGTAATTTCTTCCCCAGTTGCCCTCTACTAAAGGCCATGGGAATAGTAGATTTTGACTAACATCACTAAAACACAGAGAAGTGGGGTCTAAAAACCAGCACAGATTGTAGGGACAGCAAGTATGTGAATCTTAGCGTTGACATCAGTGTGTAGGATGTGATCGAGCAGGGGTTTAGGGTAACAAAGTAAATTTTGTGTGAGGTAATTTCTGGGATCCTAACTTGGAAATAAGCTTCCCCATTTACATCCTTGGGCCATGATGCAGCTACATGCTTAGAATGTGAGTTTGTGTATCAAGAACATGAGCCACATGAACAGGACATGTTGACAGGGCAGAGTGTTGTAGATATATTTTAATAGATAGGTTCTAATTTTGTCAAATCCAAAGTGACACAACCCTGCAGGAGACCAAATCTGGTAGCAGGCACACTGAGAGGTTCAAAAGGTGGTGAGACCAGGTATTCAATGGGGGGGCTCTCACAAACTGCTCGCATTGAAGATGTGGGCTCCTGTCAGCCATTTCCAGCCTGCATCTCTTCCTGGACCTGCAGAACTCCTGCCTGGCAAAGACCTGTGAAAAGTTCTGGCTGATTGCCTGCCATTTTTCTAGGAAGAGATGTACCACTGGACAAAGCTGTGGCCCCTGGAAGTTCTGCAAGGTGAAGTTCTGGATTGTCCATGAAGGTTTCTCTCCGGCTGTGGCACCAGCCTTATCGCACTCGTGCTCTCCTATACTGTATTTACCCTCTCAGGTTTCATGTGTTTTCCTTGGGCTCCCCTTGGTAAACGTTTGGCTGCAGCATATTATTAGGGATTATTACGGAAACAAGAGCTTGGAATTAAGTGATGATTATGCAATTTATTCTGACAGCGAAAAACGTGAAAAAAGGAAATTGATGTTTGTGATTTTAGTTACGTGCTGACAACTATAATTAATCTTAACTCCAGCAAGTACCAGATAAGTGAATGTGATGGGAAAGCTTGCATTTTGCTGCTGCCTAGGGACAGCTACTTAATCATGGCAATAAAATGGCACAAGTGAAGGAATTAAAGAGAGCAGAAACTTTAAGCTAATTTAAATGCAAATCAAAAAGAAAGATATGTAAGTGCAAAAGAAATTCAGATGCATAAAAGACACAAGTGAACTATATGGAAAAATACCACTGTATAAGGGTAAAATAACAAGAGATAATTTTATAAAAGAAAAACAAAAATCTTAAAAAAAATCCAGCTAAGGGCAATTGGAAATAGAAACAGGAAAGGACTGAGCTTAGGTTTAATACACAGAAAGAGGCAGAGCAGCTATGTTTCACTGTATTGATTTAAACTTTTTAGGAAAGTGAATGAAGACTGATCTTTTTAATTTGTCTTTTGAGGAGGAAAAACTGTCTTTTGATATGCCATTATTTTAGAATGAAAATGACTGGTGGTTTTGATCAACAAAATGCATCAACCATTTGCAGTGAAGAGGCCTAAATCAGCTTTAAACCCATGAAATGAAAACTAATGGGTTTTCTTGTAAGTTCTGGTGGGGAAAACCCAATCCTTCAATCCATTTAATCTTTGTTCATTGCGTATCAAATTAAGAGATGTTACCCACTGCCTTCAGGCAAGAGGACAGGCTAGATGACTTCTTTAGGTTGTCTTTCCTTCAGCTTTCCCCTGGCTGTAATTGAATGGAATAGGATACATAGTGTTCCCTTTCCCTTTTCCCACTGAGCTTTTTTCTTTAAGCTTATTTAAAAAATGTGCTCAGTGCAGGGAGAGTGCCTGCCTCACAAATACAGCATTGACTGGGGTCCCAAGCACTGCCTTAATGGAGATCAGAAGAGAAGGAAACGAGCTTCTGAGGAATATTTCAAAGGTGTTAGGATCACCCTGCATTACATCCAAGGCCATGGGCTCTTCCACAGTGGAGAGCTACCTAGTGTTTTGGGTATCTTATGGCTTCTAGAAGGTAGCTTCTCCGGAAAACCAAGTATACTTTCATTTTTCAGAATTTAGTTAGTTTCAAGCTAGAGTGTGACTGTATTATTTGCAGTATGTCCTGTTTGGGTGTATTCCTACAGTTGGCCCCATGCTTCCTCCAGACATGAAATTTTCAAATTTTTCCTTTGTCCATTTTAAATCAAGTAAGTCCACACACATACATGCACAGATTCTGCAACCTATTTGGCTTCTAAATGTCTAATATTAACTTCTTTTGATATCCAAACTGAGGTTTACAAAAACCTTCATTTACAGTCAGACTGTGGAAATGACAACCACAGAAAATTGCGAGTCCAATGCAATAAATTAAAGAACAAAAAAAACCCCAGTTAAATACATTTATGACTAGCAATTAGTTATATTTAGGATAAGCGAATCTGATGCTCCATGACACAACGTCAAACATGTGAGTGTCAGAAAGAAATTTCCACCACAGCTAATTTCTGTGCATTATTGCACAATTAGACAGGTGTTTTGTGTGATGTTTAAGCTTCCTTTAAAAAGAAAAGGTAGTGGTTGCCACTGAGTCTGTTAATGAACACCAGCAGTCTAATCTGGCATTTTTTCCTTCGATCCTGTAACTGTTTTTTGAGAAAGGCCAGTGTAAGAATTGCTGTTTTTTTTCTTAGGAATCTCTCTGCAAAGCCAAAGACATAAAAAAGACATGTATAGGAAACATGGGAGAGAGATTCTGTGCCCCCTTGCATCCATTCACTGTTCCATGTGTTTCACCATTGGTGAAAATGAAGGCTGTATGTTAGACTATGGGAATGATCACCCTGGGCAGCAAAGTACACTTTACAACTCCTCTTCTTAAAGACTAATTTTTAAAGGGCCACCAATTCCATCCACCTGGTGGATAAATCAGAATACAGGAAGAGATTTCAATTTTTTGATCAAAATCTCTGATTTCTGTGACTGGGCTAGAAATGAGGCTACCAGTGTTACCAAGCATCTCCTTGTACAGATCAACAGGTTACTTTTGCAGAGTTAGAACTGACAGCCTGCAGATTGCAGTACCCCACCTAAGCCATGGCATGAAAAGCCTTTTGTATCCTGAACTTCCACCTCCACTACAAGGAAAATCTTCACTGGAATAAATTTTAAAATTGCGGCAGAGAAAATTGTGTAGCAATGCTGACATTCAAACAGTGAGATGCTTTAATAACATGTACCAGAATAACAATCTGATTGAGAAATCAGATGTTTTGGAACAGATTGAACTGGACATTCTATGATGTGTTAGATCATAGATAACCAGTTTCATCAGCTCATTTAGGACTGCTAATGCTGCACTTTTCATCCAATTGCATGCCCAAGGGAAGACATGTTAACATCCAATAACTTGACTGCTGTGGTGTACCAACAACCCACTGAAGGAGTGAAGAGTGATGGTGAGGGAAGGAAAGTCCTTGCTGTATCTCAGGAAATAGCTACAAGTGGGTTGTGTTGCCCATCCTGTTAGGATGGATGAGTTTTCAGAAAATTTACATCTTTTACAATGGAAACCACTGAGTCGATAAAGAGAAAATGTGTCACCAGTTTTGCAAAAAGGTGTGAATTCATTGACAGGAATTGATTTCAGCAGGCTTCTACTGTGGCTGAGCTTGGTTCATGCCTTAAAGGGAAAAGTTGCAGTAGTTATGAAGAAAAGTTATTGACAAGGACATTTTTCATGTGAATAGAAGCCTGCTTTGTTTTTAGATCTGCCAAGACTGGCAGCTTCCATTTATTCTGCAACAACCTTACATAAGGACAGCATTAGAAGGCAGCATTCAAGTCTAGTGGAGCAGCTTATGATTCCACCAGTGGATGAAAATTTAGGAGAAAAATGAAAAATATTTAGGATAAAAATTAAAAACTCCCAAGCTTGAGCTAGAACCTGACAGATGGAAGGAAACAGAACCATTTCTCACTGCAGCACAATCTTAAATAACTGCTCATATTGCCAAGTGCAAAATTGATCAATCCACCCAACCACATGATTTCCAAGTGATTTCTAGGCTGTGCAAAGAGTGCAGTGGGTAAATTAAATATAAGACCATTTCTTAGTCTTGCAAGTCAGAAGTAGGTCTGAAAATGAGAATTTCAGTGTTGTGTTCTGTGCTGACTATCAGGCTTTGTGATGATCCAACAAGGCATTGGTAAAACAGAGGTAATGATGCTCATCCACTTGGCAGGGGACAGAGCTGAATACTGAAATTCAGAACAATGATATTAAGGAGCTTCATAACTGACTTAAAATAGTGTCTCCAAGTCAAGACAGCCCTTTCTACCCACCCTCTCAGAAAAAAGAAAAAAGAAAAAAGATTGAAATACTATAGAAAAATTTAAGAACTACACAGAGCTTGTGATATTTGGCAATGCTACCTTGCAAAGGTTTTCAGTGCTCTTTGACAATTGGAGAGTTTTTCTGGTCCAAAGCATTTCTTTTTTAGCCCAAGTTTTATTGTAGAAGTAGGTCCTTTAGGAAAGGCTAGCTTCCAGCCCTGGTCATGGTGCATCTGCAGTGATGAACATACATTTGGATCTCCTATTTCAGCAGGACTTGGAGAAAGCACTCCAAACTAAATGGGTTAAACATTTCCATCAACATACATAACACAGACAGATAAAGTTAAAAGACAGTTTGAGCTGATTCAGAGGCCATGTATATTTCCAAATAAATTCAATTTACTAAGACTGACTCATAAATGGAGCCTAGTGTCAGTAAGCCTTCTAATAGAAAACGTGCAGTCTTTGTACTTTCTCTGCTGAATAAGTACCAAACCAGATGGCACTGGCTCTGGGATGGAACAACCAAGTCTCCTCTCCCTGCAGGGACAAATGTGCTGACTCTACATAATGCTTACAGGTGTTATTTGATATAACAAACACTAATAACAGACTTTCATCTACAGGATGACCTTGCCCAGAGGCCTCCAAGCTCCTCAACACAAATAAACCCCAAACATAATTTGCATTAAACAGGCAATATGCCTGACTGATCCACATAATAGTAACAAAGTCTGGGAGGAAACTTGGCATACTTTGATCACCGGTCTGCAATGCTCAGTGGCAACATCAAGAGCAAGAAAGATGCAGTGGCCTTGTCTCCTGTTCCTTCTGCTCGTGACAGGAAGGAATTCTTCCACCAGGAAGAACTCTGTCAACAAGGAGCAAGCTGCAGGTTCTTCTCTCTGTGGGCAATCCCTTAGGGAGTGTTGTGACTTGTTACTCATTCTCTTTAAGATATATGCTGGCCCCAAGGATTTTTCAGGCTTGGGTATGATCCCAGTCTCACAAAACCTCTGGGAAGGAGGCTCTGCAAAGAAGACCTGGCAATCTCTGAGCTTAGGTCTTTGAGTTTCTTGTGGAGGTGAGAGGTGGTTGGCACTTTTTTAGGCAGAATTGACCCTTCTTCCAGGCCAAGCAGTTTCATCCCTCTGTGCAGAGATCTTTGGTGAACCTGAAACTACAGGCATTGATGCTGCCTACTGGGATCAACAGCTGAGGTTTGATACTGTGGGGTTATGCTGAAACCATTCCCATTCATGGACTCAACCGTGGCTCCTTACTGGTGGCACACAAGACATCAGGACACAGTCTGAGAAAAACAAGGTCTTAATGATGAGAAAAGGTAAAGGTTGTTGTATTAAGCAGTTAAATCATCTCTTAAAGGTGCAGATTAGCTCTCAATATTCATACAAAGCTAATGCCCATCTTGGAGAGGATACAAAGAGCTGGATCAGAACTACTAATGACCCCTGTCTATTCCAGATGGGTCAGTTTGCAAGTAGTTTGCTGGCATAAACCCAGAGACACATAAAGCATCAGGTCTTTGCTGGAGGAAATGAATTACAAAGAAGATATTAAAGCAATGTGTCTGCACTCATTTTGCATCAGAAAGAGGGAAGGAGTTCATTTCAATCCTCCCTCCCCCTGTCATCAAGTGTCCTAACACCAGCGAAATCCCTTTCACATCAGGTCAGGCAGATCGCCTTTCAGCAGCTGCTTCCCAATGGGAGAACGGGGGCAGAGAACAGGGCTGGCCAGGCAGCGGCTGGGAGCTGGGGCAGGCAGCAGGTGCCGAACACTTGTGGATCCCGGGAGTTCCCAGCCCTGGGACTGGGTAGCCATCAGTGGAGAGAGGGCTTTCATTATCTGGATGGGGCTGGAGGAGCCTGCCCTGCATGGTGTGCATGCTGGGGCAAGCAGACGAGGTGGACGGGAGGGGTTGCTGGGGCACCTGGGATGGAAAGTGCTGCCAATGCCAAGCCATTTGGGGCTGCAGGAGGATGAGTAACTCTTGTGCTAAAAATGCATGTTTTGGTGTCGGCTTTTCACAAGTGTTAGAATGAATGTTGTAAGTATGAGTTTTTTTCTGTAGTTTTTAGTTTCTTTTAACTGTCTGAATAGATGCATAATGGGTTTCTGTGCTGTAGTTTGGAATTTAGGTGTAGAGTGTTTCAGCTGCCTGAATAGATAACTTCCAGAGAGGCCCAAGTGACTCTCAGCATTCACTGCCTGTGAAAAAGAGACCAAAGCCCAAATCAAAAGATGATAAGAACCCAATACAAGTGGAATTGCTCTTGACAGACACAAGGAGTGGCCATGCAGAACAGTTCCTGGAAAAGTGAATGTGCATAAATACATGCATGGAGAACAGGATATAAAGGGGTGTTTCCAACACACCAGTGTGCTCTTGGCGGTGCACCAAAGACACCAGCCATTTAACCTTCGCTTTATGTCTTTTTATTTTTATGTCTCTCATTGTCTCTATTAAACATTTTTAAACTTTACCAGGAAAGTGAAACTTGTTTTTCACAATTGCATGAACAAGATTGGTCTAGACAGGGTGAAAGCCGCAGAGTCTGCCCCTCTGTGCTGTCACCTCACATGGAGTCTGACTCTTGCATGCTCTCTGCAGCACAGGGTGTGTGGGGCAGATGGGAAACACACAGGAGAGGTTGTGGCAGATGGGGAAGGGAGAAAAAGCATTGTGCTGAGTGGGGCCAGCAAGGGGTGGTGAACTCATGAGTGGGCAAAACTCATGTCGTGTTAAACTGCACCTTACCTGCAGTGGTTATTCAGATGTGTTTCTGTGATGTGCACCTACATGAACACACATTCACAAACTTGCCTGCTGTCAGCCTATTCAAACCAGATGTCATATGGAGTAAAAGTCTTGTTTTGTGTGACAGGAACCACTGACATAGAGCAAAATCAGGTATAGATGGTGGTGAAAGAGAGTTGCAGAGCAAGACTGCACTGCACATGTGGCAATGGAAGAAGCCATGACATTGCAGTCCAAAGGCTCTGGAAAGGAAAAGGTGCCCAACACCCTTATCACAGAACAGGTTACATCAAGGTGAAGTGCAAAATGAAAGTGAAGCAAGATGAAGTGATTGCCAGATCATATGAAGCCCAAGCACATTTTGCCACTGGTGATAAAGATTATGGCCTTGTTAAATACAGCAGACTAAATATTTGAGGAAGACAAATATGTGCTCCTGACATGAAATGTTCAGTAGAGATTTGGGAAGGTGGCATTTTTCCCTGCATTCAAAGATGGGAAGGGCAGATAGACAAAAGAGGAGGTTCAGCCAGTCACAAGAACCTGATGGTCACAGACACTCTTTTGTTACCACTCCTTGATTATTAACATGTCCAGGTACCTTGCCTACTTAGGCAGCCCAGTCTACAGCACATTTAAGAAGAGAAAAAGAAAAAAATGTGTCCCTGAGCATAATAAAAAGGCAGCTTCTCTGCCTTGGGCAGTCCCTGCTGGAGAGTGCCCTTCTGCAGCGCTGCTGTGGATTTGTCTTTGCTCTGCATGAAGCTTGGTGCACTGTCAGATATCAGATACTGGCTGGATCCCAAAGGACTGTTTCAATGGTCATTGAAGCTGGGTAAACTAAATTTCTGATACAGACCATCTGCCCATAATAGAGCTGAAGAAGATATGCCACTGAGCAAGTTTCCACTGAATAATAGCTAACATTTGAGTGTGATGAGTAATTTTAAAATTTTTAATCCAAGTCTCAATCATTGCCAACACTGAGAACTTGGATTAAAAAATTGCAATTGAAACTCCAGAGGTGGAGGGGTATTACTCTTTCCACTGTTGCTTACTACAGCTGGGGAAGTGTGAGTCCTAAGTTGGTCCAGAGGGAGCTGCGCTTGCCTTGCATGACCTGCTTGTCCAACAGCAGACACAGGAGGTTCCTGGTCTAATTCTCAGTAGAATATGCTGGGATGCAAGCGTTGTGATAAAGAGAGGCAGTCGATCTTTGGTCTTGACTTATGTCCCATGGATTGTGGGACTGTGGGGCAATGCACCATTGTGCCACGATTTCTTGTTTGGATGACATGGACTTCATAACTCAGATGTTCCCAGGACCTAGCACTATTTCCCTTCTTTTTCTTCAGCTTAAATTCACAATGACTACAACTATTTGCCCTGCTGCAGCTTCGAGTTCTCCTTGGCCCGGTTTCTCATCTTTCCAGCTCTTAAGGCTGAGTCTTAGTCAGGACCAGACACGATGAAATCAGGCCAGCTGAGCAGCAATGAGGAAATACAGATTTTCAGAGTGGCTCTGCTGAATCCAAAACCCAAAACTTCTGGCAGTGATTGTGAAGAATAACAACACTGAATAGCAAAGTCCTACAAATGTAACAGTGCAGATGGGACATAATATTGAAAACCAACAATGCAATTTGTGGAGAGAAAAACAAGAATCTTTTATATTTAGGCTTCAATTCAAGTTGTCCTTTTGTACAATAATTCAATTAGAATAATATGAATTGTTTGCCCATTCCAAAAAAATATTAGATTTCTCTTTAGTTTCTCATTACCTGAGAGCAATACTCCTAATTTCACCCACATCCTTTGCCTTTCCCTGGGATATATAACAAAGGAAAGAGAATGTGCTTGGCATATTGCAAAGCCCAGAAACCGGTATTGCTCATCTTATTAAACACAGGCAAAAGATAACATTTTCAACCTCAAATTTTCTAGGTTCTGAGGCAGGATTTCCTACTGCTGTGCAGTGGATCATCTCCAAGAGCTTAACAAGAACTTCTCTGGTTTGGAGGCTACAAAGAAATATCCCTCAA
This sequence comes from Sitta carolinensis, assembly GCA_032173965.1. Lineage (NCBI taxonomy): Eukaryota > Metazoa > Chordata > Aves > Passeriformes > Sittidae > Sitta > Sitta carolinensis. The sequence goes on from JAVUNC010000006.1 coordinate 4,485,512, forward strand.
TATCACATATCAAGCTAGAGGAGTGGAACTGTCACTGGCCCCTCTCTGTTTTTGTTTTTTTTTTTTTTTTTGTTTGTTTGTTTGTTTGTTTGTTTGTTTGTTTGTTTGTTTTTGGGTTTTTTGTTGGTTTTTTTTTGGGGGGGTGGTTTTTTTTGTGATATAAACCAGGCACAAGAACTCCCTCACTACCTAATTTTTCCATTGCAGAGGACAAGTGTTCCTACCATTTGTTTTCCACAGGAGTTAACTTTTACAGTACAGCTACTTCTCAGTTACACATATAGAGTTCATGAAAGGTGTTGCTGGAAAAAGGAAGAGGCTTGGACTTCTGATCTTCTGTTTTCTCATTTGTGGTGGGATCTCTTATTCCTTGATAGCCTTGTTTTGATGGATCAGTTTGAAAGTGAGGAAAAGAGAGAAAACACTTATATTTGCCAGATACACTCACTCCCAGATTCTTCCATTTGTGTGCGTAGAAGCATCACCAGGAGCCACTGGTGTAGGGAACTGCTCTGCCTCTCTCAGGTTGCTATGAGGATTCCTTACCACCACAAATGGAAGCTGTTCCTCTGCAGGTTGTAGCCTCACATTTTTGGCAGAACAAGGCCCAGGCACTGCAGAGCTGACACCCTTTATCAAGCAACCTTGCTCAAAAAGCCATGGCAATTTCAAAATCCCTTTCAGAAAGGGACTTGGGGTGCCTCTGTAGAGATGTAACACACTGCTGAAGGGGACACAGTCCCAGATGGACTGACGTTTTTGAGAGAAGGGGAAGAAAAGATAAGCCAAGTGGAGAACCCTTGGTGCTGGCAATTTTCATGTGGTCACTGCAAGAGTGGTTGATGGGTTGGTTTGCAGCCTGTAGAGTGAGAGTGGAAGTGAACCTCTGTCAGAACCCAGGATGTCTCTGTGACAGTCCTGGATGATCCCAGCTCCAGCCAGGGGTCTCCAAAGCCCTGGCAGGGGAGTCAAAGACCCTGGCATGCAGCCAAGGACTCCTGTGGCTTTGAGTTTGACCCATGGAACAAATTACCACCTGTGAATGAAGAACTAAAGGTCACCAAAGTCTAGATAGCATGATAGTAGTAGTTGTAGAGTGAGAAGGGAAATTTTGGGGATTTTACCATGGGGGCTTAGGGGGTAAGATGGAGGGACTTGGGCATTGTCCTGTCCTCCTTCCTTCTTCTTCCTAACCCCCATCTTCTTGGTGATGTTGGCACTTGGGGATTGGATTGGAGTAGAATGTAACTGTCTAACACATGTGATAGGCATTGGATCATAATTGTAAATAAGTAACACGTAGTTTGTAGTATAAAAACCAATGCCTGCCCCAGGGGGGCAGAGAGTGTGCCTGGGGCTGCCGTGCTGAACAGACCTGGGCAGGGAGACAGAAAATATTTTAGATATGAAACAATAAAGCAACCTTGAGAGCATCAGCTGACAACTTCTGACTCATTCTTCGACAGCTGGGTTGGGACACAGTGACTTTTATACATTTGGGGGTCATCTCAACCAAAAAAAACCCCGAGCAACCTCAAGGCCCACCATGGGAACACACCTATTGCCCAGTATCAGCAGAGCAGGAGGGCTGTGCTGCTGCTAGAGCTGTGTCTGCAGGCAAGCTCTTTTGGTCCCAGCAGTGCAGGCTTGAACAAAGGGTTGCTCAGGTGCTGCTCGAGCAGATTGAGCTACCTTGTCCCTGCAACTCAGTGGAGCACAGCAGAGGCTCACACTGAGGTTCCCTCAGGAGCAGAAGTGGCAATGCTGGTGGTGTACTTTCCTTGAGAGATGAGGGTTATAAATTCAAGGACAGGACCTTCCAAATGAGGCTGGACTGCTTTCAAGGTCTGTGCTGCAAACATACCCTCAGTGCTGCATGGGTGTGGGGATGGCCAGCTCCAGACAGCAGCACCTCAGACACCTTGTATTTTCATTGTTTTTCATTAGCAAATCAAAGACTTGTTTTTCTCATCTAGAAGTGCAGAGATGATGTTTTTATAGAGGTTGGAGGACAACCCTACTATATTTCTGCAAATCTACTTGTTTCTCAAGTGAAAATGATGTCTCTTCTGTGCAGGATGCTCACGAATGCAATGGAGTGTGATTTAGGAACTCCAGTTTATCAGTAGGGTGGCACCAGAATGCAATGTTTTTCTGGATTAAAAACTTCAGTAGTCTGTGTTTCCTGTTTTGAGGAAACTTCAATAATTTGTTTCCTCTGTTAGAAGGAAAAAACCACCAAATTGTAGCCTTTTTGATTTGGTATTTCTTTGGTTTTGACTTTTCAGTTCTGTTCAGTGATGTTGAAGATTTGTTCTCAGAACTCGTAATGTTGATCTAATCTTCTGACCTGCAAGCTGCAGTGCTGAACCTATCCTGGAAATTGTCATAAGAGAAATACCTTATCATCAGTACAGCTAATGAAGGATCCTTTTGTTGCAGGACTCTTTTTGTGCAAGCTGTATGCTCTTCTCCATTTTTCCTGTCCCATGTGGGTGGTCAGATCTGGAACTAAAACATTAAAAAAAAAAAAATCAAACTATTTCAAATGCAAGGAATTTTAAGTTCTGAGTCTGTGGCTCACTGTCAGTAACAATTTACTGAGGAATGGTGAAGAGAGGTTTTTGTCTTTCTTAGTAAAAGTGCCTCTCCACTATCTATTTTTCGGTTTGTTATGTTAGAGAGATGCACCCCATTGAAGAGTTCAGAAAAGCAAGTTTTCTTATAAAAGCTGGTTAAAATATGTAGCTTAAGATAATATTGTCTTCCTCTCTCTCCCTCCTAATACTAACCTTTTTTTCCCATAAGAACTTATTATTTTTGTTGAAAAAAGAAGCTCAAAAATGATTCCATCAAAAAGAAAAAAACATGACACTTTCTAAAATTCAGTACTGAGACACATTTTTTCTTATAAGCAAAGTTTGAGAGCACTTGGCAAAGCAACACCATCCAAAATTCTGTTTAGAAAAAATGTAAGTTCTAACCAGCCATTATCCACTGTTAAATGGAGTAAGAGCTGCCACCAAGCTTCCCAAACCCAGTACTGTTTACACATCCCAATAATTCCTGAGAGGATGGCACAAGTGGAGCTTCTGGAGCGGCCTCCAGTCCTGCTGTTCACCCAGGAGCTGTGCTCGTGGGCTTCAGGCAGAGCCTTGGCACCAGCTGGGGCAGAAAATGATCCTGAAAATTCTGTGCTATATGCACAATGTGCAGGAGTTCAGAGCAGTCCTGTGCTGTCTTTCCACTCTTAGGCTGGAAGAGCAAAACCCTGAGGAAGTAGAGAACTAAATTTCAATAAACTTAGAAAAGCAAAGCCTGGAGATTATTTCCTTGTTTCAGTACATTGTCATTTTTGACCCAATCTTGAGAGGAGAAAGTAGATTTGTAATTCATCTTTTGATTACAATTTATTGAATTATATAGAATTTATTGTGTTCTCTGCAGGAAGATGTCATGTCTAATGTATATTTTTCTTTCAAGTGTGGTGAATCAATAGACACATTAAATCAAACACCCTGAAAATATGCCTACTAAGTATATTTAACTTGTGGGTGGCACTTCTACTTGAAAAATCCAACCCCATCCATACTCCAACCCACTTCCCAAAACTGTCCCAGAGGTTATTATTATTATATTTTTTTTTTCTTTTCAATCAGAGGAAACATGGCCCAAATTAACCAATGTGACTGAACATGCAGATATGCTTCCTGTTTCCTTCCTCCTTGTTATCTTGCTTTTTTGAGCTCAGAAATATGCCCACCAGAAACAAACAGGTCTCAGCCGTGAGCAGCTGGCTCTCTACTGCTGCAAGAAGTCCCAGGCCAGGGCTGAGAAACTGTGTGAGAGTGGGCCAACTGATTCTCCTCCTGCCTTTGCAACATGCTACCATTCTGTGTGTGTGGGCTTTGATTCATGTACCCTTCTGGAGGCAGTCCTAGGAATTTTTCAGCAGCTTCAGATAATTAAAAATGAATAATGCCTTCAGCACAATAACTCTTGTGCTAATTGCTTGGATATTAAGCTGCATTCTTTTCACTTTGCCCTTACACTTACAGATGCTTGCATTAACTTTGCAGTGGCACTGTGGAAGTGGTTAGGGTGAAAAATAGCAGTTGAGACATCCGGCTGCAAGAAACCAGAATGTTTGGTATTTGGTGTCTTGTGGAAGACAGTGTGGGACACCAATAAACAAATTTCTTGCCTTTTTCTGATAAAACAATGACTTCATGACAATTAATATTGGTAATTTAAATTCTACAGACCAAAAACATTCATCCTGCTTTGTCACCAGGATGAACAAGGAGATGCACCTCAGCCCTGGTGACAGCACTGTGATGTCCATGTGCACTGATGCTTTGCTCTGCAGAGGTCCACAGGATGGCCAAGTGAATCTTCAGAGGGAGGAAGGCTTTCTACTGTGAAGTGAATTTTAGGTCTCAGCTTCAAAGTCAGGGCTGGATTTTAAAGCTTTTCCCTATAGCTTTGGCATGGCATTAACACAGCAGGCAAAATGTGCTCAAAACTCAGTGGTGAGGACCTTGAACAGTGCTTACGATACATGATCGAGTTTCAATATCAAATTCCCATAGATCATAAAAATAAACTGATGCTTTTTGATATATTTTTGTCAGTAATGTCTTAAGGAGAGCTCTGAATGGAGCAAGATAAAAATTTCATTTCCACAAGAAGCGAAGGATCATGCCAGTCATCAGGAATATGTGGCAGGAGAAGGGTATGGAGGTGTGTGTTGGCAGGGATGGGAAGAAGAAAGGCCCCAAAGCACATGGACAGAGAGACACTGATGGAAGCTGCTCTCAGCAACTAATCCAATTTTGAAACTTACGTGAACAGGGCTGATAAGAAAAAACTACAACTGTTTGTGTTAGCAGGTTACACAGAGATTGAAGGGAAACAGGAAGGTCAGGAAGGAGAGTAGATGCAATAAAGGCTTTTATTCATCAGTGTAGGAAGTATTCTGAGCTTTCAAAGACTGGAGCATACCTGAAACATGTATTTTCTCTGAAGACCTCTACTCCAGCACATCTGGAACTGATTTCTAGGAGAAGCCAGAGGCAGTTTCCTTCACTCCCATATGAGATGCACCTGTGAGAGGCCCACGAATCACCTTAATAAAAGTGAGCATAAAAAGGGTCATGGGCTTATGCAGTGGGGAACCAATGTGGAGGGCTCAGATGCTTGATGGTGTTACTGGACATCAGCTGAGCCCTCCTGATCCAGCATGTGCCCTCAGCCACTTCTCAGCTGAGGAGGTATGTGCTCACTCACTCTCCCTGCCTGCAGCTCAAGCCCTGGGGACCTCCCCAGGTGTGCTGTGGGCTTGGGGCAGCTAGACAGCTTGGCTGGTGTGTGAGCCCTGTGACTCTGCCTGAGAGGGTTTTGGTGGTGCTATATGGCCAAGAGAAGCCACAACTATTCATCATCAGCAAAGCTTGTTTCACATTATGGGCCACTGTCCTCTTCTGCACTTACACAAGCTGGGGAGAGAGAGGGAGTTTACCAGGCAGGGGGAGTTGGAGTTTGTACGCCTCTTGCTCATCCTCCATCAGTCCAGGAGAGTGCTGAGTTGGGGACAGCAGCCAGAGCCACTAAAGCTTTCACAAATTGTTTTAAATCTTGTGAAGAGCAGCTTGCTGCCAATATCTACTCATTTCATTTACTGGATTCTGAATCAGTGTCCGATTTTCTTCACCCTTACTGTCTTGCCCATGCCACCAAAGTCATTTTCCTTCCAAGCTACTGATCTTTTCATTGAATATTTCCCTTCCTGCCCTGTGCTGTGGCTGCAGCCTGGCAGATGACTGTCTGGAGTGGGGAGAATGCTGACTAGCTGTGGAGAAGTGGCCCCAGGCAGGAGCTTCATGTGGGGGAGAGTGCAGCAGCATGTGCCACAAAGTTTGTGCTGCAGAACTGCAAAGGGGAACAAACAATTAGCAAAACAGGCTGAGAAATTAATGAGAAGGAGATTAAGCCACTCTTTTGTTTTAATGTATTAGCTGAACCATGTTGCCCTCATCTGAATAGTAGGTGATGAAATATTATATATCTGTGCAGAGGCATGAGAATGAACTGAAAAAGATTCAGGAAGCCTAATCTTCTCACTCTTTTTTTGATTGCCATTGTACATTACCACTGGAAGGTGTTTCTATCCAGTTCATTTCCTCTTAGGAAATGTTACATGCCTCGAATAGAGTCCGGGAGACTTCACTTCCCCACCCCTCCCGATCTTCACTGTGAAATGCTGCTCATCCCTTTTACTCCCCTTATCCAAAAATGCTGTAATTGGCTGGGTCCCACTCAGGACTCCTAACTGGGGAAGGGAGCAGTGCAGCCAGCAGGCACAGTTCTGGCAACTCTCCTAAAAGTCTTTTTTTGGATGAGATCACATGTGCTGAGCATCTCATGGCACTTCCTGGAAGCCACCATGGCTGCAGCTGTGTAGGTGCTCCAGTACCCAGGAGAAGGGTGCCAGCACTTGGGAACGTGGATTCTCTGTGTTATGTGCCCATCTTTAGTGCCAGCAAAGACATGGCACTGCCTTTTTTAACCTGAGGCCCTTTACTCTTTGTTCTGGGGCAGCCACTTAGCCCAGGGTAAAGCACAGGTAAAGGTGGGCTCAGAAATCAGACTGGTTTAATGTGGAGGTGTCAAATGCAGAGACTTCAGTCAGAAGCAGAGTTTGGCCAACAGCAATGGAGAATTTCTTTAGTCAGAGAGATTCCAAGATTATACATTCAAAAACATCCATCACTGAAGCAACCAGAGGCCACATTACGTTTCCTGTCTCCCTCATGAAAGAGTTAGTAGACCCATGCTTGTAGGGCTGCACACGTCATGTGTAGGTGCAGTTCCTTTGCACACACATCTCACAAAAGGCAAACTGGCTTTTCCTTGCCCTGTCACACCCACAGCTCGTTTTCTGGACAAAACCTCACCCAAATCCTTCCGAGAGCCTGTGCGCACCTTGATTTCTCCTTGGCTGAAAAGAAAAACTGCCGCCTTTGGAGCATTTCCTCCCCACTCCATGTGATTCTGATTCCACTAATTAAAGTTAATCTGATAAAGGGAGGAATTGCGGGGAAGAATGAGAGCAAAGAGGCAGGCGAGCAGGGGTCACCCTGCACGCCACAGAGAGGAGGCTTTGTGGCCAGGGAGCAGCTGCAGGGCACGGAGGGGAGCTGCACGTTGAGGCACTTCATCTGTTTGGCCCATGGGCTGGGCTGAACTGCTGGCCACCCTGGCTGCCTGCCCTGACCTCCCCTGTGCCCTGCAGCACAGCCAGCTCTGCAAGGTGGGGTCTAATGAAAGGCATCAGGGAACAGAGGCAACGCTTCTGCCTCCTGATGGTATTTTATTTATCCAGGACAAAACCAAATGTAGGCTGGCTCAGGGGATGAGTAATGGATAACAGAGCAGCTCCTCATGTCCAGGCTCTTAGCCTGGAGGGCAGTGCTGGTGAATTCATTGCCACCTGATGGTGGTTGAAGGGTTTCTATAGGAAATGAATGCTAGGATTTCAAGACAAAAAGTACCTTCTGTGGACGAAATGGTTGTTGGGGTAAGGGAGCAGTGTGTGGGGATGAGTATCCCAAAGAGAGTAAAACTGCTGTTCATGGCTTTGCCACACACAAATCTACTTCCCCCCAACTCTCCTAGCAACACCATCATGTGAAGAAATGCACCTTGACACATGTCAATGCAGCTCAGTGGGAAAGACACCTGACAAGGTGTCATATCTACCACTAGGAGCAGGCAAGGCCACAACATTCCATCATTGTTCAGTATCTTCTCCAAAGAGCAACCTAGATCTTTGTGTCCAGCAGACTTACAGTGGAGGAGATCTTCAGAGAGAAATGTGACTCGAGCCACACACATGCATGTGTGGACTATCAGAGGCGAGGCTGACTACTGGAAAGCTGTGAAATGAGGTGAGCTCACCTTACTTATCTTTCTGAGATTATGTTATTGTTGGTTTAGGTGCTAGAATTAATTTGTCTGAGTACAATGCAGTAAATCGATCTAAAAGCATCAGGGGTTAACTTTGTCCAGCTTCTGTCTGGGCAGCAAGCAGCCACAGATAGAGGTGGGAGCAGAACAGCTTCTTGCCCCAAACCTGCCAGCAGAAATGTTTGCAGAACCTCCCTGCTGAGGCATGATATTCACATGCAGCTCGAGTTTTCCCACTTCTCTGCTTTCTTTAAATGGCTGGTACATACATCGATTTCGACAGCACCCCTGCCCCGCCTCTGCAAACTCCATTCATTGTTAACTTGTTTAAATTAAACACAAGCATGGACAGGATCAGCAAGCAGCAGTCTGTTTTATTAGTGCTTCTACTTCAAATGTCAGTCTTAGTCCTTTCTTGCTGGGCTCTGATCTCTCATGACAATTTGATTAACTTTACATTTCCTTTTATTGTTGGAGAAACATTTGGAAAATCTTAGCATATCCTACTGGCTGGTTCTGAGACCAAGATGGTGATTATGTCCATGCTTAGCATCATCCATCAAAATCAGGCATCTGACAGTCAGACCACCTGAAAAATGTGTCATTCCTGAGAAGTTCATGGGCCATAAAATGTTTCTTACTTGTGAACAACCACAGGACACTCCTTTTTCTCTCTACAGCAATGCTTTCACTAGGAAATGCATAAACATCATCAGAAGGAAACACTTTCTACTTTGTACTGGTTTTCCCAGATAAGAGGAGCTTCTCAGCTCCCACCAGCTAGAAACTGGTATCTGGGTTTTTCCAAGAACCAAATTCCTGCCAGGACTCCCTGATGGGAACATACTACTGATGGGGAACTACCAGGATATGACAGATCCCAGGGAAAAGGATGCTCCATTTCAACTTAACAGAACAGCTCAGAACTCTTTCTCCTTTCCTCATGCTCACACTAATCTAATAAAGAGCCTCAAGACTCTGGCACATACTCATGGCTACATTTCTGCTGGCCTCAGAGCTTCTGAATTTTGGCTCAGCTCCAGAGTGTCAAGGCACCAGTGGAAAAGGCTGGAAGAGAGCTTATTTTTGTCTCTATGTTTCAATACCAGGACCAGAAATAGAAGTGGTAAGAAGCTCATGGAAAAAAAAGCCCCCTTTCCTGGCACTTTTGATGGAGTTAATTACCTGTTGACATTTAAATTATTTCCCTTGCATCAATTTCATTAATTTGAAGGTGTAGATACTCAGTCATCTTGAAAAGCCACACCAGTTACCTTTTTTCTGAGGTTATTGAGATGAATTCTTCAGAAAGCACTCAGAAGTCACAGTTGAGTTGGTGCCATTAGGCCATGACCAATGTACCCCACAGCTAAACCACCCATTTACCTGTTCAGAAAAAGCTAAAATCAGTGCTATCATATTACAGTCACCCAAAAACATATTTGGAAAACTCTGTCTCAGATCCCAGGTCCTGACAGGAACTCCCAGGGTCTCAAGCAGTGCTGTGTACTGAGGGTCTCTTGATAGTTCCTCTAAAAAGTTAAGCCTCATTTCAAACTTCAGGGTATGTGTGTCATACAGCACACCAATCCCCAATGCTTCTTGTGGGATTTGCAACTGCTGCTGTACACTGCGAGCTGATGCTCCTGGTACCAGGATCCCCCTGATGGATAACTGTAATAATTTTATTCTAGTCTATAATTTTCAATCCCTGGTGAATTCCTGCTTAAATTCTCTGACATTTCTAATATTTATCTGCTGAGACAAGCTGCCATTTTAGACTTCAGGAATGAATATGTCTCTTCCCGCTCGGGATAATCATGACTAACTATAAAATAAGAGCTGCTTTAATTTATTATAAAGAGGCTCAGACTCTAACACTTCCTGCAGTCAAATCCCTGCAGCAGAGAGATCTAAACCCTTGAGTAATACTCAGGCTGCTTATACCTCCAAATAGCTCTACTTCTATTTTGCAGTGCTAAACCTCTCTTCAAGAAGAAAGCAAGCTATAAAGCAAAGAAGAAGAAACCACAGCCATGCTAGAGTTAAAATAGAAAGCACAGAATGAAAGCTGGAATCTGGCCCCTTGTTACCAGCGCTCCCTGCCTGAGCTCCCATAAACCCCAGGCCTAATCCAGTATCTTGCTTTCAGTGCACTGAGTGCTGGGAAGGGTCCAGCCCCCACCATCCCAGGGAAGTGATAAAACCCCACGTGCCAGTTAAGGCACTGCCTCTTATAGGCCCATGCAGCAGGTGAGCAATTATCACTTGCAGCCCAGCTTAATGCTTTACAGGGTCTGAGAACTGTTTCCAATTAGCCTCAGTGTGCCATGGAAATTAACTCATTTGTGTCACCTTGGCTTGCAAGTGGGATGTGAGGATCTGGTGAAGCAAGGGGAATTGAGTACAGGTGGCACTTCAGGTCTCCTCCTGCTCCTTGGCACTCCTTACACTGGATCTGGGGGCCTGTATTTGATGGAAGAAAATACAATGGAAAAACCATTTAGATCCATAACCAGGACCTGGGGGAGGGCTTGATCCATCCCCAGAGTCCTGTCTCCATGGCATTTTTCCGGGCTGGTTCTCTGTGTCCCAAGAAATAGGCTTCCAAGCACTTCCCTTTGGATTATTTAGTAATCTCATGAGGCTTCTCAGCATTTGGCCTCTAAAAGCCTCTTTTTATAAAGAGCTGTGTCATATGTGTGTTTTATCTGTGAGCCTTGTTTGGTGAATGCTTTCAGACATTATGAGGTGATTGTGAGCCTGCTGTAAAGCCAGCACCATTCCATCAAGCTTGCCACAGTGTCTTTAACTGCCAGACATTTTCTCTTAAAAGGATGTTCTGAAAGTTGATGTCAGGGCTAAAATTAGGCTTAATATTTATATTATAATATTTAGGCAGGGATCCTTCTGTGATCTCCTAATACAACTTCAGTGCCCATGAATGGTGTGCATATCAAAGGAGCTATGATCTCCTGGACAAAGACCAAGAGGATTGAGGAGCTCTCAAGTCTTTTCTGAGCTTCGATATGAAGAATTCTATGTCATTTTGTGCACATCACCTCATCTCTCTGTGCTTCAGTGTTCTGCCTTCAGAGGTTACAGTAGTCACATTTTATTGAGATAATATACTTAAACACATTGTGATATTATTTAATGTCAGTGTTGAAGAGATTTCTTACATTGATAGCTGGATTTTGAGCTGGTGAATTCTGCTTACATGAGCTTCTTATAGCACCTTACTCTTGAAGAAGGAAGACAAGATATTAGCTGATTGTGACTGTCTATCCATCCAAAATTATCTGTAAATGACTGATTAAGCTTTAAGGATAGTGTGCCTATGTGTTATATTTGGACAAAACATAAATGAAAAAGCTAAATTATGCCCTCTTAATAAAAGATCCAGTTCTATTGAAGACTGATTATAAAAATGACTGAAGAGGGCACTCTGAGTTGTTGATCCTGCTTCTGTGGCCTGTACTCTGAATGTAAGATTATCGCAGCATGTAAGGGTAACTGTGGGCTCTGAGCTGTAGGTAGATGGCCAGAGATCTAACCTGAATTCCCAAGATTTATTGTCATTTGATTGATGGCTTTTTTTCCCCCCCATGAGCAGCACACAGCTGCAGAGAGCCCAGGCAGTCTTGGTCCCTCGCAGGGACCAAAATGCCACAGCAGCATCATGGAGGGCTTGTGCCCTCCTTGCAGGAACTGAATGAGCAGCAGTAAGGACAGGCAGGGGCTCCTGAGCAAGCTGGAGCAGCAGGAGTGCTTTTGGGAGCCCAGCGGTGGCCGTGCCCTGGGAGAGGCTGCCCAGGGACAGGAGTTTCCCAGAACTGGAAATGTCAAACTGCTCCACCAGGAGAAGCCGGCCCAGGCCCAAGCCTAAAATGTCAGGACGAATGTGAACTGCCCCAAATTTGGATCCGGATGTGAGATCTGTGGCTTGGGACCATTTCTGGTTTATATTTAAAAAGCTAATTGTCTCTTTGCCATGGGTAGCTAAGTGTCGCAAGAACGGACATGGAAGCAGTGGATTGAAATCTGAAGTCAGGATTCTGTTTTGCAGTAGTTGGGGAAAAAAAAAAAACCTTCTTTCCTGGATGCAGGGAACAATTTTTGCCACATCTGCGAGCCAGGGAAAATCACTGGAAACTCTGGAGTGAATAATTGTGCACAAATGTTTACAAAATATAAATAAGAAGAATGTATGCATAAGTGAAGAATAACAACTGACATGTGGCCAAACCCCTGAATAGCTACTAAAGCCTGGGACTGGGGTATGCAATTTTCACATCATTTGCAGCCTTGGGCAGCTAGAAAGGGTGGAGAGGTGATATTAGTGTACAAGGGCTGCTCAGTACCTCGTATTTTTAGTAAATTTCCAGTGGCCAGGGAAACAAAAATCCAGCCTGGGAAAGGATAGAAAATGCCCAGGACAGCCAGTTTCCTGGGTATTCCTGGCCAAGAGAGAGGATTTTGAGCAGTGTACTTGCCTGTGCCCAAACTCAGACTTCTGCTTCATTGCTGTCTCTTGCTTGCTCTAAGGCCCTACAGTCTGTTCATATTTCAGAGACATCTTCTGTGTCTTTTTTCTTTCAAGGGCTGAAAGGTCTCTATCTTCCAGTAGATATTACTTCCTTTCATGTGTTTGCTCCCAGCCTGCTTTCACATCCCTAGAGGGATGGGATCTGTTCTTCACAGCCTGCAGGACTCTTGCTTTGTTTTTTTCTCTTGCAGAAAGGAGCTAAAACCTGAGCTCTGGGTTCCCTGGGCAACTTGGGCTCCTCAGGGTTCCCACATACCTCCAGCATCACAGCCCTCTCTCTAGGGGCTTATGTCTCATGCAGAACCTCAGGCTTGCCTGCTGCTAATACTGAGCAAAAAAAGAAGTACAGAAACTGCAAGTGAGCAGAAGAGATTTCATTTATCCTGCTCTCAGAAGGAGATGTAAGAGAGGTCAGCTGCCTGGTGCAATCAACATCATTCCACTTTGGAAATGTCCTGCCCCAGGGGAAGGAGTCCCTTGGTGGTTTGCTCTCCCCAAGGCTAAAGTAATGAGTACCCAGCAGTGACAAAAGCAGGCTGGAAGCTCCTCAGAGCACTGCTGCTCATCCATCCCTCAAGGAGCATGAGAAAATCATTCCTGCTCATCTTTGGAGTTACAGGGGGATGGTAACTCTGCAGACCCCATTCATACTAAGTAGCAGAGCAGAGGGCTGAGCTTCTGGAATACGGCAGTATACCCAAACACCTCTTTGCTCTATGCCGTGGACTCCTGGGACCAATTTTCCATTTACCGGCCCTATGAAAAGTAAAAAAGAGAGAAAGCCAATTTGTGAGCTATCAGAGTGAGTAGCTGTAGCTTTTTCAGAGCTGGTTTTATGACAGGCTGCTTGCAGGTGACTCTTGGCTGGTACAAGGGTTTGCCTGACTTAGAGTAAATGAGACCATGCAGAGGGCTTGAGGCAATCAGATGGAAGCAGCACCCCAGTTTCCCCTTGCCTAGTGATAGCTAGCATTCAGCTGGAGCAGCTTGGGGAGAATCTCCTGGGTGATTTGAAGTGATTGCATCCTGCTCATAAAAAATATATTATGCATGTATATGGAGAAGAGCCGTTGACAGCAAATCAGAGAGTAAAGCAGAACCATATCAGCCTGTGAAACTGGCCTGCAGAAGATGATGCATTACAAAGTACATTGCAGGGATTTCCTCCTTGTTACTGCACAGTAACAGGGCTCATTGCACACATAATTTACAATCTCTAGGTAGGAAAGCATGCAGGATGTGGCAGCCACAGAATATTCTTCACCTTCTCCTAACTCACAGCTGACTGCAAGAGGACAAAATTACTACAAGCTGCATCTGAAAATAAACAGAGTGTTTTCATTGCAATGTGACTGCGAGGCTGTTTGAGCAAGAATTCAGTTTTAGCTAGAAATGGGAATGATCTTGGACTAGACTCTCTCCAAAACTAAAGGCTATTTTGATGTGGGATTTTCAGTCAGGCCATTTGAAAACCTTTTCTGTCAGACCCAGGGTGGGATGCAAACACTTCCCCTTCCTCACCTCTCCTTCTAACCGAGTGCAACAGACACACACAGAGACACAAACCCGGATCAGAAACCTGCCAGGTGCGGCTGACTGCATTGCAGTTCCCCCCAACACTGCAAGGCTGCAGACTCTGTGATGTCTTGCCAAGCCACCAGTGCTAACAGGGCTGCTCTGGTAGCCATGCTGTGAAATGTGTGACCTGCTGGGAGACCCACCCCAGCATTGGTTGGGCTGACATGGTTGGGATTCAATGTAAATACTCAGGGCCGGCTCCTCAGCATGACTTGGGGGATGGAAGGGAAACCACCCATCTGTCACTCTCTTATGATGACACTGTTCAATGCATGCCAGCCTGGATGCTGCTGAGGGGCCCACAGGGTTCTTCTCTCCTTCTCTCTGAGACAACTGAGCTCTACAGAAAGTGTTGAGGCAAGGAACATCATCAGAAAAAAAAAAAAAACAAAAAAAAAAACAATGAGAAAGAAAGGTAATTTTTGAGGTTCTGCTTGTTCTGTAAGGTTGGAAAGTTTTGTGGGCTTTTTCACTGCTTATATACACTTTTTAATTTTCTTGTTTCTTATTCTTTTTTTTTAATCTTCTATTTTTCACCTCCCTCCCTCCCTCCCTCCCTTTACATCTTCTTTCTATTCAGGGAAATGCAAAGGCAGCTTTCAGACCCAAAAAAGTGCAGAACTGACTGCCAAAGGAAAATGTGCAATATCCCTCTAAGCCCATACCTTGTGATTTCTCAGTTTTGTTGAAATAAAACCTCAAAATTATAGACTATAATTAGTAGAATTAATCATTAGATTTTCAATGAAAGAAGGCCACAAATTACATTATTTTCAGCAAAAATAACAAAACCCCCAAAGAAAACAAAGCAAAAAAACCCTCAAGATGAATGAGACACCCCTTTTTAATGGAAAAAAACTTTAATTTTCAGCTACTTCTAGGAATGAATCATTGGCTGCAGCTTTTATCAGAGACCTGGACTTGGTTTTTATCTTGGCAGCTTCAGAGCAGACAGCATCTACAACACAGATCTACAACACAGAGCACAGCGGGTGGGATGCAACTACCAAGTTCCTGAGTTCTTGGAAGTACCTGAATTGTAAAAAATCAGATAACTACCAGCAGTGAAAAGATGGTGCATATTTTACCTGCTTCGTTCAACCCTATGGGCATAAAAACCTTCTGTTTTCTGTGGGAGAAAGACCCAGTGGCTCAGAAATAAGGATAACATTTTTGCCCCAGCAGAGGATGCTGAGGATGAATCAGCAGCTGTTCCTGCATCACTTTCTGGGTGCTTCCACATCATCACAGCTTGTTCCCTTCCATGTTTATTATTTTGCATCTCTTGAAAAAAATCAACCCATCCTTGGAAAAGCTCTTTCTACTCTGTTTCTTAACTAAAGATGTAAAATCCCATTCTCTTAGAAATCCATAGGAACATTGCCACTAACTTTCCTCAGCCTGGGATTCAGCACATAGCCCAGACATCAGTGACTTTGAGAGTGTCTCCTGCTCCATGGAAAGGACTGCATTGTCCCTTTCAGGTACATCCTGCTCCAACAGCAAACTTGTTAGGTGAAAACCCCTCTTCTCCTGCTGTTTTTTGGTAATCGTAATTTTCTGATATTACATGATTTTGAGGTTTGTGCCAGTAACAAGTATCAAGTGGCCATTTAATTTCTAATCTCTCCAATACTCAGTTGCTTCTCTTAACTTTCTTTCTTTTTGCCTGCTGTGCTTTTGGCTCCCATTGCAGCAGCATTTCACTGTCCTGTACGTCCTGAGCATAAGTGAATTCAGTCAGAATCCCTGCCACCTGGGGTCAGTAAATCACTGTACTCATCCAGCACTATTTATATGGGGCCAAACCCAGTGATTGTGGCTGGCTGTTGGATCAGTATTGCCACTGGACTGGCACGAGAGAAGAATTCAGCACTGTCTCCTTCCATCTTTTGCTGCTGGTGTCTGCAGGGTGCCTGCCTGCACAGCTGAGCAGCAGGGCTGTGCCAGGTTTTGCACGGGAGTGACTTAATCTCATCCCCTGAAGACAAAGAGTTAACTCCCTCCCCAGGTCTCAAGCAAGAGGAGGATTTAGAAGAGATTGCAGCATCATTCCTTAGGCATACCCAGATGCTCAATATTAACATAGGCAGTTCTGTGAAGATTTTTTTTTCTTGCTACCCATCGGATGGGAAAAATATTTGGATGGAGTAGTGGTTTGGGTGTCACTTTGCAGGTCTGGAGTATAACTCGAATGGAAAGACATGTAGCTCCAATTACTTGATGTAATTCAGAACACAGAGGAGCCGCCTCTTGCTAAGTCAGTATTTAGTTTTTGATTAGCTCTTACTTCAGTGGTAAAAGCCACAGCAAGTTGCAATCTTGAGCTTTCTTTTTCAAGTGTGCATATGTCTGTATGTGAGGCCAAAACCTCAATCTCAGTATCCTGAGCATCAGAGCAGGCACTGAGAGATGACTCATAGGTGTGTATTTAGCTACAGTCTCTAATGAAAGTAGAAAAACAAGACAAGACCAAACTGGAAATTAACCAAACTCATTAAAAAATTCCAACCAAACAAACCAGCAACAAACATCCATTCCCTTCAGCATTTTTTTATAATATTTTTTTTATTTCTTTTCATCTGCCTGGGTCATGAAACTGAACTCCTCTCCTGGCAGTGCAATGCAGTTCTCATGCCACAGGCAGGTATTGTTTTGTTTGGGTTTCCAATGCTATTAAAGTTGTTTGTATACAGCCCTGTTTCCATCCATGCTGAGACTAAAAGAAACATCAACAGAATAAAAGGTGAGAAAGAAAAAGGTTTCCTTAGTGGTGCTGTCGTCCCTTTTATGACAAAGCTTTAATCTGAGCATAAACTAAGATGATTGATTTTCATTAAAATTTTACTATAAATGGATTATAAGATATTAATTAAAGTAGAGAAGGGAAATAAGTGGCTCATCTGACTTGGAAAACTTCACTGACAAAATAAGGAATTTAGTTATCTTGAAACAAGAGGTAACATTAACTAATCCAGGGGCCAGAAAGGGATGTTGATAAGGAACAAAATGCTACAGAACCTTTGTAAAAATACAATGCTGCCTGGCTGAATAGTGTGAGCTATTAGCTGTGAGCCATAGCTGTGAATGTGCACAACAGGACCAACAAAGTTAGTGTTCTCCATAAGAGTAAACCTTGTTTTCCCATTTGTTCAGGAACAAGTTTAGTTTTGGAGAGGTATGTGTTCCAGTGACTCAGTTTAAATCTGTAGCTTGAAGAAACCTGAAATATTCTGGGGAAGATACCAGGATATCTGCTTGTTCCCGTGCAAAAACCTGCAACCCTTGATAAATAACAGAGCATGATCCCAAACTGTCCCTGAGATTGTCTGAGCAGAAGGAATTTCCCCACAAACATCCAAGGTTTGTTTCCTGTCTCTAATCATTGCTTGAGTGCAGGCTCCATGGAGCAGGGACTGCTCTTTGTCATCCTCAGTGCCTCTATGTGCCACAGTCTAGTTTTTTCCCCTCCCATGTCACAAGGGAGGTCAGTCACTTCAGTCCAAAAGTTATTTTTGTTCCTCAGTGTTCCTCTATTGCATTATTGGCCCCTATATCCATCCAAAGGAAAGAAATGGAGGTTATCAGGAGAGGTAAGAAAGAGTTTTCTGGCACAGTAAAGCTGCCTATCTGCACAAGTTCTGCCTGTTCTTTACATCTCTGAACTATTTTGAGTCCAAGTTTTGGCTTTATATTGTTTCAGGGTCATCCTTGATCAATCTTCTGTGCATTTACCTTAAGACCTAGGAAAACTAAATAACTTGTGCCAGGTTCATCAGCACCTTTCTAAAAACAAAACAAAAAAGCAACACCAGAGGTTGAGATAAGTATGTTTGACAGGCCATGATTTTCCTCCTGGGCTTTAAAGTCCAGGCAACACAGACTATGCACAAAAATTGGGTGGTTCTCTCCCCACCCTTCCAAAATTATTTAAGCCAAGTGAAGGATGCCTGATTTCCAACCTGATGCAAACGCCAGAAGAATGCGAGGCCAATTTTGCTGTGTCACAAGCTGATCTTTCGCAGATGTTGAAAAGCTAGGAAGTGCAATTATGGGAAAATTGCACTAAGGCAAACAAGTACATGCCAAGTTCTGCCATTCTCCATTACTCACCTGAGCCCCTTGATTGTGGCAGACAACACACCATCTGTATGTGCTTTGTCAGAGGGGAGAAAAAAAGGAATCCCAAGAGCAGTGCCTGAAAGGAGGAGTGGGAGAAGTGGGGGTAAAGCCTGCACCCAAGAGCCACTGCAAAGGCATGGTGGGATCCAAGAGCTGTGGTGGGATCCAAGAGCTCAGGAGTTGTGGTTAGCAGAGACCTTTGCCAGGGCTATTTCAGACAGCAACCTTAGTACTACCACATGGTAGTCCCCTCTGTGTTTGGCCATCAGGGCTTTCTCCAGATCCCTGGACAAGAGCCCTCCTGAGCACCCAGTGTGGAGCTCAGTTTTCATGAGAAAAGCTTTCCAGGCACTTGGAGATGTCAGAACTTCCAGCCCCTTCTTAGACCAGAAATAACTCGTGATCTTCTCTTCTCAGAAAAAAATTACTCATATTCTGTTTCCCAAAGCTGTTTCCCAACTGGGCTGGATCCCACTGTTCCTGAGGTATCAAAACACACAAAAGAAGAGAACAAATAAGGAAATAGCACAAGAAGGCATGGAAAAGAAAGAGATACTCATGCTCATTGAGCCTCCAAGATCGTTCGGTTTTCAGGGAGGGGTTGAAGAGCATGCCCTCCTTTGCCAGGTTTGTTGTGGGATAAATACCCCAAAAGGCCCCACAGTGCAGGAACGGGACCTGAACAGATAAGATTAAGAAATAGCTGCACTGGTCTTGTGTATCCTGATGGGCTTCCAGTGGAAAGTGCCTCCCTGGCATAGCACAGTCAAGCTGCAGTGGGGTAGGAGAGGTCACTGCCTTCAAAAGTTACACTGAGGGCTGGCTGCCAAATTGAGAGGGGTCATCTGCAGGGAAACCTGCTCCCAGCTCCACAGGACAATGTAGGGAGGAGGGCTTGTGTCCTTTCAAAACTTGCCTACTGCAATTACAGTCACAGCACTCGGTGGATGCTGTCAATCCTGTCAGCACGTTAGCCTCCAGTGGCTGGCAGCTGTCAAAGTGAGTGTCCTGGAGGGGGAAACTGAGGACCAAGGAACAAGGGTTTACCATTATTACTATTTACAGTAATAAATAGTAATTGGAGTAATGATCACAATAAGACTGAAGGAAAATGCTGGTGATCCCTAAAATGCAGCTGGCATTTCAAGGTGGGTGTGGCACCTTCCTCCGTGGTGCTGAGCAACTGTGGTGAAACGAGGAGAAATTTCGGTGCAAACTCCATCCTGGGAGTCCCTGCTCCCCCCACAGGCACCTGCCCCAGCCTGCACAGCCCCCTCTGCTCTGCCACAGGTGACCCTCACCACTTTGGGCAACGAGAGCCCCAAGGGCGAAGCTGGCAGCGAGATCTGAGGAAGCTCAAGCACTGCCCGGGAGCACAAGTGATTTCTGGGTGGCTTTGTCCACATCCTCTCATGCTGGGCTTTCACAAGTACTTCAGCAAACACATTTGCTTGCAGGAATGTTGGCAGATGAGCAGAATTTAGAGAATATCCAGGCCTGGTGTGGGGAAAAGAGGCTGTGGGGCCAAGTGTCTGTATGCCTCAACACATTTGGGTGGTGCCTGTGGAGCAGAAGGCAGGCTGGGAGACCAGTTCCCACATAGTCCCTGAATAAATCTACTCATGCATTGGCAGAAAGTGGATTCTGGTTATGTGAGTGCTAGAAATCACAAAGCAGAAGCACTGGTGCTGGAGAGTTTGATTCACCCAGTGGGGAAACAGAATCTCCTTGAATGCCAGTGTGGGACTGGAGGATGGTTGGGTACAGTGCAGCAGCAAAACTCAGGGAGGAGCCAGAGTGAAAATACTGAATCCAAAGTCAAAAAGGGTCACCCCACACTCATCCCATGTATGCCAAATGTATGTGAAAAAGAGACTTTGGCACATAAATAATTATTTTCTGGTGAAACCCTAGGAAACAGGACAATTTTGGTTTTAGCATGGCTCTGATCAGCACAGTAGTTCCTAAGGGTCATGACTATGGGGAAAGAGCTTCCCTATGCTCTGCACTTTGCTTACACTGTCAGGTGGATGGGGGTCTTGAACAGGTCTGAGATTCTCTTGTAACCGTGGCTTCTTTCTGTCTCCAATCAGGACTTGGAGAATGGAAATGAGAATACACTCATTACACTCTGCTCTTCCCATTGGGACAGTGGGGTAACCAGCGATACAGAAAGCATTTTGCAACCTCAGAGGAAACAAAATATCCCAGATTACTTTATTAGCCTAGTAATTAACCTTTAATCCTCTTTTACTCAATACACAGGGCACAAAAATGGTTGGGCTGCAGAGGCTGCAAGAAGCCAACTCATGGCAATACTTAAGGGTTTATACTGTTTTGGGACCTGAAGAAATCCCCTTGACTATCTCCCACCCTAGGGGGATCCTGCAGTGGCTGCCAATGCATGTGAGAAGTAGCTGATGAGGGGTTAGGGACTTACACATCAGTGGATGAGTTCCTCAGAAGTATCCATCTTGATACACATATTCAAAATTATGCAGACAGCTGAACACATCACTTTTTTTGGATTGTTTTTTGATGTACTCAGAAGACTTGAGACAGCCTCATAAGGAATATATCCAGGCAGGTGGGTGAGTTTGGATGAGAAATCACATAGATGAATTCCTGAAGGCTGCTGCTAAAAACCGAAGATGTGCCTGAACTGCTCTGGACTCAGCTTTGGATGGACTTCTGCTCTCTTTGTCTGAATGTCAAGTTCTGACCTATGGCTACCTGGAAGCTGAAGGGACACATTAGTTCCTTATTTCTGTTTGTAAGGGGAGGAGCACAAGTTCTTACACTGATTTGAAGCTGGCTGGGGGTCTAAGACAAAACACTGAAATTGTTAGAGCTGATCATCTTGGGTCTTATGGCAACCCTTTACTATGGTGCATAGTTGGCATGGCTCTTGTGGAGGGCATTTTAAATAGGCCAGGAAGTGTTGATCCAGTCTCAGTGCCAGATACTGAAGGCACAGCATCTCTTTTACATCACACAGATTTTGTTTGAAGGTGGTTTTGTCTAACACAAGGGCAAGTCCTACCCCACCTGCTCTGCAGAAACCCCTGGGCTGAACCTGGTGACTCAGTGTATCACTGGTACAAGGGAGGTCTGGCCAGGGCGGTAAAAATGGCTGCTGTCATACCCTTTTTCTCCAAACATTTACTCTGAGAGGAAGTTCATAATCTGAAGTTATTTGTTTTATTCTGAATGCCTTTGCCAGTAGAACCTGTGTCGCTGTGGGCGATGAACAAACGACACGAGACCTCGTTATAAAAAACTGTATCTGACTCTATTAAAACAACTGCCCTCCTTGTATACCTTTTAGAACAGGCCACTCTCATTGGTTAGAAGAGTGCCAGAACTCTTCATCCCATTGGCCCAAACCGATGGATAGAGACAAGTCCATCTCACAGAAAAGAATGCAAAACATCACTCCCGTTACAATAACACTTGGAATGTTTATGTCAAATCTGTAGGAACAAGGTCTTCTGAAACCTAAACACCACGAAGAAACTGAGTTCAGAAACTCAGAAACCTCAGCCCTAGAAAACTAGACTACAAACCTGGACTTTCCTTCTCTCTCTTTAGACACTTACCCTGGAGTCATTGACTCTTCTTGCAATCAGCAGGGGAAAGGAAGCACAATCTACTTCACTGATTTAGCAGTTCTGTCTCTGTATGAGATGCATTCCACCCCGGAAACATGTTTCTCTCCAGTTAGGAATACCTTAGGAAGGACAGCCAGCCAGTGCCAGCCTAAATATCGATATTTCAAGAGTCTAAAGCTAAGCACGGGAATCCATCCTTGGTGTTTCATGTTTCATTTGGCTGGGCCATGCCCTGGAATCTGGCATGAGCCATTCCACAGCAGAGTGATGTTTACCTGGTGAACAGGGCCCTGGATGAGGACCTTTTACCCTGAGCCTTGCAGGCTGCAGATTCTTGAATAGAGGCAAAGCCATAGGTAAGAAGCTGAGTTTAAGGGGAGGGAAATGAGACATAACTGACTAGCCATGAAGATGCTGCTGGTTTAATGTTCCTCTTATTGCCTTCAGAGGAGAATGAGATAATGCTCTGATTTGCTACAGGTTAAACAACATGGTGGGTTTTAACAGCTGTCAGAAAGGACATTTCTCCTCAGATAGGTCCAGGCAGCAAAATTTGTGCCTCTCTGCAGTGAAATAAATTTTTCCTGTTTGCTATGCTCATTGAGAGCATGGGCGTATCAATGAATGTGGGTCCTTCATGGCCAGCTCTGTTGGCTGTATGGTTGTGCCAGCTCTTACCAGGGCAGGAAAATGAGAGCTCTTTCCAGCACCTCCTCTCTCAAAAGGTTTGCCTTCCCTCGATTGCACTCATGTGTGAAGTATGCCACTTTGCTGGACATTTCTGTGCAAGTGGGGCATTTTTCTGTCACAGAAGAGGTTTTAGAGCATGAATGGATACCTTGAATTCAGTTTTGTGTTCCTTTTGGCTGCTTCAGTTGCGTGGTTCTAGATAACCTGTAAGTCTTACTGTGGATCAGAGCTGCCATGACAGTATCTATATGCTACAAATCAGACCTGAGACAAAAACTTCTATTGCCTTGGTCAAATTGTAATGGATTTATGGATTATAGAACAAAATTTGAGTACTTGGACCAGTAGAAATTTCTGATTCCATCTAGATGTTTTCCTCTTTAAGGAATGCTTGCAGAGTGAGTAAAAACTCCCAGAGGTTAAACCCAGGCCTTGCTGCAGCCCCTGCAGTGGGCAGCAGCTGCTGTGCCCCCTTTCTGAGGGTGAGAGCCACAGCACCACTGAGGGGTGTTCCTGCAGGAGGGAGTGCCAACAACACCAATACAGTGGGAGCTGGGCAGGTTTTCTCAGGTGAATGAAGAGCAGGTGCTTTAGGAAGTTGAGGATCTTTGATAAAATGGAGAATTCTCATTTCAGGAATGAGTATGGACATAGCCCGCATGTGCCGCTTTGCTATTTCAGTGACGTTTTCTCTGTTCTTACAGCCCTTTAGTCCTGATCTGCCAGCACTCCCACACCTTGAATTCTGAGACAGACATACTCTTTCTGAAGTCCCTGGCTATTGGGAGGCTGTCCTGTGAGGGATGCCCCAATGGCAAGGGAGGGGAGCAGAAGGTGTGTGGCTCTGGGTGCAGGCAGGCTGCTGTGCCCATGCTTGCCCAGGCAGACCAAAGCACAGCACTGTGGGGTGTACTCCAGGCTTTGTCTGCCAGGAGACACCTGGGTTGCCCCTGTGGACTGGAGGTGGGAAATTACATCACCACTGCTCTTTTCATGGCCTGTGAAAGGCTGGACAAGTGTGGGAACCAGGACATCCTTCTGACTGTCCTGGGGAAATTTATAGGTTATAAGAATTTAGATAAAATTATTATTAGCATGTCACAGGGTGAAAAAGTAGAATTTTGGGATTTTTAGAATGTGGGATCAGGGGACAAAGATCAGGGAAACAGGGTGTGTCCCTGAGCTTCTTCTTTGTCTCTTGTTCTCCATCTTCTGTGGTGGTGTGGCACATTTTGGTTGGTCTAGAACAAAAGTACACTGTTCAATGGAGTTAATAGGTATGGGAGAGTTGTTGTAAATAAAGCATACAGAATTTTTAGTATAAAAGATAACACTGTCCCAAAAGGCGGAGAGTCTGACACAGTCTGGCCTGCAGGGAAGACCTTGGCAGGCCAGGACCACAAATATGAGATAACAAAGAATAAACAAATTCATGAATAAGAGAACAGACAATCTCAACCTCTTCTTCAGACACTGGGCTGGGGAAAAACAGAAACCCTTCACAGAGACAGACAGAGACAGAGACAGAGACAGAGACAAAGTAAAGTCAGGTGGAAGCCAAGATCAAAAGCGTCAGAAACTCCAGGAAACAAAGCAGGAAAAAGTATTTTTATATTTATATATTTTAAAAACCTGACAGACAAGCATAGGCAATGGGCCGTGCATGCCTAAGAGTCCATTAGATGAAGCACTGCCTGTGATCAAGTCCTTTTGATCAAGCATGAGAGTGTTTGTTGAGCTGATTTGCATGCACCCCATAAATGTAGAAAATGAACCTCCACTACCAAAAAGTATTTTTACTTGGAATTTGACACCAAGTGAAAATGAAGAGAAAAAAGTGAGTATATATGTCACTTCCTCCCACTAGTCTAAAAATTTCACTGGCAAGCTTACAGTTGGCAAAAGACAGCATTGGATGTGACTATTTTTTTGCATTCCTATAAATTTAGAATGATTGGTCTAATTTAGGAGTTTACAAGCAGTTCCCTCATTTACATCAGCTCTCAATACCTCATGTTTCTTTCCATTTCCTACTGCACTCCTTCAGTGCATGGACTATCTTCCTTCTCTCCGCTCTCCTCTGGCCATCCTGAAGTCATTCAACTGGCAACATGAGGAAAATATTTACTGTCTTTATAGATGCTTTTGCATGCAAGCTGGTATGTAGAAAGAATGAAGAGATTTGGCCAAGGGAGTGACCAGCGCATCCTCCACAGAGCACCAGTAAATGCATTATGAACCACCAGCAGTGTCAGCCCAGAACCCAGTCCTGGCCATGAGTGAATTTGGGAGTATTAGGTAAAAGATGATTTGCCATTAGTTTTAGCTTCAAATGGAGAGGAGAAAAGTTGCTCCAAGACTGTCCATACCCTTGGCAGCTTCAGTGATGACATCTGGCAGCTGTAATTTCCAGGCTAGTTGGATTTTCTTCCTTGCAAATGGAAAGACCACTGTGATAGAGGTTCCCAGGCTACTGTGGGTGTAACCCACCCTTGTGCTTAGAGCCATTGACCTGTGTGGCTGTGTCCTGTGGCTGACTGTGTTGCTGTGCTGACAGGAGGGCTGCTGGGGAGCCCAGACTGCAGGGGCAGGAGGATGCAAACCAGCATGGGATGCTGGGACAAACCCCACTGCATTGTCCTGTATCCCATGTTGCTCCCAGGCCAGACCAGCTGCCATATTTGTGGAACAATGGGAGCCCCGGGGGCAATGTCATCTCCTGTCTGGAAATTGCTTTTGGATATTTGTCCCCCCTGGCACTAGCAGGCTGTTATGGTTTCCAGACAAATAGACATTTTCATTTGCCCCATATGGGGTTTGGGGAATTTTGGTCACTGAGTTCACTCCACTTATTTACCTCTGAAACAAAAACAAATTCTCGTTGTCTCTTCTTTCAAGACAGGCACAACTTTCCAACTTTTTTTTTTTTTTTTTTTTTTTTTTTTTTTTTTTTTTACTTGAGTTGTTTTTGTGATTCTTTTTGAGGAAATTTCTAAAAATATGTCAGAATTCAGTCTTCACATAGTAAGGGGTTGCACCAACTGTTTTCTTGCTCACTCTCCATCCCAGGAGCATCCCATTGACTGTGTCGAAAAATCAAGTCCTGATCAACCAACCACACCCAATACAGTTCTGGAGCCCCACCAGGCCCTGCTAAGTTCACTTAAAGACCCACCAGTGCTGACACAGCTCAGACATGTCCAGCCATCTTCAGAACTGGCACGGTGTCCCCGTGCATCAGCTTGAAATGTGTGTGAAGGTCTGCACCTCACAGATGTGAGGGTGTTAGTAGGCTCCCTCACTGTTGCCAAATTGTCTGCAGGGGAGTGCTTGTTCTTCTAGTTCTAACAAAGCAAGCAGAAAATGTTTCCTTTCCCTTCCTTCTGGTACTGCTGGAGGCTTCACAACTAAGTTTCTGATGCCTTCAGTCTTTCTTAAAAGAGGCTGGGAGTATGGAGGATGTGCTGTATAGAGAAAACTGGAGGTAGGAGTAGGTTCATCTTCTCCCAAGACTTAAGAAAACTTTGAAGCTGGGCCCACAGATGGACATTATAGTTTTCTTTAAAGTTCTGAGCACCAGGATATAGCTGCAGATCTGTGGGGAAATCCACCTTTGGATCCAGTTCAGGAAGAGAGTGTGGAAGACATGGGCTTGTCTCACTCCCAGAGAGAGATTTCCTCTGTTCACAGTTCCCTCTGAGTAACATGAGGTGAAACTCATTTTCCCCATGCAGTGCCTGCTCTGTCTCTGGGCTTCCATGCAAAATTTGTCTCTAGTGAATATGTTACGGGAGCTTGGGAAGGCTTATGTTGCCAGATTAATACGGAGAAATTGGCACAGGCAGCAGGGAGCAAAAGGAGACAAGACAAGCTATAGATGGAACATCTACTGGGAGATTAAATCAAATAAGGGAATTTATTTATGAAGGCAATCATCACAGTCATCACAACATGTAAGAGAAGTTTGAATTCTGAAGTCCTTATAAAGGAAAGGGGTGTTTGCAGCTCTTGTTACAGAAAGGAAAGGGACAGGAGATCCATGCCATAGTTTGGATTTGAAGACTCAGTCTAAATCCATTCCTAATTGATATAAACCCTCTCAGGTTGAGGCATCGTTGTATTTCTGGGAGATGACAGACTGTAACCTTTTGCTTTACTTTCCATGTGCTTCTTAGGGCTTGCCAGGATATGTTTTGTTATCCCCTGAGCATGCTGCTGCCCTGCATTTATCAATGTCATTGCCACATTGCTGTTGCTGCAGTCGCTTTTGGCAGCAGGAATAGTCAGGAGCCAGCACTGCTGTTTGCTCCTGCTCAGCCTGGAGACAGGGATATTGCACCAAGTGGTGCCAGAGGCACACCCCAGAGTGAGCTGGTCCCCAAATTCAGTAGGGCTGAGACTGGGTGGAAAAGAACAGGGTAAAGGCACCAAATTCTGACTGTTCCCAAGCTCACAGAATTGTGTTGATGTCAGTACTAATTAAGATTTTCCAAGGCCAGTTTGAGCTTTGATTACCAGCTGACAGGTATGTACTATTCCCCTTCTGGGATCTGTAGCTCCCTGCAAATCATCAAACTGTCTTCAGTCAGCTTTGGACCAGAGGAGTTTTGCCAGAGGCATCCTGCATCTGTTGCATCGTATACAGTACATTAAAACCATCTTTAATGCTCTTTATAAAGAAACCACAGTTGTTAGAGAGTCCTGAATGCTGAGCCCTCATGTACTTTCTCGCTGTGTAGTTATTTGCCTGTGTTACCCCCCTGTTGCTTTGAGACATGGTAGTACATAAGGCAGCTAATCATTTAAAGCTATATTCACCCTTCCTCTTGGAAAGCAATAGTGGTGGCAGACCCATAATCACACAGTGGGTCGAGGGGGGTTTGTTCAGCCCCATCTGTAATTTATTGAGTGGGAAATGCAGGGGGGATGTCTTTGTTCATTTGTCTTATTCAAACATGCCTATCGCATCCTCTTGATGTCCGTACAATGATCGGGCAGGGGGGAGGGTAAAGGAATTAGAGAGGAACAAATTGGTGACGGCCATCACAAGAGACAGCCCTTGCCAGCGCCCGATGGAGAGCTGCAGAGCCTGTTCCTCATCCCAAAAAGCCCTTGTGGGGCTTGGGGATGAGGGTGGCTTACACCTCACCCCCAGAGTGACACAGGAGGGGCAGCTGGGAAACATGGCTGCTCTACCTGTGTATTTTAAGTGGATGTAAAGGGAAGGTTTTGAATCAGGTAGTTTATAAAACCCTAAAATGGGTATCAATAGATGATCTTGTCAGACATTCATGTCAGCAGCTACTTTCCCTTTCTTTATCTAGGAGTTTTTCAAAACAGATATAACTGTGAACCGGTGAGCTGGTAGGACTTACTTGTATTCAAGGATTCATTAAAAATGCAGCATCTTAAGACTCCATCAGGAAATGCAGCTGAGACTTCCCCTCTTTCCAGAGCAGCAAACTGTGCAAAAGGAGCTGGTTTTAGAAAGACTGCAAGGAGCCACCGTGCAGTGTCGTGGGCTGAAGTGAGACTGGGCTGTAATTGTTACACTAGAGCTCAGTAAGTAGCAAGACCTCCTGTGAAGAGACTTTACCATCATTGTTTGGCATTTCAAGCAGGACTCAGGACACAGCAGAGGGGTCCTTGTCCTGCCTATCACCAGCCCAGAGCAGGGTGGTCATGCTGAGACTCAGCACTGCTCATGGGAGCTCCCCATCCTTTGCTTTATTTTGAAAATTATCTTCAAAGCTTTGGCTAGTTTTGTTGTCATTCACAAAGTATATGAAATATTCCTGGGTATACCAGGTGTCATGTTTAACACACTGCTGCATGTTTTGATGCTATAAAAACAGAGCAGTTCCATACCAGCAGCAGATGATGCATTGACAGCAACAAATTGAAACATTTCAACATTTTATACCCAGGGTAATTCATGAGTACTCTCTTTTCACGTTCACTCAAAATGACATCTCAGTTTTAAAAGTGAAAATTTCTCACAAAGTGAAGTTTTACCTTACCATCCTCCAGGTCTGCCCCTTTATTTATACAAGTTGTGAAAGCAGAAAGGTCACTTCTCTGTGTATCTCTCAAGCTTTAACAAAAACAATAAGGTGCCCAGACATCACTGGAAGAACCATAAAACTCTGACAGACAGGCAGTGTTTCACTCTTAAACCTGGTCTCATGCCAAACCTTAATGTGAAAGAATGAGAATTTCAAGAAGGAATGGCATTAATTGGTATTTCCTGCATGGTCTGAAATATCTGCATCTCCCCAAACTACAAAAGTGAACAGACCATTCATACTGGCTGATCGAATAAAAGGTTGATGGGAAATGAATTAAAAAATGGCATATTGTAAGTCAGATTTTTGAAAATCTGTCCTTAAATTCATATTTTCAGCATGGCAGAATCTTAAAATATTGTCTTACTTTTGCAGTTCCAATTAAACAAGGCTTTTAATCAGAATCCATTTCGTTTATCTGAATCAGGAAAGGAACTAAGCTCAGATTTTAGCCATTTGAAAGAAAAGAAATATTAAAAATATTTTTCCTGACTTTATCTGCTGAGTAGGCAGAACAAAAGAAAAAGAATTGCTTCTTGGAGCTCCTGTGGTCACACAAGTTTTAGAAACAGGCTGCTCTGATATCACAGGAGTAGTCTTTAGATTTCCTTATTCAATCTGCTCTATACCCATCATTTTAATTGATGGGATCAGGAAGTGTGTGGTGGCAGCTTGTTTGGGATAAGAGTAGGTTTGAAAGCTCTTCTACACAACCAGAATTTCTTATTGTTATTGATCTAGCTCTGTTCCAGAAGGAGATTTTTTCCCTAGAAGTTCTAATATTTCCTTTTACCTGATCAGTGAAATGATGTGAGGAGCCACTTTCCAGAGCCTGGGCACAGTATTCAAACATGCAATGTTCAGAGCCATATCTGTGTATCATGAAATACCAGAAGTATTTGCATCCAGAGGGAGAAGAGATTCAGGGAGTGAGTTCATTTCCATTGCTGCTGGAGATCAGAGGCCCCCAGTTTTGTACATCAGTTTTCACAAGCTTAATTTTACTGACTTTCTTGCCATTATTCCTGATTTACGACAACAGGAGATTAAAATGAGGCTTAGGGAGGATAGCTTCCTGCTGAAATCCCCAAAGAGACCAGATCTTGCATTATTTCACATCAGAGTAAACGATTCCTTTGGACAAAAGAAACCCATGAAAGAGATAAATATCCATCCAAATGCTAAGACAGATGGGTTCCTTCAGAGCTACCTTACTAATCAAATACATCAGTGCCCCCTTCAGTAATGTGATGGGCAATTTAATGTGGGATATATTTCATAAAGACTGGGGGAGACGGTCCAGGGTCAGCCTCCCTGTGGATGGGGATGGCCATCGAATGAACTGGAGGGCTGCTCCATGCAGGTATTTTGTACCAGGAGTTTGTCTTCCTTCCTTCCTATCAAGTCCTGCCACAGCTGTACAGACAGACAAGAGAGTGTGAGCAGCCACTGCAAAAAGACCAAGTTAACAGTAGAGAAACTGTCAGGAGTCAGACATTTGTGGTTAAGACACAGAGAGGGTGAAAATCTGGTATCTGCCATTTTCAGAGATGTTTTATTTTGGAGAACAAATAGAAAAAAGACATTTTAGGCCTTTTCAGAAAAAGCTAGAGCAAGAGAACAGACCCTAGCAGTACAGTTCCCCCCCAAAACAAACAATGGAAAGTACCAAGGGCTTCAGGACACTATTAAGAATTAAAAATAACAACTAGCAGAGCTGAACCTGGCCCTCTCCTGGCATTTGGCACATGGAGCTCAGCAGCAGCAGAAGCGTGCAGGGCTGCCCTGCAAACCTACACTGTTCACATGTGCAACCACAGCTGCAGGGGTGAGCTGTGGGAGCTGAGCAACATGAAGCAGAAATTATGTTAGCAAGTACAGTCCTGGCATAATAATTCACACTGACGGACAAAAATTGCATTTTTCATCCTGTGCTTCCAATATTTTTCTTCTGTGTTCTCTTTGGGATGGATTGGAGCTTGTTTGAAGCTTTTCCATGAAAAACAATGCAAACACAAGTATCCATTCATCAAGGTTTGGATAAAGGTGGGGACTTCTTGGGCATACTCTGAGCAAGGGGTCTGGGTCTGATCACCTATGATCCCAGAGAAGGTTCTAGCTGCTGGCCATTCTCAAGAGAGCACATACAGCTCAGTTTTGACTATCTGAGACATGAGAAAATTCTCCTAATTAAGCTGTTACCAAATCCCTCAGATGGTTCAGGATATGGCAAACAATTTTTTTTCTGGCAAGAAAAGATTATGCAAGAATAATCTTGCCCTGCTCTGTGACCTGATGAACTATGAGGGCTGTCCAGAGCTCATGCTGCCTCAGAAGCTGCTCATCCACACTGCTCCTCATATTCCTGCACTTCTGCCAGGGTCTGTTTGACCCTTCACAAACCAGCCAGACACCAGCAAGGTCTTCCGCACCTTCAGATTCTCTATCAACAGTTTTACCACAGTCCTCATGGCCTTCAGGCCTGTCAGTTTGGCACTTGTAGTGCAGCTTGTGTAAGACTGACAGCAGCCAAAACCACCCTGTCTCCCCCTCCCTGCTGCTGGGCTCTCCCACTGCTGTCCCCCAGCAGTGGGTGCTGTCTGTGCCCCTTGGGATGCCTCCTGTGGGACCCAGCTGCAGAACAAAGGGGCAGTGGTGTGACAGGCACCGAGATGCTGCAGCCAGCAGACTGTCATCTGGATCTACTTTGTTCGGGAAAACCACTTAGTTTACAAATATTTGTATTTAAATTCTTTTCTGCCCACTTAATTCAAGTCTGCACTGCAAAAAGAAAGGAAACCTTCCTTAGAGAAAAGCAAAACACAAAGGCGAGGAGGAGGGAACTGCTCCCTCACTAATACCACATTTTCCACAATGGAAATAATTGTCTCTCTTCATGTTTGACAGTAATCTGCAGTCCCAAAATAAACAGGGCTCCTCTCAGTTTTGCCTCAGGGTATTTCCCATCTGTCAGGGGGGAGCAGGAGATCGCAGACAGCTGTGGCAGAGGCACAGCACGCTCGGCTTTGCACCCCTCACTTTCACCTCAGAGGGTTATGGTGGGAAAGGCTTAATATCTTCTGCTGGCCATCAGGGCATACACACAGGTATCTATTGCTCCCTCATTAGCCAGTGGAATTCCAGGACTGGCAAGGGAAGGAAAAAGCAATAAGCTTTGGATTGAAGTATGGCCCTCTAAAGGAGCAGTATGGGCTGAAATGCAAATATCTAAACATACACAGCAGCTGAGCAAAGGTTCATCTACTCTGGCTCCTCTGAGACATGCATAATGGATGCTTAGGAAAAGACAAACAAGGCAGATTTCAAGACGTATTTCCAGACCTCCAGCAATTTCATATCCTTCTGCTTAACAGCTCTAAATGATTTTTCCCCTTTAATTTAGCCTCTAGTAAGTACATTATTTATATCCAAACATCCTGTGACAATGAATTCCATGGCTTGACTCTAGGCTGGATGAAGAAATACCTCTTGGTGTTTTGATCCTGTCACTAGTTTTGGTTTTTTTTTCTAAGTCTCTTCCATTCTAGAAATGGAAGATTTGGTGACTAACTCAGGCCAACCATTATTTTTAGGTCCTTGTCCTGTGTTCCCTCAGGCTTCTCTTTTCAGGCAATAGAGGACACACCATTTCATAGTAGGCTCTGTAGGTGACTTACCTGCTGGGAAGCCAGGGGACTCAGTCAGGGCACCCCAGTTTATACATACCCATACCTTACTGGCTTACACACTAATTTTGGGGCATTGTCATCCTTGTTGTTTTCCTTATTCAAATTTAAAAGTAATTTTGAACAGAAAGTAAATAGATGCAATTTCCATGATTGTGAAGTAATCCAAAGTTACCACCTTTCTCTGTTTTTTGTTATTTGTTAGGTTTTTTTTTGGTTTTTTGGTTTTTTTTTTTTTTTTTTGTTTTTTGTTTTTTTTTTTTTTGTTTTTTTTTTTTGTTTAGAGGTTTGTATTTGTGTTTTGGGGTTGTTTTGGTTTTTTTGGGGGGTTTTTTGTTGGGTTTTTTTTTAGTCTGGTGACAAGATCTATTTAATGAAAGAGACTGCAGCTCCAAGTAATGGCACTTCTCCTTTCAAGATGAACTGGTTCTAAGACTGTGGTCAAAGCCTGGCTTTCGCCAGACTAGCAGTCAGGGGATACACAACAGGCAGAAGGAAATAATCATGCAGTCCCAAAGGGTTCCTTAACACATGGAGGCTCAGACAAGAAGATCAGGTTTTGGGAATAATGACATGGAGAATGCTGGCAGGGAAGGAGATGCTGACATCTGCACCATGTGGCTGACAGACTAGAGACAATTCAGGTCCAGCAAAGAGTAAAAGGCTTCCTATAAACATAAAATAAAATCTGTGAAGGCAAGGAAAGGATTCCACTCTCAGGCTCTCTGGGGATCTTTTCAAGAGAGCACTCAAGACCTTTCCAGATTTTGAGCTGTTCTTTGATATTTGATGTAAAACTAAAGGCACCCAACTCTTTCAGAAAACATTAGGAGAAGCAAAGACCTGACATCTATTGCCTGGATGCATCAGGACACTGCTAACTGGGAAGAAACCTTGTACCTTCTTAAGAAGGGGAAACCTTTCCTAAGAAGGTATTTGTGTGTCTTGCACTGTTGGACTTGACCTCATGAGAACAGGTATGAGCAGCCAGCAGCTATTCCAGGGCCTTGGGCTGTCAGCAAGGCTTGGAGAAAAAGGTTAGATTGCTGAAGGCTTAATTCTTTCTTTCTTTTACAGGGAGAAGAAGTCACCAGAGACAAAATAGATATTCAATTCAGACAGGGGAGGCCTGCAGATAAGCAGCATCCCAGCAAACTGCTGAAGGGTTCTCATTTCTGAATCCAGCCAGGAAAGTGGAGATTTTTTGCCACTTTAAAATGCCTTTTTCCCTGTGAACTTCCGAAACGCTGGTCTGTGAAGGGTGGTGGGGTAGGTATCATATAGGAATCATATAGAACAAGAGGCTCAGCAGAAAAGGGGGAAACCCAGAGGAACCTTGTGACTCAGTCACAATTTCCTCCTACACAGTTTGGCTCAATGCAGAGTCACAATCAGATAAAGGAGATGAGCAAGAGGCAGCAAATGAACAAGGCTCCTGGATCACAATTTACCCACCTTCAGGGACAGCTGTCAGTTAACACTTATAACCCCAGTGTTGTGATAAATACTGCAGCAGATTCTTGCAGGGGGAACAGACTGCCTGCAGCAACTACAGGAGCCACAACAGTGCCATCACAGAGCTGCAGTTACAGCTGAGCTGAAAGCTTGAGGTGTTTTTAACATTAAAATTTTCTGAATTGCTGCTAGCATTGAAAATATTTATCTTTCCCTGGCTTATGTATATGTCATTGCCTTACCTAATGGGAGCTGAAGCAAGACTTCTTCATGTCCACACTCAGCTCTACAGATGGGATAACCCTTTACTCTGGGATGAGACTACAGATTCCCTGATGCTCTCACAGCAAGCTTTGATGACGAGTAACTGAAAACATTGACTCTAAAATGTGAAGAGTGAGTTTCAATAGCTCATTAAAGTTCCCATTGCAATTTTTACTTTAGGAAAAAAGTCTCATTTTTGGTTGAAACCCCCAAACTTCATTTCTTCAGACATCTTCCTTTATAAAAATAAATTTGAAATTGCCCAGAAATGCGCAGGCAAGTATTTTAAAGAGAGCTAGTATTTGTTATGAAATAAAGTAATATAAGGAAGAAAAAAAACCAAAAAACAAACACAGAAGCCTTTCTGTAGGCAAGCAGAGATTTTTTTGCACATACACACACACACACACACACAAAAAGAAACTACCTTTATAAAATATTTCCCAGTTTGAGCAATGTTATATTTTGACAGTTGTAATTATAATAGCCTGCAGCCTTTGACTTTTCCTTCACGGAGCCTTTGCTGCTAATGCAGAACTGATTTAGGGTCTGGGGTCCCTTACAGCAGCTGACTCTTATTAGATCTTGTTTCCGGCAGTAGGAGTGAGTCATAAATGACCAGGTAGCCCAAGACAGGCAGGAGGAAGCCTCTCAGTGCATGGCTAGAGCACAGAGAGGAATGGTAACTTGGGCCAGCTCAAAAGGAAACAGGAACACAGGCACTGCCTTGATTCTCCCAAGTCTGATGGATGTAGATGACTTGGGCTTTATAACACAGGTTTGATGGAAGTGGCTGGCATCCCTCAGACTTGAAGCCTTCTCAGATCAATTTGTTTCTTGATGTTTCTTGTTTTTTCAATTTGATTCTTGGTAAGGTCCCAGTTACAAATCCTGCCTGTGTCCTGTGTTGCTGATGCAGGAACACGTTGCAGTGGGAATGGCAGTCACATCACACCATATACCTCCTGCAGTATTTGGTTTATCTTTCCCTCATCTGCTTTTGCTTTGACACCACCCAGGCCCCCAACACACACACACTGTGAGCCCTCTTTAGGTAGTGTGGGAGTTCCTGTGCTGTTGCCATGCACTGTGCAACATCAGGAGGGAAGACAAACTGAGTATGGATCATAGGTGCCTGCCCTCTTTGCAAATGGTGTTTGACTTGAGCCTTTAGTGCTGAGCTCTGCCCTGAGTGATGCTGGGAGCACCCTGGCCTCAGGGTCTGTCATGCTTGTCCCTCTCAGATAAGCTTGTTGCTGACATTTCCTCACTGTGGCTCAGGAAAAGGAGGTTTCCGTACCCTCTTAGGCTGAAGTGTTTCAGACTTTAATGACTCAAGTCTGTGGAACAGAAGCAATAAAGATGTGGGAGAGAAGGAGGGGAAGCAAACCCTCTCTCAGAGGTACCAAAGTGTGTAACACCTCGTAAAGCAGTGGGAACTGGAGTTCAGAAAGTTATTGGAATCAAGACTTTCATCTCCTGTCAATAAAGCGTTATCAGCACCGAGCCCAATTTTCATCTCTTAATTCCAGATGTGCACATTGGAACTTCATGCCTCTTCTCATGCCGAAACCTGCAGCTAAGTTCAGACCCCAGGGCAGATGGAAAGTAAACTAGAAAACAGAAGAGTTTCCGCTTGTGTCCAAATTCAGGAGTGTTAGCGTATGCCCAAGATTTAATCCCTACTTTCTTGGGTTCCAGTCAGGACAAAAGGCTGTGACCTTGCAATGTTCCCTTGATGAGAGGGAGAAGGCCAAATTAATAAGAAAGGCCATGAGCTATGGTTTCTTTATGAATGAAAGAAGCCATTCAATTTCCTGGGCAATCTGAAGCCTTTCACATGGAAAAATGATTTAAACAAAGGCAACTGGCTACATCTTCTTTCCAGAGAAGATGTAGAGAATTGAAACCATACATTTACATAATATTGTGGCAAAGTCCAGAAGAGGTGGAGACAACAACCTCACAGTCTTTACTGCCTTTTATTCATGTTTCCATTGCCTGTTGGTGGAAACACAGCCATGCCAACTAGGAGCCTGTCCTGGTCTTCCCTTCCAAACTCATCCTGTAGCTCAGTGCTGAGAAGCCAATTGTCACAAAACATAATCGGTGAGCTGAAAGTTTTGTGCCAGAAGGCAGAAAATATTGTCACCATTGGACTACAGGAGAGGACCATGAGGACAGGAATAATCTGGTACAATTCAACAGGGGTACAGGAGGTTATATCTAATCCCCACTGCCTCTGAAAGCAGAAATTTACTGCCTGATTTTGGTCACCAGTAGTTGACTATGTTGCTCCATGAGGGTTAGCTGAGATATGCTCCCACAGCAGCAAGAAGGACACCCCACCTGCTCATGCCTTACTTCAGAGAGAGGGTCTGAGAGATGTGCACCTCTAATGGGAGTCATACAGTGAATTCATTGATAATAACAAGAATATGCCACTTGGATGTCTTCACTGTGCAAAACATGCCCATCACCTGTGCCCCAGGAAACCTCAGGGCACACTTTGGCTCTCCACTGATCGCGCCTTGAGATCTGTGTTTGAAGTCACAACAAAAGCAGACAAAATCTCAGTGGGCTAAGGATGAGTTGCACAGGGCACTTTTGGCAGCCAATTGACATGGTAAGATAATTAAGTGTAGTGTCTTTTGGGGTAAATGAAAGAGTAGTGCTTTTTTCTTTTAGTCTCAATTATGTATTTGCCAAGGAACAATCTGAGAACAGGCAGCTCCCTTCAGTGGCAGACAGCCACATTTTTGGAATCAAACATACAGGGCATTGGAGATATCCCTGTACAAAATCCATGGTAAATTCTCAGGGAATAGGGAATCCAGAAGGAAAAAAGTCAAAGAGAGAAAGGATAAGAGAGAGAAAACGACAGAGATATCCCTCTTGTGATTTGTAGTAAGTCTTCATGTTCAAAGTGAAAGCAATAGAAACACTAAACATTTTATAGTGCAGCTTCATTTGTTTAGGCTTCCCTACTGAGCATTAAATTTTATGGTACTTTAAAGAGTGCTTGATAGTTTTGTAAAGCCCTGCATTAAAGACACACGTACATACACATGTGCCTGCGCACATGCAGCTTTAACAACCTCAGCATCCTGTAGTGGCCCAGTACCTTCCAATTTTACACTGTGAACTTAATGCAAAGCATCAGAAAACACCTTGCTAGGAGAGAAGTGTTTGATGTTGGAAAGCAGAGAGGAGAAGGAGAGAGTTTGGAATGAGGCAAACACGGGCCAGTGGAGCCTGCTGCAGCCCTGTTCCCAGCAGTCTCATGAGAGCCTGTTCTCAGCAGTGAAGCAGCCAGCCTTAGGTGTGTTATCCACAGGAGGTTTGTCTTTCCCTGGCTTGTCATCACGTGGATGTGCCTTGCAGCCAGCCCTCCCCTCACAAACAGACATTTGTGTTTGCAGTGAGCAGGGTGGAAGGTGCAGTCATGCAGCAAAGCACAGAGAGCCCCGGGTGGGGAGCATGCTCTGTTGACAGATTATCAGATGGATGAGCATATTATCTGGACACCAAGGAGGCTCCCAGGAGCTGGCCTGGCTTCTCCTGCACCCAGCTGTATTTGGTTTTATTGGAAGGAACTAGCACCTTTCAAAGGATTTCCTTTCATGTGCCCCACACCACACACCCTCCATACCTTCTGCCAAAGCTGTGATGGACTTCTCATGTGATGAGACAGAGTAATGAGGGAGGTCTTAAGCAGGCCTGAGGCTCCCAAAGCTTCAAGAATACACTGAAGGCACTGAAGTGCTGTGCTTCCTTGTAAATACCTAATCCCCTTCAGATGAGGAGCTCCAACCTGTGTGACCCCAGAGCTATGAATTATCCACAAAAGACTTGACTCTCAGCATGCTTGACTGTCAACTTAGCAGTGGAAAAAGGGCTTTCTTTATGGTTTTCATTCAGGAACACTCTGTCTGCTTAGGACTTCAGAGGAAGACCATTTATCAACAACTTTTTCTACCTCATCTTCTCTCTATGACACTCTGAGCTTCTGACTGTGACAAGAAGGTGAACGTCAAGCCGTGGGTGCAGATAATGCCATGTTGGCAACCATGGGGTGTTTCTTGAATTCCTCTAGTTCTCTCAGCAAGCTCTGTCAAATTAGAAGCTACTGGTCCAAGCAAGCAGAGTTGTTTTTTCACACCGCATCTACTGTTGTACGTTTCTTAGAAGAAAGAGAGCATGGAAATGCCTGTTGTTGAAACTTCTGCTTGCTTGTGAGAACCAAGTTTTTTCCTTACTTCAGCTGCAGGTGACAGCTTCCTTCGAGTTGCAGCTTAAGAAATATGCACTTCACAAGGTGTCACTCTACACAGCAATTCATGTAGCACTGTGTGAACATACAGCTGTGATCTTCTGCACATACAGCTGTGGTCTTCTGTACATACAGCTGTGATCTGCACATACAGCTGTGGTCTTCTGCACATACAGCTGTGGTCTTCTGTACATACAGCTGTGATCTGCACATACAGCTGTGGTCTTCTGCACATACAGCTGTGGTCTTCTGTACATACAGCTGTGATCTTCTGCACATACAGCTGTGGTCTTCTGCCATGCTCAGCAACAGAGAAGAGTTGACAGCAGAGCCTTATGCACTTGCTGTACAGGACCATGGAGGGCTCTGGCCACCAGTCTGGAAAGGTGATGGCCTGCCTTGAAGGTGCAGACAGATGCAGCAGACACGTTGCACACAGAAGTCCATGCGCTGCCATATGGGCATCTTATGGTGTAGCAAGAGCTGGGACAGGGGAGAACAGCACAGAACTTAACTAGGAGCATGTTTTTCTATCTTGTTTTACTTCCCAAGTGGTATCACCACTTCACTGAGATGGCAGGCTGGCCCTCTTACACAGATCAATGCTCAGCTGCATTGTAGCTGTTTGCTACTCCATTCCTCAATGCCAATATCTACCAACTAGCCTGACTAAGCCAACCCAGGAGTCCAGGCTCTTTATCCCTCCTCTGTTCAGCTCCCCCGAAGGGCAAACTGAACATTTTAGTGCAGTTTTAATTCTGCATTATGTCCAGCCAAGACACCAGTTGCTCTTCAAATCTCCCACCAGAAATCACTTGGATTTTTAACAAAACTGTCAACAGGACAGTGGATTCACAGAGAGCTTTTATTTCTCAAACACATCCTAAGGAGAAGAACCCTAAGAAGACTGTGGAGGTCAGGTTCCTGAAAGTCATGTACTTTAGGCAAGGACAGTCAAGGGATTTGCAAGTTCATTTCCGTGGTTGTCCTTGCAACTTAAGAAGCTAAAGGTGAAATTTAAATAGCAGAGAAGATGAGTTATACAGATTTAGGACATGCATGCTCTGTATTTTGTATACATTTGCTATATTTAGGGAAGATTTCCAATGGCCCAAAAAAAGTGCTTAGTATCTAGTGACTCAACTATATGTGATTTTAATTGTGTAGGTTAAACAACAGAATGCCTGAATTGTCCATTAAAAGTTGTATTTTGAGCAGTGAGAGAGATCTCATGCAGAGGGAGTCGTGCTGTGGTGACAGTGTGGGAATGTGTCTTATCACCCTTTCCTCATGCAGTGTGAGTTGGACTAAATTGGCAGCAGTGTGCTGGCTGGCTCCTAACTCTAAGGCAAGGAGGATTTTGAAACCACGACCAAGTAAACTAGGTTCAAGACCTGGGTTATGAGCAAGGAGAAATGCAGCTAATAAGCTCTGAGGTCTACCTCCAGTGTAAAACTGTCCCCACATGTATGAGACAATTCAGCCTCACAAAGCAAGCAGCCTGAGCCCCATGTCCATGCCACAGCACATATCCTGGCTCACTTCTGGCTCCCACAGCAAGCCTACAGCAAAAATCATGGCTCTCAAGAATCCCATTTGGCTTCTCCTCTCACAGACTTTATTATCTTTGGGAACCCACCACAGGCCACTACATATCATGCAGATAGGGAAGCTTTTAAAAACATGCTTCTAATTATTTAGGCACCTGGTCAAGAGCCTCACAACTTCTGCTTGTGGTACAAATGACTTGTCTTTTTCTTGGGGCCCTCCCATTTTCTTCTTCCTCTATTTTTATTTCTTAGTCTTTCTGTCTTTCCTGTGAAAGAGAATTGTGGGGGCTGTTTAAACATCATTAAAGCAAACTGCTTCTCACAAAATATATGCTTGCAGGAGTAACCCCATTGCACTGGGGACAAATAGATCCTGGTCCCAGAGCTGTCATCACAACCATATGCTTTGTACTGTGTCTCTGAATGGATTCGTCCCAAGGTAAACTTGGTAATGCTTTAAAGTATTGCATTTGTTAAGTATTCTGTCAGGAGCGTAAATCAGAAAAGGACAGCACTGTTTCTGCTGGGCAGGCAGGACCCTAGCTGGCTCCTGGAGCCTCACAAATGGCAGTTGTGGGGACTGAACATCACACCACATCCCCCTCCTTGCTGGCGAGGAGGAGTTCAGGCCTGGCTTATGGGAAGATGTTCCCAAGCTAGTGCTCACGAGCCCTGCCAGGGTCATGAATCCAGACATACAAGCAAGGGTAAGGGCTACAATCCCACTAGTGAGGACAGAAACTGAGCAAAACAAAGCAAAGGCTGTGGGATCACTACTAGCGTGATGTGTTTTCTAGACAGGTTCCTCAAGACTGACTTGCACAAATTTAGTCATCCCTTGAAGGACAGTATCTACATCTTGTGAGCTTGTGCTTCTTCTGAGAGCCATAGCAGCATGGGCACCCAAGCATTTCATGTCTGGCAAAGCCAGTCTGTGCCTAAACTTCACCACGTGATTGAAAGCTCAACATGTGGCTGCTGGGCATTACCAGAAAGAAGTAGCCACAAAATCTGAACTCTCCCCAAGTTTGGGAGTACTCAGATCCCTGCATTCACTTCAGTTTCCTCTCTGGCTTTGTCTGGGAATGTTTGTGCCAGCAACCTACAGAAGAAAATGAAGTCCATTGCACACAGATGCTTGGCCAGCTCTCAGTAATGAAACACGTCTTTATCGTCCACAATTTTTGATTTAAGGAAGGGGCAAAACTGCCCACAGTTTGCAGAGAAAATAAAATATATAAAAAAAGAAGCAAGCCTTAGTGCTTAGGTTGTGAAATGCAGCTTCCTCGGGACAATAAAGACGTGTTTCATTATGGAAAGTGGCCGACCATCTGTGTGTTTTTGCCTCGTATCCCTCAGATCTGGGAAGTAACAAGGTCAGTTTTGCACTCACTTTGCTGACTGTAACTGTGTTGACGTGTCTGACTTTGTAAACATTGCCAGCATTTTCGGAGTGAAGACCACATGCCTTCCACTCCTCTGGGCACACTCCTCCCGAGGGGAGCCCTACTGCTTCCCCTGATGAGGCAGAGACATTGGCATGTCATCTGCCTGTTATGAGCTGCTCTGAAGGACTGTTCCCTGTGTGACTCACAGCCTCTGGCCTGGCTGAAATCATCTCAGAGGAGCAACACTCATCCTGCTTGCAGGGCTAGGCATGGCACCCTACCTTGGGATGAAGTGATGCCAGACAGATGGTGCTTTGTTGGAATCCTGCTGTGCCTCCATGCTTGCTGCTCCACTGTTTGCTCTGCTCGGACTGGTTTTCAAGCAAGGGCTTGTTGGACAGATGCAGAACAGTGTATGGCAAGGGCAGTAAAGGTGCCCCTGTTGCCCTTGTCCTCTAGTACTGCCCAAAGCTGCCCAGTCATTTCCTGGCCCTTGCCTCACGTGCTGACACTGCCCAGCAAGGTTTCTGCTTGAGACTTTCTGAGCTGTGGATGCTTCTGCCTGCACCCCTGGGCTGACCTGTGCTTGGCTGCTTGTGTTGAGAATAGAGTAAAAAGACTCCAACATGGAAAATATGGTGCTGCTCTCTAAGAGGCTGCTTTTTCATATTGGCCATTGCACCTGTCCTATGAGGATTTGAAAAGAATCAGTGCCCCCATCATGATCTCCAGCCAGAGCTGTGAGTTCTTAGCCAGAGAGAGCTTGTGTGGTTGCTGCAATGGACAGGGTGGTGCCAGAGGAGGCTGCCATGGGAAGGGGTGGGAAGGCTGTTTTTTGTGTGAAGAGTGGGATGGAATGGGGGGCAAGATGTCCCAAGGCTGGCTCCATTTTGGAATCAGGTTATTCTTGACATACTTTTTCACCTCTCATATCTCACCTGTTGAAAGCCAAATCATCATGCAGATCATTGGCTTTTACATTTTAAAATATATCCTCTTATATTTCTAGCGCACTGTCCAGTCTATATCTCCATCTATCTCTGATGCTTCCTATGGCTATCCAAATGCCAGGGCTGCCACAGGTTAGGAAAATACTGCTCCAGTTTCAGAAGAGACAGGGCTCTGGGGAGAGTAACGGTTTATATCTACCCAACATGATTGAAGATGTACCAAAATCTACTCAGGCTGCTCCAAAAGCCATCCAAGACAGCATAATTACTCCAGCTGTGACCACCAGCCTTCAGATCAGGTCCTAAATGAAGCCATGTGAACCACATGTGGTCAGAAGAAAGAGCTCTAAGTGCAGAATGTGGCAAGGATATGAGTTGGTATGACATTTTCCAAACATTGAGTGAACCAGGAGAGGAGAGGAGAGGAGAAGGAGAGGAGAGGAGAGGAGAGGAGAGGAGAGGAGAGGAGAGGAGAGGAGAGGAGAGGAGAGGAGAGGAGAGGAGAGGAGAGGAGAGGAGAGGAGAGGAGGAGAGGAGAAGGAGAGGAGAGGAGAGGAGAGGAGAGGAGAAGGAGAGGAGAGGAGAGGAGAGGAGAGGAGAGGAGAGGGGGGAGAGGAGAGGAGAGGAGAGGAGAGGAGCTCAGCTTTCCTCTGTGTCTGTTCTGCATGGCTCAAAAAAGGTCAAAGAGCACCAGGAGCCCTCATTTCTAAACACGATACAAGAAGCTGATATTGGTGTTTACACAGTCATTTTAGGGGAGAGAGTTTAATTTCATCAGCACTCCACCTACAAGTGTGCCTGGATATCATTATTGGCAGGTACATGCAGTCACAAAAACACCAATCAAATAATAGAAACATTAGGTTTCAGCTCAAGATCAAAAGAAAGGTCCAAAACTTTTACCCTGGCTCAGCCTGAAGTGTCAGCCACATGCCTCAATACCTCCAGCTTCAAGATCACTCCTTGGCACATATGTTCAGCTCTCTAGGAAAGCTAAGGAACTTCTTGTCCTGGGCCTCCACCTGTAAAATCAGTCAGCAGCAGCATTCCTGGGAGCAATGCAATGAAATCAAGCTTGGGGAGATTTCTGGATGGTGAGGCCTTGTAAAGGGCTGTATGCAAAGCCCCAGGAGCAGCACAGCTCAGGTAATCAATACTGGAGAGCAGATGTCCAACTGTGCCTGTGGAGGTTTGTAATACCCCTTTGAGGATGGAGAGGGTTGAGCAGGAGAGTCAGGGACAGATAGGTGACAAGGCAGCATTGTTAAAAGTGGGAGAGATGATAGCATGTCTGCTCAAAAATAAATGTCCTTCCAAGGCTGGCCCAACATTTAGATAATTCTAAAACTACATTATTTAAGGAGTTGAAGAAGACATGGCCTGGATCATTCCTTCAATGGGTTCCCAGAGAAAAGCTTGAGATAGAAATTAATAGTTTTTTTCCTCCAGTTCTAATTTCCATTAAGTGGAAGCCTTTGTTTCTGCCAAAACCAGAATGCAAGGTTTCTTTGAAATTCTTGGCTAAACGTTCTTCTCTTTGCACCAGAAGAAGCATGGATTTAATTCCACAGCAATCACTGGAGCACACCCAGGCCCTCTGGTGCTCAGGCCTGCCTGATGTCCCCTGTTCCAGCTTCACATAGACATAGTTCATGTCTGTCCAATGCACTGAGCAGCTGCCCTGTACCCGAGAAAATTAGCCCAGGGAAAAGTTTACCAGGGTAAAATTAGTCCCTGTCTCCATCAGGCTACAGCATAATGTTTTATTCTTTATAAACAAACTAGTTGCTGGACCACTAAAACTGGCATTTTAGAGTCACTAAATTGCAGCTGGTTGGCACAGTGCACCCAGACAAGCAAGGAAAAAAGCAAAGAGAGCAAAGGATTTGTGCACACAGTGTCCAGGTCAACAGTGGTTTATTAGGTCCCATTAACCATATGGTCACGATTATAATAAAAGTCTGAGTTATGGCCAGTGACATGTGCAAACCACCCCCGTCCTCAAAAGCCAATATATATATGATGGGTGTAGATTCAATGTGAACACAGACCTATATCACAGAAGTTTTTTAACCCTTTGTGGTCCCTAAGGGAAAGGAAGAAAGACATGAACACAACCAGGCTATATCTAATAACTCTCCAGGTCAGCAAAAACTCTCAAAAAATAGAAGCTCTCCTGTTACTGCTCTCCTTTCCTTCAAGGGTTTGCTGTAGCTTCTTGGGCTGAAAGGCCATTCTTATACCATCAGGCCTCAGAAATTAGGATACTCTTCCTTTTTGAGTGGGCCCAACTCCTGCTCCCTCTCCAGCAGCCTTGTGAAGAACCCAGGTGGTTCTTCTGAGCTGTGAGAGTGTTAACACCAAGCAGAATTTTCCCTTGCATGTTCCTGAGAAGTTTTGTAATGTCATAGCTCCAGACTGAAATGCCTGCATGATGACCCTTGCAGGTGAAAGAACATTCTTGGTGCTGTGAAGATATCCCATTTCTTTAGTATCACTCATGTAGAGTGCTCACAATGCTCTGCTGGCATGTAATGATTGGACATGTGAGATGCAAGGGCTCTTCAACGATTTCATGGGCCAAAGAGCCAAGGTAAAAACAGGCACTGGCTAATGTAAGTGGTAACGCTGGTGCCAGAGCAGAAACAAAATTCAGAGATCATGAGTAGAAAGAAGTAGCAAAAATTTTGGAGTTGTTTTCCTGGATAAGCCATAGAAAACAACAGTGAAAAGGAGTATGCAACTTAAAAAAATTCATTCCATTTTAATCAGTGCAG
The DNA here is from genome assembly GCA_032173965.1 of Sitta carolinensis. Lineage (NCBI taxonomy): Eukaryota > Metazoa > Chordata > Aves > Passeriformes > Sittidae > Sitta > Sitta carolinensis. The sequence continues at coordinate 4,530,438 of JAVUNC010000006.1, forward strand.
AAATTATTAATCCCTGGAATGAAATTTAAAATGGTGGCTTTTTGCTTAGGTGATGTGCCTTTGAAGCAGAAGGGCTGAACTGGCTGCCAAGGGCAGTGTCTCCTCTGGGCTGCCTCCTCCACGTGCTCCATGACAGCCAGCAGCAGGTCTGCAGCCCCTGCAGCTGCAGGAGGCTGGGACAGGGCCCCTTTGCCCTCAGCCTCCCACAGCTACAGACAAGGGACACTGGAGGCCCACACAGAGCCCAGGGCCAACGCAGCACCATCCCTCCAGCCACTGCTGCTTCCAAGCCCCTGGTGAGGTGATGGCAGCTCTGCCATGCTGAGTCTGGCTCGTTGCCTCTCAGAGTCTGTGAGATAGCTCCAATGAAATCTACACTCTGTCCTGTGACTCCATGTGATCAATTTTCTGAAGAGGTTATCTTCTCTCAGTGCTCCTTCCTTAGCCTGTGTGTCAGTGTCTTGTCCTCCTGTGTGAGCACACACCAGGCAGATCTCCAGCTCTGGTAAACTGGCATATGTCTGGTGACACCCCACCCTAGTTATGTCCTTCGACCATAAACAATGATATTATAAAAGATATTTCTATTTCCTGTCTCTGGGGACAATCCAAATCTAGCTCTTGATGGTTTGAATACATCATCACTAAGGCATGAAGGGCTTCCCTGCCTCTATGTCACTGTTACAGGGCTCATCTGAAAAGCAACAGAGGTTGTGCCCTGACCAAGGCGTGGGGTGAGGCTGGTGCCAGAGAGCAGGCAGCAAGGCACCAGTGGTCGCTGCAGGCAGGAGAACAGTGGCTGTGGTGACTGTTGAGGAAGACCTGGAATTTGGGAAATATTATAACGACATGCAGCAGTGAAACTTTGACACGTGAAGCCCACTGGGGACAATACCCAGGCCTGTTCTCTCCTCAGGCATCTTAGCAGTCTGCAAAGCAAACACTACAGCCAAACAATTCCCAGAGTGCCTCCATCCTGCCTAAACCCTGTACTGATCCATCCTCTCTCCCAGCGTGGCTGCATGTTGGGCCTCAGCCCGAAGTCACGCAGAACTCAGCTGTTAGCACTTATCTGAGCACCCCCTCCTGACACACAACCCACCCATCCCCTCCCTTCAGCAGCTCCCTAAATCTCTGTCCAGAGGATTGATTTGCCTCAGGGGCTTCAGTTCTCTTGGAGAAAAGGCCCCGGTCAGGAGCTCAGCTCACCTTTCCATCACTGGGAGCTGGAGAGTTTCAGACAGCAAATCCTAGGACATAAATAAAAGTTGGGTCGAAACTTGGAAAGGGCCGGACGTGCAAAGAAATTACCTAAAAGGTAAAAGTCAAAGATAAATAAGAACAGTTTGTGTAAACTGTGTGCTCATCTTAACAATAAACAGAGCAGCTGCCGCAGAGAAACTTGAAAGGCCTCCACTCTCCAAAGATGAATGGTTTGCTGAGCCTGCTCTGGGCTCCGTTTGAGGGGCTTCAGCATGAGTAATTGGGTGTGAGAAGCACTGGCTCACCAGGGCTGGAGCAGGCGAGCTCCAAGGAGGGGAGTGTAATGATCCCTGGGGTTATTTATTGTTTCGTTTGCTCATTAGCTTGGCATCACCTTCGGTCTCCAGCGGCAGCACATGAGAGCTTTGAACTGGCGCCCCGGGTGTCGTGGGCGCGGTGACACGCGGTTTGATGTGTGCCCCGCAGCTCCCGTAGGATTTCCGCTCCCCACTCTGCTCAGCCCAGCCATCCAGCTGGGGATAAATCACCCTTTCCCTCCCTAGAACAGCTCAGGGCTTTATTGGTATTATCTATCATTGTATAGTCCTCGTCTGGACGCGTGCAAGCTTACTGTCTCTCGACAGTGAGGGCAGGATTTCAGAGCGCTGGGAGAGCTAAAACATGGGGAGCTAAAGCCTCGTGGGTTTCCCCAGGCTCACTATTCATCACAGGCAGTGTGCAGAACTGGAGAAAGGCCTGGGATGTAGCACGGTTGGCTCTGGCTGAAGGCTCCTGCCTGCAGAAGGGCAAGCTCTGCAGAAAGCCCATTCAGCACTCCCCAAGAGCGTGGCAGAGTCAGTTCTGTTCTCTGTGCCCCTTGGCTGGAGGCTGGCTGAACTTGCACCCCTTTTACCTCCTCAACAAGGGCAGTCTTCCTCACTGGCACTGAGAACTGCTGGAGAAGATGCAGTGTTAGAAGACCAACCCAAGGAGAAAAGAGGAGCTTACAGAGAAACTGTCAGTCCAGGGACACCTGCTGCAGTCCAATACAGCTGCAGAAATACCAGCCCACTGCTTTTAATTATAACATATAACTGAAGCTTTAGTCCAACATATTACGGACTTCAGCAGGCCATTTGCACAAAGGGAGACAGCCAGTATCAACATCTTGTGCCATTAGCCACCTTCATTCCTTTTATTTGGCACCAATTTTCCCCTAACCTAAAGAAAGCCTGTATTACAAGTGACAGAGACCACAGGCTTCCTTAAGCCACCCTGATGAGATTTGTGATCATGACAATGTGTTATGTGACTACCATGATAAAATACAAGCTCAGCAAATTACATGGGCAGGAGAATGCCGAAGAAACACTTCTGGCTTGAGAAAGGTGAATAAGATCCCAAACTTCCAAATTGCAGTGGCATTTGTACTGTCCTTGCTCCCTAGCAGATCTGAGATCTTGCCATTCACTTTTCATTAAGAGGGTTTGACCATGTTCTGTTAGTGGCTTGCTAGATCCTATTGTTTAGGGTGAGTATTAGGGAAGTACTTATGATCAGAAATGGGCACATCATCAAACGTGAGCAGGCAGATCCATTGCCCAACCTCTTACAATCTAGTGATGAATATTAATTAATGGACTGAGAACTCAGTGGTTAGGGAAATGCAGGAACTCCTCTATTCCTCCTTTCAGAAAGAACCCCATCTATTTAGCAAAAGCAGATGTAAACTGCTTTTTCTACCTGTTTCAATATGCAGGAAAAGACTTTAGGATTTCAGTTCTGCTGGGGAAAGCTCAAAAGTCCTCTGTCAAAAAAAATTGTGTACTTGGACAGGGAAAACTGGAGACTACAGGCAAGAGCCTTTTAGCAGCTCCTAGTTGTTGGTAAAGAGCTCAAGAAATCTAACACAGAGAAGAACAGTAAGCACATAGCTTGGCCATAAGGACAAACTCATATGTCCAGGGGGTGGAAGTGAGAGGTATTAGAAGGCAAAAAGGTGTTTTTGATGCTGTGGGACCACTTACAAATATAAAGTGTTTTTTCTGTGAGTGTCCACCCAGGGACATTTCTCTAACTTTTCTGGAGACAGAACTACAATTCTCCATGTGTTGTTCTGAGCATCCATCTTGCAACCATCCTGCAAATACCTCTGTAGATTCACCAGCAGTTTTCAAGCTTTAGATAATAATGACAGGTTTTACCCTGATTTCTCTCTAACTCCCTTCCCACCTTCCCATCCCAGCTCGATGTGAGACATGCAGCAGATCTCCCTTTTTAGGGCTGTTTTCCCATTTTTTCCTGTGATGCTCTCTTCTGACATGTGCCCCACATATGGGCCAGTTTGGCCCCCTGGGGTTGCAGGCAGGGGAGCAGATGCATGGCATGGATGATACCCTTATTAACACACTTCCTCTTCACATTCTTGACCTGGATGTCCCTAAAATGCTTTGGGTGACAGTCCCAGTTCTCTGCCACCCCTCCTGTACCAGCCCAGAGGATTGCTAGGAAGGGCACAGCCAGGTTTTTGGAACATTTCCTCCTCTTTAGCTCTGAAAGCACAGTGGCTCTGTGCCTGGGTTTCCCCCACTGTTCTACCTGGAGCCACTCAGATGAGTGGATGCAGTACCCAGGTAAATGGACTCCAAAGAGGCCCTGGAAACCTGCAGCTAAAAAGTGGTCCAGCTGAAAAATGAAAGTGCACCTCTGTGATGCTGGCTGACAGACACATTAAAGGCATCCATTTCAGCTCCTTGGAGCCAGATGCCTCCTCCTTCCTCTGCTGGGCAGAGAGCCGGCTCAGCATGGAGTTTTCTCTCCCATTTCCTAGGGATGTCAGTCAAAACCAGGCTCTTGGAAGTTCAAGCGTGGCCAAAAGGAAGCAGATTTCAAAACACACCCCTCCCTCCATTCCCCCCTTCCTAGGCCTTTTGTTTCCAGTTCCCCCTCCTCCCATCAAAGAAAGAAACAAGAAAAGATTCTGGAGTCACCAAGTCATGATCTATCATTCTTTCAGGGGAGTTTCTTCTAATATTAATCAACACAAGCCTCTCTCCCTGCCTCCCGTGCCCCAAGGGAACAGTGGGCTTGGAAAGCTCGAGCGGGTTTCAAATGGATCTTGCGGCAAAATTCCTTAGTTCTCAGTTGGAGTGAGATGGTGTCGGTGCAGTTGCCAGACTTTCTGAAATTCTTGGAAGATAAATGAGATTCACTGTCTATTGCCTAGTGCCATGAAGGAACAGGACACCCAGAAACTCCTCTGTTTTTGGCAAATTAGGGCCAGAGTCCCTGCTTTGCTGCAACTGTCCCCAGTGAAGAAGGTAAGGCTCCAGCTGGGAGCTGATGACATTTTCTATATTTTGCTTTTCAACCCTGAACTGAATTGCAGAGGACTAAAGATTATCCCACATATGTCAGCTGCTGACAGACCTCTGGGGGTGGCTTCAAAGTGACACAGAGTAACATTACAATTTCTCAGGCCACTTTTCCCCCTTGAGGTCTGTCTTCTTGGTGTCTCAGGGGGTTCCAGCAGATCAGCACATGAGAAAGCTGTTTTCCTCCCTGTGCCCCGTGGGGACAGGTTTGCACTAGGACATGAGGCAAGTTTGGGCTGTTTGGAGGGTGCAAAGGGACTGAGGAGAGGCAGAGAAGTTGCCTTGTCCTGCAGTCTCTGGCCCAAGTACAGCGTGAATGCCTCTGGTGTTAAGCTCTGTGGAGGAGCCAAGGAATGTCCTCAGTGGCTGCCAAGTGGGACACTCCTGTCTGTGCAGTTCAAGATGCTGGCTGGCCTCCCCTCAGGCCAGGGCTGGGCCCATGGACTGATTGCAAGAGGCACACCAAGACCTTCCCTCTCATCCTTTCCTGGAGGTAAAGCAGGTGTCCAGTCAGTGGAAATTAAGACCACAACTCCATCACGGCTGATCTGGTTGTTTTGCAGAACATCATTTGCAAAACTTTGCACCCAGGCTGTTGAAATAATGTTGTCACTAGATTTACTCCAGGTCATTAAAACCACAGTGGTGGTTCTCTAATCTTTCATGAACCCTTGCCAGCTCTGCTGACTTCATGGATTTTGGCATGACCTCTGCCCGCACATCCCTTTGACTTTTTCTTTCTTTTGTTATTTATTTAGTTTAAGCATTAAGAACCACTAAGCAACTGTGTTACTAGTCTTCCTGATAGCTCTAAAAACACAATAGATGAGGATGAGGAAGAGCAAAGGGAAATCTTCCAAAATACTGCATGAGAACCTGGGTGCTGAAGCATAAGTGGACAGCACCACCCATGAAAGATCTCCTGAGGGAGTCAAACCAAGTCACAGCAGAAGAACTTTCTGATAAAATAGTGTGGCCTCCTGAATACTTTGTTTAAGGCAGCTAATTAAGCTGACATATAAAGATGGTATCATGAACCTCCTCCACTACCAAAAGACTGAGGCTAAACTTACAGAAGTCTCCTTCTGATGACAGATAATCTGGTAACAATCCCTTCAGTATATGCTACCAGCAACAAAGGTGTCCTCTCTAGATCATGATCTCCAGAATGCTCTAACCATATTTTATTCACTTTTTATCTCAATATAAAGGGAGATGATTTCATACTCCCTGATTTCTGATTTTCATTCCCATAGAAAAATACTTCATATTACATTTTTTTTCTGGCTATAATATAATAATAATTGTGCTAGAGTTTCAGAAATACTATTTGACTTGATTTATCATTTCATTTATTTGCATATTCTTCTTTCTTCCACTATTTCATTGCACTTCATCATAAACACATGCTGGACGCACACTTGAAAGTAGTGTAAAAAGGAGAGCAAATATAATGTAGAAATGAACGAAGACAAAATGGTATTTGGAGATTTGACACATTTCCAAAACTGGAAGCAGTATTTTTCTCAAGCAAAAATGTTTATAAATTATCTTAAAATTCTGCTTTACTGAAAATTATAAACATATTAGTTTTATTTTTTAGTTTAGACAGAAAGGAAACTCATTGGTGACTACATCTCCTGTAAAAACATCATTTAGAGGCTGAAGCAGCCCTTGGACTGTGTCTTTAAGAAGCAGGGATGACAAGGGGCTGGCGTGCAGTGGCTGTTAGCATTTCCAAGATGCTTTGTATTATGGCAGGGCTGAAGAGTTGACAGTCTCTTCTCAGTTCTGTGGTTAGCTGGCTACAGGCATGCAGTCATTACTTTATATTAATGTGAGATGTGAACATTGTTTTGCTGGTTGTAATTATTCTCCAAGTGGTACAACCTTAAAAATTACAGCTTTGGAGGATCTCTTCCTCTGTAGTTCTTCCTGGGAGTCGCTGCCTGGGTTGGTTCCCAATAATGAAATTTTCTAAGGAGGCTGGGAATGTATGGATTGATTTATTTGCTTTTGGATGCTAATTAACTTTGATGTTCAGCAGCCACACTCCTGGCTGCCATACAGCGTGCAGGGGAACAGCAGAGCTGGGCGTCTGTTTAGGAACAGGACCACTGTGGGGGTCAGATGGGAATAAGTGTCACCGCTTTGTGTAGCATTTACTTCCTGAGCCAGAACCAGAAACCTTTTTGAAGGGCCCTTCTTTTCACAGGACATGCCAAAGGACAGGAAGAGGGGAGTCCCTGTACACCAGGCTTTTCTAGAATGGGCAAGAAAGAAGGACAAGCCCCAGTGTGGGGCTGCCTTCCAGGAAACTGGGTGTGAGAACTGTCCATCCCCCATCCAGGGAGCTGTACCTTCTGGCAAAGGTTGTCCTGCAGCCACTAGAGCCTCCAGCTTCCACCCTGACCAGAACAAAAGAAGGCAAAGACATCGGAAACAATTGCTTAAGCAGTGATGAAAGGGACCAGCCTCCCTTTATCTCCACAAAAGACACTGTGTCATCAGTCCTTGCACTATATTTCAGCACTATTCTCTCCACCATGCCTGCCAGTGAGGGGCTGTGCAGCTGTGCAAGCAGATGTGGTGATGGGTTGAGTTTTGTTGAGTCTAAGGTTTGGATGAAACCCAAGTGGCTTCTCTCACACAGGCAAGAGACATCAACAGTGATGACCTCTGGTAACACCCAGCTCTCAACGGGGTCATAACCAGAGCTTTCTCTTCTGTCACCACAGCCACTCAATATGCATTGATATGAGGTGCTGGAAAGCCAAGAAGCACAGAGGGGGCCCTGCTAGGCTTTGGGATCATGTTGCTGTGGCAAACACTAATCCTCAGGCCAGCAGAGGGAATTTAGAAAGGAATATTGTTGGCTAATGCCACATGCTGATATTTGCTCCTCAGCCCAGCACTGACACCCTCACCAAAGGTGTCTGACCTTCAGCTAGGGTGCACAGTGAGCTTCGAAGTCCATGTGAAACTGCAGTGTTCAAACTCTTTCCATACTGGAAGTGCAAACATATTTTTCCTCTTTACCATGTCCACTCTCCACTCTCTTCTAGTTTTGTATTAGTGTACACCAGGGCAAAGTGAAATAGGAGTGGAGATGCACTTATTTCTTCTAGCCCTGAAAAAGAGAGATGGCCATTTTTAAAGAGGAAACAACCCTGTGCTAACAGAATATCATTTTAAGAGCTGTAACCCTTAAATGTTTACATGATGCTGCATCTACTACAGCAACACATGTGATACCCACATTTCTGGTAGCAGCCTCCTCAGCCATCATTTTGCCACACACATAAGTCAGCAAGACCTCCTGCGTGTTGCTCTTGGAGCTCTGGCTTTGTGCCTCTCCCCCAGCTGATTTATACGACACTCGGAGCATTCAGCTGCTTGCCACCGTGCCAGAGACAAGCCATAAATCCCTCATGGGGAGCTGGGCTATAAATGGCCACTTGGGCCTCTACACTGCCAGGATGAATGAGGCCATCCCCTGGGGGCCCCAGGAAGTGGCCCCTTCCCTTCTCCTAGTCATGCAGTCGCCCTTAGGGTGGAAAGGACCAGGTACCCACTGCTGCCTTTTAGGAGAACCCAATCTGTCTGGAGCATGGTGCTGCAGTTCAGCCACAGGACACAATATGCTGCCTGCCCTTCCAGTTGGGTACAACTCTGGGTGGTGGCCCCAGCTATCAATAGGTGATCTGGAAGGTTTGAGATCTGGACACAGCTTGGTAGGTGTCTTTTTATGTCATATCATAAAAGCCAGCCTACAAATAATGCTACGGTAAAAGTGAGTGAGGAGACCCACAGTTAACCTGGACAGTTCACTCCTGAGCAGGATGCAGAGAGCCTCACTGAACTTTGAGTGAAGCAATTGAAGCTCTACTCTCTGGGGAGGGATCTAGCACAGATACATGGCCCAATAGAGCAAAGCCAAACACTTTTCACATTGCAGCAAGAGGTGGCAAGATGAGAACAGGCAAGAAAAACTGTTTCTGCTCATGACATGGAAGCAGCAGAGAGCTGGCGCTGCTCATCAGTGCAATTAATCCTCTAGAGAGCAGGCAAGTAGTAAGGTGCATTCATTCATTCACTGTAAACTGATCTTTGGTCAGCTGCTTCCTCTCTCTTTCTAATCCAGGCCCTGATCCCCCATGATTATTCAGATATCACAGTCCTTTTTAGCTGCCATGATGTGTGCTAGAAATCCAGCCATGGGCCAACAGTCTGAGCTTAGGAACACATCAGTGGGTGCTACAGGATCATTTGTTGAGCCCTCAGACAATGAAAGGACAGTTTTTTTCCAAATCTTCTTACTGACTGCCAAATTTAATGAAGATACATATTGGGACAGTCAGCACTTTAGGTGGTGAGACCATCAGTTGTCTTCTGCAATGAAAAGGGCATTTTTTTCACCTCTCTAGTTACTGAAGCTTATTGAGAAAGACTGCAAGAGATTAAATACCCAGCTGAAAAGTCTGGGCCTGCTAAATCTCATAGGGTGGCTAGCTGGGCAACACTATTGCAACATGAAGATGACTCAGCCACAGAGCATCTTTGTTGGCACCCCATTAACTGCAGCGGAGACGATTATTTCTTTATTGCTAAACCAAGTCTGTCAGTGGCTTGGGGCATTTTTATGAAAAATGTAACAGAGGAATAATAATTCAAAACATGTCAGACCAGAAAGCCATGGCTCATCAAATCAGACTCCTTCTGCCTGGAAAGCAACCAGTTCAGATCATTCAGAGTGGGTGAACCAATGTCACAGTTGCTCATGACTTCACCGAAGGCAGCACATCCTTCCAGGGAAGCAGGATCCTCTTCTCATACAAGTGCTCTTACAAGTATAGAAACAGAGAAGAGCAGAGTAATTCTCAGACTAGAAGCTACATCAGCAGAACTGACTCAGAATAGAAATTTGCTTTTCAAAGTTTTCCAAGAGGTGTCAGCTGCTCCTGGGTGAAGTGATGCTAGCAGCAGCGTCCAAGTTACTTTCCTGCTCTGGGAACCAAACCCTTTTAAAACTGTTTTGACTGTAACCAAGGAATTAGAGAGATGGATGAAGCCAGCTGAAAGTGTGACAATCTCCTAAAGGCACACAGATGGTGAGCAGACACTGCAAACTGATTCACTTTGAGTGATCACTTTCCTGGAGCATATTTTGGACAGTTTTCAACCTCTCTGAGAACCTGAGGAAACCCCTATTTTCTCCAAGGCAAAATGAGAGGCGGGAAGGGAGAAGGAAAAAAAACCAAAAAAACATGAGTTTTCCTTGAAACACACATTCGAACATAGTCATTTATTTATTTGGCCTTTGACATTCAGACAAGCTCATCTCCAAGAATGATCACCCGTGGCTCAGCCCAGATGGAGGTGGGCTACAAATTTCTTTGCTAGTGCAAACCATGAAAAGATTTTCCTGTTTTACTAGAAACCACAATCTCCCATTGTTCCCATACTGTTCAAGTGATGTATAGTTTGGTAATTGTCCTGAAAGATAAGGGAAAGCCTCCTCTGTGGCTGCATTTGATATTGGCCTGATGTATGGTATTGCTCAGTGGAGGGTGTCTAGAGTCAGTGTGGAATATGCTTCCCTGCCTCTTCTCACTGGGGAAACTCTGCTGGTGGCAAGCAGGATCTGGAGGGCTGAAAATTGCTTTCCCACATCTAACATCCCCTTCATAGCAGCCTTAGTCAGTTTTTGGCATGAGGACTAGAATTAAAGAGTTGTTTATAGCTGCTCCAGAGCCTCCTCTGCAGTGCTACCACCCCTGTGGCACCCCTGCACCAGGGACTAAAGTGGAGCTGCTGAGGCAGCTCAAAAGGGAAGGAGTGAAATGGGGCATGGAAGGGAAAATCCTGCATGTGGAAGAGTGAAAATCCTCTGGAGAGGGAAACCTCTACCCACAGCAAGTGACAGGAGCTCCTTCTCTTGTGTCAGAGGAAGGGAACGTGGACAAACCCCTGACTGATTACCTATTAGAAACACTAGTTGCTGAAAATCCAGCTAACCAGATGAAGCCTGATACAGGAATCCTCCAGCTTGGTGCTACAAGGGAGAGACAGACCAGTTAAGATTTTCAGATAAAACTCTGATGTCTATTTTTTCACTTTCCAGAGACAAACTGGGGATCCTGTTAATAAATTGTGATAAGATTGTCCAAGCAATAGAGACAAGCAGCCACTAGATGGCATGTCCATCCTCCTCCAAACTCGTATCTCACAGCAGTGAAAGCCCAGGATGCATATCACACAAGCTCAGCAAAAGGATGATCTGTTATCTCAGATCTGCTCTAAGAAAACGCTGGCACAATTTGCAGTTATTTTGCATCGGGGATCTGCAATCTGATGAACATTCCTCTGGGATTTTAAAAGGATTTAAAAATAAGCTGCACATAGATTTTGCCAACTCCCTCTCACTGGTTTCAGTGAAGATGTACTAGGCCTGCAAAGAGCATTTATGTGCAAAACAGCTCGTAAAAAGAAATATACAGTGCTTTGTTCTCCCACAGGAGGGCTAGTGAATTATTTGGAAAGAACCCACATGAAGTAAGAAGTTATTGGTAGATACTGTTTTCCAGATCCTCAGCTGCTGTTATGTGGTATACTCCCCTCATTTATACTAGCTGAGAGTCTAGTCTCTAGGTCTCCAGATCAGGATTAAGCAAGACACCCAACAGTCTTTGGAGAAAGGAGCTTTTATTTTAGGGGACTGCAAAACACATTAGATTTGGACAACTTTCTTTCAGAGATTTAATCTCAGAGGAGTTGGCAGAACAGAAAAGGCCCAAAACAGGAGTGAATCAAGCACATTAGCACTTTTATGCCGTGAGCCACAGTGTTTTCCATGTAGCTGCAAATATCTTAAGTTTTTAAAGCAGAAACTTCCAGTGTAGCTTTAGTCACTGAAAAACTGGCTTGCACTATACATAAATTGAAAAGGAATCTAAAATTACAGATTTCCCTACCAAGTAGTTCTTATATACCATAAAAAAATTTGGGTTCCAGTACAAAAAAAGCTTAAATCACCTCCCCTGTTCCCTGATTTTTTTTCCACTACAATATGAAGAAAGTTTAGAAGTATCCCTTGCCTTTTTTGTTTCTGCACAGGGACAAAGAGTGTGCTCTTATTCAGTGTTATTTTGAAATTATCCCTTTAAAAGATACTATTTTACTAATTCAGTGAAGTAACATTTTACATCTCTCTCGCATGCCTGTGATCTTTTCCAGCACTTATTAAAGGGTGAATCAAACCAGCCCCGGATCTCTGTAACAAAAATTAGACAATGAATATATTTCTTTCTCAAAGACAAATAAATATTTGAATTTCCTGAACACATTTAAAGCTGATGGGAAGCATACGGCATACAGCTGGGAGGGGAGTCTCCCATTTTGTGAATTCTCTATGTTGCTAATCATGGGGAGTCGTGGTGCACTGCTGAAGCTCTGGGATGCTTTATACGGTGCAAATAAAAAATATCTGTCCCCAGGAGAGCACTATGGGCGATCCAGCCCCAGATTTGAGACTAAAGAGAGACACCAAGTGGAAGAAAAACTCATGACTAACTGCAAGTTGCCAGCTTCTCTGAAGGATTTAATTCCTCCGGGTGGTTTGCTGCAGCTTTATGTGCCTAAGGAGGTGATGCAGGGGTGCCTTTGGGCACTTCACTGTCCATGTGGTCATTGAAACATGCATCTCTGTGAGAAAAGAGAAAGAGGCAAAGGAGGGAAAGAGATTCTTTCCAATGCACGATTTAAAATGGCTTAACATAGCAAGGAGGAACTTGATGCCTTAATAAATGAAATGGAAGGGAATTAAGTCTCTAAATACTTTTGTGGATCTGAGCTTATGTAAGAGGTATTAGTGTCATAGGACTGTTTGTTCCACTCGCCTTGCTCCTTCAGGTAAATTGTGCCAGTGTTGCACATAATTCCATGGGAAAATTCCCAGCCTGCCAGTGCCAGCATTCAATGCTCTCATGTACTTCAGCAGACCAAGAACTGGGTTCTCTTTACAAGGGTTTTCTGGGGTGTTTACATTAATTGGAATCAAACTCACCAATCTCTGGAGTTGTGTGGGGTGGAAATAATACTGCCTAGGTGTTGGAACCCTGGATGTCTCTGTGACACTCCTGGATGATCCCAGCTCCAGCCAGGGGACTCCAAAGACCTGGCAGGGAGGTCAGAGACCCTGGCATGCAGCCAAAGACTCCTGCAGATAGCATGATAGTAGTAGTTGTAGAGTGAGAAGGGAAATTTTGGGGATTTTTACCATAGGGGCTTAGGGGGTAAGATGGAGGGACTTGGGTGTTGTCCTGTCCTCCTTCCTTCTTCTTCCTAACCCCCATCTTCTTGGTGATGTTGGCACTTGGGAATTGGATTGGAGTAGAATGTAACTGTCTAACACATGTGATAGGCTTTGGATCATAATTGTAAATAATTAACACGTAATTTGTAGTGTAAAAATCAGTGCTTGCCCCAGGGGGGCAGGGAGTGTGCCTGGGGCTGCCCTGCTGAACAGACCTGGGCAGGGAGACAGAAAATCTTTTAGATAAGAAACAATAAAGCAACCTTGAGAGCATCAGCTGAAGATTTCTGACTCATTCTTCGACAGCTGGGTTGGGACACAGTGACTTTTATACATCTGGGGGTCATCTTGACCAAAGCAAACCCTGAGACCTAGGCAAGAACATCTCTCCTGGCACACACCCCTCTCAGATCAACAGGGATCTGCAATGCTCCTTCCTCTCAATCCAATGCAAAAGAAAATTAAAAGAAATTTCAAGATATAGATGAGTGTTTAAAAACATTTGTTCAGTCTTCCCTCAGATGCAGCTGGTCCAGGTCCACATGGGTGCCAGAAATGAATCATGTATGAGATCTGCACACATGTGCCCATGTTCTTCTAGTGCAAATTCTCTTCATATTTTGAAAGATGAGGGCAGATGCATTGAACTCTGCATTCAAGCTATGAATTTAGGAGGAAAGTAATCTTATCAGCACTCTGGCTCCTTCCTCCTACCATGCAGAAAAATACTTAGGCAGGCAGTCCAGCCTCAGAATTACTGTTATGGAAAGATACTAAGCAAATCAGCTCAAATCTTTGGGAGGGGACTAATTTCATAGTGCTTTGGCATTTTGTAACCTCACGGTGCTAACCTGCACATAAAATCCAGAATATCACTTCAGTCTGAAAATATTAGATCAAAAGAAGTTTATAGGTGAAACTCGTGGTCCAGCAATCTGCCTTTAGAAACAAGATTGTATTTGGTTCTTGTGGACATTCTTGTTGCTCTCTGAACAGGAGGTTGGGATTCAAAGTAACCCCAGGGAGCCATGAAGCCCAGTGCAGTTTCTTGCTCACTTCCCACCAACAGGATCGGGGAGAGAACTGGAAAGGAAAAACCTGGAAAACTCAGGGGTTTAGATAAAGACAGTTAAATTAAAAAAAATAAAAATAATAAAAAAAAAGGGAACAAAGCCAGGCAAACAAACAGATCAAAACAAGGAATTAATTCAGTTCTTCCCATGGACAGTCAGGTGTTCAGCCACCTCCAGGAGGGCAGGGCCCTGTCACATGAAATGGTTACTAGGGAAGACAAATCCCATCACTCTAAATGTCTCTTCCTTTTCCCCCACTATATTTACTAAGCATGATGCCATATGGTCTGAAATATCCCTTTGGTCACCTTCCCTGGCTGTGTCTCCTCCCACCCTCCCATGCACCCCCAGTCCCCTCACCAGCATGGAAAGCAGAAATGGCCTTGGATCTGTGTGAGCCCTACTCAGCAACAACAAAACCATCTCTGATTTATCAACCCCGTGCTCAGCACAAATACAAAACACCTATATATACCAGTCACTGTGAAGGAAATTAACTATACTGGCCCCAATCAGCATGCCTGCAAAAGACTCAAACAATCCAAGGAAAGAGAGCACACCTGAAAAAGCAGGATACTGCTGTGTAAGAGGAAGAAAAAAGTTTTGGTGTCAGTATAGAAGCCTCAGGAATACAGTCGAGTTCTTCAGGTGTTCATCCATACCTACAGGTGTTGAAAAGGTCTGAGCCTGAATGCTACCTCTTTGAAATTAATTTCTGGTTACCAAAGATCACTGCAAAAGGCACAAGGAGGACTGTAAAAAAAATCCCATATTTTAAGTATATTTTAATTTTTATTACTTAGTGTTAGTATAAAACATTTAATAGTCATGTTCTTTAAATTCATAATATCTCTTAAAAGCTTATATATATTTCTAGTCCCTAAAGTTTTCTAAAATCATAATATCTCTATAATCCCTAAGTTTATTTACTTATCCAAAAATAACTCTAATATTGTCCCTAATATGTAGTTTTTACAACAACAACAACAAAAAAATAACCAAAATAACATCCTACTAAACTTAGTAATAATAATTTGCAAAAAGGTTATAAACATGCTAAAAACTATTCCAAATATAAATAGTTTATAATTATATACCCAAATTGTTAAAAAACACCCAATAAAAGCTTTTCAGCCTTTATTTTCCTTCTTCTCCTCTAAATTTATCACATCGCTATCAAAAAATGTTCAATTTCCCCTAAATATTAAAAAAAACTATCTTTCCAAAGTCCCACTTTGGGGATGTTGTTAGCCTAGGTATGCTCAAGAGCTCATCAAATCTAGCAAGAGCTCCTTACTGAGTGGGATACATTTCTGAAACCCTTCTGGTCATTTTTTGTCTTGCCTGCCTCAAATGAGCAAGCCTGTGGGAACAGTCATGGACTCTTCTTAGTCCATAGGTGTTTGTGATCTGCTCACCAAGCTTTTGAGATTTGTTCCTATGAGGATTTGTTTCAAAGGGAAAAATTATCAAAAGCACAGGATGGTAAATCTTGGTGATTTGTTCCAGCTAATTTCCCATCTCCAGGGTCAGATACATGGTGTGGAAGCACATGCTTCCATACTTGCTGCTGCTTAACAGATCACAAAAATGTAGAGTTCAAAAGCCCCAAATCTAGGAAGACACATCCCTGCGTGCTGGGTTTTCCAGCACTTGTTGAGGGGTCTCAATATTTTCTCACAAAATACCAAGTTTGGGAGTGCAATTACCTCTGCAACAGTCAGCTGTGAGGGACACATATCAGGAGCCAAAAAAGCCTAACTATGGACAAATCTGCTCCCCAGTTATATGTTGCCTCTGGAAGAACAGTTTACTTTTAGCTTATCCAAGTCCAACTTCTGGAAAACTTCAATTGCCTGCATTTCTCATTTCAGCCAGGGGAGGGCAACTGGTCATCAGGGAAATAAGATGCGTTTACTAAGACTGCCATGCACTTCGAAGTCCTAAACCACAGAGTATTAAATATATTTTAGTCCTGAAAACACACTTTTTGATAAACATGTCGTCCTCTAATATAAGTTAAAATATTCCCCTCTTGCTCCACAAGCTTCAGCAACCACTGCATTTTGTTCCTGTTCACTCTAACCATTATTCTTTCTATATAATTAATCTGATAATGTACCACAGCTTGGGGCAAATAAAAGAGGATTCCACTTACTGTGCCATGAACACACTTCAAATTAAACTTGAAAAAATCTGTAATTTTATATTGTGTTTTGCATTCTTTCTATTTTATACTGTGTTATCAAACAGACACTAACCATGAACTCTTACATTGTTTGGTCATTTTGTTTTAAACTTGGAGTTTAAACAGAACCACCCACCCCCCAACCCCCCCCCCCCCAGAAATTCTTTGCTCTATTTTTTAAGTCTCTTCTCCTTGTTAAAGCAACTTTGAAAAAACTTTATTTTAAATTTTTTTTTAAAGTTAGGTAGTTAGTACTGATAATTACAGTCCTCCTAACTACATCACCTGGACCACTCAATGTTTTCGCCCTATCAGGAAAGAAATCCTTCCTCTGTTAGAGTCACAGTAATGTGAGGCCAATTCAAAGACTTTTTAAGGGAAATAGATATGCAAACATTAGAAATCCACGTGTCTTCCTGTTTCTCTGTTCTCCCTAATGCCAAAGACTAATTTCCTCCTTCTGGTGCATGCAAGACAGGGCAGCAATCTGTGCCAGCTGCAACCCAGATCCTTTATTCTCAGAGATCCTCTGAGACTAAAGAAAAGAAGTTTGGTCCCTTCTACTCTGCAGCCTGCAGCCAAACAACCCTGAGACCTTTCATCCCAGCTTCAGAGAGACATGAAGAGCTGCCTACCCATGAAATGGTGCAAAGTTTCTTGCTTGCATCCAAGCTGTTCCAGGATGGCCCCTACTCAGCCAGACATGGGTTTACAAACAGAGAATGAGGGGGCTGTAACTCCCTCCATCATTCATTAGCAGCCACCCATGCCATATTTGTGTTTTCCATTGCAAAGCAGTGGGGAGCTGTGCAGCTTCTCACAACCCTGGGCAAGGCTGCAAGCAGCCATAAAAGCACAGCCAGCCAGCTCTGTGCAGGGCATTAGTATTCCACTGTGCCTGAGGAAACAGGCCTTGTGTACAAATGAATCAGAACCTGGATGAAGCTGCATCATAGGGACTTGGACTCCTGAGCAGACTTCCCTTGTTTACCCACAGAATAGGCCATGACTTGATTTGGTACAGAGATTAATTCCTCCTAAGAAGAAAATACTCATCTGACAGGGAATGGTTGTTGTGTTTGAAATGAAGGTGGCCCAAGGCAAAAACAGATTACTTGGATCAATGACCCATTGGCTGGTCTCTGGCTGCCTTTGAAATGGTATTCAGTTTTTTGCTTTACATGCCACATAGTGGTGGGTTTCTCCAGCCTGGGTGTTTTCTTACAAGCACTTTTGTCTAATCACTAACTGAGAATCCAGCCTGATGTGTACATTGTAAAAGATGCTGTTTATACTTGGGCTTTTAGTCTGCCATCTGTGTACAGCTTAGCTGCAACATCTCAGTAGATCTGTTTCTCCTCTGCTGCCAAGTCCCTTTTGCAAGCCTTCTGAAGAGCATGATTCACGTCAGACTTTCTAATAAAATTCAGGCACTTTGTAAGCTGTCTTTTAAAAATCTACTCCCTTCTCTCAGCAAATGCAGTGGTATAGACTTAATGCTTTTTCTAGACTCACTGGTTCATATCCGAGTGGCATTCGAGCAGAACCCGTTATGCATGCAATCACTGATGCATATACACTCCCACCCTGCCCTTGCTAACATGTATCCCGTTCTCAAAGCCTCTGACACAAATGAATTCAGGCACCAGAGCTGTTGGCACAATCCATTTACGCTGCACCTTGTAATCACTTTTTATATAAAACCTATTTTCTTTAAGAAACAGCCTTTGCACTAATCCTCAGGGGAAATATTTTGACCACAGGCTTCCTTCCTCGAAGTAGGACAATTTTTATAAGAATCAGAAACACCTACGTGCGCAGTACTTGTTGGATAATCTGTCAGCCCAGAAATGAGGAAGACTAAACATAAGAATAGGCAGATGCTATTTCACCTGCCCCACCGACCCTTGTGTCTTTATAGGTAAGCATGCTGGCTTACAGAGTACAGGCACAAGCCTGAGCAGATGTTGGAATTAAAGACAAAGACTATTACAGTGAGAGAAGGGGCAAAGAAAAAATACTCAATATTTTGTTTGAGAATAGAAGCGTTTTTAATGAAGGTTAATTCTGCTTGAAAAGACATGCTGGAGTGCTGCTGATTTCCAGAAAGACACAGTTCCCAAAACTCGTTGTAAATGAGTTCTCAGATATTGCCCCAAATAATTCTCATGCATAATTTGTCCTTGTCTTAGACACTAACAAGTGCCTTACACTTTTTTTTTTTTTTTTTTTTTTTTTTTTTTTTTTTTTTTTTTTATGAGAAAGGAGTCTGAGCAAAATTAGACCGTTTGCAGACCATGGATAGCCTGGTACTGCTGTGAGCAGCTGCAGACAGAGGGGTTGTGAGAACACACCCACAAAAACCCCTTTGCAGAGCGAGTCATTTCACTTCCACCTTAATGTCCCTCTTCTGCCTCAGCACCTGCATTTCCACTCCTCTCCCCAGCTGAGCCCTCCTGACAGCTGATGAGCCTGCAGTTACCTGATGGTGGCACGGAGGAGGATGTGGAGCCCAGGGCGTGTGGCACTCAGCAAGTGACACCTGCTTTGCAGGCGCAGCCTCCTCCCATGGCCCCTCCTGCCTCATTCTAGCCATCCAGGAAGGAGGATTTGTTATATGGCCTGGCTTTGCCCATTACATGACCACATGCTTATCCTGACAAAAAATAGATCTGCAGGACAAAGTACAGGCTAGAGGGAGGGTGTCTGGGTGTCGCTGCTGAAAAAAGGGAAGAAGGATGTGTTTAACCCTGGTACCAGATTGTGAGCAGCAGGGAAAGGTTTGGATTGGATAGGGCTCTAAATACCACAATGAAAGTCAAGTAAATGCAATGAATAAAGCACAGCCCAGAAAATGACCTTTTAAATTTATTTTCTTCAAAGCCTGGAGGCATAGTAAGGACACAGGTGCCTTCAGACACAGAAAGATGACTAAGAAGCCTCTTGTTAGGAGACAGTAAGGTGGCCATTGCACATCTGTCTCAGTACAAAAGCCAAATTGGTTTTTGCTGTCCCCAGGAATGGTCTGGCACCTTGAGCTGCATGACTTGGCTGCTGTTCCTGCCAGGACAGCAGAATACATGAAAGTGAGGAATGCTGCTCCTCAGAAGGGTGAGGATCCTCCTGATCTTCCTTCATTTCAGTATTGGCTTGATGGGTTTGGTTTCAGTATCTCTAAAACGAGGATTTACAGAGGATCACATTGTTGTTACTGTTGGAATGCCTTATCACTTTTATTTTTGTTTGTGTTCTGCCAGTAGAGAAGAGGTAGGATCCCATTGGGCTAATTATGCCACGTGCCAAGAACAAAGAGCTGGTGGTTTGAGCTTGCTGCGCAGAGAGAATACTCTGCACAGAACAGAGAAGGCCATGGAAACAATGCAGTGGCACCGGTCAGCAGAGCAAACAGCAGCCGCAGCATGGGAACACCTCACCATCTTCACAGTGCTGGAGGCACTGGGGCAAACAAGAGCTTAACGGGGTTTGGAGGGGGAACAATGTGCAGCCCGGGTGATGTTCACAGGATTCACCGGGGCAGCGAAATTGCCCACTGGAAAAAATCTTTCGGTGGGTCATTAGGCTTGATTTCACTGGGCAGGGAGCCACAGCGCGCGTCTCGCAGCACCAGACGAGCTGCGAGTGCCCCTAAAGGCTTTAAGCGGTGTTTGTGCGCTCACCTGTTGCACCCGCTCGCCGGGCCAGGCAGGGGGCTCACGGCAAGCGCAGCGAGCAGGCAAAGCGCCCCGGCGCTCGGCTGGCACCTGCCCGGGCGGAGCGGGGGCACCGGCACTCGGGTGCAGAGGAGCAGGAGGCGGCGGCCGAGGCCTCACGGGTGGGCAGAGGAGAACGAGAGGCTCGGTGCGAGGAGGGAGCAGCACGGGCTCCGGGGAGCGCGGGCTCCGCGCAGCGTCCGCAGCGGGGCCGGGGGTTCGGGCCCGCCCCGGGGCCGGCCCAGCGCAGCCGCCGGCTCCGCCCCGGGGGCCGCATCGGCGAAGGACGGAGCGCTCCGCCGAGCCCAGCCCGCCGAGCGGAGCTCAGCCCAGCAGAGCAGAGCTCAGCCAGCAGAGCAGGTAGGCGCTGCGGCCGGAGCCGGGGAGCGGAGCGGCGCGGCCAGGGAGCCGCGGGCCGGGACCGCCGGCACCGCGCCCGGACAACCCGCGCCCCTCGGGACCGGGACTGGGACCGGGACCGTGCCCGGCGGGGATTCCTCGGGTGTTTTTCTCTGGGGCTTTCTGGTGGTCGGGGCGGGAGCGCTCGGCAGCCCCGGGGAGCCCCCCCGCCGGTGCCCGCTGCCGGACGCTGTCAGGGGCACCCCTCCACGCTCGGGTCGGGGGCTGAGCTCTGGTCCCCTGGCAGCTGCTGTGTGACCGCAGACACCGCAGGAGCGGGTCCTGCTGGCCCGGCGCGTTGCTGCTGTGCGGGGATATCGGCCCAGTGTCTCTGCTGCCTGCTGATGATACTGGCCATGCAGCTGGCTTCAGTCGGCTCTGTCTTGGTTGGTTTCCAAGACGTGGATTAGATGTTTCTGTAGCGATCTTACACCCTATTACGACTACAGAAATCTGGTGCTGGCCCAGCCTGCTGTGTCCCTTTTCCTCCCTTCCTTTTTAAGATCCCTGTGAGCAGTTCAGAGTAGTGCTTGCAGTTCAACAGCTGGGTAGATGCGAATGCGAATTGCATTTGCAGTGTGACTGGTCACAAATCTGTTGATAAGGGGATAGTGGCTTGTTTGACTGCAGGCATTCTGTTCTGCATTAAAGCTCTGCTGTGTATGCTTTCATGTAAAATGGGGTGTTTGGTACAAAAACACAACAAACCAAACACGCAAACACAACCCCCTGAAATCCTGAAATCTTAACATTGGCTTCAGTGAACTGTAAAGTTAGTTTAGGATAAAATGTTTCTCTGTCTTGGACAGGCTCTAACATATTGTATATAAGATGAGACCTTGAAATTTACTGGCTGCGCAAGGGAGCCCTGCTGTGTGTCCTATTGCAGTGCTCTCACTGGTAGTGGCTGGGGAGAAGAGCTGCTTTGGAGGTGTTTGAGCTGCTGGTGAGGGTTCACAGGAATGTAACACATCCCACCACTTGTGAGGCTCTGCGTTGTTAGCTTCTGACAACACCCATGTGCGCTGTGCAAGCGAGGGTGAACAGCTGGGCAGCGCTGTCTTGAAATCTGCCACCAGTGATACTTCCTCCCACTGGGTGTTTTTTTTTTTTGTTTTTTTTTTTTTTTTTTTTTTTTTTTTTTTTTTTTTTTTGGTTTGTTTGCTTTCTCAGGCATCTTGTGCTTAAGAAAAATCCCCTTCAAAGCCTGAGATATGAACCTTCTGCTGTGAATCTTGCTCACTGCATGAGAACCGTCAAGCAGAAGCCTGTGGCTAGAATAATTTTGGTGGACCACAAGGTCAAAGTGTAGAAACATTGCTCTAAAAAAATCTAGATGAGGTGTCTAGTGAGAGGAGCAGTCTCAGTAGTGTGCTGCTGTATGCTGATGTCAAGCTTATGATAAACTGTAAAAATGACAAATTGCTCAGCTCTTACTAAATACTTCATGAGCATGAAGTGGGAAGAAAGTATTAATGAGGCAGAAGGGCACTGGGTGCTACAGTCAGTGACCTGTTCTGCAGTCACTGCATGGGTGTCAGAAGACTGCCAGTATTCCATAGCAGATCCTCTTGCAACAATGAGGTGATTTTTAACATAAACAGTTTTGATCCTTTGGTTGGAGCTGGAACTCCTAGAGCTGCAGTTGTGCTTCTTTAAAAAAAAAAAAAAAATTAAATATTCATGGGTGCTAGCTTATGCTGGGCAGCACACACAGGTGAGAAGAACCTTTGCCAACTGCTCTGCAAGTCTGTGTGTGGATTTGGAGTGGCTCAGAGAAGTGAGTAGCCTCTCCTCACTCCTAACAGTGTGTCATTTAACACCCCTTTCAGAGAAGAATCTTGCTGCCACAATGTCTTCACTTGCTGTAGCCTCTTTGGACCTAAACCCCTCTTTGGCTGGGTTTCTCCATCCTTGTCAAGGGCTCTGGGGACCACTGAGATGACATTCTCATCCCCGTGCTGCAGGGCTGGGCGAAGTCTTGCAGTGTTTGTTCAGCTTCTTACCTGTGTGTGACAGAAATAGAGCAAGACACAAGCTGAGTGCCTGGAGAAAGCTCTCCCTGTGGCAAATCTCTGTCCTGCTGCATGGAAGCTCCTCCCTAAAGAAGATTTAGCGGCTTTAATGATGTGGCTCATCTGCACTCTCTTCATTACTGTTATTGTCTCTATTTTAGTTCTTGGGCAACAGGCAGGTGTAGAGTGACCTACAACTGTAAGCTGGTGCAGGAAATGATCTAATGAAGCCTCTCCACAGCTTCATGGAGGTTTTCTTGTCCCTGCTATTCAAACCACTCTGCTTCAAGCTCTTTGAAGTGCAAGGAGGGGGTTTCACATGAAATTTCTCATCTGATTGTAACCAAGAAAAGGTTTTCTCACTCTTCTGTTACTCCGTGTCCTGGTCTCACAGCTGTAAGGCAGGAAGGGTCTATCCAGGACTGCAGGTGTTCATCCAGTTGATGTTTCAGTCAGAGGGATGCAGACCTGTGGTAATCACAGGCTCCAGGACACTTTTCAAACGATGCCTGTGGTTGGTGCCTGCTGGCATTGTTACAGCAGGAGGCACACAGCACAGGTAAAAGGCATTGCCACAAAGACCTTTGGGCACTGATGGGATAGGGTCTGTTACGGGAATTCCAGGGGGATGCTGGGACTTGGATCATGCCCATGCTATCTGAAGCAGTAATTATTGTTCCACTTTAATGGTGTTTATGGCATGGCAACGACTTTTTTTCGGATCTGGTTTCTCTTGGCTGGTGAGTGGGAGGTGCTAGAGGGGGTGGGTCTGTCAGGGCTCAGGCTCTGTTTAAGAAGCTTGGAAGGCTGGAGGAGGTAGCAATGCTTCCAGTGGGCCTCTGTAACAAGGGGTGATCGGAGCCACAGCTTTCTTGCGCTTACTCCTCAGTTTCCATTGTGGAAAAGCTTACATGCAGCAAAGTTAACTTATTACTGCCAAGAATTATGGCATTCACCCTGGAGTGCCTTAACTTCACCTCTCTAAAACAGAAGCATGACTTCTGTATCCCCTTCTTCTCCTTGCCTGCCTTCATTTGTATCTGTGCGCGGATCATGCCATGCAGAGATCCCTTTGTGCAGCAGAGGGGTAGCTGGACCCAGTAGCCTGCCTGCTACCATATGGTTGTCAGCTTTAATGGGCAAAGAAATAAACCGTGTCCTTGCACTAATGCATCTGTTGGAGAAATGTGGGATTGGAGCTTTCCACAGGCTACTGATTAATGACATACTTGTGAAGGGGTGGCTGAGTGAGCCACCTTTCCTTTAGCAACTGTAATGAGACGCAGTCGTTACCTAACCACTCTTTTTGGCTCTTCTGTATTCTTAGAGGGAATGAAATGGAGGAAAGGCTAAAAATTACAGGCTCTCTTGGCATGGTAAAAGGAATAATCCAGGAGGCACGGTCAGTGCCAGCAGCTCCTTGATGGCTGGTTGGCTGTGGCAGAGCCTGTTTGCTGAAAGCTCTCTGGGCTATCAGGGCTTGGAAACACTGAAGCAGTTAATAGCTGACTTCAGTCTAGATGGGGTGATAAGTGAAGCAAAGGAACTTCGTAGTGGAGATTGCTTAAATCACTTCTTGTGTTCACTGTGAGGTTCAGAGCTAGCTGATTTTTGGAAGAAAGATGAGGCGTTACTCTGAGCAGCTCTGTGGAAGGGACTGCCTGGCTGACCACAGAAGAAAAAGGGAATGAAACACTTGCCCGTGGGGATTGGGGGAACAGGGATTGGAGACTGCCGACTCTGAATCCAAGCATGTGTCTTATTGAACACCACAGAGCCAGGGAAGATGGGTGGTTTGTGGCTCATCCAAAGTAAATAGAGGGGAGAAAGGGAAGGAGACTAAGCTGGGGACAGGCTTCATCCTGTGGGAAGAGGTGAATGCTCAGGCTGTCTGGCTGACTGCTCTAGTTCTTTGTCTCCTTGATGGAGCTTCAGAACTGGGACACCACCTACTGGGACACCACCATTTAAAAGCGAGTCAAACCAAAGCATGTACTCGATTTCTGAAAGTTGTGTTGTGGTAAGTGCCCTGTCTGTCTTTAAGGAGCTCAGGAGCTGAGAAGAACCAGAGGAAGAGCCTTGCACATAAGCAAATTACTGGTGGAATTTGTTGAGGATGCTGCAGGGCTGCTGCTTTTTAGTGGCTTTGCAGCACAGCCTTGAGGCAGGTGCATCATGAAAGTGCTTTACCCTTTACTACAAAATTGTTACTGAGCTGTAAGCAGATTGCTGATCTCCTCCAGTATGATGATAATCCCATGGCCATGTGTACTGGAGAAATGCTGATCTGGGACGAACTGTATAAATTAGGATATCCAGCAGCCTGAAGATTTGAAGTTATATAATGGGGAGTTCCCTTTGTAGGCAAAACAAGTCTGCTTCAGTCTCTTATATGCAAGCAAATGAACAGATGAGCTGTCAGAGCTGCAGCCGCATACCTTGAGCTGAGCTGATCTTCCCACAGCTGGAGTTGGGAACTGGAACTGCCCTTGATCCCTCCTGTTCCCCTTCCCTTGCCATGGATGTAGTTTGGGAAAGGGGCAGGAAAGGAATTATCTTAGAAGGGTTTGCATAGCAGGGACTGAACGTTCTCTAAAGTAGTTTACCTGTTGGGAGTGAAGGAGGCTGTTTCCCAGAGCTGTGCTGGAAGAGGGGTTACAGTCACTGGATCTGACCAGATCTTGTCCAGCACCTTGCTTTGGTCACTGTGATCTGTGAGGTTTCTGGGCCTTCTCCAGGATGGGTTCAGAGGGCTACACAGGAATTCGATGCCCTTGGCTCCTGCCTCTACAGGCTTCATGCTACCCCTTGTCTGTCTAGTTTTAAAAGCCACCTGCTCCAGGATGCTGGCTTTGCTTGGACTGGTGCACCAGGCTGGCACAGGTTCGGGTGAGCTGCCTCTGGGGTTCTGTGCACTGGGCTGCTGTGGGGCCGTGACCTGAGCTGTATTGGAACAGCATGCAGGGCAGGTGTGGAAAGGGCATCTTGGCACTTGACACGGACTTCAAGGGTTGCTGCTGTCATCCCATAATAGAAGAATATGCAAATCCTAAAGGCCAGAGCTGATACGTCTCCTGTGATAGATAGTTAGCAGTTTTGTTGGGAATCAGTTGTGAAATCTAAATTAACTAGATTATCTCTACTGCTGCACCAAATGCCTCAGTTCTCCAGTTAGACCTTTCCAGGAAGTTTCTATACCTTTTGTGCCATTTCAGTTTCTAAGTGTTCCAGTAACAGAGGAAAAAATATTTGTGTTGGGTGTCTTATTCCCTTCCTACATGATTTTTTTCTGATTTCTCCTTGGTCCTGCAAATGGCTTACTTAACATTACTTGTAATATAGGTGGAAAGAAATTGAAAAGAAGTTCTGTATTCAGTGGTGGAAATATCAAGGGTTTTTTTGGACTTTGGTCCCCAGAGCTAATGTACCTGCTCTCAGTCACCATGCAGACTGCTCTGCTCCTCTCCTCTCTGCTTGTAATCAATTCAGTTGTCGAGTACTCTTTGCATAAAAGGATACTGTTCTGGCTTGTGGTGACAGGACACTGTCTCTGGGGCTGCATTGGTCCTGGGGTGAATTTCTTGTGGTGCTGTGGCACAAAGCATCCTCTTGCCTGCTGTGGAACTGGTCATGTGTCTGTTGTGGATCGAAGTTGCTGGTGATGAGTCAGTCTTGAGTGGCTTTGCTGAAATGTCCTCAACTTCCCAGTGTGCTTCCTTGGCCTCTTGTCCCCTCACTCCCTTTCTTCTCTGTAGGCTCCCTGTAAAACACAGAAGCAGAGCAGGCTTGGATTAAGGAGACAGACTGCTGACCTGCAGGTTAGCAAGGCTTTTTGCCCCTGCTGCTGCCTTGGATTTTGCACTGACCGATATGGAAACTATTCTGCAGCATCTGTGCTGCATGATTGAAGAAACTGGGGCTTAAAAGGCAGGCAGGAGTTCTAATTATGCTCAACTCTAAAGTCTTTTGGGGGAGGGAGGAACCCCAACCAGATGAACTCCATCTGCCTAAATGTGCTTTCCCAACGGTCTAAGAAGCTGCTGGACTCTTCTTGGCATTCAGGTCCCTTTCTAATGCTGGCTTGCAGCTATGCACATGGAATAACTAAAGAGCACTCTGAGTTGTGCAGTAAATCTGCCTATTCCCAAAGGAAACTCTTTTAATTAGAGAAGACTTCTGCTCGGCAGCTTCTGTGTGGAACTGTGCTAGACCACAGCTGTGTGGAAGAAGCCCTGGTGAGCCCTGTGAAACAAGGTAAAGGCATAGCCCTTCCCTGGTTCCCAAGGGGTCTGCTGCACTTCCCTGAGGAGACTGCACAGGAGTGGGGGAGAGGCTGTGGGTACCAGAGAAGTTCTGCGGGCTGGTGGTGTGAGGGAGTGGAGCCCTGTGTGATAAGTGTGCCCCAGCCACTCCCTGGGACTTGCTGCAGGGGTGGCTGCTCGCTGTGCAGAGCTCAGCAGCTCCTCCAGGGGTGAGAACACCTTGTGTGAGTGCAGCTAAAATTGGGGTGGTCCTGGCTGCTCCTGAGGGGCTGGAGGTGATGCCCACAGCTGCTGGTGCTTCTCCTGCCTGATGTGAGAGCACCTGAAATGTCAGAGTTTCCCCTCACCCTTTCTCCCTGCGGGAGGTGTTGTGACTCATGGCTTCCTGGAATGAAACTGAGGTGACAAAAAGGTAGTTGCCAAAACTTCACGGGAATTTTTTAATGTCAAAAACTGCATCAAACTGGCTGTTGCCTTGGCAGAAGAGAGACTATTTCAAGGAAGGGCTATTTTGAGGAATGGCAATCTCCTTTAAGTCCCAAGTCCAAGACCTCAAAGGCTTCTTTGATTTGATGCTGCAGTCCTCTGGTGGCCTCAGAGCCCCAGAGTGTTTCTGCATTCATTACCAGCCGATCATGTTGCAGCTTTGGAGGCTGTTGTGGCAGTGACTTAGACTCGATCCTGTAGTAAAACACTAGGTTCCTGCTCTATGTAGCTTCAGGCAGATGGAAACTTCTTGCTATCCCAGCTGTCAGCCACCAGCAGGACCCCTCCGTGTGTGTACAGGTGAATGGCCATGCACCCGGGGCTGTCCCGTGAGAAGCTAAACAGTTGCTCCTCGTTTGCCCAGAAGAGAGACAGCCTTTGCTGTTAGGGAGGACAGCATGTGTAGCTGTGTGAGCTGAGGCAGATCAGCAGCTGTGTCACTGTGTGTCGGAACCCAGGATGTCTCTGTGACAGTCCTGGATGATCCCAGCTCCAGCCAGAGGGCTCCAAAGCCCTGGCAGGAGGGTCTGAGACCCTGGCATGCAGCCAGGGACTCCTGTGGCTTTCAGTTTGACCCGTGGAACAAATTACCACCTTTGAAGGAAGAACTAAAAGTCACAAAAGTCTAGATAGCATGATAGTAGTAGTTGTAGAGTGAAAAGGGAAATTTTGGGAATTTTTACCATAGAGGCTTAGGGGGTAAGATGGAGGGACTTGGGCATTGTCCTGTCCTCCTTCCTTCTTCTTCCTAACCCCCATCTTCTTGGTGATGTTGGCACTTGGGAATTGGATTGGAGTAGAATGTAACTGTCTAACACATGTGATAGGCTTTGGATCATAATTGTAAATAATTAACACGTAATTTGTAGTGTAAAAATCAGTGCTTGCCCCAGGGGGGCAGGGAGTGTGTCTGGGGCTGCCCTGCTGAACAGACCTGGGCAGGGGAGACAGAAAATCTTTTAGATAAGAAACAATAAAGCAACCTTGAGAGCATCAGCTGAAGGCTTTCAACTCATTCTTCAACAGCTGGGTTAGGAAACAGAGACTTTTATACATCTGGGGGTCATCTTGACCAAAGGAAACCCCAAGAACTGTGGTGCTCTCCGATGGTTATTCCTGCATCCAGGAGCTGGATGGAGAGCCCCGTTGCCATGTGATGGGTGGTTCTCCTGCTGGCAGCCTCCCAGCAGAGGAGGAGTGGGCAATGGGGCTTCACTGGGCTGCGTTTCAAGCTGCTGCACTAGTGAGGGATGGACGTGTGTGCTGGGGGCAGAGGGAGCCATGTGTAACAGCCATAACCTGCCCAGGTAGCATGCATGAGACCCCTTGCTGTAGTGTTAGGTGATTGGTGAGTTTAGCTTGATTAAGAATTGTGGAGCTGATGTGAAGTAAAACCAGATGGAGCTGTGGTGGGGAAAGACAACACTGCAGTGGGACAGAGGTAGGAAAGAAAAAACTGTCTGCAATCCTATTAAAAAGTAGTCTTAGCCTCAATCATGATTTACGGATTGAAGATGGAACAGCCTGGTGTTTTTTTTCTCCTGAAATGGGTGCATTTATGTCTGCACTGAGGCTCATTGGGTTATTTGTAAATTAGTTATTCTGGGTTCTCTCTTATTTTAAAGTAAATACCTCTGAACTACTCTTTTCCATCTTATTCTTCTAGCATTCCTCCATCAAATAGTCTTCTGAAATATTTATGCTCTAAATATAGAAAAGGAGACCTCTTCAGAAAAGAAAAGGCCACCCGGCTTCTCTTGGTTCAGGTTCAGCTGAACCCGTTTTCCAGACCACTAGGCATAGGTCTGCAGACTCCAAGGAGGCCCCTCTTTTCCCAAAACAGACACAGCTTTTCAAAGTCTTGCTGTCTTTTTTAACTTCCAAATTCCTCGGGGACCTATCTGATATGTCTGTTCTTCTTGGCATGAAACACTTCTGTCCAGAACCTGCACATGTATTGCTTCGAAGGATTGATTTGTTTTCTTTCTTGGGGATGGCATTGAAGGAGTGATCTTAACTGCAGGTGGCAGGTTTATCACTAATCAGTGTTATTGTATTGCTCCAGTTCACTCTGCTGGGATTACCTGCATGGTAACGTAACAATCATCAGGGCAGCAAAACCCCTCTGCATATTGCAGCCTGCTTGGTGTTCAGGGCCATCTTCATGGAAGGGCAACCAAAAGTTTTGGCGTATCTCTTCCGGATGGCTAGGTGTTTTCTAGAGCACCCCTTTGTTTTCCAGCCTTGTCTGCTGAGATTTCTTATTGTGGCATTTCACTTCCTAAAATGCTTTGACTGGGAACAAAGCAGCTTTGCTGCAGCTTCTCTAACAGCTCATGCTGTGTTATTCTTGCTCCTCACAGTGTTGCTCTTTACTGCTCTACAATGTTGCTTTCTTTTCCATTTTCTGTCTCCTGTCGAAAGAGCTTGGCATGAGGAGAGTGTTCTCTAAAGGTGAAAGGAAAAGTGCTAGACAATGCTGCTGTACATCTGAGAGCCTGTACAGCAGCCCCTGTTGGGACCGACTGTTCCACAGCAAGGTTTGAAATAGCTCCTGAGTTGCATCCTCAGAGTGATCAAGGTACCAAGGGGTTTGGCTATCATGGTCAGGTGCTACCATTTACAAATGTGAAACTATTTGTATTATTTACCGTGGTGTTGGAAAGGGAAAATGTGGTTGAGGTGAATGTTTTTGAATGGCAGGAAATGACTCAAAATATCTGAGGCTTAAAGTCTTGCACTTTAGGGCTTTTCTTTCCCTCCTGCCCTCTATATGTCATAATTTTGGAAACAGGGACTGCTTGACACATAATCCCTTCCTCAGGAGCTTTTTATAGTTCCGGCTTTCTCTTTTCATTGGTATCCTTTGGTAGTGTCAAGTGGCATCTGTGGCACGAAACTCAGGATGTTGTGAAATGTTCATGCTCAGACTGTCTGTGACAGTGCTCCCTCATCAGCAGGGCAGACCACGCTCCAGCAGGACACAAGGTCTCCCGTGACCCTGGGATGGTCTGGTGGGAAGCACAGCTCCTTCTGGGGCCGGGAGTAACCTCCTGTGGCTGTGTCACTGCTGCCACAGTGTGTGTGACTCTGTACCGCTGAACTGGGCAGCACCAGGCTCAGCTAGTCCTGTCTGCTTGCAGCAAATGGCTTGGATGAGTTGTTTCCCTTTTCTTCCCTGGTACGAACATCTGGGAGAGATCACGAGGTGCTCGGTGTGAGAATCTAGCAGGAATCCTGTATTTCTGATTGTTGTCAGCCTGCAGTGGGAGCCTTCACACCGGAGCCCGTGGTGATGGTAGGGCAGACCATGCTGAAGAGGGGAGATTGTTATAGTGCCACTCTAAAATCCCATTTAGCAGTGCCATTGTGTTAGCAGGGGCACAGGAATGGTTCACTTTAGCACGTTAGCAAGTGCTCTATTTGACAAAGCCAAAGTTTCCTGAAATTACAAATAGTAAAGGAGCTGTTTCTGACAACTAGCCGGAAAATGTATCCCTTTGTGGCCCGAGGCACTTTACTGTGCCAGTAGGACTTCTTTCCACTTTCCAGTCACGATGAGTTTGCAATACTCTTCCAGTTCTACTTAATCTGTGGGCTAAAGGGTTAAAGCTTCAGCTTCTTTAGATCAGTGCCTTGCTAGCAGCAAAGGATCTAATACAAAGCATATGACATGATTAAAGTAGACTACTAGCCTGTCTCTTCTCTTGTTCAAGGAAGATTACTTAATTCTAAAGCTTCACAGTCATTTGGAATAACAAGCCAGAGGCCTCTTCTGTTTGCCTTGTGGTGGGTTTTGGGTTTTTGGTTTGTTTGTTGTTTGTTTTTTTTTTTTTGTTTTTGCTGCTTGAGACCATGTGGATGTGCTCTATGGGGAGAGTCCTGGTGGCAGAAGGCACTTCCATACTCCAATGGGCTGTCAGCTGAAGGGACTTCATTGCTGTGGTGAGTCAGATAGTTTGGCAGGGTGTCTCAGCTCCTCCAGAAGTTTAATCTGACAAGGGAGTGCTCATTGCCCTATGCCCTTCTGAGTAGGCAATCTCTAGTGCTTTGACTTCTATAAGTGTCTGGGTTCAGCTGTGGATGCCAGGAGAACCTGCAGTTACTGGGAGTGGTGCTGGACAGGCTCAGCTTCCTCCCCATGCTGGCTCTGCTCGGCCCCATCCACCTGTCTGTGGAGGTGTGTGCTCTGAAGACTCAATAGGCAGAGGGGAGGTGTCGAGAGAAGCTGTTTGTTTAAGTGCTTCGCAAGTTTCTAAGCTGTGGAAAACTTCCTGCCCTTGAAGTAAAACTACTTTCTCTGCTAATTCCTGAGAACCAAGAGAGTAGGAAACCTCACTTCCCAGGTCAAGCAGACGCTGTAACTTCTCAGAAACATGTTTGTCATTGGTGTGCTGAATCTAATCACCCACTAGTTATTTGCCCTAGCATCTGAGAAAATGGAAGTAACTGAAAACCAGTTTGTTTGGAAAGGGAATTTTACAGTAAAAAGTCCTTGACCTTGACCTCTTGCATTTTATCGAAGGAGGAGGCAGGAAAGATAAAAATCAGTTATACTACCTGGCTCCTACCTAAGTCTCACAATCTCTGTTGGTGTTTCATAAAATAGAAAACAAAGCTTTCTTCCTGCCTGGCTTGTGGCAGCTTTTAGGTGCTCTGGCAGGGGGAAAAAGCTCCTAGGTTTGGGGAAGGAGACTAAGCCAAGTGGCAATGGGAGGGATATTGTGCAACTCCTTGGAGGAGATTTGTTGACCTCCAAGGCATTGCTTGCATGAGAAGGGAGGTAGGGAAGCCTGTCCTGTGCATGTACTTGCACCTGAAATTTCCAGGCTTATGTCTGGCACAGGGAAACCTCCCTTGTGCTGCAGAGCTGTGTTGGGGAGAAGCACAAGCAGAATGCTCCTTGTCAGTGCTGCTCTCCCTGCTGCAGTTTGGAGGGTAAGTCCTGCTCCCAGGTTTTGCTCCTCTGTGGGGAGGTGTGGGGCAGGCCAAAGCAGGGGGACTGCTTTTGGCACACTGGTGCCACTGACAGGTGTGGGAGCTGATGAGCACATCCGTTTCAGAGGTTGGGTTTGCAGCCTGGCAGCACCAAGTGTAGAAAACAAAGCTGAGCTGCTCTCCCTGTTGAAGTGATTAAAGAGCCAATGTAGTCAAGTGACAGAGTTGCCCAACCAGTTTTGTGAAAACTGCATTTTTACTGCTTTGTGTGCTGGCTTTAGTCAGCATGGAGACCTCTTTCTGGGCCTGACCTGCAGAGCTTGTTAGCACAACTAACATTCTAATACGTGGTAATTAAAAAGAGAAAGTCCATAAACTGTACTTTTGGCTAATTCTTCTGTCTGCTATTTTTGGTAAGTTGATTAATTTCTTCTACTTTTTTTTTTTTTTTTTCCTTAAGGGAGAGAGGAGAATCAGATGACTTCTGGGACAGTCTGTGGGGTTTGGGATTGGTTTTTTCCTCCCATTTTTTGGCAGAGTTCTATCTCTGATGTATGGAAAGTTCTGCTTGAATCAGAGAAATGCTGTCCTGTGAATACTGTCATGCTGTGCAAGCATGAGTATGTAGGATGAAAATAGCAAAGAACTTTCTCAATTTGCCAGTTGTAGAGACTGAAGACCTACTTAAATGTTGGCTTTCAAACTGAAGTATGAAGGCCAGATGTTCTCAAAATGTGTTACACTGCTTGTAAACACGGAGGTAAACTGACGCTTCTAAAACCTCCGCTGCTCTTTGATACTGAACTATGGGCTTGGTTTCTTTGTAACAATAAGATAGTGGTTTATAAATATCTGATCACTTCCCGTTGAGCATCAGAAGTGCATTTCTAAAGTACTCATTTCCTTTTTACAAAACACACAGAGTTTGCTTGCTATGATAAAACATACTGAAAAATTTGTGCCGTTGTAGGAAGCGCTTTCTAATCCAGGGTCTTGCTGGGGAATGCACTTTCTGGTCAGATAATTTGCACAACGGTGTATTAACTACAGAAGTCTGAAAGAAAAGTCTGAATTGTCTTACCAGGTGCACCAGGAGCAAGTCTACCTTTGCAGTGTGAGCTGATAAATTCCCTCAGAATCTATTCCTGAGAAACCTGTTCTTTACAATGGTATTTCTGCTAGCTGTTGCCTTGCTCTAGTCTGTTCCCCTTGCCCCAGAAGTTGCAAATGTGGAGGGACTGTGTGCATGTTTGGGTCTCTGTCCTGCAGATATCTTGCAGATGCTGTTAGGGTCTCATTGTATGTGTCTGTGCTGGAAGTTTGAAATGTGCAGATAATTAAGTGTGATGCTGCAGTTTGCAGGCTGATGTAGCTGTGCTGGTCTCTTTGTGCTTAGCCCTCAGACCATCTCCTCTACCCCCGAAGACAATTGCCTCGCTTAAGAAGAAACTCTCTAGTAGTAGATGGAATGAGAGGGTCTGTTTTGTTCTGTTTTCAAAATTTGTAATATGCAGAAATACTTTTCTACCTTGTACTGACACTTTCCTTCCAAAAGAAGCTGTATCTGTATCACTGAGATACACACATATAAATATATATATAAAATACATAATATTACCCCTTAATTTTTAGGATCCAGCTTCTCCCTCAATACTTCCATTGTAACTTGTGAAGAGATGCTATTTGGAAAATCTCCGCAACAAACATAATCTTGTTTATGTTTTCAAGGTCATTACACAACTGGTATTATCTCAGTGAAGCTTAAAGGAAAGTTCAGTGAATTCAGACGTGGGTCATTCATCAGCTCTGTGGTTGTTTGCTTGCCAGAGACAAGATGTACCTCCCAGGTGTACTGAAAGTCCAAGGCCTTTGTATATTAACGTCAACAAGATGAACTCCTTAGGATATTCTTTGTATGTTAATGGGGCTGTAACTTACAGTCCCTGCCCTGAGGGCAGTGATGTACCAGGTTAGCAGAAGACTTAGTAACTCTGTCATTGTTCATTAACTGGTACTGTTGTGTGAAGCTGTCCTGTCTCATCAGTCGTGACCAGGAGACTTTCTGATTCTGATCTGTTCTGCATGTGCATGGATAGAGAAGCAGCTGGGCTTTGGGGTGCAAGGGCTCAGAAACCTGCAAAGAATAACCTGTTTCCCATGGCTTTCTGAGCTGTGCCTTCCCCAGTCTCTCCTGCATGGGGATGGCTGCCTTGGAGCTGGAAAGTGGCCGTCTAGTTACTTAAAAAAAAAATTACTTCAAAAGTGGCATTTGAGCAACTTCAGTGTGCTGGCTTCTGTGGGTCTCTATCCAGCTGTATGTCTAATCTGGTTCTGGCTTCTGGATTGGGATAATACTGCAAAAAGTAACTGTACTGGCCTTCAGAATGGCCTCCGCCTCATGCAAATTACTGTGCAGATAGACATCTTTAAGGAACCAGCAGCGTGCTGTCCCTTCCTAGGGACACCTGCTAGTTGCTTTGGGCAGAGGGAGCCAGATGGGCAACCTGAGTACAGCAATGGGAGTTCTTCCATCTCCAGGATTCCTTGGTCAATCTGTCTGCAAATTAACCCAGCTAACTTTGGCCAATGTTGTGGTGTGAGAAAGAAGAAACTGTGGTGATCAGAGACAGCCTTAGATATTTTAAGTTTACAGCCTTGTAATGTCTTGAGGGAAATGACCTGTTGCAATGTGTAAGCCTTCCTAAGTGAGGAAGGTGGTGCTTGCTTTTTGTGTCAAAAGCACCTGCAGTGCTTGAGATCAGCTGATGCTTCTTTGGAGGTTGCTTCAGTGGACCAGCTGTACTTTAACCCAAGATCCCCCCTTCCACATAAAATGCAAGGTGTGAAGGAGGATCAGGAGCCTTAGGGAATGTTGCAGAACCTTAGTTCATAGTGCTGGCTGTTGCATCTGTCAAACTGGAAATTTCTCCTTGAGCAGGTAGGAGGGACAGCAGAACAGAGGTAGCATTCCAGCCTTACAGGGCATTCGAGGTGTTTGTGGGGGCAATGGAAACAGCAGCTTGTGAAAGCCAAATCTTTATGCTGGTTTGACCTCATCCTGCCTGGTAGAAGTTGGTAGTAGCACGTTCTGTAGGGTCTGCCTTTGTTTTGTGTCCCCTGGTGTTACAGCCTGAGGGCTGCTGGTGGGGAGCAGCTGGTCAAAGCACACAGAAACAATCTGCAGTTTCTTTGTAACCAACCATTTCCTGTCCTTAAGAAAAAGGATGTGGAGAGGAGGGGACAGAATCCTCAGGCTATGTAGATGCAGACAATCGTGAACCCTCTTTACCTGAGCTAGAGTGTTGGGACTGATTGTCAGAGCTCAGTGCTCTTGGGAGCACGTGTGCTGCCCTTATGGGTTTGCATGAACTTTGCCCTTTTTTGTAAATCTACCGAGGCAGTGATTTCCACAGCTGTTCTGCTCTGGTTTGTTTTGTGGCTCTTCCTCCTCTTTCATTGCACTCATAAATGAGCCTCTTATTTGTGCTGTGTGGTAACTTGGCAGCTGAGGTGTTTCAGCTGCCAGAACTCATCAGGGAGAAACCTGGGGAGTTAGCACAAGGGTGGTGCTGCAGAGGAGGGCTGAGCCCTTCCCAGCAGAGCTGAGTGGCCCAGGCATGTACAGCACTAGCCTGGGCCAAATATCATAAACCTTCCTGAGCACCAAGCATGCAGTGCTTGCTGGGTGGAGGCACAACAGGATCTAATTGCATAGAGCAGAATTGCAATTAAAAATTAACTTAGCCTCTCTGCCCCTTGACTGATGTGGTTATAATGTCTGTGAATGAATTTTCCCCTTCCTGCCTCTGTGGCCATTGGTAGGGTCAGGAGGCAAAGGTATTCACCTCTCCTCATATCACCTGTCCCTCTCTGGGGTCACCTTTCACAGGAAAGGAACTGGGAGCTTCATAGGCTCCTGTGACAAAAATAAGTTAATCTCTGAGCTGTGATGGGACTCCTCTGCAGTTGCCAACAAAGCAGGCCTCTGTCTGCATCTCCTCAGGCACATGTGTCCTGGATTTTATGTTCCTGCTCCACATACAGGTCTTGCTGTCATTGCTGTTGCTGGGACAATGACAGGCCTGAGAGCTGGAGGTCATGGAGGGGGCAGGAAGCCATCCCCTGATGCCAGTCTAGCCTGGGAAGACGAGCTCCATTCCTCCCTGGCTGGAAACCCCTGAGTTCTGGATCAATTGATGCCTTCCTGGAATTAATTCTTCCTTCAGGTCCTGGGACTGAACCTGAGCCAACACCCTGGATCAACTTCACAGCAGCTGACCAGGCTGTGCTGGCAACCAAGTTTTTATGGCAGTAGTGCCTCAAAGCAACACACTGCATAAATAATCCTGCATATCTTTACAAGATGGAGAATGAGAGGTTGGAAGAAATGCCATTCTGCGAGGTGATGGTGTCTTATGAAATCCTCTGCAGAGCTGGCATCTATCTGGAGAATGACAGGGAAAATCTGAATGTGTATGCACAAGATTGTTGAAAAGAGTGGGTGTTGCTGCTTGGGGGATGAAAATTCAAATGGTCAAAGCAGTAGGAGTGGAGAGGGAAAGGAAAGAGCAAATAGTTGTGGACAATTAATGGAATTTGAAAGCTGCAGACTTCATATATTTAATCTCTTCATGCATTGCTGCAAGACATTAAGACTCAAAACTTGACCAACTTCAGAAGGCAAACTTCAGCTTTTACTGCAGCAGTAGCTATGGTACTTAAGGTGGCTTTTTGCTGCTGAGTGGATATGCCTGGTTGTGATAACTCCAAGCTCATCTGCTTCCAAACCTGACCTATCTCAAATTTTGCTGAGCTTCTGCTTCTACTGTATAACAGTGTTGCAAATCTGATGACTGCAATTTCAGAAGATGGAGTTTTGAGGAGTTTCACTGATGTAGTGGACAAAAGTAAGTTAATTTGCAAAGAATGGACGATTGGAAAATCTGTAATATTTTAGTGGAGTTGTAAAGTATCTTAAAAGCTCAAAAACCTTAAGACTTTTTTTCTCTTCTGACATGAAAACTGTACTTTGAATTACTTTATATCTAGGAGCTGTGAAAGAGATACATTGTCCTGTGTCAAGAAGAGAATGGTGCATAATGCTGTAATGCACAGTTGGAATTTGTTGTTTGGTTTGGGTTTGGGTTTTTTTAAATAAACTTTGAAGATGGTATGTCTTTAAGAATTAGTTAAGAGAGCCCCAAAGCAACATTTTACTGGTTACCTCAGGCATCTCTACTTCCACAGTAAACTCGTTTTGCTGATTAATTAGATGAAATAACTTTTATAAAGACCCTAACAGCTTTGCAAATCTGTTTTCCTGACTAATCAAAACAGTGTGAGCAGGGTTTAAATAGGCAGCATAAGGCTTTTAGTGCTAGGAAGCGAGTCAGTGAGTACTGGGACTTGCCCCTACAGTTTAAAAATCGTGAGGACTTCACCTGGGATCAGATGTCTTAAGGTAAGAAGAAGTCTGGTGCATTGTGCAGGAAGTTGTTGCCTAGCTTAGTGCTTGGCTAGGTCCAAGAGGGGAAAAACGTTTGTGACTCCCACAACAGAAATTTATCATCACCTAGGATCTGGCTGCCTTCGTGTTCTGATTAGACTGCCAGGCTCCAGTTTGTGATCCTATTAAGAGGAGAAGTATTCGTGGTGAAGCCAGGAAGCAAGCCAGGAGAATAGTAAAATTTGCATCTTAGTTATCCTCTCCAATTGCAGCCTTAGGTGTTGGTCCCTTCCATGACTAGTGGCCTGAGAGGACATTCCTCCCACAGTGGAAAGGAGAAATTCTGCTGACAGAGAGCCTTCATTCACTTTGCCTAGGTTGGTAGTGATACAGCTATTGTATCTGTGCTTAAACAGAACCAACTCATGGTGAGGGCTGCACCCAGGGGCACTGAAAATGGCAATGCTGTGTGCTTGATAGTTGGTGTACATATGGACCAGAAACTGTTACAGGACTTTTCCATGGCTTATTTGAAGGACCTGCTTTTGTGTGCAGCTGGCTTTATGGCCTCTGACCTGAGGAGTGAACTGAAGAAAAACTGGCTGAGATGTTGCTAACCTGGCTATGCAGTAAGAGCTCTATAGGTGCTATACAGATGAGATTTGAGACTGGTCTGTAGCACAGCTGGCTGACATGTTATATCTCTGCTGCTCCCCATCTCAGTAACATCTTGCTAGGTGCTGTGCAGTTAGCACAGTCTCTAACCACGGCATTCCTTGAAGTTAGAGCAGCAACTCGAGCCACAGAGTTCAGACTTGTGCTCTCTCCTGGTAATTTGAGGGTGACCATTGCTTGTTGGTAGGCTAGCCAGTTATAACAAGGCTTGCATACCAGTTTAGCTCCAGAGTTAACCTAAATATTTAATAGGATTAAGCAAAAGCCTTTGATTGAAACAAAGGAATGGACTGGGCTGTGGTGATCCTGGGTACACCCAGGCTGACAGCAGAGAACCTTGCTGACCTTGCTGTCTTCTTGGGGCTGTTTCTTCCTAGGCCTGGTTGGTGACCCCAGACTAGTATTGCTTTTCCTTTGGCTGGTGATTCTTAAAGTGGCATGGTGTGTTTGGTAGAGCAAATTTTAAGGAACATAAAAGTTCTCTGTTTTTTATGTAGGAAACAACTGAGTCTGGGGCAGGAAGGAGAAGCAGGAGAGCTGACAACCACAGAATGGGTCAGGTTGGGAGGGACCACAGTGGTATTTGGTCCAACCTCCCTGTTTAAGCAGGGTCATCCAAGACCAAGAGCACGTTGCACAGGATTGCATCCAGATGATTCTTGAATATCTCCAGTGAGAGAGACTTCCCACCCTCTCTGGGCAACCTGTTCTGGTCTGTGGTCACTTGCGCAGCAAAGAAGTTCTTCCTCATGTTCAGGTGGAACTTCTATGGATCAGTTTTCTGCCCATTGCCTCTTGTCCTGTTGCTTGGCACCACCAAGCAGAGCCTGGTTCATCCTCTCAACGTCCTCCCTTCAGATACTGACAGACATTGATGAGGTTCCCTCTCAGTCACCTCTTCTCTAGGCTGAACAGACCTTACTCTTGCAGCCTGTCCTTATAAGAGAGAGGCTCTAGCCCCTTACTAATCTCTGTTGCCTTTAATAATCTGTGTTTTTCCAGAAGCTCCATGCATCTCTTACTGCTCCCAGGGAATTGAAGTAGCTTGCACCACTTTTCACCACCAGGAGCAGTAGCTAGGGCTGGTGTTTTGGTTGATGCTACTATTGCAAAGTCCATATAAATAGCGATGGAATTAGCAGTGTATTTGTGATTAAATCTCTTCTGTAACTGCTGATAGCTCTGTGTCATTCTCCAGGAGATCTTGGCAGTAGTGACTAGTGTGGTGCTGGTGCCCTGTTTTGCTGTCCTGAATAGGCAACTCCAGTATTCTGTGCTGCCTGTGCATGTGCTCTGAGGCCACCAGATGATCCAGAGCTTTGCACAGGCTCTGGGTGTTGCTCTGTACAGGCACTGGGTGTTGCTCTGAAGCTGCCCAGAGGACCAGTCTGTAACATAACTCATTGTCTGTCTGCTTTCCCCTTAGGTCCTGTAAGTGAAAGAAGATGGGGTCTGGCTGCCTAAAAGTCACCAAGTACTTCCTCTTCCTTTTCAATCTCCTGTTCCTTGTAAGTATTTTGAGCATCTGTGGAGTAAGAAGAAAAGCCTGGACCAAAGCTAGCTAACAGATTATTTTTTTCCTGGATGTTGTCCCAGTGTATTCATTAAATAAAATGGCCATGGTTTTGGGAGGAGAGAAGGGACCCCTGAAGTTGAGGGATGTCAGAGCTGCTCTGTATGTCTCAGGTATGCCAAACAGCTCCACTCCCAGTAGTCACCTGCAGCCTCCAGTGCACACAGCTCCATTCCTGCACTGGGAAGGGAAAGCAGGAGTTAGGGGCTCTTTCTGGAAGGAGAGTAGTTTTAACTACTTTCTAACACATCTGGAGCAGCAGCTGAACTGTCCCTGAGCAGCAAAGCAACAAAACCTGCCAAGTAATGGCAGTGCCATCCTAAATAGGCCAGCCAGGCTTCAAAGAACAACTCTAATTTTGTTTGAGTCCCAACGGCTGGTTTCGATTTGTGACAAGATTGAATTAGTCCAAGTCTCCTGTTTGAAATGGAGTTGGGAGATGGGGGAGACTGGGACAGGCTTGTCTGGGGAAATAAAACAGCCCACTGGGTGCAGTTATTTTCAAGTGTGAGGCTTAGCAAAAGATGAACTCCTTTTGGAACAGATTGGGTCTAGGAGGGCCACATGCATTCTTGCATGAATCTTTCTGATGCCTAGATGTTGTGTGTGCTGTGGACAGTGATGGTACTGTTGGTGATGCCTTCTTGCAGTGGAATGGTGTAGTGGGGAAGTGCAAGGTTTTGGCTTTCCACACATCAGCAAGAAAATGGCCTGTCTGATACTGTTATCCTTTGTGCTGTGTATAAGGAAAAGAAAGGGTCAGGCTGGAAGAGAAGGGAGGGAAGTGAATTGTGATAAGGTGAGCACTGTTTTCTGGTCCCTGTCCCTGCACACAGCTTCACTTCTGCTTCCTGCATGGCTGTACTGTGCTGGAAGCACACAGGATGAACTTGAGGCACATCTGGATCTGGTTTCCCTTGGCTTACTGTGCTCGCTTTTTTCTCTCTGTGTTTACTTCCATCCTAGGAGTAGTGAACTGCAGCCTGATGGTGTGAAGTCAGGGATGCTCAGAGCATCCATCCTGGGGAACGCTTTTGGGAGAGAGGACAGATATTTCAAGTGCCTCTAGGTCTTTCTGAGTATGATTTAGTCCACTTTAAAGATAGGAAAAAGCATCTGAGTCCAGGCCTGTCCTACTAATGCAGGACTCCTCTGCAGATATCAGCATCCAGTTTCTCTCCTCTGTTGAAGAAGTGATAAATTTTAAGCAGCATATAACAACCAGTCTACCCTGGGATGCAGAGCTGTGATTGTTAAGACAGTGTTTGAGTCTTGCTGAAGCCCAGCATTTGGCCACTGTCTAGTTTTCCTTAATGCCCAAACCTTGGTCTGAGTTCCTGAGCTAATCTCTGTGTAGAGAAAGTTCTGTTCAAGAAAGCCAGCCTAGCCTGTAGGAAAGGAGGAGGATGACAGCCTGAAGTACTGCAGTACCTTACAACACTGTCAGTGTTTTTGCTGTGCACTGTCAGTGGTCATTGCACCACCTTTATTCCATGTTGCCTTTCTCCCTGCTCTGCAGGTATCCTTTAGGGATAGTTGTGCTCTCAGGAGGCAGAGTTGAGCTGCTTTATTTGTCTGACCCACATACATGCTGCACTTTCCTATATTTTGCAAGACTGTGAGGATGGCAGGTGCTGAATCCCTCTCTGGATCCTGGAGAGGTTTGGGAACTCTTCTCTGGGTGGAGATTGAAAGTGTCTGTTCTTTATCTAGTGCACACACTGCTCTGAGCCAAGTCCCCTGTGTAGTGCACAGCCCTCCTCCCTCTTGTGGGAAGCTGATCTGATTGATGGAGCTGGACCTGGAGAGTAAGAACTTTAGGGTAGAAGAGGAGGTCTGTGCTGACTGAAGGAAGAAGCTGCTTTAAGTGAGCTCTTTAACCCTGCTGTGCAGCATAGGCATTGTCTTCTCCTCGGGCTGCTCTGTCAAAGTGAGGTCTCCAAAGCCACTGTGTTAAGCCTGATACTTCTCTAGAGTGAAGATTTTGAGTGTGCTTCTGTCTTGACTGAGGGCAGGCTTTTTGCACATGGCAGATGTTGAGGAAGGTGGCATACATTACTCTCTGCCTCTCATGGGAAGCAGTTGACCTGAGACGTTTTTCTGTT
Source organism: Sitta carolinensis (assembly GCA_032173965.1). NCBI lineage: Eukaryota > Metazoa > Chordata > Aves > Passeriformes > Sittidae > Sitta > Sitta carolinensis. The sequence continues at coordinate 4,572,199 of JAVUNC010000006.1, forward strand.
ATTGTTGTTTATGGTCTGAAACTGGGGAGGGCAGTAGGTGATTCATGGAGCTCATACAGCATGGTAGAGCTGTATTAATGTGGCAGAGAATCTGCTTGTATTGAGTTGCTGTGAGCTGTCAGCACTGACAGGGTTTGGATGCCTTATGCTGGTTTCCTGAAGCTGCTGAGCTTTATGAGGAGAGTGCTTGAGCAAAGGCGAGCGCCAACGCTGCTTCCAGAGCCCTGTGTCTGCTCTGGACCTTGAGCTGAGCCAGTGATTGCACCCCATGCAGGCCAGCCCTTGCTGGCTAAAGTTTGTTCTTCAGCCTTGATGAGGATTTAAGCGTTTAGAGACATGCTGGTGACTCTTTTTAGAAGTTAGTCATTGAAACAGCACTTCTCTGCAGCTTGAGGTCTGTGAGAAGGTCAGACCTTCTATAGCTGAAGTAGTTCAGGGACCCAGTGATATTTTGCAGCCTTGGAGCTTTACTTCAGGGAAGGGTTTGACCTGCTTTGGTTAAAGGGAAGAAGGTTACTTGGACTGCCTGCCTGCTTGCTAGAAAAGATACCAGATAAGCTTGGAGTATAATCTTAGTTTCCTAATCAGAATTTGACATGTCTACCTTCTTGGCTAGTAGACACGTGCTGCAGCACAGGCTTCTCCTTAAAGGGAAAACAGCTCTGAAATACAAGTCTAACAGTCTCTGGAAACTGTTTGGAACATATAGCTGTGTGTCCTGCTTCTAACCCTTCAGTAAATGCAGCAGAAGGCTGCCACCTAAAGCAAAGCCTGGAGTTTAAGAGCCTTTCTGATGGCCCCTGTGCCAGGTTCAGTCACATCTGAGCATGAAGGAAAGCAGTGCTGGGAAGGAAAGCTGAGAACCTCCAGCTGCTCTTTCCAGCAAGATGAGTCAGCTCCATCACAGCTTAGTTTTTCCAAGCCCCTCTTGACTAGCTCTCTGTGGGAAACTGCTGACCCTGTCTTGAGGGGTCTGCATCCTTCTGGCTTGGGTGTAGAAGGAGATTTTGCTCAAACTGGGGGCGAAACTGGCACCCCCCAGGGAGGAGGGGAGACATCTGTTCCCCACTTCAGGAGTTTACAGCAGTGGAGCAGAGTAATTAAACTCCATGGAAAGCAGATGTGATTTCTTCTATGGAGGGTCTGAAGCCAAGCCAGGGGCAGAAGCAGTCTTGCTATGCAATGCAAACTCCTGAAGATGCTGAGCAGAGATAGTATCCTGTAGGAAGTAAATACTCTCTTGTTAATGGGACAGTGTTTTCTCCCTGCCTCTAGTTATTGTCTCACTGCCTTCTCCTTGTCATGTTTTCCACAGCAGCTCCTGGCAAATGTACAAGTTGTGGACTGGAGCAAAAATCAGAGTGAAAACAGGCCTTGGATAGTCTGAGCACCTCATAACATAACTTCCCTGGAACTCTGCTCAGCAGCCCTTCTGCATTTTGTCAGCAACAGCAAAACTTAGGTGGCATTTCAGGGTCAGTGAACCAAAAGGGATGTCACATACAGCTCAGTTTGCATCTTTGTTAAGACAAATGTTTATTAGAACTATAGTTTAAATTTGAGGCTGCCTTAAACTGTCAGTTCAACAGTTCTTGATACCACCAAATTTGAGAGGAATTTTTTAGGTGTCCCAGCTGTTGCATGTTCAAGGGGCCTTTCTATCTTGATCAGCAGACTGAGCATTCTGGGTGCAGCATGTTGGCACACAAGGCAAGGGGATAGAACAGCTACATGCATTCTGAAGCTGAGTCAGGACTCAGCTCTTGATATACTCACTTGATGACTTTCTAATGCTGTTCCCAGAGCTTCAGCTAGCTACATGATGCACCTTCTGCCAAGACAGGAAAGCTTGCAAGCAGCTTATTTCTGACTGTGTCTTTCTCTTTGTTCAGAAAAGCTGCTTTGTATGAGCAGCTGAAGCCTAGGGTAAATATCCAACGTGTGGGGCTAGTGCCTGTCAATACAACCCTCTCTGCCAGCTTGCTTTGGGTGGTGGTTTTGGCATTTTCCATGTTTTCCAAGTATTAAAACATTATCTAATGAAGCACAGAATTGCAATCTCTCTTTAGCCCTGTTAGTTTATTTCACTTTACCCTATCTTGGAATCCTGCTGATGTGAGAACAGCTGCTTGCAGTTCACTTGCACTTCTTGTCCACTCCTTGTTTCTTCAAAGCCTATTTTGGACCTTTGCACAAGTGTTTTCCAGTCCTAGTTGGCTGAACAGTACAAGTTCCAGCTTATCAAACCTGAAGACTTGCTAATACGTGAAGGCTAAAACAGGAGATGCTTCCTGACCTTTCAAAGTGAGATGGGAAAATGTATGCATTTCTTTGCTCCTGGATTCAGTGTCTGGATTCAGCTGAGTCCTCACAGGGATGTATTACTCCACTAATCCTTGCCCTACATAATACTGTGGTGAGCAAGGCAGAGGCCACAGCTGATGTTTCGTAACTCTTGACTCTGTTGGGGCTCAGGTATTCTGCCATAAAGTAGTGGCCAAGCCAAAATGCCTAAGCTTGATTTTGGAAGGAGTGAAGTACTTTGCTCAAGGGAACCTGCTGCTGTTTTTTTGTCTTTTTGGTTTGAGGCCATAGCATTGTAACAGAGCCTGACAAGCCAAAGATTTCCTGCCTGGAGAGGTTCCAGCTGCCAGATATCTAATCCTTTGTCAGCTATCTTCCAGCCTGACCTTAGAGTCATGGGTTTCTCTATTTAAAAATATATTTAAAATCACGTGTTTTTCTTTTCTTGGTTCTTCACAGAAGCAACACACTTAGCTTTTGCTTCTGACAACAATGTTCTAGCAGCAGGGTGTCTCTTCCTCAGACTGTTTTGAATGGTCCTCCTATACAACATTATGTACTATTAAATTACAAGCAGATCTTGGGGCTCCTCTGCAGTTGGCTGAGGCATTCTTCCGGGAGTTGTGCTAATCCTGTTTACCATGGGAGGAGTACCACAGGGGAGATGGGTGGGAACAGCAAAGGAATGATTGTTCTTAAACTGGAAGTATGGATAAGAGTGACTGTCTCCTCTTATTTAAGCTTATAACTTAGGCAAAACCATGTATATTTTGTTCTTCTCTTTCAGATTCTGGGTGCTGTGATCCTGGGGTTTGGAATATGGATTCTGGCTGACAAAACCAGTTTCATTGCAGTTCTACGTAAGACTGTGTTTCTCCATCTTACTTCTTTTTCTGAATTGACTCGTTTCTGGGGCTGTGTTTGACCGTGGTGTAGTCTAGGAATAGCAGTGCAATGTGCATGGTCTGTGGCCTGAGCTAACAGGGTGTTTAGCAAGATGGGATTGTTATCAGGGACACGGTGAAGGGGAGCAGCCCTGGAGACAGCATTCCTCTTAGTCTTGTGGATTGAAACACCAGGGTCAGGCTGAGTGAGACTACTGCCTCTTCAACCAACAATCCAAATATTTAGTCTTAAACACAGGGCTCGTATTTCATCCTATTTTCACTGCATGCTCTGTGTTTTCACAATGATTTCCTTATACCATCATGTGCAAAGGCCCCCAATGCCTTAATGCAGTGTGCTATGTGAGTCCTTCACTGCCTTCTTTCTGTAATGATCTCTTTCAATTTAAATCTTTTAAATGCCAAAGAAAGTAAGTACCTGGTTTTATTGATGCTTCCTGTCCATTGGAAGGAGATGGTGTAATGTACCATACCATGTTCCTAAGCAGTAAAGGATGTAGATTTGGGGGGTGTGGGTGTGTGAAGTGCTTTGACTTCTAAAACATACTCTTGTTTACTCTGGATGAGACTTACCCTGGGCATCAGAGGTGTTCTGTATTGTGCAAGGGGCTTAGCTTCCTTTCCCTAAAGTCAGCCACAAACTTTGACTTGAGTCTTACAGAGGATCTGCTTTCTGCAAAAACCACAAAACTGAGCTGGCTTAGCAGAGTCTGGGCTTCAGAGGACTGTAAGTGGACTTTCACCAAATTACTATCTCAGCTCCATCTTTCAGAAGCTCTGCTTCCTTTGAGCTTTTCCCTAGAAACAATTCAAACTTGTCTGCTTGGTGGCTCTGGTTACTTGTCACTACCTGCAAAATTTCTGAGTTGTGTACCAGCCTCAGTGCAGGAGGGCTGCCTGCATGTGGGGAATGAACACTGACGGCATTCATAGCCCTGTTCCCAGCTACACTGATTCTGCAGAGGGCTTTATTTCCCAAGTCCTGCTGAGCCTGGTTTGAAAGGTGCTGGATAGAGAAGACACTACTGCTAATGCCACACATGTAGATACTGCTCCTTGCTCTGCTTTTGTGGCATCTGGCTTGCCACTGCAGTACTAGAAGGTCAAGAAGCACAGCAAGGGGTGTTGGTTAATAAAGTGGGGGCTCAAACAGAAACATTACATGCAGCCTAAAAGGACCTATCATGGCCTGGCTGTTTGCAGCACCCCTCACAGTCTGAGGTGTGCTTAGTTACCAGTGAGTCAGAAGCTGATTGATTCCCTCAGGCTGGTGGGTGTTACAGCCACGTGTGGAAGGAGGACTCCCTGAACTTGGCTCCGTTTCTTTCCATTTACTTGGAATCTCTGCTAACAGAGCATTTAAGAATTTAGTTTCCTTCCTGGAGATTTCCAGTATCAGCTTTCTCCCTGCCCCCTCACTTCCTTTCCCATGCCCTGCCCCTCTTTCCCTCTGCTTTAGTAACCTAGGCACCAGGGAGGGCACCCCAGCTGCTGCCAAAGGAGCCTGTTGTACTTGCTTGGCTGCCTGCCCAGCACAGGGAAAAACACGGAGTGACAGCAAACAAGCAGGAGTCGAATGCCCTCAGAGCCTTCTCTTGCAAGACAAGACTATTGCAGTGAGAACTGCACGTGTGGCTCCTGTCCCCTGACACTGTCAATTCTCCAAGGGGCTTTTGAGCTGGAAGTACCTTTCTCTTCTAATGGGAATTTGACCAAGCAAGAGCTTTCTAGCACTGTGGAGGTGCTGCAGCCTGGGCACTTGAACACTGACTGGCATGATAGCTGAGCTGTTTTTGAGGGAGGGAATAGGGTAGATTTGTGAAGGCCACTCCTGTAAGGCTGCTGCTTCAGTAAATGCTTTGCAGTATCAGCCTGTAACCTGCACAGCCAGAGTCACAGGACTGGTGAGGAAGCAGGATCCTGGGTTTTGTGGCATGTGTCCAGCCAGGGAGAGTGTGGCCTGGAAATTAATCAAGGCTGGAGTGACCTGTGTGGCAAATGGATCTGCTTCACTTCTCGATAACTGAACTTTCCTCTGTTCAGCATGTTTTAAGGAAAAAAGTTTGGAAGCTGGTGGCTTGTGCCAGATATCAGAAGCAGGGGGAAGTATATATTAGGGGAGAGAGTATCAGTCTGGGCTTGATTATTCTCCTTTAACATATTTCAGGAGGAGCTCATAGGAAGTTTGCCTCCTGAGACTTCCTTAGTTCAGAAAACTGAATGCTGAGCTCTAAAAATGTTATTTTCATTAATCACTGGACATCCAGAATTCCCCTACTCTCTGTAGCTTTCAAACATAGGAATGTTTCTTTAAAGATAAATGAGGTTTCTAGTTATGTTTCTAGACAGAGTATCTCTTCAGCTTTTGTGCTGTAATGATTGCTCTCTCCAATCCTATTCTGCAAGAAATAGTCTGCTAACCAACTTAAAGGTTAGAGTTTTTCTTCTGTTGCTTGCAGTACTAAATGCTGAGGGGAGAGGGCTGACATCACCAGCATGTCTGAAATAATCTGAACTAAACTTGGTTGAAAAACTGTTGAGCATTCAAAAACACAGACATTAGAAAAAAATAGCAAGGGATATCTAGGAGGATATGTAAAAGTAGGTAATTTGGATATTTATATATATATATATATATATATATATATATATATATATTCTATATATAGAATGGCTCCTGTTTGCAGGGTGTCATGCACAGGTGCTGCAAAAGCCTATGGTGAGTGCCTGGCCACAAGACATTCAACCCAGACTTGCTAAGTAACCTGTCACATCATCTGTACTCAACACTAGCTGGAGCTAGTTAATTTTTCCCAGTGTTGACTATGAGTGGATAAGTGAAAACAGAATGGCTACAACCAGAAATACTGCATTAAAGTGAAAAGGCTATCCAAAAAGGGGGTTTAGACTTGGAACAAAGTTTCCCTGAAGATAGCAAATGGAACTGAGCAAATATACAGTAGTTATGGAATAGATAATCTTTTATATTACTGTTACTTGAAGTACATTCATGAGGGAGTAAAATTCCAGTAAGGAGATAAATTAACCTTGTTTGGATAAAGTTGTTTGGAGCGACCTTGAGTCTTCCAGACTCTGGAGATCTGCAGGATGGCTTTTAAGTCTACCTTCATCAAAAGACAACCAGAAGCATCTATCTGTCACCACGTTTGGCACACACCTGTGCAGTCCCTTTGGAGCAGACAGAAAATTATCAGCAGCTAGGGAGATAGTTCTATAAATGGTGATGGCAGATGTATTTTTTTTGTCAGTAGCTAATGTTGTTCCCTGTCCTGGCTCCTGCAGAGATGTCCTCTCCCTCCCTGAAGACGGGTGCATACATCCTCATCGGTGTTGGGGCGCTCACCATGCTCATGGGGTTCCTGGGCTGCGTTGGAGCCGTCAATGAAATCCGCTGTCTCTTGGGTCTGGTGAGAGTATTTGTGCCTGTTTTAGAGCCAGCCTTTAATTCCTCTCCTGCAAATTACATGTTGGATTGTAGATGGGGCTTTGGTCTCTTGGGATGTTATTTCTGCTAGGTCAGCTTAGAGCTAGTTCTTAATTTGCACATGTTAAGTACTCCAGTGTTCAGCAGGCTGCAGCAGAGCTCCTCAGACATTACTGATGATGAGCTCAGGCCTGTGAATGAGAGAGGATGTCACTGACATTTTCTGCACACAGTGAATTGAGGACTGCCAACTGAGAAGTGTACTCTGTCCCACTCACCCTGACTTCCCAGTTGGTAGAAGAGCAAGTTCAAGGGTAATGAAAGAAAAGAGGAAGAGTGGCAGTGTCTTGTTGTGTCACATCTGTGGAAAGTGCAGGAGTGGACAGAGACCGAACTAGGAATGTCCAGTATGCCAGGACCTCTCTTCAACATCTCTAGGAAGCTTTCTGTCCGTGATAGGTGAGATGATACCAGCTTCCTACACATCTGCCTGCTGCCTGACTCTATTCTATTCAGAGCACATATGGATTGTAAACCAAGCAAGGCACACACTATGTGTCCTGGTATTAGGAGCATCACCTCATCTAGCAATAGTAGCTGCCACAATTTAAAAATAACCTCAGCAGTTTGCTGGTGAATCTTTAATTTGTTTGAGGATCTCAATTTAATAACATTTTTTAAAAGGCATTAGGTTTGTAAAATAGACTTTTTTTTCTGATGAGACTCAGGGTAGGCAGAGTCCAACTGGTTGATTGAGGCCAAAATGGTCTGGGAATGGAGTTGGATGTGGGGAAGAGAGTCCCAGGTGGGATGACACATGCAGAGAGTGCTTGTAAACCCTTTCCCTCCTGAAGTCTTTCTATTTGCCTAATGAGAGAAGTGCTGAAGTGCACTGGTCTGACATTGGTCCCAGCCTCTTCCTGGGAAAACATTGTTTATAGCAGAGTTTGTCTGCAGGCAAAAAGATGTTAGTTCATGTTGTGATATCTGTTGTATATAAAATTTTATTAACTTTTATATACAGACCTTACTAAAGACTGACAGTGATCACCTATTGCTTTTCATTTCCAGTACTTCACGTGCCTGATGATAATCCTCTTAGCTCAGATTGCTGCTGCACTGGTCATCTACTTCCAGAAAGAAACAGT